>OZ018323.1:115236846-116496846 GCA_963969495.1 Ceratothoa steindachneri | reverse complement strand
GGCCGGTTTGAAATACTGCTTGTATTCTCTTGTATGCAACCGAGAGACCGGTAGAGTTCTTTCCTCGCAACAATGCTAAGTTATTTACTTTAATTGGAAGATATAAAGATTGCGATGAAGTGTTGTGGACTTATTCTTTGTGATTAGCTCAGTTAAGTGATTATGCACCTGGTTCTATAGATGAGAGACGAACAGGAGTGATATACATTTTTTGTATATGATTATATAAGTGATTTATCGATGTTTTGTAGTGGTGGAAAGGCCTGTCGGTTAATAAGCTGATCACTTTCTCTGGTTCTCTTAAGAATATAGCGTTGATAAATCCTGTCTTAACGTTACCAAATTTCCCGTTGTATTCCTTTTTGATTATCTTATTTTTGGGTCCGGGTTTTTCCTGTTGGGGGCAACGGGCCTGGTGGAAGCATACCAATTCATTCATTTATTATTTTTGGTCAACATATCAGTGCTGGTATCACATTTGTCTTTATTATGTAATATGCCCTTTGTAAAATAAACATACTTAAAATTTTATTCTAGTTTATATTTACAGAGCATGCAAATATTTTGCAGTATCCAACCCATATATGTGTATACCTTATAGTATAGTATTCAAACAGACATGGAGTACAGTATAGTAAATATCACACATGAGTAAATGCTGCTAAGTATTAACGGGTTTTGAATACTGAAAGAATTGAATCTAAATCAACATGTGCAATACACGACCTAATATTCACAAGAAATATACGTGAATGTGGAACGTGTTTTATGCAAGTTCTGCGACGGCGGAAACACGTGTCACATTTACGTGAAATCTTCTTGCCAAATGAACCAGATATTCTCGTCTTCTCCACGTATCAATTTCACATGGTATACATGTGAATTGCGCAAGCTGTGGCCGCTGGGAATAGACCTATAAAGAGCACTTAAAAATTGACACCTGCGCAGGGGCACGCCCATGAATGGATAGGGTCCTTCCGAGTAAATGGCAACCTTTGGCTCTCCCACAAGAACCCTAGATAATGTCTGGTGGTGATGAAACATGTCCCCTGACAGTCTTTTTCCTTCTGAAGAAGTGATCACTAACGCAATAAATGCCAGCGGGGTTGAGAACATAGGGTTGATGGGGGCCCCGACCTCAGCGAGGCTCCAATCACCTGCCTTTAATCTCGATCAATTTTATGCGGCATCGTGCCATACATCCTTAATCTCTTTCTGATCAAATGCCGCAATTGAATGGGTCCTTTTTTGTCCCCATACCACCCTTAGAAAGAGAAGATGCCCTTGCTTTATTGTCTTTTTTAATTTGTTATATTGTATTAATAGAGAGGGAAGGGAATGCACCCGCTTTTCACATCCGAAGGGTTCATGAAGCCGGGTGAGCTAGCCTTGGCTTTCTTCATCTCCGATATTGGGGAAGAGAGTCCATAGGAAAAGAGGAGGACCTTCCTCACTTTTTTTCTCCTCGGGGACCTGTGTTACCTCGGCGTAATCTCAGCCAGAAGTGGTCTTAGGTTCAAGATTTTCCCACCGGGTCAGTGTCTAATTCCTGGAAAGGTTAAGCCGTCGTACGGAGGGACGCCTTAGTCAGATCAGAAGTGGCCTCCATTTAGCCACACCAGACAAATTTGTCCTAAGGCGGTAAGTATTTTGCCTGTGGACACACTAGGCTTGTGACCTTCTGGCAAAAGATAAGTAATGGTGGCTGCTAAGCCGACCTCCATTTTGAAAATGTAGGGGTGGAGACGCAGCCCTGCATGAAGGTCACTATATGCAGGTCAATGAAGCGGTTGGGGCCTGTTCCAAGGGACTACGCTGCCTCCTGCCCTTTTAGTGGTGTTTCCCTTATTCAAATGCTACGATCAGTTTGGCGTCCCTCTGGCACTCTTTTACTCTTGTCCAAATTGCCTTGAAATTGATAGTCCTTTGCGATAACTTATTCTGGTATTCTGGAATGAGAGATCATCACTAGATGTTTTGTGAAGATGTTACATATACCTAATTTTCTGATATCTGTCATAATGCATTATTTATAATTTTTATTATAAACATCAATGCATGGGAGACAATATTTATCTATGTAAACAAATTTTGGGTTATATAAATCGAAAATATAAGAATGCACCGATATAATAACAGTTGTAAAAAAAGAAATCCTACCTTTAGATCAGCTCGATGGCCAGTCTCAGAAAACGTGAGCAATTAGGTCTCATTTTGGGAAACCTTAGATTACAAAACAAGTATCAAGTTTAAAAACTGAAGTTTATTGCATTGATTTCATAGTACATTATTTAGCGGGTTGAATGTTTTGTAGTACTTTCCTAAGCCAATTTCCTTTAATTATGTGTCAAACGATCATTATACATCGTTCTTAAAATAAAGAATGATAAAAACCAATAAATTAAAACTATAGAAAGTGCTAATAATAATAATTTACTACGAATCCTTATTTTCTATTTTCCTTTCCGTTTTCCTTCTTGGCGAATTATATGGATTATTCTTTCTTTTTTCCCCATACCTCCACTACATATGAAACCTGTGATACACGAATAGTTCCAAATAACTTTATCGCATTGTTTTGTATATGTCACTAGATTTTTCAAACATTTACAATGATGCTCGCAGCCTTCCATTTTCTTTGTTTAATTATAATTGAAGCCAAGTTGTTGCCTTGCTGACGCTCTTTGGACGTAGTCAAATTTCCACGCCAGAGTTTCTTGGCAAACACCCTTTTCATAAATAGAACCTCTGATGGGTTTCTCAAGTCAATGAATGATCGGAAAGAGTTGATAATGCTAATATTTGATTTCATTTTGTCTCTCACTGCGATCTTTTTGTCTTTCCTTCAAAATTTATTGTGTGTTGTAGGGCCTCATATGTAACAAAGCCCTTAGCATCATACTGGATGTGATTAGCAGTAGGGTTACCTTCCTCGAGAGATTCAGCTTGTTTAACACGACTTATTCGAGTAAATTTCAGATGGTTAGATGCATAGACATGCTAGCGAGGTGAAGGGCAGACTGATCCGCAAACATGATCTAGTTCCACCTAACTTGATTCAACTCGGCTTGCATTTTTCTCAGCATTGTTCCTTAACTTTACCACTTACGAAGCTGTTTTTAATTAATAAATAAATGTATAATAGGGGAATACCAAGTTTCCCTGCACTCCTTCACACTACCACAAAATTTAGTACTTAAAACTATTTGTTTTTCTTAAATTTTTTGGTATCTTATCTCCCCTTATCCTTTGAAAACTACAAGAGGGTTCGAATGCATTCATAATAGAAACATGTATGAGACGTGTTAACGCATATATATTTATTCCCCGATAAGCAGTTATGATGCTAATATATATATATATATATATATATTGTATAAATCTTTCATGAACGAGAAAGAATGATGAAATGAATCCAGCAAACCCGCGAGAAACAGAAAAACAGGATCATTTTTCTTCGGAAATGTTATTTCCTAATTCTCAAAAATTCCGTGCAGGGGTGGGAATCGAACTGTGCACATTGAGGCATAGGTAGGCGTCTAGCAACCCAAAATTGCTGGAGTCAATAAGCCCAAAAAACACCTCCACAAATCGATGCGAATTGGTCCTATTAAATCCACGCATGCCTTATTAAATGTATCGACCCAATTATCTATTAGAAATAGAATAGGTTTTCGAAATGTACTTTTCTAGCAAGAAGCGTGAGAGACAAAGGACGAGCAAAGAAATGGTTGAACACCTGCGTTTGATAAACCTAACCAAGAGTTTTCCCGAGATAGATTAATCAAAGACAGATATTTATTTAGGAAGAGCTCGAGTAAACACAGCTGCTAACTATAATAAATGGTGCAGCGAAAGTTGTATCAAAAGATAAATCAGGGTTTATCATGTAAGCGTACACACATTGTACACAGACTTCTTAGCTACGCCCAGAGGTTGGGGATAGGACAAGAAACGGAGGTCAGCTGTCCGATGGCCGTCGAATGTCTAGGCTACGCCCTCTGGCTTTAGAGTGCAAATATAAATAGAAAGATGACAGTCAGTTATGAACTAGTTAATCAGAATGAACATCAGAGAGAGAATAGTAACGAAATCTTCCGCATTCCCACTCCCAATTTAATCCGCCTAGTCTTGTCTCGTCCTTAACTCGTACTCGCGTTGAATATATATAGACTACTAGTCTCCCACTTAGTACGCTCGTCTGCTTCTCGCAACTTGCAATCATAATATTCCATGTTTAGAATAAGGAGTATATTTGTATCAGTCCATCTTTGCATTGAACCTTCGATAAGCCCAGCCAAGAAGAAGAACATCAGTAAAATCAATTATCTTTAGAGTCAGATAAATAATTCGCTGGAAAGCCATCGTTCACCTCAAAACAAGAACTAGTCGCTCCCTCAATGAGGTGGTTTAACGGGAACAATCCGTCCCTAAAGGCTTTTTCAATATCGAAAATTAAAATTTTCCCCCAAATTATATATTTATATATATATATATATATATATATATATATATATATATATAGAATTTCACGGTGAAGGTAAGGACACATTGGAGGCTGAGGTACATGTGATTTATTTAAGGAACAACGTTTCGGCCGTATCACCCATCTTCAGGTTCTAAAATCATAAAATAATCTAATACAGTTAAAGAATATTATAAATATTAAAAATAATTATGTTAAGACCATGTAGGTAAATCAAAAATTGAAAAATAACACATGGATTTAAAAGGCAAGAGAATCAAATTATCAATCTAATGTAACCACTATTGACACGAAGAAGAAGCAAAAACACAAAAGTAAAAAATTACAGTATAATATTGCTTACCGATGAAGTTCAAGAGAAATCACTAAGTGAAGAAATTATAAAGGATGTGGCTTAAAGAAGGAAAAGATTTTGATTGGTTGGTTGTTAAATAAAAGAAGGTTAGTTGGTTATTGAATGAGGTAATTAAAATTAAGAAATAAGAAGGGGGACAGCGCTATTATCTATGTTGAGTGGAGGAGATTTTGTCCGTATTAGTAGAGATTTCAAAATTCTTAGACTATATTCATTGTTATTGCGACCAATTAGTTTAAAGTTATCAATGGAACATTCTGTCTTGCATTGCATAATATGATTTCTAATTACAGAAGCTTCCTTCTTAGACATTAGTTTTCCAGTGCGATGGCTTATTCCCATGTGAGAACACAACCTCCCTTTCAAAAAATATTTCTTTCATACCAACTTCAAAATCACTTTTGTCAACCTACTTTCCATAGGAAGTTCCTTCTCGTCAAAAGCCAAACTTCCTCTAGAAATGAGCAGCCGTGTTGTTTACGCTTTAACTTGTCCTTGTTGTCTGCAAGAAACCTATATTAATAGTACGGTTTGCTCATTGAAAGAGAGGTTTTGTTTTCACATGTGAATAAGCCATCGCACTGGAAATCAACCAATTTTTACAGTCTACAAAGTTAGGCCATATCTAGAAGACTTACAGATAGTTTTTGGAAAGTGTTTTCTTTCTTGCATTTACCTGGCAGTTGATGAGTTGATCATCAAGTTTAAAGGTAGACATTCTGCCAAGCAATATTTGCCAGATAAAATCATTAAACGAGGATATAGTGTTTGATATCTGGCAGACCATTCTGGTTATCTTTTGAAATATAATGTTTACAAAGGTAAAGAAGGAAATAAGGTAGAAAGAATATTAGAGGGAGGATTGTCAAATCTTTAGTAACAAGGAGTAACAAGAAAAGAAAGTACCCTAGAAGACCTTATGGTTCATTCAAAGAGGGTACCTTTGGACTAGCAGTCGAGTGGGCACATCTCTGCCCAAATGCTTTACGTCCTTAAACGGCCACTTTTCAAGACCCTGTCTAGTCTTGACTTGAACTGTTCAACAGATTCACTGTTGACAACTTCAACTGAAAGTAAGTTCCAACTACTGCAGATACTGTAGGTGAAAACCTTCCTCCCAGATTGAGGTTGTAACGCTTCAGTTCAAGTTTAAAGCCGTGATTTCTTGTTCTGCTCTCAGCAATTGTGAAAATATCCCTGTAGTCAACATTGTCGAACCCTCGAAGTATTTTTGAAAACTTCTATGAGCTGACCACGCAGTCTACGGGTTCCCAGCGAAAACAGATCTAATTCCCTTAATCTATCGTCATAACTTTTATGTCGGATAGAGGGAATCAGTTTAGTTGCCCTGGCTTGCACGCGTTTTAGTCTCGCGATGTCCTTTCGAAATGAAGTACTCCAAAATTGTACGGCATACTCTAGGTGCGGTCGGACAAGTGATTTGTACGAACACAGTACAATCTTCTTGTTCCGATATCCAAACTAACGCTTTATGTAGCCTAGCATCCTTTTTGCCTTTTTCTTAACCTTAATGCACTGTTTCGAGAACTTGCAGTCACTAGTGATTGTTACACCCAAGTCCCTCTCAGTGTCACTCGATTCAAGAGCAGTGCCCTTAAGGATATAATGAGATTGGGGGTTAATGTGGCCGATATGCATTACTTTGCATTTGTTCACGTTAAAAGGCATTTACCACGTATCCGACAACTCCCCAATCTTACCAAGATCTTCCTGCAGGCGGGCAGTATTTGCATCCTTTGCAACGTTCATACCAAGCTTGGTATCGTCAGCAAATTTAGAAATCTTGGCAATCATGTAACTGTCCATTTCATTGTCGTAGATGATGAATATTAGTGGTCCCAGGATAAAACCTTGAGGCACTCCGCTAGTAACGGGCACCCACTCAGAAGCCTGCCCATTCAACACTACCCGTTGCCGTGTGCCACTTAGCCAGTTCTCTATTCAGCCGGCTACTTTTTTCGTTTATGCCCAGCGCTCGCACTTTCCGGAGAGAGCGGCGGGGTGGTACCTCATCAAAGGCTTTCTAAAAGTCTAATTAGACCACATTTACCGCCTTGTCCCGATCGTGCTCACTGAAGACGAAGTGGAGGAATTCCACAAGGTTTGTCAGGCATGACCGTTGCCTTCGGAAGCCGTGCTGGGAACTCCTCAGTAGCAGGTTTGACTCTAAATGCGACGTCATTTTTGTCCACCATCATGCTTTCCATGAGTTTACCGACTTTTGACGTGAGACTGATAGGTCGGAAGTTCGACGGTTGCTTACGGTCTCCTTTCTTTAAGATAGGAGTAACCTCCGCCTTACGCCAGTCTCTAGGAACGCATTCGGTCCAGATTGACATGTTAAAGATTGGGCTCAGGTGTCGTGACACTTGATCGCACACTTTTTTTACCACTTTAGGTAGAAGCCCATCCAGGCCAGGTGACTTATTCGTCATTAGGACAGTGATCTTTTTTCTGTTTCTCCTTCGGTGAAGTCCATATCCTCCAGCTTTTCTCCCGAGTAGGAATCTGTTGGCTGAAGGATGGGACCACACTCTTCCGTAAACACTGAAGCGAAGTAGTCGTTGGGGAGGTTAGCATTTTCTGAAGCTGAGTGCGTTAATGTCCCCTTATCATTTATCAAAGGGCCAATCGTTCAACGGATTGGTTTACGGCTGTTTACATATTCAAAAAACTCCTTGAGATTCTCTTTACAAAGTCTCGCCACTCGGAGTTCCCCAGACCACTTAGTAACTGGTCTCAAGGGAGAACATCAAATTTACTTTGACAATTAATATTCAAACTATGTACTTAGGAAATAATCAAAGGAATCTCATATTCAAGTTTTTGGAACTATTAATCTTAACAAGATATACCTCCCAAAAATTTAAAAGTGATAAACTTTTTCAAAGAGGATAACATGAATGGTTTACAAGCGATGATAAGTTTTGCGCTTTCAAATGAAAAGATAAGCATTGCCTACACCTTCTTTCAAACTTTCATAACACTCCTGGGTTGTTGGAATTAACAGACGAACAGAGATGGAACTCAATTCTATATAAACCGCCCAACGGCAATAGATGACTATAACAGGTTTATGAACAGTGTCGATAAGTTTGATCAGTTGAAAACAACATATGGCATTGAGAGAAAAAAGTTGAAGGTTTTGGCATAGATTTTTCTTCCATTCTTTGATGTAGCTGTTGTTAATAGCAATATTATATATATATATTTCTTTACCTCTCTAGATTGTCAACAAAGGACTTTAGCTTGAGTATTGGGGATGGTTTCACAGCTGAAAAAAGTGTTGAACCTGATATTCAATCATCCTTTGAATCTCCAGTCGCAGAAAAAAGCGAAAATTGCTGCTTTCAACCGATAAGACTTGATGTGCACGCTGTAGCAAAGTGCCACTATCTTTGAGTAAAAGTAAAGTTTGCTTTTAGAAATACCATGAATAAAATTTTATTTATAATAACTGTTGGCAAGTGATACATATTCGTACCACCAGGCTAAGGAAGATGATGACATGGTAGTACGAATAATGTGCCAACCTTTTTTTATAATTGGGTAATTTTCTTCCTTTTTTCATTTTATTCTAAAAAATTGTCATATTTTTTGAATATTTCAGAAAAAAAATCCCTTAATTAATTTTCTGAGGATATAGAGTATCTTTTACTTCCAAAAAGCCGTGCTGAAAGTGTTATAAAAATATTCTATTGGAAGGAACATAACTATAATTCTACTACGTAGAGATATATACAAATGTTCAAGATTATGACGAACTGGGCTTAGAAACTACCACTTTTGGTCGATTTTACCCTAAATCAAATGGGAAATGGACTAAGACGCGCTCATTTACGTAATTCCCCTAAGTAGGGAAGGAAAAAGGAAGCGATGATATCTTATTTGCATAATCGTTCAAAAAAGGCGTTAACACATGAAAAATATGACATTTATATATCACTAAGTGTAATAATTGTTATAGTAAAGATGGTATGTAGAAAGTAGAGGGGGAAAATACAGACTCAATAATACACACACACACACATAAGAACGGCCAATCAGAGAAGAGGCAAAATATATTAACCAAAGAGAATGGATTTATAACCAGTGGTAAAACAGATGCAATTTACAGGCAAACTGGCATGTGCGTCTGCAAACAATAATGAACAGCCGGATATAAATATCAAAACAAAGATAACACAGCAACCAAAATTTTAAAAACACGAGCCTCGGAAAAACACATGTATACATACATAGGACTAGTAAAGCAGAAAGTGCAAAATATGTAGAGTTATGAAAAGTAAACTGAAAGGGCGTAGAAAGAAATTTGTTCGTGGAGATGTAAAATTCAAACAAACAAAATAGAATTAGAATAAATAATTGAAAAATTTAAACGAGTGTACAAACAAAGAAGGCGAGATATAAAAAGAGACAAAAGACAGAAGTGTACCAAAACATATTATCCAAAAGAATTAGAAGCACAAACGCGTACAAATCCAACTATCCAAGTGGAGAGTAAACGCAAGCAAGTGCGACATTAATTCATGGAGACAGGGATTGTTACAGTGGCGTAACTAGGGATTTGCAAGCCCTAGGGCCAAGGGGCCCATGGGCCCGGGGGTATTATCTCCTTTGAGGACCCTAACATACGAATGTTTGATATCATGAATGACATAAAAACAACTACTGCCACACTTTTGGCGCACTCGGTATATCTGATAGTGTGGCAAATAAAGCAATAAAAAGTAAAGTACCAAATATGAAACCAAGATATTACATATTGAACAAATATTTTAGTCAAAATCTATATTGATACATTCCATCAGTCTGATACAGCAAAAAAAAAAGTAATTATTATAATGCTTTAATACAAAAGACTAATGTATGATGACAAGAAATAAACTACAAAATGTGAAATCGAGATATTACATTTATCAAATATAGCAGGAAAAATTTATATTATTACATTTTATCAGTTTGACACAGCAACAATATAAGTAGTAGTTTACACAGCTTAATTCAGAATATATATACATATTTGATGACAAAAAAATAAACTAAAAAATGTGAAATCGAGATATTACATTTAAAATTTATATCGGTTCAAGTCGTGCTTTCTGCGCAGCAAGATCATCTATAATGTCATATAGATTAATACTGTGCCGTACTTTTGATTCAAGTGAAATTAAAGCAAATTGCTGAGTCTTTTCGGGGCCAATGGGTTTCGTAAATACGTTTTGATCACTTTCAGATCTCTCACAAGATGCAACAGAGGTGGAATGAGTTAGTAATATTTGCATGGAAGTTGCACGATTTTGGCACACATCCTTACAATATGAAGCCAATTTCCTCAAGATATAAACAGGTGAACTAGGTAATGGTTTATTAATGAAAAGTATTCGTATTATAATAAAAGTGAAAGAAAACAAAAACATTAATAAATCAATTTATATTATTAATATATCCAATGCCTACACAGTGTTGTTTCTAGCAACTAAAGGGCCTTAGGTAGCTAGCAGAATTAGGGCCCCCTGTGTATATTTGTAGCGCCCATTTGTAAGGTGGAGTAGAACCAACGAGGAAACTCACAAATGAGCAGCCCGTTGGCCCTATTGAAATCTTGAAATTGGGCACACAAATCGAACACTTAAATAATATGCGATGTTTTAAAAGTGAACTAATGTAGAACAAAGCAAATACTTAGGAATAATGTTAACTCGCAATAATATGTATCAATGCAAAATAAAATATGTTGTAATGAGGCAAGCTAAGTTGATATTCCCACGCGAATGTATACACATACACACATTAGGAAACAGATGAGTCGAAGGTCTGGACACAGATAACGTATAAAGTTAAAACAGCTGGAAAAATTTATAAAGTAGTCTGATGTCACCAGCCAAAGTTTACTTGAACCTGTGAAACAAAGAAATCAATCTTACTATGGATTTTTATTTGATAATCCCGCTAAGGTGGAAAAAATGCAAATACTCTTTTGGCATACACGTGCCTACAATGAACATGCACACACCCTCTGACTCCGCCTATCAGTTTAACTAGAGAACACACGCATATACTTCTGACCATATAAGCTCCGCCCCACGTCCAGATTAAGAAAAGAGAAGTCTTGCCCCCTTAATTGGAGTTGGTATAAATAGACGGGCTGAAACATTCTCATCATTATTATTCGTTCCTCATTATTCTCATTCTGATTTGTTTATTAGTACTATCACGAGTCTGTTCCTGGTCCTCAACCCATCCGTCCATACTCGCAATAATCTGTCGCAGAAGGAGACTAAAAAGAAACACGGAACATCAACACTTGTAATTAATCAGCCCATAGGCGTGAACGCACAAATGAACCCCTGAAAACAACTATTTAGCTTGCCCGAACTGATGTAGCGTTTAAGCTAAAATGAAAGCCTACAAAACCGCCATTTTTCTTCCGAGTCCTTCCTTTTGCCAAGTACTAACCAGGTTACCATTCGAACCCAGCCTACAAGCGGATTACCCAAAATAACACTTTGGAGTCAGATAAAACTCGACTGTAAAGCCGTCTTAACTGCTTTAGTCAAAAATCCATAAACTGGTAATCCATCGTCACCTCAAAACTGGTGAGCATCTATAAACAGCAGACCTATTTTGTGTTACCAACATAATTTTAACCAGTACCAGCAATTTTGGTATACCACAAGAATGCCCACTAACCATTTTTAAAGATAAAAAAACTTAACAGGACTAAGGTGCACCCTAGTAGCATTATGGGCCCTATGTGACTACCTACATTTATTGTCTATACCTCGAAATGGCCTTGTACACCCAAATACAATTTTATATAAAGACGGAATATCGAATCTGAAGTGTGGCAAACCTTTGCAAATATACTGTTTGTTTACCTCAGTGTTACCAAAATCAGGATTTTAGAAAAAAAGTCGCCACTTCCCCATACCAATTCCATCGCTTTCCTTATTTCTTTAGGATACACATGGCACATGAAGCTATAAAAATACTCTAGGAACACAGAAAAACATAAAATTGGGAAACTCTTGATTTATCCTGATTGTAAAACAAAGCCTATAGCAACAGCATTCCAAAAAATTCACTTTTAAGTAACTTCTTATACTTTGCTTGACTAATGCTTGAGATAATATTTTTCTATATTTTCATGTGCCTCTCTCTATATTAAACTGTTTTAGTAACTGTTTTTGTCATTCCAAAGGGATGTGACACTCGTTTGGAGCACCCATCCAATGGGGGCTCGGGGTAACATTAAAATTTGTGCCTCCGTGGCTGCCCCCCTCCCTAGCTACGCCAATGGATTCTAAATAGAATTAAGCTTTTCCATATGTGAAGAAGCTTTATATATATTCAAACCAATCTACACATTCAGGAATTTCTTAGAATACGTGTTAACGTGTAGATTCACCGAAATAACATATGCATTCTGGTACACAGGATAAATTATATATATTCATCCAATTTGAATAATTTGTAGATAAACATAATATTGTTAAGTGGTGAAGAGTTAGAGAAGAATGGAGGTCATTAGTAAGATGGAAATGGAGTATGGATTAGGTTTATATTCGAAGATGGACTAAACTTGGAAATGTTGTAGGAGAAGTAATAGTAACAGAGATGTAGTACTAATAATAATATTAGTAGTGATGTAGTAAAAATAGTAGTGTAGCACTATTACTAGTAATAGTCTTTTAATACCCCAAAGTATCTAAATTCATGGGATAGGTAACCAGTATCATATAGGAACCCCAGTAACCAGTATCATATAGGAACTCCTTTAGCCGAGGGAAGTGAAGCAACTCGAACTGGCATCCATTCCGAAGAGAACCAAAGACCTCTGGAGAGAAGTTCACCAATTCCGTCTTGATAGCTGTCAACAGATTCTTGATATTTTTAGGTGCCTGATCTTGCGTCGAATAGACCTAAACACTACGTCCCATATAGATTCAATTGGGTTAATATAGTTTGAACATCTTGGTGGGTAAAACATGCATCGAAACTCACCAGAATGCTCGTAGAACAAACTTTGGGAAAATGGAGCCCGGTGAGCCCTACTTTATCCTACTTCCAGAAATGACCTCACTTTGTTTGAACTACATGAAATCTTTCAGTAGATACAAATGAATTCCACCCAATACAACGTAAAGGTCATGGGTTAATGAGATGTTTAAGTGCATCTGAAGACCCAACCCAAGCCAGGTGAACACACTCCACACCATTATGGACCCACCACAAGCATGAACGGTAACTTGTTTACAACTGGGGTTCATGGCCTCTTAGGGTCTGCGCCACATACGAACCCGACCATCATTCTAAAGCAACTGAAAACGTGGCTCGTGGTCACAAGCCTCGGTGCGCCATTTTTAGAAAGTCGTGGTATTTACAGAGGCATTATATTAATGTGTCTTCTGCTCCCTTATCCCATGGAAAAAGAAAAGCTGCGCTGGCTTCATGAATATGCATTTGGTAGCTTCTTCATCGAATTTGGATGCAATTTTAGAGTGTTACTTGTCTTTTACTATGGATAATTCTAGCAACATGCCGCATGTCCCGACCTGGGTTCGGCCACTCTACTGACTGGGGTGGATAAAAATGCCTTCCATGAAGTGTTCTCAGCACTTATACAACGGCGTAGAGATGTTGAATGCTTTTACAGTTTCATAAGTAGATGTGTTCTATCCGTCGGACATTCATTACAAGTCCCCGTTCGAACTCCGATATTCATGTTGCCTTTCCATGAGGTGCCTAGCCGGTGTTCACACGGACCTTAGAAATAGGTCAGTTTATAACTGATACAGGTCTAGAAATTTTAAGGGATATCACAATAAGGTGGCAATGCCTACCATTACCTTTACATATTGCTACCCCATGATCTATTGGTTCTTCAATGTATTAATAAAACTATCAGAGTAGTAGAAGTTGTCAAAAAAGTAGTAGAAGTAATTATAGTAGTGCTGGTAGTAGTATTACGAGGAATACATAGTACTAGTAGTGTAGTAATGGTAAAGCAGTAGTAGTAAAGAGATTTTATAATCTTAGTAGTAAACTCGTATTAGAGTATGGTTTTTCATTAATAGTATTTGTAGTAATATTATTCGTAGTACTAGTATTCAGAATGGTAGTATTAGTAGTATTTACACTATGACACACAAGGACTATTCTATAAGGATAAATTCCCACTAAAATACAATTAAACACAAAATAATTTACCAATTCACTCCCCACCACAGCACTTCATTATTGAAAGAGATGCTTGGCTGTCTACTCAAAAGAGACGTTTGCCTGTATAATTAAGTGGGATGCTTCACGCAATACTTGAGAAGGACGTTTGACTTCCTACTTTAAAGAAACCCTTGGCTCTCTACTACTGAGGGAAACTTGACCCTCTATCTGTGAAGGAAGCTCGTTTCTCTAATTGAGAGAGCATTTGGTCCCCAACGCGAGAAAAACGCTTGTCTCTCTACTTGAGATGCTCGTTTGGGTCCTACTTGTTAGTGATACTTAGCTCCCTGCATAATAAGGTGATTAGTTCACTACTAGAGGGGAACCCGTAGCCAGTACTTGAGAGAGAGACGTTTGCTTATATACTTGCTACGGATGCGTGGCTGTCTACTTGATAGGGAAGCTTAGTTCACTAAATGATAGCGAAGCTAGGTTCATTACTTACGGGGGAGGTTTGGTTCTCTACTTTAATGGATCACTTGACTTTATACCTGTGGGAGACATTTATCGCTCTACTTGAGGGACGCTTGTCTCTCTACTTGAGTGGGATGATTGGCTCCCTACCTGAGATGGAAGCTTAGCTTCCTGCATAAGAAGGATGATTAGTACCATACTTGAGATTGAAGCTTAGCTCTCTAATTGAGATGGACGCTTGGGTGTCTACTTGAGAGGAACGCTTGGCTCCCAACTTAAACTGACGCTTGGTTCCTAACTTGAGAATGACGCTTGGCTCTATTAAAAATAGATGCTTGGATCTCTACTTGAGATGGAACTTGGCATCTTACATGAGAAGGACAATTGTTCCAGACTAGAGATAGAAGTTTGGCTCCCTACCTGAGAGGGACACAAGTTTCCCTACCTGAGAGGAACGCTTGACAAGGTACTTTTGAGGGACGCTTGGCCCTCTATTTGAATTGAACGCCGGGCTCTGTTGTTGAGAGGCTGAATTGTTTCTCTCCTTGATAGGGACGCTTAGGTCCCTACTTGAGTAGTACGCCTTGCTCCCTACTTGAGAGGAAATCTTGGCATCTTACTTGAAAATGACGCTTGTCTTTATACTTCAGATTGGCCTTTGGCTGTCTACATGGGAGTGACGCTTAGAACTTTCTTTGAGAGAGACGCCTGACCAGTAACTTAAGAGAGACACTTAGCTGTCTACATTAGAGAGTCTGTTGGCTCACTACTTGCGACTGATTCTTAGCTACATACTTGAGAGAGATGGATAAAACTCTACTTGAGAGAGACAATAAGCTCTAAATTTAAGATGGAGGATGGGCTTACTGCTCTACAAGGTCTAAAGGCTCCATATTTGTGAGACGTTTAAATCTGTACTTTTCTGGGAAAATTTGCTCTTTAGTTGAGACGAACTACTGTCAAACTACTTTAGAAGGACCCTTAGCTTCCTACTTGAGAGGGTTGCATCCCTTTACTTGAGAGGAAACCTTGGCTCTCTACTTAATAAGGACGCGTGACTCTTTACTTCAGAGGGAGGCTTTTCTTTCTACTAGAGATGGATGCTTGGCTCATTACATGGCAGGGACACTTGACTAGTCTTTAAAGTAACGCTTAGCTCCATACTTGAGAAAGGAGCTTGGTTTTCTCCCTGAGAGGGAGGCTTGTTTTTCTACTTCGAGGGATGATTAACACTCTCCCTTAGAATGACACTTGGCTCCCTACTTAAGATGGAGAATTGGCTCATTAGTAGATAGTAAAGCTTGTCTCTGTGCTTAAGAGGAATGGTTTGCTCCCTCCATGAGAGGGATGATTTTCCTTCTATTTCAAAGGGAAGCTTCCCTTTCTACTCAAGAGGGACCCTTAGCTCTTTACTTGAGAGCTACACCCGGCCCTCTACGTGAATTGAAGTCCTGACTCTCTACTTGACAGGGAACCATGGCTCTTTGCATGAGAGTGACACATAACTCCATACTTGAGAAGACGCTTGTCTCTCTACTTCAAACGTAAGTTGGAGCCCTATTTGTCCAAGGCTTTTGGCTCCCTATTTGAGAGGTACGCTTGGCTCTTTATTTGTCAAAATATTTTGGCTCTATACTCGGGATGGACGGTTAGTTCTCTAATTCTGATCCCGCCTTAATTCCTAATTGAGAGAGACGTCTGGGCTCCCAACTTGAGATAGACACTTGGCTCTCTACCTAAAAGGTGTCCTTGGTTGTGTATTTTTAGAGGCACATTTGCCCCTTCTTTTGAGAGTGACAGCTGGACCTTTATTTGAGAGGAACGCTTTGCCCCCTACTTGAGAGTGAAGCTTGGCTTCCTTCTTGAGGCGGATGCTTGGCTCTCTACTTGAGAGGCTGTTTTAGCTCTTTATTTTCGAGGAAATTTTGTGACCTACTTGAGAGGGACGTTTGGCTCCATATTTGAGAATGTTGCTTGTCTTCTTACTTGATATAGACGCTTGACTCTCTAATTCAGACTGACGCATAGTTTCCTTACTTCAGATCTACGCTTGGCTCCCTACTTGGAAAAGACTCTTGGCTCCCTTCATGAGAGGGCGGCTTGGTTCCCTTCTTGAGTGTAACGGTTGGATTACTACTTAAAAAGGACGCTTTGTTCATTACATTAGGGTGAGGCTTAGCTCCCTACTTGAGAGGGACGCTTGGATCCATACATGAGAAGGACGCTTTACTCCCTACATGAGAGGCACGCTTGGTTACCTAGTTTACACGGACGCTTTTCTCTCTACTTGTGAGGGAGTTTTTGCTCCCTACGTATAAAAGACGTTTTTCTCCCTACTTGAATGGGACGTTAGTTTCCCGAAATTGAGAGTGATCTGGGCTCCCTAGTTCAGAGGGACGCTTATCCCGCTGCTTCAAAGGGACACTTCGTTTCATACATGACAGGGACGTTTCTCTCCCTAGTTCCGAGGGACGTTAGGTTCCTACCTTAAAAGTTAACATTTAGGATTAGATTAGGACTTTAGGATTAGTTCTAACTCAAGTGTTAGGACTGGTGAATCTAAAAAGTACCTCTACCATTTAATCAAGATACGATTAAAATTGTATACTGTATTAATAAACTTCTGCTTCCAAAATCAAGCATCAATAGAAAAGTAATAGTTTAACCCTTAAGTGGTGTTGCGGAATAAATATTAACCCCGCAGTTAGTTTGTTATGTTAATAAATTGCGAATTAGATCTGCGCAGCTGTGGTTTTCGCTACATTCGGTTAAGAGCGGACTCATGATCCATGTTGTTTATCATCTCAGTAATGTTTTGTTGTTTTGAGTCAGGAAGTTGTTTTACTGCATATTGGCAATTTTTTACCCCACCATATTATATTAATATAAGTGATGATGCCATAAAAATATTATTAGACAGAGACAGTGATGAAGAAATATTAGGTTCTGATGAAAATGAGAGTGAGGTAACCGTAGACAATGTTGAAGAGAGTAATTTTGGCCTGGACACTGATAAAGTGCTGTGGAGAGTGATGATATTTCTGGTGAAAATGAATCCGTTTATACGGATCATTTTATTCTTTACATGGAAATAAACACTTCTGTACTTAAGTTTTAGTATTTAATCTGAATAAATTGATATTATTCTAGTATAACACAGAAAATTACCAAAATATCAAAGTTGAAATTTTTTCACTACGCCACCATATTTGTATATTTTGCCAACGTCACTACCCCCAAGTAGTGTGTTCAGTATTCAAAAGAAAGTTAAAGTATTCATTATTGTGAGGAAATTCGAAACCTTTCCCTATGTTCGGAATGTAAAATGTCTTAATAGCCGGCTACAAGATAATATTTGTTGTTCAAGCCCATAATTTTATAATTGTAGCTATGTTTAAAAAAAAAAGTGGTTAATAATCCTATAGGAAGTGCCACTCACCCATCATTTATGAGGCATACATACGTGATCGTACATTCGTTTGCGCCCTATGACTCATTTCTCATTTAACCCTCCCAAGCTGAATGCTGAACTCCAGTTTCCTAATTTCAAATAGACCATGTTTGCTTAAACGGCGCTAAAATGAAATATTTAGACTACAACACAAACGCAGTTCTCGGAATAATAAACTCTAAAATCGTCTAAAAACTCCCCTTTTCTGAAAATTATGGTCTGGTGTAGAGGGTAACAAATAATCTTTTAAACTAAACTTACATGAGTTCGGTGTGCGTTTTTTTATGAAAATTTCTTTTCTTCTTTATCGGGTCATTTATTACTTTGTGTATCAAATGTATTACAACTTTAATAGAGGGCACTTCAAAGAATTCGAGTAAGGGAGTGTAGTGGTATAATTTAAAGGTATAAAAATATATTCTCCAAGGTTTAGGCCCTTTCAGAGATCTCCTATCTAACTTAGTCCCTATACGGAAATCAATTCGAGTGTGCGTCATAATATACTTCATATATCCTTTTATGTTACTTTATTATTTCAATGGTTTTTGCTATATAGTATTTTTAAGTTTGTTAAAATAAAATCTTTATCGGATTTCGCTCAGCTCGCTTGGTTGAGGAAACCTGAATGCCAGCATAGAAAACTACTAACAACTGGTTATAAAATTTAATCTAAGTAAGCGTACAAAGACAAACAATAGAGAAAGAAACCTTCTAAAATTATATGGTTATTTAAGCATTGATCTAATTCTATTTAATTTCATTAAAAATACAATATCGCATTAAATGAAATTTTCACCGTTAAATTCATTTTATATTGGTTGGTTAGTTAGTTAGTTAGTTAGCGCCAATCCTTCCATGATACTGGGAGGATCCCTGAACGGATGATGAAATTTTTATTTAAGGTCAGAATGACAATAGCTGGTCAGCCCGAGGGCCCCAGGGGCCGCTCCTCTTTTGGGAAGAGGTAGCAGGAAGTATTATGTTTTGACACCAAACAGCGTTCAGGTGGAAGCCTTCGTCACCTCGGGGGAGAGGGACCTGTTCTGCGTCAGAGGTACGTGAATATAGATACCCATCGGCAGGTTTCCTTGGAACAGAGAGAGTGTGTGGTTGTGCTGTGAAGGCGGGAGAGTAACAAGGAGTAACAAGGAGTAACAAGGAAAGTAAGTACCCTAGGAGACCTTACGGTCCATTCAAAGAGGGTACCTTTGGACTAGCAATTGAGCGGGCACATGGCTGCTCAATTGTTTTGCGTCCATAAACGGCGAAAGCAGTGTTGTGATTCGCTTTGTGTGAGTTGAGAGGTGTAAGATGTAATCACTTGATAGGGGGGTAAGCACAGCGCGTTCACCAATCGGTAGCCAGATCTCTACATGCGCTGACGTTTGTGTCCGCTCATGCCGGGATTCGGAATCGAACCCCGTACCGCGACGTTGGGAGGCCAACGCCGTATACCTATTTTATACTAAATTTCTCTTTTAATCTCTCTCTCTCTCTTCCCAACTCTCTCTGTCATCAATAAAAAAATTCACCAGCCAGATTCCTGCGCCGCAACCATTAACGTATTGATGGAAACTGCAAAACATTGATTCCCATAGGGAAATTTTATCTACTTATCCCAGCCTTCATCCGGATTAAACGTATTACGAACCGAGTAAAATTTCATTTGTATTTCCGTTACTTTGTGAACCCTCCTCTCACTATACCCATCCTTTGACCAGCAGCGATCGCATATCAAACACGAAAAAAAAGAACCACAACCAACACACGCCAAACCAAACAACAATGGTAGAGTTACCAAAGAAAGACAACAAAAATAACATCATCCTGTGAGTTCCATTTCTCAAACTGTCACAAAACTAAATAAATATATTATTTATGTGTTGTTGTATATGTAATATATGTATCTTCGTCTTTTGTGTGTTTAGAAAGTGTGAATTTAGAGAGACATACGCGTGCAAAAAGGATGTATATTTTATAATGTATTTGCGTATGTCAATAATACAATTTACAGCCGAGGAAGTATACTCTTCCAAAGCTTTATTGGATTTATACTGTAATCAAACCTGTTGGTATTAAAGTGCAGTTGGAGAAGCTTCAAAAGATAGAAAATGTTGGGAGATCAAATGTTAGTTAAATGCTTATAAATTTAAAATAATGTGTAAATCAAATAATGAGAAAGACTAAGCAAATAAGAAGTCATCCTATCAAGTTTCAACAAGAAACATGAAAACTATTTCACCAGACTTCTTTTGCTAGCCATAAAATGAAATGTAATGGATGAGGATATATTTATTGTTCAGATAAAATATTTTTCGATGTTTCCACATGAAATTAAATTATCTTTTGTTCTTTCTCATTTTAATTTTACAATAGATTTAAAAACCCGCCGTCTTTGGCCAAATTAAATTTATCACCCTCCCATTGAAGGCATTTGAGATAGTAATGAAAGGCTGTTCATTACAAGTAAAATGAATTAAGTTTGGTGTTAGGTGGTTCATTTATCACGATTCGAAAAAAAACTTAGATAAATAGAGTGAAGACACATAAATTAATTTGAAAAGGGATTAATCAAAGATTTGAGAATGCATTATATGAAATTGTTTCGAAGGTGGACTGGTGCTGATAAGACCTCACTAAATGAGTTTAAATTTCATTTGATAAAAATGCTCTATAAACACTAGGATCAGCAGATATAAATAGAGAGATGTAAGCAGGAAAATTCTATGGAGAGTAAAGAAAGAAAAATAGATCAGGTGCACAATAAAATACATTTGAAAAGTTGCGTCTAGTTTTTTCTTCCTTTTAAGTATTATTTTGGTATGGATTTATATAATGTTTTGGAGGTTCCCAATGTAATTTACCGAGCATAATAAGAAAATAATTTTCCTCTATTAATATATTTTAATAAATATGATAAGGGGGGAAATCAAATTTCCATGGTACATAAAGGCATGCATTTAATATATTTTTGGAAAATTCCATGATACAATCGTATATTAAAGAATTTATACTAAATAAACTAATGAAATAAAATATTTTTGGAAAACGAACATTTAAACCAGATGTTTTGAAACGAAAGGATACTGGAACGGTTCACTTATTTGGCACTATTAGTATTAATTTTTCAAGAAATTCTTGATGCAGTCTCGAAACGGTCCTTTATAGAGAAGCAACTAGTATTTATTTCATCTCGAAGGTGAGGTCCTACGGTGTCGAGCGATTTTTGCCGGAGATTAATAGTTTTTTTTCATTTTATAACTTCAGAACGCGCGAAACTCACACTCTTGCACCTTCCTAAGTCTCATAAATTCGCAGATACGAGTAGTGTTCTCCCGGAATCTTCAAGTGAACAATTCTTTGAAGGAGCTCTCACATGTGGTCGCATCTGTGCAAAGTGAGTACGACACCAATGGTGGTTGTACAGTTTTCACCTACCGAGCAAAACGTTGCAAAATTGCTTTAAGAAACTTCTAGAAAGTTTTTGAAAAATCTTTCTCTCATGTTGCACTTATCAAGAGTTTATTTTGTTAGTTTATTTAGTAAAATTTCTTGAGTATAGGATCGTATCTTCATAAAATATGTTAAATGCATGGCTTTATGTAGAATAAAAATTTCATTTACCGACTCATCATATTTTGAAAAATAGTTTACTGAGGGAAAATCATTCTATTATTTTGCTCCTTAGTGTATATCAGATACCAAAATGCAGCTCATTTTATATTTATCATTCTTTTCTTCTAAAGCGTTTAGAGATATTACATATATTACTTTTTTAGTATCCTATCATTTTCAAAAATGGTTTGCGAAACCTTTTTATCTTTTAGATACGTTTATGAATGTAAGACCAGAACTTAGTAAATACAATATAATTTGCCTTAGGTTATACATAGTTTACATTAGTTAATTTTCTGAAATTCGACGGCATTTTATATTAATTTCATTTTCCCTATGAATGATATAAATACTTCTGCTAAGCTCTCATGCTCTGTATTATAATGATAAATTTATGAATAAATTTTCTGTTTATCATTTAATTATTCGTTGTTGTTTTATTTCAGATGCCTCGTACTTGTATGAATAAAGCAGACAACTCCTGCTACATTTGCGGAGGGGGGGCCTTTGCAAGATTGGTGACCAAGATAAGAACTGGGCTCTTCACATATACTGCAACACTTATGCTACTAACCTTGGCCAATGGTTGAACAGGAAGAGGAAAGGAATGTATTTTGCTGTGCCAATGACGTGGCGGGAGCCAACAGACTATACCAACGATTGTTATTTCTGCATGGTACCTCCAGTACAAAAGGGGCTGGCATTTTACTATTTTGTTTATTCGCAAATAAATAAAATAGTAAAATGCCAGCCCTCCAATATGTTTAGGCCTACCCCTCCCCAGATTAGCCACAAGTAGGGGATTGGGGGAAAAAAGAGGGGATCTTGTGTTATGCTTATATGCATTTCTCATATATTTTCTGACCAGTGTCAGTTGAAAAAGGGTGTGAGATACACCGAAACTTTTCTGAATTAGATTGTCTTTGGAGAATGTGGTTTAATTCCTCATATACATATATATATATATATATATATATATATATATATATATATATATATATATATATATATATATATATATATATATATATATATATATATATATATATATATATATATATATATATATATATATATATATATATATATATATATATATATATATATATATATATATATATATATATATATATATATATATATATATATATATATATATATATATATATATATATATATATATATATATATATATATATATATATATATATATATATATATATATATATACATATATATACATATATATACATATATATGTATATATATATATATATATATATATATATATATATATATATATATATATATATATATATATATATATATATATATATATATATATATATATATATATATATATATATATATATATAATATATATATATATATATATATATATATATATATATATACATATATATATATATATATATATATATATATATATATATATATATATATTATATATATATATATTATATATATATATATATATATATATATATATATATATATATATATATATATATATATATATATATATATATATATACCCTCCCAATTCACACACACATTTTTACAAATGGAAAGGTCTGCTAGAAAGGGAGTGGGAGAATGGCACCGCTTCACTACAGCTGAACAACTCTAAAGGGACAAATTTGGTCAGGAATTCAACTATTTTAACTTCAAAATTCTCCTCACTGAGCGAGGCTAAGATGAAAGAAGGAATTTCCATTTGGCATCAGATTCGAGAGCTTCGTAACGATGGTGACTTTGAATCAGCCCTTCATGAGAAGGAGAAAGTGGCTTGAGAAGCATTCAAGTTAGTGGCAAAGGAATTTCTCGGAAACAGAAGGGAAGGTACGAGGGGTGGTCAATAAGTTTTGCGAATCGGTAGGGCAAAACAAAGGAAGGTAGATGGCTGTTTGTGGAGGTGTTAGGACAAGTTATGACAATTCAAGACCTGCAGCTGCACGCTCCTGCCTCGTTTATTTAAGAAGCAGTAGCTGATCGCAGATCGTCAGTCACAAATTTTTCAACAATGGAGAAGGTTGAGCCCCGCGCAGTGATCAAATATTTGACAAAGGAAGGCAAGAATGCAAAGGAGATCCATGAACGCATGGTTACAGTGTATACCGACACCGCCCCTTCCTATGCAGCCATTGCTCACTGGAATAGGGAGTTTCGCCTTGGTCGTGAGTCCCTTGAAAATGACTCCCGTCCAGGACGCCCGTCAGACGTGACCAACGAGGACAATGTGGCCCGTGTGGAGAGGATGATCCTTGAAAATCGACGGGTGAAGGTCGAAGAAATTGAGCGAGAACTTGGAATATGACATGGAAGTGTTATCAACATGATCCACAACAATTTAGCCATGACCAAGGTCTCTACCCGTCGGGTCCATAGAAACCTCACAGAACCTCACGCCCCATGATCGACTTCAACATCGTCAAAGTCCACAAGGCCAGAATTGCACCAGTTGCCCTGCGCGAGTGCGGATTCGAGGAGCACAACCCCTCCCCCCTCCTATAGTATAGATCTGGCCCCTAGCGACTACTTTTTATTCTGCCAGCTCAAGGCTGCACTGCGTGGACGCCGGTTTGGGGACGATGAAGATGTCCAGCAGGCCGTCCAGGAGTGGATTGAACAGCAGTCGGCAGATTTCTTGTTGTCGGGAATTCGAAGCCTTAGGGACAAGTGGCGCAAGTGCATTGAAGTCGAAGGTAGTTATATTCAAAAATAATAAAAGACTTTTTCTCATATCTCGTTTCCTTATATCCGAATTGCATAGCTTATTGACCGCTCCCAGTAACTATGAAAAATTAGTAGAAAATCTTCTTTTAAGCTTACAAGAACATGGGATGTAACTGGTCACCTAAAATCCACCTATTTATTCACATTTAGACTTTTTATATCGAATTATGTGGCAGTTAGTAACGATCATGGTAAAAGGTTTCACCAAGGTATTCTAATCATGGAAAAGCAATACCAGGTTAAATGGAGCACAACAATGCTTGCAGACTATTGCTGGACATTGGCAAGTGATGATTCTTCAGCTCATTATAATCTTCAAGCAAAAAAGCTGAGGGTGGATATTAATTAGAGTTTAAAACTTAATGACACATAATGTACGTTATAATAAAATAATCCAATATTACATGCCGCTTATCTTTAGACCTATAGCCAAAAGCATTTCTCAATCTGAGATTTGGATTCAGTGCATGAAAATATGTACATAAGAATTAACTAATCTCATTTAAGAAGCACACAACTTTCCAAAAATTGTTGACCAGTGAATTATTATCCAACCACCTTAACCCTTCATTTGATGTTGCTGAAATTGAAAACTAGATTCTCCGCAGGTCAACTTAATTAGTCTATTTAGAATCAGCTATTGGAAACTTCCGTAAATCAGTGAGAATTATCGTTTAACTAATTAAGGCTCCTTTAACTTAGGGTTGCAGATAAATTATTGTACCGACGAGTATATTCGAGATTATTAAATCGCCAAGGCTTAGATTTGAGTTTTCTCGTTGCCGTTTCTAAAGAATATCTAAGACATTTTTTTTAACGCGATGACATCATTTAAATTGTCTTGACTTAATTTCTGGACACTTGTTTTTTTTCTTGCCTTATTTGATGAGTTTGGTGGTTTGTCCTTGCCTCAATGGTTGCAAACCTGTTGTTCTTGTACATGCATTAATTACAGCACACGTTTTTGTATTTTCCTTGCCTTAATTGTTGGAACTTCGTTTCTTTTTGTCCTAATTCCTGTAGACTTTTTTGTCTTTATCCCTATCTTAATTGCTTGTCACTAGTTTCGTTTTGTTATTGCGTTAATTTCTGGACGCCTTCAGTTTTTGCCTTTCTTTAATTGCTAGGCTCTTTTCCTTTTGTCCTTAATTCCATTGCACGGTATTTTATGCTTTTTACTTGCCTTAATTGATGAGACCAGTTTGAAATTTCAGTTAACTCGTCTGTCTGTGAGAAGCGAGTCGTCTTTGTTGAGAAGCATTCTTCAAAATTTTCAAGGATTTCTTAGTTTCTATTAATATAATTCGAATATAATACCTGACCCTTCTTTTAAAATGGGTAAAAGTAAGTCATTAGCTGGTGAAATTAGGCAGAAAATTGTATTAATGTGACAAATTTGGTTTAGAGTGCCAAAAGAAGCATTCCATATTATCCAAAGTACACTCCAAAGGAAAAACACGATCTCTTCATAGGAATTCGTAAATGCTCCATCTTTCAACAAATGGAGCAACATGTCACACATCTAAAAAATTTGGAGGATGCTCTAAATATTACTTTTGCCAATCAGGTAAATGTTTAAAAAAACGAATTTTTCAGCATAAATATAATGTCCGTCGTGGCGAAGAAAGCAGATCATTTTATGTTCAAATGTCATATCTTAATCACAATATTGATTGGAATTCTGCTAAAATCCTCTGTCATAATAACGATACAATTTCATGGAATATCATTGAATCGACCTTTATTAGTAAATTTCCAAATTTTAATTTAAGTCCTGGCTTATATAAACTCGATGGTTATTTTTTAAATTATATTCACAATGCACTCGAAACTTTTAATTTGAGGCAAACTATTTATATTAATCTTAATAAACTTTTAATGTTTGTTTTTTTGGGGGGGTGGCATCTATGTAGCCTTTTGTTTATGTCTGTGTATTTATTTTCGTTTGAGTCAAGTCTTTAGAACATTTGTACTTATTCTACCTTGGTTTTTCAATCCTGACCTCTGATGTTAATCGCTCGGCCAGATTTTCCCTCTCCCTAATTGCTTAGGAGGTATTTTAATCCTCTTGCCAACCTTTAGTATTTTGAATTTACCTGATTTAATGATCTTAGTTTGTATCTATCTTTGCTCCTCCTAAGGTTTCCATTTCATATTAATTCATTTTGTTCATTGGTTTTTTGCTTTTTTTGGGGTGTTCCCTTCCCTCTGCATCATCCTTATAGATATTACAATTTTCAATACTTTTGTTATTCATTGATAAGGAACTCGAAATAAAGTTAAAAGTACTTAGAATCCTCGTATTAATTTTTCCTTTGGGTTGTATTGCATTTATTGGTTACTCACGCAATACTTTGTCAGTTTTCCACATATATATATATATATATATATATATATATATATATATATATATATATATATATCAAAAATTATTGCAAGGGCGAAATTTTAATTATGCAGTTATAAAGGCAATGTTGTAGCTAAATAATGTCTTCATCAAGCCCACAGAAGGAGCTTTTCTCACAGGCAGGAGATGATTTCGCATAAGCCAGAAGTTTCATGTTAGGTATAACCTCCAATTCCTTCTATTTCTGAATTAACGTAAATCTTACTATCTTAATATCATATCCTTCCAGAATATTGAGCTTATAACACATTTATTTCATTTGTCACGACAGTAGGAGAAATTTAGAAGTCCCTCGTAGAAGACGTAAATAAACCAGAAAAATGCAAAACCTATAGAAAATCAAAGAGATGCAGTGAGGGGGACAACGACCATGTTATTTGTTGTGTTTTAATAAACAACATAATATGCATATAATATTATTGTATTTTTGAAAAAAATAAATTCAATTAAAATGCTACGAATTACCTAATTCCACATATAATTTTTATTTCAGGAACTCATCTGGCAAACAACCGACGAAGACAGCCGCGGAAATGGCAGATTAAACGCATAAGCAATGCAACCTCAAACTTTACTGAGCCCTACTAATTAACTTTTAAGTTAAACCGGAAATTGTGTTATCCATTATATTCTTTTTAGAATTGTAGAACCACTTAAAAAAGATCCTTTGAATAATATGAATGAGAATAGAAAATTCGAGACTAAAACCATGCTTATTCATTAATAATTCTCCCTCTCTTTCGAGAACTTGCAATAAATATAGTCTTTAAATCTGAGTCATGACTCCACCAAATTCTCATCAAGAATTATCCATCCCTCCAACTAGGTACAGCTCATTCTGCAGGATGCAAGGACAGTACCAAATGTTATTACTGACGAACCGGTAAAGGAATTTCTATACGATAAAAAAAACATCAAAATCTATAAAACCAAAGCGAACAACCCGCCTTTTAATGCACATATATAATTTTAATTACACTTTCGATTGGAATACCGGTAAAGCATTCATTAAATATAATTAATTCACTCAATAAACATTTTAGAATGTGTGTTTATTGACACTATCTACAATTTTAATATGAATTCAGAGCCTTTTTTTATTAGATCCTATCATTCCCTTTCACACGAGGTCTCAAATCAAGATTGTGTTTGATTGATTTTGTACCTCTTACTTGAGTTTGAGAAAAGAGGGATCTTTCTTACTACGTAAACTGTTGTATTTCGTGACCTTTTCATTCCTTGAATAGAGCTTTTTAAATAAAGACTAATTTGGTCTACTCAAACGGGTGGACGATATTGAAATAAAGAGGAAAGAAAATAAAAATAAATACATTCAAAAGTTCTACGAGTGAGTAGTACTACAGCAATCCATATTAGTTGTAAACATAATGGCAGAAGGGAAGGTTCAAATCCTTCTTGATAAATTTCGTATGAGAGGGCAAAAATGACCGAGAGAGAAACACTTTCTTGGAGTGATACTAAATGAGGCCAATTTGAAATTCTGATAGAAGCCAATAGTTTCGATGAGCATAACATAGAATGAAATTAAGTTACTAATTCAGATGTTTGCGAGGTATAAAATATACCTTGGATATACAGAAATTAACTATTAAATAATAGATAAGTGGGTGAACTGAATGGTACCATGATGTACATATGTACCTTGTGGTGATAGGCATGCTTACTATTACACATATAGCTGTGTGTATAAGTATAGTCAACATCTATACGATTTTCTAAGGTATCAATAACAAAATAGTGAAATAAAAGTGGCTATAAAAATGAGAAAGATATATTTATCTAAAAATAGAAAAACAAAAATACGAGCAAAATGAAATTAATACCTGGTATGACCCCCTTTAGCCTCAATGACAGCCATAAGGTGCTTCTTTTTGTATGTACTACTTTATTTCACTTTTCTTCAGCAAACTTTTTCAATCTAACAAAGTTGCGAGCGCCTCTTCTGTACATACGCTTCTTCACCTCCTTCTACAGAAGCTCGAGGGGGTTAAAATTAGAAGTACAGTAATATTGATGTGTTAGGTATTTCTGAGTAGATTTGCTGGTATGTTTTGGATCGTTGTCTTGTTTAAAGGCGAAATGCATTTCATTAGCATTCATGGTCCCATCTATTACTTTTAATGCGCCAGTGACAGCAACAGCGAAAGGTTTCCATTTCATACTTGAACTTTCTCTCTTTTTTGACAGTTGAGACAGTGTTCTTTTTCTCTGAGGACTTTTCCAGATCTCTGTCCAAGGTACCAATTGTCGTTTTCATCAAAGAGCTCGATTTTCTGTCACTTCTGACAATAGCATTTTATTGAATTTAGCTTGGCTCTCTCCCAGATGTTTTAGAGAACACCTAATGAACTTTTAATGAGCTCTTATAAACAGTGGCTTCCTCTTATGTACACTTCCATGAAATCCTTCTCAGTGTAAACAACGTTATACTTTTGAAGTGTACAAATAAACATCGCAGGTTGCATGATTTGGTTGTAAGTCATTTGATGAAGTCTAGGATTGCTTATAACGGTCTTCATCATATACCGATCATGTCTAGTTGATCAGTGTATTTTGTCGGCCTTCATGCTGATAATTTACTGGGATTGCATTAGATTTATACTTTCCAAAAATTTTTATATATTCATGGCTGGCCTTGTACAGCTTGCAAATATGGTTGCTTAAAGAAGCTGAATGCTCTGTGATATTCACAATTGAACTATTAGAAATGTTTCCTTGGCCAATTCTTGCACGTAAATTAGCATCTAACTTATTGTAAAAGAACAACTTCTTACCCCCCACACCAATTTATCGGAGACCACGTGCTATGGTATCACGCCATGGACGACGTCATTTCGTGTTCGACCATTCCCGAATTTTTTACTACTAAGCACGTTGGGAACATATTGCCCAATCCTACGAACTCGTCCCAAGCACCACCCCTCTCCCCTCCGGTGACGAGGGGCAGAAGAGCCGCTATGACTCGCCCGTTGCTGCTAAGTGATGAATCGATTCTGACTCCTGATTAAGATGTCTAGAGCTTGTGACTGCTTTCGCAAAACCGTCCCTTCCCCTTCAGAATCAGGCATACAAATACTCGGGTTATTCTATAGTTCGAAGAGTCCAATCCGCACCTCAAGGCCCTCCTTATCGCCTCGTCCCGTGAGCGTTCGTCAGACAGCAAGACTTCTTCAGCCGTGATTCTACCCAAGTCAATTGGTAGCTTCTGTGAACGGCAAGCCTTTGAAATTGCGCAACAGTCTCCCTTCGTTTAATCGAACCGAAGAAAATCTTCATCGATTACCTTTGAGGAAAAAGAAGATTCCTCTTTCAGTGGAATTAGGAGAATCTTCACATTTCCCGCCGAACATCATCTTTGAAGTTTGGCTATCTTCATCGGAAGGTTGGTTCAGATTGTGCCCCACCTGCTTCATTCGGATCGTGCCCCACTTGCCACATCGGGTTGTTCCCCACTCGCCTCATCGCAAGAAGGACCTTCCTCGAAGTCATCGACCCGTAGGAATGTAACCCCCTTCATTATTAGTATCGTAAAGTTCTCCGTTTTGATCTGAGCCTAGTTAGATTAATAAATTAATTCCATTTGAGAATACCTCCTCCTAATAATTATCAAGAGACTATTTCAATTTAAATAATTCCCCTTTGCCTATTATTATTCTTATTTTGATCTGTGTAAATAAAATTATATTATTGTTGTTTGATCTTTAACTAACCTTGAACGATACTCTCGGCCTATTCAAGTAAATCTCGCCAACCATTTATACACTGTTTGATTATTAAGGATTTGAAACCCAACGCCTCAAGTGTCACGTCATAGTCGGTCGTTAATCCCTGCGAACAGTCCTTTAACGGTTCGCGTTGCAGTAGGTGATTAAGTCACGCCCCACACCGCCTAAAATAGGATTAGTGTATGATATAGAGTGGTTGTACCACGACATATGTTATATATTACTTCTCTATTATAAAAATTGGTGTCAAGTGTGTTGATTTACATCTCCTTTAAGTTTTAGTAGTTCCCTCTCATTATTTAAGTTTTCTTTATTTTCCTATTTTTGGCCGAAATACGTTTAAGTTAGTTATAGATCAATGGAACTTTAGGCTATTAACTATTTAAAATTTAGATTATTAGTTGGGACCCGTTCTGTGTGTTTGTTTATTCCATTTACCGGAATATTTGAGTTAATCCTCAGTTGGATTAGAAAGATTAACCCGTCCTAACCGTGTAGGAAGAGTTTTAGGGTTCTTTTAGTCTGATAATTTTGGAATATTTATTTTTTGGAAAAGCTAGGCTTCACGTATATTGCCGAGTAATTTCGTAACGTCAATAACCGTTTCAAGAGTCAAGGAGAGTCGTTGGGCCTGTCGGTGCGAGAATTATTAACGTATGTTCAGGAAGAAGAGAGAAATGAAAGAGAATAGAGAAGAGCGAAGGAACAAGAACTAAGAGCGCAGGAAAAATAATTAAGAGAAACTGAAGAGAGAATAGCAAAAGAACTCAGACAAGCTAAAGAGAGAAGAGTAAAATAACTAAGAGAAGCTGAATAGAGAAGAGCAAAAGAATTAAGAGAAGCTGAAGAGAGAAAAGAACAACGAGAGATGGAAAAGAACAGAGCAGAAATGGAAGAGCGTGAGAGAATAAGGAATCATGAGCTAGAATTAAGTAGTAATCATTTGGAGTAAATGTCAATTAACTCCTGCACCGAAACCTTAGAGTCCCCGTCAGTAAGGTTACCTGTCTTTAAAGAAGAAGATTTGGGATCATATCTTTTGCATTTTGAGAAGATTTTTGAAATCAACAATTGGGACATTGGGGTAAATGTCGTCGCTAAATTGCTTCCCCTCCTAAACTCTCAGTTGAGAGACATATTCATTTCGCTTCCATCAGAGTCCACTGTGGACTACTCTACCCTCAAGTCTGAACTCTTAGCTGCCGTAAATATGACCCCAGGCTTCTATCGTGCTCTTTTTCGTCACGAAAAGATCCGCCCCGGTCAGACCTTTCACCATTTCGGGTATACCCTCCAGAAACACCTCCAATTTTGGTTAGATGCGTGAAAGGCCCCCCCAAAGTACAAGTCCCTTCTGGACTTCGTCCTAATAGATCAATTCTTAGCTTCCCTTACTCCCGAAATCCATGCCTTTGTTAAGGACAAGAGCCGTTCTACGTTCAAGGAATGCCTAGAAGAAGCTGATGTTTATGCAAGTAGCCATAACTTGTATCCCAAGGTTAATAAGAAGCCTCTCCGTCTCCTCCCAATTTTAAAATTAATAACTCCAGGCCCCCTCCAAGGAATACCCCTAAATTCGTAAAAGGATAAGGCCCCTCGAAACCCAGGAACCCCCCTCCTTTGAAACCAAGAGACATTAAGGCCATAATTACCACTCCTCCTGCGTCGTTATTCTCCCAAGGCAGATAATCTGTTTCACGTGCGGAATAGAAGATCATGTACGCACGAACTTCCCTCAAAATTATCAATTTAGAAGCGTGTCCTCCCATCAGGTAGACGGAGTTAGTGTCACTCCTGCTCTTCCCCCGTCTCTTTAAGATACCACTAAGTCTCTCTCGTCGACCAACAACTTCGGTCATCAAGCAAATTTTCTCTTTAATAAGAGCTCCCCTGGTGGTTTGAAATTTGAAAATAGAGCTGTGAACGGATGCCGTGTGTCCGCCCTTGTACTTGACACTGGGTGCACATGCATCGTGGTATCCGAGAATTTACTACCCCCAGTCAGTCCTGACCACCAAATGTTCGCTGTGGTTCATGATTACGTCGGGCGAGCGAATCGTTTCCCTATTGTAAATGCCACATCGAATGTGAGCATTTAATTGGTTGGGGGGGAAGTGGTAGCAGCACCAATCAAGTTTTGCTCTGTACTGATTAGTCAGAGCCTTAAGATTACAAGTGACCTGGTAGCACAACCAGTGGTAACCCGTACCCAGGCCGTCAAGGCTTTCCTGAAAGCCGTTCCTTTAGAAAACCCCATCGATCCAGAGATCGAGACCCTCCGGAACGAGGATTTTGCCCACGCCCAGAAGGGATGCGCAACTCTCCTTCCCCTTTGGTAGAAAGCCAGGATTCAGGAGCAAAAGTCTTCCCGGGGTGGGGAAGAGCTGTTAAATCGTAAATGTTCCGACGAAACCGAACCTAAAACGCCCACATTGAGTGTTCCCCGCTCTCACGTCCCCCAAGTCCTCCAAATTTCTCCCGATAGTTTAATCTAGGGCCATTTTAGTCATAATAAAACCTTTCAGAGGGGTTTTAAGTATTTTTATTGGCCAGGTGCAACCAGAGAAATTGCAGAGTATGCAAATCATGAGATGCCTCTTAGAGGACATCTGAAAAAGGGCGGGTCAAGCCACCATCCTTCAGAAAAGCCCGATCATCTCGGAACCTTTTTCTCGTGTGGCCATTGATCTTATTGGCCTTCATTCATCCCCCGACTAGTGAAGGGCACAGTTACGTCATCACCTTGGTCGACTTCGCTACACGTTTTCCTAAAGCAGTTGCCCTTAAGCGCATTAATAGCGTTTCGTGCGCTGAGGCCCTCATTTCCATTTTCTCTTGGGTAGGAATTCCTAAAGAGGTTTTGTGGGATCGAGGAAGACATTTTATCTCTGAGCTTATGGAGTATGTCAGAAAGATCCTCATGGTAAAACCTTTGTTTAACACCCCCATACCACCCAGCCGCAAACAGAGTTTGCGAAAAGCTAAATGGCACATTGAAAGCAATCCTTAGAAAATTGTGTATCGATCAACCATAAGAATGGCATCGCTTTTTACCCTTAGCACTGTTTTCGTGTCGCGAAATACCTCATAGGACCCTAAGATTCGCCTCCTTCGAATTACTGTATGGCAGTAATGTTCGAGGCTACCTTGCTATTATAAATGAACTTTTCATCAATCCCCGTCTGGATAACGAAGGCCAATCCTCCTATTCGTATCTCCTAGACCTCAAGAAAGCACCTTGAGGTATGTGCCGACATCGTGTAACAAAATTCTTCATGTAAATTGGGCGAAGTATCGAACTTATTTCGATTTAAAGGTGAAGGAAAGAAGATTTAAGCCTGGCGAGGAGGTGTTATTGTTACTTCTCACGGAGAGTACCAAACTCCTGAGCCAGTGGAAGGGCCGCTTTTGCGTTCTAGAGGTAAAATGACCAGTGGATTACTTGATTCAAACCGCCTCAGGAGAAAAGGTTTTCCACATCAATATGTTAAAAAAATATCACCGCCCTGCGTGTATCAACAATATTGTAGCCCTCGATAAAGAGTCCTCTTTGGAAGCAGTGTATACCACGGACACCCTCAATGTCGTGCAAGTAGTATGCATTGAACAAGATGGTGATTACCCTATCTCATCTTTACCTGGATCCGCGGAATTATCATCGCCCGTGCTGGATGTTTTCCCCAGGCTAACGCCTCTTCAAAAGCGTCAGCTGCAGCAATTGCAAAATGGATTTGAAGATGTCATCTCAAGACCCCCTGTTACTTCAATTCATTTGAGCAACCCCCCAGCCTGCAACTCCATGGACTCTTATATATTAGCGTGCTTGGGAGAGCTAAATCAACAAGTCACAGTGGGCCACAAAGGTGGAGTTTAGGTCCAGAATCACCATAGTTTTCACCTAGTTATATAAGGGTACCGTCAAGAAGGCCTGAAGCAGGTTACGAGGCCACCTGGAGGCTGTAGTTGAAACCGAGGGAGATTTCATTGAATAAAAAGAATAGTGCAATACTTCAACTTTTTGACATTCAATTTTTATAAATATATCTGTATAAATGAACTATTTGTATTATTTTCTTTTATATTGAAGTTAAGCGAGAAATTAACACCCGCATCCTCTGATATTCCAAATTCAAATTTGGCCTTGCTGGCCACGGGCTAATAACTTTTAAAAATTGGGGTCACCTCTGCCTGCAGAGCTTTTCATAGGTATAACGTCATGTTGACAAATTAAGTTAATTCCGTGCAAGCGTGCGGAACACCCAGCCAAAAGGATTTTGGATGGACCTGATTTACTTCAGATTTATGGATAATTTAATCCATAGTAGGCTAAATTTTAGTGCGGTTGCTCGACTCCTAAAATGCGTAGGCATCCTAAATTTACTCTTTTTCAAAATCAAAATTTGCTGGTCGAGGTAAGATTTGTTTCAGCGGGAAATTCGTTACAATCCAAGTAAAAACCTTTTGAGATTGAAAACCTTTGTTTACGAAAATTTATCTTGATAAAAGTTTAAACATACAAAATGTTTTTTAAAGTTACATATAACGCTCCTGCGGAGTGAAAAAGTGAAAACCCAGTCAGCTAGATTTTTTAATAACTCAATGCACTTGAAATTTTTGGATGAATTAATGGAAATGATGGTAATTTTTTGCAGTTTCAAAAATTTAAGAGATTAATGATATTGTTAGAAATTTTTCATGAAGTAGAAAACAAAATACAACACGTTACCCGTGTAGATCCTTGCACAGGGTAACAGAACGAATCCTAAGTTAACTATGCGTCTCAGAATACTATACGCTGGTTAGCTCGTTGGATGAAACGAGGCACTTATGCAAATAAATAAAAGGCGATACCTTCACATTCTGGGACCTGTGGGCATGAGTGATTGGAACCGCCATTCTGGGGTGACTCAATCAGGGAATGCCCATCACTTTTCAGCGAGTATAATTTAATTTAATTCTTCTTACACTTATTTGGAATTTATCACCCCGTCCTCCTTCCTCCGGGGTTAACCCACAATGTTTTGCTTATAATATGTTGTGCTAATTTGAAGCATCCTTTTGGAGTAATACAGGATGGTGGCCGATTGGGTAAAGGCACTGACTTGAAGTGTTTGAGAGTACGGGTTTGAATCCACATCTCTTTTTCAAGGGAATCTAATTTTATTTAATACTTGTTAATTTAATTCCACACCAAATATTATCGAAATAACTGTAAATATTATTGGTTGGAGAGGACAGAAAAAATTGTTATGAGTTATCACTTAAATGCAATGTCCAAAAAGAGCTATAGAATTGGAATCATAAGCATACGCTAACTCCACGATGATGGGGTCGTCGCTACTTCCAGAGATGCAGAATGAGTAAAACTAAAAGAAGATTCAAACATCCAAAATATGAAAATGGCGAAATATTAACTAAATGGGTGTCTGTCGGAGATATGCCATCATGTGAAAGAGCGGCTCCCCATGAAATCTCTTATGGCTTCAGAGCACAGATGGCTGAAAGTCATTAAACAAAAAGTCACCTTTCGGAAGTCGTGAGGAGACGAAAAAAATGACCAGATTAAACAACACCCGGAAATAGATTAACGGTGCAAAACTTTCTCGTGAAAGATTTACCCCAGAAAAAGGAGTTAGTTTTACTCCAAGGAGAAGGGTAACAGTTATACCTTGTGTCCTGACAGGCAATTGGGAGCATATATTAGCGAAACTGCTCTCAATAGAGTCATTCTGGCAATTAAGTTATGACAATACAGCTTAAGGTGGTTAGTAGGCTCTTATTTCCTACTCTGGACCCGATGGCCAAACTACTACTCTAAAATGCGGATGTTTCATCCTGTGAGGGTATGGAAAATACACACTCACATGCCGCCAGGCGATCGTGGGAACGAAAGAAATTTGTCGTCTGAGTTGACCTTCGTCTCTTCCCCCCCACCCTCCTCCGACATTCTACCGCTCTCCTCTGCCTCCCCCCTGACCTAAGTCGTTATCCGCGCCAAACCCTCCCAACAGGCGACAGGAAGTCTGACGGAAGAAGGCCTATCTCACAGAGAAGCCTAAATTCTATTTGCCTTCTTAATGATACCAAGGAGATTGTCCAGAAGTGCCGCGATAAGCAAATTGTCGTATAGAGGATATCTCTCGATTTCACACAGTCCGCAATATAAATGGCAACGCCGTTCATCCCTCAGCAGAAGTGTTCCAGACCTACTCGCGTAATCGTCACGGTGAGCGAGAGTCGTTGCTGTGACGTATCGACTGCCAACGCGCGCACGCTGAGTCAACCCGGTCGCTGTCTCAAAGAGTTCCTGAGGCAAATCTCGCCCCGCAGAGTCTGCGACTAGAATAATACGCTTTGTTGTTCAACGTAACTTGAGAAAGAAAAAGGAACATCTAAATAGTTACTGGAAGTAACTATTTGTTAGTGTCACATCCAGTTACGAGTGAGCTAACCGAAACTGCAGTCAGCCGCCTCCGAACCCGTCGTCTTATCCCTCCTCTCCCCGAGAACTCGTGTTAACGCCACCCGAACCACCCCGTCTGGACCTGAGTAGTCGTTTCTCCAATCCATCACAATTAATGGTAATCTGTAAACCCAGTGTCCCTCTATTCTTAAATTACCTATTTAATTAACAGTGATTGATACTCTCATTGAGTCATTATAAATCTAGGCGCTTAACGTCAGTGTTATCCTCCCCTGTTTTAAGGAAATTCAAGTGAGTCATTCCCTGATATTATTATTTATAATTGCTGTCAACCCAGACTAATCCGTGTTTAATATTTAATCCTTATTTACCTAAATTCCTGTTTAACTATTTCTACTAATTAATATTTTTGTTGTAAAGTAAAGTTTTTTTTGTACGTGTGTTTATTTGGTGGTTCCTCCTTTTTGAGGTACCCTTGGCAAGACTTTAATTAAGAATCCCTTCGGCTAATTTATTCAACCTGTATTATGCACTCTTAGAATTTAACAATTACAAACCTCCCCCCAGTAACAAGTGGGACTTTTATAGTAAGAATCCAGGCCGTGGCACAACCCACCTCTAACCAGTAGGAATTAAAGCCTCTCTCTCTCTCTCTCTCTCTCTCTCTCTCTCTATATATATATATATATATATATATATATATATATATATATATATATATATATATATATATATATGGTGCGGTTAAGGTAATGGCATAATTAGACAACTGCTCTGCTTCAAGTCCAGCAGGTGATCCTATCCTCCTTGAACTGGAAGACAACACTTAGGGATGACCCATCCATCAGCCCAAAAAAGCTGATTTCAAAGACACGCCTTTATGTCGTCTCGTTTACCGTCACAGAAAACTGTTATTATTAATATATTAACAGCGTTGACTGAGCCAAAACGCTCGAAAGATGGAAAAATATCCAAGACAAATTGGTGCGGTTAAGATAATGGCATAATTAGACAACTGCTCTGCTTCAGGTCCAGCAGGTGATCCTATCCTCCTTGAACTGGAAGACAACACTTAGGGATGACCTATCCATCAGCCCAAAAAAGCTGATTTCAAAGACATGCCTTTATGTCGTCTCGTTTACCGTCACAGAAAACTGTTATTATTAATATATTAACAGCGTTGACTGAGCCAAAACGCTCGAAAGATGGAAAAATATCCAAGACAAATTGGTGCGGTTAAGGTAATGGCATAATTAGACAACTGCTCTGCTTCAGGTCCAGCAGGTGATCCTATCCAATTTGTCTTGGATATTTTTCCATCTTTAGAGCGTTTTGGCTCAGTCAACGCTGTTAATATATTAATAATAACAGTTTTCTGTGACGGTAAACGAGACGACATAAAGGCGTGTCTTTGAAATCAGCTTTTTTGGGCTGATGGATGGGTCATCCCTAAGTGTTGTCTTCCAGTTCAAGGAGGATAGGATCACCTGCTGGACCTGAAACAGAGCAGTTGTCTAATTATGCCATTACCTTAACCGCACCAATTTGTCTTGGATATTTTTCAATCTTTAGAGCGTTTTGGCTCAGTCAACGCTGTTAATATATTAATAATAACAGTTTTCTGTGACGGTAAACGAGACGACATAAAGGCGTGTCTTTGAAATCAGCTTTTTTAGGCTGATGGATGGGTCATCCCTAAGTGTTGTCTTCCAGTTCAAGGAGGATAGGATCACCTGCTGGACCTGAAACAGAGCAGTTGTCTAATTATGCCATTACCTTAACCGCACCAATTTGTCTTGGATATTTTTCCATCTTTAGAGCGTTTTGGCTCAGTCAACGCTGTTAATATATTAATAATAACAGTTTTCTGTGACGGTAAACGAGACGACATAAAGGCGTGTCTTTGAAATCAGCTTTTTTGGGCTGATGGATGGGTCATCCCTAAGTGTTGTCTTCCAGTTCAAGGAGGATAGGATCACCTGCAGTTGTCTAATTATGCCATTACCTTAACCGCACCAATTTTTCTTGGATATTTTTCCATCTTTCGAGCGTTTTGGCTCAGTCAACGCTGTTAATATATTAATAATAACAGTTTTCTGTGACGGTAAACGAGACGACATAAAGGCGTGTCTTTGAAATCAGCTTTTTTGGGCTGATGGATGGGTCATCCCTAAGTGTTGTCTTCCAGTTCAAGGAGGATAGGATCACCTGCTGGACCTGAAGCAGAGCAGTTGTCTAATTATGCCATTACCTTAACCGCACCAATTTGTCTTGGATATTTTTCCATATATATATATATATATATATATATATATATATATATATATATATATATATATATATATATATATATATATATATATATATATATATATATATAATGATCGTAGATTGAGTCATAGGGTCTCAATACCATCGACTTAAACAAAAGCGGCGTGTTCAGATCAAGGACTCGAATAATCATTGGACCGGACTATGAGCAATTCTACGACACATCCTCATCTGAATTTTGTCCAGATAAGTTGGGCTTAACTGAATTCATTGGCGCCTGATTAAGTCCAGATTCACTGGATGGATTACCACAAAAAAACCCTGCAAGAATGTTTCGTTAATTTACAGAGATGGAACGATCGTTAATTAAGTGGTAAATATTGATTAATTTAATGTCTTTAATTGGTAAAAAGTTTAATTATCAAAACAAAATAGTTGAAAATTTAAACCTAACAAAGTGAATAAGTAACAAAGAAAGGAAAAACAATTCCTGTTTGACCATTAACCAAATGATTTAGGATTACGATTCGAAAATAACTATATTTTCATTTGAGGTTCAAAAGGCATTAGACCTGTACCACCTGAACAATTTTCAATGAAAGTAGCAGACTATAACATCCATGTAAAGTTACTAGGGTGGATTGAATCCTTATTGGTAAAGGAAAACAAAACGTGTATAAAATGGTGTTGTATGTAGATGGAGATGCATAACGAGCAGTGTCCAACAAGCCTCTCTTCTACATTCGACCAAAACTCTTTATTTCATATGTATATGGTATAACCATTAACCCATTAAAGCCTAAGTTTTTTTATTTTTTAAATTTTTAATATTTACTATAATATGAGTAAAAATAGTAAAGGGGAATAATAATTCTTATCAAAGATTAATATTTAATGAGAAATCTTGGAATAAAAAGCAAAAAACATGTGTTGCATATATGCAACGCTAGGATGATCGTCTAAAAAATTAGGCATTATGAAACTCTTCAAAGCAATTTATGCACAAACCCACAGAACACTCTGGACATTCAGTTCTCGTTATTGATGAACAATTGAGATCTGCACATCTCCTTCTTTTGTTATTGGGGATCTATCTGACAAGATGGCAACCTGGATCCAGCCTGATGGAATCAGATACTCGAGTGTTTATGCTACTCTCTTGTGAAATCTCGGGGCGACCACCTACTCCTGGTTGAGAACTATATTTTTTAAAAAATGTTTGCACAATGGAGCGTCTGAATTCTAGTTGGCTCATCGTTTTTATTACAGTTTGTGTATAAAATCCAAGCATTTTTGACAGTTCCATCAACAATCCATGTAAAGATTGGCCCCCACCATTTCTTCCCTCGCATACCAATGCGATAAGCATTGATATTTTAGTCCATGAGATCAGTCCCGCCCATGTACTTATTGTACTTAGAAATGATGTTAGGTTGTGTGACATCTATCACTTTTCCGGCAACACGTGAGTAACGGCAGGCCTTCGCAACTGGGGTAATGCCGTGAACATTTGAAGCAACTGTCAACATTGTTATCCAACCCACGTACTAAAATGATGTTATTCCCAGCATTTCTGGCATATTCAAATTCTCCACGAGCCTTTTTCTTAAAATCTTTGGAGTTTGAAAGGGGGCAGCTTTTAGCAATTCTGTTTTCTCGAATAGTCCTCGTTCCGCAATAATTTTGTTCTTTTAGGTGACATAATAAATTTGTGCTTGTAAACAAATTATCAAAGTAAAAATAATACGGCAACTCCTTCTTGATTTCAGGAAGACTGTCAATCATTTTTGCCAATGGTGCAGCACACTTTCCCAAGTTACCTTTATAGTTTGAGTTTACTTTTATATTTTTGCCTTGGTATACATTCAAATTAATAAGATAGCCTTGAATGGTATTCATACACCAAGTTTTGAAACCAAAACAAATTGGTTTTGGACCTAGAAACTGCTTGCAACCATGCTTGCCATAATATTCAATCATCGCTTCATCATACGATATATTCATTTCCCGTTGGAAATTTTTGGCAAAGTTTTCTTACAAGATGTCCATGAAAGGACGAAGTTTCCACATTTTGTCTTGAGAGGAAATATTCCTACTATCGCAAAAATGCAAAAGTCTCTCGATTTGCAAGAAAATATCCCTTATCATAGCATTACATACTAATTCATTGCAAGCATCTTCCTCTGAGTCCCAATACATATGCTGTGATGGAAGATTATTATAGCCACTTAGCAAAAGAATCCAAATAAACACCCTGCCATCACTACTACTGCTTTTAGTGATGTTAGCTTGTTCACTGAAGTGGACAAGAAATTTATAGTTGACCACACTAAAGTCAAATGAGCCCAATAAAATTTATATGACATCTCTGAAACAGGATTTTGATGAACTTTGTAAGAGGATGAAATTGACTGCATCTTTATTGACCGTCATCAAGATAAAACTAAAGTTAGGCTGAAAGCTGAAAATTCAGATCATCACTTCATTAGAATCATCAGGGAAGAGCAGGTTTCTGTGTGCAATAAGACAGGTGGAAGATAGTTGAACAATGCTAATTATGAGAAATATTTAAAGATTAAAACCCCTGCTGATTTTATTGCTGATAATCATATAGATTTCATGGAGAAAAAGAGCAAGGATAAATGCTTGCAGGCCATTCAAGTTGACTTTACAAATGTTAACACTGGCAGGGAGGGCCTATTTTGCATTTGGTAGAAGTCAAAGTGGCCGTAAACTAATCTGGTTGGTTTTTGCCCTTCACACTAACTACTTAGCCCTGCGATAGTTAATCACAGCCCTGGGTGGAAAGACCTTGTCTAACAAAAAGTGGACGAATAATATTAGCAAGATGGTAACACTGCAACCTGACTTGAAATATATCCTTCATTCACTAAACCCTCAATTGGAGAGCCTCTTACTTCACTGAGTGACAATATCGTAGAAGATGTTTCTACATAGTCATCAAGGGTTCGGGTATAGGATCACACAGGTCATAAGGATAGGAGAATTTTCCTCACATCTGGTCCTTTTACAAATTGGTTCATTGAGCCATTCTAGGTGGTTGACAACAGCAAACAGGCTTTGTTGCATATGGGTTTCAAAACATTGCCTAAAGTACAGAACCTCAACAACTTAAAACTAATAGTGGAATACATTGTTGGTGTGTACTATCCTTGGTGGTTAAACATCAAAATAAAACATTTTGGGGTGGAAGGCCGCGCCCTATCGTGTTTCAGCTGTGTCTAATTAAGCTGCAAAAGAAGTCTGTATTGGATGCTGTTTTTCGAACTCGCAAGCGATAAGCATGTTCTTCATTCAGCAAAATGATAATCCAGACACTCTTGTGGTCAGAGGACAGTAAGGAGAAGAGAACTGCTGTTCAAAAGATAGATGGCATGATAGGTGGAAATAATCACACAATCGGAGATCTTTCTGAAGGTCCCAAGAAGATGCTCTCAATCAACCCCAGTGTTTTTTCACTGTTGTAGACTGATCTGATGGGGGTATTCGAACCACCTTTGAAATGTAAACTGACTACAGCAGAAGTAGAGAAGTTCCTTGATAATCCTTTGAAGTTGTACAGTTGCCCTGTCATGCCCAATCAATAGAGAGGTATGTGAAACAAGTCACTGAAGCAGCAGGCAGGGTGTATACAGTTGTGTAACATGAATGATATATCAGAAGACAGGAAGCAAATCGGCTTGGATTTCCAAGAACGAATATAAACAAGACTTGAGATATATTTCATGATTAATGGGATATGTTTTTTGCAGATAAAATAAACGTCTATAACATTACCTGTCATTATGACAAGCTAAAATTAATAACAGTTGTCTTCATAGAACAATTTATGAATTGTTTTTTTTAAGCGTAAATTATCCATGTTGTTTTTTGAGAGCATTCGATGAGGGGTTCTTTTAAACGTATGTTTATCAATGTAAATATTGGGCGATGACAAAAATAATAGAAGATTTTAATTTCTCAAATCTAAACACATATTTTTATAACCCAACAGTGAAGGATTAGCAAAAAATAATTTTCACCTGACAAATTGACACAGCTTACTGTCGCATTTACAAACATTTTTCTAACACCAGCATGAAGGCAGATTTAGGATTCACCTAGATAAGTGTGCTTCTCAGGCTACAGACATAACCTTTCTCGCTGATCATGTCTCAAAAGATAATATCTCTTCAACCGACAATGAAATCACTGCTATTACAAAGTTGAAACAGATATCTACCTTCACGCAATTACATTAGTATCTTGGTCTGGTGAACTTTCACCATCGTTTCATTCCTCATTGTGCCGATGGATGAGATCTCTTAAATTATCACAAGAAAACTCTCTACTCACCTGGACGTGCGAACAAAGGCTGTAATGATATTAAAGAAGTTTTGACTGCACACTCCCTCTTAGAACACGTGGACTTTTTTAACAAACTTTTCCTTATAACAGGTGCCTCTAATAACGATTTGGGCTAGGGTCTAAGAAAACACATTGCATTATCTACCAAATATTAGAAAAACATGTTTAAGTCTACATATTTATTGGCAATTTCGGACCGATTTACGTGTTGGATAGAAGCCTTCACCATAGCAACCATGGACGCAAAATCTCTAACCGAAATGTTCATCAGTTCTTAGGTATCAAAATTTTGAGTTCTGTATACAATTACCATTAATAGTGTCAGGTACCTTGACACATATATATGAAAGCAACTTAGGATCTTACAGACTTCTCAGATTTCTCCTTTTAAGCTTCTCGTCTGAAGTGATTGCAAGTTGAGTGCTTTAAATCTGCCTTCGAAAGACTTTTGACGTAGTCTAAGTATCACTTTTGTAGGACGATGTTGCACTCTCCACGGAAGTGCTTGTCTTTGTCGAATATACGGCGTTATATAGGCTTTGAAATAGTTTAACCCATCCTTTTCAATTAGCAGGGGGAGGCACAGATTCTACGTCATTCTCAGGAAGCGCAAAGAGGACAGGGTGGTCACTAATTGATTGAAACCTGCACAAATCAAGGCAGAAATGTTGAAGGTAGGAGAATAATGGTAAACGAGAGAGATATAGTGAGATAGAGAGAAAAAATATAGAGAGAGAGAGAACAAGAGAGATAAAAGAGAAAGAGAGAGGTGATAGATGGGAAGGAAGAGCGTGGAAAGAAAGTATGATAAGAAAAGTGTGAGAGAAAGAGAGAGAGACGTAGGGAGAAGGGGAGAGAAGGAGAGAAGAGAAAGAGAGAGTGTGTGTGTGTATGTATTACAAGGAGTTAAAAGGAATTTGAATTACTCCAGAAGTCCTTTCGCCCTATTATGGGAGAGTACTGTTGACCAATTCGCATTCCTATACTATAGTTTCAACATATATAAAGCCATTTTATGACCTTTTCAAGACAGTACTCCAAGTGATGCACATTTTTGCTATTAAAACAACTGCACGGAGAGCCTTTCAATAGCTGCAAATCGTGTATTATAAAAAGTTTCCGCAAAGATCGCGTTTCTAACGCTTCAGTTCAACTTTGTACTTATGGTTTCGAGTCTGTACCTTTCTAAGCTGGAACATTCATAGCTTGTCAACTTTGTCCAGCCCTTTAGATATTTTAAGTACCTGGTTGAGATGAAAGCACATTCTTCTAGTTTTCACTTTATGACTTTTAATTCTTCAAGGTTCCAGTCATACGACAAATGCTTAATCGATGGGTTCAGTTTGGTCACCCGAACTTGCTTCCTCTTAAGAAGATTTATATCTTTTCTCTATGATGAAGGCCAGAACTAGATTGCATACTGCAGAAGAAGACGAAAAGTAAATTGTTTAGTGTAAGTACGATTTTCTTGTTTGGATATGTAAATTTCCTTTAACCCAATTAGTTAAACTATTCCATATAAAATACTGAGTAAACAGATTCCCGTCTATTTGTAAAAGCTCGACTTGGTCACGAACAGACGAGTCTCCCCAATCCACTTAAACCCATTAGCTGAAAGTTTTAATTTAATCATTTTTTATATAACTGCAGATTGGTGATCTAGTTTAATGCAAAATGATTCGTTCACAAGGGCTTTAGCCTATTCAAATTTAAGGTTATCTGCAGGCAATGAGGCAAGCAGCAATTTTGCAGGACTCGAAACTTGCTTTAGCAAATATGTATATTTCTCAAACTGTGTTAAATTGAATTGCGAAAGAATATTTTCCATTGAAAAAATATTTTTTTATAGTTCTCTGGCTGACCATCGAACTTAGGCAATTAGAATTGTGATAAACTAATCGGTAAAGTTGAAGACGAGCTGCTACGGGCGATATTTGTTTTGTTTTTTCCCGGAACCAAAACGGGCGGAAACCCTTGTGTGTTTGTTTGTTCAAGGCGCGTAATAATATGTTGTTTACGTCACATTAGATGGCGCTATTTTTGTTGGAAATTCTGACTTAGGAAAAACCCCCAAAATGAATGTTACTTCATTATTCTGGTAGGTATAGATTCGCAATAGCGCTGAGGAAGGCGTGGTACGAGTATCTATCTCGAGTTGTCGTTATTGTTCATAAAGGGAATCGTTTGCAAAAGGTGGCGGTTGCGAGATACCCGTCAAAATGGTTGCTTTGGCGCACCCCAACCCCCCCCTTCACTGTTACTTCAATTAACCATTATAGCCAAAGAGGATGAAACATTATGGAAAGGAAAATAAAAAAATCGTAAAACAGTTTCAATCGCTCGAGGATCTTGTCAGAATCGCCCGGAGCAGGAGTCTTCAACTTTACCGTAACTTTGCTTCTCGATAAAGAATAGCTTCTCCTAACTTATCTTAATAACTTTCGGCTGCCTCCAGTTCTTCTGAATAATATTTTTCTTCCCATTGCCCACTCGCAATACCTTATTCGATGACTTAATCATCTAACTGATTCAATTCGGATTTTAAATTATTTAATTTAGCTACGAGAAGTTCAATTTGAATTGTACTTATATTTGGGGATATATTTTGTAAAGTTTTGGTTACTCATATTCTTTTACCTTTACGTAAAAGTAATCGTCTTTTATTAATGTCATCCCAATTCATTTTTGATGAGTAAGTTTTCTGTCTCTGGCATTTTTACGAATTATCGTAAAAATAACAAATAGCAGAATGTGTTAATGTGCAGTAAAAGTTAAGGCCTTCGTCATTTAAATGAATTCCGTCAGATTTATAATAATTTACATTATCTCTTCTTCCCGGGCCTCTGATACAAACTAAGTAGTCTTTGAATTCCAATCCTTTAATGAACTTATTTACTTTATCTCTACGTTTTCTATAGGTTTCTGGGACAGGATTTCCATATACGTTATCATAATGTACAGATCTAAGTTCAATTTGAACTGGAAATATGCAGGAATTTGGTAAACTTTCTCTCAGTAATTGATATAGGAAATAACATTTGTTTTTAATTTCAGTGTCCTCAGTACTATTTACTATTGAATTACTTCGTAAAATTACTACCCAAAAATCTGTGGCAATTTCGGGTGGAAATTTAACCAAGTATTAAAGCTTGAACCTGGTATGCTATAATACTTAATTTGGTAAATTGTCTCATTTTTAAAGCTATCCCAGTTATTATCAAAGTTATTTAGATCCTTCACAAAGGAGTGACCCAAATATGCAACTCTCATGATTTTACATCGGTAATATATATATTAAGTTTGCCCACGCAAGTAACTTACGAAAGAAGGGAATGAATATGAGATTCCGGGCTGAGGACCTGCTGGATCTCGCCCCACGTTGGGCCCCAAACAGAAAAAAATGGAGGGGGAAGGGCGGCAAATAAAGCCAAAAGAAAACTTAGATTTTAATATAATTCAACAGCAGAAAAGGTATTGTTCAGCTTCTTGAGAACTTTTTTATTTCCATAAGCTACCATTCCTTGAGGAAAAAGAGATCGTAAAAGATCATTGTAACTTATTATTTATTATTTGGTTGAGGTACCTTTCGACCATACTGATGATCTTCTGGGTGCACACTAATAAATATGACGAAATTCAGCTATATAAATAATAAATATATGCAGACACTATGCAAGCTCTCAGAGGAGCAACACTGAATATATGTTTTTAATTTAAAAAATATATATTCAGTGTTGCTCCTCTGAGAGCTTGCATAGTGTCTACATATATTTTTTATTTATATAGCTGAATGATTCAAATGTATTAAATAAATACAGTGCACAAAAGGATCATATTAAATACAATGCAAGCGTATCAAATAAATACAGCACACAAACAGGTGCATTAAATATGTCAGGATTAAGCCACCAACGACAACACATCGTAAGAAAATAAGCACTGCTACTTCGGACATTCGGTACAGGAGTGTCCTTTATAAATAGATGTAGGTCTCGATAACGAGAACCTAAGAATGGGGCGTAAAATGAAAAGAAATATTCCAAATACCTGTCACGGAAGTAGTGAAGCAATACACGGATAGCGGTTGTTCTGGGAACGGGTAGAGTCGTACGAGACCAAGTGTACTTCGACTTCCAGGTGAGAGTGAGAGCAAAAGAGAGGAGTAAATCGGGAGCTTGCAAATCGGTGCAGTGGTAGTTGCTGGCAGGGGGGTGTAGATATCAGCAGGTCCTCGCTGTATGAACTCCAGATCGGCTCTACTTCTAGAATAGAATAGATTATAAAGGAAAAGTGGGATGAGGTACAGAGAAAGAGTGCCAGTTCCTCCCCTCTTACCCCTGTCATTGGCGATGACCGGGGTGGGAGGCGGTGTTACCCGGACCCCATGGCCTTCCTTCGCTCTTCTAGATGTCAGAGGAGCGAGAGGAAGACCAGGAGGTAGAGAGAGGGAGTAAGAGTAAAGGGAATAGACAGCAAAGTGTGAAATATCGTAAAAGCCTTAAAGGTGACCTAGGTGGTCGGTGGACCTACAGCTTTACGTAGAATCCGAACCACGTTGTGTCATATATCCTTTTACTATTCATCTTTTCACTAAGGCCCCTGTCCCACGTATTCCGTGTTTGGCCCGTTGATGTGAAGGATAGAGGAAAGGTGTAGGTTGGAAAGAGGGAAGTAGGTGGGTTGCAATTGGATGCTAGTGTGCATGGAGGTCATTTTAGGTATGTCTAGTTCTGAAGTTTATTAGTTTAAGTTAACAATGCCTGAGTTACAGGTTTTTATCCTTCTTTTTTCTGCGACATGATAGTGTTATCGACGTTTTCATTGTTGTGGAGTGGCGTTCTAACCGCTATAACTGTTAGTGTTTATTACTAGTGGTAAAGTTTTACTCTTTCTCTTGCACTTTGTTTTCCATTTTTTGATCTGTTAATAAGTAAATTCTCGTTTACTACCTTTCATTGGTCAATTCTATCCTGTGTATTTTTCTAATTCCTCCTGGTCGATTCTTAGAGTATATGTAGAGAAGAGTGTATGTACTCTCCCTCCTCTCTTGAGGTTATCAATTCCATGATTTCCTATCCTACTTCTTGTTGCGTTTTTAATATCCGTTTTTTTGCTCTCTTTTCTATTATCTTATTCAGTGGTTTTATCTTCACTTCTCTATATAAGTCTTACTGTCTTCTCATGTCTTTTCTTCTCGTGTTGGTGATAACTGAGACTGCTTTGTTTTGTATACGCTGCAGTTTAGTTTTGTTGCTACTAGAGATGGTGTACATGTGTATTACTGGGTATACCATTGCAGATTGAATGATTGCTTGGTAGATTTTCCTTATATTTTTCTGATTGAGGGATCTGAGTATGTAGAGCATGCGCAGGTCTCTTCTTCCTTTTTGCACTCTCTCTTTGACTTTTTTTGTGTATCCGGTCAGTGTTATCGTAAGTCCTATTACTTTAGTCTTGCTTGCGTAGTCATATCTGTCTCCTTGAATTATTATGTCGCTCAATCTCATTCTGTAGATTGGCACGATCTTAAACTTGTGCTGGTTTGTGCTGATCTTCCATTGATTATCGCAGGTGTTAATTTTTCTTATTTCTACGGGTGTTAGTCTAGCTCACATGTCTGGGTTCCTGTAAGGGTAGACGACGATCTGTGTGACGTCATCTACGGACTGAATATTGAGGCATACTTCCGTAAATGGTGGAGGAATATCCGAAGTGTACACAGAATATAATGTGGAACTCAGACATTCTCAGGCCAGCTTCCATGATGAAAATATCACCTCGGTGGTTCCCCATTTTGATGTAAGCCCGTCGTTCCTTTACGTAGTCGCAGATTAATATTTTAAGTTTATTATTTATCCGGAGCTGTAGTATTTTTTACTGCATTCCTGTTATCCATACTCTATCGAATGCTTTTGAAACATCCCTGCAGTCTATATCGACACTAGCTTTTTCATCTTTAGCTTTCGCTATCATTTCCGCAATGACCGTGAGGGCCAGTACCGTGCTTCTTCTCTTCCTTAATATATATTGTAGTTTGTTCAGGAGCCTTTTTTTCAGGTACTCACTTAGTCGTTGATTTAGTATTTTCTCAAACACCTTCCCGATGAAGTTGAGTTGGTTAGTGGCTTCCCTGCGTAAGGGATAAAGATCATCTTGCCACTTTTAGTTCTTTCGGAAAGTAGCCAGGGGGAGGGAAGGGTTAAATACGTTTGAGATTCAGTGTAGTATCTTCTCCGGTTGTTCTCGTATTATTTTGTAGTGAGATTGGATCTTCCTGGGGCTTTTTCTTTGAATTGAGAGATTGTATTTTTGATATCCTGCACGGTGGTTCTGGCATCGATCCCGTCGAAAGTGTCTGTCGATGCATCCGATGCTGTACGTATAACACTTCTGTCTATTTCCTCGTTGAATTTTTTACGATGTTTCTTTCGAAGTCTATGTCGAATTCTTCGTTATCCTCTTCACTAATGCTAAATGTTTTTCTCCAGTGGTCCCTGAATATTTGTTCTATCTTGTCTTCGTCCTCTATGGGATTTCTTTGGTTGTCTTTTATTTTCATTTTTTTGGGTCCTGCTTTGCCTTTCAGTCGATTTATCTTACTGAAAAAGTCTTTTACAGGTGGCTCTTTGTCAATTTTTGGTATTGTTTCGTTGTAGTGTTGCCTTTGTCTGTCTATTATATCCGAATTAAGTTCTCGCATTGTCTTTCTTATTTCGTTGTGTAGCTCCTTCTAATGTCCGTTTGTCCTGATTTCTTTTGATATTTCCTTGAGTCTTCTTTGTGTTCGTACCACTTCTGGTGTCCAGGTGAATGTTTTAATTGTTCTGAAGCGTTTTTTCGGTATGGCTTTCTCGTCAGCTGCTTGCATTAGTGTTCTATTATGTCCAATTCTTGATCAATTTCTTTTAGTGTTGCTTCTTCTAGTGTTATTTGTGTGTATATGCTGAATTCTCTCTTATATCTCTCCCAGTTTGCTCTGTGAAAAGCTTTTCTTGCCTGACCTAGGATTTGGATTGGTCTTTGGTTTATTGTAAGGATAGTTCCTGTGTGGTATAAACAGGGTATATCTTCAGGTTGCATATAATAGTTATATGGGAGATAATTATTGCCTAAACAGATATCCGGTTTTGTCGTTCTAGTACGGGTTATGTATGTTGGGTAGTTGGGGCTTAGTCTTTGGCAGATACCTCTTGCAAGCAATGCTTCTAGATTTCTTCCGTTTCTGGTTCTGTACCCGCTTGCTTGAAGGTGAGCGATAACATCACCCCTAAAGATTACTAGTTTTCTGTTGTTGAAGATGCTGAGAAGTTGTTAATAGGAAATTGGGCTCTCCTTGGCAGTTGATATCCCGTTGCTATGATGATGTTAGTTAGGTCCATTCTTTCTTCGATTGTGATGTAAGATTTGTCGAACTTTTCCTTTGTTCTAAAGTCGATACTTTTCTTTATTGCTATTGCAGCTCTCTCATGAGGTTGCCCCTTAAAGTTTACCGCTATTACGTAGTGATTCCAAAGCTTAATTTCTTCAGTTTTCTAAGTTGATTTCATGTGCTGATATTATAATGATGCCTGGGTCTAATTTTCTGAAGATGTTATGTATATCTCCCTTTTACGTATCTCTCCATCCGTTCATGTTGATTTGTAAAATCTTTAGGTTAGTCCTATCCATTGTTGGTTCGTTGATAATGTGGCGTTTCCGGTCCGTTTGATCTATTTATCCGTCCTCAGAGATAAGTTTTCTTTATATCCGTTTCCTACTAGTTCTCCTAGATTCTTTGGTTGCCCTTTTTTCTTACGGCCTATAAAATAGACGAAAAAAATATCAGTGAGATTGTTACCGTAACATCAAGGTTAAGAATCATATGTTCAAAATTCAACTTATTATATATTATAAAAGGACAAAAGTTAAAAACTTCCATATTAAAATCAACAGCTGCCAAAACTCTTCTAATCTAAAGTCAACCAACATAGTTTATGAGTTTCACTGCCCCAATGAAGACTGCAAGATTCATTATAACACAAAATATGTTGGCACGACAACCACTACCCTTTCGAGGCGTTTAACTATGTATGTGCAAAGCGGAGGGCGCAAAGTTCATATGGAGAGTGCACATAACATCAACCAAACTAGAGATTTTCTAGTTGAAAACACCACACTTAAAGGAAAAGAGGGAAATAAAGCTAGGTTAAACATCTTAAAGGCCATCTTAATAAACGAAGAAAGGTCGGCCCTCAACACCCAAGAAAGTTATGAACAATAACGTTCTAATCAATGCAATTAGTTAAGGGTAATAATAAGAATTCCTTAATCCGCTAGAGAAGTCTCCTGGAGTTCATCAACCCTCTTCAGCAGCATTAAATATACGAAAAACCACCACACATAAATATAACGCTCCTGAAGAGGGTTGAGGAATTCTTATTGTTATTCTCACCTCTCCAACGACAAGGCATATATATGTGTATATATATATATATATATATATATATATATATATATATATATATATATATATATGTGCCTTGTCGTTGGAGAGGTGGCTCAGCCTACTCACTGGTGCGGACTTCAAAGTTAACTTTTATTATACCTCTCTGCTCTTTCCCTGGCTTTATTTTATGGTCTGTTTGTTATGTCATTCATGATCTCCTTCTCTTCACATCTATTTCCTTCCACTTTTTTCTACCCCTGTTACTTGTTGTTGATTGTGCTTCATCGTATCTGTTTCGGTGGTTGAAGTGTTTTGACTGTGTGGGTGCTAGTGCGTATTTTAGGTTTATGTTTCCACCCTTGCTCCCTCGGTGCATCCGTCCTTCCTCCTTGTGGTGCGTCGTTGCGTGGCTGAAACACACTGAGTTGTATGTGCTTGTTGACAGGGCCGCGGCTGCGGAGCGAGATCATCCTTTTGTCCTCTAAGCGAAAATTCAGAAGGCAGCCTCCCGCTTTTAAAAAAAAATGACAGTGCTGGTATTACACGGGCACCCTCCTCAGTTCTGGCAGGCGTGAATATCGGGCAAAGTGGTTGCGTTAGCGGTCTCCACACTGTGCGAGACTACCCCCTATCCTAAATAGTATGATAGTGTATGGATAAAAACAAATGCTTTTGCACGTTAGATCCGCTTTCGAACTAATTCTGTTTTTTCCGTATTAAACTGAATATTTTTGACGTAAATGAGGATTTTGTTGAATGAGGCGGCGAGCCATGACGCATTGTGTTTCTATTACGACGAACCCATAGTAGTGAAGGTAACATTTTGCCTCCACGATGATTCTGACGAAACCCTCAAAACTCTTTCTTTTCTCAGATTAGTCTTTCATCTCAACCAATCTTTAATACTGTGACGGGTGTTATCCGTTCTAACGAACGTATTGACTATGACTTTTAGATGCTTGAGTCGGAAGATGGTGAGCCGGCGGATCATTGGCATCTATAGACAACAGCGAACCCTTTGCGAGATTCGGGTGAGTCCACCAACGATGTTCCTGACGTTTGATCATCGGGATCTCCCATCGCATATTCAGGTGGGCTACGTACGGATAAGAGTCACACCCTATATATCCAATCCGAGGCACTGCTTCAACTGTCATATGTTTTTTCATGTGAGTACTGCCTGCCGCAATTGACGCGCAGGCCTAGCATGGTGATTGGTCATTCCTGCGACCATTCTCGCCGCTGTACTAACTGTGGAGAGAACCATAGTTTATCTTCTTAGAAATATTACTAATTTCTCTTTATAATTGAAGTCTTAGCTTTCCATGATTTTTTTTAGGTGGATTGCTGGGGAGCCGTTTACTAGTCCAGAAAATAATCATCTCCGGCGTCAGGTTCTCCGATGTCCTACGCATGATAGAAGACTCTCATTTTGCTTGCCCCCATATTCCATCTACTCCCTTGTCTTTTCTGCAAGCCTCCTGAGTTGCACCACCCGCACCTTCTGTTGCAATACCTTTGTCTCGTACCCCGACGCAAGTTTGGTCGCCCAGAATATCCCCCTTACTCTCCCCCTCTTATTGCTTCTCGCGCCCACTGAGTGTGTTCAGTCTCCGGATACAACTAGGAGACTCTGTAAATCATTCAGGCCTATATTGAATCTATTGAGTTGAGCCGTTTTGACATATTCACGACGACTGGCCCAAGATAAAGCCTCCTCCGACTCTTTCCTTCTCTCAAGTAAGCTAACTTCCAAGAAGGGCACGCAACTTTCTTCTCAAGAAACTCTTCAATTATCCACCTCGGTTGAGGTACATCCTATCCCTTCCACTTTTATCCATTCTCCTGTTCCTTCGACACCTGTAACTGGAACCTGTGGCGTCTCCTCTTGCGGTGGTTGCATACCCTTCAACCGTAGTGATGTACCTAAACTTCCTTGAAGGTTATGATAGCTTCAACTCTCCAGTTATTGGTACGAGCGGGGTTGCTACCGATCTTCTTTCGCACTAGGTATGGGTTCGTGCGCACAAACTTGTAGACCATTTAAAATATTTGGTGGAGGCTGGCCTTTTCCATTTTATTTGACTCTCTTAGGTGTTGTTTTCATGTTCTGCGCCAAAGGAAGTTCCATTTACTCCAGATGTCTCGAGTTTCTAGACTTTTACCGATCTTTCAATTAATGTATTTAGAAAGGAAAACGGTGAAATCTATAAAAACGATGCCATTTTCTATGACGATAAAGGAGGATTACAATAAGAGAATTAATCAATACATTCCTTTTGGGGGGTGTTAGAAAAATGCTTTGTAAACTCCCTCCGGGTGAGGCACGATACACGTCGACCAAGACCTGATGCATTATTGGTTGTCAATTTTCAATTTTTGTTTCATACAAACCGCACCATTTGTCCTGACTTTCTTTAATTTTACCACACAGTATATATATATATATATATATATATATATATATATATATATATATATATATATATATATATATATGTAAGAATTGAAGAAATTTGTCATGTTTGATGAAGCCTCTTTACTGGTCACCTGTGACAACTTTGCTAACCTGCTCAACTTAATGGGCCTGAAGTATGATGCTATGGAATGGACACTTTTTATTGACTCGTGTAACAGAAGTCATAAGACAGTTCTTCTTAGCAACGGCAATAAGTTTTCATCAATCTCTTTTAGGCTCAGCTGAGATTAAAGAAACCTGCAACAGCATGGACTGTCTGTTGTCTGCTCTTAACTACAAGGAGCGATCAATAAGATTTGTAATTGGGATATAAGGAAACGAGATATGAGGAAAAGTCTTTTATTATTTTTCAATATACTCGTAACTACCCTCGACTTCAATGCACTTGCACCACTTGTCCCAGAGGCTTCGAATTCCCGACAACTAGAAATCTCCCAACTGCTGTTCAATCCACTCCTGGACGGCGAGCTGGACATCTTCATCGTCCCCAAACCGGCGTCCATGCAGTGCAACCTTGAGCTGGCGGAATAAAAGGAAGTCGTTAGGGGCCAGATCTGGACTGTAATGGAGATGGTTGAGCTCCTCAAGTCCGCACTCGCGCAGGACAGCTTTTGCAAGTCTGGCCTTTTGAACAGGGACATTTTCGTGGAGGAGCAGGACACCGCGTGTAAACTTGCCGCGTCGCTTCTGACGGATGCACTTTTTCAACCTAGCCAGTTCCTCAGCGTAATATTGGCCTGTGATGGTCCTTCTACGAGGCAAATAGTCCACCATCAACACTCCCTCAGATTCCCAGAAGATGGTTGCCATGATCTTCCCGCTGAGAGTTGGGTGCGCAACTTGATGGAAGTCGGAGAGCTTCTGTGCTTCCAGGCTATGCTTTCGCTGGTCTCGGGATCCCAGTGATCGACCAATGTGTTATCCATCACCTGTCACTATGCGTGACTTGAATCCCGCCGGGTCTTGGTTTTTAAAGGAGAAGCAGCTCCTCCGAATTTTGACAACTTTGAAGTCGATCATGGACGTGAACTTTCTAGGGACCTAACGGGCAGAGAACTTGGTCATGGCCAAATTTTCGTGGATCATGCTCATAACACTTCCATGCGATATTCCAAGTTCTCGCTCAAGGGACTCACGACCATGGCGGAACTCCCTCTTTCAGCGAGCAATGGTTAATGGTTGCATAGGAAGGGGCGGTTTCGGTGTACACTGCAACCATGCGTTCATGGATCTCTTTTGCATTCTTGCCTTCCTTGGTAAAAAATTTTATCAGTGCGCGGTGCTCAACCTTCTCCATTGTTGAAAAATTTGTGACTAATGATCTGCGATCAGCTACTGCTTCTTAAATCTACGAGTCAGGAGCGTGCGGTTGCAGGTCCTGACTTTTCATAACTTGTCCTAACACTTCCACAAACATCCATCCCCCTTCCTCTGTTTTGCCCTACCGATTCGCAAAACTTATTGACCGCCCCTCGTACCAGGAACAAAAATGGCTGGTCTGTGGAGATCCTAAAGTTGTTGCGCTCATCCTAAGCTTTCAAGGTGGATACACAGAGGTTACATGCTTTATGTGCTTGTGGAACAGTTAGGCAAACGACCAGCATTATGTCAGACAGGACTGGCCGTCAAGACAAGGGTTAGGACCTGGTTCACACAACGTTCTGTCCCATCCTATGGTTGGACCGAGAAAGATATTGCTTCTGCCCCTGAGCATCAAACTTGGTTTGATGAAGAACTTTGTCAATGCAATGGACAGGGGAGGTAAATGATTTGCTTTCATTCGTCAGGGGTTTCCACAAGTTATCATAAATAAACTGAAGGCAAGTGGATTTGATTGTCTTTAAATAAGAGAGCTCATTAAGGACACCAGTTTTGATGAAGCACTGAATCCTGCAGAACCTTCTGCCTGGTTGTCCTTTAAGTCAGACATTGCAAACTTCCTTGGCAACTACACAAGTGCCCAGAATGAGAAGGCAGTTGATAAGTTAATTGAGAATTTCAGCAAACTTGGTGCGCGCATGTCAGTTTAAATGTACTTCCTTCGGTCTCACCTGGACTATTTTCCCAAGAAATGTGGAGATTTCAGTGAAGAACAGGGTGAGCGATTTCAAGAAGATATTACTGTGATGGAGGAAGGCTACCAAAGGCTTGGAGATGTCAACTTTCTGGCTGACTACTGCTGGTGCCTGAAAAGAGATTCGGTGTCTGCTAGGCACAAACGGAAATCACTGAAGAGACCCTTCATCCATAAAGAGCTTTTTTGTAAGTTGTACTCTTTTTGGTATCAATTAGAACATTCTGTAAACCTCTGCGTATAAATCAGTTTTAAATTTACTATTGTGTGTACATTCGTCTACAAATAGATGAGAATATGGGAATTCCTGACCTGTGCTTATATCTAAAAAATTTATTTAATTATATAAAATGAGCAGGATTTTTGGATTCAGCACGAAAATCTGGCCGAACTCAGGTATTATGTGTTAGACCTTGAAAAGAGCGCGGACTACTGTTATCCATGTCCCATACAAAGAAAGAGCAAATATATGTTCTGCGGGTGGTAACAACCACCACGGGGCTTTCGCCATATTCAATTTCTGCCGTTAAAAAACCTTCTGAAGACAGAAAAGAAACTGGAGTTTCTTAAAAGCAAGAGAAAAAAACTTTGGAAGAAAATAAGGATCGAAGAATTAGTAAAAAATAAAAGGTTTTGTTGCCCTTTTCATTTATGACATTAATTTTACTATAATAAATTTGGATTTTCGTGTTGTCTCTCTATTTAAGTTGATTTTAATTACCAATATCTTTTTTCTATTCATATTGTTTTTTTTTTGTTTCAACAAAGGAGGTGAACACATTATTTGTAAATACAAGGTGGTCCGCTCTCTTCGGCCATAACAGGCCAAAGAGTTTCTATGGCAGACTTTTCGTATGTTTATTCCACGCCTTTTAATTTCATTTACTTGATCATTTTTTTAATGGTTTCTTCAGTACTTAAGTTTAAATAAATGCTAATTAACTAAATCATTATTGATATATCGCATCGTTTAACAATGCATATATATTTTAGTATTTCTTAATATTGAGCATTATTCTTTCAATATATTTTTGTCCTTTTCTTTCGTTAACCAGATTATTGCTCTATTAAATTCTTATTTTCTAACTATCCTATTTTTATAATTCTATTTTCCTTCGAGATCTCTTTTAGTGATGTCAATAGAACCTTTTGGTGAAACCTCCCTCCTTCTTTTCTTTTCTAACTTTCCTTTCCCTTTTAATTCAATGTGGGCACGAAAACAGCCGAAGGTCCATGGAGCATCTTATAAAGAGATCTCCATACACCACATTGATGCTAGATATTTTACAGAATAAGATCTAGTCAGACACCGGCTTTTATTTAGAAAAATCTCTGTTCGATACCAAGCCTCATATCAGTGTCATAGTGAGCTCTTCTTATCTTAATGGATCATCATAGGTCCACTTACAAGTTTTTTCATTCACAACTTTCACCCTGACATCAGTATAATCATCAACACCTGCCTCACTGACAGTGGATAGGTGCCCCAGCACATCGCCAACTTGGATCCTTGTCACTTGCCCTTTCACTCTGTGGTCCGCCTGCATACATACAAAAAGATCATTCATTCTCATCAAGCTATCAAACACACAAGCAACACGCCTTACCTTATAATACGCACCCTTTCCATCTAATAACACAGTGTTCTCACCTTCATTCTAACTCACATCCTTACTCCAAATCACTCGAATAGACACCCTTTCACCCTTGACAAGCCTTACACTCTCCATAGCAGTCACCTCAATACCGCTAAACACACTCTTCAAAACACTACTATTTTTCCCTACATACAACTTATACACCCCATTTTTCCCAATCTTTCTTTCAATCTGATCACACGCAGGATGCACATTCATACGGTTCATTTTCATAAAATTATAGCTCAACATCACACCATACTTACTACTCACCTTATCAATCACAGATAATTCAACACTCATTCATCAACATACCATGCATTTGAACAGCTGACCTTATCATTCCAATCACAGGTACATTCATATCACCAATCCCTACCAAACTACCTTTAGACTCCGACCAGGACAGGAGGGCTATTTCACTCAACTTGTCATACACATCCTTTTATACTAAACTCTTCTTGCACCCAGAAACTATCAATGCCCAACATTCAACCCCCTTCAATTCCGATAGCTGAAAAACTGCTGGGATGGAGGAAAGCTCCTGGGCTTCCTGCCACCAACCTTCACACTATACCATCCATCCTCGTCTAAGTCACTTTCTTTATCAAATCGCCCGTCTTCCAGCAGTTCCCACACAACTTCTGACACCAACCGTTCACCTGTCAGCCTTATCCTCTCCTTTCTCTTCCCATTTAACCATTCACTCACCTTTCGCGGGATCGTGTCCAGGAATTCCTCAACAGATGCTTACATTCATTCACTCCATCATTGCCATACTTCTTTCTTGCCATAGTCTCAAGCTTATGCTCATACATATTCACACTTTCACTCTTTCCCATGCAAGCCTTCTTAAATTCATTCACCCTTTTATACTTCACACTCTCTTTCATTCGTTTGGCTTGCCCAATCAATCGCTTCTTCTCCACCTCATACCTTGGCTCAAAATAAGCAGTCCTATCACCAAACAAAATTTTATCTAAACAAACAAGAGAGAATCAATCAAGCAAACAAACAAAAAAGAGGCCTTTTTATCTTACGATTTGTGGGTCTCCCGGGGACAAATCTTGCCGGAAGTCACTCTTGTGACCAAAATTGGGTGCGCGTGTCTTAAGGGTCTGGCGCCTCCGAGCTCAATATAATAATGCGATCATGTCGCGGTATAGAGGCTCTTTAAGTCCTCCTTTATTCAATTTTAATATTTCAAATCGTACAATGCCAGCCAATCTGTACAAAAGGAATATTTATTCTTGTTATATATTTAACAGAGTGGCTTTTTGTTTGCAATAATGATATATTAAACTAAGTACAATCTTTACAGAATAATAGAGGGGTTTCTGGAAAAAAAATAAAACATGAAATCCATAATAAATAATATATATATATATATATATATATATATATATATATATATATATATATATATATATATATATATATATATATATAAAGGATGTTCCATTAAGACGCATGGAAGTTAGCAGTGAATAAAACAGTGTTATTGGTGAAAATTTATTGATTTCACTATTGGATCATGTTAGTTAAGTCATGGCAATTATGTGTGAAAAATAATATTGCCTAAATGTCAGCCAAGGATTAGGCGCCCACACCTCCACTCGATAGTAAAAATCTTTGATGACGTCTCTGCATAGTTGCTCCTCGATCTCACCAATATGCCTTATTATCTCATCCTTTAGCTGTTTAATTGTTGTTGGCTTGTTGGCATAGACCTTACTTTTGAGATGACCCCAAAGGAAGAAATCTAAAGGCGTCAAGTCACACAATCGGGGCAGCCAATTGACCTCGCTGTTTCGAGAGATGATGCAACCTGGGAACTTCTCATTAAATAAAGCCATTGCTGCATTGGCTGTGTGGCATATGGCGCCATCCTGTTGAAAGCACAAGTCTTCAACATCCATAGAATTCTATTCGGGCTATAAAAAGTTGGTTATCATGGCATTGTATCGCTCGCCTGTCACCGTAACAAAATTCCCGGCATCATTTTCGAAGAAATACAGCCCAATGATTCCGCTAGCAAAAAATGCACACCAAACAGTGACCTTTTGTGGATGCAGACGCTTTTCAACAATCTTCCTGTGATTTTCATCAGCCCAAATGCGACAATTCTGCTTATTAACGAATCCACCAAGATGAAAATGGGCTTCATCACTAGAGATGATTTTTTGCAAAAAATCATCATCGGCCTGTCTTTGCTCGTGCACCCAATTGACGAATGTACGGTGCTTCAAATGGTCAGCAGTCTTCAGTTCTTGTGTCAATTGAATTTTGTAAGCGTGTAAAGACTAAACTTCTGTCAAAATTCGATGTAACGTTGTTGCAGAGATGTTCAATTCCTGCGCGCGATGACAAATAGAGCTGTTTGAATCTTCGGCCACATTCTCGCGCACTGCAGCAATGTTTTCAGCTGAACGGCGTAAATGAGCACGCAATGGCGTTTTCATATCTGCCACCGACCCTGTTTGTTTGGATTTACGAACGATTTTCCCAATAGCACTATCGGTTGGTCGATTATGTTGATAAAAAAATCGCGAAGTGCCTGAAATGCGTTTCTGTTGGAACGTCGATTTTCGTAATTCGCTTTCATAACTTTAACACGTTGTTCGATTGTTAATCTTTCCATGGTTGAGATTGCCAAAGACTGAAGTTGTTAAATCTGAAAGAAAAATAAAAAAATCATTAGATGCTGAAACTTAACTCACAATGCAAATCGGTCCAAGTTATTGTGAGTTAAGTTTCAGCATCTAATGATTTTTTTCTTTTTCTTTCAGATTTAACAACTTCAGTCTTTGGCAAGTATTGGACTGTGGAGCGAGAGTTCGCTGCGATAAGGTTTTGTATGAAAGTGTTGCGTCTGTTTTTGTATGGTGTGAGGTTCGTGATTAAAACAGATCACCAACCTTTTTATTTATTTGCAGCATATGAAATGGGCTGATAGTAGGATTTCGAGGACTTTGGAAGATTTGAGCAGTTTTGACTACGTGATTGAGTACATGCATGGTCAATGGAATGGAGTGGCTGATTTGATGTCAAGGTATCCTGGTACGAATGATGAAATGTGTGTGGAGTGAGTGATCATGAGTATTTGCCGAAAGGGATTATGAATGGAAAGGAGAGTAAGGGTGGTGGTGATCTCTTGTTTGAGATCGCATGGAATGGTTTTCAAGAATTGAAGAGTGATAAAGCAGATTTGAGAGTGCTCGATAGTGGGGAAGACTTAAGGAAGGAGGTAATGAGTGAAGTATGTAGGAAGCCTGAAAGTATTGGTATGGCGAGAGTGCGGAACTTCATGAACGAAATGAGGGCGATGTGTATGTCAGGGATCCTGCCGTTTCAGGAAGTGTTGATTGTAGTGAGTAGGTTATATTGAGTGATTTTTTTATGTGCACTTTGGTGGTGAGAGGCCGATTGTGTACAAGGATGAGAAAGTAAAGGGGTCGAATACTAATGTGGTGCATCTGCCTAGTTTGCGCGGTGTGCATTACAATTAGATATTGAAAAGTGTTCCTATATGAGGGAAAAGAATGATTGTCTGGATGAAGATGAGTGTGTGGTGAGTGGTAATGTAGGAGTTAATAACGGTGTGGATGTCAGTGCTGATTTTGGTGTGGTTGCTCCTTCTGTGTATTGCAAGCATGGAGGACCTGATATGATGGAAGCGAGAGTGAAAGTTGGTGAAAGGTTCTTCTGTGGTTTGATTGATCTTCGAGCGCAAGTGTCGTTAGTGAACGATAGGATTTTGAGTAAGTACGATCAACTTAGATGTTGTGAGCGGAAGCCTGTGAAGTTACGGATACGTAGATAGGATAGTATGACTTTCCTTCCAAGGCAAGCCTACCACAAATCTACCGTTACGGATTTCTAAGGTAGATTTAAAATCTGAATTTACCTCTAGGAATAAAGGTATTTAAACTATAATCCTTTTAATAAAACAAAAATTAAAGAATTAAACATAATAAAGAAAATAATTCTAATTTCCAAGAAAAGACGCCCTTAACAATTTTAGTTTGTGCCTCTCATCTGGTGCATCACGCTTCAAACACCAACAGTAGTCAGCAAGCATGTTTACGTCCCATTTACTCTGGTACCTGGATTCCATTGTTTTTATGTCCTGGTGGAATATTTCCCCCTATTCTTTACTGTAGCCCCCATAATTGTCGGGAAAATTATCCAGATGGGACTTTAAAAAGTGTATCTTTATAGAAATTTGAGCTTCCAAATGTTTGAGACTTGTTAGGAGCTGATTGACCTGGGCAACATATTCTGGGTTTCTTTCATTGCCTAGAAAATTGTTAACTAGACCTTTGAAAGCTTTTCAGGCAAATTTTTCTATGTCTGTTATTGATGCCTCAAACTGTTGATCTCTCATTAAGTTCCTGATCTGAGGTCCATCAAAAATTCCCGCATGGAGCTTAGCGTCACAGATTTGTGCAAATTTTTGGAAAAGAAATTTAAAAGCTTGGCCTTCTTTATTGAGGGTTTTGACATATTTTTTCATTATACCAAGCTTTATATGCAGTGGAAGAAGCATTATTTTGTGAGGAGACACTAAACTATCTGCGCGACTGTCCCATAAACATAGGAAACAAGGATGCTTCATGTAGCTTGTTTGCATCCCAAGTATAAGAGGCACCGCCTGAAAAAGAATTTAGCAAGGTATGTAAATTCAAAGTAAAAATATTTCTAAAAACAAATTCAAAATAATATTTCTTAAAACAATAAGAATTTGAATATGTACTAAAAAATCTTGTATGCCGATGCATTAAATCATTGTATTAGAATTAATTGGATATATGTACATCTTATTTTAAGTTTATTGAGTTGTGTTTTATACCTTCTCAATTAGGATAAGTTTCCCATTAACTCACACGGATGCAGTAACCTATAAGGACAAACTTCAACAAAAAAATATAACCCTCAAATGACTCATGATTTCTAGATTCGCATTATTGAAAAATGTAAGTTGACCAAAAGGTGTATAAAAATATTCATAATTAAAAATGAAAAGGTCAATATCAAAGAGCTTGGAAATTCCAAGTGTAAAATGATCTTACCTTTAAGTCACCACATATCCTCCAATTGTAGGTAGAGTAATTTATTGCATCCAGCAATTTTTTCATATCTTTCATAACTTTCAGTAAGTTGGATTGAATGGCCTATAAGAATGGAAACTATCTTTTTATCAATATTCAGTAACACAGCTTTTAAACTTTTACCGGAGGAATCTATATAAAGTCTCCATTCTAATGGGTTGTAGGGAATTTCAAGGGCATCAACAAGTCATTAAATATTGGCGCAGTATACTAAAGAGCTGGAAAAAGCTGTAAAAAATAGCTTCGAAACTCATGTTCTCTATTTCTGTACCAAAAAGAATGTTTTTTTCTTAGCGAGAAGATTACTTTCACGAAGTTGAGAGCCCAAAAGTCATGCATTGTGCTTTTAAAGAACCAGATCCCTGGTCAGGTCATTTAAATGAACTTGAGTGAATGGTCTTGCGACCATATCATGTGTGGAAATTTGATAAGACTCAGATGTCTCATAATCTTGATCAACTTCCATATTACTCGTAATATCTTCATGGACCTCTATATGTTTAGGGGGAGAAGGTATTGGAATTCCTGTACCATGGGGCAGGGGTTTAATGGTAGAAGGAACATCCGGATATGCCACACTATGTTTATTCTTCATATTTATACCTGTCGAAAATATAATTGCATATTACATAAAAGAATTGATTTGGAGTTGCAAATAGTACATAAATGTTTAGTAAAAGATATGTTCATGCTGAAGTGAACTAGGTCAGTTTTTAATTTTATGCTATGTCTATGCATAATAATGATATTTTCAGGAGCCAGTATGTGATAGAACGGCCTGAAGCCGCTTTAATTCAGCCTCTATCACATGTTAAACATGCTCACCCACATGCTTACCCACCTGCATCCTGCCTGCGAGAGGAAGCAGAAGCGCGTTATCTCCCATCATAGCCAATGTTTAATCAAGGAGGTTCACTCCCCCGTTTCGCCTCACTACGTCGATCTCGCCAGATTGAATTAGGCTTATGGGCAGATAAGGTATTTTCCCAGGCGCCACCGGGACATTCCCCAGAAGTCACCCACTCCATTATCCCCTATGCCATGGAGATGGCTCCGGCTATTTATACCGTAGCTTTTCCCAATTGAGGCAGATCCAGATTATCTTCGCAAGTCATCAAGCCGATCCGGTCTCCCTTGTGCACCTAGGAACTCTTCCGAGAAACCCCTTATTGTCCAGAAGAGGAAAATATCCCTTGAGTGCCAAGGTTCGTGCCCTTCGAGACGCCAAGTCAACAAGGCCCCCCTGTTGTTCAGAAAGATAACAACGTTAGAACAGCCATTGTTCTGTGAGCTCGTTTGACAAGAAACGGTTCTCACCCCCCCCCCTCCCCTGTTGTTCAAAAGGAGAACAAAGTTATAACAGTTATTGTTCTTCAAGCACGTTCGTCAAGAAACGGTTCTCGTTCCCAAGACATTACGTCCGGATAATTTAATTTTCCCCTTTTAACGTTCTTCAAGAGAACGCTTGGTTTCAACAATAATCTTAATTTTTCATCTAGAACATCTCCGATTTGCTGTCACAAGGATGACTCGTACTTTCGAGCCCAACTTCGCTCTACTTCTCTAAGACAGTCCTTTCCCCTCGTTAAGTAAAACCCCCTGAACAACCATTCTGCTGGAAATCGCCAGTGGACCGAAGATTCCTTCGCATCGTCTTCCTCTGCACAACAACTTTGTAATTACGTAAGCTGAGCACTACCTTTAATCATTTAACCTTTTGTCAACGCAACCCTGTGCTTTAAATGGTTTAGCGAACCATTCCTTCCTTTAATTTTTGTTTGTTTACCTTTTTAAATTTCCAAATCTTAATCCTCAGATTAGTCAGATATTCCTACGACCCCTTTTCATTCCCCGTTTATGTAAACATTTTTTTGTGTGTGTTGTTGATAGTTTAATTAATAAAACTCTATTTTATTAATGGTAGCCATATTATTTATCCTTGTGCACTGTTCCACTTCTTAAGCATATTGAAAAATAAAAGGCCTCTCTAGGCCCCCCTCCCCTTTTTGAACTAACCTCGGTCAATCAGATTACCACGCACTTGAAATATAGAATAATTCTCTCAACGAATAGTTATATATGGTATATCGTCGAGAGCCTATTCTACGACACAGTATAATACAGAAAGCTTAAATACTTGATACAATGCTCACCTTTAAGATTTGTCATGCAAAAATAGCAGTCCGTAGTGTGGTCCTTGCCCTCTCTCCACACCATGGGGACACCAAGAGAGACTTTTGTTCACCCTGACCCCAGCGTCTTAAACTTATGTATCATCCCTTGCAGCAGATATGTGATGCAAACTTTTATCTTAGTCTTAATGCCTTACTCCAAAATATGCATTATACAAAGATTTAATTACAGGAGAGATTATACACTGCCGCTCAGAAAAAGTCACTTTGCCGCAAACATAGCAAAACTGTCGGAGCATTCTTACATTTTCTGTTCATTTTTAACTCAAACACTATTATTATTATTATTCTTGTTATTATAATGCTAGGCAATTTCTAACCTGCCAAAATATAAACTTATTAAAATAATTACTTAAAATGTACAGAAAATTTACTGTAGATACAGTAGTGCAAAAACTATTGAAATTTTGATGTAATATAGGACATGTATAAACTATAAAAAGACTATCACCCCCTGTATCGCAAAATCTGGACCTGATAGAGAAAAACGGATCCCAGATTCGGATTTAGGAGGTCAATTTTATTCAGAAACAATACAGAAAACCTAAGGTACATTTTTGACGCAGACCAGTGTAATATATCAATATAAATATGTATATTGTAGAGGTATCCCCTTTGAATAATATTATTTCCCCACCTCCTAAGATATTACTTAGGAGAGAAAGCGAACCGTTACTCAGCGTCACCCCCTTCCAACCTCACTCTTTTTGGACTCGCAGCCATGTCTGCAAAAATTTCCCCTGAGGCATGACGCTGAAATTGAGGTTACCTCACGGCCGTCTCAATCCCTTCCCTCCCCCCTTCCCCTCGGGTCAGGAGATTACTTTGTAGGGTTTGCTGTGAACCGCTTTTATGGCTCCCGCCGCTGCTCGCCCGTCTGGCCCACTGATCCCTGCCTGCCTTTGACACTTCACCGCAAAGAGACGCTCGGATTATCACGGCCGATAACGAAGGTTAGAGAAGACCTCAATCTCTCTTCCTGTTTTGGAGAACTCCAGGTATATATGCACCCGCTCCAGGATTACAGACAGATTTGGTTAGACGACACTTCCCCGGAAGGAGTTCAATTCAATGAGCTTTCTTCCAAGAAGTGTGAGTGACGGTCGCAAGCTACAGAAGATCTGGACATCACACCCGTATCTTCGGAACAGGGAGAAGAGTCTCGTGAGGCAATGTCAGCCTTTCTCATCCGCCTTCGGATCAAGGATTGGAGAAGCCGTCCTCCGAAGTTCTTCTGGCGACCTCTTAAGGACAAGATGCCAGCATCTCGCAAAACACAAGTTCAAGAAAGTAGGTTCAGCCGCTGCAGGTTTCTGGGTACCGCCCGTGAGTAATCAACGTCACCAAGACCTCCTTCAAGTTCACCACACCTTACTCTTGAGGTTTCTAAAGAACTAAATCAATCAATACCCTAAATCTCCCGTTATAACTATTTAATAACCCAAGTTATCAAATTATTATTCGGAGCTTAAGTCCGTCTTATTTATCAAACAATATACATATATACGAGACGCGGTCAATAATTTTTGCAATTTGGATATAAGGAAACGAGATATGAGGAAAAGGGTTTTATTATTTTTCAACAAAAATACCCTCGACTTCAATGCACTTGCACCACTTGGCCCTGTGGATTCGAATTCCCAACAACTAGAAATATCCCGACTGCTGTTGAATCCCCTCCTGGACGGCGAGCTGTACATCTTCATCGTCTCCAAACCGGCGTCCACGCAGTGCAGCCTTGAGATAACGGAATAAAAAGTAGTCGCTAGGGACTAGATCTGACTGTAGAAGGAATGGTTGAGCTCCTCGAATCCGCATTCGCGCAGGTCAGCTTGTGCAACTCTGGCCTTGTGGACTTTGACCAGGTTGAAGTCGATCATGGGGAGTGAGGTTTCTAGGGACCAAAGAGCAGAGACCTTGTTCATGGCCAAATTGTCGTGGATGATGTTTATAACACTTCCATGTGACATTCCAAGTTCTTGCTCTATTTCTTCGAACTTCACCCATCTATTTTCGAGGATCATCCTCTCCACATGGGGCACATTGTCCTCGTTGTGCACGTCTAATGGGCGTCATTTTCAAGGGACTCACAACCATGGCTTAACTCCCTATTCCAGCTAGCAATGGTTGCATATGAAGGGGCGGTGTCGGTGTACACTCCAACCATTCGTTCATGGATCTCTTTTGTATTCTTGCCTTCCTTGGTCAAAAATTTGATCATTGCGTGGTGCTCAACCTTCTCCATTGTTGAAAATTTGTGACTGATGATCTGTAATCAGCTACTGCTTTTTGAATAAACGAGGCAAGAGCGTGCAGCTGCAGGTCTTGACTTTTCATAACTTGACATAACACCCCCACAAACAGCCATCCTCCTTTCTCTGTTTTTTCCTACCGATTCGTAAAACTTATTGACCACCCCTCATATCCATATTTATTGTTGTCCCTTTTATTTTCGTGTGTATTAAAAATCTATTTTTGGCATTGTGTTTGTTATATTCCTAGGTCACGCAGCTGCCGCTAACTTTTTAAATCGCACTCTTAGAACAATAAGAGCTGTCGCCTTCTTATCCTACCTTATAGCCTGTGTGCGCATATTTCGCTACACTTGACCATACTTCGACATATATCTATTTCAATGTTTTCATAGTATCTGTTTTGCCCAACTCATTATTAATCCCAATATTCTATAAGAAAGGAAATTGAATAGATTCTATCTTTATTGATACACACACACGCACTCATATATATATATATATATATATATATATATATATATATATACACGAGGGGCGGTCAATAAGTTTTGCGAATCGGTAGGGCAAAACAGAGGAAGGAGATGGCTGTTTGTGGGGGTGTTAGGACAAGTTATGACAAGTCAGGATCTGCAGCCGCAGTTCATCAGTCACAATTTCTCAACAATGGAGAAGGTTGAGCACCGTGCGGTGATCAAATTTTTGACCAAGGAAGGCAAGAATACAAAAGAGATCCATAAACGCATGGTTGCAGTGTACACCGAAACCACCCCTTCTTATGCAACCATTGCTCGCTGAAATAGGGAGTTCAGCCATGGTCGTGAGTCCCTTAAAGATGACCTTCGTCCAGGACGCCCGTCAGACATGACCAACGAGGACAATGTGACCCGTGTGGACAGGATGATCCTCGAAAATCGACGGGTGAAGGTCGAAGAAATCGAGCGAGAACTTGGAATATCACATGAAAATGTTATGAACATCATCCACGACAATTTGGCAATGACCAAGGTCTCTTCCCGTTGGGTCCCTAGAAACCTCACGCCCCATGATCAACTTCAACGTCGTCAAAGTCCACAAAGCCAGAGTTGCACAAGCTGCCCTGCGCGAGTGCAGATTCGAGGAGCTCACAACCATTCCCCCTACAGTCCAGATCTAGCCCCTAGCGACTACTTTTTATTCCGCCAGCTCAAGGCTCCACTGCGTGGACGCCGGTTTGGGGACGATGAAGATGTCCAGCTCGCCGTTCGGAGTGGATTGAACAAGAGTCGGGAGATTTCTAGTGTCGGGAATTCGAAGCCTCAGGGACAAGTGGCGCAAGTGCATTGAAGTCGAAGGTAGTTATTTTGAAAAATAATAAACACTTTTCCTCATATCTCGTTTCCTTATATCCGAATTGCAAAACTTATTGACCGCCCATCGTACATATATATATATATATATATATATATATATATATATATATATATATATATATATATATATATAGATCCTAACATTAAATACACTATGGAAACTGAAAAAGAAAATTTGCTCTCTTTTTTAGACATTTTAATTAAAAAATCACATCAAGTCTTAACAACATACATACAGCCTTGGCCAAAAGCAGTTGGCCACCCCAATGTTTCTGGATTCTGCTATCTCAATGTTAATGAAACACCTGTACATGGTGGTTTGTGGTATATTACACAATCTAGATTAGTTTAATATCTGATTGACCCTCCTTTAGCTTCAATTATCGCTTTTATACTGTAATGTACGTATGTAACCAATTATGTGTAAAAACAACGTCCACAATTAACCTAGTTTTCCTGCATTATTCTAGTGTTTTAGGCTAAAATACAATGTAGATAGATTTAATAGAGAGTAAAATGCCTAAAACAAAAAGAGTTAAGTGAGTGTGAGCGAGGTCAAATCCTAACTCATTATATAGATGGAATGTCTCACTAGCAAATTGCTTAGAAGATGAAATGTTCTCGATGTGCGGTTCAAACGACTCTCAAACGCTTCATAGAGACAAAAGATGTGAAGACAATACAAAGAACAGGTAGAAAAAAGGTTAGAATGCCTCGTGATGACTGATCCATCATCCTTTAGTCGCTCAAAAACAGGAGAAAAACATTAACATAACATAACATAATTTAACGGATGACAAAAGCCACAAGGGCCTATCAAAGGTCATCCGTATCCATCAAATCCCACCCATATAATGCATCCATAGGATTTTGTCAGGTCATGCAGCTACAATATACAATTTAACAATCCATAGGAATGTCCAACCATGCATCTACAATATATAATTTAAAGCCTCCATAGGAGTCTGTCAAAAACAAAATCAAAATCCCCCAAAATATACAATAAAAAGAAACTGCATCCACAGGAATGAGTCAAGAAACATATCCACATACTAAAAAGTAAGAAATTAACCCTCCATCCCCATATAATCATCCAATCTGCGCTTGAAAACATTCAAGTTTGGGCTGTCTACAGTCTCAGGTGGCAAACTATTCCAATAATCCACCACTCTGTTAGTGAAAAAATATTTTCTAACATCCAGTCTGCACCTCTGTTTTTTAATCTTTAAGTGGTGGCCTCTAGTTCTATTACTACCTTCTAACTCAAATAACTTGCTGAAATCTAATTTATCCATCCCAGAAAAGATTTTAAAAAGCTCAATCATATCTCCCCTCACACACCTTCTTTCAAATGAAAACATATTTAATACCCTCAGTCTATCTTCATATTCAAGGTGCTTCAGGGATGGTATTATTTTTGTTGCCCTCCTTTGTACTGACTCTAATAAGTTTATATCATGTCTAAAATGTGGTGACCATGCCTGTATACAGTACTCTAAATGTGGCCTGACATAAGAGTTGTATAGTTTAAGGATGACCTCCTTACTCTTGTAGCTAACATTTCTTTTAATGTAACCTAGCACCCTATTTGCTCTATTTTTTGCCTCAATACACTGCTTTGAAAATTTCAGTGACCTATCTACTACCACTCCTAAGTCTTTCTCATCTTCAACTGAATTAAGCCAATATCCATCCATCTCATAGCTAAATTCCCTATTATCTCTCCCCATGTTAATAACTTTGCATTTATTAAGGTTAAAAGTCATCTGCCACTTCTGAGCCCAAGCTAACAGCTTATCTAAGTCACCCTGCACTTTAAAGCTACCCTCAACCTCTTTGACTACAGCTGCCAATTTAGTGTCATCAGCAAAAATTGACACTTTACTATTTACACCTTGCCCAAGATCATTTACATAGATTATAAATAATAAAGGGCCTAAAACTGATCCCTGAGGTACGCCACTAATAACATTCCTCCACTCTGACCTCACTCCATTCAGTACAACTCTCTGTTTCCTATTTTTCAGCCATTCAGTTATCCAATTTAAAACGTTCCCACATATCCCATGCAGCTTTAATTTATGAACTAGTCTTCTATGTGGAACCTTATCAAAAGCTTTGCTGAAATCTAAGTAGATCACATCAACTTTCTCACCCCTATCTAATTCTTTAGTTACATAATCCATAAAATCCAGTAAATTAGTTAAACACGATCTATCTTTTCTAAAACCATGCTGAGCATCATTAATTAACCTGCTACTCTCTAGATGATCAGAAATTCCCTTCTTAACCATCTTCTCAAGAATTTTACAGACTATAGAAGTTAAGCTTACTGGTCTAAAGTTATTTGGGTCCTCTTTGCTTCCCTTTTTAAAAATTGGCACTACATTTGCCAATTTCCAATCATTTGGTATTTCTCCAGACTCTAGTGATCTAATAAATATCTTCTCGAGAGCTACTGCAATACTTTCTACACCTTCTTTGAGAATCCTAGAATGAATGTTGTCAGGGCCAGATGCCTTACTAGTATTTAACTGAATTATAAGCCCTTTAATTTCTTCTCTGTCTATATTAATAGAATTTATCACTACTTCCCTTGACCTAGAATTATCATCAATTAATCTAACTGGTTTCTCTTCTGTGAATACTGAAGCAAAATGATCATTAAGGACCTCTACTATTTTCTCATCAGATTCTTTCAAAACCCCTTCATATTTAATAGGCCCTATTTTATCACTGTTAGATTGATTATTGATTCTATAATAGCTAAAGAATTTTTTAGGATCTTTATTATTATTTTTAGCTAAATTAATTTCTGCTGTCCTTTTGGTCTTCTTAATAATCTTATTTAGTTCATTTCTGGTTGACCTATAATGGTTTAAATTATCTAAACTACTCTCACTTTGTAATCTCTGGTATGCCCTTTTTTTCTCTGAAACTTTATTAGCTATTTCTTGGTTCCACCATAATGGTTTCCTACATTTCTTCCTAATAGACTTCATCGGAATACACTGTTCCTGAACCATGTTTAATATAGTCTTAAAAATATCCCACATCTCATAAGTATTCTTTCCATGGAATTCTATATCCCACCTAATCTGATTTAGCATGCTGCGTAATTTATCGTAATCTCCCCTATAAAAATTTGGAATTTTCGTGGAGTTTGTCGTTGTTCTACCCTTAACTATTTGCAAATTAAACCGAACCATCTGATGATCACTGTTTCCCAATGATTCCCCTACACTCAATCCTTGAACTAAGTGATCATCATTTGAAAGAATTAGATCTAATATATTGGCACCCCTTGTTGGCTTATTAACAAATTGGATCAAAAAGTTATCCTCAAAACACTCCATAAACTTACAACTTGCTCTATCTCTTCCTATCATATTTTCCCAGTCTACAGAAGTTAAATTAAAGTCACCAAGAATAACTGTATCTTCTTTGCATCCTTTACTTATTTCCCTAATCATTAACTCATCGATACAATCAGTCTGTCCTGGTGGTCTATAAAAAGCTCCCAAGTGTATTTTCCTATTTTTACCAACCTTAATATCTATCCATAATGATTCACCTTCTCCTTGCTTTATGGGCGGACTTCAACCAAGCAAGTACATCACAAATATCAACCAGAACTGTTAGAAGAAGGATTGTAGAGTACGGTCTGAAAGACTGTAAATTTAGGAAGTAGCCAAGGATTTCAGAAGCGAATATGAATAAACGTCTTAAGTGGGCCAAAAACCACTCAAATTGGATCAGTGAGCAATGATCGAAAGTCATACGCTGCCTCTTGATCGAACAGATAAATCTTTTCGGAAATCCAGCCGTGACTTAGCTAGGTCAAGACTATCGAGTTTTTCGTTCATTTGTAGCCTTCTTTGAGCTACCGTTGGGGCGAAAGAAGCATATCCTGTCATTCTTTTTCGCAAATTGAAAATTACCTCGTTGGTTACAACACCAAAATATTTGTTAATTAAAATTTTTCTCATTATTAAATGCCTCTAACCTTTAAGCGCCCAATACTAAAATGCATGAATTTGAATGAATTACTCTCATTCACACGTGATAAAAAATTAATAATAAATTCTAACTATACGCTTAATTAAAAAGAAAATAGAATATTGATATTTTTTCGATTCAAACCAAGGTCAAATATATTTCATGCACTGTCATTTATTGCAACTTGTTTTCTTAAATTTAAGGCGAGACACCCAAAATAAATGCCTCAAACGTCTTATTTCATTCTTTATTTTTCAAGCAACTATTCATTTAAGAAGAAAATATTTACATAGATCCTCTCATACTTTACTTATTGAGTAAAACAAATTTTAAATCATAGGCCCCACGCACTGGCAACCGATTGCTCAATAAGTAATTCGGAGAATTTGGGGACAAATCCATTTGTCCCCATATATCCCTTAGAACATATTAGCTCAATCTGACCAATGGGCAATGCAGCACCGGATTCACAATTGGAAGTTAAAACCTTCATTTCCTCCACCATTTCAATTTATTATTATGAGAAAACATAGGGTGGAAAGCTTTGTGCTGTTTAAGATGAAAAGCTGTATTTCCAAAGACAATTTAGGTTTTATATTCCGATTGTAAGCAATTCGTGCATTATCAAAGAAACTTAGCGCGTCTTACTTGCTGTTTGGGTTTAAGATATTCTGAGCAATTGTAAACCCTATGCAGTTCATTACATAGTGAAAATTGAGAAAATGTTTGACTCGTATAAATTTTCCCTTTGTTAAACTTTTCTTTTGAGCTTGGAGTTTAAAAAAGATGATAGAGATTGTACGAGAAAGGCAGCAAGACGAGCTTTTTGCCTTCTCAATTTGACTCACTTTTCTCTCGATGACTCTCATCTCCCCTTTGATTTAATAACTCGATCTCCCTGGCTAAGACATCCAGAAACTCGTCTAAATTTCAATTTTCAGTATTCTAGTTAAGAGATCTATGTATTTTTTTTTGTTTTTAAATTAAGGGGAAGTTTTCTCAATTATACTGTAACAATAAAGAATCACGCAAGTGACATTTGTAAGCAGCACGGAATTGTACAAGTGATTGATGGTTATTTTGTGGCTTTATCAAGTCAAAGAATGCATGCGCATGTGATTAATTAATTACACAGTGACTCGATTTTTGACTGGGTAAGTCTTTTTGGTATATCGTATGCTTCGTCATAATGGTCAGCAGATTTGGTAAATCCCTCTAAAAGTCGTAAAGCAACCCATTTCAATTGAACAACAAGATGCGAAAATTTGGTGGCATTTGAGATAACCAGAATATGAAATATATCATAATAAAGGTCATTCTAATTTCTTTATTTTAATTAAAGACTGCCTTATAAAGATAGATTTATTTTGGGTAGGTTTACCTCTTTAGATGAGGTTCGAGGTAAGTTAACTTCCCTCACTGAACTCCTAGTTTGAAACCATTCTTCCGCCTTAGTTATGACGAACCTATACTTATTGTTCACTTTTTAAATATGCATAAGTTCTTTGGTAGTAGTACCCTCAGAAATTCGATTATCAAAGAGCAGAATATTTGTGAAATTATAATTTTCAAAAGTTATGGCTAACTTTGATTAAGAGAGACTTCCTTAGTTAAAGAATTGATTTTCTTAACCATAAGAGAAAGCAGCGCTCTATGTTCCCTTCAAACTTTGACTAGAGGAAATATTCCTCTGTTTGGGCACCAACTATTAAGGGGGTTTCACCGAAAAGGCGTCCCAAGAAAAGATTTCCCTACACGTGTCAGCTGAGCAAATAAATTGCCCTGAACGCGATTAAACTATATAGCAATCAAAATCAGTGGCAATCAGGGAATAAAAGATTTACATTTATTAAAGGATATACATTTACTAAGACCTAATTCAAATTTATTTACATATATTACAACAGGTAGGCAATGAGTTCCAAGATTAACAATAGTTACACAAACTCTGAATAGGCAATAAAATCTCAGATTAACAGTATTTATCGACCTTTAAACTCAATGGGAAATGCACTCCCTTAATCTTTGGGTAGACCTTCACAGGTAAATGAGTTTAGATAAAATACAACGACTAACTCCGAGAGGTAGATTTACAGTGGCAAAGCACACAGAATCCCGAATAGATAATGATTGATTGATTTAATCTGTTTTATGGGTGCTAAAACCCTATAAGGATTATGGGCACACCGAATAGATAATAATATAGGCCTGGAGACGGTCCGCAGAATTTCATCTCTCGACATGTCAAGATACATATAAGGAATTAGGTTGGCCAACCTTACCGTAAAATGAGAATGTTTAAAATACAAGTATATAAAATAATTCATAGTAGGAAAATGTTTGGTGATGCAAAAAAAAAAAGAGAATTACTCTACCTATGTGGGAAGGTTTATTTTCTGACAAAGTCTCTTATCTGAATCTAGTTGGCTTCAAAAAACGCAAATTCTTCACTGCGCCTTACCCTCCATACGATGACTGGCAACTGTTGCCTTGGGAATCACAAGTGATTGTCTCTCTTATCTTAATGCTGGTTTCATTATCTTGCTGCAGAGCCGTTCTGGCGAAGAGAATGATGGCGTTACCTAGCAGGAGTGTTATAAATGAATTGGGAGCAACTACGCCATTTGAATGATAACTTTTGTTTCTGATATAATCTCCAGTTGAAACAAATGTTATTAAGAGAACGTGAATCGGTACTGGGGACAATAAAAAGCATTTCCATTTGCCCTAATATTTCTATTGTAGCTTCACTAACTATATTTAATCATTTTCCTTCTCTTCTTACGTCACCAAATATGATGCACTTTTTATAATTTCTGAAAGAGATGCTACCAATTCTTTCCTTGCCTTTAGATTATATAAAAAGTGGCTCGTTTCAAAGAAAGCTTAATCTAGCAGGTTATGAGAACCAATTCCGATTATATAAAGGCCGAATGCCGTGGTATTCCTGTGTATCATTCGAATTTTTATTCATCCCAGGAAAAAGAAATGTCCTTATACTGATAAGTGCCATAATCATTAATACAATATATTTATGTGCTCATGTTTCCTTAATGACATTTAATTTTTAATAAAAGCTTCTTTTAATCGACTTTTATCTTTTCATCGTATGTGCGATTGTCTCTTAGGTCTGCAGGTATAAATGATTTCTTTCATCCATTTCTTCTTCCTTCCTTATGAAATTTTATCGTGGCTGGCTGTACTCATTTGGGACAAAATGTTTTGCAGAGAATTTCTCCTATTTTGCAGAAGAATTTTAAAGAAAACTTAAAAATGCATTTATCCTTGCTAAGTATTTTATCTTTATTTTCCTTCTTTTTGATTCGATTAATTTACAAAAGTCTGAAAACAATTACCTGGCCTGAGATAAAGGCCTTAGCGATGGTGGGGGCGTGGATGTCTGGAATGGCGACAGCCTCTGCCCAACGAGTGAAGCGGTCGATCAGAGTGAAACAATAGTTGCAATCACGAGAGTAAGGCAGAGGGCCTACAAGATCGACGTGAATGGTGCAGAAACGGAACAAAGGCCATACGAAAGGAACCAAGGGAGTCTTTGCATGTTGTTGGACTTTAGCATGCTGACAAGGCACACATGAGTGGGTCCATTTGGCCACCTCGGCTTTCATACCTTGTTACACAAAACACTGTAAAATGAGCCATTCATTAGCTTCTGTGCCAGGATGTGAAAGTCCGGAGTTTGGTTAAATATGTGCCGATGGTAAGATAGAGGAATCTCAGATGAAGACAGTCAGTTAAGAAAAGTCGACGAGGTTGCGCTGGGAAGGAATGTCTGATAAGTCGATCTCGCCAACGAGGATTTGAGAAGATTGAGGCAGTTTTTGCGTGTCTGCATCCTATTACTGAGCTAAGCAAGTGTCGCATGATAAATGGGTGCATGAGACAGTTGCGTAGCCGATATTAAAGAAATGCGGGAAAGAGCGTCCGGTACGAAGTTTGAAATACCAGGAATGTATAAAATGTCGCTCCTAAGCCTTTAAGATGTATTTAAGATGAATAACAAGCATCGAATGTAGCGTGCGCGGAAGAAGTGCTTTGAGAGAATAATGCATCGATTAATGACCTGTGATCAGTGAATACGGTAAGTTAACGTCCTTTCAAATATTATCTGAAGTGGCGGAGGGCAAGATACAATCCGAACAAGATATATTTTAAGGTTTCACCTACATGGATAGATGAGGCATGCAAGACAAGGCTCATATAGGATCCTATGTAAGAATGGGGCAGTGAAACTGTAGAGGACATAGCCTCTTTGGTGCGAGAAAAAGATTCGCGCGCCTCTGAAAACCGTGGCAGAGGAGAATTCTCCTTGGTGATTGAGAGGAGAGTTTAGAGTGGTTGCATGATTTGAGCAACATCATGAATAAATCTATAGCAAAAGGTAAACTTACCACAGAACAGACAATCTTGTTCGAGCGAAGATGATCGGGGGGAATCCCCAATGAACGCAGCTTTATCTTCGAGAGGATGAATAAAGTCAGGAGACATGCGAGCCACTAGGAAGTGTTGAGTACGATAGAATACTCTTCAATTCACGCAAAAACCTGACGAAAGTAAGAGAGATGGTTCGCTAAAGATGAAGATGCTCTCATTACCTCGTCATGTAACAACAAATGAAAGGAAGACCTCTCAAAATCTGATCCATGAAACGGTGTAAAGTCTGACCATTGTTGCGAAGACCGTAAGATATTCGGCGCATGAGGAATGAACCAAATGGTTTGGTGATAGCTGTCTTTGGGATATCATCTGGAGGAATAGGGATCTGGTTTAATACATGAATCAGTTCGACTCGATAAAAAATTAAACAACCGAAAGGAGCCCAGTTGATTTCAGAGAGATAGGGGAAAGAATATCTATATGAACGGTACAGGCATTTAACCGCCATTTAATCACCCACAGCTCTCTACTCACCTGGAATGGATTTGGTTACGATATGATGCGGAGAGGCATAAGAAGAACTAGAAGGGCTAGCTATGCTAGTTTCCGTCATGAATGTAAATTTTTGCTCGATCAATGCGAGGTGATCTCAGAATAGACGACGTTGTCAAGAGAATAGAGGCCCTCATGTCGTATCTATTAGGTGAACCACATTGTGTTAATAGGACTGTCTTTTGAAGATGAGAGAAGGTTGCAGGCAGGTACAGAATCAAAGCCCGAAATACAATTGTCAGACTCAGCAATAATAAATGTCCATTAAAAAACTTGACGGAGGCTGAGAAAAAACTGAAGGATACACCATCCTTATGTCCTTATATCCGATGAATTATAGCGGCTTTAAGTACATGATCAGAAGAGGAACACGCCTCATCATCCAGAGCGGCTGGAATAGCAGTACCTTGAGTAGTAGTGTCAACTAGATATAAAAAACTAGAAAGTTGATCTTAAATACCAATTAGTGCATCAACCTGATGAGGTGAAGGGACGGCAGAGGTGATATATACATTGATACTTTGAGGGTTTATTTTAAATTAGTTGCAGAATTTAAAAAATGAGAATGAGAAGATTGAGTTGATGGTGAGTAAATGAAAATGGTGGATTAATGTTAGATGAAGAAGCTAATGGTTGTAAATAAGTGGAGGCGTGTAAGCATTTAACGGCTTGTGCACCATATTTGCTGTGTAACCAGCACCAATTATTTGGTTGGAGGAAAGTAACATTAGAAGACGCATGAAAACGAGAAAAACGAAATTGGGAAGAGCGAGCATTTGATTAAGAACAAAGAATAGAATGAGTAATAATGTTGGCAAGAATATATAGAATGTTAATACTATATTTTTCTTGGTACCAGCATATACACTTTGATTGAGAATAAGAAATTTAGGTGCAGAAGGATAAGCAGAAGAAGAATAAGTTAAGGAATTCTGCACCCCAGCTCTTGTGCTGGTATGCCCATGGTGGTTTCCTTTTCGAGAGAAAGAACGGCACCAGTGGCTACGTTCACCCCTGTGTCTGTAAATTCTCGCGATCCATCATTTAAATTTCATATTTTGTAAATCATTCTCTACCCTCTCCAATGCGGCATATAAGTCCAGCATTGAAGAAAAGCGGTGTTAATAAACAGGTCCGACTGGTTCTCGAAAGACTCCCTCGTTATCCAAACGTGGGAAAGAGATAGACTAGACAAAATAATCGGATTTTGTGACACAGTTCTTCAGTTAACATATTGATTATACGAATATATCTTCGACTGATTTGGCTATTTGGTTTACGTAATTATGCTCCCCGATAACAATGAAGAGAGTATAAACTGGTCAGGCATCCCACGCATGAAAATATCAGGAGGGATATTTTCAAGGAATAGCAGCCCATCCCCCATTTGCTGTGCATTTAGGAGCTCCTACAAATCTTCGACTTGGGAGCTGCCGAATTTTAACTTGAAAGGATCCTTCCAATCCTCCATACACCTCCTATTCTAACTTTAGGCAAAATCACGCGGAATTGATTAAGGATACTTTTAGGGACTTTCTGCTTGGCGTAAATTATGTGTTGTTGGTCCTTGATAGGACCAATTATGATTGTTTTGGCTGAAACGAAAACAGGAAGAATGATCGAATGGAGGACGCCTCGGGCGCTAACAAGGTTATTGAAAACAGCTGGATGGCTGATTGCAGCCACCCAATTGCACATCTTGGAGGAGGTTGAGAAGGTTTGGCTTGCTTAGGTGGTTGTGCAGGTTGCATTTGTTACAGCAGATTAGGTTGCAATATTAATCATCCCTGTTTTGTCCATGTTGCGTGAGAGGACGTGTGCGGTAGAAACTTTTCCCGGTTATTAAAATCTAATTTGAGATTACATAAATGATGAAGTTTGAAAGAAAAAGGAAAAAAAAATTATTTCAAAGTGTGAGTGAAATTTAATACTGACGGCTCGTTAGAAAAATGCGTGAAGGCTGGAGACGAATTCCAACCCGTGATTGAAATAAAAGGGGAAGCTTGTTTCTTGTGCCTCGCCCAATCAGAGCAAGGCCTGTTAAGTGTACATTTTTAGCACATCCGGGCAGAAACTAACGCGTGAAAACAACTATATAAATTTTCTCTTTTCATAGACGATCGAAATATATTATTGAAAGAGGCCTTGAGGCACCAATAAAGGGAATTTTTTAACGATTCCTCTAAAAGATCAACTGGTGGTTATTTGTATGCCAAGATAACTCAATCATTAATCTGCTTTAAATTTAGACGATTGAATAAGCATTTAATGGGATTATGCTAAAAGAAAACGATGTTCATTATGAAAGAGACAATTATAATAAAAAATTACACGAGCGACGAATCAGAACATTTATTTTATTTCGACGTTTTTTGCATCCTCTGTGTACAGCTTCTGAAATAATAACAAAATTACACATACATTAATAAACACAAAATTATAATGATAATATACAAAAGATACAATTTAAATAAAACTCTAGCAAAAAAAAACATATGTAGATATCATAATAATTCTCTTACCTGTTGTTATCACTAAATTAAATGGTTTTGGAGATATGACTATGGCAGTGTTAAGAAATCGGAGCTTAAATAAGTGTGTTTTAGAGATTGGTTGGTTTTATAAATAATAAATTTGTTTTTTTGATGTTATGAAAATAATAGGGGTATTGAGGACTCTTTTCAATTAAATTTTGGAGAAATCTTCTTGATAAGTAAGGACTCCAAATTATCTAAATCATGATTGTTAGAGCACTAAACCAAAACGGAGAATTCTCTGTATGAAATAAACGAGTTATAAGGTGTAGTATGATTTCATATCGATGAATATTCTTGATGATTTGTGAGAAGTCTCTTTGTATTTTGGGATAAGATGATATATTTGATGTTCCTCAATTGGTGTTGAAGATTTGCTTGACAACCTGCACACATAAATTATTACACCAAAGAGAATCTAAGTTTTCGGGGAGTGTTTATTTGTGATTGAGAATTGACATGATAGTTAAATTCTTAATAATAATAAAATTAAAAATTGCACTGAGAGTATCGCTTAAATTGCATTTAATACAAGTTTCTTATTAATTTGCTCGTTATTTGTCCAATATAGAGTCTTTTTAAAAGGATGGACATTTTTTATGGCAAAGTTTACTTATTTTGGTAACGGCGTAATCTATCAAAAAATCGTTAGATTATTTTGCCCAAAACTTGTGATGGAAATAAAATAAATTTAAAAAACTCTTTCAGATACATGATCCCCAGATGGGATAAAGACCAATTTGAGTAAATATTACAAACTCGAAGAAGTCTACATGAGAGAAGAAAAGTGAAATTTTCGGAAAGTATAACTAAGGAAATTTGTTCCAAGCAGTGTTGTCGTAGGCTTGTGGTATACTGATGTTGAAAATTTATTGTTATTGCGGGTTAACTGTATCTCCCAAAATGATAATTTTCCATTTGATTCTCGTTCAAACGTGAATTTTCAATTTAGGTCTTGACTGTTTAAATTATTTACAAATTATGTTACACGGCATTCCTAATGAATAAAAGGAAACAATCATGAACATATCCTTTATAATAAACGTGCTTAAATTAATCTGGGTATTTTTCCATCCAATGTTTTCGTGAGAACACAAAAGCGCTGGCAAATGTTGAACCTAAAGGTGAATCCATGGCCATCACTTCTACTTGCTTATTATATATGGTAAAGTTAAAAATAAAATAGTGTCTCCAACTGCTAATTACAACAAACCCTGAAGTTGTATTTTTTTTTTCAATTATACTATGGGTTTTTTGTGTTAAATAAACTATTAGTGATAAGATCTCAAGTGTCCATTACTGGGATATTAGTAAATAATGATTCAACGTCAAAACTAGTCATATAGTACTGAGCAAAGGGGGAAGAATTGAACTGATAGAATTAACTAGTTCAAAGGGATCGTTAGATACTTGATCAAAAGGACAGGAAAGCTATATATGTTATATAGGCTCGGGTGTAACGATGGCCGATACAATTTGGTTTAATTGGTAATTGAGGTTTGTGTTTTAAGGAAACCGTAAAGGATACTTGGAGTGAACATGAAGCGTAAATTTATTATAATATGTCGATAAAAAGTTGATTTGTTTAAGTTTTCGCAAATATCTATTAAATTTATCCTCCAATTTAATAACTAATCTAAAGAGTCTTCAGTAATACAAAGATATTTCTTTGAACCGCTAAGTATGGCCAAAAGATTACTTAACTAATACTACAACGGTTTTACCTCTGCCAAGTTTACAAATGACAAAAAGGGATCTTTAAATATTTTAAAACTTTCAAATCATCAAAATAAAAAGAAAAGATTAAAAATTTTAAAAGAATTAAACTGACCAAGATAAGTATAGCAATTACTTTGATATCAGAAAGGCATGAAGAAAAGTCACTATGCCAAATGGGTAAGCTTTTAAGGGAGGCAGCCTAAAGTTCGAATTTCAAGAAATATTTGATAATTCAAGTTAAAAACTAGGTAATTTGAATTTAAAGCCATGAGATAAAACTCGCTTTTGGGCATCTGTCAGTGAAATAATAGAATAATTAAAAATAACATTATCCGAATTGACGGAAATAATATGTTTAAGTCCGAGAATGCAAAGTTTTCGGTGCTGCCGTGTTAAACAAGTATAAAGGTAGGTATCGTTTTTTCGTTTTATGATATTCCAAAAATACAAGAAATCCCCCAAAAGAAACAAACTGTCCATCTGTTTTGTGATACCTAATATCGGATAACTATTTTATTATACTATCTTTGGGCCTCTTTCGATAAAGTTACATTCTGATGTGTGTGTGCCCTCCCACGTTCGGCGCATGGCGGCAAAGCAGCTAACCAAGCTGTCTGGACAGCCTTCGCTCCAAAGGCCGCCTCCCCAACTTCTAACGAGATTCTTCCAAACGTGAAGAAGATCCTTAATTGATAATGGCTCTGATGATGTATTAAACCAATCTCAGCTACTGGGTCTCATCTTTCTACTGCTCCCGCTATAAGGAGGTGCTGCTGACCCGCCTCTGTCTTTGTAATAGCAGACTAGGCCAAGGATATATTATATCCTGCTATCGAAAACACAAGCCCTGTCCTACTAAACTCATTGTGTACCATGTACTTAAACCATTGCCACCTGTAATATATCTTCCGTCACCGCCTCTTTCCTTATTCGTTTCCTTATAATGTACCCTCAATCTAATCATCTACGTCTGATCTATACCAAAAACTCCCCCTCATCCCTCCTATTCTCCTCAAATAACCCTTTTTCCTTCCTCTGACGCAGTTTCGCTAAGTAGGACGCATCTGCGTAAATCAGCGGTGATATTCATGATTTTTTTAAGTCGATTCCGATCGCTGCTTGGTTAAGTTTACGTTGCAGCCTTTTAACCTTTTCGACGCCTCTTTTCCAAAAGCGTCAATCTATGGTAATAAAGGGTGGCCCAAATTTACCTCACATTTTAAAAAAATTAAACACACAAAAAATAATTAAGTTATAAAAGTGGGGGATATATAGGATGAACGAGCAGATCATTGCCTCTTATTGTGGTACAAAAGTTACTTTACATTTTGTGTAGCTATAATACCTGTATAAATATAATACATAATAATATCCGGCTAATTATTAGCTCAGTATTCAAGATACAGCAAAAATCAGCGAGCAAAACTTGTGACAAATTAATTCAACATAATAAATTAATTGTTGCTGTACAAAAGGGGGAATTTAAAACCTTATTTAATCAAGAAAATAGCCCCTTGAGGCATTCCATTCTTGCAATGGTATCACGGTTTAGAGAATACGGGTTTTCAGGTGATAGGGAATGCTATGTTAAGCTAATGAATGTGTCATTCAGCCTGTGATGACCAGTGTTCAACAGCAGCCACAAACTTCAACTAAGATCCGTTCCAGTAAAGTAGGAATTCCTCAAACATAATTGCAACGCATCCTAACAAAAGAAGTGAAACTTTATCCATACAAAATTCAAATAACTCAACAATTAAATATTGCCGACTATCGAAAAAGGAGAAACTTTGCATGCACACTTTTGGGACTAAAAAATGATCTGGCTTTTACCTCGCCCCTAATCATCTCCAATAAAGCCCATTTTCCCCTAATTGGATACGTAAAAAACAAAATTTCAGATTTTGGTGTGCTAAAACACCATGATATTCACGACCAGCCTCTTCATGCAATAAATGTTACACTCTTGTATGGCATAACAAGTTCGAGAATCATTGGCCCTTACTTCTTTGAGGATGTTGACGGAAAAACAGTAACAGGGGATACTTATAGAGATATGATACAAGATTATTTATTGCCAGAACTGGAAGATTTGGATATGCATTTTTTGTGGTTTTAACAAGGTAGGATGGAACCCCATACACTAAGAGAACCAAGGAAACACAAAGAGCAGCCTTTACTGGTCGGTTAATTTCACGTTGGGTTGATAATAATTAGCAACCACAATCACCTATTTTTACCCCTCCATTTTTTTCCTCGGGAAATACCTTAAAAAGGAGGTATACGTAAATAAACTTAATAATTTTCAAGAATTCAACCAAAACATCATTGAAGAAATCAACAAAATCACTTCTGATGTTTTCGAAAATGTTATGGAAAATAGTGTGCAAAGAATTCCTCTTTGTTTTAACAATAATGGAGAACATTTAATGGATATTGTTTTTACAAAAATTACCAAACTTTAAGATCTTATCTTTAATTTTATATATAATAACTTAATTATATTTTGTGTTATTTTAATTTTTTTAAATGTGAAGTAACGTTTGTGACACCCTTTATATGCATGCCGGCCGTCGTAGTCCACAGCGATAGCTGCTGGGTTACGTTAACACTACAGCATTTTAGCCTATCTAACGACTATCTTTACAGAAAGCGTAAAGTGAGAAAAAATGCTGACGAGTGGCATTTCTTTATTTGCTAAGACGTGTTTAATCCCGTTCACGGATCATTTTCAGGGCAATAGAATAAAATGGGTGCTGAATATTTATTTTCAACCTTCGTTCCCATATTGTGGCGGCTCGTAGCAATGTGTAGTCGGCTTCGATAACTCTTTTGGTTAATGATGGTTATTTTGCTATTTACCATAAATTTCTCGGTTGATGGTTGTCTGATGCTTCGCAGTATCGCGTTTGTTGGCTCCTTCTTGGAGGTGTGCTATTAGACGCCGAGATACGGTTGTTAATGTCATCCCAATAGGTATACGGGGAAGTGCGATGGATCGGTTATCGAGGTTGCATGTACATAGGTTCGTACAAAAGGTTCTTTATGACGAGAGTGGGAATTTTCTTTGGCCTATAATAAATTGCTAATTTAATCTGGTATATTGGGTCTATGATATGTTCCTGAATCCCTAATCTCTGAACTTATACCTTTGCAGACGCAGCCAAATCTATCATTGACGAAACTCTCGCGCTTACCGTCATCTTTGGTTCAGCGGTTCTCAAATTGTGGCACGTCAACGCATGACGGAAAATAAGATTATTCATCGTCGCGATGAATATATATCATGGTTGAAATATAATTACATATGATATATCATAGTATATTATGAATTCAATTATATATATATATATATATATATATATATATATATATATATATATTAGAAGATATCACATTAGATAATTGTAAACGACAATATTTGAATCAAGATTTATTTATAACTACAGAACTAGTTTCGGCAGAGTTATAATTGCCATTTTCAACTAAGTAATGAAAAAAAGCCAAGCAAGGAGCCCAGTGTATATAAGGCGAATAAAATCCCAAACAAAATGAAAAGGCAGTAAACAAGCTGGAAAAACAAGTATTTGGGTGGACTCAGGGGATGATACTAATCTCCGAGAGCAATTGCTTCCGGGAATTTATAAATACGATTGGCGACTTTATTCGATATATATTTGTTGAATTTGTATTTCCCTTTGGATGAATTGAAATTATCGATAGGAGAAATTATTAAGAGGAGAATTGCAGAATCTATCATTATTAACAAAGGTGATAATTGAGAGAGCCATCCATGTACTCTTTAACAACGGATTATCCAATAAAGAAATACAGGGAGCTATAAGAATTTAAATGGATCGATAATACCTGTCAGAATCCCATAAGAACCGAAATACAGACAAGGAAAACATTATAGAACTCTTTTACAAGGATACTATGAGCACAGAACAACATGCCAACGAGAGAGCTATCAAGGACATTATTAATCGAGAAACAAAACCCACGAATGCCGAAAAAAGATCAGACTAACCATCTACTATCAAAATAGACTGACATCAAATCACTTCATGAAAAATAACCCCAAACCTCAACCTCAACCCAAACAAAGAACCCATTTGATATATGAGTACACATGTACCTTAGGAGACTGTGAGCTCTTATCTAACTCATATATCGGAATGATTGAAACCACACTCTCAAGTAGAATATCATACCAACTCAAAATGGTGCACCTAAAAAACATACACAAGAAATACATGGAACTCCCCTTAACAGAAAAATGATAGGAGAAAACACAAAGATTTTAGATTATGCTCCCAACAGACGCCACTTACTTCTCCTTGAAGCAATATATAAACCAACCAAGTCTAATTATACAATCAAACTCCAAGGAAATCCTGCCAACTGACAGAAGAGGAAATCCAAGGAACTGGTATATTTAGGACAGCTGCCCCTAGCCTCTAATCCCTTCTTCGACCAGTTTGTACCTAGCGGTCGCTTTCTACAAAACCATTATATATATATATATATATATATATATATATATATATATATATATATATATATATATATATATATATATATATATATGAGGAATTAAACCACATTCTCCGAAGACAATTTAATTCCGAACAGTTTCGGTGTATCTCACACCCTTTTTCAACTGACACTGCGTAGAAAATATAAGAGAAGTGCATATAAGCATAACACAAAATCCCCTCTTTTTTCCCCCAATCCCCCCCTACTTGTGGCTAATCTGGAGGGGGCTTAGGCCTAAACATATTGAAGGGCTGACATTTAACTATTTTGTTTATATGCTTTCTTATTACAGGATTAAAAGAAAATTGACCCTCAGATAGATTTAAATTAGGAACTGACGATATCAAGCTCGATTCTACGATTCTTCTCTTAACATAGTTAGCCGATTGAAGAGAAGAATCGTAGAATCGAGCTTGATATCGTCAGTTCCTAATTTAAATCTATCTGAGGGTCAATTTTCTTTTAATCCTGTAATAAGAAAGCATATAAACAAAATAGTTAAATGTCAGCCCTTCAATATGTTTAGGCCTAAGCCCCCTCCAGATTAGCCACAAGTAGGGGGGGATTGGGGGAAAAAAGAGGGGATTTTGTGTTATGCTTATATGCACTTCTCTTATATTTTCTACGCAGTGTCAGTTGAAAAAGGGTGTGAGATACACCGAAACTGTTCGGAATTAAATTGTCTTCGGAGAATGTGGTTTAATTCCTCATCTTTTCTTGCGATATTGCATTAATTTAAATCATATATATATATATATATATATATATATATATATATATATATATATATATATATATAAGGGTATTCTAACGTTCATTTTAGGTTGAAAATTAACTGAATATAACCACACCAATGACCGAGTGTCCTGGCTGTGATCTCTATAAACCCAATGCTGGCGACATCTGGCAGTCTAACGCTATTTTGGACTACTTAATATGTGGTGCACAGGTAAGGCACAAAAGTGTCATGCACTAAACGCTCTCACTGCCACTCTCGCTCCACGTTAAGTGCCAGCTTTCACATCAAATTCCAAGAAGCTCTCCATCCAAGAGAGCCGCAAGTCCCCTGACTTAAGAGGAAACAAGAAGAATTACAACCTGACCTTGTTAAAAAATATAATTATTTATAAACGTGCGCGCATAAATAAATAATGGATACTCACTGCTCTTTGATTTTTCTGATAGGTTAATTCTAGCTACCTTCTTTGAGATTGAATTCTCATAATATTCATTCATCTTTCAAAATTATTCGACGAAACAACTCTTTCACGGAAAAGGAAATAACATTACTTATATATCATAATAAATTAATAAATTGAAGAGAAAACTAGAGGATTTAGATTATTAGGGATTTGGAATTGAAAATTTACTTTTTCTTAGTTTCAGGTTAATTTTGATTCCATAAATATATCCCGGGTTCTAAAATTCCTCAATTTTATCTTCTTCTATATCCAGATGCAATTCTTAAATTCGTGAGAAAATTATTCATATTTATATCTTTAATTTTTTCTACACATCCTTCTGAACTTTTTTTAAACACTTCAAAAAAAAAATTTTTTTATATTATTGAAACTTTCAAACATTGCTGTTGCCATTATTTTTCATATGCATACACTCCTAAATTTTTCTATGAACATCTCTCACACTCTTCCAGGCACTGGTGTTATTTTCAGACTAATTAATCATCGTTACACATAGGGCAGTAGTATGTTTTTATCATTTTACTCTTTAGATTTTTGTTGTCTCATACGAGGGGAGGTCAATAAGTTTGGCGAATCAGTAGGGCAAAAAGAGGAAGGGGGATGGATGTGTGTGGGAGTGTTAGGACAAGTTATGACAAGTCAGGACCTGCAGCCGCACGCTCCTGCCTCGTCTATTTAAGAAGCAGTAGCTGATCGCAGATCGTCAGTCACAAATTTGTCAACAATGGAAAAGGTTTAGCACCGCGCAGTGATCATATTTTTCACCAAGGAAGGCAAGAATGAAAAAGAGTAACAAGGAGTAACAAAAAAAGGAAGTACCCTAGGAGACCTTACGGTCCATTCAAAGAGGGTACCTTTGGACTAGCAATCGAGCGGGCACATGGCTGCTCAATTGTTTTGCGTCCCTAAAAGGCCACTTTTTAAGACTTTATCTAGTCTTGACTTGAACTGGTCAGCAGATTCACTGTTGTCGAACCCTCGAATTATTTTGAAAACTTGGATGAGCTGACCACGCAGTCTCCGGGTTTCCAGCGAGAACAGATCTAATTCCCTTATTCTTGCCTCATAACTTTTAGGTCCGATTGAGGGAATCAGATTGGTTGTTCTGGCTTGTACGCGTTCCAACCTTGCGATATCCTTTCGAAACGAAGGACTCCAAAATTGTACGGCATACTCCGGGTGCGGCCTAACAAGGGATTTGTACAGACAAAGTACTATCTCCTTGTTACGGTATCTAAACTGGCGCTTTATGTAGCCTAACATCCTTTGGGCTTTCTTCTCTGCTTCGATGCACTGTTTCGAGAACTTGAGGTCACTAGTGATAGTTACACGCAAGTCCTTCTCAGTGTCACTCGATTCAAGAGCAGTGCCCTTAAGGATGTTAAAAATAATATTTTTGTTCTTCAGAAGCTTGACCGCGGATGTTGTGGGCGTGAAGATTTCTTTCTTCCAAAATCTAACTAATCTCGCGTGAAACTCCTGGGGCCGTTTCGAAATGTCCCTTCTGTACAATTTGGGTAACTGCTTGCGTTCCTCTTGTCATGCCTTCCGTGGCTTACCGGTTAATTTACTAGCGTTTTGTCATAGGTTGACAGAATATTATTGAATACACTATTTGAGAGCTTGACAGTCTCTACAATGTCTCTAATGGAAAGACCATCTTGGTGGCACAGCAAGAATTTGGACACAAAGAGAGACGTGACAGATTTCTTAGGTATGTTACAGGGACGACAGTTGGCAAGTAAATGAACTAACGTACATGAGGTTTAACTGAAGTTAGTTGGTATTCAAACAATGGCTTCTGATAATTTTGGCACTTCAATTTTTTCTACTAAATTGCCTATCTGCTGATAATTTTTGTCTTATTCCTCCAAATTTGCCAATATCTCCGATTTTCCTGAAAGTTTATTGTTTTTCAATTATAACTTCTCCAAATCCAGGGATCATTTAATTACACAGGCCTGCGTTTGAAAAAAATTTTTATGTTCCCCAGGATTTCTTTGTGGTTTCTTAATGAATCCAACCTTCTGAGCTCAAAAATAAATGTATATTTGTTCAATCAGGTCAGATTTTCTCAGTACAGCATACACCATTTTTATTGCGATTACCTCATTTTTTTCTGAATTAAAAAAAAAAAACTTTCTCTATCTAATAATGCATTATTACTGTTATATCATATAAACAGGAATACACGTATGTAAACTATAATTCTTTTAATGAACAAAAAATAAAAGAATGCAACATAATAAAGAAAATAATTATAATTTCGAAGAACAGACGCCCTTGACGATTTTCATTTGTGCCTGTCATCTGGTGCATCACTCTTCAAACACCAACAGTAGTCAGCAAGCATGTTTCCGTTCCATTTACACTGGTACCTGGATTCCATTGTTTTTATGGCCTGGTGGAATCTTTGCCCCTGTTCTTTACTGTAATCCCCGCAGTTGTCGGGAAAATATTCCAGATGGAACTGTAAAAAGTGTATCTTTATAGACATTCGAGCTCCCAAATGTTTGAGACTTGTTAAGAGCTGATTGACCAGGGCAACATATTCTTCTAGACTTCTTTTATTGCCTAGAAAATTGTTAACTAGAGCTTTGAAAGCTTTCCAGGCATCTTTTTCTATGTCCTTCATTGATGCATCAAATTGCTGATCAAGTTCCTGATTTGAAGTCCATCAAAAATTCCCCCATGGAGCTTAGCGTCACTGATTTGTGGAAATTTTTGAAGAAGAAATTTAAAAGCTTGGCCTACTTTATTAAGAGGTTTGACATAATTTTTCATTATGCCAAGCTTTATATGCAGTGGAGGGAGGAGTATTTTTTGAAGAGGCACTAAAGGTTCAGCTATCACATTGTTTGATCTAATTCTAAATGCTTCTCGTGGAGGCCAAACCTTATTCTCATGGTGCATACTATCTGCACGACTGTCCCATAAACATAGGAAACAGGGATGCTTCGTGTAGCCTGTTTGCGTTCCAAGCGTAAGAGACACTCCCTGAAAAAATTTAGCATGGTATGTAAATTCAGTGTAATATTTCTAAAAACAAATTTAAAGTAATATTTCTTAAAACAATAAGAATATGAATATGTACTGAAAAATCCTGTATGCCGATGCATTAAATCATCGTATTGGAACTAATTGGATATATGTAAATCTTATTTTGATTTTATTGAGTTGTGTTGTATACCTTCTCAATTAGAATAAGTTCCCCATTAACCCAATAGGATGCATTAACCTATAGCGACACACTTCAACAAAAAATATAACTCAAAAATGACTCATGATTTCCAGATTTGCATTCTTGTAAAATGTAAGTTGACCAAAAGGTGTATACAAGTATTAACAATTAAAAATGAAAATGTCAATATCAAAAAGCTTAGAAATGCCAAGTGTTAAATGATCTTACCTTTAATTCACCACATATCCTCCACTTATAGCTAGAGTAATTTATTTCATCCAGCAATTTTTTCATATTTTCATAACTTTCAGTAAGTTGGATTGAATGGCCTATAGGAACGGAAGCTATATTGTTACCAATATCCAGTAACACAGCTTTTAAACTCCTACTGGAGGAATCTATGAACAGTCTTCATTCTAATGGGTTGTAGGGAATTCCAAGGGCCTCAACAAGTCCTTTAATATGGGCGCAGTATACTAAAGAGCTGAAAGAATGCTGTGAAAAATAGCTTTGAAACTCTTGTTCTTTATTTCTGTACCCCTCTAAATGTTGTTTCTTAAGCGAGAAGATTACTTTCACGAAGTCGAGAGCCAAGAAGTTGTGTATTCGCCTTTGTAACACCCAGATCCCTGGTCAGGTCATTTAACTGAACTTGAATGAATGGTCTTGCGACCATATCATGTGTGGAAACCTGATAAGACTCAGATGTGTCATAATCTTGGTCAACTTCCATATTAATCTCTTCATGTACCTCTATATGTTCAGGGGGAGAAGGTATAGGAATTCCTGGGCCATGGGGCAGGGGTTTGATGGCAGAAGGAACATCCGGATATGCCACACTATGTTTATTCTTCTTATTTATACTTGTGGAAAATATAATTGCATATTACATAAAGGAATTGATTTGGAGTTGCAGATAGTACATAAATGTTTAGTAAAGGATATGTTCATGCTGAAGTGAACTATGTTAGTTTTTAATTTTATGCTAAGTCTTTGCATAATAATGACATTTTCAGGAGCCAGTATAATACAGAAAGCTTAAATACTTGATACAATGCTCACCTTTAAGATTTGTCATGAAAAAATAGCAGTCCGTAGTGTGGTTCTTGGCTTCTCTCCACACCATGGGAACACCAAAAGAGAGGGACTTCTGTTCGCCCTGACTCCAGCGTCTTAAACTTATGTAGCATCCCTTGCAGCAGATATGTGGTGCAAAACTTTTATCTTGATCTCTTAGCCTTACTCCAAAATATGCATGATACAAAGATTTAATTACAGGAGGGATTGTACTTTGCTGCTCGGGAAAAGTCACTTTGCCGCAAACATAGCAAAATCTATCGGAGCTATTCTTACATTTTCTGTTGATTTTTAACTTAACCACTATTATTATTATTCTTATTATTATAATGCTAAGCAATTTTTAACCTGCAAAATCTAAACCTATTTGCATAATTCCTCAAAATGTACGCAAAATTTACTGCGAATAGAGCAGTGCAAAAACTATTGAAATTTGATTTAATATAGGAGATGTATAAACTATAAAATTATTATCACCCTCTGTATCGCAAAAACTGGAGGTGATAGAGAAAAACGGATGACAGATTCGAATTTAGGAGGTCAATTTTATTAAGAAACACTATAGAAAACCTGAGGTACATTTTTGACGCAGACCAGTGTTATCTTTGCCCGCTATCAATAACTTTAGCATATGGTGAAATGTAAAAATAGCAATTCTTATAAATAGTGTTTTCATAGTGTCTAAATTGAAGCGACATGTGAAATAATTGTAAATTAATTCTTATCATTGATTTCCATTGAAGTAAATAATTCCCTTTTTATATTTCCATTTTCTTTCGGATGTTCAAATAATATTGTTTAATTAGTTATTTATTGTGTATGTTAATGAAACACAAGTATATTTGCCTTCCTTGTTATCCCCTACATATATTAAGAAGTATAGATTCAACGTCTTTCAAATTCACTTCAAGTTGTCAATGCCTTCTTTCGTTTCAGATGTTAATTCAAATAAAAGCAAATAGGTCCTTCTGTCATTCACTTTAGTCTCAAAACATAAAATTAGTGCACACATATGCATGTATTTTTTACTTTTTAGAATTCACAGTCATATTAAGTTATCGATGGCTTTTGAACATTATTTGTAAAGTATTGGGTATATATCTTGCGGGATACGCAACTTTCTAATTCAAAGTTAAGAAAGATACCTAAAATAATGATAGAGGATTAGCATAATGGGCGTTGAGATCACTAGCTAAAAAATCACGGGTTGAGAGGTGAAATGTCCATGCTGGGTTAATGGAATCGGAAAAAGCGTATACCCAGCTTGTCAGGGCAATGGCTATGGCACGTTATGATTTCAGACTTCTTTAATGAACAAGGAGGAAGCTTTCAGGACACCATCTAATGTTAAGTGCGGTATTCCTGATTAATTCAAAATAATACGCAATAATTCATTTGTTTTAATTTAAAAAATATATTTGAGGCAGTCTTATTAGAACATTCAGATTTTCATTTGAATTATAATGGTTTTATATTTTGTAATCAAAGGAGAAAAGGCTCCTGTATAATAGGAGACTCATCGCATGCAATCTTGTTAAATGGGAGTTCATTAAGATGAAAACATTTTGCAATCCTGGATTGAATTCTGCTCAGGAATAAATTGCAAGTGTAAGATTAGGACCTATACTTATTTATTTCGGTTCAAATGAACCAAACAGAATCGTAGAGCAATTCCTACCAGGTGTCGTGGTTTTCATAAGAATCTGAGAACAATCGTTTGGGTTTGAGGTGAAATTACCATCTCTCAGGGAAATTGGTGCTCTTCCTTCCATCTCCAACGTAGTAGTACTCGGTTTAAGTGTCGTTGTGGTTGTTGTTGTATTGATTGTTGTCGTATGGATTTCTAACATTTTAATGAAAGATTTAGCTATAGGGATGTAGGTGTGGAGATATGCCCTTTTTAAGAACTGCTTGGTCGATTACTTTATCAAACCTTGTCATTTCCAATCTTCCGATTTTGTCCATGCCTTTAATCCCACAAACCAAATCATTTTTAAAAGAAGCAAACATATATTGGATTTTTCTGTATATATATATATATATATATATATATATATATATATATATATATATATATATATATATATATATATATATATATATATATATTTTGACAGGGCCTCTCAAGCATATTCTAGAGTAAATTGATATGCTTATTTTATTTTGTTCTTTAATCCTATTTTAGAATTAAATAAAAAATAACTCGACACAGGGGGGGGGGGGGTAACAAACCAGTCAATATGAGGGAATCGTAGGCTTGACCTATATCGTTATTTACTACGCAGGAGTAGTTACTGAAGTCAATGTCGATTACTCTCGCTATAGACAGGCTCATCAGGTGGCTGGGATGGAGTAACTTGATGAAGGGACAGGATTCGCTAGGTTTTTGGCATCTTCGAATTCGATGGGTAATTAGAAGAGGCAGGCGAGCATCCGAGTCCCATTTCTCTTCAGGTATCCTTGTAATCAATTGCTAAGTGTTATACTGTACACAAACAGGAATAACGCTTTAAAACAAGTTTAATCTCCTATTGTGCCGAATCTTTATATTATATTCTTAATATTATAGTTTTTCGAGTTTACCTAAATAAATAGAAATTTCTAAAGTAATTTTCCATATAGAAGACGAACTGGTGCTTAGGAAAGGCTGCGTACATACAGGAAAGTGTAATAAGCTCCTACTGTCTCACACAGAGGTAAGGCCTACATATTTGCGATGTATTCTACGATTGGGCTGTAAATGACCTTCAGTTAGATCTTCTGACCTCCGTTTGCTTTCCGTGTCTCAGATAGCACGCAGGGCAACTCTGCAGTTGAGTTTTGCGTTGAATAATGCAATTGAACTTTGGGTTCCAATAAATATCTAAGAGTGACTAATTATACTTGGCAGAATTAATTCAACTTCCTAGATGTTTCTGTATATCAAACTGGGTGAAACAAAACAAACTTTAATACTGTACAAACACAAATAAAATACTAGACATGAAAAATAAATATAAAATAATAGACATGTAAGATAAATCACGGTATACACACTCAGCCACAAATGACCCAAAACAATTCCGAATGGATCTACCACCACTCGAGAGATCTTTTCTCGTTTGTTTCTCTTTTTCTCTTTTCTTATCTTCGGGCTCTTGTGGTATGGGAGGCCGAGAGAAAGAAGTTTATGCGACGTCTCCTCTTACCAGAATATTAATTTACCCAGGCCAATGCTTTACTATATATACAGAGCCCTGGAATTGAAAGCTACAGAGGTGCCAGAAGGGAGATCTTGCTTATCTATATAGAGAGGCGCCAGAAGTGAATTTAAAGCTTCACGCCATGTGGCGGAATTTCTCGTTGTTAAGATTACGCTTGCTATAGGCCGTATTATCGGATGGAAGTGACCTCAAAAGAAGCCGATCGCGAGTTCTTCCCATCCTACGAGTCTCTCGCTATCTCTCTCTGACAATTCTGTGTATGCTAAAAAAATACACTTTTCTTTCCACGGTTTGTGAAGAATAAATGAAAATATGCCTAAAATAAGTCGAACGTTTTCATGAATCAGGAGGAAAATTATTCAAAGACAACAACGATATTTGTGTACTGAAATACAATATGATGGAACATTAATAGGTGGACGTTCTATTATTTATTGAGTGGTAACATTATTTATGTGTTTCGAATATTCACATGCATGATAAAAATCATTTTTATTTTAAAATAAGAAAGGTCACTAACGTTGGTTCAATCTTAATTGTTCAACGGCGTTTTACTTAAGTTTGTGTGGGGAATATTGGATCTATATTTATACCAAAATCAGCTGACTTTTATGGGCCTTATGTCTTTTATATTGTTCGGTGTTTGTATTTCACATTAAAATTGTTAGGTTCAATTGACTTGGTTAAGTATTTACCATAGGAACATTGTCTAACTATCAATACATGTTATATAAGTTTAGAGTACCTTGGAGCGGTAATTTGGTTGCGCAAACTTGATTTCATCTTAAAAGAAGTTGTGCCCGAGGCATATTTGTCGACAGACAAAAATAGGTTACTACTTGTAGTGAATCCGAAGTATGTGAAGGAGTATTTAGTGGCGATCGAGTAAGAAGGAGAAGGGGAGGTTGATTATCTTGCAATTTGAGTGAGAAACGTGGGGTTGCGTCTCTCTGCAAAGAGAACCCTAAATAATTCTTCCTACATGTCAACAACTACAAACCGGTTCGCAATAGCATTGGTACCCTGAGAGACGAGGATGGCGTGTTGCGGGATTCTAACCGAGACATTGCCAACGTGTTGAACGACTACTTCGTCTTTGTGTTTACGAAGAAAGTAGACGGTCATACCCCGAGGCCGGAGATTCATCTTAAAGAAGGAAACAACATACACGAAATAGTTTGGGCAACAATGAATCGCGGCCAGGATAAGAAATCTGAACTCTTATAAGTTTTCAGGTGCAGATGGCTTCCTTCCCAGAATCTTCGTGAGGTTAGTGGTGAGGTTGCAGCATACCTTACTGCAATTTTCAATAAATCGCTTGAAATAGGACATGTGTCAGGAGACAAGGATAACAAACGTGACGGCCAGTTTTTAAAAGGGAGAGCTCGAAAACCCGAGTAATTACTGGCTAATTAGCTTGACGTCCATAGTGGGCCAACTGCTAGAAAGAATAATCGCTGATCGCATATTGAGCACGTAGAAAACACAACCTGATCTTAGACTCCCATCATAGATTTCGAAAAACCCCTCGTGTCGCGCAAATCTACTCGAATTCTTCCATAGTATATTAAGTGAGTACGATCGAGTTCAAGCTGTGCACATCTTATACCTAGACTTTCAAAATGCCTCACCGCCGGTTACTGAGCAAATTCCACGCCGTTGGCATTACCGGGAAGGTAGCCGACTGGATTGAGAAGTGGATGAAGTACCAGTTGCAGAGGATGAAAGTCAGAGGGGCATCCTTAAGATGGGCCCCAGTGACCAGCAGGCTGTCCGAGGGATCCGTCTTCTGTCCAATGATGTTCATTGTCTACAGCAATGATATAGAGTAAGGACTACAATGTACAATAACCAAGTTCGCGGACGATACCAAGCTATTTGATGGTTTAGCTCGCACGGAGTAGAACTCCTGGGAGACAGTTTTCGCAAATTAGGTAAGTGGTCAGAGATGCGGCAGATGTCATTCAAACTTCGCAAGTGCAAGATGATGCACATTGGTCACGCTAACCCGCAAGAAGACTGCTAATTGTTAGATACACTATTGGAGGTGACCGAAATGGAGAAAGATTTAGGCGCGCAAATCAGCAGCGACCTGAGGTTCTCTAGATAGTGCGCCAAGCTATTAAAATGGCCCAGTGTCTGTTAGTCAACATAAAGAGACAATTTCGTTTTCTTAACAAAGAGAATGTGCTCAAAATGTACAACTCTATAGTTAACATGGCTGAGCAAAGACATTGAATGGCTAAAAAAGATAAGGCCACAACCACCAAACTGATCCCCTTGCCTAGACACAAATGATACTGAAGTGGTCCACTATAATCGGAGCTATTCTCTCTTGAAAAGCACCGTATACGAGGCCAGCTCATCCAAACCTATAAAATAATGTATCAAGTAGAAAACGTGGACCACAGGAAAAGGTTCGCTTTGAAGATAAACCGACGCGCAACCACAGCTACAAGTTAGATTTACCAAGATTGTTGAAAAAAATTCTGGGAGAAGTTTGACCGATAGGCTAACTGTTTTAAGATGTAAATATATTCTCGCGGAGGTGATAAACAGTTGAACAGTTGAACAGTTTAATTTTCCGCTGGACAGAATATTACTACACGAGTTAGAATAATCCTAGGTATACCCTTTTGCAATATGCGTAGGTACTTCTTCCATTTGCTAACTGCAATATTTAGGGGAGAGGAGTGGGAGGGAAGAGCCTTGATATATTTTGCTATACTTTCCCTCAGACTTATGTTAAGCCTGCTTATACGGTGGCTCGTCGGTATGGTTTGCAAGAACCTACGAGCTATTGCTTTTCTTTGTGATTTCTTGTGACTCCTTGGGATTCTCTTGCTCTCACTCTCTCTCATTATCGATATATATATATATATATATATATATACGAATATATATATATATATATATATATATATATATATATATATAAGTGGCAAACGAATTGATGGACGCAAACTTCAGACGAAGTATAAACAGAATGAGCAGGAAAAAGCCGAATTCATTCTTTTTGTCAAATGTCTTTTTGTATGAACAACTCGATGGGGTTGGAATGGGACTTCCTCTAGGCCCCTCGTTGGTAAATGTTTTATGTGTTATTATGAAACACTTTGGCTTGATGATTGCCCCATTAATTTTAGTTCGGTTTTATTTAGGCGCTATGTAGACGACACTTTTTTATTATTTAGACATAAGTCACATTGTACACTTTTCCTCAATTATTTAAATCCGAAACACCCAAATATTAAATTTTCCTGTGAGCCCGAAAAAAATAAGAGCATATCGTCTTTTGTCATGAAAATTACCCTAGTAGACAATCACTTCATGTCCATTGTTTACCGAACACCCACTTTTCAAACCTTGGTTTTTTAGCTTCTGTGATTTTGAATTCCAAATTAATGCCATCTATACTCTCCAGCCTAGAGCGTATAACTTGCGTTCAACTTTTTCAGCTCTACATTTAGAATTCGAATTCTGAACAATATTCTTTGCCTCCAATGGCTACCCCAAATGGCTATTTCAGAAAGAAATTAGTCTGTTTCTCAATTCTCAACTCTGCTTCCACTACAAAGTGTTAATAAATTAAAGGTCTCCCTTTCCTTACCATAATTTGGTTACCAATCCGAAAAACTTAAAAAAAGAGTTATTACAACTGTTGAATTCAGCCTCTCCTCAATTATTACCATGTATTGTTCGCATTTATAAACTTAAGATCAAACACCCACCAATATGCAATCTAAAGTTAAATACGTTTCTCGTTGTACGTGCAGTAGCACTGTATCATATGTTGGGGTAACAAGGCGTACGCTTTACTTCCGCTAAATGCAGCAAATGAGTAGATCCCGAATACAAAACCATCTGTTACAATGTAGCTCTAGCTATGGCTAGATTCGAGACCTTCAGGATACTTAATGCAGTAAGAAACATCTCGGGTCTTTACCTACTCGAGCTAATTTATATTACAAAACTTCAACCTAGTCCAAATAATAACTCATTATCCGTCCCATTAAATATAGTCACTCATTAAAAAACATGCTAATTTGTTAAATTTTACATAGTATTTTGCAAGAATAAAATCCACTGTCAATTATTTTCATTCCTGTTTTATAAAAATTCCCGCGTTTTTTTTCTCTGCGTATTTCCAATGTAAACCATTCGTCTCAAATTTAATTTTCATGTTTCACAATTTTATTGCATTGTTAACTTTTTATGTATATATTTTGTATCATTTCTTTAGCATTAATGATTGGATTTGTTATAATCCTGAAACCTTTGCAATAAATGATGCAAGGCTCTGCTTATATATATATATATATATATATATATATATATATATATATATATATATATATATATATATATATATATATATATATATATATATATATATATATATATATATATATATATATATATATATATATATATATATATATATATATATATATATATATATATATATATATATATATATATATATATATATATATATATATATATATATATATGTATATACATATATATATAAATAGTATAAATAGAGTCAAAGCCACGAAGGAAAATGAAACACGGGAGATGTGCAAGGCCTTTCGATCTCCCGTGTTTCATTTCTCTTCGTGGCTCCGACTTTATTTATATATTCATCGCGTTCCATATTTTCGTGATTCAGTTATGCATATATATACGAGGGGCGGTCAATATGTTTTGCAATTTGGATAGAAGGAAACGAGATATGAGGAAAGGGGTTTTATTATTTTTCAATATAACTACCCTCGACTTCAATGCACTTGCGCCATTTGTCCATGAGGCTTCGAATTCCCGACAACAAGAGATCTCCCGACTGCTGTTCAATCCACTCCTGGACGGCGAGTGGGAAATCTTCATCGTCCCCAAACCGGCGTCCACGCAGTGCAGCCTTTAGCTGGCGGAATAAAAAGTAGTCGCAGGGGGCCAGATCTGGACTGTAGAGGGGATGGTTCAGCTCCTCGAATCCGCCCCTGCGCAGGGCAGCTTGTGCAACTCTAGCCTTGTGGACAGGGGTGTCGTCGTGGAGGAGCAGGACACCGCGTGTCAACTGGCCACGCCGCTTCTGACGGATGCACTCCTTCAACCCAGCCAGTTCCTCTGCGTAATATTGTCCTGTGATGGTCCTTCCACGAGGCGCATAGTCCACCATCAACACTCCCTCAGAATCCCAGAAGATGGTGGCCATGATCTTCCCGGCTGAGGGTTGAGTCCGGAACTTGATGGTGGTCGGAGAGCCCCTGAGCTTCCAGGCCATGCTTTCGAGCTTGGTCTCGGGATTCCAGTGATCGACCCATGTTTCATCACCTGTCACTATGCGTGACTCGAATCCCGCCGGGTCTTGGTTGTACAGGAGCAGCAGCTCCTCCGAACTTTGACGACGTTGAAGTCGATTATAGGGCGTGAGGTTTTTGTGAGGTTTTGTGAGGTTTCGTGAGGTTTCGAGGGACCTAAAAGGCAGAGACCTTGGTCATGTCCAAATTGTCGCGGATGATGTTCATAACACATCCATGTGATATTCCAAGTTCTAGCTCGATTTCTTAGACCTTCACCCGTCGATTTTCGAGCATCATCCTCTCCACACGGGCCACATTGGACTCGTTGGTCACGTCTGACGGGCGTCCTAGACGGAGGCCATCTTCGAGTGACTCACGATCATGGCGGAACTCCCTATTCCAGCGAGCAATGGTTGCATAGGAAGGGGCGGTGTCTGTGTACACTGTAACCATGTGTTCATGGATCTTTTTTGCATTCTTGCCTTCCTTGGTCAAAGATTTGATCACTGCCGGGTGCTCAACCTTCTTCATTGTTGAAAAATTTGTGACTGATGATCTGCGATTAGCTACTGCTTCTTAAATAGACAAGGCAGGAGCGTGCGGCTGCAGGTCCTGACTTGTCATAACTTGTCCTAACACCCCCATAAACAGCCATCCCTCTTCCTCTGTTTTGCCCTACTCTTTCTCAAAACTTATTGACCACCACTCGTATATATACTACTCTATTTTCCTCTTCATCTGTCTCTTTATCTTCCTCTCTCTTTCTCTCTCTCTCCTTCTCCTTCTTCAGTTTCCTGAGTCTTTGCTCAAACTTTGCATTATTACATCTGAATAGCACACATGTATGATGACATAGTATGAGGGACACGGGGGTTAATCTTAATAAATTAGCGCACTAAGATGTTTGCCTCACATGGTAGAGGTGTGCGAGGGTGTGTTGGGGTATTTAAGAAATAAAATAGAACAGGAATTCCTGGAAGAAACGGGTGTTACAGTAATTCAGAAGAGAGTTGTAGAAAAGGAGCGTAAGCATGATGAAGGAAATTCAACTCAAGAGGATGTGATTTGATTAGGTGGGAGCACAATACATAATGACTAAAGGTGGCAGAGAACTGTCGTGGGATGTTTCTGGGATATCGACTAGAAATAAAGCGGCAGAGGGGGAAAAGCGAAGGAAGCGACCGTAAAGCCTTCATCCGCGAACTATGATGACGGCTTTACCTTATTTAAAGGAAAACGGGCGTGAAGAAATGGAAAGTCCCCTCCCTCAAGCAGGTTTTAGGCACTGAAGAAGGTCATTGATAATGGATATTAAATGAGAATAAAAGCAGCAAGATTCAATCGTGATGATTCAGCCGAGAACTAACACCAGTGGTTATGTAATTAGCAAGCGCATGAGCCTCAACTGGCGTCTAGTTATGTACCTAATTGAGAACGAAGCAAATTTTGAGAACCCGTTTGACAAGTTTTATCAGGAACAGAACCTATTTAAGAAGGATTCTCAAGAAGATAATTAGTTGGGTATTAATATGGGTAAATAGGCGCAATGGCACGCGCAAGCCTCTAAGGGTGACTAACTCAAGGGAGACGCACCAAATGTTTCGATCCAGAAGGGACGTCCCTCCCATGAAAACCCTCCTTCTATCGCAGTACCCACAAGTGGGGCCTTCATCGTATCAGAGAAAAAGACTTTTCTGAATCTGGTTCTTCTGGGACCCGACCTTTGATAACAGAGGGGAGGGGAGAAGAGAAGAGGTAGTGGGGATAAGGGTATACGAATATGAGAGGTAGAATGTGGCAGTTGGACAGTTTGGAAACGTGTCAGGAGAGGTGGCAATAAGAGTATAAAGAGAGAAACACTTAGGAAAGGCTTCCAAATAGAGGATGTGCAAATTGGACCCTCTCTAAATACACTCCTCTTCATCTCCAGGTCAATATAAAACAAGTTCCAGGAGTTTATTGCGCTACATACTGTGGAGGCTCCTGACTTGATCTGGATCACAGATTCATGGATTCATTCCTTAAATAATTATTTTGAGGACGTAACTTTGGTCCCGGTCTGGGAATGTACCAGAGAGATAGAACTGACTTGAGAGGGCGGTAGGGTCTTGGCATACATCAAGAAAATCCTGAAGGCTTGCAATCGTCTCACTGGTCTTGAACACTATCTCATTGGGGTCGACATCGAAATAACCGTCTATAGGATTCTGCTCATCTATAGATTCCGGCATATACTTTCTGAGGATGATAGGTCATTGAAAGATAAGTTAGGGTCACTTGTGGACGGTAAAATTTAGGTGAGTGATAATTTTCTGTCTCAATGGGTGAACGAGCCAACGAGAGGAAACAATATTTTATTGGTTCTGACCTCATGAGACGGATGACATAATCTCAGATCTGTCAGTCCGGGAAAAATCAAGTAACAGTGACTATAGGATCGTTCAGTTCAGGATCAGGATTAGAAAGGCTAAACACGAGAGAGAGTCAGTCTTACGAAAACTTGTCTTCAGAAGTACAAATTTCCCTGAATTCCTCAACAGCCTACAACACTTAGATATTCGGAAAGCGGACGGTAATCGTGAGTTCTGGTGTCACTTCATGAGTAGAACATCATTGTTTATCGCCTTTATAAAAACGGGGCAGTTATTTTATTTAACAATGGTCGATTAATCAAGAAATTGAAGAAGTTATAAAGCAGAAGAAAACAGAATATCGCAAAGCAAAGGCTACTGGTGACTTTGCAAAATACAATTATATTATAAGAGTCAAAAGCAATATCAAGACAGCAAAACGCAAGGTAGAGATGAGTATAGCTTGCCTTGTAAGGAGAACAACCAGGAGTTCTTTGGCTATGTAAAGCATCGAAAAGCAACAGGTACAAAAGGTGGCGATTAGTTTTAGAGAATGGAATTCTGCAAGACTGAGATGATGAGAATGCAGAAATACTAAATGACTATTTTCCCCCAGTTTTCACTGTGGAAAATGATCAAAACATTCCTGAGTTAATTATAGTTTACGAAGCGAATAATTTAGATTCGATTGAATATTCAACTGAGGATGTTGCCAGAAAAATAGACAAGGTTAACAGGATTAAGTTACCAATAAGAGATGGTTTCCCAAATCCTGAAGGGTGGCAAGAGGGAGGTAGGGACACATCTCGTTACGATCCTTAAGAGATCCTTAGAAACTGGGTAAGTATCTAGTGGATAGTGGGAGGCAAAGGTTTGCTGAATCCGTAAGAAAGGGGACAGTCGACAACCAGGCAACTACAGATCTGTGAGTTTCACATATGTCCCTGGTAAGCTCTCTCAGGGAATGATATTCGAAGTGATAGTTGAATATCTAGAATTCTACGACCTTCTCTAGAATACTTTCCATAATATTATGCGCTACCAAACGTGCTTCACGTGCCTAATATATTTCTATTATGAGTTATTCACAGGAAAAGACTGAAGGAAGGCGCTGGATGTTATCTATCTGAACTTTAAAAATGCCTTTGATAAGGTACCCAACAGACGATGTATGCTTAAGGTTCATGCGTTGGGAATATCAGGGAAGGTTGTTCACTGGATTGAGAGCTAACTTAGAGATAGGAGACAGAGGGTCATGGTCAAGGTCGTTGCGTCTAAGTTGGCTCCTGTTACAAGCGTGGCCCTTCGGTGATCTGTGTTGGGTCCAAGTGCAATGCTATGCATATAGGTCACATACACTCCCAAGAGAGATACACTCTGCAAGTTGCTTCCATTAAGAGCACAGCTTTGGAAAAAGAACTTTGGAGTCGTCATAACAGACGATTTTTAAGTTCTCCAAGCAATGAATTTAGTTAGAAAAATAAAAGAAAGCCTCAAAGGATGGTAGGATGTATTTAAACAATATTTTGTAAACATAACTGGTAACTTAAGACCTACTTTGGAGGAAATATTAGATCATGCATTTTTAGTAAACAGAAGAGTAATGGAATTTGACGAGTCTGTGAAATCCAAAGAGAAAAGCAGAGATTCAAGTGAAACCAAAACTATGCTATCTTTGGCCGCAAATTCTAACACTCAAAAGAAAAAGGGATGCCACCTGTCATTTTTGCGTTTCTCCAAATAACACTCACAAACTTTTTCATTGTCCAAATTATTCTAGTCCTTAAAGTAAACTTAATAGGGTTGGAGTATTAAATGGTTGTGAGAAATGTGGATTTATTTCACATACTATTAAAAATTGTAAATATAGGTTTAAAGAAAGGTGTAGGTAATGTAAACAATGGCATCCTCACCTACTTTGTATTAAAGATAAAGAATCCAAAATAAACACTTCAGTAAATAAAAATGTTAAGAATAACTCTAAGTCAATAAACAAATGAAAAACAGAATAGTTCTATATTAATTTCTATTGAGGAAACAACCACAAATATGTCTTGTTACACGAATGACGTTTCCTGCAATGACGTCATAATGCCAATTTTACTTCGTGCCTGGCTTCTAATAATAAAACTGAAGACGTAAGGACAATTTATGATTCTGGTTCGTAGTCTTGCTTCATCAAAATATCTTTAGCAGAGAAGTTAAAATTAAAAGTAGTTAAAAGTAATGTAACAAGTAATATTAAAGGATTTAATTGCTCAAATAGCTACAAAACTAAAATCATTTTAGTAAATTTAAAGATAAAAGGTAAAATGAAATCATTTGAAGCAACCTGTGTTTATAACATAGACTTAGATTTGCATATACCAAATTTAAAAGAAATTAAGCTGCATTTACACGAAAATAATCTAAACATAGCCGATAGACATTTCAACGGTGATAGCTTAAACAATATACGCTTAATATTAGGAATGAATGCTGCACATATATTGCCTGTGCGTGCGTCTAGTTTTTGGATTAACAGAGGTTAATCCTTAATGTTTGTTTTGCCCATTCGTATTCTTTTATCGAGAAAGGCCACTGTTCTCTTGGAAAACTTACTTGCACATAGTATAAACCTATCTGAGCTAGATGATGAATGACTAGAAACTGTGTGTAACACCATATCCGAAGAAATATTAAATTATCCTGAAATTAGTGAAAAGATAATAGAGAATGTTACTGAAGAGATTTTAATAAATGCCTCTAACCTTTATTTGAATTACGAAGAAATTAACGAAAATGACATAACCGATTGAGACAAAGATGGAATTGAATTTGTGTTAAATAATTATGGTAGAGATCCAGATGGAAGACTAATCATGCCAGCTCTTTGGAAATAGGAATTAATACATCTTTTACCAGACAATTTAAACTTAAAAAAAGTGGCTTAATTTCAACTTTATAAAGGCTTAAAAATACAGGTAAATTAAATCAAATAGATGAAATTGTAGAGCAGCAAGTAAAAGATAATAGAAGAGAGCCGATATCTGATCTAGAAAAGCTGACATGAAAATTCTCATTCATTATTGTCTCATTATGCAGTATTTCGTTCTAATGTAGAAGCGACTAAATGCTGAATAGTCTTTTTGCTAAATCTATGAGAAACCACTATTAACAATGCGTTATCGCATAATTAAGTCTCCTTTCCGGGACCAAATATGACTTATAAATTAAATGTGGCGTCTCTCTTTTTAAGATTTGACAAATATTTGCTTATCTTGTATAACAGGATTTTTGAAGATGGCTAAAAAATTAATAATTTTTTTTTCTTAGTGGACAAATGAATTATGTTTTTTTATCAAAGTTACTTCTAATAATTTTTTTATAATATCAAAAACAAAATGGTGAAGTTCAGAAATAAATATAAGTATCGAAATTGGTGAATTTTTTAAAACACAAACAATTACAAATGGTGAAGTTCAGAAAATTTATTTTTATATATCTTCTTCTTTAACTATATTTTAACAACGTGATATTTTGAAAGGGGGATAATTTAGTTTAGAGTTCCTTTTTAAAATTATTAAAATTGGCGAAGTTCAGAACATTTATAAAAATTTAACCATGGCTGTTTTTTTTCAGATTTTAAATTTTAATTTTAGTAGCTCCTCAGTCTTGATGCTTTCTTATTATTACTATATCTCATTCGGTAAAAAGCTGCATTCCAATCTATTCTCATTAAAGCTATTATTTTCGAGGGATCTTTCTTACTGGGCTCATTTTTTTCGCAATAATAAAACTCTTGCTTATTATTTCTTTTGAATGATTAGATTGATGTCTACAATAACCTGTAAAGTTCCTAGTATTAATAATTCTTTAGTGGAGTTTTTATGAGGGAAAGATTCTTATCATAAGTAAGGAATCTTTGATTATAAACGCTGAATTTTATAGGTCGACTCCTCTTAAATTAATTGAACGCGTGTAGGCTAAAGTTGAATCGGGAGTGGCGTAGATGTTGTATGGGAGAGTTAAGTAGTCGCTTATAGGACGGAAACAGACAGATTATTCACTTGAATTTACCTTGATAAGTAATAGTTGTGCATTGTAGCCAGCAAGAGAATGCAAATTGATTAAGGAGAGTCGCGTTACCTAAACCCACTCCAGAGGTTGTCCCCCTCTGATTATGCGATTTTACGAAGGTTGAAGGAGGCGAGGTTTCGCAAGTTGGCACTATTTTCATCTCCTGAAATACCTACTTTCTCGTTTACTTAAGCTAATTACCCTCCATAAAATTTCATTTGTCTTAACACCTCCTATTCCTTTAAAAGCCCCTTTTTTAAAAAATATGGACATAAATCTCCTCGTTTATTTTACCTTCAGATGAATCTATGAGTGATTTTTTATTCAGTGGATAAGAATTGAAAGACAACGGCGGTAAATCATCGCAACAAAGTTTTAATGAATTCTTTTTCGCCTATCAATGTCCGAACCATCATCCTTTTGACCAAAATCCACTCTGGTTTGTGTTCGTACCCAAGTCTTTTCTATATGATATTTGCTTCAAATTTCGTAACGTGCAGTATTTTGTTTCGCTGAGAATTACACTTTGTATTCTCTTGGTATGAATTCACCCTTTTCATCGGCGTCCATTAGAGGGGAGAACACAGTTGTTGCTTCTAAATATATTTTCTTTAGTGTCTCGGAAATACTGGGTGGTGGATGGTGCAGCAGGATTAAAGCCTGGAGGAATGTCACTTGCTCCGGAACCCAGTATGTACCCCGAAGTGGTTAGTGCCAGGTGCATCATAGTCCAGCCAGCTGCAGCTGACATTTGGATGAATTGGTACCCTTTCAGCAAAAATAACCGTAGTGAATTTGCATTAATGTTCAACACATTTTCCCTTATTCATCTTAATCCCTTTGTTGACAGATTTGTCCATACAAATATTCTGTTTGAGATTTCCAGGCAGGTTTTCGCTCTTAATTTGTTTTTAAAAAAATAATACCGTTTTTTTGTCAGTGGAGATGAAAAATTGGAAGAAGGTGAAGTGTTAACTTATTTTCGTAATTTAATTGAAAAAAGTAAACTTTCATACATTATATTTTATTTAGACGCAAACAAAGTGAAATATTTCAAGCCTTTTTAGGGTTCAATGTGGCAACGGTTGCTTTGATAGTATTTGTGTCTGGTGTTTCTCATCTTCCTCTTGACAATGAAGCATAGTAATGTCATGGTGAGCAAACCATTCTATAGTAGTTTTAGCCCTGTGATCAGGTGCTAAACGCCGCTGGAAAAGTTAATCAGCATCTTCTTATAGCTTGTGAGCAAGTGAAAAAAAAGAATGCCTTAAAATCTCATGATAGATGGCAGAGCTGCTTTTGGACTTGGTAAGACACAGTAGACTAACACCAGTTGATGACCCTTCCCCCCATAAAATAAAAATCATCAGAGGCTGTGGAAAATTCACACTGGACTTCAAATACCTTTGAATCTGTGCCTTTCAAATCTTCCACCAACTTCTATGACTTTGATTTCGAAATAACATGCAAAGTTGAGGTGCGTGTACTAACTTGGAGCGAGAGATACACGTTGTTTATATTCTTTTAACAATAATTGACCAAAACTCGAAAGGAAATATTCTAGTAATTTGAGAGAGTTCATTTCTGATTTCAAAGAGCTATAAGCCATAATTATCATTATTAAGAGGCTTGATATATCTCAACTTGATGTGTAATGAATATAGAATATAAGAAGTTTTACTTTCTTTTAATTAAACTAGGAAAATAAATGAAGTTTTTCGGGTTATTCTAATTTAATGAACTGCACTAGTAGTTATACTCTTTGCAGTTTTGAAAGATATCATAAACTATTTGATTTAAATCCGTTAGATTCTTGCGAAAGAAAATTCCCAGTAATTTTAATATCTCAATTTTCAGCTAAGTTTATGCCTAATCGTATTTTATTCAAAATGTTCCTATTCATGCTTCGTATGATCGGCTTGTGAAAATATTTGATCATTAATCCTAAATAATTGAATCTCTATTCGGAAAGCACAAACCTATTTTTTCACCATAAGCCAAATCCTCGAGTAAATATATATTTTGGTTTTGTTTTTCCTCATTGCTGAGTTTGGCATAGATGACAATGTTACTCGACCTTATGTGCAGGATAGTATGCAAATGTAACATGTACTAACTCTTCATTTCTCTAATCTTTCTATTAGTGAATCGATTTTGAATGAATCGATTGATTTTATTAATATCTAGGGATCCTAGATATAGAGGAATTTTGTATTGATTATTTTAAATCTTAAATTGGTGAAAAACCTACTGCAGATGGTTAAATGTAATGTAACTACATATGATTCATGTCTGTTCTGTTGATTGATTACAATCAATCATTTGCGTTTGTTAGTTGTTTTTGTTGTAGGAGTGTTTTTTATGTGGATGGGAGCTTAAAAGGACTGTCCTCACTCTCTAAAGTTCGGTACCGAAACAAAAGTTTTATTACAGCGTCTTTTCCGGTGTTTTTGAAATTTTCTTGCTCCTTAGTTTCTCTCAGATTTGGTCCTTCTTAACAAGAGGGAATTATTCCTGGTTCATTCAGTGGCTGATATTTTCATATATGGTGTCATTTGGCAATCGGATATTTTGAGTCGCGTGCGAGTCTAGTGGCGGGCTACTCTAAATCATAGTATGTCGGTCTGTCGGTCGGTCCCCGTTTTCCTTTTTTATATCACTTTTCATGAGCCGATTCTAACGAAATTAGAAAACCTTATGTTATTTTACATTTTCTTTCGAATGGTATGACATACATGATCCTCCCAAGATTAGACCATGAATTATTCTGTTTTGGCAATAACATCATAACTATTCGTCTGATTCTAACTAAATTTGAAATCCTTATGTTGTTTTACATTCTATTTCAAATGGTATAACTTCCAAGGTCCTTCTGAGGTTATTCTTTGAATTATTGAAGGTTTTGGAGGTAGTAAGTAAATAAATCAGAATAAGTGAGAGTGTCTTGGTATACCTGTATAGACTAGCTCGGTGCTCAGTCTTATCTAAGTACGGGCAGACAGCTGGCCACAGACCGCTTTAGTTATGTCTGGGCGATAAATAAAGAGTGTGAATTACGGTTGACCGGGTTTAGATTAATGGCTTTCCAAGTTGCAGTTCAAAGGATTTATAAAGACAATACTCCAAATCTAATTTTAATATATATGATAAATATATGTATATATATATATATATATATATATATATATATATATATATATATATACAAGGGGGAACAAATTACTTATGGTAGTTAAATTAATTAAGTGAAGATTAACGAGGTAATTTTGGGATGACCATGCACGATCGCTTTAACTTCAAGCGCGGGCGAATTAGATGGTGGGTGGAAGACAACAGTGTAGGTCTTCAAGGAGATACTTCGGAGAGTCTTGACTAGGAAGACTCCAAGATGAGGTTGGACTACTTCGTGATGAAGAATGAGATTTCTCTGTTCCAGACAGACGTAATTTCAACTAGAGACGATTCTGCTGATTGACGGGGAGTCTCAGTCTCGAAAAAAATGGGAATCTTGAAGGGGTGGTAAAAATGAAAGGGCCGCACAACTCTCCGGGAAGAAGGGGGCTCGATAGCTTTCCTCTGAACAGGGGACAAAGCTTAACGAAGGTAGATCTGTTGACGAGATCTTCGACGACGTACGACAACGAGTTATGGGAGGTCACGGAAAACAGACGGCAGTCTGGACGAAGTGAATGGTGGGTTTTCAATCTCCTCGAGAGATGGTGAGTTTCGGATTAATTACACGGGTGGATGCTCTGCTAGACACCTCAGGGCCTGGTAGTCTCCAAGGATTTCTTAGCGCCAGTCTAAGCAAACACAATTAATGATAATGCGTCGTTCTGGATGATCAAACTTGCCTCGCTATTTGAGGGTAAGGTTAATATGGCCGCGCAAGGCATTATCGCAATGGAGAGGAAAACGATCGGCATCTGAAAACAAACAGCTGGGTCGGATGATTAAGTGAGTGAACGGTTCTTCATCGACTTTGTAAACCTCTGACGGTGAATTACGTGGTCTTGAAAGAATAGAACGGTATTGCCAAGGGACTTCCTCTCACGAAGTTCCTTCGAAGGCATTCCCTCACAGAGAGCACGCGATGTTTTGGTCAGCAGTCCTTGTTACTCTAGACATGTACTAAAGTTTTGTATTCTTGTTCAGGATAATTTAACAGCATTGCTCGGTCTAACATATATGATCAGATCATACGAGTGGCAGGCAATAAGTTTTGCGAATCAGTAGGGCAAAACAGAGGAAGGGGGATGGCTGTTTGTGGGGGTGTTAGGACAAGTTATGACAAGTCTAGAGCTGCAGCCGCACGCTCCTGCCTCGTCTATTTAAGAAGCAGTAGCTTATTGTAGATCGTCAGTCACAATTTTTCAACAATGGAGAAGGTTGAGCACCGCTCAGTGATCAAAGTTTTGCTTAGGGAAGGCAAGAATGCAAAAGAGATCCATGAACGCATGGTTACAGTGTACACCAACACCGCTTCTTCCTATGCAACCATTGCTAGCTGGAATAGGGAGTTCCGCCATGGTTGCGAGTCCCTTAAAGATGACCCTCGTCCAGGACCATCGTCAGACGTGACCAAAGAGGACAATGTGGCCCGTGTAGAGAGGATGATCATCGAAAATCGACGGGTGAAGGTCTAAGAAATCGAGCGAGAACTTGGAATATCACATGGAAGTGTAATCAACATCATCCACGACCATTTGGCCATGACCAAGGTCTCTTCCCTTTGGATCCCTAGAAAACACACGCTCCATGATCGACCTAAACGTCGTCAAAGTCCACAAGGCCAGAGTTTCACAAGCTGCCTTGCCCGAGTGCGGATTCGAGAATCTCAACCATTCTCCCTACAGTCCAGATCTGCCCCTAGCGACTACTTTTTATTCCGCCAGCTCAAGGCAGTACTGCGTGGACGCCGGTTTAGGGACGATGAAGATGTCCAGCTCGCCGTCCAAGAGTGGATTGAACAGCAGTCGGGAGATTTCTGGTTGTCTGGAATTCGAAGCTTCAGGGACAAGTGGCGCAAGTGCATTGAAGTCGAGAGTAGATATATTAAAAAATAATAAAACCCCTTTTCCTCATATCTCGTTTTTTTATATCCGAATTGCAAAACTTATTGACCGCCCCTCGTAGTTTGCAACTAATTTAGTATTCTTTGGGGAGCTTGCTCTCTTTTATAACAAGACTCAATCTAAAACGTTTTCAATGTTTTGTAAGGGTTTCAAATAGGAATATCATCATTTATCGTTTAGAAATAACTAATTTTATGAGGAACATATAGTTCCTGTGTTTTCTATCTCTTAATTTTCGTCCTTATCGTTCTAGAGCTTTATTAATGTATCTGTTGAGGATGTAATCCTTTGTTTTCAATTCATATTCATACAATGCGATTCATTTATATTTATACATATTGGTTCATTTATATTCAAACATATTGATTAATTTATTTTTATGCATATTGATTCCTTTGTATTCCTTCATATTGATTCATTTATATTCAAACCATTCTCTCCTCTGCTCCGTCACTTTTCACAGACATAATTTCCACCATATATGATTGGTGCATTGGATCCGTCTCTTCATTTGTTTAATTAGGGAGCGAATACCGTGGCGTTGATCACCACTCTTGGTGTTGAACGCTCATAAGTGTAGATAGAGAAGGCGTTGAACTTCCTATGTTGAGGTAGTGGGTTCATTGCCCAGGAGAGCGAAATCATATTTTATATCACCATATATAGGCAACTAGCCGCTTCCTGGTGGTGGCCCACTAAGTCTGACGTGTGGATGTAGGCAGCTCCAGTTTATTTATATACGTCTTCACATACATAGCTAATCGGAATGCTACTTCCCAATCTATTCGCACACATAACATATCACTTTTCCCTCCTAAAACTTGCCGATTGGATTTCCCTCCCCACACGCCTCTGACTTAGAACGATTCGCCCTTCCTTGAGCCAGGATAGTTTGGTGCCTTTTGGTTAGTATCAAAGAAAAGTACTACTGATTTTCTTCCTCAAATAGGAACGCTCCCCAGTACACGCTGGCTTGTCAGCAAGTGTAATTCTGATCATTATGTCAATTTGATTACCTTGGAGAGGGATCTCGTCCACGATTGTAAAGAGGGGAGGACGGGAGGTGAAATTAAATAACTCACCTTTCGTATCGACGCTCCTCTCATAACATTCAAAATTTTCAACTTAATTAACCTAAGACAAATGTTGCACAGCTGTGAGATATTAATGGTAGGCAATTTCTATTTGATAAATTAATTGCAAAATATATCGGATATTCCTACAATTTTTATTATCAAAATAGCTATGCTAATGTGTGTACCATATTATGAGTGAATATTTTAAAACTGTATTGTTCCTTCTCCCTTTCTTCTTACTTTACTGAAGTCACTACCGTTATTACGTGTCTTTTCACCTTGCCACCTAATAACGCAATTGGAAACAGGGGTCAGATAATGCCACACCCGCAGTTTAATCGATTTATCAATAATAATTATCAGCTAATGAAAAGTCTCTATCAACGCACGTGTAATCATAGCAAGAGGGGGATATAATAAGAGCGTTTGAGCGTGGCCGGAAATCGCCTCTCGTGTGGATACATTGATTTTTATGTGATCAGTTTCACTATTCAACCTTGTTGCAGCGTTTAGTGCAAATGGATAATAATTCGTGATGATTTGTCTCGTTAACGAGTGTCAGAATGTTGTGAGTAGTGAAAGTTCTTAAACATGTAGAAAGACATTAAGTAAGCCCGCTTCTTTTAGCACTCTCGTTCTCGAACTAGTTGCCTACTTCCGAGGGCATGAGCTCTTTTTCTAAAAAAGGTCTGCTCACCAAAATGTTGCATACGGTCACTTATTTTGATTTATGACCTTAAGACCTTCAAAATTTTCAATCATTCCCGGAGTAACCTGGGAGGATGCAAAACATCCTTAAGGGTTTTAAATTTCGTTAGAATCGGCCGAATAGTTATGATGTTATTATCAAAACAAAATAATTCCCGGGCTAATCTTGGGAGGACTTTGACAATTATATTATTTGAAAGAGAATGTAAAACAATATAAGATTTCCAAATTTCGTTAAAATCAAGCAATAGATATGATGTTATTGCCTCCAAAAGGCAAAAACTAATTCCCAGGCTGCTTTTTAATGGAATTTGAAGATGGGGTTGGTATTTTTAATGTCACTTCATAAATTCAATCCTTTCCATCTTGATCATCACCTATTTGCTCTTCATTTTCTTTAGGAGAGAAAATTATTTTATTGATGGCATTAAAACATTGGTCTACTTATAGTAAGCAACTTATCTTCCTTCACCTTCTTGTCGCCTTTACTTATTGACTTGTCTATTTTACTCAAGTTAATCTCGAAAGCAAACTGATTTGGTCCAAAAGAAGTAATCATTTCTCTCTGACCTTTTATAAAAGCAGGTTCCTTTACAGAGATCTTCATCTCCATAGAGGAATTAAATCAATTTGAGTTTCGTTTTTACAACCAGGGCAGCAAAAACCATAGCAAAAACCAATTTTCCACTTTTGCTTGAGGATATCAACAGGTTGTCTAGTTTTGTAATGAAAGTGTCTTTGGCCTGCAGCTCTCCTCTCACAAGGGATATGTTTTTGGCCTTCTCCCAGTTCTTTTGGAGCTGTTTAAGATTGTAACTCTTGAATTTACATTGGAGCTAGAAAAGAAATGTCCCCTCGTTCCCACTTTTCAAGCACTTTAGGGTAAATATCTTTTGCAAGATTGGCTGCTGGGTAGTTTCTCACATCCACATTTAAGAACGTCAACCAGAGTTTGGAATTGAGATGGCAAAAACTCTGCTATTTTCAATTTTGGTGTACAAATATGTGAATGTCGCCAGTCTTGTCCTAATTTTAAAAGTCAGAGTAGGTCAAATCCTGCTGGTAGGATGGTAGTACTGAAGGCCAGGTAATCTTCAGCACACTGAAGAATATGTTTCAAACGGTGAAATAAGAAAAAAAAAGGAAATAGATATAATTATTAATATAACAATTGTCATTTAATTCCCCAAGATGACAAAAATAAGTCAAAACTTTTAAGTAGCTTTGCTACTAAGATTAAAACTTAAAATCTAAAAAAAGCAGCCATGGTTAAATTTTATAAATTTTCTGAACTTCGCCAATTATAATAATTTTAAAAAGGAACGCTAAACTAAATTTTCCCCCTTTCAAAATATCACGTTGCTAAAATGTAGTTATAGAAGAAAAGATATCGAAAAAAAATTTAGGAACTTCACCATTTGTAATTCTTCGGGTTTTAAAAACTTCACAAAATTTCGATACTTATATTTATTTCTGAACTTCACCATTTTGTTTTTTGATATTATAAAAGAATTATTAGAAATAATTGATAAAAAAAAGTCATAACTAAACTAACATGAAATTATTATTCAAATACTAAAAAAAAATCCCCTTCTTAAATTATAGAGTTAGTGATGATGATGATGATGATGATGATGATGATGACGATGATAATGATGTTAAAAAACTAACTTTAGAATTCATAGGTAGGGCTGCAAACTTTGAGCACGCCTCATTTATGTAATTCGAACGTTGAAAAGGTTGACTCACACTAATAGCACAGTATTCCATAGTATAGCATAATATATGTACCATAGCAGATTAGAGCATAGTATATTATTGAATATTATTGCATATAATAGTTTAACATAGCATAGCATTGCATAATATAGCACAGCATAGTATAACATAAAATAGTATAACATAGCATAATATAACAGCATAGTATAATATAGCATAGAATAGCATATTATAGCCACATACTTTAGCCTAGCATAGTTTGGTATTGTCTAGCATAGCATAGCCTAGTATAGCCTAGAATAGCCTAGCCTAAACTTGCCTATATAGTATAGCATATCATACCTAAGAAGAGCATAGTATAACCTACCCTGTTTTAGCTTAGTAAAGCCAAGCCTAGATAAACATAAGATAGCCTAGCCTAAAATAGAATAGCTTAGCTGTGCAGGGCCAAACCTAGCCTAGCTTAGTAAAACCTAGCTAGCCTAGTATAGCCTAGCATAGTAAAACCTAGCTAGCCTAGTATAACCTAGCATAGTATAGCCTACTGTACCCTACCTTAGCTTAGTATAGCTTAGCCTAGCATAGCATAGTATGACCTAGCTTAACACTAACTATCCTAGACAACTATAGCATATACTATCCTATTATACCCTAGTCAAGCATAGCTTAGTATTGTCTAGCCTAACATGCTATATGCTATCCTAGCATAGCATTTTATAGCTTAAATTAGCATAGTATATCATACCCTTGTAAATTATATCTTAGCATAGCTTAGCATAGTATAGCCTAGCCTATAATAGCCTAGCATAATGTAGCCTTTTCTAGGCTTGCCTAGTAGAGTATAACATATTATAGCCTAGTCTAGTCTAGCAGAGTATCAGCCGAATAGTTACGATGTTATTGCCAAAGCAAAATATTCTCGAGCTAATCTTGGGTTGACTTTTTCAATTATATCCTTCGGAAAAAAAATGTCAAACAACTTAAGAGTTTCAAATTTCGTTAGAATCGGCCGAATAGTTATATTATTGCCAAAACAAAATAATTCCCGAGCTAACCTTGAAAGGACTTTGGTAATTAGAGCATTCCAAAGAGAATGTAAAAAAACATAAGGTTTTCAAATTTCGTTAGGATCGGCCCAATAGTTATGATGTTATTACAAAATTTTAAAAAAGCAAACTGAGACCGACGCGACTAAAAATGAAAATGACGTTTGTGTTTTTATTTGTGACATCGTCTGATTATTGGGAAATATTGAGAGATATTATTGGAGATATTACTCATTGATATTCAAATAGTTTGGGGGATGGAGGAGCCATGGATATTTCAGCCATTAATGTAACTCTTTAATTGAAGCCATTATAAATACGTAATTTTAATGGGTGCTTTTACCACCAGTCGGCGGCTTTTGTTATTTCTAGCTAATCTAAATGTGTGTGGCACACTTCGGAACTCTTATTCTTCTTAAAAAATATTTGCCTACATAGCTGAATCTTGGATTCACAGAAAAAGATAATGCATTTTTATATAAAATATTTTATTAAATGAACAGATTTGTTAGCAATTCTTATAATTGGCTTGCTTCCTAGAGATAATTATTTTTGGCTCTATTATTCGAATTTTCCAACAAAGAAATGAAATGAGCCAGCAATAAAACTGCCAGAATGTAATAGAATGCATATTCAGGTAATGCAACACTTCAGTTTTAAGGCATCCATGTAGCAAACAAACTTTTTATTATATCTGTCTATCGGTAAAAATTACATTTTTACCGTCAATATATCGAGGTCAGGACGGAAGAAACTGGAGAGGCATCATTCCTTAAAACAGGTCAATAGTTCGGCAACTCTAGATTATGCTGCCCCTTTCTAGTCTCACTGCTTAGCTAGAGAAAGAATTAGTATAAAGAACATAGATCCGATGTGCAATAATGATAAGCGAGACGAGACATGCCAATTTCATTGAAAGCCTAAACATTAAAACTTATTTAGCTTAGAATAGAGAAGAAAAGAAAGAAAACAAATAGAAACGTACATTTATATTATTTTGAGATTTCTTCGATGCTGCAGAAACTCTATTTGAATTTTCGCACCTGTTTACACCCAAGAATGGTGAAAGAGGGTGTTAAATGTTCTAAAAAAAATGATTGCATAAAAATGCTTTAGATAGGTGGCGGAGGGAAGGGGGGAGAAATGCCTCGAAGCAACCTTACACGAATAGATAAGATTAGTAAGGAGCTACCAAGTATGCGTTATTGATCACCTCAATAATTGCAGTGAATATTCCATGCACTTAATAACTATATCGATCAGGCACACACTTATCTACGCGTGTACCTTTATATCATGTATATATATATATATATATATATATATATATATATATATATATATATATATATATATATATATATATATATTCACTGATTTGCGACTATATTTTCATATATGACAATTTCTATCTATGTACAAACTTTTTCCCGAGTGTACTTATTACTGTACATTTCTAGTACGCGTGATCTCCCTTTTCTGATTTATAACCTTATGACCTTCAAAACTGTCAATAATTCCGGGACTAACCTTGGGAGGACCTTGTCAATTATATCACTCAAAACAGAATGTAAAAGTTATTTAGAATCGGCCAAATACTTACAATGTTATTACTAAAACAAAGAAAAGCAAAACGGGGAAGGACCGACCGACCAACCGACCGACATAGTGAAAGATAGAGTCGCCCCAACTAGACTCGCACGCGAGTAAAAAAAACAACTATTGACATAAAACCGGAAAGGAATATGGCAAACACATTGGGATTCACGCTCTACAACGACGCCTAATGACTAGCGTCATTGGGTGAGTGCTCGGACCTGTATATGTAAAACTGTTATAATTTTTTTTATTTAGGAGCCCATTTGGTAACTGCCTACCTGGGCATTGGTCACCGTACTGCATCCAGCCTATTACTCGGCTATATTAATAAACAAATATCAAAGAAAAATAACATGCAAATAACAACGATAAAAAATAACAAAATAAAAAAAGCAAGAAGGAAGCGCGCTCCGGCGACCCACAACAAAGAGTCATATAAAGTGGAGGAGGCCAGCCTCATAAAAAAATTCATTAAGTCCACAAGTTAGTGTGCACGAACTCGTCCTGAGTTCAAGGGACAAGCGGTAGCGACCCTGCTCGTCCTGCTACCAGGACAGGTAAAGTGCGCGAAGATCGCCCAGACTGAGACATTCAACAAGAATGTGCCGAACAGTCTGGGGGACAACGCAGTCTTTACAATAAGGATCTGGAGAAAGTTCCATCAAATGACGGTACGTCCCGCGAGGGTGTCCAATTCAGAGACGAGAGAAAGCAGCCTGAAGCCGTGGTGGCATTGGGGTGTAGGTCGATGGGAACAATCGCAGCGCAATGACACGCAACTTTAAGTTACCCTGGACGGTCTCCATTTTTTTTTCAAGCAACCCGGAGAGTTGTCCGTATTCTTGCCATGCAATCGGTGTTAGGAAGAGCAAAACGCAAGCCTTGCCGAAATTCCTACATGTCCAGGAATCCAACAGAAGATAATTTCGACATCCACCAGGATCGGCAAAACCGTGGCGTCACGAATATCGCAAACCAAGGGATGCGGAGATTCTAATGCTCCGAGAGCAATTGGGAGGCTTTGTGAGTCGCTATAAATCACACTCCTGTCTCCGAACGGGGCACGTCGCGTTATCTTCCATACCGAGCGGTGTATTGCAACCAGCTTAGCTGTGAAGACAGACACAGCTCCTTGCAGAGCCCCTTAACTTCAAACAGACGGGATACGGCGTGTAAGCACACCTACTCAAGCGTGACACGAAGTGTGCTCCAAAAAGGCCGAACGCAATACTCCCGGTACTGTAGAAAATTTGGGAACAGAGGTGTAGGGACAAATAGTCAAAGGTGGTACCCTCCAGGGTTGCATCTTGGGCAGAACCAAGCGGGCCACCGGCCCGAAAGCTATACCTAGAGCTCACAAAGTAATTTCCTAGCCTCGGCGGCATAGAAACTGTCGGGATAGGCTGAGGATGTATTGATAGCTGTTGCCGACAGAGAAAGGCGCTGGGCTCGCGAGCACAGGCAAATATTGCACTGTGCACGGTGCAGAGTGAGTGCCATCTCCCCAGCATCGACAAGTAGGCTCTCAATAAGGGAAGTTCGGAAGGAACCAGTCACCAAGCTAAGGCCGCTGTGGTGGATCGAGTCCACCTTGTACAATACACGCTCAGCTGCGTATTCATAAATCTCGCATCCATATTCGAGCTTCAAACAAACAAAAGATCGATAAAAAAGTAAGAAAGTAGCCCTATCAGCTCTTCAGCCGCTGAACGGCACGGAACAAAAAATATCTATGGCGTGGGTACAAGAGACCATAAGGCTGCGAATATGAGCCTCCCAGACGGAGGCGTCGGTCAAATACAATACCAAGAAAACGGTGCGAGTTCACAACTTCCAGGGGCACCCCAATTAGAAACAAGTCTGGGTTTGAGTGGAACCGTGGATGGCGGCAGAAGTGCCCCTCCTTAATCTTGGCCAAGGAAAATCGAAGCCTGTGCGCTTCGGCTTAGCGAGAGACGCCGTTCAATGCCTGTTGGAGTCAATGCTCCAGAGTTGGCATATGGACCGCAGCAAAAGAGATCGAAAGTTTGTCCACGTAGAGCGTAGCGAGAATACCATACGGCAACATCAAGGTGATGCCATTGATGCTCATGGAAAAGAGTATGAGACTGAGGACACTACGCTGTGGGACACCTTCTTCCTGCTCCATTGGGCGTAGACGGCTCCCATCACCGGTATGCGGAATCAACGAACTCGCAAAAATTCAAGTATAAAGATTAGGAGGCATCCCCTCGCCACCATCATGCGGAGAGCACCCATGATACCGTATCGACATGAATGTACGCGGAAATAATAGTATACCTCCTATCTAGGTGTAGCTTCATAGCTACTGCCTGAATTGAGGTATCTAAAGCAAAGAGAAGAACAGAGACATCGTTTCGCGTGTAAATCGCGCATCATCCTGCCTGGCCCCCTACCCATGGAGGTGGTATCACAAAACCCTTATACTGCAAGAGGCTGGGCTGGGAAGATGCGCCTGCGTGGTCTCCTGCACTAAAGATAGCTAACGGGGAACGGGAAGAGGGTAGCCTACGTAGCTCCTACCAGTTGGCCCGGAGTCCGCGGTAATTTGATTGAAGGAATATACCCGCTAGGCATAGCTCGGAGAATAGGCGTGGGTCCTCGTCGAAGAGAAGACCCTAACGGGATTGTCCGTTTGATTCCGGGACCCAGAACTCCGGTCGCGGTTTGCCGGACAATGCGCTGAAGGCGCTGTCTCCTTCTAGGACTTATCAGGGGAGATTAGGCTCGCTATGCGAGTCTTTAACTCCCTGTGCCTTGAAACTTTAGGCCTGAGGGGGGGTTTGGGAGGCAGAGGTTCCTCTTTTAAATGATCCACCGTGTCCGAGCCATCCGGGCTACGGTCAGGATGGGGATAGAAGAGAAAGCCCAGGTATTAGCGGGAGCTGGGTGTGAACCCTTTATACCGCCAGCTCTACCAGGGCGGTGGGTAGAACCCCCAGAAGGGTTCCTAATGGACGCGGAAATGACCGTGCTCGTAGACCTGGAGGGGCCTACGATTCGGGACCGACAGAACCAAGTCCTTGGTCTTGCGAACTGAGAGGGGGTCCTGGGAAAAGGAAGGGCTGCCATTGAAACGAGGGAGGCACCCAAGGGCGCCTCCAGAGAAGGGGATGAGTGGGAGTCCCCTACACCTGTAGGCCTAGGAGAGGAGTAAGCCTCCTCTTGCGTAGAATAAATTTGGAGGGTCCCTTAAGAGATCACAGGGTAGAGGGCTCCATTTTTTTCAGTGGAGCTGCCTGAAGGTGGCTCTGGTGTTGGTGTTGGTTTGATAACTCATCATTGGGCATGATTACCCTATTCATTTTACGAAATGCATACGCTCATCACCCCCACGCAGTATCCCGCTCTGCGAGGGCTCAATCCGGGACCGGCAGAATCAGCTGCCGCCATTTGAGGCCCCTCCTTCCACATAGTGACCTAGCAGCCCCCTAGCATGGCGACCCCACCTTTGGCAGAGCGTAAAATTGATAAATCATGAAAGAGAGAGAAGGAGTCGGTGAGAAAGGTGTAGGGGGAGATGAAGCAGGTTATTAAAAACCCACTACCCCAAACTGGAGCTCATCAGTGAAGGAACGTTGTCCCCTGGTCCCTCAGACTCGATACGGGATGGTTGGGTGAGAGAAAGCTGGTTGGCATCAACCATGTGAAATTAGGGATCGATCAGAGAAAGTTTGGGGAAAAGTTGTAAGGAAAGTGAGGAAACAGGGTGTCAGAAAGAAGGAGAAGAAGCTACGCTGAGCCGGACAACTTATGAATCTGTAAAGTGGTATTCCTGCTTGTTTGTATTAGGTGGTGGAATAAGTTCTTGTGTTTTTTTATGTTGTGTTGATTTAAGTTTTGTTGGCGTGATTTGTGCACATATTAAGAAACAATAATAAATAATGAGAGCAAAATTTGCAAAGATTAGGCTACGTCTCTTAACAGCGTAGACTATTAGGCTTTTGCTTAGGCTACGTCTTGAAGTTGAATAATAAGTCATTGCGGTTTATTTAAAAGTTGTTTTAATTTCATTTTTTTCTGTACCCTCAAAATGGAATGTGAAATTGAAAGAAAGGCGCATTTTCGACACTAGTTGTTATTCATTTTCAATCAAGACAGGAGCAATGCAAACGCAGCCAAATCTCGTCGCGATATTTGTTGGGTGTACGGAGAAAATGTTTATCAGAAAGGACAGCTCAATGGTAGTTTTCACGTTTTAAAAATGGTCATTTTAATCTTAATGACGAAGAAAGTTCAGGTCGCCCCATAAAGTTGGATGAAAATCGATTGAACTACAATCTTCATGAAAATCCTTGTCAATCGACTAGACAATTAGCTGTACAATTGGCGTGTGATCAGAAATCTGTAGTATATCACCTTCATTCGATGGGAAAAGTTTAAAAACGCTTTGAGCGAAAGCAACAAACTGCAACGCTCCACGATTGCCGCAGGTTTGCTTGCTTGTCACAAGGCTACTCGTGGATATAAGGACAGATTTCTTCACTGCATCATCACTGGCGAAGAAAGGTGGTGTGTTTATGTCAACATGAACCATCAAAAACAATGGCTTAGCCCTAATAAAAAAAAACACTTCCGCGATTAAAGCAAGGACTTCATCCACGAAAGACGATGCTGTGTGTGTGGGGGGGATTGTGAAGGCATCATTCTTTATGAGCTCCTTGCGAACAACGAGATGGCCAATGCAGAACTTTACGTTCAATAAATGTATCGACTCGCCGAAGCTATTCGTGAAAAGCGACCTCATCGACGTTATGGAGTCCTTCTGCAACACCTCAATGCTCGTCCTCACATTGCCAATATGACAAAATACGCCATCCAAGCGCTTAATTGGGAAATCCTGCCGCATCCTCCATGTGATAGAACGAGTTGAAGCTGCGTTAATTTCAACTTCTATCACATATTATTTAAAACCACGATGGGCCTATGTGCATCTTCGTTTCGAAGCTTGGAGCCTTATCACAGCCACCAGATGTCAATGTTTAAACAAAGAGGTTATCGTCCCCCCGTTCTCCCCCATACGCCGACCTCGCCAGATTGAGTTAGGCTTATGGGCAGATAAGGCATTGTTCTCCGGCTCGGCTGTGCGTTCCCTCGGAGCTCCCACTCCATTGTCCCCCACGCCAAGGAGATGTCCTGGCTATTTATATGAAAACTTTACCACTAAGATCAGATTGGAGATCCAGATTTTCGTCGAGAAACATCACCACGACCCTCTCTCCCTTTGTGCGCCAAGGGACCTCTCGAGATTCACCATCACTTGTCCAGAAGGAGGACAATATCCCTTGAGTGCCAAAGGTTCAGGCCTTTCGTGACGCCAAGTCCCCAAGGCTTCCCCCTCGTTGTTCAGAAAGAGAACAACGTTAGAACAGCCATTGTTCTTTTGAGCCCTTTGCCAAGAAACGGTTCTCACCCCCCCCTCCTGTTGTTCAGAGGAGAACAACGTAGAACAGCCATTGTTCTTCAAGCCGTTCGTCGAGAAACGGTTCTCATTCCCAAGACGCCACGTCAGGATCCTTTTATTCCTTCCCTTCGGCTGGAACTCGCCAGCGGACCGAAAATTCCTTCAAGCCACCTTCCACTGCACCACTAGTGTAAAGTTACGTAAGCCAAACGTCACCTTTGAGTACTTAACCCTTTTGTCAATTCTATCCTGTGCCTCAAATGGTTTATCGAACCATCCCATCTCTTTAACTCTATATTTGTTTTACCTTTTTAAATCCTTCAAATCCTCGGATTAGCCCGAGCCCCCACGACCCTTTCCATTCTCTGTTTATGTCAATATTTTCCGTCTTGTGTTTGTTGATAGCTATTATTAATAAAACTCTATTTTATTAATGATAGCAATATTATTATCCTTGAGCTCAGTTCCACTTCTTAAGCATATCGAAGATACATAATATCGGCCCGCCAGACATTAACGCACTCTAAAGATAATTAAGGAAGTTTCCTCAACGAATAGTGAATTATGGTATATCGTCGGTAGTCATTCTACGACACTCCATATTCGTCAGACTTGGCTCCATTGAATTTCCATCTGTTCCGATCGCTCTCCAACAATTTGCCCGGCGTTTCGTTCAATACTGATGTGGAATTAAAAACCTGGTTAGACGAATTCTTTGAGTCAAAATCCAGAGATTTTTATTGCAGAGGCATCGAAAAACTAGTTGAACGTTGGGAAGAAGTCGTACTAATAACGGAGAATACATTATTGATTAAATTGCATATTGTTATCAATTAAAAATGAAGTGTTTCTAAAGTTGTTAATGGTAATGTATAAAGATGATAAAACCGCAAGGACTCATTCCTCAACCCAATACATACTAGGTTACATTTAAACGAGAATAGTACTCATCCAGTCTCTTTTTAAATATATTAACTGATGCCATTTCGACTACTCGGTGGGTTAGGCTAGTCCATGAATGAGTAATTTTACAATTATAAAATTTGCTTTATCCTACTAGTACATGCCCACAGTGAGGTATCCGGACATTATCCATCTCTGTATTGCTTCCCATACAAGGGAACTAAGCACTAAAATTTTTGCCTAAGAACACTGTAATGAACTAAAAATGGTACCAAAAGTGCTACATCAGCACATTTCTCTAAGAGTTACGGACCAATTTCGGGATGATAACTGCATTTCTCAGAATGATGGGTCACTTTGTCACAAAGCAAAGGCAATAACAAGGTTTTTGCCACAAATAATATCGAACTATGGTAACTTTGGTCAGGAGTTTTGCAAGATTTTAACCCAATAAATAATTTGTGGCCTATAATCAAACGTGTTTTATAAACAGAAGCCATTCAATGGTGAGCAGTTGCGAGTACTTAATGAGTAAAAATGGATTAACATTAGTCAAGATATCAACATAAATTCTGTCTACAGTTTGCCAAAACGAATTGAAGCAGGGCTGAAGAACAATGGTCATCATTCCAAATATTGACCGCGCATCAATTGAATATTTATTAATAAAATGTGTTTAGGCTCTAAATTTTTGTCTCTTTCCCCTTCAAATTATGATTCCAACTTATTAAATCAAAATGTAACGTTTGATTAGTTTTATTAATTTTCTTATAGAAAAAATCGAGTATTCTCAAAACTTTTGTCTCTGATTATATACATATATACTGTATTTCTTTCTAAAGCAACGGAGGTGGAGGATTTTACTTTAGTTTGTATCTTCTTATCCTTGTGTAAAAGGCCATTTGTCAGATACATATATAGATCTACACCCGCTACCAAATGGTTTCAGACACCTAAAATATTAACAAATTAGATAAATACAGTGTGGTAAAGTTCATATTTGCATATTATTATGCATATAACAGTGAAATAATGAGAAGAAAATGGCAATAAGTTGTATATACTCGTACATCAAAGAAGCAAAACGAATGAACAAAAAACAAAATTTGCCAAAACATTTAATATCAGCAACACCAAACTGATACAGGAAGCTCATTAACGTGTCGAGAATACCGTAGCAGTGATGAGAGTATTTATTCTTACAGGCATGTTATCCTCGAGGGTGTGCTGGCCCACTCTTCAGTGATGACTGCCTTCAGTTGCTAAGGTGATGCTGGAGGACGACGTCTTACGTAGTCCTTCAGGTATTGCCAGATGTTCCCTATTGGATTCATACCCACAGTGAGGTAGCCATCCATCATCGTCATTTTGTTGTCCGAGAACCCTTTTGTGGTGGACGCAAATTTGTACATCCGGCATTTTCCTGCTGGAAAATTAGAATTCAGGCCTGTCTGGGGAGTCCTCGGACTGAGGGAAACAGGTCACACCCGAGACAGCTTGGTACTTCTCTGAATTTATGATCCCATCACAAACGTGAGACGACCCAGCCCTAAACTTGACATGCAATCCTATAATCTTACAAAGCGGCCACCATACTTTACTAGTTGGGCTATGCAAGCTCAATTCGACTTTTCCCATGTCTTCCTGCTCACTTTCACGTTGCCTGCGATCGAGAACAACTGAGAAGTTAACTCATCAGACCATAAGACACGTTTCCAATGACTCATAGTTCAATTGCGTTGAGCACATACCCAAGCCTGTCGACGTTCCTTCTAAAGAGGGTTGATCAGCGGCTTCTGGCGAGATTTACATGGATTCAGGGCTTGTGCAAGCTATATGCGACTGACTTTTCTAAAGGATGCATTACTCTGCCGCCCTCTGATCTTTCTTGTTCACTTGGAGTACAGTTTTCTTAAGAGCCCGAAGCTTCATGCGACACAGATGACTGTCGTCACATTGCATACCGGCCCTGTGTCTTCTAGAAAGATGCCGGGCTTGGATGTTTCCACTTTCTCGGAACTTATTTGACACTACTACAGCACCAGAATGTGATCCGCCCTCCTTCCCGGGATTTGAAGAAAGCTGAGGTCCTCCTTATGCAGCTTACGTATCACACTTCTTTCCTCCACGATAGAACTACGTGATTTCGCGATTCTTTTATCATTTTCAGATCATATCAACATGAACTATCCTATTCATCAGCAAATATGATGTATTATTTGAAGGCATATTGACTGCAACAGACTGCATACTGATACTATAATTGCATACATGACAATAGAATTGTCATTTTAGATATTTACAAGAAAGTTATAGAAAAGCTTTTACTTTTATTTAGCTTCCCATGTGTATTGGACTCATGTATGCGAACCTACACCAACATATTCATAGATATATCAAAGGAACAAGAACATTTTCAGGTGACCGAAAACGTTTGGCTGCAGCTGTACATAGACTCTATATTGTTCGAGTATCTGTCAATTTCATAAACCTGACTATTTTATGTTAATATTTCTCGATATGTGTGCCATGTTTTTCGCTCCAGTGTCAACCTCACTACAATATTTTCTTTCTCTAACCCCTCACATTAAGCATATTCGTATGCGACCTAAATATTACCTATAAATAATCCTTGCAATCAGTAATCTTTGAGAATGCCTTCCTTTTTCTTCTTATTTTACATGCTACCCATTTATCTTCCAATTCCTCATCTTCAATTAAACATTTCTGGTAAAATTAATTTTGAAAGAATTTCTCCGGAATATTTGCAGCTCAAATAGAAGGCTTACGCAAATTTTGATCTTCTTCGTATAAAATAAAGCAAAGTTCTTTGGCCATAAATTGTGACCACTCAAGTAACATCTATATAATTTGTGTTATTCTAAATAAGGTAATTACTAATGTTTATGTATATGCAAAGGTTTCTCCTACTTAAGCACATAAAAATGTCCTTAATTGCATTAACAGTAAACATATACTTTACAAACCGTACAGATGTGGTTGTTGTTTCTTTAACTTACATTTTACACCATGCAAAAAGATAAATTTTATCCGATACAATTTCAGATCGATCTTCTCTGATTACCAAAGAATGGTAAACGCTGAAGATACTATTATTCAGAACATTTCCAAACCACTCAATAATCTTCTTGAAAGAGAGAATGGTTATGATGATGACTTAAAATAACATTTCTACTAAATTTGATAATTCATCTTATGTTCACGATGAGCTATATACTAGACAGGGGTGTCTGAGGTCTCTGAAGACGTACCGACTCTTGTTTCAGAACAGTCGCATCCCAAGGGCTGGTTCCGAACAATTGTTCGCCTAAGCCATTCTAAATCTCTCACTTGTAGCTCCCAGTGCCACACCCTCGTACACCATCTCGACTGATAGACCAAACCAACTGAGAAGGCCTGCTGTCTTGTGGGTTAGCCCCTTTTGGGCAAAAGACTTTAGGAGCATAACCCTGAGGAAAAACATGCCCCTGAGGTAGGCATAAAGACGTCGCCAGGATACTTACTTACTCGGCTATCGGCAACCTTCTGCAACTACTAGTTCATCCCAATTGTCTTGGTTCTCCTTTTCATAGAAGCCATGGGCTGATGGTCAGGTTAGTGGGTTTTAAGATTGTACGCCTCCTTACCCACTCAAACCTTTGGTCAGGTGCTTTTGGCTTAAATGACTAGTCCGGCGGCGATGGGTGACTGGTGACAGGGACAGGTTGTGGCTGCTACTGGTAGTCCCTAGCTGGTAGTCTACACGTCTGGCCCCGTGGAGCTAATGGTCGCTCACTCTCCGGGAGGAGGCGTCGGATGTGTTCGGTGTCTCTCTGCGCGACTGAGCAGCCGTCTTTAGGACCAGACTGCTCACCCCTACACGGGGAAGAGGCAGAGAAAAAGTTGTACAAAAATTGTCTCCTTCACCCTTAACCGGGCGGGTGGCCCCGCTCGTCAGGTCACCCTATAAATGTGGCCAAAGAATAATAAACAAAAATGTAAAACTCACTATTACGGAGGAATGTACTTATTAGACATCGAAAGGAGAGACATGAGAGGGCTGCACAAGCCTCCACCTTACGACCCTGAAATCCAGTGCAACATCTGTGGACGGCAGTGCAGATCGCGTATTGGTCTTCTTAGTAATCGTCGCTCCCATCAAAGAAGATTAGGCTGAGATACAAAGCAATCATCGAATTACGATGGACTCCCTTAAGCAAGTAGGCATATACTACACAGCAAAGAGCTAATTCAATCCTCGCTTTCCATCTAGATTAAAGAAATAATGTCGCCTATCCTAAAACTTAATAACACATAATTTTCCTTTAATTATGTCCCTAACTTCGTTTACGATCTTACCGCTGATATTATCACTCAAATAATATCTATTCTCTTACATCAATCATTTTCAGTCTGAATATTTGAGCGCGACCCTAATCTTCATGTTTCGGGGTCATAGGCTTCAAGAAAATTATAAGCCTAATTCCACATTTCCACCTTTATCCAAGAAAGTCGACAAACGAATTTACAAGTTATAACAGTTCGTTAATGATTATTCTTAAGTTGTAATACTGTAAATCACAAAAGTCACCTAAAAAGCTCGATCGTATCGGAGTACCATTTCGCGCCAATTTCTGGTTCACATCCAACCTGATAAATCGTTAATAACACTGGCCTGCGTTTCAAAACTTTTTTCCAGAGGTCAAGGGGTTTCCAACTGAGTTAGGATCACTTTTGCGTGCTGAATTCAAAAATATCATTCATTTTCTTTGGTCAGGTCTGGATTCTAATATACACTCGATCTTTATTACAGCATATTTTTTCCAAATGGTGCTATCACCCAAGCGTATATGGGCTTTGTTTTTGCCACACCTGGTCATGGGTTACCTTAAATAACTACCTAGTGATTCTTTCTCTTTTCAGGTCTGATTGAGCAGTACGATGGATCAGAAGTGTAAGAAACATCCTAACAAACTTTTTTTCATCTGCGGACACGTGGTTCTTCCAGACCGTCAAGCGAAAATCACGGATTTTGTGAAGAAGGCTTATTACGCTTATTTTGGAGTCAAAGTAGGAGACCAATATAAGGCATTTGATTCCCATATCTGCTACAAAACATGTGCGGAGAACTTACGGGATTAGAGGAATAGTAAAAGAAAGAGTATACCATTTGGTGTTCCAATGGTGTGGAGGGAAGGGAGAGATCATGTTACCGACTGCCACTTCTGCATGACAAATTTAAAAAGCATCAATCGCAAGAACAAGCACCATGTTCAATACCCTGATGTCAATCCCAATGGTCCAGATGTTCCTTGTCGTAGAATGGACTCTCGACAATTTCCTTTATATAAATATTCGTTGAGGGAACTTCTTTAATTAACTTTAGAGTGCGTTAATGTCTGGCGGGCCTATATTATGTATCTTCGATATGCTTAAGAAGTGGAACTGAGTTCAAGGATAATAATATTGCTATCATTAATAAAATAGAGTTTTATTAATAATAACTATTAACAAACACAAAATGGAAAATATTGACATAAACAGAGAATGGAAAGGGTCGTGGGGGCTCGGGCTTATCCGAGGATTAAAGGATTTTAAAAGGTAAAACAAATATAGAGTTAAAGGGATGGGATGGTTCGCTAAACCATTTAAAGCACAAGATAGAATTGACAAAAGGGTTAAGTACTCAAAGGTAACGTTTGGCTTAACTAACTTTATACTAGTGGTGCAGTGGAAGGCAACGTAAAGGTCTGCTGGCGAGTTCCAGCCAAAGGGGGGGAATAAGATGATCCTGACGTGGCGTCTTGGGAATGAGAACCGTTTCTCGACGAACGGCTTGAAGAACAATGGCTGTTCTACATTGTTCTCTTCTAAACAACCGGGGGGGTGAGAACCGTCTCTTGTCTACGGGCTCAAGAACAATGGCTGTTCTAATGTTGTTCTCCTCTGAACAACAAGGGGAAAGCGTGAGAACCGTTTCTTGGCGGAGGGCTCAAAAGAACAATGGCTGTTCTACGTTGTTGTCTTCTGAACAACAGGGGAGGGGGGGTAAGAACCGTCTCTTGTCTACGGGGTCAAGAACAATGGCTGTTCTAACGTTGTTCTCTTTCTAAACAACGAGGGGAAAGCCTTGAGGACTTGGCGTCACGAAAGGCTCAAACCTTGGCACTCAAGGGATATTGTCCTCCTTCTGGACAAGTGATGGTGAATCTCGTGGTCGAGGTTCCTTGGCGCACAAAGTGAGAGAGGGTCGTAGTGATGTTTCGCGACGAAAATCTGGATCTCCAATCTGATCTTAGTGGTAAAGTTTCCATCTAAATAGTCGAGACACTTCCTTGGCGTGGAGGACAATGGAGTGGGAACTTCGAGGGAATGCACAGCCGAGGCTGGGAATAATGCCTTATCTGCCCATAAGCCTAACTCAATCTAGCGAGGTCGGCGTATGGGGGCGAACGGGGGGACGATAACCTCCTTGCTTAAACATTGACATCCGGTGGCTGCGATAAGACGCCAAGCTTCAATGCGAAGATGCACGTGGGAGAATCGTGGTTTTAAATAATATGTAATAGGAGTTGAAACTAACGCTGCCTCAACCCGTTCTATCACCCCCCTCCATTCCGGGGGGGAAGTTTTCACTTCGAAAAAAAGAGAGAAGGGACAACGCTAGAGCTCCGTTGTGGGGAACTCGTTTTCTTGTACCAACCAGACCTTCCTGCACCTAACTCGTATTACCTCAATACATATGATTATTTTGATCTTTTGATTATAAGGGAAAATAACCTTTAATACAAACTTAAAAAAAAAGGCATGGAACAATGAAATGATATAAAATTAGTACATACAGGACAAAATAATTTATACGTAAATTAATGGGTACAAAAATATATATACATACAAAAAAATTAGACATTGAGCGTTACAAAATTCAGACATATACATTAACTAATTATATTACAAGAGAATCTTAATTTAAGTCGTACAAGAAGGTATATACCTACATGGAGATACTAATTCTATGAATACAATTACTCTACGCTATTCGGTAACGCATTCGTACTGAGTGTGTCAGCGACCTGGTTATCGGAACCTTTTATATAATTTATTTTAAATTGATACTCTTGCAACAGTAAATTCCAGGGCATGATGCGGCCGTTGGAGTGTCGCACATTCCTAATATAGGCTAACGGACGGTGGTCGATTCCTATCTGAAATTCTTTACCTATAAAGTACATCTTGAATTTGTCTATGCCCAGATAATTGATAGAGCTTCCTTTTCTATAGTGGCATATCTCTTTTCGCGTGGTAATAATTGACGACTAGCATATGCAACTGGATGACTCGTTCCGTCATCCACGTATTGAAGGAGTACACATCCAATTCCCTCGCTGCTCACGTCGGTCTTAATCCCAAAGGATTTTTCCGGGTTGGGCAACTTTAAAATTAGGGCAGAAATGAACTTACTCTTGAGCTGATTAAAAGGGGAAATAGCGACATCATTATCAACGTAAACGATCGGAGAAATTCTTTTTTTGAAAGGGGCTGAGGGGGGCCAAAATTGCAGCGAAATTCGGAACAAATCGCTGATAGTGAGAAGCTGATCCTAGGAACGATCTTAATTGCTTCTTTGTCGGCGATTGCCTTAATCTTGTTCTCTTGGGGACCCAACTGGCTTTGTCCTATTTTGAAACCCAAATATTTGATGGTTTCGTGGGCAAAATTGCATTTGCTGGGGCCAATGGTGAGGCCATTTTCGCGCAGTCGCTCGAAAAGAGCTAATAGGGTGGTTAAATGGTGACTCCATTCAAATAGTTCTTGTAGCTGACTCTTTTGATGTGGTGTCAGCTGCGCGTCAATATCCAGGTCAGAGGGTTCCAAAGACTCGCCTGGTAGGGAGGGAGGAGGGTAATCGGCATCAGGTTGGGTGCACACTATCTGTATTACATTAAGGGACTCCGCGGGGTAATCTTCTTCAAGCGCCGATGTTTCGTCCAGTTCTACGAAGGTATCTCCATGGGCGCGTTGGGGGTTCTTTTTTTCTTGGGGTCCATGGACAGTCTCTGTGTCCTTGTCTTGGGCCTTATCGCCTAAGGGTGTTAGTAATTCACACTCCTTTTGTGTCATCCTAAAGTCCTGGTTAGGGGTCTCCGAGAAATCGGACGGTATCGGGGTTCTGATGGGGACGGGCTCCTGGGCTTCTTTCTTATCTCGGCCTCGAGGAAGGGCGGCCTGAGACACAGGGTCGGAACTTACTTGGGGGCTCTGTCCTATAAGTACGGAACAGAATTGTATGGGTGCTGAAATGACTTCAGCCCAGCCATCATAATATTGACACTGCAGGTAACATCTAACGACGGGGAATCTGTTCGCTCACCCAAGGTAGTCATGTACCACCGCAATTTTTTTGTGGTTAGGGTCCACTGGGAGGAGGAGTTCGTCGGACACGATGAAACACGTACATCCTGTGTCCCTGACGAGAGTCGATACTCGACAGCCGTTCACGCTGCCCTCCTCAAATTTAAAAGTTCCCGCTGAACTTTTATCAAAAATAAAATTTACCTGGTGGCCTGACGGAGGGGGAGAAGTTTCTGCTTGGGTCTGCACCACCGGGGAAGCGGGGGTTGCATTAATCTGGTGAACTTGGTGGGCTGGTCCGCTTTTAAGCCTAGAATTTTGGGGGCAATTCCAGCTCATGTGGTTTTCTACACCACAGGTGAAGCATATGATTGGTCGCTTCGGGAAGAGAGATGGAGGAGAGATCTTAACGGGAGGTTTGGAGTCCCGTTGTTGGTTTGGGGGAAAGAAGTTTTGGGGTTTTACGGGGCTCGGAAACTTCGTCGGCTTTCCTGTGAAGGGGCGCGAATCCTTCCTTCTTTCCTTGTAGGGGAATTGGTGAGAAGCTCGATTCTTCTATGGGTATAAATTATGGCTGGCGGCATAGACATCCGCTTCTTCGGTACATTCTTTAAAGGTCTGGCACCGACGATCCTTGACGAACGCGCGGATCTCCGTCGGGAGAGACGCCAAAAATTGATCTCGCAACACGAAGTCTGTTAAGGACTCGTAGTTCGGATCAACCTTTGAGGATTCTAACCAAAATTTAAAATTCCTCTGAAGAATGTATCCGAATTGACGGAACGTCTGTCCGGGTTTAATACGACCTCCTCGAAATTCTTAGCGGTAGAAATCGGGAGTCATATTATGAGCGGCCAATAACTCAGCTTTTAAGGTGCTGTAGTTAATTGTACACTCATATGGTAAATATATAAAAATTTTGCGCAATTTGCAATTTAACAGGGGAAGTAATCTGGCTACACCTTTAGCCTCCAGATCCATGTTATTGATTTCGAGGATCTTTTCGAAGTGGGCTAAAAATGCTCCGAAATCCTCTCCATCCTTGAAATTGGGAAGCTTTAGTGAGAGATTGGGGAGGGGGTCTTCGGAAGGGGAACTGGCGGACTGTATCTCTGCTTCAACACGAGCTAATTCAATCTGATGGTGAAGCTCAGCTTGTCTTATCCGTTCCTCTCTTTCTCTTTCTCGTTCTTCTCTTTCTCTTTCTTCTCGTTGGATTACTCTTTGTTTTCGTTGGATTTCTCTCTCTCGTTCTTCTCGTTGGATTTCTCTTTTCCGTTCTTCTCGTTGTATTTCTCTTTCTTCCTCTTTTCTTTGCTCCTCTTGAACGTACTCAATTAGTTCTTTTCCGGAGAGTCCCAAGGATTCTCCTTGCGCTTTAAAGATTTCGAACTGAGTCATCTTTGCACTTGGGGGCGCACTAGTCAACCAAATAAAATTCCTGGCAACAAGAATTATGCCTTCTAGAGAAATTAGCCTACCTAAATATGGTCACTGACCTATTCGTACTTGGTTTCTCGATCTAAATAACCACTGACTAAAATCCCAAAATACACAAACAAATTATTTAACAGTTCCTTGTGCTACTCCAGCTTTTTAAGTTTCAAAAAAAGGGAAGAGCAATCGTTAAAACAAAAAGGATCTACTATACTCTATTATTATAACGAATAACACTATGCTTTACTCGACTGAGACCAGTTTTTGCAAAGATATAGCGTTAAACCTTACACACCTGACCTGATACCAAATTTAAATAGTATATATATATATATATATATATATATATATATATATATATATATATATATATATATATGTCGTAGAATGGACTCTTGACGATATACTATATATAACTATTCGTTGAGAGAACTTCTTTAATTATCTTTAGAGTGCGTTAATGTCTGGCGTGCCGATATTATGTATCTTCGATATGCTTAAGAAGTGGAACTGAGCTCAAGGATAATAATATTGCTATCATTAATAAAATAGAGTTTTATTAATAATAACTATCAACAAACACAAAACGGAAAATATTGACATAAACAGAGAATGGAAAGGGTCGTGGGGGCTCGGGCTAATCCGAGGATTAAAGGATTTAAAAAGGTAAAACAAATATAGAGTTAAAGGGATGGGATGGTTCGCTAAACCATTTGAGGCACATGATAGAATTGACAAAAAGGTTAAGTACTCAAAGGTGACGTTTGGCTTACCTAACTTTATACTAGTGGTGCAGTGGAAGGTGACGTAAAGGAATTTTCGGTCCGCTGGCGAGTTCCAGCCGAAGGGGGGGAATAAGATGATCCTGACGTGGTGTCTTGGGAATGAGAACCGTTTCTCAACGAACGGCTTGAAGAATAATGGCTGTTCTACGTTGTTTTCTTCTGAACAACCGGGGGGTGAGAACCGTCTCTTGTCTACGGGCTCAAGAACAATGGCTGTTCTATTGTTGTTCTCCTCTAAACAACAAGGGGGAAGGGTGAGGACCGTTTCTTGGCGAAGTGCTCAAAAGAACAATGGCTGTTCTACGTTGTTCTCTTCTGAACAACAGAGGGGGGGTGAGAACTGTCTCTTGTCTACGGGCTCAAGAACAATGGCTGTTCTAACGTTGTTCTCTTTCTGAACAACGAGGGGAAAGCCTTGAGGACTTGGCGTCACGAAAGGCTCGAACCTTGGCACTCAAGGGATATTGTTCTCCTTCTGGACAAGTGATGGTGAATCTCGAGGTCGAGGTTCCTTGGCGCACAAAATGAGAAAGGGTCTTAGTGATGTTTCGCGACGAAAATCTGGATCTCCAATCTGATCTTAGTGGTAAAGTTTCCATCTAAATAGTCGAGACACTCTCTTGGCGTGGGAGACAATGGAGTGGGAACTTCGAGGGAATGCACAGCCGAGGCTGGGAACAATGCCTTATTTGCCTATAAGCCTAACTCAATCTGGTGAGGTCGGCGTATGGGGGCGAACGAGGGGACGATACCCTCCTTGTTTAAACATTGACATCCGGTGGCTGCGATAAGACGCCAAGCTTCAAAGCGAAGATGCACGTGGGAGCATCGTAGTTTTAAATAATATGTGATAGGAGTTGAAACTAACGCTGCCTCAACCCGTTCTATCACATTCCTGTTCCTGAGCCGGATGTCATCATAAAATCTAGATCTGATTCCGAATCTACTGACATGACTGATACTTTCGAGTGTGGTGCATACGAGCCAGAAGAGGACGACGGATCGGTGCCATTGACCCAAGCCTAACTCAATGACTTGACACGAGACCTGAACCTATCTAAGGAGTCTCTCCAGCTGCTAAGTTCTCGTCTTCGAGAGAAACATCTACTTGCCCCATGAACAACGTTCTATTGGTTTTGGGAACGCGCGAGAAAATTCTTTATGTTCGATGAAGCGTCTTCACTGATCTACTGTAACAATATTGCATCCGAGCCATTTCCCGTGCGCCTACATGTAAGCAGGAGTGAAGGTTTTTAACACGTCTAAGTTTAATTTAAACATACATAATATTAATATTATATTTCATATTTAAAAACATCAAATATACATTACTGATGAAGAATTTGTTTTAAAATCCATTTCCTAAGTTACTTTGGAAAAATCTATGGCTTTTTACGTTTCCTAAATTAAAGTTTTCTTTCGGAAAGTGATATGAAATTAATGGGTATGAAGTATGTTGCCATGGAATGGAGACATTTTTGTTAACTCGTCTAACATAAGTCTTAAGGCAGTTCTTCTGAATAACGAAAATAAGGTTTCATTAATCCCTGTTGGACACTTAGCTGAAATGAAAGAATTCCGCAACAGCATGGAACGTCTGTTGTCTGCTCTCAATTACCAGGAACATAAATGGTTGATTTGTGGAGATCTTAAAGTTGTTGGACTCATCCTAGGACTTCAAGGTGGGGACACAAAGTATCGATGCTTTTTGTGCTTGTGGGATAGTCAGGCTGACGACCAGTATTATGTCAGATAAGAGTGGCCATCAAGACAAGGATTAAAACCCGGGTCACGCAATGTTCTGTCCCACCTTCTGGTTGAACCGAGCAAGGTGTTACTTCCACCCCTACACATCAAACTCGGCCTAATGAAGAACTTTGTAAAAGCATTGAACAGGGAAGGTGGAGGATTTTCCTTCCTCTGCCACAAGTTCAAACGAAGGCAGGTATATTTGATGGTCCTCAGATAAGAGAACTTATAAAAGACTAGTTTTGATGATTCATTAAATCCTACTGAACTCTCTGCCTGGCTGTCCCTTACAGACACGTCTTGGGGGGTGTCTGTAAGTGCTGTTGGCTACTATTGTGATGTCGTCGGCGAATTGTATATAGGTTGTGGTTTCGTGGACTGGACTTGGCAGATCCATTGTATATACACTATAGAGAGCTGGGCTTATACAGCCCCCTTGGGGGACACCTTGTAGCACTTCGAATTCAGGGCCTTCGTAGCCTGCTACTGAGATAAACGCTGTTCTATCGGTGACGTAATCGCAAAGGCATTTTGTTAGGGCGGAGGGTAGCTCTAGTCTTTTGATCTTGTACTTTAGACTAGCTCTCCATTCCTTATCAAACACCTTTTGGACGTATCTAAGTACGATGTCAGTATAGTTTTCTCATACTTTGCCTTCACAAGTGCTTCTATCAGAACGGCTAGGGCAGTCTCGGTGTTCCTATTTTTCCTGAATCCATGTTGGTGGTTTGGAATCAGCGCCCTCTCTTCCAAGTGCTTGACGAGCCTGTCATTAATCGCCCTCTCCATTAATTTTCCCACTGTTTCTAGGAGTGTTATTGGCCTGAAGTTTCCGGGGTTGTTTGGTAGCTTGCCGGGTTTTGGTAGAAAAATAATTTTTCCCTTCTTTAGCGCATCCGGAAAGTATCCTGCGCTTAGGGGGGCGTTAAACACTGCCCTATCCGCGACAAAAAGTTGGCTGGTGCGCGTGTCAAATTCTCCTTCGTTAGTCATTGCAAACTTCCTTGGTAACCACAGAAGTCCTAAGTACCAGAAGATGGGTGATGAGTTAATGGAGAATTTCCGCAAACCTGGTGCGCGTATGTCAGTAAAAATGCACTTTCTTCGGTCCCATCTGGACTATTTTCAGGAAAATTGCGGAGACTTCAGTGAAGAACAGGGTGAGCACTTTCACCAAGACATCCGTCTTATGGAGTAACGCTATCAAGGCCAACGGGATGTGAACTTTCTGGTTGACTACTGTTGGTGCCTTAAGAGGGATGTGGTGTCTGCTCAGCAGAATCAGAGGTTACTGAAGAGACCATTCAGCCATGAGTAGCTTATTTTGTGCATTGTACTATTTATGCTATCTATTACAAATATTCTTTGAACCTTCTGTGAGTAAATCGGTCCAATATTTGCTATTATGTGTTTCATTTACAACCAATATTTGGAAATATAAGAGTTTTTGGTATGTGCTCATATTTCAAAAACCTGACCTGATTGGGTAAAATAAGCATGATTTTCAGATTCAGTGCAATAAACTGATTTAAAATCAGGTATTATATATTTGACCTTGAAAACAACGCAGACCAGTGTAATTAATCAGGCCCCGTTACCGACTTTTGTCACACTTGTAATTATGTGTACATAAAGGTTTTCCTAAGTCCCCTGTCCTCAGCACGGCACCCTTCTTTCTACTTTACATTAATGACATCTTTTTCTTCAAATTTCATATACTTTGCTGATGATTCCTATATATTCATGACACAAAAATCTAACATAGATCATATATAATACTCTACTTCAACATCAATAAAACCCTCATCATATAGGTAAAACAAACAAACAAACAATTTATTGACATCTCTCTGGATCCATAAAAGCTCATACATGGTAGGTCCTATTAGGATTAAGGCTAATTTGGGTGGAGCCACCTCTAATGTTTGTAAGCTTCTTTAACTGTATTTTCTTTTAAATGTGTATCAAATTTGCTCTATATAAAATCGGTCTGGAGCGCTGATGACATCTTGTCGAAGATTGTTCGAGATGTAGACGATGCGGTTGCTAAAGGCAAATTTCCCCGTTGTTGTTTGAAATTTCCACCTCTTCATCTTTTTGTTGTGTCCTCAGTCGCTGTTATGCCTGCCAAATTGAAAAGATTTTTTGCACTATTGCGCATATTCATCAATAATTTATGTTTCGATTTGTTTCCCCCCTTTTATTCTTTGTTCGAGGAAAAATATTGATATTTTTAAGCCGATCATTCTAGCTGTTTTATTGCCCTTATCATTTTCGTATAGCGACGTTGTACCTTTCTTTTATATCTACAGCTCTAGATAATTGTGGAGACCAGAAGGGAGTAAAATAATCTATATAGGGCTGGCTAATGACATGTATAGTTTTAACATCGTCTCTGAATTACACGTTGATACGGATTGCCTGATAAATGATGCGACTATTGTTGCTTTATTCCAAGTGTCACGACACCTGAGCGCACGGCTTCCGAAGGCAACGGTCATGCCTGACGAACCTTGTGGAATTCTTCCACTTCGTTTTCAGTGAGCACGATCGCGACAAGGCGGTGGATGTGGTCTACCTAGACTTTCAGAAAGCCTTTGATAAGGTACAACACCGCCGCCTTCTCCGGAAAGTGCGAGCGCTGGGCATGGACGGAAAGGTAGCCGGCTGGATCGAGAACTGGCTAAGTGGCAGACGGCAACGGGTGGTGGTGAATGGACAGTCTTCTGATTGGGTGCCGGTTACTAGCGTGGTGCTTTAAGGTTCTGTCCTGGGACCACTACTATTCATTATCTACGTCAACGAAATAGATGGTGACATGGTTGCCAAGATTTCCAAATTTGATGACGTCACTAAGCTTGGTATCAATATGGCAAAGGATGGAAATACTGCCCACCTGCAGGAAGATCTTGGGAAGATTGGGGAGTGGTCGGACACGTGGCAAATGCCTTTTAACGTGGGAAAATGCAAAGTGATGCATATCAGCCACAGAAACCCCCAATCTCACTATATCCTTGAGGGCACTGCTATTGAATCCACCGACACTGAAAAGGACTTATGTGTAACAATCACTAGTGACCTCAAGTTCTCGAAACAGTGCATTGAGGCGAAGAAAAAGGCCCAAAGGATGCTAGGCTATATTAAGGGCCAGTTTGGTTATCGGAACCAGGAGATTGTACTGTGCCTGTACAACTCACTTGTCCGACCGCACCTGGAGTATGCCGTACAGTTTAGAGTCCTTCATTGTGAAAGGACATCGCAAGATTGGAACGCGTACAAGCCAGGGCAACCAATCTGATTCCCTCTATCCGACATAAAAGTTATGAGGATAGACTAAGGTAATTAGATCTGTTCTCGCTGGGAACCCGAAGACTGCGTGGTCAGCTCATCGAAGTTTTCAAAATACTTCGAGGGTTCGACAATGTTGACTACCGGGATATTTTCACACTGAGTGAGAACAGAACGCGCAATCACGGCTTCAAACTTGAACTGAAGCGCTACAAACACAATCTGTGTGGAAATTTTTTCACTTACAGTATCTGCGGTATGTGGAACGCACTTCCAGAGGAAGTTGTCAACAGTGAATCTGTTGACCAGTTCAAGTCAAGACTAGACGAGGTCTTGAAAATTGGCCGTTTAGGGACGCAAAACAATTGAGCAGCCATGTTCCCGCTCGATTGCTAGTCCAAAGGTACCCTCCTTGAATGGACCGTAAGGTCTCCTATGGAACCTTCTTTCCTTGTTGTTACTCCTTGTTGTTACTCTTTTACTGCTATAATCTCGGTATCGTGAATATAGTATTTAAATTTAGGATGATTTTTCCCGAAGTGTAAAACGCTGCATGAAGCAGTATTAAGCTTCATGCCAGATTCGTTGCCCCATCTAATTAATATATTCAGGCACTGTCTAAACCGTTTGAATCTTCCTTATCCTGTATTATTTGCCCAAGTTTAGTATCGTCAGCAAATGAATTTACTTGGCAATTCATTCAAGAACCTAAAGTGTTTTCTAAAATTATGAACAGTAGGGGTTCCAAAACGGAACCTTGAGGGCCTCACTCGTTACCGGCAGCCAGTTGGTTATTATCTCATTTAGAATTAGCTTTTTTTTACGATCTGTAAGCCAATTTTTAATCAAGGTATCGTTTTCTCTTAAAGGGTGTGGCATAAAGGGCGCCGATCTGTAAACCAATTTTTAATCCAAGTTATCGTGTTCATATAAAGGATGTTACATAAAGGGCACCAAATTTGAATTCGGCAAAACTTTTGTGTTATAAAGTTGAAGGCAGGCTTTTATTATGTTTACTATATCTCTCTTCACTCTGACTAATAGTTTTTGTTTGTTTTTTCAGAATATTTGTGTGTGGTGCGTCATGGAGCAGTTTACAACTGAGCCGCGCGTTCTCGTGTAAAGACATTTTTCCATCACAGAGAAAGTGCGACACAAACAGTTCGAACACTTCGTACCATTTTGGGGAGAAATGAAGCATCCAACGAGTCTTTGGCATGCAGACTGGTTCAGTTGCAACCACCGAATAACCTGGGCAGAATTGTTTTTGTCGGACAGAGAAACAAATTGCTGTTGTGCGAGAAAGTGTCACTTTGCGTATGGGAAAATCGATTCACCGAAGTTCGCAGAGTTAGACATCCCGATCACTTCATTATATCGAATTATGCATAAAGATCCCCCTATGAATGCGTACAAAATTCAACTTACGCTCCATCTCCAGCCACCTGACCACAGGAGGCGGAAGCAATTTGCTGACTGGGTTGTGGAGAGACTTGCAGACGACGGAAATCTTGAAAAGAAAATTTAGTAACGAGGCCTACTTCCACTTGAGTGGATTTGTCAATTAATAGAACTCCTGGATTTGAGAAAATGAAATCCTTTAATAATGCAAGAGTGTGAAATGAATCCACTGAAAGCGAATGTGTAGTGTTGTTTTGGGGCAGGTGGAGTGCTTGGACAGGTTATCTTTAAAGATAATGAGGAGAATGCAGTTATCATTAATGGAGAACGTTACTTAGATATGATATCCACTCAGTTATAGCCGAACTTGGAAGATACCGAGAATGATAACCTCTGGTTTCAGTAGGATAAGGCGACCGGCTACACTTCGTACCACCGCCTGCCTGCATGGTATCCTTGAATAGTGACCAGGAAGTGCCAACAAGGTTGTGCGATCTTACCCCTTAGCATTTCTTCTTATGGGAGTATGAGAATTCACATGTATTCGCGAAAAACCATGCACGATTCCTGAACTCAAGGCTGAAATCAGGCGTGTGGTTGGAGGCAGCAAGCCACATATCTGTAAGAGAATTATCGGAAATTTCGAATATCGCATAAATATATGCAAGCTCAGTGCAGGTGAACATATAGCCGACTTTGTATTCCATACCTAAACGAGAGACATAGCTTATTAGAAATTTGCAAAAAAAAACCATCTTTATAAAAATTGTTTATACATACGAGAGGCGGTCAATAAGTTTTGCGAATCGGTAGGGCAAACAGAGGAAGGGGGATGATTGTTGGTGGGGCTGTTAGGACAAGTTATGACAAGTCAGGACCTGCCCCCGCACGCTCCTGCCTCGTCTATTTAAAAATCAGTAGCTGATCGAAGATCGTCAGTCACAAATCTTTCAACAATGGAGAAGGCTGAGCACCGCGCAGTGATCAAAATTTTGACCAAGGAAGGCAAGAATGCAAAAGAGATCTATGAACGCATGGTTGCAGTGTACACCGACACGGCCCCTTCCTATGCAACCATTGACGGGCATCCCTGTCCAGGATGCCCGTCAGACATGACCAATGAGGACAATGTGAACCGTGTGGAGAGGATGATCCTCGAAAATCGACTGGGTGAAGGTCGAAGAAATCGAGCGAGAACTTTGAATATCACGTGGAAGTGTTATCAACATCATCCACGACAATTTGGCCATGAAAAAGGTCTTTGCCCGTTGGGCCTCTAGAAACCTCACGTTCCATGGTCGACTTCAATATCGTCAAAGTCCACAAGGCCAGAGTTTCACAAGCTCCTCTGCACGAGTCCAGATCTGGCCCCTAGTGACTACTTTTTATTTCGCTACCTCAAGGCTGCACTGCGTGGACGCGGGTTTGGGGACGATGAAGATGTCCAGCTTGCCGTCCAGGAGTGGATTTAACAGCAGTCGGCAGATTTCTGGTTGTCGGGAATTCAAATCCTCAGGGACAAGTGGCGCAAGGGCATTGAAGTCGAGAGTAGATATATTGAAAAATAATAAAACACTTTTCCTCATATCTCGTTTCCTTATAACCGAATTGCAAAACTTATTGACTTCCCCTCGTATTCACCTTTAAAATTCAGCGCCATAATTGGAACACCCTTTAGATATGGATATCTTTTAACTTTAAAAGAAGGATATTTGACGTGAGTTTATCAAAGACTTTAGAAAAACTCTAGATATATAATATCATAACTAAAATGAAATCAGACTAATGACACAATATCTCCTTTCCTGAAAGCATATTGACTATTAACTAAGAGTTGGCTTCTCTCCAAATGATTGCGGAATTTCAAATCAAATATTAACTTCATTATTTTACATCTAAGTGGAGTTACGCTTACTGGCCGATAATTCTCCTTTTCCTTGCGTCTACCGTTTTTTAATTTGGGAACAACATTGGCCCGTTTCCAAACCCTGAGAACAAAACTTGTCCCCAGAAAGTAATTAAATAAAAGGAGATTAAAGCACAAATTTTGATCTTAACTTGCTGAATACTTTACGATTACATTTCCTTAACACCACTAGCTTTATTAGAGCTTAATTTAATAAGTGCATTTTTATATCATCTGTCGCTATTATTATTTTATTTATATTTGGAATATTATTATTTAGGTTTTCTAGCCTTTCCTCAGAGTCTTAATAATTGTGTAATACAAGATTTGTCCTTTGTATATTTTACGGCGTTTTTCTGAGTAATATATAAAGTTTGAAGATCCTTAATGCGATCAATGATGACGCTGTAAGCTAAAATGGGTTTTTCTATTATTGAGTTATCTATGCCAATCCTATTCCTTTAATTCATCTCTAATCGCTTAGAAATTTGCTAATCTATATACAGGTAACTTTTGTGCTTTCTCACGATTAATGAAATCATTTTAATTGTTGAAGACCTATGAGCTGTGATCCGAATTTACGAGTGTTTCCTGAACTTCAAGCCCATTAATTAAAGTTTCCCTATTAATTAAAACTAAATCGAGTGTCTTGTTTTCTCTTGGAAGGTGTTCGAAAAATTGATGTAAATATTAGCTGAAAATGCGTTTAAGTTATGTTCTTCTGCAACTAAACTCATCGTATACCAAATAACTTCCGGAAGATTGGATCCCCTACAATCCATACGTTTTGCAATTATTGGTTAAATTAATATCATTACTTAGTGTAAGGTTTCTCTTTATATAAACTACTCAACGTTCTGTATATTAGTCCCCTAACTAAAGAAAAAGCTTTATTGCTAATTTTTATCCAGAATGACTCGCTCTCTTGTTAATTTAGTAGCTCATATTTTATATCGCTTTTTAAGTAAAACAAGACACCACCTCTGTCTGTTACAGGCCTATGCTTGTTTATTAGTGTGCAATCAGGAATTTGAAATGGCAATAAAGAGTCTCTGTTTGCTGTATACAACCACGTTTGAGTAATCGATAGAATGTCGAAATGATATTTACCACTTATTAAGTTTAGTTCATTAATTTATTTTGGAAGCTCGAGCATTGCAATAGTACACCTAAATATACGATATTTTTGCTGCCTTTCTACTATTATCGCTCTTTTCTCTTCTATTTACATTTTTCAATTTTATACTGATATTCTTAGTTACACCTCTATGTAGGGAGCTGCTAAACAAAGGCGGATTCTTGGCAGCATATTTTCCATGACATTTTCCAAAACATCAGGAGTGATTTTGTCAATTTCTTTAATGATGTTTTGTTTCAATTCTTGAAGATTATTAGGTTTATTTACCTATACCTTTTCTTTAAGGTATCCCCAAAGGAAAAAGTCTGGAGGAGTGAAATCAAGTGATCCTAGTGGACAAGAAACGTCACCTAAACGTGAAATTAACCGACCAGGGAAGGCTGCTCTTAGTGTTGCCATGGTTTCTCTCGCTGTGTGTGGTGTCGCCCCATCTTGTTGAAACTACATATCGTGCATATCCAGTCAACTAGAAATTTAAATAATAAAAATCCAAGATCTCTTCTTTCATTTTATATATGACCCACTTTTATAACTTAATTAGTTTTTGTGTTATTAATTTTTTAAAATGTGAAATAACTTTTGGGCCACCCGTTAGAATTTTTCCAAGATTCAAAAACGCTTGAACAATTTTTCGTTTGCTTAGCGAACAAAATTTTGAGCGAAAGACTTTTTTCCTATTGAATCTAAATTCCTTCAATTAATAGCTTACCAGACGATAGCTCAAATTTCTTGATGTCATAAAATTTATGCACGCCACAACTCTCTTAATTAAATTTGCCAATTTGCAAGATTTGAAAACAAGTTTTCCTAATGTCTCAAACAAGAAAAAGAAATATAATTTTTTCGCGCTTTAGCGAATTAAGCTCATTTTTTTTCAAAATAATAGACTTACCTTTCAGCAATTTTTATCTAGTCCCTCATCTGTTTTGACATTTTTAAGCGTATCAAACAAAGAAAAGGTTCATTTTCTTCAAACACCAGTATAGTTTATTAAAAAAAAATAGGTTGTCATTATATCCTTTATATTTTGGAGGTATATGTTATCATAATTACCAGATAAAACAATATCTTTTCATTGGATAAAAATTACAAGCTGAGTGGTATTTCATGTTTCGGCGCATTCGTTCGGAGTCAACGAAATTACCTCAGATTTTGAAGCCAGCAATACTTAGCTTTTTTATCCATAACCCTATATTTTAAGAACGAGATTTTTTTAAGGTGTTTGAATAAGTTTTTTTTTTTAGTCGGTTGTCACCTAAGAAAAAAAGAAGAAGAAGGTGTTCAGGGTGTTAAAATAAAGAGTCTATAAAGGAGATTAAAAAAGGCGGTTAAGATTAGCAAATAAGGCCGTAGGCCACACCCCGCAGGGGTGCCTGTGTAACCAAGCTCTTCCTGTTAAGGAAGAGAACAGCGGCTTGTATATCCAGAAATGTATTCAATGTATCTCATAAAATCCTTAATTTTCTTTAGTAATAAAATTGTTTAAACAGAGTTTAAGTATTCTTTGACAAATTGTACATCTGACTTGCTTGTAGAATATTTAGAAATTATCGCAGTTGCAATAATTCTTAGGAGCATATGTTATTAGACATATTTCAATTATGTGAAAAAAAAGGTTATTATAATTTTATTCTGAAATAATTTTGCGTTATTAATCATATATTATCTTCCTTAAGTGACAGATATTTATAATGCGTCATACTACAAATGATTTTGATAGTATGTTCTATGTGCGGATAAATCGTATCGAAACAGAAGTTTTACGAAAAAAATTCATAATATCTTCTATTTAAAAACATCTGTTTTCGTCGATTATGAAGTCTTTTTAAGAATGTTCTCTATTTCCACGTCGAGGAGGTTTTATTATAAGAGCACTTGCTGCTGAAAAATTTGCTGAGTGAAAAGGAATAAATCGCAATACTTCTCAATTCCCTCAGCATAATATAACAACCCCTCACAGCCGGTTACTTAAGATCTTTTGGAATAGGAAAGTACTCTTACTAAAGTTAGATACGTTCCCTGTTCTGGCAAATCGCCTCCTCGAATCCACTCCTTCCACGCACGCATCTCGTTAAGCATTTGTTTAATTATGAAAAGAGGATAGAGATGTGTAGTGAATATGTGTAAAATAAGGAGGTGGAGATGCCTGATTAACATGGGATGAGATTTTTGAAAATAAATGAAGTTTTTTAAAGCCTGGGATTAATTGTTTCAGATCGGATGTGATTTTTGTACTGGCGGGGCTAAAGAAAAGGCGCCTTGTCACGAGGAAAATAAGAACAGGCAAAAGCAACTATGAAAAGGAGCAAGAATCTGTGTCAACATACGAACCCAAGCGATTTAAATGAAGGTAAGTCAATTAGGGGGTACATTGGACCCCCCCCTGAAAATGAGTGAGTCCATAGTGACGATGCGGACCACGGAGTGGATATATTAAGTTGATATTTTACAATTTTTTTACCTGAGATACAAAGACAATAAATTTTAATGAAGAATCCATACTTTCAAATTTCTTCATAACATGAAATCAAACTACTGCAGTGTATCTATATGTATATATATATATATATATATATATATATATATATATATATATATATAATGAAATTTCAAAGGTGCAGGATCCCGATTATATATATACGTATTTAAAAGCCCTTTAAATAATTTCAAGAAAAAAAGTTAATAAGTGAATAGTTCATGAAGAGTTCAAAGAAGCAAATACACTGGTCAATACACATTTTTCATCAGTGACCTTACTATACTTTCTTGAATGCATTTTCCATGCTGAATCCGAATCTGCCTTCGGTTTTGCTCTAGCCCATACCGTTTTTAAGATATTCAAAATGGCCGCCTGCGATTATAAAATGTAGTATATGACTGGTATTGCTCTATTACATACATTATTATTGTACTGCTAAGAGGAGCAAACTAGATGCTTTGTGAGTTCTTGCTGGCTAAAGGGGTATAGAGAAGGATTCATTTGCATTTGTAACCCGCATGCATATTTTGCGCAATTATTTATAATTATTTTTTATGTTTTCAGGTTCATCGTGTGATGTGCATCTTCTAAGCTGCTCCTTCTGCGTTGATCATAAGAGGCTTCCAAATATTTCCACAAAGTAACAATGCCTCGAGAGTGCAAAAATCATACAGATAAACTCTGCTATGTATGTGGGCATTTTACAACAAAATATCAGCAGCGTACTATCACAAATGATATAAAGAAAATGTATTTCCTGCTCTATTGGATTACGCGACTGGATTAACAAAAAGAAAGCTTCAATGGCCTTCGCTGTTCCTATGATATGGAGAGAGCTCAGTAATCATTTCGAAGATTGCGATTTCTGCAGTGTTACCCCCAAAGGTTTTTTTGCAAAGAACAAACACCAAATTGCGTATCCAACCATGAATTCGGCATGCAGACCAGTTCCACATGATGTACATTTGCCAATTCCACTTCTACCTGATGATGGCCTCGTACCTGATGATACTAGTGATGATAGGAGTACTAAAGGTGCATGCACATTAGATGCGGATGTTGAATATGAGGATGCTAACTCTGAGCCAAAGTTGTTTACTCAGTTGAATGATCTTGTGAGATATCTGTCACTGTCAAAGAAGAAAGCAGAGCTTCTATCATCACATCTATAGGAAAAATTCTTACTCGAGAAAAATGTGCATGTGAGTTACTTTAGAAAGCGTAATCTTGATTTAACTTCATTCTTCACATTTAATGAACCTCTCTGCTACTGTCATGATATAAATGGATTGTTTGAAGCCTTATATAAGACATATGAGGCGTCTGACTGGCATCTCTTCATTGATGCATCCATGACAAGTCTGAAAGCTGTCCTCTTAAATAATGACATAGTAAAACCTTCCATTTCTATTGGCCATTCTGTCTACGTTGAAGAGACGTATATGTATATCCTTGTAAAAGACATAAACTACCAAGCCCATCAGTGGTACATCTGTGGTGATCTAAAGTTCATAGGCATGCTAATGGGTATGTAAGAAGGATTCACAAAGTACTGTTGCTTCCTCTGCCTGTGGGATAGCCGTGCCACTACAAAATATTATGGAAAGCGTGACTGGCCACTTCGATCTTCATATGAGCCTGGAATAAGCAGTGTTCAGTCTTTCCCCCTGGTAGAGCCTCAGAAAATATATCTGCCACCTCTTCATTTGAAACTAGGTCTAATTAAAAACTTCATGAAAGCAATGGCTAAGGACAATTCTCAGGGATTCTAATATTTGTGCACAAAATTTCCACAACTGAGCGCGGCAAAAATAAAAGAAGGCATGGCTAGCCCTCAAGTGGTTATGTGCAAACTTTCTTGGCATCAACAAGTCACCTGCATAGAGAGATTGCGTGAAGAACCTTCTTTAATCTTATAAAGAAATGAGATGCCGTATGTCACTTAAAATCCATTTCCTGCATTCGCACTTAAACTTTTTCCCAGAAAATCTTGGAGCCGTCAGTGCCGAGCATAGTGAACGTTTCCACCAGGATATCAAGTCCATGGAAACTCGCTATCAAGGATTTTGGAATGAGAGCATGATGAGAGATCATTTTTGGATGTTGTATCGTGATAATCCTGAGAATAAATTCAAACACAAACCCCATGCACAACGTTCATGAATTCGAGTTTTAACTTATTAGCCCTTCAATCATTGTTTACCATTCTTATACATGCAATATAAGTACCATTAACTTTATAGTGTTTGTATAATAAACAAAACCTGGCTATTTATCTTTATCATATGTTTACGCCTAAAGAGAATGATCAATTTAGAGTTTCTATAGGTTAAATACATCATTTTGTGTCAGTTCAACTTCTCCATGCACATGAAGATATACAGAAGGCAATATTTTGGGGGGCAATGGCGCCATGCAACCATATATCACCAGTTTCGGCATGAAATCAGAGTAAAACGCTACATTCTATCAGTGACGGCGGTCATATTGCATTTTCGAATATCTCAAAAACCTGATGTGCTAAAGAAAAACTAAAATCAGATTTGAAATCAGCGAGAAAAATGCCATGAGAAAAGTTTGCTCAGGGCTCTGATGATTAAAAAAGGTTTAGATTTGTTGGCCAGTGATATATGTAGCACCCATTTTCAAAAGAGATATAAAAACTGATCCTGGAAACATTTAGATTATTGCTCTTACTTTTGTTGTGGGTAAACTTTTGTTTATTTTGAAAGAGCAAATCGTATGGAATCTAGATGTAAATATTTTTCTTTAAAAGATCGTCATCTTAGCTCTAGAGGTAGAGACTCAGGCTCAAGTTATTGCGTAGTTTTTTACGCAATAAAGCTAAAAGCGCAGGGAATAATGGACAGCTTATTAAACTGAACTTAAAATTGGCTGGAAAACCGGAAGCAGCGTTTTGTTGTAAATGGAAATAGATAGTCTTGTGTATTAGTTACCAATGGCTTTTTTTCTGAGGGATTTATACTCGGATCCTTGTTTTTTTAATATATATAAATGCTTTAGACATGATCATATTATTTAAAATTTTCTGATGAGGCAAAACTTAGTACTAGGGCAAAATATCGTAACGACTATTAAAACTTGCAAAATGACATGGATCGAGAGATAAAAACAATTGCAAAGATTGGAGATGCAATTCAAGGTTAGCAAATGTAATTTAATGCATATACCTCATACTGATTTCCCCCAAAAGTTACAATTAGTCATCGTTATTTCACCTCCATGATGACGCGTACTTTACATTACTTTACATCCATGATGCAAAACAACCAGCATACAAAATATGTATATAATAACATATTTTAACCAAGATAATACCACCTGCATATAGGAGATTCTCTTTTTAATAAAAATAAAATTCTGACTCTAAAACTAATAGACAAGCAACACCTATCTGTCATTTTTCCACGCCCAGTTACAAATAATTTGCAAAGCAATAAAGATGGAGATGAATTTTGGTAGGTGTCTTAATCTTGAATGATATAAAGTTTTCTACACGATGCAGTGTAGTATCGAAAAGGTTTCTACGATCTATGATAGACATTTTCGATTTATATCGTCAATATATTTGTGATAGAACGAGTTGAATCTGTGTTAAATTCAACTCCTATCCCATATTAGTTAAAACCTCGAGGAGGCCCACGTGCATCTTCGATTCGAGGCTTGGAGTCTTATCAACAGCTGCCGGACGTCAATGTTTAAACAAGGAGGTTATCGTCCCCCCGTTCGCCCCCATACGCCGACCTCGCCAGATCGAGTTAGGCTTATGAACAGATAAGGCATTTTTCTCCGGCCCAGCTGTGCGTTCCCTCCAAGCTTTCACTCCATTTTCCCCCACGCCAAGGAGATGTCCTGGCTATTTATATGGAAACTTTACCACTAAGATCAGATTGGAGATCCAGATTTTCGTCGCGAAACATCACCACGACCCTCTCTCCCTTTGTGCGCCAAGGGACCTCGGCCTCGAGATTCACCATCACTTGTCCAGGAGGACAATATTCCTTGAGTGCCAAAGGTTCGAGCCTTTAGTGACGTCAAGTCCCCAAGGCATTCCCCCCTGCTGTTCAAGGAGAACAGCATTAGAACAGCCATTGTTCGTTTTGAGCCCTTCGCCAAGAAACGGTTCTCATCCCCCCCTGTTGTTCAAGGAGAACAACATTAGAACAGCCATTGTTCGTTTTGAGCCCTTCGCCAAGAAACGGTTCTCATCCCCCGCTGTTGTTCAAGGGAGAACAACATTAGAACAGCCATTGTTCGTTTTGAGCCCTTCGCCAAGAAACGGTTCTTCCCCCCCCATGTTGTTCAAGGGAGAACAACATTAGAACAGCCATTGTTGGTTTTGAGCCCTTCGCCAAGAAACGGTTCTTCCCCCCCCCCTGTTGTTCAAAGGAGAACAACATTAGAACAGCCATTGTTCGTTTTGAGCCCTTCGCCAAGAAACGGTTCTCACCCCCCCCCCCTGTTGTTCAAAGGAGAACAACATTAGAACAGCCATTGTTCTTGAGCCCGTAGACAAGAGACGGTTCTCATCCTCCCCTTTGTTCAGAAGAGAACAACCTAGAACAGCCATTGTTCTTCCAGCCGTTCGTCGAGTAACGGTTCTCCTTTCCAAGACACCTCGTCGGGATCCTTTTATCCCCCCCCCTTCGGCTGGAACTCGCCAGCGGACCGAATATTCCTTCAAGTACCTTCCACTGCACCCTAATGAAGTTACGTAAGCCAAGCGTCACCTTTTGAGTAATGATCCCTTATTTGTCAATTCTATCCTGTGCTTTAAATGGTTTATCGAACCATCCCATCTCTTTAACTCCATATTTGTTTTACCTTTTTTGATCCCTTAAATCCTTGGATTAGCCCGAGTCTCCACGACCCTTTCCATTCTGTTTGTCAATATTTTCCGTTTTTGTGTATTGTTTATAGTTATTATTAATAAAACTCTATTTTATTAATGATAGCAATATTATTATCCTTGAGCTCAGTTCCACTTCTTAAGCATTTTTGAAGATACATAATATCGGCCGCCAAGACAGTAAAACGCACTCTAGAGATAATTAAGGAAGTTCCCTCAACGAATAGTGTTATATATAGTATCGTCGGGAGTCATTCTACGACATATATATATATACTATTTAATTTGGTGTCAGGTGTGGGGTTTAACGCTATATCTTTGCAAACACTGGTCTCAGTCGAGTAAAGCATAGTGTTATTCGTTATAATAATAGAATATAGTAGTTCCCTTTTGTTTTAACGATTGCTATCCCCTTTTTTTTTGAAACTTAAGAAGCTGGAGTAGCTCAAGGAACGGTTATAATAATTTGTTTGTGTTTTTTCGTGATTTTAGTCAGTGGTTATTTAGAGTAAGAAACCAAGTACGAATAGGTCAGTGCCCATATTTAGGTAGGCTAATTCTATAGAGGCATAATTCTTGTTGCAAGGAATTTTAGTTAGGGGACTAGTGCACCCCCAAGTGCAAAGATGACTCCGTTCGAAATCTTTAAAGCGCAAGGAGAGTCCTGTGGACTTTCCGGAAAAGAACTAACTGAGTACATTCTAGAGGAGCAAAGAAAAGAGGAAGAATGAGAAATACTAAGAAAAAAGGAAGAAAGAGAGGAACGGATAAGACAAGCTGACCATCAGATTGAATTAGCTCGGATTGAAGCAGAATTTCAAATAAAAATGGAAGTAATAGAAAGGGAAAGAGTAATCCAACGAGAAGAAAGAAGGAAGGATTCGCGCCCCTTCCCAGGAAAGCTGACAAAGTTTCCGAGCCCCGTAAAACCCCCAAACTTCTTTCCCCAAAACCAACAACGGGACTCCAAACCTCCCGTTAAGACTTCTCCTCCATCTCTCTTCCCGAAGCGACCAACCATATGCTTCACCTGTGGTGTAGGAAACCACATGAGCTGGAATTGCCCCCAAAATTCTAGGCTTAAAAGCGGACCAGCCCACCAAGTTAACCAGATTAATGCAACCCCGGCTCCCCCGGTGGTGCAGACACAAGCAGAAACTTCTCCCCATCCGTCAGGCCACCAGGTAAATTTTTTTTGGAATAAAAGTTCAGCGGGAACTTTGAAATATGAGGAGGGCAGCGTGGACAGCTGTCGAGTATCGACTCTCGTCAGGGACACAGGATGTACATGCTTCATCGTGTCCGACGAACTCCTCCCAGTGGCCTCTAACCACGAAAAATTTGCGGTGGTACGTGACTACCTTGGGCGGGCGAACAGATTCCCCGTCGCTAGATGTTACCTGCAGTGTCAATATTATAATGGCTGGGCTGAAGTCATTGTAGCACCAATAAAATTCTGTTCCGTACTTATAGGAAAGAGCCCCTAAGTAAGTTTCGACCCTGTGTTTCAGGCCGCCCTTCCTCAAGGCCGAGATAAGAAAGAAGCCCAGGAGCCCGTCCCCATCAGAACCCCGATACCGCCCGATTTCTCGGAGACCCCTAACCAGGACTTTAGGACGGAAAAAGAGGAATGTGATTCACTAACACCCTTAGGTGATAAGGCCCCAGACAAGGACACGGAGACTGTCCCTGGACCCCAAGAAATAAAGAACCCCCAACGCGCCCATGGAGATACCTTCGTAGAACTGGACGAAGCATCGGCGCTTGAAGAGGATTGCCCCGCGGAGTCCCTTAAGGTAATCCAGACAGTGTGCATCCAACCTGATGCCGATTACCCTCCTCCTTCCCTACCAGGCGAGTCTTTAGAACCCTCTGAACTGGATAGTGACGCGCAGCTGACACCACGTCAGAAGAGTCAGCTCCAAGAACTAATTAAATGGAATCACCATTTATCCACCCTATTAGCTCTTTTCGAGCAACTGCGTGAAAATGGCCTCACCATTGGCCCCAGCAAATGCCAGTTTGCCCACGAAACCATCAAATATTTGGGTTTCAAAATAGGACAAAGCAAGTTAGGTCCCCACGAGAACAAGATTAAGGCAATCGCCGACATGCCCCTCCCGATTACAAAGAAGCCATTAAGATCGTTCCTAGGATCAGCTTCTCCCTATCAGCGATTTGTTCCGAATTTCGCTGCAACTTTGGCCCCCCTATGCCCCCTTCAGGAAAAGAATTTCTCCGATCGTTCACGTTGGAATGATGTCGCTGTTTCCCATTTTAATCAGCTCAAAAATAAGTTCATTTCTGCCCCCATTTTTAAGTTGCCCAACCCGGAAAAATCCTTTGGGGTTAAGACCGACGTGATCAACGAGGGCATTGGAGGTGTACCCCTTCAATACGAGGATGACAGAACGAGTCATCCAGTTGCATATGCTAGCCATCTATTATTACCACGCGAAAAGAGATATGCCACTAGGGAAAAGATAGCTCTATCAATTATCTGGGTCATAGACAAATTCAAGATGTACTTGATATGTAAAGAATGTCAAATAGGAACCGACCGCCGTCCGTTAGCCTATATTAGGAATGTGAGACACTCAAACGGCCGCATCATGCGCTGGAGTTTACTCTTGCAAGAGTATCAATTTAAAATAAATTATATCAAAGGTTCCGATAACCAGGCCGCTGACGCACTCAGTAGGAATGCGTTACCGAATAGCGTAGAATAATTGTATTCATAGGATTAGTATCTCCATGTAGGTTTATACCGTCTTGTACGACTTAATTTAAGATTCTTTTGTAATATAGTTAATTAATGTATATGTCTGAATTTTGTAACGCTCAATGTCTAATTTTTTTTATGTATATATATTTGTTCTTATTAATTTACGTATAAATTATTTTGTCCCGTATGTACTAAGTTTATAACATTTCATTGTTCCATGCCCTTTTTTTTTATTAAGTTGTATTAAAGGTTATTTTCCCCTGTAATCTAAAGATCAAAATAATCATGTACTGAGGTAATACTAGTTAGGTGCAGGAAGATACGGTTGGTACAAGAAAACGAGTTCCCTACAACGGAGCTCTATCGTTGTCCCTTCTCTCTTTTTTTTCGAAGTGACAACTTCCCCTGGAATGGAGGGGTGTGATAGAACGAGTTGAATCTGTGTTAAATTCAACTCCTATCCCATATTAGTTAAAACCTCGAGGAGGCCCACGTGCATCTTCGATTCGAGGCTTGGAGTCTTATCAACAGCTGCCGGACGTCAATGTTTAAACAAGGAGGTTATCGTCCCCCCGTTCGCCCCCATACGCCGACCTCGCCAGATCGAGTTAGGCTTATGAACAGATAAGGCATTTTTCTCCGGCCCAGCTGTGCGTTCCCTCCAAGCTTTCACTCCATTTTCCCCCACGCCAAGGAGATGTCCTGGCTATTTATATGGAAACTTTACCACTAAGATCAGATTGGAGATCCAGATTTTCGTCGCGAAACATCACCACGACCCTCTCTCCCTTTGTGCGCCAAGGGACCTCGGCCTCGAGATTCACCATCACTTGTCCAGGAGGACAATATTCCTTGAGTGCCAAAGGTTCGAGCCTTTAGTGACGTCAAGTCCCCAAGGCATTCCCCCCTGCTGTTCAAGGAGAACAGCATTAGAACAGCCATTGTTCGTTTTGAGCCCTTCGCCAAGAAACGGTTCTCATCCCCCCCCCTGTTGTTCAAGGAGAACAACATTAGAACAGCCATTGTTCGTTTTGAGCCCTTCGCCAAGAAACGGTTCTCATCCCCCGCTGTTGTTCAAGGGAGAACAACATTAGAACAGCCATTGTTCGTTTTGAGCCCTTCGCCAAGAAACGGTTCTTCCCCCCCCCCCTGTTGTTCAAAGGAGAACAACATTAGAACAGCCATTGTTCGTTTTGAGCCCTTCGCCAAGAAACGGTTCTCACCCCCCCCCCCTGTTGTTCAAAGGAGAACAACATTAGAACAGCCATTGTTCTTGAGCCCGTAGACAAGAGACGGTTCTCATCCCCCCCTTTGTTCAGAAGAGAACAACCTAGAACAGCCATTGTTCTTCCAGCCGTTCGTCGAGTAACGGTTCTCCTTTCCAAGACACCTCGTCGGGATCCTTTTATCCCCCCCCCCTTCGGCTGGAACTCGCCAGCGGACCGAATATTCCTTCAAGTACCTTCCACTGCACCCTAATGAAGTTACGTAAGCCAAGCGTCACCTTTTGAGTATTGATCCCTTATTTGTCAATTCTATCCTGTGCTTTAAATGGTTTATCGAACCATCCCATCTCTTTAACTCCATATTTGTTTTACCTTTTTTGATCCCTTAAATCCTTGGATTAGCCCGAGTCTCCACGACCCTTTCCATTCTGTTTGTCAATATTTTCCGTTTTTGTGTATTGTTTATAGTTATTATTAATAAAACTCTATTTTATTAATGATAGCAATATTATTATCCTTGAGCTCAGTTCTACTTCTTAAGCATTTTTGAAGATACATAATATCGGCCGCCAAGACAGTAAAACGCACTCTAGAGATAATTAAGGAAGTTCCCTCAACGAATAGTGTTATATATAGTATCGTCGGGAGTCATTCTACGACAATATTATTCTTTCCTTATTTTAGGTCAGCCTTTTATTAAAGTGGCATTTTTTCATGTTTTTCATTAATTTATTGACATCAATATTCAAAAGCAGGCTTGTTTTATGCTAGCTTAGTCTATTAAACTAGAAGCCTAGATGCTTATATGTCTTAATCTAACCAAGTCTTAAAATTTTAGCTCAAGAAACGTTAGTCTCAAAGTGGGTCCCATTCAGGACGACAATTGAAATTTCATCAAAATTTTTAAAAGAGAATAGTAGAAGAAAACCCGATTGTAATTGTTGAACAGTTGGCTAAAATACTACCTTCGACTTATTCTACCGTGAATCGTCAGTTAAAAGAGATAGATAAGGTTTTACGATTAGAACAATGAATTCTTCATCATCTGTTTGAGGTACAACTTGAGACAAACCATAAACTTAGGTTTTTCTATATCTTCTCGACTAAATGATTGAACGATATTCAAGACCTCATCCAGCAAATGTTGTTTTGTGCGTTCCCTCGCTGGTCGTCTCCACCGCGTTAAATACCAAGATGCCCTTTCACCCTACGCCCCTATCACCTGCAGAGTGCAAAACGGCACTCATGAAGGAAGAATTATCTTCCTGGCCTGGTCAATCCTGTGTACGAGGAAATGGAGCGTAGAGCTAAATTCATAGGCAATCTATCACTTGCCTACCTCATAAACATTTGTCAAGAAATTGACTACACAAAGATTCACGAAAATCTGAACGATCTTTCATTTTAATGCGAGGAAAAACCAATAGAGGAAGATCAATTTAAATGTGAAGCACTCTTCGTGATCTCAGCGAAGCGTCCACTCGTGCTTCCAGATCTGACACTCAGCGGTACACCTCTCCCTGAATTGCACCAAAGCAAACTACCTGGAGTGCACATTAATAAAAAATTGAATTGGAAAACGTACATTGCTGAATAACACCTAAAGCAAATCGATGCATATTTATTCTTCTAAGAGCTAAAAAGTTCTTCTCTACAGCGACCCTAGTTACCCTGTACCAATGGTACGTGAGGACTGCATTGGAATATGTGGCGCCAGTTTGGCACCCGGACTGAAGGAGCACATGCAAATAGAGCGAATATAAAAGCGCTGTCTTTGGATAATTCTTGGCGCTGAATACATCAGATGTGAGGATGCACTCAGCCGAGTGCGTCTCACATCACTTCATAGCAGACGTGAAATACCGACACTCCGTTTGAGCCGCTCCATAATGAGGTCTTCAGACCACCGCAGCCTCCTCCCCAGGACGAACGGCGAAGTCCACGGGCTGGACACGCGAAATGCCCACCGCCTACAGTGTCGGATGCCTCAAGACACGCCGTAAGAAGATGTTTGTGCCTGATGTCGTTAACTTAATTAGTGAGTTAATGTAAATACCCCAACTTATTTCATGTAAATGTGTTCGTTTTAAATATTATTGATTCCTTTTAAGTTGCAATTTTAAACAGAACGTAATATTTAGTTGGCTATATAATACCAGTATTGTATGGATGACTGTAACTTTTGTGTTAATAAACGGTTAATATTATTATTATTGTAATGGTATAACCCAATTTTAATTTCTTAAGCCAAAATTAAACTATTACCAAAGTGGTTTACCGTGCTCAAATGGATCATTGATATGCAGCACTTGAAGAAAACCCACCATCCTAAATAAATAGAAGAAGAGTGTTTTTCTTCAATAAAACGTTTGTCCTCACATTGCAAGAGATGCTATATAAAGGATTTAAATGTTTATCGAATTTTAATGAGTCATCTTTAATACTCACCTGATCTAACCCCATCAGCTTATTACCATATTAGGAGTTTAGCAAATTGCCTGAAAATAATGAAGATGCCAACAACAGAGAAGTTCGAAACGACCTTAATGAAAAGTTAAAAGCAAATAAAAACGACTTATGCAAATATTGTATTGTAAAGTAAGTAGAAATCGGTAGGAAATATGTTAGAGATAGCTATTAATTGCTATTTTAGGTAAATATATTAATTTTCAATATTAAATTAATGATTTGTGAAACCGAAACAATAATAATTTTCTAATTTTACAATACAAATTAAAAATGCGTTTTTCTGAAAAAAAACTAAATATAATTTTAAGTTAATTTTCTACATAGTTCTAGTGCTACAAATAAAATGTTACTGGAGAAATCAGGTTTCTAAACATATCAAGATTGACAGTTTCTGCAAATAGACTCATTACATTTGCAACTTTTGCATTCAAATCAAATATATGTGCTAAGTGACATATGACCTAACTCTAGTGTTTAGTATCTATTTTTGTGTGAACCGTATGTAAATATATAGGGTCGCGTATTATGGGGTCGGCGTAAGTAGGCCTTGTTTTGATTGCAAACCGATCCTATAAAGGTTTAGTAAAGTGGCTTGATTGCAGGTTTCTTGCCGTATGGTCCGAGGGATATTAACCGATCAAGGTTTGTAAGTAAAAAGCTCCTTTGTGAAGGAATTAAACACTGGTATTATTATACCACTTCGAAATGTTTACACTTAGTGTAAAGATTTAATTTGCGCAACGGAATATGGTAAGTCGAGTTATAATGGGAAGAGCAAGAATAATAGAGATTCGGAGAGCAGTGAATTAAAAGTATAATAATTGATCAAAGAATTACTAAATGAATCAATCAATAATGTGTTAAAAATACTTATTTGAATAAAATGCTCTCTTATTTTTACCAGGAAGCATTTTGGAGGCGACGCGTAGCTCCGCCTTCCTTGGGTTGCTGAGGCAGTGCCTAGCTACCTATCAGTCCAGAAGAGCCTGTGAATGGTTGGAGTTTAGCCTGAGATTGACTGAAATTAGCACCTTCATATCTTAATTGGGGGGTCTCTCCCCTGCTATGGTATCACAGAAACTCCGTTTGTTTAAAGCTACAAGATGACCTTATCAAAGTTTACATTAATGTAAAACATCATTTGTCGCAGATTCTGTTCCCCATTCCAGCCCGCTTTAATTGCTCTGTTTACCCATCTGCACTCAACCTCGATTGCGATATCCTTAAATTGTGATCAGGTTTCAATCCAGACGTTCTAATTTAAATTCCACTGGTTCAGAAACCCTCTTTAATCGACCTTATTTTATTGCTCCTAGCATTCCATCTTTGATACTTCTACCTGGCAAAATGTGTACTTGTCCTTCTCTCTCTCCCTTTCTCTCTTTCTTTGTGTGTGTACAGTGATTGTACACTACACACGTCCCATCTTAGTCCACGGAGTGCGTACGATACAAAAAGAATTACATGCTATGAGAGAGAGTTACTACTTATATATATATATATATATATATATATATATATATATATATATATATATATATACACTAGAGGCGGTCAATAAGTTTTGCGAATCGCTAGGTAAAAACAGAGGAAGGGGGATGGCTGTTTGTGGGGGTGTTAGGACAAGTTATGAAAAGTCAGGACCTGTTGCTGCACGCTCCTGCCTTGTCTATTTAAGAAGCAGTACCTGATGGCAGATCGTCAGTCACAAATTTTTCAACAATGGAGAAGGTTGAGCACCGCGCAGTGATCAAATATTTGACCAAGGAAGGCAAGGATGCAAAAGTGATCCATGAACGCATGGTTGCAGTGTACACCGACAGCGACCTTTCCTATACAACCATTGAACGCTAGAATAGGGAGTACCGCCATAGTCGTGAGTCCCTTGAAGATGACCCCCGTCCAGAACACCCATCAGGCGTGACCAACGAGGACAATGTGGCCCATGTGAAGAGGATGATCTTCGAAAATCGAGGGGTTGAAGTCGAAGAAATCGAGCGAGAACTTGGAATATCACAAGGAAGTGTTATCAACATCATCCACGACAATTTGGCCATGACCAAGGTTGGGTCCCTAGAAACCTCACACCTCATGATCGACTTCAACGTTGTCAAAGTTCGGAGGAGTTGCTGCTCCTGCACAACTAAGACCCGGCGGGATTCGAGTCACGCATAGTGACAGGCGATGAAACGTGGGTCCATCACTGGGATCCCGATACCAAGCTCGAAAGCATGGCCTGGAAGCACAGGGGCTCTCCGCCCCCCATCAAGTTCCGGACCCAACCCTCAGCCTGGAAGATCATGGCCACCATCTTCTGGGATTCTGAGGGAGTGTTGATGGTAGACTATGCGCCTCGTGGAAGGACCATCACAGGCCAATATTATGCCAATGAACTGGCTGGGTGGAAGAAGTGCATCCGGCTAAAAGCGGTGCGGCAAGTTGACACTCGGTGTCCTGATCATCTAAGACAATGCCCCTGTCCACAAGCACAGAGTTGCACAAGCTGCCCTGCGTGAGTTCGGATTCGAGGAGCTCAACCATGCCCCCTACAGTGTAGATTTGGCCCCAAGCCACTACTTTTTATTCCGCCAGCTCAAGGCTGCACTGCGTGGACGACGGTTTGAGGACGATGAAGATGTCCAGATTGCCATTCAGAAGTGGATTAAACAGCAGTCGTGAGATTTCTGGTTGTCGGGACTTCGAAGCCTCAGGGACAAGTGGCGCAAGTGCATTGAAGTCGAAGGTAGTTATACTGAAAAGTAATAAAACCCTTTTCCTCATATCTCGTTTCCTTATATCTGAATTGCAAAACTTATTGACCCCCCTCGTATATATATATATATATATATATATATATATATATATATATATATATATATATATATATATATATATATATATATATATATATATATATATATACATATATATATATATATATATATATATATATATATATATATATATATATATATATATACAATTATTATCTAATCTCAAAGCTATATATTTATTACAACAATATATATCTAAGTCATCATATAATTATAATAGTTAACAATTTCACATGTACATATATAGAATTTACAAAGTTGAATAATATTTATACATTGGGTATCTTGCAATTGAAACCGTGTTTTCCCAATTTTTCTCGGGGACTCCTTCACTTCCAATAAAGCGTTGCATGGTGCGGATTTGTTATTCCTTTCTTTTGTCGCCTTTTTTTCCTTATGTTTTCCGCGGCCGAGTTACTCATATCAGACTCGTGACCTTATGCGACGCTGGTTGGGGGCACTTTTGCCTGTTCAACCTGTCATTGGAGACATTGTCCCTCCTGCCGTTCGGGAAGTCTAGGTTGAAGACCTTGGGAACGCGTTCGATCACTGGAAAGGGGCCGGCATAGGGCGCCTCTAAAGGCTTTCGAACGCGATCTATTCTCACCGACACACTCACATGTGCATAGCAGAGATTGAGGCGTGAAAGGTTTTGGCACCGAGTGAAGGTTTCCTTCCGATACCTGTCAGAAATCGATTTGAGTTATCGTTGATGCTAGTTCTTTGATGACTTTGAATTCTGTTTTTGATGAAGATTTTGAGACCAAAGGTTGCAGGTATAATAAGGTCACTGTCGTAAGGTTGGAAAATTCCGAATTGTTAGGCAAGTCAAGAATGCCCAGCAGGATTATTGGCAGTGCCACTAGCCAACCTTGTGTTGGCGGGCAATTATTGAGGTCTTCAAGCTCATATGTGCCCTTTCCACCATCCCGTTTGTGGAGGGTCTGTACGATGTTGTGCGAAGGCGGTGAAAACCAACAAGGGCTGATAATTCTCTGAAAAGTTCAGATTTGAACTGAGCACCTCTGTCAATTATCACGTAGAGTGGGGCCCCGAATCTTGATATCCACCCGTCGAGGAAGGCCAAAGCAATAGTTACTGCACTTATGTCCGTGATTGGTATCGCTTTGACCCACCTTGACGCATGGTCGATGTAATAGAGCACATAACGGCAGTGCGATGGTTAGGATTGGCCTGGAGGCGTACATGGGGAAGAGGTCCTACAATGTTCACATGTACCGTCTCAAACCTTGAGGAGGGGACGTTGATCGTAAGCGCTGGAGACTTCGTATGGCGTGTGATTTTTGGTCAGGGCAAGCCAGGTACTCTTTGCTCCAGGAGCGTATGTCCTTGTCTATGTTTGGCCAGAAGTAATGAGCTTTTATTAAGCGAAGTGACGTTCGTATTCTCGGGTGTGACAAGTTATGTAATTGCCCATAAATTACCTGTTTGCATGCCATTGGCACAAATGGCCGTGGGTATCTTGATGTTACCTCACACCACAGCTGAACTTCCTCTGGGAAGAGGAAAGGCTTCAAGATTGGTTTCAGCTCCTCCGTTTCATCTGTTTCCCTATGTGCCATTACCAAAGCTTGGAGGCCAAGCGAATCACTCTGGACTGCATTGACGTCCCTTAACAGGCAGTCCGCCACTAGCTTGTCCTCCCCGCGTATATAGAAGATATCGCTCACATACTCCAAGATGGCAGTCCAATGGCGTTGCTGTAGATCCGTCTTCGCGCTCAATGGTGACGAAAATGTCGACACTAGTGACATATGGTCGGTGCACAGGGTTACGCGGCGCCCTTCGATCATATGCTTGAAGTATATAACTGCAGGGTACGCGGCTTGTAGCTCTCCTTCGTAAATGGAGTACGCTTGCTGTGACTGGCTTAGTTTCTTCGAGAAGAACGCAATTGGTCGCGGAGAATCTTCGACCATTTGGTGCAGGACAGTACCTGCCACGTATTAGGAGCAATCCGGCACCAGCTGGAATGGAGAGTCATTGGACAGGAGGTGATGGAGTGTAAAGGACTCAACTAAGGCAACTTTCGTCTTCTCGAAGGCATTGCGCTCCTCTTCGCTCCAAATTAATTCGCGAGCCTTTGGTTGCAGGCGCAAAAGCTCGGTAAATCAATGGGGCTGCGAAATTGGGCATCCTTTCGCGATAGTATCCCATCATGCCCAAATATCGGCCAAGTCCCTTCGAGTCTTTCGGCACTGGCATCTCTTCTATTTCTTTAATTTTGTGAATGGTGTCCTAATTCCCTCCTGAGATAGATGATGCCCAAGGAATCTAATTCATTCGTTTGCGAACTCGCAGTTTTCCAAGGAAATCCTTCTTAGTCCATTTCATGCAGGATTTTTAGTACTTCTTCTAGATGCTTTAGGTGGTATTCTAGGTTATCCGAAAAGATTAGGATGTTGTCTATATATATATATATATATATATATATATATATATATATATATATATATATATATATATATATATATATATATATATATATATATATATATATATATATATATATACAAACTCTAATCCACGAAAGATGCAGTCTATATGTGTTTGGAAGGTGCAGCTCGCATTTCTCAAGCCAAATCAAAGATTAAAGTACTCCCACAAACCAACTGGTGTTGCGATAGCCCTCTATTCAATGTTCATTGTGATCATCGGGATTTGATGATATGCATGGAATAGATCTAACCTTGAGAAAATCCTTTTCTCGTGAAGGTTGTCTGATAAACTTGGGATTCGTGGTAATGGATACCTGTCAGGCTTCGTGATGGCATTCAGCGCCCAGAAGTCCTCAGTCTTCCTGTATTCTCCGGGTGACTTCTTCGGCACTAAATGGATCGGCGAGGCCTGTGGTGATTTCGAGGGACGGATTATCCTTCCTTTGATAATTCCTTAATTCTAGCCTTTACGACTTTAAGTTTTTCTGCTGCTAAAGTTCTTGGTTGTGCAAACGTCGGTGGGGCACTGGCAGTGTCAATGGCATGTTCTACTGACTGCGGCAGGGATGGTGATGGCCGAGCGGAGGTGGGCTCATAAAGAGCCCCAAGCTTTCTCACGTCAGACGGCACGGGAGCGGGGGGTACATTAAGGATGTCACCAGTTATCAGTGCAACTGAATGCTTCTTGGAGATCTCCAAGGCTGTGGCAAGCTTTGTTTGCAGGTCCAGTAGTATGTTGCGCGCATAATCCACCAAAAGATCGAAATTCTTCAGGAAATCGATTCCCAAAATTGGAGAGGTGATATCCGTAACTACGAACGACCAACTAAATGATCGCCGGAGACGTATGATTGCAATATCCCCTTGCACCTCGCCGTGCACCTTAATTTTTCCGCCATTTGCCGTGGAAATGTTGACCCCCGATTCACTTAATTCAACTATTCACATCAGTTTGGCCGGTACGATAGACAAACTCACCCCCGTATCTATTAAAAATCCGCATTTTTTATTGTATATTTTTGCCGCGATTGTGAAAATAGATGGCATGCCAGCGGCCGCGCTAGCTATGGCATGTCTGGCTAGTTTTCCGCCGGAAGCGGTGAAGATGGCGTAGAGGAAGGCTGCATTTGCAAAGTCTCACCTCTCTTTGGCCACCTGCACCAGAGTTTACAAGTGTTTGCCTTTTCACCAAAATAAATAAGAGCACGGCACACCATAAGTTTTTGCTCCCTACTAAATGACCGTAAGCCCACAAGGATATTATGCTTATATCCACTGTTATTATGCCCTTGCCACGACGAATTTACTGTGTTATTCACACTATCTCTATATCCACAATTATTAACTGCACGATCATTAAATGCATAATTATTAGATTCACGACTACTAAATGCATTATTATTAAAATCACGATTATTATATGCACTATTAATTAGCAAAGAGGAATTATATATGGACACTGCATTGCATTCCCTCAATTGCCCGCTTGCGTTTACATTCAGGCATTGCTCTTTGTCGGACATAATCAGTTCATCCGCTAATTTACCTAACTGGGCTACGGATATGTCCTTTTGCGACGCTATTAAAGGCGCTATGTTCGGCGGCAAGGACTGAACAAATTTATGTCACACTAAATCTTCACCGACTCCTAACTGAACTGCTGTCCTCCTTAGTTCTTCAAAATTCAGTGAGGGCCGGCCGGTAAGTGTCCCCGGGAAAACGCTATGAGTTTGTCGAAAGGTTCGGGCTGGCTCTTTTCGAAAAGCCCAATGACTTGCGTATTCAGCAGGTTGATGGATTTTTGTCCTTCAAATTTAACCTCTGGCAAGCGATTGACAGTCTCTGGGGGCAGTGATAAAATCTTTCCTCGTTCTTTTTAAATCCGGAGTTGTGGAACTGAGCTCCAATTATACGAAACCAGCCGGTGACCGCTGATTCGTTAAACATAGGTGGTTTTATTCTCACCGCATTCGTTAATACTCTTTGCCTTGCTTGCTAGTTGTCTGTGCTTTCCATCTTCTTTCTTCTATGTTCGCTCTTCTTTCTTCCTTCTTCGGTTTCGGCAGCTAAGGTTGCTAGCCAGTTATAGAGGTTTAAAGGCAAAAGGTCGTCAATTATAGGGTCACATATTATGGAGTCGGCGTAAGTAGGCCTTGTTTTGATTGCAAGGCGATTCTATAAGGGTTTGGTTAAGTGGCTTGCTTACAGGTTTCTTGACGTACGTCCTGAGAGGTATTAACCGATCAAAATTTGTAAGTAAAAGGCTCCTTTGTAAGGGAATTAAACACTGGTATTATTATACCACTTCGAAATGTTTACACTTACGGTAAAGATTTAATTTGCGCAACGTAATATGCTAAGTCGAGTTATAATGGGAAGAGCACGAATAATAGAGATTCTCAGAGCGACGAATTAAGAGTCTAATAATTGATCAATGGATAACTAAATGAATCAATCAATAATGTGTTAAAAATCGTCATTTGAATGAAATATTTTCTTATTTATACAAGACAGCATTTTGGAGGCAACGCGTAGCTCCGCCTTCCTTGTGTCGCTGAGGCGGTGCTGAGCTACCTATCGGTCCAGCAAAGCCTGTGATTGGTTGGAGTCAAGCCTGTGATTGGTTGAAATTCTCCACTTCGTATCTTAATTTGGGGGTCTCTCTTCTGCTATGGTATCACAGAGACTCCGTTTATTTAAAGCTACAAGATGACCTTATCAAATTTTACATTAATGTGAGATCTTTTGTCGCTAATTCTGTTCCCCATTACAGGCATCTTTAATTACTCTGTTGTCCATCTACTTTCACACTCGGGTGCGATAGACTTAAATTGTGGTTCAGGTTTTAATCCTACGTACTAATCATATTTCGTTAGTTCACAAACTCTATCCAACGACCTTATTTTATTGCTCCTACCATTCCATCTTTGATACTTCTACCTGGCAAAATGTGTATTTGTCCTTCTCTCTCTCTCTCTCTTTGGGTGTGTAAAGTGATTGTACACTACACATATACTCTGCAAATTTTATTGTTTATACAGTTTATTACTGCAGATTATTTAACGATATCATTCACTTGCTCGTTGAGCAACACAACCTTAATTTTCTAAAGATAAATATAACTGTGAAGGAATCCTACATATCTTTCAAGTTTGATATCAAATTTATAAGAAAATATTGAGCTTTTTCTCTCATTTTTTCACTTAATAGCGGTCAGCGGCTATCATAATTTACGGGATTTTTAAGGAGATTAACCAATTAGTATATTAGATGGTGTGTTCGAGCCACTTTTGAATTTATAACCTGATAACTTGAGGAGCAGCACGTTCTCTCGGCCCGAGTACAAATAGCGAAGGAGCTGTCATTGGATTGACTTAAACTCTATGACAGAGCCTGGGGAGATGGTGGGTCCCCTTTCCCTTCTGGCACAAACTTTCATCTACGATTAACCTTCCTACATTTTAAAAATAATCTATGTAAGAATAAAGCAGCGAAGGAACATCTCTAGTTCGATACATTTGATACCTGGATAGATTGCACGCCGTCTCGGAATAGCCGGAATATGTTAATAATAGGTGATCACCCACTTTCCTTCCTCCCATTATTACTTCTCTATATGCCATACCCTTGTATACCCCCTTCCAACTTTTACTTCTAATATTCTAGGAAATTACGGCGGTTGAGTGCACTATCATTCTCTTACCATAACCTAACCCAGTGGCAGGATACATTGCGACAGTTGACAACTCGCCGGCAAGGAATGATATAAAATACGGGAGGTGCTGAGTCTTCAAAGATGTTAACCGCTTCCAGTGCACATATTATCTAGCTACACCGACACTATCCTCTATCGTTCAAAGCTCTAGGAGAATATGGCCTATTATGGGGGGCGTGTTGTCACGGGCCATTTTAGCTCAAATCTGCAAAGTGAGTATATATAAATTTTAACATTATGGATTTTTATGATCCAATGGGGATTTTTCTTAACTCTCAAAACATTGGGAGGTAATACTATGTAATTTTTTTCACTTTTATTTTTTAACTCTATATGGCGACAAGTTAAGAAAATACCGTGCGACTGATAATGCATGGAAGGCCGCTTACAAGTGCGCCCTCGTAGCTCCTGGGTGCTGGGGAGGACGAGGCAAATAGAGGTACCTCTTTTACCAATGAAGTGGCTCCTCTCCAACTATAAGATTGTGATAAATGAGTTTCCTCTTTATTATTTATTGAGCTGCCCGGAGCTGTCTCAGGAGTCGCTCTAAATCTCACATATACCAACGGGTAAGATGGTTTCCTAAATCGGTTTCCCAAGAAGTAAGAGACTAAGAAAAATAAAAAAAGTGGTTAGTCTCCTTCCAAATGGCGGTAGGTTGACGGAGCTTCGACCGATTTGACCTGAGATTGTGTCAAGGATGGCAGGTACCGGCTCGGGGCACCCTCGAGTATGGAGGGTAAATGAAAAAAAATTCACGACCATATTCAAGTTGAGCGGAGCCTGGAAGGACGGGGAGGGAGCTCACGGGCTCCCTATAGATTTAAAGGAAGATCGTGCCAAGGATGTCATGTTCGGGATTGGGGCGTCCTCCGATAGGGAGGATAAATATAAAAATGTACGACCATATGTATGTTGAGCGGAGCTTCGGGGGTCCGCACCACTCATTGAAATGTTACCTTGCGTCTACCAGCTAGCCAACTCTAAAAGATTCCTTGTTATTCGTTCGACTGAATGAAAAGATTCTGTCAAAAAGACATCTTTAGTAAACGTCAGGCTCTAGCTAGGATATTTGGTAGAAAACCAAAGGTCACCCGTTTCTCGGATGGGACCGTTCTGGTAAATGTGATTGACCGTGAGCAAGTGCCTATGATAAGTGCTTTCCGGACACTTAATGGCTTGCATAACTTGTGAGCTACTTCATAAAGGACATAGCAGAAGAGCTGGCCAAAGACTAAGTGGTCAAGATGAAACGCGTGACGAGGAGACAATGAAGGGCCTTGAGAACAACCTCTACACTCATCGAGATATTTGATCGTGATAGGCTTCCTGATTCGGTGCATCCTGGATGTAATTTATACCAAGTGAAAGTATACGTGCCTTGGTCACCGATATACAATTACTGCCACCCATCGGCCATACGAATTGCTTTTATTGACGTGCAAATTCGGTCAAACACAAATCTGTCATCCGCGCAAGAGACAAAGTTATGGGCTCTTCACACTTTGCACGACCTAAGAATTCTTATGCTTCTCAGGCAAAGAGTTTTACACAATCTACTCAATGGTGCTGGTACCACAACAAATATGGGGCACAGGCTGTAAAATTATTACAACCGTGCACATATTCACAATCAGTACCACCTCCTTCAAATAATCTCAACTCTCCACTCCCCGCACATTATTCTTCTCAACCTAGCTCTTAAAATTTTCAAACTTTAGTTTCAACCTCAAATTCTCCTTTAAACAAAATGATTTACATCCTCTGCCTACACCTCACTTCCTCAGGTAGGTCATTCCTTACGCATTTTTTACCCACTTTTTGTTTCTCATTCCTGGTGGACACTGGTGCAGGATGCAGTGCCTTCCTAATTCTTAAGACCGACAAAGCTTGTGCTCCCTCAGATTTAGAAATTAAGGCAGCTAATTCGACCAATATTAGGACTTATGGAAGGCGTAACTTCAAGTCTCACTCGGTCTCCGTCGAGTTTTTTGATGGACCTTCGTCAATACTCCGCCTTGATTTCATTTCGGCTCACGACCTTTTGGTCGATTCTCGTCACCGTAAGCTAGCCGATCGGAAAACTTCACTCACTGTTTCAGTTTCGTACTCACCTTCACAGACTTTTCTTCTTTCTATTCATCTCCCACCCACTGAGGCACCATCTTGCGCCTTCTTCGGGAGTTTCCCGACCCTAGTCAAAGAGAAATTAAACATAATGTGGTACATCGGATTGTGGCAACAGAATGTCCTGTATTCTCTCGACCTCGTCCTCTAGCCCCAGATAGACTGTGTGCAATGCGTGATGAATTTCAATTCATGATAGATGCAGGCATTTGTAGGCCTTTCGCTTCTCTTTAGGCCTCTCCACTCCACATTGTGCCTAAATCCAGGCCGGGGGTATTTAGAGCAGTTGGAGATTACAGAACCCTTAACGCTGTAACAAGCCCTGATCGCTATTCTTTTCCCGTACCTAACCGATTTCACTTCATTTTTCTGAGGCTGTACATTTTTTTCTCGCTTAGATCTTGCCCCTGCTTTCAACCAGATCCCTATTCACCCAGAGGATATTTTAAAGACTAGCATCACCCCTCCGTTTGGTTTATTTAAAATGGTCATGATGCCCTATGGTTTGCGAAATTCTGGTCAGACCTTCGAGCGTTTCATGGACCAAGTTGTTAAGAGTCTTTCTTTTGTATTTTGATACATTGACCACTTGCTAATAGCATCTTCCTCGCTCGAGGTACACTTTTCTCACCTTCTTCAAGTCTTTTCTCGGATTCATGAGTACGGTATCGTGCTCAACACTTCTAAGCGTCTTTTTGGTGTATCGCAACTGTCCTTGTTCGAACACCATGTTTTAAGTGCCAGGTTTAGCCAACTCGAAGTAAAGGTTACCGTGATGGGCAACTTTCCTCAAACCACATCAAGCAACAAACAAGTCCGACGATTATGTGGCATGGTCAATTTCTACCAGAGATTGATTCAGAGTTGTGTCCAGGTCATGCAACCTCTAAACTGCATACTGTCTTAGACCAAAAAAAACTCTTCTCTTGACTGGTCTACTGAGGTGTGCAATTCATTCTCTCGCACCATAGAGGCTATTTATTACCCGCGCTGTGGAATTGGCTTATCCTTCTCCAGGAGCCCCAATCAGCGACTCCTAGGACGCATCCTCAACTCACGTAGGTGCAACCTTGCAGCAGAAGATTGGTGACCAATGGCAACCTCTTGCTTTCTTCTCTCGCTCTCTTTCTGACTTCCAAAAGAGGTATAGCACCTTCTCTCGCGATCTCCTTGGAATATACCTCGCAATCCGCCATTTCCGCCATCATTTTGAAGGGTGTGACTTTACTATTTCTACTGACCATAAGCCTTTGACCGGTGTCTGCTCGTCTCGTTCCCCGTCCTCGGTGCAACTACAGTTGAGACTCGTCACCTTGACTTTATCCTGCAGATGACGAGCGATATTTGCTATGCTTCTGGCTCTTAAAACGTCGTACCAGACGCACTTTCTCTCATTTCCGCGATTTCGGGCACGCAAATCTCTCACACTGCGCCCATTAATCATGCGACAATAGCGCTCTTCCAGGAACAGGATGAAGACACGAAAGCGCTGCGGTGCTTTTCTCAACTGGTTGTTCGCGAAATCGAATTACCAGACAGTCCTTCCAGGTGCATCCTGGTGAACTATTCATTGCCTGCCTGTCCTCGTCCCCTCATTCCTCTCGCTTAACGTTGGCACATTTTCGACCAAATTCACGGTCTCTATCATCCTTGCATCAATGCTACACGCAAGCTCTTTGCACAATGCTTCCTGTGGCAAAGTATCAATGCCGACGTGGCCAAATGGACTAGCTCATGCATGCCATGCCAGTGCGCCAAAGTCCATCGTCACACAAAAACACTCTGGTCCCTTTCCTCTTTCCCCGTCACGTTTTAATAACTACCTCCTTCTACTAATTTGAAATGCAGCTATTCCTGGAAAGAATATATACTCTTAATTCCGCTGTCATCCGACTTCGAATCAGCCCTCGTCCGGCTAAAATTCAATGTGCCATGCTCAGACACCTTGGTTCCCAAGTCTTGACTCTTCGGTAGGATTTGTTCAGAAGGATTTTTCTCGGATGGTATCCACGAGATTCATTGCGAATGGCTACATTGCTAGTTTTTCGCAAAGCCGGGGAGGAGTCACTCTACCCCAGACGGCTTCCGCCAAACATTTCCAAAGGAAACCGTGCCAAGTTGATGAAAAAATTAATTAATACGAGAAATATTAAAAATTAAAATTAATCTAATAACTACACGAAAATTAGTGATTTTATAACAATAAAAAATTCCTATAAAGGTTTGGAACAAAGGCCAAATAAAAGTATTTTATGGATTCAAATGCCGATATGAAATATTCAAGTTTCTTATAATTACAATATACGTTGGCATGGTGACGGCAAAATATATAAGTATTATACAAGTATTCGAGGAATTACTAGTAAAATTAAATACCAAAATTGAGTTAGAACTGAGTGATTATGACTTTTAATTATTGTCGCATTTATAAAGAAAGACAAATGAACAGAGGCAGAGTAGAAGCAAGAAACAATTCAGACAAATACCTTCCAATTGTTATTGAGCGTCTTGAAACCGCAGTGTCTTTTAATAATAAAACTTCTACTTCAATACAGAGGCATAAATGAATTTATTCTTTCTTTTTCCCTCACGCCACAGCTAAATCTATATTTCTCCTTTTCGATTTTCACTTCAAGCCTTAAAAGCGAAATCTTGAGTAGTTGAGTCTTTTCAAACGTTCGATGCATTTTATCGCCTTCAGTGGCATCAATGTCGTCACGGAGTGTTTTCATCTTATCGACATCGTGGAGTGACACCAGAGGAAATTAAAATGAGCAAACGAAGAGATAAGTGAATTCTGTTTTATAATTTCACACTCCTCTCTCTTTCTCTCTCTTCTCCTCCATTATCCATGCTTTGTCTGCATTGCTCTATACCACTTTCTCTCAACCACGCCTTACCACACCTCTCTATTGGTTATTGGTTTTCCGATCGCTATCTAAATTGCTCTCTTTGTATGGTATATATTTTTCATACTACGTATCTTTTCTTTTTCTATCTGAAACATTATATATATATATATATATATATATATATATATATATATATATATATATATATATATATATATATCGTTACGTTGGTCCAATTTCCCTTATTTTCCTTGATATTCTCCTGGCATATGTAAACAATAGTCTTTTTGGAATAAATTATCTGAATGGCAAAATGTAAATTTAAAGAAAACGACTTTTTCTGACTTGCGTCACAAATACCTCCTCCCCCGTCCTATAAAGGCTCTTGAATTTGACTATGTAAACATAAACTGCCTCTGGAGATCCCTGAAAGAAGTGGAATTGTATTAGAAAAATAAATTACAAAGTTTAATTACTAATTTTTATCAAGTGTGTAGAAGAGAAATATTTTTAAATGATATCTAATCTTAAGTTTGACCTGACCTTAGGAAATATTAATGCTGACCAAATATTTCTATAATTGCGGTAAAATTTTTAGAAAAATATTCCAAATATCTTGTTCAAAATTAATCCTTCCCAGTAGTACCTGTAACATTGGGCTAATTATTTTTGAATCATTGATTGATTGTAAAATTTGATTTCATATTAAATAACTGCTTTCAAGACACTTACTACTCACAATCTTCTTCATTTAACCCACATATGAAGGAAAATGGTCAACAAATTAGAATTCATAATCAATGAGGGAACATAGGATGGCTTTCTCCATAGTCAATTATGAACAAAACATTTTTATTCATTTATTTATATCAGTGAATGAGATGAATCACTTAAAAAGGAATTGCAGGAGAAAGTGAATTAGATAGCACAAGGTTAAGATCGTCACGGAGAAAAGTGGACTGTGATGTGCAAAATGAACGAGTAGTGTTGGATTAACTCTGCGGTAACCTGGATGCAAGGTACTAATTGAGACGTATAATGTAAATGGAAGAGATGAAACGTCAATATAACCCATTTAATCGCAACGAAAGGACAACCGAACAAATTTATTCTGACCTAAATGTTAAAGGAACATTTTTAATTAACCAGAATTGTCACTGAAATTAATTTAATCGTAATGAAAGGTCAAAGGAACTCATTTATTTGATACAAAATGTCAATAAAAAACTTGTATTACTAAAAGCTTAAAATGGAACTCATTTAATCGAGACAAAACAATTATGGAACCCAATCCTCTTTAACCGTGAATGTAATTCATCTCTCTGAGTTATTAGAATAAAAACAGTAAAGAACGCTATGCCGTATCAAGGTTAATCCAAATTCCCGAAGCGATTACGAATGCAAAAGAGACGTGTAAAACTTCCATGTTATTTGAAGACAGCAAATGACTGACAGTATAACCAGGTGAGACTGCCCTTGCAAAGTCGCTTGCCGGGCAAGAAAAAAAGACCAACCTAATTGGGCGTCAAAATATTGGCATGAATGGCTCGGAAGAAAATTTAAGAAAGCAACTTAAGGAGTTTGCGAGGAATATCCATTCCTCGTGACCTTCCAGCAAAAAAAATGGCACTGGTCGTAACAAGAGAAGTTGAGGGAATCAAGCAAACTTTTTTAAGATAGTACAATCCAAGGAATCCTTAGCCGAAATTCTTGGTGATTCAAAGTGTTTATTCCTTGATCTCAGCCTCTCAATTCGGACAGTGAAATTGTTTGTAGGTTGACATGAACTTTAAGTGATTAAAGTCTTGCTCGATGAAGGCAAGTGTAGTGTCTTCCATTTTGGGGGGGCACGTCTCATTTAAAGTAAATAGAAAATGAAATAAATATGTTGAATAAAAGGACGATACAATGCTCTACGCAGGCAATTGCTTGGTTGAAGCAGTTAAATTATGATACCAAATCATAGAAGAAAATTTCCTGATGCCATTAGGGATTTATTTTGCAAAGAAACTTTTATGACTCACTTTTCACACAATCTGTCTTCGTAAAATAAATATTAGTATGCTGTAAATAATATATATATATATATATATATATATATATATATATATATATATATGATAAAATGGCCTGAGGCTGCCACGCCTCGCCCCTATCAAATATCAAAACTCATGCTTCCCACGTGGATCCTGCGAGAGAGGAAGAATGGCGTCCTTATCGCCCAACATCCCCGAGTATAATCTTCCCCCGCTTCAAGTTTAATTAAGGAGGTTCAATTTCTCGTTTGCCTCCAGGCGTCGATCTGGACAGATTGAATTAGGCTTATGGGAAGATAAGATTTTTCTAAGCGCTACCGAGACATTCCATGAAAGTCCCCCATTGTCCCCTACCCCGAGGGGCTGGCTCCGGCTATTTATGTGATAGAATTTCGCGTTTGAAGCAGATCGAGATTACCTTCGTCAGGCATCACGCTGATCCGGTCTCCCTTGTGCACCTAGGAACTCTCTACCTCGAGAACCCCCCTATTGTCCAGAACAGGACAATATCCTTGAGTGCCAAGGTTCGTGCCCCTCGAGACGCCAAGGTAACAGGCCCCATCCCCTGTTGTTCAGAAAGAGAACAACTTTAGAACAGTCATTGTTCTTCAAGCCTGTTCGACAAGAAACGGTTCTGGCCTGCCTGTTGTTCAGAAAGAGAACAACTTTAGAACAGTCATTGTTGTTCGAGCCTGTTCGACAAGAAACGGCCCCCCCCCCCGTTGTTCAAAAGGAGAACAACTTTCGAACAGTCATTGTTCTTCGAGCCCGTTCGACAAGAAATGGTTCTCGTTCTCATGATATCACGTGGGTGGTAATTTAATTCCGCCCTTTTAACGTTCTTGAAGATAACGCTTGGTTACACCAATAACCTTAATTGTTCATCCAGAACCTCTCCAGGATCTTGTCTCAAGGATCACTCGTACTTCCGAGCCCCACTTCACTCTCACTCCTCTAAGTCAGTTCTTCCTCCCTCGATAAGGACAACCCCCCTAAAAACCCCTTCATCTGGGATAGAAATCGCCAGTCGGACCGAAGATTCCTTCAAAACGCACTCCTCTGCACGACGACCTTATAAATACGTAGGGATACGCATTGCATTTAACTATTTAACTTTGTGCCAACGTAACTCCGTGCTTTAACAAGGATTTAGCCAACCCTTTCCCTTCTTGTTTGTTTTTTCATTTTAAATCCCTCCAAATCTTGATCCTCCGCCTAGTCAAATATTCCCATGACCTTTTTCGTTCCATGTGTATCTCCCATTTTAATCCCCGGTCATTTAAATATTTTTCATGTGTTGTTAGTTAGATTAATTAATAAAATTCTATTTCATTAATGTTTACAATATTATTTATCCTTGGGCTCCGTTCCACTTCTTAAGTATATTGAAGATAAATAAGCCCTCTCCAGGCCTATTTATTTACGTAGTCATTCTCGGCCATCTGATCAACCCCGCACTCGAATATAGAATAATCCTCACAAAGAAACAAAGAATAGATATATAGTATATCGTTAGGAGCCGTTTCTACGAATATATATATATATATATATATATATATATATATATATATATATATATATATTTTTATGAATATGCAAAAATTCACAGAGGAAAATGAGAGGTGGATTCCAAGTAATTCCAAACTTGGTCAGTTCATTCTCAAGGAATAACGAATTACTTTACAGAGGTGGTATATATAAGAGACAACAGAGTGGTGTCACGCCCATGTACAGGGAAAGGTCACAGAATAAATAAATATTAACAAATAATAGATTAAATACCGGATACAAAAGGTAAAGACGTATAGATAAGGTCTACTTCCGGAATTTCTAACTGTGAGAAAATAATGTAGACATGCAATTATAAATACATTGAAATAAACAAAAAAAAGACATAACTAATCTAGTAAATCAAAGGGCTAAGAATTTCGTTACAAATAAGCCTTTTAATTACAGGATTCATTTTAAAGAGGTGAGAGAATATATTAAAATTAGGCGAGGAATTAATGAATGAGCATTCGAAAATATTTCATTTAACATAGTCATCATATTGGTGAATAAATCTAGCCAAATTCCAATCGATAGGGTGACTCTTTTCAGATAAAGGATAAAGAAAGCACTATTGCTTTCACCTTTTCTAATATTATATTTATATTGGATCAAGTGTACTCTTAATGATTTACCAGTTTGCCCAAAGTATTGCTTAGGGCAAACCGCAAAATCGACAGAATAAAGCCCCCCTCCCCTATACTATTGTTATTATTATTATTCAAAATGTTGTACATAGTAGACTCATATTTGAATATGAATGAAACATTTAAACTTTTCAAGAGGCGGGGAAGCAAGGGAAAGGACTCAGAAAACAGTAAAACAAGGGAGTCTTTAAAATTGTATGCAGGAGAGATTTCAGTTTTGTAAAACTATTTTTTCCCAAATATAGGCACCCTGCAATAAATTATTGAGGGTAGCAAAGGTTGTTACCTATTTCAAAGATTTTAAAAATCTCAAGATCCAAGAATTCCTGGCTGGTGACCCGCAACCTCCGGATAAACATTGAAATAAATTAAGACCGGTTGGCTTATCTTTATGACTTGAGTAAAAATGAATATAAGAACCGGCGTTGGTAGGCTTCCGATATACGGAAAATTCAATCCAGATGCAGTCCTATGAATAAGTAGATCTAGGAAAGGAAGGACACCATTTTTTTCGAGTTCAAGGGTAAATTTAATAGAGAGAACCTGAGAATTTATTTCAGTAAGAAAAATATTGAAATCCTTAGAAGTAGGCCACAAACAAATAATATCGTTCTATATATCGAAACTAAACGAGAAAATCGATAATGGTGTGGAGTAAGGTAGTTTAAAAAATCTCCATATATATGTATATATTAGAGAGGCCAAGGGATAAAAAAATTCCCATAGCTAAACCAAACTTTTGAAGGTAAAATTTACCCTTCAAAGAAAACTGACAATTTTTAGTACACATTGAGATGAGTTCAATGAAAATATTAACAGGCGAGGGAATATGAAAGTTACGCAATTTATCACTAAGGAAGGGGACAAGCTCGTTTACGGGCATTTTAGTAAAAGAGAACATAAATCGAATCTAACAAGGTAGAAGAAATTTGAGTAAGGAATGGAGTTAAGTTTATCAATAAGGCCGTAACTATTTTTAATGAAATTGAGAAATAGTACAAACAAGTGGAGTGAGTTATGAAGTGAGCTATTTAGATAAAGAATATGAAACCGAGCGAACAGAACTAATAATAGGGCGCATAGGGTTATTAGGCTTATGAATCTTAGCAAGACCATATAAATATGGCAGATAGGCATTACTAGATCTAAATTTAACAATTAAATCGGAAAAATGTTTAAGATGGGAACGCACTTTTTTGTATAAATCACTATTAACTTGAATCGTAAGATCTTTTTTCTAAGGAACATAGATAAAATGGTCATTTAGTAATAGATCCATATTAGCAATATGACACTTTATCCAAAATAAAGACTGCACCAGATTTATATACTCTAGTAATGTGTAATGAAGCATTATTTTGGATGGCAACTAAAGCACGACGGAAACACAAGGTGCAATTATAATGGGCTAGAGTAACTAAACAATAGTAAACGCAACTGTTAGCAATAGAAACATGTTCGCTAGGAATGTCACTAGATTTTTATAAATTTTCAAAACTTTTAGCAATTGAAACGTTAGAAGGTCTGGGTGAAATGGAGAAGTTCAGGCAAAATTCGTGGGCAGAATTTGTGATTTCATCAAGTTCTTGAGAAGAGAGGTTAACAACAGTTTCCGGTTGGCTGTTATTAGTCCAATAACTTTTGGAGATGAGGCATTGTAATTTAAGATCCAACATACGTTCTAATTTTGCAAGCCGTTTTCAGAGAGAGTGTAAGATGGAATCTTGGATCACGTTGTATTATAAGGCAGGGATGTTGGAGGAAAAAGCATGACGGAGAGCGTTGACTTCCTTAGAAGCAATGGAGATCTCGTACTTCTTGAGCGAAATACGTTTTAAGAGAAGAATACGTTCGATTTCTCCAAAGGTTTTACCATTAGTACAATTGTAAGATGTACCAAAAAAAGGAAGAGGTACGATCTCCTTAGCAAAACATTTATTAAGAAAGGAAAGTTTTTTCTTTCTGTCGTACGAGCGTAGCACAGCAGCACGATACTCTTTAACAATGGGTTTCAACACTGGATAAAATTGATCGAAGCTGTAAAGGACAAAGTTTTAGTTGAAGTGACGCGTGGAATCCATAATGAATATGAGAATCTCACAAAGTAGCGCGTGAGTAGAGCAATAAATTAAAGAATTCCAGAGTAAAATGAAAGGCGGATTCCAAGTACTTTCGACCTTGTTCAGTTCGTTTTTAAAGAATAAAGAATTACTTCATAGAGGTTGTATATATAAGAGACAAGAGAGTGGTGCTTCACCCATGTACAGCGAAAGGACACAGAATAGAGAAATTTTATCAAAGACAGGATTAAATACCGGATACGAAGAGTAAAGACATATAGATAAGGTCTACTTCCGGAACTTCAGACTGTGAGAAAAGAATGTAGAGATTTAGGTCACAAATATATGAAAACATACACATGCAATTATAAATACATTGAAATAAGCAAAAGAAACATAACTAATTAGAACATCAAAGGGTTAAGATTTAAAAGGGACAATTTCGTTACAAATAAGACTTTTAATTACAGGGGCCAGTTTAACGAGACCTGAGGATATATTAAAATTAGGCGAGGAATTAATCAATGAGCATTCGACAATATTTCTATTAACATAGTCATCAGTGTGAGGGAATCCCACGAGGAATTTCTTGTCCAGCAGGAAACTTCCATGTGCTGGAAAAGATTCTGTTAGGCTTAAATTGCTAAGCCTTACCACCCCCCTTCCACAAGCGGTAGCCTCGAACCGCGTCCACCACGGTCTATTTTTACACAGGTTAGAATGGCCTCGGCAAGAAGATTCGAGGCCATTCGAGAGTAGAGCAGTTTCCCGCTAACCCCCCGCGGTGAGAGCCTCAGACGTTAATAGTGCTCGAATCCCATAAGGAGACAAAGAGTTGAGAAGTCTCGCCCGGACTCAAGAAGATTCCACTAGTTCCAAGTCAACAACAAAGCAAAGTGACAGCAGAACTATTTGTGTATTATAATTAGCTCCAGCCAGTGAGGTAATTGCTAACAACAAAGCAAAGTGACAGCTGAACTATTTGTGTATTAGAATTAGACCCAGTCAGTGAGATAATTCCATTTAACGATCGCTACCGAGTGATTTTTCCGACTTCTCTTATCAACTCTTGTCTGTCGTAGAATGGATTCTCGACGATATACCATATATGACTATTCGTTGAGGGAACTATTCATTTATATTTAGAGTGCGTGGTGTCTGGGTTGACCGATATTATTTATCTTCAATATGCTTAAGAAGTAGAACTGAGCTCAAGGATAATAATATCGCTATCATTAATAAAATATAGTTTTATTAATTAAAAATACCAACAACACACAAAACGGAAAATATTGACATAAACAGAGAATGGAAAGGGTCGTGGGAAATCTAGCTAATCCGAGGATTAAGATTTGGAAGAGATTTAAAAAGGTAAAACAAATGAAAATTAAAGGGATGGGATGGTTCGCTAAACCATTTAAAGCACATGATAGGGTTGACAAAAGGGTTAAATACTCAAAGGTAACGTTCAGCTTACGTAATTACACGTGTTGTGCAGAGAAAGGCGACGTGAAGGAATCTTCGGTCCGCTGGCGAGTTCCAGCCGAAGGAGGGGGGGGGGGAATTAATTAATCCTAAAGTGGCGTCTTGGGAATGAGGAGCGTTTCTTGGCAAACAGGCTTAAAGAACAATGGCTGTTCTACGTTGTTCTCTTCTGAACAACACGGGGGGTGAGAACCGTCTCTTGTCTACGAGCTCAAAGAACAATGGCTGTTCTAATGTTGTTCTCTTTCTGAACAACATGGGGGAAGGGTGAGAACCGTTTCTTGTCAACGGGCTCAAAGAACAATGGCTGTTCTAACGTTGTTCTCTTTCTGAACAACAGGGGAATCGTGGTGGACTTGGCGTCTTGAAGGCTCGAACCTTGGCACTCAAGGGATATTGTCCTTTTCTGGACAATGATGGTGGATCTCGAGGTAACAACAAGGGGGAACAACAAGGAAAGAAGGTACCCTAGGGCACCTTACGGTCCATTCAAAGAGGGTACCTTTGGACTAGCAATCGAGCGGGCACATCCCCGCTCAATTGTTTTGCGTCCCTAAACGGCCACTTTTCAAGACTTTGTCTAGTCTTGACTTGAACTGGTCAACAGATTCACTGTTGACAACTTCCACTGGAAGTGCGTTCCACATACCGCAGATACTGTAAGTGAAAAAATTTCCACACAGATTGCGGTTGTAACGCTTCAGTTCAAGTTTGAAGCCGTGATTGCGCGTTCTGTTCTCACTCAGTGTGAACATATCCCGGTAGTCAACATTGTTGAACCCTCGAAGTATTTTGAAAACTTCGATGAGCTGACCACGCCGTCTACATGTTTCTAGCGAGAAGAGATCTAATTCCCTTAGTCTATCCTCATAACCTTTATGTCGGATAGAGGGAATCAGCTTGGTTGCCCTGCTTGTACGCGTTCCAATCTCGCGATGTCCTTTCGCAATGAAGGACTCCAAAATTGTACGGCATACTCCAGGTGCGGTCGGACAAGTGAGTTGTACAGGCACAGTACAATCTTCTGGTTCCGATAACCAAACTGGCGTTGAAGGCCCTTGGTGCACAAGGTGAGACTGGATCATAGTGATGTCTCGCGAAGAAAATCTGGATCTCGAATCTGCTCTTAGTGGTAAAGTTGACATATAAATAGTTGAGACATCCCCTTGGTGTAGGAGACAATGGAGTGGGGGCTTCGAGTGAAGGCACAGCCGCGCCTGAGAACAATACCTTATCTGACCAGAAGCCTAACTCAATCTGGCGTGATCGGCGCATGGGGCGAACGGGAAGGGATGATAAACCTGTTTGGTTCAATATTGACTCAGGTGGCGGCGATAATGCGCCCGGCTTCAAGGCGAAGATGCACGTGGGTAGCATCGTGTTTCTAAACAACATGTGATAACGGTTGAAATTAAGCGGCTTCAAACCATTCTATCACACCTTCGAAGCCCTCCTCGTTCGCCCTTCGTTTCGGGGTGCCTGAAATACTCTCACCTGGACTGGACCATAGCCCCCCCCCCCTGCCGTTTTGGAGGACTGTCATCACTTTAAGTTCCCGCTAGTAAGTTTTGAGCGCCCTCACCTCACGTGCAGAAGACATCCGTGAAGCCTTACCCTGTCGTCTCACCCAGAATCCTCCGTAAGCCAACCCCTATCCCCCTTCAGTAACCCATTTGAGTTAATTCCCTCCCAATTGAATAGTCTCCTCCTGTAATACATTAAATTTTAACTTCATAGTCTGATGCATAACTACAATTCCCCCCCCCCCCTCGTTTACTGATGTAATTTTGCCCATCAATTCTCTCATTATTTTTTTGTAAATTTAATTATATTTTTGTACATGCCTCTTTAAATAACCTTGAGCTTTGCCATTGCCCATAATATACCTGACCTCGTTGGACTCTTATCTAGTTGTTTTACCCGTCGAAACTCGTGGCGTTCGTCCCTTTTGTCGGTTCACCTTTAAGTTATCGGTCCCTTTCCTATAGATATAATATGGTATTGAGATAATGTAATGTCATACCACGACAATCAGATTTGTAAATAAATTTAGCCGAATTCCAATTGATATGGTGACTATTTTCAGATAAATGGACAAAGAAATCAGTATTACTTTCACTGCTTCTAATATTTTATTTATGTTGGGTCAAGCATACATTTAATGATTTATCCGGTTGCCCAAAGTATTGCTTATGGCAAACGGTACAATTGCGAGAATACCAGCCCCCTATACTATGTATTGTTATTATTATGAATTAACATTTTGTACATGGTAGACTCATACTTGAATATGAGTGAAACATTTAAACTTTTTAAGAGGTGGAGAAGCAATAAAAAGGACTCAGAAAACGGTAAAACAAGGGAGTTCTTAAAATTGTGTTTGGGAGTTCAAAGTTCAAAGTTAATGAAAATGATGAAATGTGTGGTTGGTTTTCTCAAGTGTGAAAATGTTTACTAGTTTGCCCTGGTCTTAGGGCATCACTAGCACGCTTTCTTCTTGTTTGTCTAAAAATTATTTTTCCTGGGAGGGATTTCGGTTCTGGAAAACGATTTATTTCCCAAATCTAGGCCCCCTGCATGATATTTGTTCAAAGATCTTAGAAATCTCAAGGTCCAAGAATTCTGGGCTGGTGATCCACACACCCCGGACAAATATTGAAATAAATACAGACCGTTTGACTTTATCATTATGAGCTGAGTAAGCATATATATAAGAGCCGGTGTTGGTAGGCTTCCGATAGCCGGAAAATTCAAATGCGATGGAGTCCTATGAATAGGTAGATCTATGAATGAGAGGACATCATTTTGTTCGAGTTTAAAGGTAAATTTAATAGAGGAAACCAGAGAATTTAGTTCAGTAAGAAAACCATTGACATCCTTAGAAGTCAAACAAGGAAAAAATTGATAATTCTGGCGAGTAAGATAGTTTCAAAAAACGACGTGGGAGATCATGTTATAAAATTGAAATGGTTTGCTATCAAAGAAGTATTTAACTTCAGCTTTTATTTCTTCTTCATTTGGGAACGTTTTATCATTTAAGAAGTTCTGCACTTCCAGAATAGAGGGTAGCAGCAGGTCTGGCTAGTACAGTGGTTGAGAGGGAACTTCCCACCCCAGCTTCAGGAGTTTTTTATGGAAATTGTTTGCACCGTATGGTGTGGTGTTATCATGAAGTAGCATGATATTAGGCTATTCCGCTTGGTTCTGTGTAATTGCATCTGCCATGCGTTGCAATTGTTGACCGTAATTGAGCGTCGATAGAATAATTTCATTCCAACAGTTCCCAGTAAATTATTTCCTTCACATCTCACCAGACACAAACAATAAGCTTTTTTTAATGTCAAGCAGCCTTTGCCAGAGAGTGTGCAGGTACGGCTTTGTATGTACAGCTTTTTTTCGGATTAGGTTTGAGTATAGATACCATTACTCATCTGGAGTAAGCACTTTGTTCGGCCAATCAAAACCACTTTTCTTGGACTCTAAGTGTTATATACGAGTCTATGCTGAATGACGGTCTAAGTTAGTCAGTTTAGGTGGAATACATAGGTTAATTTTTTTACTTTGCCAATTTCCTCTAAATGATGCAGAATGTCTGTATGACTGAAACTAAATCTTTCATACAGCTCTAATGATGTTATATGTGGATCAGTTTTGAAACAGGCGCACAAATGGTTATTTTCAATAAAAAAGGGGGATCACTTCTTGGCTATCTTGGAGATCGTGTTGGCAAGGATGAAACTTCTTAAATAAATCGTAGGCTGTGCGACGACTTATTGTGTCTTCTCCAAATGATTGCTTGATACGAATTTGCAAATGGGCAGTGTTAAGGCCAGATTTGTTAGCATACACTAAAAGACTACGTTTTAGAAACTTTAGATATCATAAAGGGGTTTCAAGCGAGGAATAGGAAAGCCAAGGCCACTCCATATTAACAAGTTGCACATCCCGTATAAATCTATAAATGAATAAACTTGTAAAAAAAACGTTGTGATGGAATTTGTTTCCAACCTAATATAAAATAATCCCGAAGGAATCAAAATTAACGAGATAAACAAATTTGGACACCACACACATGTGTTCAAAATAGTGTGTGCAACGAAGGGAATTGCTTAAAGATTTAACCAATCAGATTTACTTAGGGTGAACATCGGGATCCTCCTCGAATATATACAAGGTGAAAAACATATTACTCGTAACATCCAAATATGCTTCAGGTGATGAGAGATGGAAGACCACCAAACAAGAGAAAAAAAAGTTTCGAATTGGGACAAAAACTCTTGAATGGAAAGATTGTAAGGAAATAACCAAAAAATGCATAAACTGCAAGGGGCCACACATAACCATGACAATAGCGTGCTCCAAACAAAAAATAAATAGTGGGAAAGAAAGCAAATGAATCAAAAGAAAATAAACATAACTTATGCCGGAGTGGCAAAAAAACAAAACCGAAAAACAATGAAGGAAGCTAAGACAACCCTAACAGGATCACATTGAACATCTTTGGAACTTCTGAAGTTATGGCCTCGCACGTCATGAATATATGGAAACACGAAAACCTGCAAAAATACATCAAATACAATGCTTCAGACGAACGAGATGAAGTTGTAGTTCGAAGAGAGCTCCACCTTATCCGAAATCCTGAAATTAATAGTCACACCAACAATAAATACCCAAGAATACAAAAACGAAGAAGAAACAAGATTTAACGAAGAAACCAACGAAGAAAGTAAAAATGAAAACCTCATAGAGGCGTCAGATATAAATCTGAAAATATATTTCAACGAGATATACCAACTACCATGAGGAAAAGTGCAAGATAACATTATTAAGGCATTGCAAAAGTCAAATGCTAATGGGCCTTTAAAAGTAAGGCAGGAGAAGAGGACGAAAAAGAGGTAAAAAACCCTCTCATTCAAAGGACAAGATACATATCTATCTGTGGAGTGCATCATTCTGGGCTAAGAGATATATAAACAATTGAGATGTTGCAGGTTCGGAGTACAACAGAATCCTACATGAGATCCAGCTGACAGAAGGATAAGGAAACATAAGAACTTGAACATAATTAAACATTGCAAACTTAAAGGAAGAGAAAGCTCAGTTTACTGCAAGTAAATACACGGTTGCTTCGGTAAAACTACAAAAATCGGAAATATATTCTGAGAAACCGATCCAGATATTATATTAATCTCTGAACACGGAGTGAATCTTGAAAGAAGACCTAGGAAACTGATGAATTACACCGTCATTAACGCTAACCTTTCAGGTGAGCAACGTGACAGGGTGGCCATAACAAACAGGAGAGGTGGAGGAAAGAATCACCCCGATGATAATATTCCGTACTATTCCCCAGCCTCAGTGGACGGAAGAATTGCGGAGACAAAATCGACAACTACGCCAAATATATGATCAATTAAAGCTCTTCGGACCAAAAAGAGAAAGATTTAATGCGCTCAGAAAAGGGAAGAAATAATTAAGTATCTCATAGAAAAACAGCTATTTCCTATATGGGAAAACCTAAAAGAAAATAACAATTAAAACACGAACAGGGAGAAAACTTTCAATATAGGATTACAGAAGAACTATTTCGGGTTCACCAAAAGTCTCTGTTCTCCATAACAACAAAAGAGAATGAAAACCTCACTTTATAGATAGGCGAAATGGTCCACACTTAAATGAGAAAAAATATCGCTAAGACATCCTCAGAACCAACAGTAACGCAATAAAGGGAAGAAATTCTGGCTATAGGGACCTATATAACGAAACAAAAGTTATAATCAAATGATCCAACTAAAATGTGACAGGTGCCACAGGAATTACCAGAATAAATTTTACTCAGGCACCTGACAACTTCATAGAAACATTAAACATCTATAACGCATGCCTAAACACAGGTTACTTTATAGATGGCTATAAGCTAGCCAAATTGATTTACCTGCCGAAACCAGTAAATTAGTAAACAAAACAGATACAGGCCTATATCGCTATTGAATTTCATAGGCAAAGTTTTCGAAAAAATCCAGAATCGAAAATTACTAGTTCGGATTAAGAAGAAGAAAAGATAACACGATGAAACCTGGAATAATAATAGAAAAAGTAATCAAGGTAAAAGTAGAGAAGCCTACATCGATCTGACACTGAGAGATATAGGGATAGCATTTGACAAAGTCTGGATTATAGGATTGCAATATAAGCTTTAAAATCTCCAAATGAACAGAAATCTGGAGAGAATTCTCTATGATTACATCACAGAGGGAAATAGCATAAGTGGAGATGAATGATTATGCAGGATCGGTATTCGAACTGGAAGCTGGACTCCGTCATGGTGGTCTTTTTTAGCCGCACATTGTATTAAATCTATATAGCTGACTTGCTACCATCATTAATGCCTGATCATTGAAACATACAGTTCGCGGATGACATAAGCCAGCTCGTTACAGTCTTAAGCTTAAACTAACAACATGAGGGTATAAGCAATATATAACGGAGAGAAAGAATAAGGCAACAACGTTGCTAAACCTACTATACAGCTTACAGCGTTTAAGTAAAATAAATAGAGAAAATATATATGGCGCACAATGAAGGAAGGTTTACTTGTAACCTCTTACCCCATTTAGCAGCCAGTTTAATAGTAAAAAAATGCCACTTCAGAAGATTCAGAACTCGTCTACTTATAATAACTAACACGCGGAGAAGATATCTCAGAAGACAGCGGAGTCTGCTTCAAGAGGCATAAATAGAAGTGCTTAATATAAACATCAAGAAAAGAGCAGAAAAAATTATAGAGGAAAATAAAATTACCTCGAACGTTTGCAGAGCAGACCCCCACCAGAGCAAAAATCCACTTTAATATTTAATTTCTCAGCGAAAGACTTCATTTGAAAATTGAAGCACCATCCGAGTATACTTAATTGAAATCTTTAACCAAAAGGAAGGAACGAAACACTCAAAAGGACATATATCCCACTATTAATAAAAGAACTGAATAGTCTACTTGGAGGATAAAACACTCATTTAACACTTTTATACATCCTTAGGATTACTATTACCATACGTACCTCTCACCTGTTAAAAAATAAAACAAGATTACCCTCACTTTCGTCTTTGTAAATAGTTCTTTGTTAATAAACCCTAACGCACTAGGATTTCTCTTTCTCTCTCCTTGGCGGATTCAGTATTATTTGACTCACGTCCAAATTTGAGAGCTTTTTATCATTAATATTGCTACCCACCTCATGAGTGTGAAATCAATAGTCTAGCAACGAGCCTGTAGCGCCAATGACACCAATTGCTCTCACTTTTGATGCAAGTGATCATGAACCGCCTTGATGAACATTTGAGGACCTTGAACGTTAATTGAACGTAATGTGACGCAAAAGAATCTCCCATCTTTGAGCATCGAGGCTAATTTAAAGAGTTGCTTTCCCTATTTGCATGGAGTGCTTTTCGGAGTATCCTCTAATGGCCACTCAGCATATTGGTGCTTCCAGACCTTTTCAATTTCCTTAAAATAGCTTTGTACGTACCATAAATTTTTCAAGCAAATTACTTCTTTTCCAACGCCGTTATAAGACACTCACGATGGTTAAATTTTTTTTTAAATAAATAAAATGGGACCGAAAACAAATCATATTTTTGTTTGTTTTCTTAGATTTTGTTTTGCTTTATGCTCTTTATTCCCTTTATAAATGCCAGTTTGACATTTTTTCCATTGGTAACGGCCATTTCCTTCTAGAATTATATTTTTCGATTATTTAAAACTAATAATTGCATTCTTTTTCGTTAAGAGATCTAATCATTCAATTTTCATTTTGACCCAGAACTGAAATTAATGGACAAAATATAGACCAAATAAAATAACCATAAATTCCATTACTGATAAAAGGTGGCAAAAATCGATTTCCAATTTTTTATCATCATCACTAACTGTATAATTTAAGAAGGTGGATTTTTTTGATTATTTGAATTTTATAATTTCATCTTAGTTTGGTTTTGACTAATGTTTATTATCAAAGTTATTTCTAATAATTATTTTATAATATCAAAAACAAAATGGGAAAGTTTAGAAATAAATATAAGTATCGAAATTTTGTGAATTTTTTAAAACCAAAAGAATTACAAGCGGTGAAGTCCAGAGAATTTATTTTTATTTATCTTCTTCTATAAATATATTTCAGCAACGTGATATTTTGAAAGGGGGGAAATTTAATTTAGAGTTGCTTTTTAAAATTATTATAATTGGCAAAGTTCAAAAAATTTAGAAAAAATTTAACCATGGCTGCTTTTTTTTAGATTTTAAATTTTAATCTTAGTAGTGAAGCGCAAGCTTGCTTGGTTTGTTTATGAATTGTTTTGCTTTTCGAAGGGGTTTTGTTTTCGCTAGTTTTTATGGTAGGCATTTCTGAGAGGCTCTTTTAGAGGTTATTTACAATTTAAAAAAAAAAAACAGTTTTTAGCAGCTTCGTTAACACTCTTAATTTTGAATTTTTCAGGTGCAGCTTAATTTCGACCAAATTTTTAATCCTTCCCTGCCCCTAATGGTAGATATCTTCTATGCAAGAAACGGGTAGGAGATTTGCGCGACATCTCTAAATTATTCCAATAAATCGAATGAACTATTTAGTCATCATTTTTCGGCCGGATTTAACTTTGTTGGTCATGTCTATTTTCACGAAATAAAATAATTTCATACTTTCAATTTAGTATCACATTTTATTTTAATATCAACTCTAAATCTTTCGTAATAAACATTGTTCACGGTCATTCGATTTCTCGTCTCATCGAAGCCAAATCTTACACAGATAATCCGATTCTCCAAAGGCACCAATGCGCGAAATGAGCTGAGATCTTGTTGCCTTGTATTTTGTGTTCATATCATTGAATGCTTGGATTCCTTGCTTGCGAGGATGTTCGCAGAGGATTTACAAATCATTATACTTTCTTTTGATTTTTTGGTGACATACATCTTTAATATTCCTTACTCCTGTCTTTCTATTTAGCATTAGATTTCTTTCCTATTTACATTATAACAAATTTTCATAGATGACTGACATCTATATAATTTAGGATATTAACGCTTATACTAGGAGATAATATGTGTTTTAATGGAGCAACGTATGACAGAAATTGTCACTAGTAAGTCCTGGTCAGTAAGATAAATTTGTGTGAGTAGATACGTGGAAGGATTTTGGAAGATATTCGGGAGCACGAGTGCGGCTGCATCAGGAAACCTGTTGCGTAATTGAGAATGAAGAGAAGAGGCTGTCCATTGAGTTCCCGGACTCTTCACCAGAACCAGTTGCAACAGCTCATTGCGTGAAGAAAAAATGAAGAAAGGAGGGAAAAGATGGGGAAAGTCAAAGAGTATGTTAGATAGCGTAATTCAAGTTCGGCAGTTAGAGCAAGTGGAGGTTGAGAGTGTAAGATCTTTTTTCTGTACGCATGCATGGGAAGGGTCACGTAAAAGTAAGGCGAATACAGGAAAATACCGTAAACTAGGAAGGAATAACGTCCAGCAATCAATGACCTTTTGGCGTGAAATGTGATGAAGGATGGAGATAGCCAATTAGTAAACCATTGCGAATACATGAACTATTTACCTAGTGGTAGGACATCAATGAAAGGTAGGCTTGTCGAAGGCAATCCTAGCAGCTTGTCCCCTCCCCCTCTCAATGCCAGTCACCCAGATCAATGTAATAGGGGTCATAACAAAAGAGTAATATATTACGATAAAAATCAATGATGAAAGAATATAAAATAATCCAAAACCTTACATTTCCTTGTTGTGAAATTTGAAAACAGCCCAAAATAGTGAGTTAATTGACGTCAAAAATTAAACAGTGATTCACTACTAGAAAGTTGCGCAATTTATTTTTCGTGACATGTTGGTTTTTATTATATTTTTCAATAATGTTTTCGCATGATAATATAATAAAAAATTAATGATATTCTAGCCCTATTTTATAAAATAAATGGAAAAATGCCATAGTTTAGAATGTTTCAAGACTAAATAAAGAGGTAATGACTTTGGATAAAATCTAGCCTTTAGATCTGACATAGGAATTCAAGTTACTATTAATACTAAGAAACTTTTAAAGATTTAATTTTCAAAAGGCGAAAAAGTCTAATGGCCATTTTACTGCGGAGTTTTTAATATGATTCTTGATCAAAAAACGTAGAAATTCTTAAATTTATATTTGCTCAAGGCGCACTAACGCTTCGTTATTTTCCAGATAACATCTTCAGATTTGAGGTTCAAGTCAAAAACTTCTGGATAAAACGTATTTCCAATGTTGTGAATTGGTAAATCACATTATTGTCACCTTTAGAGTTTAATCTAGAAGTAACTTGAAGTTTTGGTACTGACAAAGGAAAAAGAATATTTGTTTTGTGTTGTTATTCTTTCAACATTATTATAGAGATTATTTATTCTTTGATAAATGGTTCTTTCTCTCATATGCTTTTTAACCTTTAAATACGCGCAAAGTTAAACCAATTAACACTAAAATGTCGAGGAAGACCATAAACAGGAATACTAGTACAAGAAAATAATCCAAAATGAAAAATAAAAATCATTTATAATGCTGCCGAAGAACAATAAATACGGGTAGTCAATGCTATATTAAATAAAAAAGTAAAACTAGAATAAACGTCTGGTTCCTGGTGTACCAACGGTGTGTGACTAAACGCGACTACTAAATTTTATATTTACTGGAGTTTTAACAATCCGTTGCTATTGCCCATGACAGTATAAAAATAAAAAATTATTTCTTATTAACTATAAGTGTAATATAAGCTACTTAGTCTGCTGAATCCTAGGCGCTCCTTAGATCAACTCTCTAACACTGGAAAAAATCTTTTGGAAAAAAATGGATTTTCAAGGCCTTTTGGAATATTCTAAGAGAGAGAGAGAGGAGAGAAGAGCAAAATGCAGTTCATTCCATGTCTAAGAATAGCAGATTGAGAAGGCAGGATTACTCAATCAACACAAACGACTACTAGGTCGATGCAACAAAGCAACAAAGGCCGGAAATTAATTATATTTGTAGTCAAGAGGGGTCGATTGAAAAAGACAGGTACGAGGGGGGGTCAATAAGTTCTGCAATTTGGTTATAAGGAAACGAGATATGAGGAAAAGTGTTTTATTATTTTTCAATAAAACGAAAACCGACTTGAATGCACTTACGCCACTTGTCCCTGAGGCTTCGAATTCCCGACAACCAGAAATCTCCTGACTGCTGTTCAATCCACTCCTGGACGGCGAGCTGGACATCTTCATCGTCCCCAAACCGGCGTCCACGCAGTGTAGCCTTGAGCTGGCGGAATAAAAAGTAGTCGCTAGGGGCCAGATCTGGACTGTAGGGGGGTGGTTGAGCTCCTCGAATCCTCACTCGCGCAGGGCAGCTTGTGCAACTCTGGCCTTGTGGACTTTGACGACGTTGAAGTCGATCATGGGGCGTGAGGTTTCTACGGATCCAACGGGCAGAGACTTTGGTCATGGCTAAATTGTCGTGGATGGTGTTGATAACACTTGCATGTGATATTCCAAGTTTTCACTCGATTTCCTTGACCTTAACCCGTCGATTTTCGAGGATCATCCTGTCCACACGGACCACATTGTCCTCGTTGGTCAGGTCTGACGGGCGTCCTGGAAGGGGGTTATCTTCAAAGGACTCACGACCATGGCGGAACTCCCTATTCTAGCGAGCAATGGTTGCATAGGAAAGGCGGGGTTGGAGTCCACTGCAACCATGCGTTCATGGATCCCTTTTGCATTCTTGACTTCCTTGGTTAAAAATTTGATCACTCTGCGGTGCTCAACCTTCTCCATTGTTGAAAAATTTGTGACTGACGAGCTGCGATCAGCTACTGCTTCTTAAATAAACGAGACAGGAGCGTGCGGCTGCAAGTCCTGACTTGTCATAACTTGTCCTATCACCCGCACAAACAGCCATCCCCCTTCCTCTGTTTTGCCCTACCGATTCGCAAAACTTATTGACCGCCTCTCGTATGATAGGACAAAGTAATTAAAAGCCTGAGGCAAAGGAGAAGAACTTTAAAGACGATGCACGAGAGAAACGATACAGGTGGAAAAATTCATGGAGTCCATATGTAATTTTATACATTTGAAGATGTCGGAGGGTGGAAATATGACATCGAGCAAGAAAAAGTTACATCAGTAAATGCTGAAGGTGTAATGGCTTGGAACAGCCATTGAGCGGATCTAGCAAAGATCTCGGAGTAAGCAAGGAAACGGCTTCCCAGATACAAATAAGATAAGCTTTGCGAAACAAACGACTGTCAAAAAGGAAACGTAGGTTTTTAACGGTCAGAAAAATTATCTTTGGGGAGAACAACGTTCAGAAAGAAAAAAAACACGGCGAAAAACTCGTTTATTTCTAATTGCAGTAACTACTTTCGGGTTATAAACTGTAAATAAAATCACCTGCGTTCAATTATTTCTTTGCCATTTAGGGAGTAAGGATACATATTTAAACTTATTCGCATCATTATATCTAAGGATATTCTTGAAATTATCAAAATGTTACCTCTTGCATTTAGCCAAGATAGATTAAAAGAAACAAATCTTAAACGTGTTTTGCTCCGAAGAGAGACGAGTTGATATCAATGACAACTTTTTTACGGGATCTCCGGTAAATGTGTTGCGTGTAATGTTAAGGTTTATTTGGGTACATAAAAAGGAATAATATGTACATACTTTGAAAAGATCGAACACTGATAAAGCTAAACAAAAATGTTTTCGTTTCATTTTATGTGGATAAGATTTATGCCAATCTCATCTTAGTGTGAATAATGAACCAGATAGAGCAACTAGTCCTTGGTTTTCTATTTTCCGGCCCATAATTTATCTAATCCAAGTTCTCTTCTTTTCTTTAACTATGGCTCAGTGATAACGCCGGAGTTTCTTTTAAGAAACGTCGAGATCATCTCCTCTTAACAAATTGAAGTGATTTATAGCAAAATTTCATATAATTTATAAAATTATAAAAACCAAACTTTTGAAGTCTTAAAACTACAATCATTTAAATTTCCTATAACACCAAGAAATATAAATAGAAAACAAAAAATAAAAACGAACAACCAATTGTCCATTATGTATATCAAAGGGGAAAAATTGAAAATTGAAATTTACCTCTCCATTATTTCGACACAAATTACCTAATCTTTTTACTATTAAGATAATTTGTTAGGTATATTTTGACATACCACATTCTTGTATGTGTCAAACATATCAAAAATCTGAAGGAAAAAGCTAAATGTAAATAAACGATCCCTAAAGTGAGAAAAATAGCGGTTGAAAACAAGAAAGAAACCAGGTAATGTGGGTGGGTGAAAACTTCTGGTGACTGCATTATCGAGGCCTTGATTTATATCCATTCTTTCTTTCTTATCTATTAAATTGCACCCGACTCTACAGATTAACGACTCAATCACACTCGAAGGCACTTTGTTATAAATATTTGTATTTTAAAGAAATACGCAAATGCTATATAATATAAATCGTAGATATATACACGATGCGTTGGGTAATTTGTTCTCTAACTTCAAATTAAAATGCAATAACACAGATTGTTCATTTATAAAGACATATTTACTAAAGTTACAGGTTAAAGAATTGAACTATTCTACTGTTAATGTGATTCGATGAAGTTCCCGTTGGACTTAACTGGCCTCCAATGGCCTAAAATGGCCTCAAACGGCCTCCAGCCGGTAATGAAATCTGCTGCAGGTCTTCTCGGCGGTCCTCCTGTTAACTGAGTGAAAACTTCTGTGTCCCAGGACCTAGGTTTCACTTTGGTGCTGCACTGGGACTTAATGGCCCCTCTCTCAGCCATGGTACAAAATATACATAATAGTTCAGTGGGTTGCAGTTTAGGGAGTTAAGAGGCAAGATGTTCAGAGTGCTGTGGTCAAAGAAGTTGTCTAAGAGATAAGACTAGGTCATCCTGCTAACCTAGCAAGGTGCAAAGTCCCGCTTCCATAGGTAAAGCTTTTCAATGGCCACTTCCTGTATCCAGGAAAACACCAAGTCCTCTAATTCCTCATGATTTTCGGTACATCTGTGGGGGCAGAGCAATCCAGCGGTTGTTTGCGAGTTCATAGCCTGGTCCTGACAGAAATTGTTCTTGTATGAGAAAAACCAAAGAATGCCCGCACGTTCTTTCCACTTGTTCTTTATCTCCTGAGACAGATACTGGTAGCTCTTTCTCATCTTTTATTAGTAACAACGGATATCCTCATTCACTATACTATGAGCCTGATGAGAGACTGACAATCCCTTGTCCCTAGCTATTGTCCTCAGTGATCTCCTGGGATAATTTTCAGTGATAGCCTGGATCTCCGCGATAGAATCTGGGGTTCTTTTCATATCACATTTTTTAGAGTGTGGTTTCAGAGCCATCGTACCCTCATAATCAGTACCTGATTCATAAAACTCTTTCCTGATTCTCTGCACCACCGGCAGATTGACACTCAAGCAACCAAAGAACGTTGCATTGGAGCTCCTGGCCTAAATCTAAGTCAGCACACATTGTCTTTTGCACATTTTTGGATAATTGACTTCAATCATGGTATTTCTTGTTGCACAGACAAAACCTAACTGAGTCTACTGTGGTAGGGATAAAAAGAACTGATGCCAACAACGAACATAAACAGGATTCGGATTTGTTAACGGCTTAAAATTACCAAATTTATATTTGATGTTATAGACAAAAATGGATTTACATTATTCTTGATATTTATATCTATCCTTAATTGTCACTGATAGTTCTGTCGGTATGAAATCATAACTAGGTTGCTATTTAAACGAGTTAGTTTTCATATAGTTTATTAAAATGGTCCGTAATACCTCTTGTATAATTCCAAGTTTCGTTAGGATTTACAAAAACAAAACAGCACTGAGCCGATATAGAAAATGAATGTACCAAATTCTTCAAACAAATAATTCCGGGAATGGAATTTTTGATTTTATATATGCTTCTCGGTAATAGCCGAAAAGGATGCGCAAAATAATTTTATCTTAGCGAGGATCTTTATCACGGTTGTGATTAGAAAACAGACCGCGCTCGTTTGAATTAGTTTCCGACCGCGCGTTTCTAAATCGGAAAATACAATTTGTCGGTGCTAATTCCTCGAGAAAGAGCAGTTTACGGCGGATTCGTTTATCTGTAGAATGAACAATTGTAGATATTTTGTTTTGGTTTTGATTTATCTCTCTTACACTTATGTATGTGATCGGATTTTCTTTTTTTTTCTTTCTTCATTCGCTTGTTGTTCATTCTCACTCACCTATTCATATCCTTAAGAGCTTTTACAATTTCGTATAGTTATTTTTTCTTTTCCATTCTCATTCTTCATTTCTGCTCGAGGCTTTGTATTTGTGATAATTCTTTATCTCTACTATGATTTCATCATATGGATCAGTTCGAAGACAGCAGCGCCATCTTGGTAGTCGCTTGCTTACAGTTAAATATAAAATAAAAAGCACCCAATTTCCACAATTATATATTTTTATTTTTAATACCAAAATCGACATTACGATTCATTGTACATTCGTTTCTGTTTATCAAGGGAGCAATCCTGTATTTAGGAACATTATAATTAGATTCTGATCTTCAGCGAGCAGCTCAAACCTACCAAAGCATTGAACCATTTCTGACAGCGTTCTCTAAGTTTAAAAAATTTGCTGAAACGCTGAAGCGTCCATCTAATTAAATTGAAATGCCCCACACATTCAAACTGCGACAATTCGGAGTACGGTGACTAAAAATATTTCTTTGTCCCTTTCTATTTATCTTTATTCAGTGTCTCTCTGGCTCTCTCTCTCTCTCTCACCACCTCCTTTCTCCAGCCCTCTCCATCTATATCTCTTTCATTCTGTCTGTCTATCTTTCTCTATGTATTTCAGTCTCTGTATGCGACTCTCTCTCTCCGTATCTGTCTCACTTTCTAAGTACAGGTGTTTGTCTCTCTCTGTTTCACTCTCTCTCTCTCTCTCTCTCCGTGTTTTTTCTGGGTGTTATTCTTTAGTTAATTTATCTGCTTCTCTCTATCTCTCTCTCTCTCTCTCTCTCTCTCTCTCTCTCGATTATTAATGATTGGAATAATTCGATTATTAATGATTGGAATAATTTGCCAAACGAGGTAGTGGACAGCAGCACTATAGATTCATTTAAAATGAGATTAGACAAACACTTAACAAATATTGGAATTGTTTAGCATAAGCTACAAAATAAAATAATATTACAAAAATATAACTCTTTCAGGTGTATGTAGGTGGTTTTCACATGCATTTCATTTAATTACTATTCAATGCAAATTTCCTTCAGGTACTGTTTTCTTACACCTGCAAGGTACATTTCCCAAATTATTTCATGTACGGCTTTTGCCGGAGGGAGTGGAGGGTGGGGAGAGCCTAAAACTTTTCTATCCTTTACTTCTACTATTCTATGTGTAAGTGGCAGTAGATTTAAGGCCAGATCACCTTAGTCTGGGCCGTAAGGCCCGTGTGATCTGTGTATCTATGTAACTCTATGTAACTCTCTCTCTCTCTCTATCTATCTCTATCTCTCGCTCTCTCTCTGTATCGCTCGTGCACTGTCTCTATTTCCGTTTCCATCTCCTTGTCTCATTCTCTTTATGTATCTATCTAACTTTATTTTTCTGTATCTCTCTTTCTGTCTTTTTCATTTTCCTTTTCTCTCGCTCGATGTAGCTCTCTCTCTTTGTCGCTCACACTGTGCATCTGCCTCGCTGTATGTGTATGTATATGCGTCTGTCTCTCTTTCTCTCACTTTCACAGTATCGCTGTCTCTCTTTATGACTCTACCGTTTGTTTTTCTCTCTCTCCCCAATATCCAGCATTCTGCCCCATTCCCTTTTATTCTTACCCCTTCTCCCAATCTCCCCATCTCCGCCTGTCCGACTCTCTTCCTCCATCCCTCATTGCAAACTCTCTCCATTTGTTACTCTCCCTCTCACCCTCACTGCCACTATATGTACTCCAACTCCCCATTGGCAAACTTATAACCACTCTCACCATCTACCTCTACACCCCCTCTCGCCACTTCCCTCCTTTCTCTGTGTCAAATTCTGTCTTTCTCCCTCTTTTCTTTCTCTATGTCTGTCTCTCTAACTTATTGTCTCTTTTTTCTCTATCCGAGCTAAGCTTTTCTATCTCTCTTTTTCTCCTTGCGCTTATTTTCTCTCTCCGCCCTTGCTCTGCTTCTCTCTCTCTCTCTCTCTCTCTCTCTCTCTCTCTCTCTCTCTCTCTATATATATATATATATATATATATATATATATATATATATATATATATATATATATATATATATATATATATATATATATATATATATATATATATATATATATATATATATATATATATATATATATATATATATATATATATATATATATATATATATATATATATTTATTTATTTTTTTTTCTCTAATATCTTCCCTCGTCCCCTTCTCACTCCTCTCCCCATCCCCCAATTATCCCTCATTCCACTAATCCTATTCATTCTTCTCCACTCTCCCATTCCCCTTCATCTTCCCCTATCGCCCCACTCTCATCATCCCTCTCTGTCCCTTTCATCGTATCTCCCCCTTTCTCTTTCTCTCTCTCTCTCTCTCTCTCTCTCTCTCTCTCTCTCTCTCTCTCTCTCTCTCTCTCTGTCTGTATATTTTTTTCTCTCTCCCTCTAACATTTTTTAATCTACCCTTTGTCTCATATTCCCACTTCCCCCATCTAAATTTCTCTCTCTTCTCCTCACTCACTCGTTGGGCGCCTCCTTGCAGTGGAGAGAGAGCTGGCGTGTTACGTAGAGCTCCTGAGCAATCTCGTCGGGGCCACCTTCGTGGCGCCCCTGCTATGGTTACCCTTGTTGAATTGGTCGGAAATGAGGTTCCAGACAAAGTGCGTCTATATTCTGCTCGTCTATCCTGTGCTCTGCTAGGCTTTTTCTTTCTAGGACCCATGTTTAAAAAAAAACAACTATGACTTTCCTTTTAGCTCCACCATTTACCCTTCTATCTAGAATATAAGGACGTTTCGACTACCTCGTGCGTCAGAAGAAAGGCTTTGAAACCTCTAAAATCAACGCCAATTAACGCTCACTGGTTGCGAGAGGCTGGGACTAGAGGGGTCCCAGCCGCTGGGACACGATGAATGGGATGAAGGTATGTGCCTCGTTAACTCCGTGCCTAGTGTGTAATTTCTGACCCTTTCCAGTGACCATTGAAGGGTTCCTCTGGTAGCACCGGCCGTGGTGACAGGCCTTTGTTCCCAGGTTGGCTACCAGACAAAAAAAAAGCCTTGGATCAAGTCTCTTGGTGTTGCGAGATATCCATTGAACACTACACTGAAAATCTTAGTTGCCCTGAAGCGAACTAGGAGTTTAGTAGGGAGCATGTTCCGCTGTCACCTGATGCAAAATCGATGGCATTCGGGCCGTCAGTGGTTCTTGGATTGGGAGCCACGGCAAGCCGGACTTGGACGACTTGTTCGGAGGAACAGCCGCAAAGGAGCGTACCTTCTGAAAGATGCGGGAGCGACTCACACTGGTCAAAATCACCAACCCCCCATTTTGTACTTATTGATTGGTCGCAAAGTTATTAGTGCTATAAAATGTTCAACAGGAGTAGAAAGAGAGGACCAGCTACTTTAAAGTACACCTATGCGATATGCCAATAAAGGAAGTGATGTGTAGGCTTCCCAGATGGGTGTTATTCGAAATGTCACCCGGGCAGTATCTGCACTGATTGCATCGGGGAAGATAAATTCAAGAAACAGTGGCTTATTGCAATGAATTAAAAGATCTCTATAGAACATTCAAAGAGAAATCTAATGCACGCAAGATGAAATTACACAGCTTGGAATCGGAGCTCCAGCGCTAGACCCGCCGACTCGAAGACAGGATAGCAGAGTTGGATTCAAGATTAGAGACTCAGTCAGCTTGAGCCCCAGGTGAGCTCCCTACCAACGTGGGTGGATCTGCCGATGCCACTCTCACCCGGGAAGCAAACACTGCATCGGCAGTACTGCACTAGCTGAGTGGAGAAGAGGTGAAGAAGAGAAAGAAGAAAAACAACAACAACAGGGCTAAAACTCCCCCTTATCCGAGCTTTGAGGGTTCCAGCGTCACTGATGCCAAAAGGGTATGCCACGATGTTTTCACCCCTGTCGGAGGGGAGTAAAAAGACTAAGGTAACTTCCGAGGGCGACGCCGGTGTCAACCTCCAATAGATTTGCAGCTCTTGATTTTGGCTGAGAGGCAACAATCGTTGCCGGGGAATCTAAAGTGATGGACTTGAGGAGTAGGCCAAACGGGACGCAGAATGAAATGTAGGTAACTACCCATGGAAGCGGACCCGAGATGTTAAGCAGGAACTAAACAAGTTACGACTAAGACAGATTGATTTACTGGTAGTCGTACTAGTCAGCGGAAACAAATTGTTCCTACGGGGCGGTATTTCAAGCTTTACTAAACCCATCAGTGAGGATGCACCGGAGGTGACGTTGCCAACCAAAAGGTTTTGAGCATCAAGTGAAGTTTCGGCGAGATCCTGTCAGACATGGGCGTAAATTTCATCAACCCGTTCGACGAGTTCTACGGCCGGTCAGGACTGTTCGTTAATGACGGTACCCACCTGTCTGTCCGTGAGAGAGTAATGTTGCGTGAGCTTATCCGTCGCCGTTTATACTGGGTGGAGAGGTTCGGTTAAGGTGGACGGACGACCGGAACACATTTGGGAGATTTTGTCGAAGTAGCGCTCTCGTCAGCCAAGGTTGAACAGCCCAAAGCCAATACTTCCGTCCATACGATAGATGGGGTGTTGATGGGTGATGGTTAGCCTCCGAATCTAGCTCCAGGGTAGAAAACGCCCAACGAACCGTCGGGAAACGGAAAAGTAAAGGAGGCAGTAGGGCCAGTAAACGCCCCCTAAGAGTACTTGGCATCGTGGTTATCACGGAGTCGTGGATCCGTGAAGACACTGGAGACCTTATAGGCGAGTTTGGAGTACCCGCTTACGCAACTTTTCCTTTGGATCGCGCTGATCAGGAAGCGGCTAAGTTTTTTGTATGTATGTACGGGACCATCTCTCTCCCGTTGAGTGCATACCTGTGGCGTAGCATGAGGTGGTAGGAGTGGACATTAATGTCGACGATACAATGTACAGAATATTAGTGGCCTACCGTCCTCCCGATCGGACAGTGTAGGTGGATATGGATCTGTACCAAAAACTGTTCAATCTCTTAGATGGTCCCTCGTCGCTGCTGATATGTGATTCACATGGCGAGTCTACAGGCGACGGAGAGGAGTCTCGGCTTGTGGACTTTGCTAACAGCAACCTTTTGAATCGGTGGGTCTGCGAGCCTACCCAAGGAGGTAAAGTTCTAGATCTAGTATAACGGATCTAGAATAACGCATCACTTAGAGTTCTACAACCTGTTGAGGGACACCCAGCACCGTTTCGAAAGAAAGTGCCCGTGATTCACGAACCTGCTTGAATTCTTTGTCGGGATGATGAGCGAGTTTTACAGAAGTCCAGCGGTGGACATACTTTATTTGGATTTCCAAAAGGCTTTCGATAATTACCCCTACCTTCGACTAATGGCAAAAGTAAGTGCCTTGGGTATTAAAAGAAAGTTGGCAGACTAGTTATAAAGTTGATTATCGGTGGTCGTCATAAACGAGTGGACTTCCTCAGGGCTCCGTATTTGTCCCTATGTTATTCACTATCTACATCAACGACATAAATGAGGGACTGATGAACCGCCTCGCGAATTTGCCGACGACACAAAAATTAGAGCGAACATAACGACGACCAGAAACTTCCAGGGGGTGAGGGCGAACCTACCGATGATCGCCGAGTGGATTAACAAGTGGTAGAAGCCTTTCAACTTAGACAAGTGCAAGCTGATGCACATCGGATATGCAAATCCTCGGTCAGACTACGAGCTACAAAGTATGCGTCTTGAGTCAACTGATTTCGAGAAGGACTTAGTTGTGCTGATTAGCAGAGATATCAAATTCTTGAAGCACTGCTTACAGGTAGATAAGAAGGCTCAACGTCTGCTAGGTTACATCAGGAGTCAATTCAGCATTCGGAATAAGGAGTTTGTTCTTCTTTTGTACAACTCACTGGTATGGCCTTACCTGGAGTACGTGGTTCAGTTCTGGTAATCTCATTATCGAAAAGACAACGATTGTTTGGAAAAGTTGCAAGCAAGGGCCACGAAACTGATCCCTTCACTACAGAACATGATATGGCTGCAAAGTATCGAAGACTGCGTGCTCGTCTCATAGAGAGTTTCTAAAATTTGAAGGGCTGTGAAAATGTTGACTACACGAAGTACTTTTTCCTTAACCAGAATGCGACTCGAAATCACGGGTGGAAGGTGGCGTTACCCAGATTAAATAAGCTTTCGGTAAGTAATTCCTTCATATACGATATCTGCGAAACGTTTAAATAGACAGCTAGTGGTAGTTGTCAACAGTAGCAGTGTCATACATTTCAAAAGTTGACTCGACAACATATATTTTAGAACATAATATTGTGCTGATAGCGTGACGGAAGGGATAGTTGAATTTATATTAGCGTAAGTTAGCTAAGTTTCATCTTCTACGTAGTGCCTCTTCGGCATGGGCCCCAAGGCCTTTGAGGTACTTTTTTCCCGTTGTAACTCTTCCCCTCTCTCCCTATTCCCACTCTCCTCTTCTTCACATTCCCCTCTATTTCCACTATATCCCTGTTGAACTGAAGCGGTTAAAACGGGATCATTTTTCCCGTACACGATCTGAAACTACTGGAACGCCCTGCCCGTATAAATTTGTAACATCAGCACTGAGGGTCAGTTCATGATTGTCCTGATTAAGTCATAAAAAGGCTTTATATTTTGGCCAATCTTTCTTTATTTCTGTCTACATCTCTTTTTCTCTTATCCACATCATCTATGTCACTCTCCAGTTGTCTCTCTCCGCCACTCACGCCACCCCACTCTCTCTCTCTCTTTCTCTCTCTCTCTCCTCTGTTTTATGCCTCTTTCTCTCTCGGTTTCTGTTTCAATGAGTCTTTGTTTCTTTACAACTCTCTCCCCGTCTGCCTCTCTCTCTCTCTCTCTCTCTCTCTCTCTCTCTCTCTCTCTCTCTCTCTCTCTCTCTCTCTCTCTCTCTCTCTCTCTATCTCTCTCTCTCTCTCTCTTTGATAAGGTACCACACCGCCACCTTCTCCGGAGAGTGCGAGCGCTGGGCATAGACGGAAAAGTAGCCGGCTGGATCGAGAACTAGCTAAGTGGCAGATGGCAACGGGTGGTGGTGAATGGACAGGCTTCTGAGTGGGTGCCCGTTACTAGCAGGGTGCCTCAAGGTTCTATCCTGGGACCACTACTATTCATCATCTACGTCAACGACTTGGAAGGTGACATGGTTGCCAAGATTTCCAAATTTGCCGACGATAACAAGCTTGGTATGAACGTTGCAAAGGATGAAAATACTGCCCACCTGCAGGAAGATCTTACAAAGATTGGGGAGTGGTCGGACACGTGGCAAATGCCTTTTAACGTGGGAAAATGCAAAGTAATGCATATCGGCCACAGTAACCCCCAATCTCAGTATATCCCTAAGGGCACTGTTCTTGAATCGAGTGACACTGAGAAGGACTTGGGTGTAACTATCACTAGCGACCTCAAGTTCTCGAAACAGTGCATCGAGGTAGAGAGGAGAGCCCAAAGGATGTTAGGCTACATAAAGGGCAAGTTTGGATACCGTAACAAGGAGATAGTACTTTGTCTGTACAACTCCCTCGTTCAGCCGCACCTGGAGTATGCCGTACAATTTTGGAGTCCTTCGTTTCGAAAGGACATCGCAAGGTTGGAACGCGTACAAGCTAGGGCAACCAAACTGATTCCTTCTATCCAACGTAAAAGTTATGAGGATAGACTAAGAGAATTGAATCTGTTCTCGCTGGAAACTCGTAGACTGCGTGGTCAGCTCATCGAAGTTTTTAAAATACTTCGAGGGTTCCACAATGTTGACTACCGGGATATTTTCACACTGAGTGAAAACAAAACGCGCAATCACGGCTTCAAACTTGAACTGAAGCGTTACAACCGCAATCTGTGTGGAAATTTTTTCACCTACAGTATCTGCGGTAAGTGAAACGCACTTCCAGTGGAAGTTGTCAACAGTAAATCTGTTGACCAGCTCAAGTCAAGACTAGACAAAGTCTTGAAAAGTGGCATTTTAGGGACGCTAACCAATTGAGCAGCCATGTGCCCGCTCGATTGCTAGTCGAAAAGTACCCACTTTGAATGGACCGTAAGGTCTCCTAGAGTACTTTCTTTTCTTGTAACTCCTTGTAACTCTTTCTCTCGGTATCTCTCTCTCGCTCTCGCGCTATCTCGCTCTCTCTCTCTCTCTCTCTCTCTCTCTCTCTCTCTCTCTCTCTCTCTCTATATATATATATATATATATATATATATATATATATATATATATATATATATATATATATATATATATATATATATATATATATATATATATATATATATATATATCTCTTTCTATCTATCTCGCTCTCTCTCTCCTTCTGTTTTTATGCGTCTTTTTCTCTCCGTTTCTGTTTCAATAAGTCTTTGTTTCTCTCCATCTCTCTCCCCGTCTCTGTCTCTCTCCATCTCTTTCTTTCTCTCTTTCTCTCTCTCTCTTTTTCTTTCTCCCTCTTTCTCTCTCTGTTTGTCGCTGTCTCTGTCTCTCTTTGTGTCTCATTCTCATTATCGTTCTATAATTATCTCTACATCTTTCTCTCTCTCTATCTCTCTTTTTTCTCCAACATCCATATTACCCACATTATTCCCTTCTCGACTCCCGTCGTAGGCAATATGCTCAATGGAATAATGGCTGACTATATAGGGCAGCACTTAGAGTCGCACAATCTCATCTTGGATTTCCAGTACGGATGTCGCAAGAACCTTTCAAGTCTCACTAATCTACTAGATTTTTTCCACAGTATTTTGAGAATGACCGCAGTTGAGCTGTGGATATCTTATATCTGGACCTTCAAAAGCCTTTGATAATGTACCACAGAGCAGGTTAATGGAAGAGGTTCGCGCCCTCGGCACTACCGGCAAGTCAGCCAAATGGATAGAAAACTGGCTCTCAGGACAGAGGCAACGAGTAAAGATCAACGGAGGAGTAGTCTTGCAATGGGTTCTCGTCAGTACCAGGGTACCCCAGGGCTCAGTGGGGGTGTCTATATTGTTCATCGTCTACATCAATGACATAGACGAAGGACTACTATGCTCGATAGCCAGGTTCGCCAAAGCGACCAAGTTAGGATGTACTGTGAGCTCGTGAGAAGGAGTGGGACGACTGCAAAATAGCCTTCTCAGGAAATGTGAGTGGTCGGAGAGTTAGCAGATGTCATTTAACCTTGACAAGTGCAAGACATTGCACATTGGCCATGCTAACTCTCGGGAAAACTACTCCTTGAAAGGCAAGGAGTAGGCGTGCTAATTTGCAGTGACATAAATTTCTCCAACCAGTGCGTCCGGGGGGAAAAGAGGGCACATAGAATGCTGGGGTACATAAAAAGACATTTTCGTTTCCGAAATACGTAGATTGTTCTCGCCTTATATAACTCTCTAGTCAGGTATTATCTTGAAAAGGCCGTTCAATTCTGGTCAACAACTTTGCGGAAGGACATTAAATGGCTGGAAAGTGTACAGGCCAGAGCCAGAGCTACCTTCTGCCATTTAATCTGTGATACTAACGTTTATTACTATTTTTTCAGTGATTATCTTGTTATTAAATTACAAGTGGTAATATTTTGCTTAAAATGCCTCCAAACACACAGATTCCTGAAGTTCAAAGAGCTCAAATCATTGCATTGTCCAGAGAGGTCCCAAGTCAAAATTGTAAAAAATTTGAAAAGCTCGAGAAACGGTGTCCGAACAACCATTAAAAGGTACTATGAGACCAATTCTTTCAAAACCGTGATGGTCGAGGTCGTAAAAGTTACACAACTCCAACAGAAGGGAGGTTGTTGAAAAGGACATATCTGGCCGACAGAACAAACAAAGTGATTTCAAGATGCACAGTGAAAAGAAGCTTATTAGGAGCTGGGCTTAAAGGATGTAAGGCTAGAAAGAAACCGTGGCTGTCTCCGGTGAACAAAAAGAAGCGATTGTCTTAGGCAAAAGAGCATGAAATTTGAACTGATAATGATTGTGATAAAGATGTTTTGTTTGATGAAAGTAACTTTGATGTAGGTTCTCACATCTGTTTCTGCAAATTATTACACTTGTACATATTTTTAGTGCATACCCAAATTATGATTGGACACCAAATTTAATCGGTAAAATTTGTATTTCTTCTCAGAACATTTTAGGAGCTGTTTATGTTCGTCGAAGAGTTGGAGAAGCTTATGATCCGAGATTTTTTGGCATGTCCTCTTCGGGTCCAAAGTTGTTGTTCACTTGTGTTGAAAGAATGAGTTCCAACACTTACACCAGCATGTTAGACTAGGTTTATCAAGCTTTCTTAGCTAGAATTTTCCATGACGACATACCAGATTGTGTAATCTTCCAACAAGACAATTCTCCATGCAACACATCTAGAGTCTCAAAGAGTTGGTTTGAAAAGAAAGGGGTGAGGTTGATGGAATGGACCCCTCAATCTCCAAAGCTCAATCCTATTGAACATTTAAGGTCACACTTGAGAAAAAGAGTGAGGGTGCACAAATGTTCGTGAAAAAGTAAATTAACAGCCAAAATTCATGAAGAGTGGCAGAAAATTAGGCCAACCCCCTGTGCCAACTTAGTCTCAGGTATGCAAAAACAGCTAAAAGCGGTTATGAAAGCAAAAGGAGGAAACATTAAATATGAATTATTGATCGAATATACGCAAAAATGTTTATTTATATTATGTCAAGTATGAAATAAATGAGTTTCAATCAAATCATATTTTTCACTTTTTCATTTCTGTCTGATAATTTGGCTAAGGCTATATATATATATATATATATATATATATATATATATATATATATATATATATATATATATATATATATATATATATATATATATATACGAGGGGTGAACAATAAGTTTTGCAATTCGGATATTTGGAAACCAGATATGATAAAAAGGTTTTATTATTTTTTAATATAACTACCTTCGACTTCAATGCAATTGCGCCACTTGTCCCTGAAGCTTCGAATGCTGTTCAATCCACTCCTGAACGGCGAGCTGGATATCTTCATCGTCCCCAAACCGGCGTCCACGCAGTGCAGCCTTGAGCTGGCAGAATAAAAAGTAGTCGATAGGGGCCTGATCTGAACTGTATGGGGGATGGTTAAGCTCCTTGAATCCACACTCGCGCAAAGCAGCTTGTGCAACTCTGGCCTTGTGGACTTTGACGACATTGAGGTTTCTAGGGACCTAATGGGCAGAGACCATGGTCATGGCCAAATTGTCGTGGAGGATGTTCATAACACTTCCATGTGATATTCCAAGTACTCGTTCGATTTCTTGGCCCTTCACCCGTCGATTTTCGAGGATCATCCTGTCCACATGGGCCACATTGTCCTCATTAGTCACGTCTGACGGGCGTCCTGGACGGGGATCATTTTCAAGGGACTCACGACCATGGCGGAACTCCCTATTCCAGCGAGCAATGGTTGCATAGGAAGGGGTTGTGTCGGTGTACACTGCAACCATGCGTTCATGGATCTCTTTTGCACTCTTGCCTTCTTTGGTCAAAAATTTGATCACTGCGCGGTGCTCAACCTTCTCCATTGTTGAAAAATTTGTGACTGATGATCTGCGATCAGCTACTGCTTCTTAAATAGACGAGGCAGCAGCGTGCGGCTGTAGGTCCGGATTTTTCATAACTTCTCCTAACACCCTCACAAACAGCCATCCACATTCCTCTGTTTTGCCCAACCGATTCGCAAAACTTATTGACCGCCCCTCGTATATATATATATATATATATATATATATATATATATATATATATATATATATATATATATATATATATATACTAGCAGATGACCATTGTTTGAAATTCCTATATTGTGGCACAAATATATCTTTACTTGTTGATTATTATTATTTATAAGTTGAACTCAGATTCAGGATAGGTGCACACTCTCCCTATCATATAATCTATAATAATAATTCCCGCCGTGTATTCACTAACTCTATAATTTAAGAAGGGGATTTTTTTTTAGTATTTAAATAATAATTTCATCTTAGTTTGTTAATGACTTATTTTTTTTAAGAAAATTTGTTTTTAATAATTCTTTATAATATCAAAAAACAAAATGGTGAAGTTCCAAAATAAATATAGGTATCGAAATTTGGTGAGTTTTTTAAAACCAAAAGAATTACAAATCGTGAAGTTCAGAAAATTTATTGTTATATATCTTCTATAACTCTATATTTTAGCAACGTGATATTTTGAAAGGTGGGAAATTTAGTTTAAGTTTCCTTTTTAAAGTGATTATAATAGTCGAAGTTCATAAAATTTATAAAAATTTAACCATGGATGCTTTTTTTTTAGATTTAAATTTTAATCTTAGTAGCAAAGCGCAAGCTCTCGCAGTAGGGGGGAGTGGCGAAGCCATTGCCTGGTTTATTTATAAATTTTTCTTTTGTGGGTAATACACGAATCTATTTATTTTAAAAAAATATTGCGATTTATATTTCAATGACTTGGTATTATATTAAAAAATAAAGTTCCTTCACTATTTTTTTGTTTATAAGTATAATATAAAAATGCCTATATATTGTTAAATTATTTAATAAATAAGATAATTGTAGTTTTTTATACAATTTCAAATGAAAAATGGTGAAGTAACGCTACTTTTTTTATATAATTTATATACTTTTTGTGAACCGAATACCGCATTACCACAAAAAGTAGAGCAAATACACACTTCTGCCGACTTAGGGCTTCGGATGGGTGTATAATATATATATATATATATATATATATATATATATATATATATATATATACATATATATATATATATATATATATATATATATATATATATATATATATATATATATACAAGGTGTCCCAGAAAAAAGTTAAACGTACTTTGAATTTGTATAACTCAAAACCTATTGGAGATATTTGAGTTCTGTAAAATAAACAAATTTCCCAACTATTTATCTGTCGATTCTGGAAATTTTATTAAATTTTCTTTCACGGTATTGATACACTAATGGGTTTAGTGGAGGCTATCAAAATTATGTTTGCGCAAGGAAGTAAAATAATGAAACTTCGAACTTTAAAATTAACAAATATATTTAAATCCATTTTTAACAAAAACGCCTGTTCATATGGGTAATAAAAATTCATTTTTTAATTTTCTAAGTATCATTTCCTTCCACATGTCTTCCATTTCTTTCCAAGCACAGTTGCGCCTTTGATCACATTTAATGAACAACTTATTTGATTAACTCTATTAACTCTATTGACTTCACGTGTGATACTATCTCTTAACTGGTTGATGCTTTGTGGTAGAGTAGAATACACTTTATTCTTTAGATATCCCCATAAGAAATATTCACACGATGTTAGGTCAGGGGATCTTGAGGGCCATTCAATTGCATGATTTAGCGTGACAATGCGGTTGTCAAACGTTTCTCTTAGTTTTGTTCTTACAGCAAGCTGTCTATGAGCTGGTGCGCCATCCTGAATCCACCAAAGTCTATTGAATTGATTGCCCTAAATCTGGCGGAGTTTCGGGAAGATCCTTTCGTCGATCATGATCAGGTAGGCAGCACAATCCAAGTTATTCTCCTAAAACAATGGGCTGACAAGATAGCCATTCCCGCATATTCCGATCCACAGAGACACTTTCTGCTGACAAATACGTGTGTCAAAGTTGAATGCTGGGGGGGGGGGCGGGTTTCAGCGGCGCATATTGCCGAATGTTGTGGCTACTTACCTTTCCATTCATGAAAAAGGCTGCCTCGTCACCAATCACAATGTTTTCCAAGAAACGAGCAGGTTTATGGAGAACCCATTCGACAAATTGTCTACAAGGAAAATCAGTTTCAAGAAGCTGGTGTCTTGCATGCATCTGAAAGGGATGCCATTTAAGTCATGTTTAATAATGCGGTTAAATGATGACTTTAACCATTGTAATCCATTCTTTCTGACTGATAAATGACCCAACGACCTATAATAATGTAAAACTCCATAACATCCAATGCCAATCGCAAATCAATAGACATTCATTTGATACATGTGGATTTTAAAGAAGTGTCATCTGAACATTTTCGATATTTTCTGTTGTTCTTATGGTTCCCATACGACCCGAACGACCTTTATTTAGATTTAAGGAGGTTCCTTTATGTTGGTATTTGCGAACATTTTTCCAAATTGTGGGCTTGCTTGGTGGGTGCCTATCTAGAAAACGCTGTTCAAATGAATCTTGTACTTGTTTAATACTGCCAGTCTTAATAAATTTTGTGACTACAAATACGCGTTGATTTTTTGTTAACTGCATGATTAAAAAGGTTCTATGCAAGTAAACTTTTACACAGAAACACTTCCATTTGCTTAGTAAGCAATAATGACGAGACCATACCACAGCGTGGCTGAAAAACCACTGTAAAATGGCCTAGGCTTTGCTTGAAGAATCGCACAGTGACCTAGGCTAACTAGGCTCCCTACGCTTCTCTTGAAAGTGCGCGGTGGCCTAGCCTTCCTAGGCTTCGTTTCATTATTTTACTTCCTTGCGCAAACATATTCTTGATAGCCTCCACTAAACCCATTAGTGTATCAATATCATAAAAGGGAATTTAATCAAATTTCCAGAATCGACAGATAAATAGTTGGTAAATAAAACACTTTTAGCAAGACCAAAAGTTCTCCAATAGTTTTTGAGTTATGCTAATTCAAAGTACGGTTAACTTTATTCTGGGACACCCGGTATATATGTGTGTGTGTATGTGTGTAACAATAGATATAATAAAGACACTGAAATAGATATACATGTGTATATTGATTTATTATAGATAGAGAGCGGCGGGTTTTTTCATTTACAAACAATTTTTACGAATGAAATATAGGGTGGGAGAGAGGGATAGGGGTGGGGGGGTAGATGATGGGGTGGGGGAGTGGTTAAGGAGGGATAGTGGGAGGAAGAGAGGGGGAAGGAGAGATAGGGAGGAAGAGAGATGGTCGGGAGAGAGGAAGCAGGGGAGGTGGAGGTCGCGGAGAAGTGGGAAGAGATGAGAATGGGGAAAGATGGGAGAGAGATGGGGAGAGAATGTGGGGGAGAGATGGGGTTAGAGATAGGGTTAGAGATAGGGGGAAAAGATTAGGAGATAATTGGGAGAGAGGGGGGAGGGGAGGTGGAGGTGGTTGAAAGGGGGCATGGAGGAGAGATGGCGGAGAAGTGGGAAGAGATGAGAATGAGGAAAGATGGGGGGAGAGATGGGGATAGAATGTGGGGGAGAGATGGGGTTATAGATAGGGGCAAAAGATGGGGAGATAATCGGGGGAGAATGGGGGTATACATTAGAGGAGACAATGTGGTAATAGAATGGGTGATAGAATGGGTGATAGAATGGGGGATAGAGAATGTGTAGAGTTGCTAATCTCCGAGACACATTGCAACTCTCCAGATTGTTTCCGGTTCCATTTCATTTTTTTCCGCTTGTTATTCGCGCCAGATTCACCCGAGTTTTCCTAGATTGTTTCCTGCTATTTCATTTTGTTTAGGATGTCTTTCCTTATATATACTGTGCTCCTTGCCTAGTTTCTTCATTATTAGTTGAAAATGGCATCTTGCCGAAACAGTCCGATAGTTATAAATAAAATCTTGATTCAAATATTGTACTTTACTACTTTACCATTATCTTTCGTGATATTTCCCATATATATATATATATATATATATATATATATATATATATATATATATATATATATATATATATATATATATATATATATATATATGGATGTCCCAAGAGTCTGGAACCATTGGAAATGTATTAAAAAACTAACTTGCACTTTTTTATTTATTAATTATCACTATCAATTACATTACATGTTCAAAATGACTCATTTACTTCACATTTTCTAACGCGTTCCACGCAAGAACTTTGATCATTACTTAGCAAAGAAGTATTTGATTTTATTGCATTAAATTCTCATAATATGTTTGCCTTTAGTTCCGCTATTGTTCTAGGGTGGTTATTATAAGAAACTGATTTAAGGTGGTCAATAGAAATTAATCTAAAGGTTTTAGATCTGGAGATCTGGGTGGCCATTAAATTGGTCCACATTCTCCAATCCATTTATCTTAAAAGGTTTCTTGTAGTAATTCGCGCTCGATCTTTGCAAAATGTGGCGGAGCCCCATCCTGCTTCAACCACATAATTCTCCGATCGTATAAGGATATGTCATCTAATTTAGGTATAAGAAGGTTTGCCCGCATATGCAGATAGGACTCAGCAGCCACATTATCGGGGCAAAACATTGGACCAAGCAGCCCATACCATTACTCTTGGATTGAATTGCGCGCCTCCTTCCTGTACCCAATGTGGATTATCGTTCATTATTTCTATTAACATCACCGTTTAGATAGAAAATTGCTTATCACTAAACATGATACGTTTTTTCAGTTGCTAATTCTGCATAAACCATTCAAAATATTTCATACGACGATCTCGATCATCACCATTTAATTTCTGGATTAACTGGATTTTATACCAGTGGAAATGATTGGTGGCTAGAATGCGCTGAACCGAACTCTTAGATATACCTGTTTCCTGTGATAATTTTCGTATTGACTTACGTGGGCTATGGTCCCCACAATCTATTACCATTGCAGATGTTCTGGGGGAATTAAGAAGTTCTTTTCGACCACTTCGTGGTTAATCCCAGACGCTTCCCGTTTCCTTGAAACTGCGAAGATCTTACTGACAGTTCTGTAGTTGATTGGAAACCTTTCGGGGTACTTGGAATTAAATGTATCTGAAACCGAATATCAAATGGCACTATCCTCTGCGTATAAAAGAACCAGCTCTATTCTTTTTAGTTAGCTTAGCGACCATAATATAACGATCTTAAAATATATAATATATAAATTTTAAATCTGAATTTTAAAATGTATAAACTAATATCTAAAATCAAAGATCTACAAAATTATAAAATACACCAGGCAATGGCTCCGCCACTCCCCCTGTAGCTTGCGCTTCGCTACTACGAGTAAAATTTAAAATCTAAAAAAAAGCAGTCATGGTTAAATTTTTATAAATTTTCAGAACTTCGCCAATTATAATAATTTTAAAAGAGAACTCTAAATTAAATTTCCTTCCTTTCAAAATATCACGTTGCTAAAATATAGAGTTATAGATAGAATAGAAGAATAGAAGAAGAAAAATATATATATAAATAAATTTTCTGAACTTTACCATTTGTAATTCTTTGGGTTATAAAAGAGTCACAAAATTTCGATATTTATATTTATTTCTGAACTTCACCATTTTGTTTTTTGATATTATGAAAGAATATTAGAAATAACTTTGATACAAAAACAAAAGTCATAACCAAACTAAGATGAAATTATTATTGCAAAACTCAAAATTAAATTCTCCTTCTTAAAATATAGTTAGTGATGATGATTAATAAATCCATTTTAAAACTTTAATTTAATGTATATTTCCTATGGAGACAAGCTTTTGTGACACCCTATATATATATATATATATATATATATATATATATATAATCCATATATATATATATATATATATATAATCCTAATATTATATTTAACGTAATGTCATGGTGTTACTGTTATTATTTTTATTGCTATTATTATTATTATTTTAACTACGTAGGTTTCTGAGAGCTTTACTATCAAAATTCCTGGTTGAATTTCATATCAACTCAACCAGGTATCTTTTTCTTTTTGCATGCACGAGATGCGAGTGTGAAGAAGGCTGGGAGGGCCTTCATCTTTACTCTCCACTTTTCTCTCAACTAAGAAAATAATATGTATATATATTAGGTTAGGGACCTTACAGAAGCATCTTCTCTGTAGGGATCAAAAGGTCTTTTATTGTGATTGCTCTTTTTCTAGCTTTCTTATTTTCTCACTCTCCCTCACTTTCTCTTTTCCCTTTTCTTTCTCATCTTCCTCCCTTTCCTTTCTCTCTCTACTCTCTCTCTCTCATAATTCTACTATCTTTCTCTTCTCCTGTCTCTTTTCTCTCTCTCTCCTCTTTTTCTAATCTCTCTCGTCTCTCTATACTCCCGTCTCTCTATACTACATTAGGGGACTCCCTGAAAGTTCTTCTGTTCAATGCGAGGTCAATCAGGAACAAGTTTCCTGAGCTCCGTGGCCTCGTAGCGACGGAAGAACCCGAAATGGTAGCCATAACAGAATCATGGATAAAAACCTCAAACCGAGACTTTAACGGCGAATTCACGGTTCCTGGCTACCAACTCTTCCACAAAAATAGGCCAGACAGAGAGGGTGGCGGTGTAATGTTGTATGTCAAGGATACAATCAAATCTACGAACTCCAACGTTATATCCGACCACGAGCTCCTAGGCGTTGACCTAGAGATCGGTCCTGTCAGATACAGGACTCTGCTGCTTTACAGACCCCCTTCCCAACCCTTTGAGAAGGACAGGGAACTGTACCAGCTGCTGGGTGAGCTGGTTCAAGGCAGAGTGTGCATCGTTATGGGCTATTACAACAGCCAAGTTGACTGGGAAACCAGAGCAGCCTGTGGCGAGTGCGCGCTACTCCTGGAGTTCGCCAACAACGAATTTCTCACTCAATGGGTCAGAGAACCGACGAGAGGAGACAATATCCTCGACTTGGTCTTCACCTCTCAGGATGATATCGTTCAGGATATCTCTGTAGGCGAAGAGCTCGGTGGCAGTGATCACCAGCTAGTTAGATTTAGCGTCAAGATCCCGAAGGTAAGGTCTGTGGCCAGTCAATCAAAGAAACTTGACTTAAGAAGAGCAGACTTTGCGAGCCTTCGAGCTGGACTGACTGACGTAAGGCTAGCGGTATGAGAAGATGTTGAGGATTGGTGGAACAATTTCAAAAATAAGTTCATGAGTCTTCAATCGCGTTTCATCCCTCTGAAATGCCCCCGTATGTCTTCTGATCAACCTAAGTGGTTTAATCGAGAAATCGGCCAACTGCTTAGGGAGAAGAGAACTATGTACCGGCAATCGAAGCTCTCGGGTAACTTTGACGAATACCGGAGGCTAGCCAGGAGAGTGAAGTCCAGCATAAGGGTGGCTAAGCGGTCTGAGGAACTCCGGGGGGCGAGACTCTGTAAAGAGAATCCCAAGGAGTTCTTTGGATATGTAAACAGCCGTAAACCAATCCGTCGAACGATTGGCCCTTTGAGGAACGAGGAGGGGACATTAAAGCATTCAGATGCAGAAAATGCTAACCTCCTCAACGACTACTTCTCTTCAGTGTTTACTGAAGAATGTGGTCCCATCCCCCAGCCGACGGATTCCTACTCAGGGGAAAAGCTGGAGGATATGGACTTCACCGAAGTTAAAATCAAAAAGAAGATCAGTGACCTAATGACGAATAAGTCACCTGGCCCGGATGGGTTTCTACCTAAAGTGTTGAAAGAAGTGCGCGATCAAGTGTCACGACACCTGAGCGCAATCTTCAACATGTCAATCCGGACCAAATGCGTTCCTAGAGTCTGGCGTGAGGCGAAGGTGACGCCTATCTTCAAGAAAGGAGATCGTAACCAACCGTCGAACTACCGACCTATCAGTCTGACTTCGATAGTCGGTAAACTCATGGAAAGCATCATGGTGGACAAAGTGACGTCGTATTTAGAGTCAAACCTGCTACTGAGGAGTTCCCAGCACGGCTTTCGAAGGCAAGGGTCATGCCTGACGAACCTTGTAGAATTCTTCCACTTCGTTTTCAGTGAGCACGATCGGGACAAGGCGGTGGATGTGGTCTACCTAGACTTTCAGAAAGCCTTTGATAAGGTACCATACCGCTGCCCTCTCCGGAAAGTGCGAGCGCTTGGCATAGACGGAAAGGTAGCCGGCTGGATCGAGAACTGGCTAAGTGGCAGACAGCAACGGGTGGTTGTGAATGGACAGGCTTCTTAGTGGGTGCCCGTTACTAGCGGGGTACCTCAAGGTTCTGTCCTGGGACTACTACTATTCATCATCTACGTCAACGACATGGACGGTGACATGGTTGCCAAGATTTCCAAATTTGCCGACGATACCAAGCTTGGTATAAACGTTGCAAATGCCTTTTAACGTGGGGAAATGCAAAGTGATGCATATCAGCCTCAGAAACCCCCAATCTCAGTATATCCTTAAGGGCACTGCTATTGAATCCACGGACACTGAGAAGGACTTGGGTGTAACAATCACTTGTGACCTCAAGTTCTCGAAACAGTGCATTGAGGCGGAGAAAAGGGCCCAAAGGATGCTAGGCTATATTAAGCGCCAGTTTGGTTATCGGAACCAGGAGATTGTACTGTGCCTGTACAACTCACTTGTTCGACCGCACCTGGAGTATGCCGTACAATTTTGGAGTCCTTCATTGCGAAAGGACATCGCGAGATTGGAACGCGTACAAGCCAGGGCAACCAAGCTGATTCCCTCTATCCGACATAAAAGTTATGCGGATAGACTAAGGGAATTAGATCTGTTCTCGCTGGAAACCCATAGACTGCGTGGTCAGCTCATCCAAGTTTTCAAAATACTTCGAGGGTTCGACAATGTTGACTACCGGTATATTTTCACACTGAGTGAGAACAGAACGCGCAATCACAGCTTCAAACTTGAACTGAAGCGTTACAACCGCAATCTGTGTGGAAATTTTTTCACTTTCAGTATCTGCGGTATGTGGAACGCACTTCCAGTGGAAGTTGTCAACAGTAAATCTGTTTACCAGTTCAAGTCAAGACTAGACAAGGTCTTGAAAAGTGGCCGTTTAGGGACGCAAAACAATTAAGCAGCCTTGTTCCCGCTCGATTGCTAGTCCAAAGGCACCCTCTTTGAATGGACCGTAAGGTCTCCTAGGGTACCTTCTTTCCTTGTTGTTACTCCTTGTTGTTGTTACTCTCTCTCTCTCTTCGTTTTAATTACTGGGACATTCATATCCAAATCCCCATAAGCCGAACGGGTTCTTACCCTGGATTCACCATGCATACCCCCCTCTCTCAACGATATACATCCCCTGTTACTATCCTTATTACTAGCTATTGTCATTCTTATCTTTATTTGTATTTCCTTATCCTGTCGGCGGATCTTTCCCATGAAACGAGAGACGAATGGCGTCACCTACCACAGCAACGACGGTGACAACTAGTAACTACATCACTATCCTCCCCCTTCTCCGATATTCAGCTTAGTTGTGAAGGATAGAAGCAACCGAGGCTTTTGGACTCACTGGAATCTTTCGCAACGGCGATGGGACCCGAATCTGTGACGGCCTCTTTCTCTCTCTTTCAATGTCTATTCTCTTCTCTATATCTATCTCTCTCTCATCTCCAACATCCCTATTACTTTCATTATCTCGTTCTCCCCGTTCTCCACATCCCTCACCCATTCTCCTTTTTGGACCAATTCCTCCACCCTTTGCACCAACTCCCCATCCACAGATAATGCCACCCGCACAGGGCCTCAATGTTGTTCAAAGACGCGTTTCCTACGACGGTCAACGTTACCCTTATTATTATCTTATTACCCATTTAACCAATTACTTTACCCTTCTTAAACGAGAGGAAGTTTGTGTAGCTAACAGATTTCCCGGGTTTATTCATGCACCCATCACTAACCTGCATCACTTCTATAAATGGTCTATAATCACAAAATATCAGACTTCCTTTTTTATGTAAAAATATAGGATGTTTTGGTGTAGACAGACAAAGGAACCCATTTTCATTGGGTTCTTTAAAACTTAGGCAAATTTGACCACCAAAGTGAGAGAAATTAAATTTGACATTCTGGTTTCGCATTCCGGAAACTCATGACGCTCTAAAACGATCCGCGGTTACTATGGTGACTGGACACCAAAGTTGTCTGCAAATTACGCTTTAAACATTTACTTAATAATGTATTATTGCATAAATTTTAAACACCCAAATGGTAATATGACAATTATTTTCAGGGAATCTAATAATTATTTGGAAACTTCTAAACTAGGATATCGATACGATAAATATTAGTTTATTGCAATCAAATTGTAAGTAATGGATGCATTTTACAGCATACGTGTATAGTGAAGTGTATTAATTATATTTTTTATGTAATTAGTGAAAGATAATCTATTGCCCTCTATTTTCACATTTATTGTAGCAGTATCATACGATTTCTAAACACTTCCAACACGTATTCTATTAGATTTGAATCTTGGCTCTGCGGTATCCACTCCATCGGGATGATCCTCATTTCTCCAGTCAATTTATTGGTGTGGCTGGATGTATGGTTGAAATATAACTTCATTTTTTACTGTTGTTGGATGCAATTTCTAGAAAGATGGCTAAAAAATTGTGACAACTTTTTGGTATGAGTTATAGATTTTCTTCTTTCCAAGCATACAAAACATCTCCCCATGGCCCTGATCAAAACATGCAACCACATAGCCTGATATAATAACCACCAGGCTCAACGGTTACTACTAAACAAGCAGGAAGGAACTACTTACTTCACTATAATAACCCCAAGAAGTTCTGAAAATTTGCAAAATTCTTACAAAAAGTTAATTTTTAAACATTTTTATTACAATATATATTTAAATAGAATTACATTATTTAAATGCAAAGCAATAATACAATAGTATTTCTTACATACTTGAAAAAAGTTACTCTCATCTGACCAGATAACTTTACACCATTATTCATTGTTCAGTTTTTGTGGTATTTGACCCACGGAAGACGTATATTTCTGTGGGTCTCATATATCAATGGCTTATTCTTTGTCTTACATTATTTTAGCGCTTGATCCTTAAGTCTTCTTCTTACTGTTCCGGGTGAGATTTTCCCTTAACTTGAAGCTTCATTGACCCTTTTAGCAAGTTAGGAAAATGTTTTCTGCAATTCTATAATAAGCCCGAATGATAGATCTGTCTTTTCAAGGAGTTGTACGACGTTTTCTACTACTTCTCTTCTTTTTGACAAAGCTCTTGGTTTCTTGATAGCGTTTTACAGTGATAGCACAGAATTTCCAAAACATTGTTTTGGCAATTTCTACTAGTGATAACCCTTGGCTATGGACAAGTTGGTTTTGTGCTCTCTATGCTTCTTTAAATTCTTTAGTTTTAGTTATATTTATTATTAAAAACGATATTGAATACGCAGTAATAAATTTAAGATAAAACATAAGAAATATTGTTTAAATTCAGATTTTAGAAACTATCGAAAGGTCGAGGGGCAGAGATGAAGAGGTCCAATATCAGAAAGAGTCGATGGTATATTGAGGAAGAACAAGAAATTAGGAAGATATCAGCGACTGTTTCCCTCTATAGCAGATGTACGAATAAGGTTTGCATTTCTATTTTTTGCCTTTCCTATATTATTTTCTTCGCCTGTGCAGCGGAACAAGAGAGAGGGAGAGAGAGAGAGAGAGAGAGAGAGAGAGAGAGAGAGAGAGATAGAAAGTTACAAGGAGTTACAAGGAAAGAAAGTACCCTAGGAGACCTTACTGTCCATTCAAAGAGGGTACCTTTGGACTAGCAATTGAGTAGGCACATGGCTGCTCAATTGTTTTGAGTCCCTAAACGGCCACTTTTCAAGACTTTGTCTAGTCTTGACTTGAACTGGTCAACAGATTCACTGTTGACAACTTCCACTGAAAGTGCGTTCCACTTACCGCAAATACTGTAGGTAAAAAGATTTCCACACAGATTGCGGTTGTAACGCTTCAGTTCAAGTTTTAAGCCGTGATTGCGCGTTCTGTTTTCACTCAGTGTGAAAATATCCCGGTAGTCAACATTGTTGAACCCTCGAAGTATTTTGAAAACTTGGATGAGCTGACCACGTAGTCTACGGGTTTGCAGCGAGAACAGATCTAATTCTCTTAGTCTACCCTCATAACTTTTATGTCTGATAGAGGGAATCAGTTTGGTTGCCCTAGCTTGTATGCGTTTCAACCTTGCGATGTCCTTGCGAAACGAAGGACTCCAAAATTGTACGGCATACTCCAGGTGCGGCCGAACGAGGGAGTTGTACACACAAAGTACTATCTCCTTGTTACGGTATCCAAACTGGCGCTTTATGTAGCCTAACATCCTTTGGGCTTTCTTCTCTGCCTCGATGCACTGTTTCGAGAACTTGAGGTCGCTAGTGATAGTAACACCCAAGTCCTTCTCAGGGCACTCGATTCAAGGGCAGTTCCCTTAAGGAAGTACTGAGATTTGGGGTTTCTGTGGCCGATATGCATTACTTTGCATTTGTTCACGTTGAAAGGCATTTGCCACGTGTCCGACCACTCCCTAAACCTTTAAAGGTCCTCTTGGAGGATGGCAGTGTTCCTCTCCTTTGCCATATTGATGCCAAGCTTGGTGTCGTCGGCAAATTTGGATATTTTGGCAACCATGTCCCTGTCCATGTCATTGACATAGATAATAAACAGTAGTGGTCCCAGGACGGAACTTTGAGGGACACCGCTAGATACGGGTGCCCATTCAGAGGCCCGACCATTTACCACTACGCGTTGCCGTCTGTCACTTAGCCAGCTCTCTATCCAATCTGCTACCTTGCCGCCTATGCCTTGCGCACGCACTTTCCGGAGAATGCGGCGGTGTGGTACCTTGTCAAAGTTCTTTTGGAAGTCAAGGTACACAACATCCACCGCCTTTTCTCGATCATGCTCACTGAACACAAAGTGGAAGAATTCCAGAAGGTTCGTCAGGCATGACCGTTACCTTCGGAAGCCGTGCTGGAAACTCTTCAGTAGTAGGTTTGACTCTGAATAAGACGTTATCTTGTCCACTATCATGCTTTCCATGAGTTTACCGACTATCGAAGTCAGACTGATGGGTCAGTAGTTTGACGGATGGCTGGGGTCTCCTTTCTTGAAGATCGGAGTCACCTCCGCCTCTCGCCAGTCTCTAGGAACGCATTCGGTCCAGGTTGACATGTTAAAGATAGCGCACAGATGTCGTGATACTTCATCGGAAACTTCCTTTAACACCTTGGATAGAACCCCGTCCGGTCCGGGGGAACAACTCGTCTTTAGGTCAGCGATCTTTCTCTTTTTCTCACCTTCGGTAAAGTCCATTACCTCAAGCTTTTCCCCCGATTAGGAATCCGTGGGCTGTGGGATGGGACCACACTCTTTAGTAAACAAAGAAGAGGAGTAGTCATTAAGCAGGTTAGCATTTTCTGCATCTGACTGAGTTAATTCACCCTCCTCGTCCACTAAGGGTCCAATCCTACGATTGATTAGTTTACGGCTATTTACATAGCCGAAGAACTCCTTGGGATTCTCCTTGCAGAGTCTCGCCACTCGGAGTTTCTTAGACCGCTTAGCCGCCCTTATCCTGGACTTCACTCTTCTGGCTAGCCTCCAAGACTCGTCAAAGGCACCCGAGATCTTCGATCGCCGGTACGCATTTCTCTTCTCCCTAAGCAGTTGGCCGATTTCTCGATTAAACCACTTTGGTTGAACAGAAGACCGACGGAGGCAGTTCAGAGAGAGGCAACTTGATTGAAGACTCATGAACTTATTTTTGAAATTGTTCCACGAATCCTCAACATCTTCTCATACCGCTGGCCTTACATCAGTCAGCCCAGCACGAAGGCTCGCAAAGTCTGCTCTTCTCAAGTCAAGTTTCCTTGATTGACTGGCAACAGACTTCACCTTCGGGATCTTGACGGTAAATCTAATTAGCTGTTGATCACTGCCACCGAGCTCTTCGCCTACAGAGAGATCCTCACGATATCATCTTCAGAGGTGAAGACCAAGTCGAGGATAATGTCTCTTTTCGTCGGTTTTCTGACCCATTAAGTGAGGAACTCGTTGTTGGCGAACTCCAGGAGTAGCGCGCTCTCGCCACAGGCTGCTCTGGTTTCCCAGTCAACTTGTCTGTTAAAGTCGCCCATAACAATGCACACTCTGCCTTGAAAAAGCTCACCAAGCAGCTGGTACAGTTCTCTGTCCTTCTCAACGGGTTTGGAAGGAAGTCTGTAAAGCAACAGGGTCATGTATCTGACAGGACCTATCTCTAGGTCAACGCCTAGAAGCTCGTGATCAGATATAATGTTGGAGTTCGTAGATTTGAGTGTATCCTTGACATACAACATTACACCGCCACTCTCCCTGTCTGACCTATCTTTGTGGAAGAGTTGGTAGCCAGGAACCGTGAATTTGCCTTCAAAGTCTGGGTTTGAGGTTTTTAACCACGATTCTGTTATGGCTACCATTTCGGGTTCCTGCGTCGCTACGAGGCCACTGAGCTCAGGAAACTAGTTCCTGATGGACCTCGCATTGAACAGAAGAACTTTCAGGGATTCACCTAATGTAGGACCCCCTATACTCTTCCGTTACCCGGCTTCTTGGTTGTCGCCGTGGCACCATTTTTGACAACCTCCGAGAAGGTTGTTTGGGGAGTGACTCGGGCGTACTGGCGTACGTCCGCGTTCCCAATGGGCCGGACACTCCTTTGGGTGCGCTTCATGACATCCTGGATGAGGTTGGCTAGAAAAGCCTTGCCCTTAAAGGAGAGGTGCACTCCATCCCTTTGGTAGAGGTCTTTTCTACCATAGAATAGGGCGTATGGGTCGACAAAAAGACACCCTCCGCCGTACAGAGGTCTGCAAGGCGCCTGTTTAGCGACATGTTCCTCACGTAAGCAGTCCGGCTTGGACCCCACCTCGAGAGCATCCCCGCCACGACCCGACTGCGGGTTTTCAATCCACAGTCGTTGACAGGGCCCATAACCGTCTTCATAATCTCGCCTGTAGGGCCTACCCTAACTCCTCTAAGAGGTCGTTGCCACTTACCATAAGGGCAACGACTGAAGTCTCAGAAATCTAAGGCTTCTTGGCCTCAGCTCTTATCTGCTTATTCCCCCAGCCTGGGAGGCAGCTCACCTTAACGCTTGTGCGGAGGCGGGCCACTAGCAGGGGCTGCAGGCCCCGTGCCTGGGAATCACCCACAAGGCTGACCCTGGCACATTTGCCTGCTGAGCTCGGATTCTTTATTTTCGGAGGCAAGCTCTTCGATTCCTCTCTCTTCTTCGTCATGGTGTTTTCAGTCTTTTTTTCCCTTCTTCTTCTTCTTCTCTATCATCTTTTCCCCCTTGTCATCCTTTTCAATAACTTTTACCTTTTGTTCTTCTATTTCTCTCTCTTTCTCTTTATTCTTTCCCTTTTTCGTCTTTCTTTTCTTTTTATTTTTTCCTTTTGGCGCTTCTGCCACATTCGGGGCCGGCCTTTCTGTAGAGGTGGTGTTTGCCACCGAAATCGAGAGCTCGTTTAACTTCTCTTCGAGCCTGCGGATCTGGTGGGAGTGCTCTTCCTTGAGCCTCTCGATTTTCTATTCGAGGTCTGTCCTCCTTTCCCTGTATTAAGCCACTACTTCTTCCACTTCCTTCTTCAATATGCAGGTGGTGCATACACTGCCTGGGTAGCATTTCGCATAGCAGCCCTCCGGGAAGTAAACGCACCACTTGTCCTTCTTACATGTGGCACACGTAAATTTCAGCGCTGCTGGACCTTTCTTGCCTGCCATTTTGAACACACTATATTTCTTATGCTTGTGACCAATCAATATGTAAAAAGGGGGGTTTGCTGAGTTCTCCCAGCGTGAGTCGCTCCCGCCTATTGATCGGAGTCGTTTCGGAGTCTTCCAGAAGGCACGCTCCATGTGCTGCTGTTCGTCTGACCGAGTCGTCAAGCCTCGGCGTGCCTTGGCTCCCAACCAAGCAGCACAGACTGTCCCCGAAGGGGCCATCGATTTGTCACCAGGTGAACAACAACGAAGCACGCCCCTTACAAAACTCTTACTAGTTCCCTTCACAACGGCCAGGATCTCGGAGTAGCGTTCAATGGATATCCCGCCACACCAAGGGACTCGACCCAAGGCTTTTTATTGGCCTGGCAAACAACATGGAAACAAAGGGCCGTCACCTCGGATTAATGCTACCAGAAGCACCCGTCAACGGGCACTGGGAACGGTCAATAATTACGCGCCAGGGAAGGGGTTAACGGGGCACTACCCTCATCCCATTCATCGTACCCCAACGCCTAGGACACCTCTAGTCCTAGTCTCTCGCAACCAGTGAGCGTCGATTGGCTTTGTTTATAGAGGTTCCAAAGCCTCTCTTCTGACGCGTGAGGTAGCTGCCAGTTCCTTGTATGTAGATAGAGGGAAAAAAGGGAAAGAGTGACATGATAGGAGTAGGCCTTTTTTTTCTTTTTGTATAAGTGGAGGATAGGATAAAAGTTAAAAAAAGAGAAGGATAGAGTAGAAAAAGGAAAGAGTGACGCACTTAGTCTGGAACCTCGTTTCCGACCAAATCGACAAGGGAAGCCCTACCAGGGGTACGCAGAAGAGGTACCCCCGCTGACATAGCTCAAAAAGTCAAAGGTACACACACAAGCTCTCTTCCCGCGACAAGGGGGGTTACCTCTCCCTCTACTTTCTTTAAGAGAGAGAGAGATAGAGAGAGAGAAAGAGAGAATAGCTGTTCTATCACCCACACCCCTCGGATGATTATGAGCTTGTCTTTGAGGTAAACAGGTACATGCATGTGTCAAAGGTACCCATGTAGATAAGTGAGTACCGGAGTTACATTAATATTAGAAAAGAAACAAATCATCTTCTACTAAAAGTAGAGTTTCAATTTTCCTCCGGGCTATTTAACTAATCGGTTAGCTGATCTTGTCTGTGGTAACTGGGCTGGCGTTAAGCGGATCCTATGGTCTTTTGCTGGTCCATGTTCTGTACTTTTTAATCTTTCTGCTCTTTTCCTATTCTTACCAAATTGAAAATACCATCGTCGATTATACGAGTGGCCCATTTTTAGTTGTTTGCGACTCTATGTCTCGCTATGTCGGTCGGTTGGTTGGTCCCAGTTTTGCTTTTTTTGTTTGGGTAATAACATCGTAACTATTCTGCCGTTTTAACGAGATTTGGAACCCTTATGTTGTTTTAGATTCTCTTTCGAATGATATAATTTACAAGGTCCTCCCAAGGATAGTCGGGCAATTATCAAAAGCTTTAAAGGTCGCAAGGTCATAAATCAGAATAAGTGAGAGCACGCGACTTTGGTCAGCAGACCTGGTTTTATTTAAATGTCGTATATATTTACTCATTCCATGTTGTGGCAAAAATTATTTTATTCTTTTTTTCCCTAACTTCATCACTTTCTTTACGAAGATGCCTCCGTTGGTCTTCTCTTCCTAGTTTTAAGTAAATCAAGGCCTATCCAGGCAAATTTGGGCCCCCTCCCCTAACAACCCCGAGTTACTCTTGAACGTATAAGTTCTTTATATGTAAAATTCTGAACGTCATTCGAAGGAAGATAATTTCGAGTTTAAGGTAAATATAGTCTGGGCCTTAAAAAGACCTTCGCACACTGTGGAATATCTTTGATTCTTTAAGGAAGGAGCAATATTATTTTTTTAATTATAAAAGTCAATTTTTGTAACACAAATATTTGCTAATAAGTTCATCATAAATAAAATCTGTCGAATAATTATAATCACTAGTTATTTATGAGAGAAATAAAGAATTAAGAATATAAAGTCTTTTCTTATGGGCCCCAATTTTCTGGTTTACTCACAGTCGCAGCATTCACTTTTGAGTTTAACAACATTCGAGCTTTATTTTAGGGATGCTTATCTTTAGGTTGCATTAGTTAGGTTAGATTAGGAGAGAATAAATTTCCCTCATCCTTACACTTCCATCACCTCTTTAAATGGGTCTGGAATTAATTTGCCTTCCACAGAGTTTGCTTCTCATAATTTCACCAGTTTATTTAGAAACGCCTCTTTAAACCACCCTTGATGTAGGAGAACAAGAACATCCTGCCACAAACTGCCCATTTGAGCATCCTTTTCCCCCATCCTAAGTGTTCGCTCTTGAACATCTCCCCCCTTAAGTTCAGACAATAATATGCCTCCTCTCTTTTCCTACGTGAGAGATTTAACATCGCGGAGTAAAGGTCCGGAAAAATTAGGGAGTTTTTTGAAGTTTAATTTTTATTTTTCCAGCTGTTTGCGGCCTTAGATGGGTAACTTTGGTTGTTTGGGTTGCGAATTTGCGAACCTAACCTAATTTAACCATGCAAGAGTGAACAATTTAACAACCACGGTCCTAGGTTTGGTCTACTAAACATCCTTCCCCCTAGGTTTAGTCTATTAAAAATCCGCTCTCCTACCTTTTGTTTATTAAGCATCTTCCCTCAAATTCTATCAGTGTCTCCTTTCAAGCCTTTCCTTGCAGTGTAAATCTCTCGTCGGAGCAATAATAAGGTGACCAACCGGTTCCACTCTATCGTGTAGTGGCTCCGAATCGAATCCAAAATCGAAATGGTTCTTCACCGATTATTTTTTTCTGTTATTTACCAATGAATTTAATTAAGGGTGAACACTGCTAGTCAGTTTCTGGAGAAGGATAAACAATGCGTTCGGAGTGGCGTAAAAACGACTGTATCTCTTAGCCAACCATCTCGATATCTTTATATTGTATTTCTTTTCAAAATGAAACCTTAATTCGTGTCATCACACATCATCCTTGCGTCTTTCTCACGTTGTAGTATACAAATCTTACTATCTCTCAGAATGATTAATCGAAATTTCTTAGAGGAATATTGAATTATCGTACTCTTATTCTTATAGGCTCGTCGAAAGAATTCTCTTTCAAACATTTCAAGATTCTCTTCATTTCTTTCTACACCATACTATTTTCCAATACTTTCTGTTAGGGATATCTTATTGTGTTTCCCGTTTTTCTGTTTCTAAAAAATCCAGATACGATTTTCTTCTCATATGTAAGGAATAAAAGTTGAAGCATTACAAAAGATTTGGTGTAATGACACCCATCAGAAGACTTCGTAACACATAAAGATCTACTAAGAAAATGTTATGTCGGGAAATATGTTTAGAAATGAACTAAAATATTTAGATTAGGGTAATTTCACTATTGTCAGATTTATCTGAGAGAATTTAATATAGGTAGTGGTGTAATTGTTTGTAATAATAGCATCATTGCCAGTTGTCTTGTAACTCTTGCTATATACAGTTCTTTTATTGCCCTTCTATGGACTGAGTTATAATATATTAAGTCCTTTTAAACTTAATTGATTTAGCTGCAGATATATTAGCCAATTTATCTCTGCCAAAATTCTGCTGACTTTTACATGACTGAGTACTTTGAAAATTAAACTATCTTATTGGAAATAATGTTATTTTCTACTAGTTCTTGTTGTTGTAATATAAAGATTATGCTGTTTAATAATCTTTTATATAATTTATAACATATAAATTAAATTATCTTTTTGAAATTATATATATAGACTTAAGATGTTATCATTGAAACCTGTAATAAAGCCATAAAGAGACTCAAACTACGAACAAAATGCCAGGACCGACAATATAACAGTTTCTGATACGACAAAAAACAAATAAAATCCAACGTAAGATGCATTTGAACCCACAAAACACGATTTGGACATTTTTAGATTTGACCAAGGTCCAAATATCCCCAATAACCATTTTTCGCAATCGTCACAAGAGAAAACTTTAGATTTAAGAAACAGTAAAACAAGGAACAATAAAAGCGCTTACACAACCATTAAAGTCCAATATATATTCTGCGTTAAAAAGATTAAAGCACTCAAAACAAAAGGAAAGACACACAGAAAGACTCGAAGGTTCCAATACCTCCAAAACTTAAGCTTTTGGAGACAATAATTGAAAATTTGTTGCTTAAATAGTTTCTACAAGATTTCCAATGTTTTCTTGTAACTTTACAAATGCGTCCCTGTTTTAATAGTATTTCAAATACGTTTTCTTCCCTGGATTATAATGTCCAATGTTTATGCCTTTTTTAAATATTCCATTTCCTACAATTATTCAGTCAAATCTGTAGAGAAAAATAAAGTGGACTGGAGTCAATGACTCTCAGAGGCCATATCACGTGACGACATGATAAATTCATGAAACTAAACAGTTCTTGTTCTTGGTAAATTTCTTAGCTCTGCAAGAAAACTTTAGTGACAATAAATTTTTAATAAATTCTATGCAAACATAGTAATCAATCTATAAACAAGCGTCATATACCAATGTCAACTAAAGCATTGGTATTGTAAAAAGAAATAGTGGTTTCACTTTCACTTCCTAAATGGGAAACTTTTAAAATAGATGGAAAAGAAGTTGTCTAGTTGTTAAATTACTTACGCTCGACATAACTTTCGAGCAAGCATCTAGTTATTGACAAACGTGCATAATATTTCCATTTAATGAACCTAGAAGACAATAGTACACCAGCAATATTTGCCACTTCCAACATTTTGAAGAAAAAATTTCCGTAATGGGACATCGTTGGGAAACAGAATTCTTGAGAGTCACTCTCCGCTCTGTCCAAAGTATTGGAACCAATCTTTCCCATGCAACACTTTGCTTATGTCTATTTTGTTTACCTTTCTACTTTTGAATTTATATTTTTTTTTAAGATTAAGTTTTTCAAATACTTTCTGGCCGGGAAACTTTATAATCTTTATAATTTCTATAATTTATCGTGCAGCGCACGATTTCAGTTGATTTTTGTCGGGGAAAAGCAAAAGGATTCCATTTTATTGACACTAGTAAAAAATAATGAACAAATTGTTGGAACAAAGCAGTAGGCGTTGAATACGTGAGAAATTTTGTCGTGCTTTAACTAAGTTAGACTTTATTCTTAACTAAATTTTAATGTAATCATAAGTTAAGATAGTTTGGTCGTTAAAATGAGAACACACGAAGGAAATGACTAAAGTTTGCTGACCAGACAATTGGCGTGAAAGTATATTTTTGTTTTATGTCGGTGCCATACTTTCTCTCAATCCTATGATACATCATTATCATAATCACTTTCGGGACGTCTTCTTCTTTCACTTTCAGGGACCCTTACTTCTTTTACTTTCAGGGACCTTTTCTTGTTTTACTTTCAGGGACCTGATCTTCTTCCACTTTTAGGGACGTTTTCTTCTTTCCCTTTTAGGGACGTTTTTTCTTTCACTTTTTGGAATGTCTTTTTTTTCAACTTTAGCTATGTTTCTTCTTTTAATTTTTGCGAGGTATTCTTCTTTCACTTGCAGGGACGTTTCTTCTTTCACTTTCAGGGAACTCTTCTTCTTCCACTTGTAGAGACTTCTTCTTCATCCCCTTTTTTGGATATCATCTTTTTCACTTTCAAGGAAGTATTCTCCTTTGACTTTCAGGTATTTGTTCTTTCAATTTTAGGGACGTTTTCTTCTTTTACTTTTAGGGAAGTCTTCATCTTTCACCTTTAGTGACGTGTTCTTCTTTAACTTTTAGGGACGTTTTCTTCTCTCACTTATAGGGACGTGCTCTTCTTTCTCTTTCAGGCAGGTGTTCTTCTTTCTCTTTTAGGGAGGTCTTTTTCTTTCACTTTTAGTGTCGTTTCTCCTTTCACTTTTAGTGACGTCTTCTTTTATTTGTAGGGGCGTCTACTTGATTCACCAAAAAAATATATGTCTCTAATCCATTTGTTCCTCATTCTATCTTTCTCAGCACCTCAAAATAGTCCTTCTCAATCACTGCTCTAAATCTATTTTCTTCATTAACCCGTCATAGTTGAATTGATATACACTAAGGCATAAGTGTTGGAACCAGCAAATTCTAGAACCAATCCCTACCATTCATTTAAGTTTTCTTTCCCCTGAAACTTTGGGGCCATTGGTATTATGTTATCGATTTAGATTACCCTTACTCCAGCCGCACTAGATTCTAACAGCACCATCCTTACCTCCTTACAATCAAAACCTAGACACTTACTTTTCTCCGCAATTAATTTCATTTAAGAGAGGCTGTGCTGTCTTCTAATGAACTTTTGGTTAATGTTTGAAGCCCATCAATCTGGTTTGGCAGAAAAAAGTTTTATTATGACAATGGAAGTTACTTTTAGTGCCAAAAGTAATGAAATTGGTTGGAATATTAGTAATGACGCGAGAAAAAAGATTAAAAGTCGAGTTGTAGAAATATGTATTAAATAGTTTAAACTTTTACCAACCAATTCAAAGTCAAAACATGAGTAATTTGCTTCTAACGTTCTGTTGACTAGAGAATATTAAGATTAAGCGACAAATTAATGAAAGAGAATAGCTGAATTTTCTTACTTAGTATCAGCTGTGAACGAGTCCCTTGTACTCGGGACTGGTTCCTGCACGCCTGACAGTGCACTTTTCAACTTTTTACATTTTATTTCACTTTTTGGGGGTTTTCGTTACTTGCTCGGGTGCCGGGGGATTCAGGCCTTGCTCCTTCGCTGGAGTATGCCTCCTTTTACCTCTATTTGTTAGTTGCCTTCATCTTGTTGTTTGTTTATTCTGGATGTTGGAGGTTTAAGAATAATTATGCTCCCTCTCAGTCCCGATTGCCCCAAGGGCTCCTCTTTGGGGATGGGCGCTTTCCTTTAACATTTTTATTTCCTCTCAGTCTTGTTTTTTACAAATTACCCACGTTTAAGGTTGATTCTTAGATTCAAGTCAATATGCATGATCTCTCCATTTACCATTGATTTACCAATGCCATAATTCTCCTTTTTTTCTATTTTATGTACTGAATTCTCTAACATTCTTAGCCACCCATTACCACGCATAACCCTCCACCACCTCGGCACTAAGCATAAACTTGCTTAGCCACCCCTTTAAGGATCGTCCATTTGCTTCCTTGACCCGTCATCCACTTGCCTCTGCACACCACTGGAGGGGATAAAATTAAAAATGGCCGTGGCTTTGCTGCCAACAAATGTACTTTTTTTGACGAAGTAGTGCATCAAAAGGTGCTAATTTGATCAAGGTCTCATTATTTCGTTGTTTGCGTCCCTTCAATATTTATGAAGTGGTCCCGAAACTCGATCCTGAAAGTCATCCACTGTCAAGAGCATTTGCAAGAGAGATCAACTGATCGTGTGGCAAAGGAAGTGAATTATTTATACTTGTTCGGCAGAAAACCCTAGTGACTTGAATTCATTGTTGAGGGAAAGGAGAAACAGGTATTGGTGTGGCAGCCAACAAGGACATCGCCAGTGGACGGTTTCAGGAAAACTCAACCCATTCATCCAGGTTAATAATTCAGGACCGAATAATGTTACGGCGCGACTTCAGAAGTCCCTTAGGCTGAGATTATGATCCTCCCAGAGACACAAAGAAAACGGTGTGAATCCACCATTTTCAGGCGAACCCCGTTTAGGAAAAAGTCCGGTTCGGGATGGATCCGTGGATGGCAACAGAAGTGAATCACCTTAGTCTTGTCCAATGAAAGCCGAAGTCAGTGCGTTTCGACATAGCGAGAGATGCGGTTTAATGCCTGTTGGATTTGGGGCTCCAGAGTTGGCATCTTAGTCACACGAAAAGAGATCGAAAGGTCATCCACGTTGAGCGTAGCAAGAACATTTTCCGGCAACACCAATGTGATCCAGTTGATGCTCAGGCCATGGAGTGTGATAGTGAAGACACTTCTCTGCAGGACACGCTTATCTTGCTTCATTGGGGAAGAAAGGGCTCTCCCCATCTGTACGCAGAATCAATAATCTCTCAAAAACTCAGGAATAAAGATTAGGAGGTGTCCCTTCTTCACCATGATACCTTATCTCCACGCAGTATCATAGGCTTTTTTTAGATCGAAAAACACTGTGGCATAATACTGGTTACAAAGAAAGGCCTCGTAGGCACTATTTTCCAGGCGGAGGAAAGCATCTGACCTGGAATGGAACTTGCGGAAACCGCAGTGTGCGAAAGACAGGTGTCCTCTAATCTACAAAAAAATATTTAGTCTAACATTTACAAATTTTTAAATCAACTTACACATGCAGAAAGTTAGAGAGATTGGGCGGAAACCGGACGGGATAGAATAATCTCTTCCTGGCTTACGAGAAGCGACTACAGTAGCCATTTCCCATGAGTCTAGGAAGATAGCTACTGTACAAATCCAGTTAAACATATTTAGTAGAAATGTCATGCCTCGCTCTCGCTCACGTAGGTTTCACCTCATGGCATACGAGACATCTTCCGGCCCAGGGGCGGTGCCGCGCACGAAGTGAGAGCAGAATTCAACTCACTCAATATAAAGCTATCGTTGAAGGGTTTGGGTTTTCTGCTTCTGGAGGTAAGCTCCAATCGATCAAGGGCCTTCAACGATATTGCAACGTGCATTGAATGCTGGCAGAGCAGCATCCTGGCTAGAGATTGCAGAGAAAGCGGTCACGAAGGAATGCGTCACGCACGCAGGGTCAAATATGGCGGTCCCATTTTCCTGGAGAGCGGGAGGGTGGGCTGCAAGAACTTACCCCGACACTTTTTGACTCAATGACAAACCTTTGCTATCAGGGACTTACTTCCCGATAAGTGAAGACGCGTATGCCTGCCATGAAGAGCGACGAGCGTGGTTCTAACATAATGGAACCTAGCCCTAGCACAACGAAACTCACCAGCAGTTGAATTGTTCGGACGGCCCTTATACCCCATATAGGGATAACGCTTCTGTTTTAGGGTAGAATCACACTCGGCTAAGCACCACGGAAGCAGTCTAGAGGCAGAACGACCAGAACTTCTAGGAATAGTAGTGAGGTCCAGGGGAGAGAGGTTGTCGAAGAAGGATTCAAAGACCTCATCCACCAACTCAAACTGCTTGATCGGGACGGAGAAAGCGGTTAAACCCTGAAAGGCGGAACATCGCATCCTCGCCAAGCAACACTGGGGCAATCTCTCAGACAGCATATTTCCATAAAATGATATTTAAATCGAAAAGGGAGCAATACCGTTTAGGTCATCGAATACCTCCCACACAAAATCAAGCTGTGCATTTAAAGACCACAAGGATAGATCAAGATAGTTAAATGAAGCGGTCCTTGGGCAGTGATATGTAAAGCCATCAGCGTATAAGACACTTTATTAATCGACCCGAACTATCTCAATATCTCAAGCGTCCTATGGTCAGTTGCCTGCTCGTGCTTGTGTACAACTCTGAGCGCCAAGCTAGTCTACACAGGTATACCTCGACACTCCACTATCCACTCTCTCTTGCCACCATCTCTTTTCCCACTCTCTCCCGCCTATCCTTCCCTCTCTCCCGCCACTTTAACACTCTCTCTCCTCCAGAGTATACCCCACTACCCCCCTTATAAAAGGATGTCCAAAGCAAGAGACAAAATGTCAAAAAATCAGGTTCTTAAAATATAGAGTTATAGAAGAATAGAAGACGAAGATAAGACGCTCGATCTGTTTATGTGGCCATAATATTGTTCAGTCATAACTAATGTTCAGTCATACGTGAACGTAACCTGCTGGTGGCGTGCGGTGAAAGCTTACTCATTTTAAGTATATTATTTGATAGAGAGAGTGCGCACCTCATCTGAATCTGCCTTCAACCTAGAAATGGTACTCGGCTGGTGGTAAAGAATTTTAGGCCACATGTCATAGAGGCAACCATTCTTATTGGAAGTGGAAAAAGAGGATGTTTCCATTCAGAGAATATCCCTAAATCCATCAGGATCTGAATTGTTATTTACATTCAGAAGAATACATTTCCCAATTTGTGTAAGTTTTGCAAACTGAATTAAAAAAATCGTAAGGTGAGATTCTATTACTGGTATAGTTTCAATTAGAGGAACTCTGTTTTTCATATAGTCAATTCTATAGTGATTGCTCCAGAGTTGAGAATAATATTAATGTGTTTGTATATGCTCCACAAGGAAAAATTAAGAATATTGTGAACCAAAAGTTAGGTATACTTGGTGAACAAGATTAACTTTAGTTCATAGAATGAGAATATTGTTTGTGAAGAATATATATAAAAAGAAAAAAATCAAATTCTTTATACTTTAATTGTTACCGCATATTTTACCTAGGCAACGACAGGTATTTCTGCTAGCATATATATATATATATATATATATATATATATATATATATATTCAAAAGATGGAAAAAGCTCCAAGACAAAGGCAAATTGGTGCGGTTAATAGAGTGGCATTATTAGATAGCTGCTCTAATTCAGGTCCAGCGTGACTTCCTTCGTCGTCGAATTGGAAAAGAGCATTCAGCGAATACTTGTACAGTGGCCCAAAATGCACATTTCAAAGTATCCCCTTTATGCTAGTCTCGTTTACCGTAGTAGAACCCGTTTTTATTAATATTATAGCAGCTTTATCTTAGCCAAATACATTGGAAATATTGAAAAAGTTCCAAATCAAATTGGTGCGGTTAATGTAGTGGTATTATTATGGTAGTTAAATGAATTAAGTGAAGATTAACGAGGTAATCAGAAAATGACCATACAAGATGGCTTTACCTTCAAGTGCGGGCGAATTGGGTGGGAGGGGAAGAACACAACGGTGCAGAGATCTTCAAGAAGATAATTCGGAGAGTCCTGACGAGAAAGATTCGAAGATAGGGTTGGATTGCTTCGTGATGAAGAATGAGATTTTCTCTGCTCCATCGAGTCGTAATCTCAACTTGAGACGATTCTGCAGATCGGCAGGGAGTCTCAGTCTCGAAAGAACGGGAATCTTGAAGGCGTGGTGAAGATGAGAGGGCCGCACAACTCTCCGGAAAGAAGGGGGCTCGATAGCTTTCCTCTGACCAGGGGGGCAAAGCTTAACGAAAGTAGATGTGCTGGAGAGATATTTGACGAAGTATGACGACGGGTTACAGGGGTTCACGGAAAACAGACGGCAGTCTGAACGGAGTGGATGGCGGGCATTCAATCTCCTCAAGAGATGGTGAGCTTTGGGTTAAATACCCGGGTGGCTGATCCGATAGACGCCTCAGGGCCTTGCAGTCACTAATGGATTCTTGGCGTCACTCTAAGAAACACATTTCATGATAACGCTTCGTTCCAGACAATCAAACTTGCCTCGCAATATGGGGGTAGGTTAAATGTGGCTGCGCACGGCGTTATCGCAGAGGAGGTGGGGGGATGTATGGCGTCCGAAACAAAGTACAGCTGTGTGATGATTAAGCGAAGAACCAATTCTTTCTCGAACTTTCAAAAATTATCACGCTGTCGCACGTGCTCTTGAAAGAATAGAGGGGTATCGCCAAGGGGGCTTCCTCTCACGGTGGTCCTTCGAGGGCATTTCCTCACACGCCTTCCTTTCCGAAGATGACGTTTTCCTGATTTAAAGAAGAGGGAAAAGGGCATCCCCAAACATGGAAAGAGTCGCGTATGGGAAAATTTTGACCTTATTCTACAGGTGCCCAATAAAGGGTGGACATTTAGATTTAAGTCGACACAGCGCTCACTAAATGAATGAATTACTTCCGTTTAATCCCTGGCACAGAGTATACTTAAATAGGGTATGGTGGTTAACCAGCGCCAAAAAAACACACAAAGTAAATAAATGCGAGTTACAGAAAAAAATTCAAAAGGATTCATTCATAAAAGGGTAGTGGAACCATATATCAAAAAAATAAAGAAAAATACAACACAAAACACACACTGTCGTGGTATGGCATTATATTACATCAATACCATATTATATCTATGGGGAAGGGACCGATAACTTACAGGCGAACCGACGAAGGGACGGAACACCACTAATTTAGACGGGCTGAGTAGCGAGAGAGAGTGCAACGAGGTCAGATAAATTATAGACAATGGCAAAACTCAAGGTTATTTAAAGAGGCATTACAAAAATATAATTTTATTTACAAAAAATAATGAGAGAATTGATGGGTAAAATTACCACAGAGAATTAACAGGCAAAATCACATCAGTAACGAAGCGGGAAATTGTAGTTATAAATGAGAATATGAAGTTAGAACTTAAGGTATTACATAAGGAGACTATTCAACTCTGTCTCTCTTCATGGGAGTCGAGCGCTATTTATGTCCGAGGCTCTCCCCGGGGTTGGGGGGGGCGGTAAGCGGGAGGCAGCTCTACTCTCCTCGAATGGCCTCGAATCTTCTTGCAGAGGCTATTCTGCCCGTGTAAAAGTTAATCGTGGTGGACACGGTTCGAGGCTACCACTTGTGGAATGAAGGGAGGGGGTAGGCTTACCAATTTAGGCCTAACTGGGCCTTCTGCAGCGCGTGGAAGTTCCGTTCTGCTCAAGAGATTCCACGTGGGGTTCCCACACACATACAAAGGACAAATATTTACAAAAAGAAAACATAATTTTACATGAGGACTAAGGAACATAAACATACACGGTTAAGACGGAGTTCTAGAATTATATAAAAAAACGAGTACACAGAGTCGATTATTTGCAATGCTTAACACATTTTACTTCGCATGGGGAGGATCATCGACCGGATTTCTACTTAGACAGTCTGCAACACAATTTTCTGTCCCTTTAATGTACCTTATTCGGAGTTGGTATTCCATTACAAGTAAACTCTAACGAATAAGCCTTCCGTTCTGGCTTTTACAATTCTTTAAGTAAGCCAATGGGCGATGATTGGTTTCAATCACGAACTCCTTACTTAATAAATTTGTTTGGAATTTCTATACACTCCATACGATCCCTAGAGCTTCAAGTTCTATGACCGCATAGTTTCTTTCGCGTCATGAGAGCTTCCGACTAGCGTACGCAATGGGGTAACTGTTGCCGTTATCTTCATACTGGAGCAAGACGCAACCAATGCCTTCATTACAAGCGTCCGTTCGTATTCCAAAAGGTTTGTTCGTATTCGGGAGTTTCAGTATGGGAGCTGATGTTAGTCTTTCCTTCAGCTGATGGAAGTGGACGGTCGCTTTGGGGTTCCATGCGAGGTTGTCCAGGCAACGTTTCTTTAGTAGAGGGCTAAGGGGGGATGCTAAGGCGGTGAAATCTGGGACAAAACTTCGGGAAAGGATGTTGACCCGAGAAAAGAGCATAATTGCTTTTAAGTACGCGGGAGGGGCATGTCGGCGATGGACTTTACCTTTTTTTCTGATGGGCCATTTTATTTTCACCAATGTGGGAACCGAGTTATTTAATAGTGCTATAGGCGAAATTGTACTTGCTAGGGCCTATAATGAGGCCGTTTTCACGAAGCCTATTGAGAAGCGATTGTAGGGAGATAAGATACTGGTCCCATGTACGGGTGGCCACGTAAGCGTTATCGAAGTAAAGGGAAATGTTACTCAGCCCATCCAGTATCCTGAGCATCATTCGATTATAGTTACTACAGGCAGTAACTCAGCCAAAAGGTAGGCGCTTAAACTTCATAAGGCCATTTTCTGTGGCAAATGCGGTGTATTTCGGGGCACTTCCATAAGTGGGATTTAATAGTAGGCCTTAGACAAGTCTATCTCTAAAATAAACTTGGCTTCTTCAAATACATGTAGGCTCTGGTCTATGAAAAGAATAGGCTCAGCGTCGATAACTGTTACGGCGTTCAGCTTTCTAAAGTCTACGCACATGCGAAAAGACGGATCCGGCTTTCTGACCAGAACAATGGGAGAGCAATATTTCGACGAGGAAGGTTCAATTATTCCTAACTTTAGCAAGTTTTCCACTTTTGCGTTAAAAGTAGGGGGCAAGTGAACGGGTACGAGGTAGGGCTTTGATCGAATAAGCTCCTGGGTGCTCAGGTCTATATCATGCTAAAAAAATATAAAGAGCAACCAGGCTTCTCAGAAATTACATCAGGGAATTCAGTTAACAAAAGAGCCAATTGCTTCTGAGGGAGTTCCAACTAGGGGTTTAAATCGAGTTCCGGGGGGGAGTTTACACGGAAACCGGGGATCGAAGGAAGAGGGTAGTTTTCGTCCGCTTTTACACACACTTTGGATTAAATAAAGAGGCTCAGATCGATAAGAGGCTTTCATTACGGCCTCTTCGTCAAGGGCAATTATATTATTAATGCATGCGCGGCGGTAATACCGCTTAAGCATATTCACATGGAACAATTTGTTCTCTGATATGGTCGGTATTACGTAATCTAAGGGACCGCGGGCCTCCTAGGATTGGGAAAGGGCGTTTTCATTGAGACAAGAGCTTGCTTGTCTCCGCGGGTAGGAGGAGCAACACCTATTCACCGGACTTGAATCGCCTTTCTTTGGACCTAACGTCAAATTAGGTCCTATATTTTTCTCAATTTAGGTCAAATTATTTGTAAGCTATATCGGCTCATTCTTTTAAGCGGTTCCGAAGATCTAGCACGTAAGAATACGAGGACCTGATCTCCTCATCCAGGCGGGGATTAGAAAAAATTCATTCGAAATTTTCATGAAATTGTCGCCTGAATGGCGGGTCGGATTGGCAAAGCCCGTCTACCCTGAGCTGGGACCCATTATGTGTAAATTATCGCATTCTGGAGGTCATACGGTTTACTTTTTATGTGCCCCATTTCCTCTTATTCTTCAACTATGGTTAAAACAGAAGGAAACGGTGGGAAATCGCTTGGAGATCTGCCTCAAAGTACGGCCTTTTCCTCACGAGGTGCCGGGGAGGGTAAGGAAGATCGAGGCACCCCTTTTATTGGTAGATGGTTTTCCATCTCACTATTGCCATGAGGAAAAGGGGCTTCCACTTTGGCATCTCTGGAGCCGCTCTCAGGCAGTTGTACCTCTGAAAATTAAGTGTCCCTTATGTGCTTTGTCATGGCCCCTCAACCCTCTCATGACTCTGGATGTACCCGATCGACCAAATTGCTCTAGAGTGCATAATTAATTACAATGATGGATTACAACTCTCCCAAGTCGGAAATAGTGTGACTAAATATGAAATGCATGAATAGTTTATCGTCAGATAATTTTCCAATAAGTTTAACCTCTGAGCTGCCAAAGAGATGAGTCAAATATCTAAATATGGATGATTGTCAGATGCCACCCAGCTCTCTTTCTAAGTCTCCTAAATTGACTTGGATTTTCATTTAGGATGGCGTGTCCGGGTAACTTGGCTTGAATGGAAACAAGACCAATGAAATTCAGAAAGCGCTTATGAAATCTCCTTCATATAGTAGCGGAAAGAATTTTCTATTGTGTACAAAGACGGTGGTGATGATTTGGTATGCATAAGAGGAGAAAAGAAAATATATGTATTCAATTGGTTATCATTGAATCAAAGTGCAATTTGTCAAGGATCAGAAGTATTTCAAATTCCGAGCAGAATTCTTGGAGCGAGATGTTTTTATCTAGACGGGGGAAAATCAAGAAGGATACAATGTGTTAGAACATAAAAAATCAAAGAAGACCTTGAATACCAAAGATTCCTGCACAAAAGACTGTCATCAGGGTGTAAAAAAGAAAAACGAGAAGACAAATGTAGTCGTTTATCGGAACTTATTTTTTGTGGCGGAAAACAAAACCTAGATGCGAAATAAACACTAGAAAATAGGAGGGAAGAGTAATAAAAAATACAGTATATATATTTTCCGAATAACATGTAAACAAACAGAATATGACATTAAACATCCATTAAAAAACGTTCACAAAACTTATACTGATGCCACTTTTGTTTTTAACTTACTACAAGTACAGAAACTCTAAAAGTGATTTAGACTCAATATGACAAATAATAACATTGCATGTAAGGGAGGTAAAGGAAGCAGGTGTTATGGAATTAGAGGATCAAGGAGACAAGGACAAGTAAATATTGCCATCATGTTTGATTACTCCATTTCTTTCTGTCTACAAAAAAAAAATCTAATAAATTGAATGTGCAGAGTCTGAGAGTTATGAACAATCTTCGATAATGGTTTTGGCACGGCTAGGGTTACGAGTGATTTTATAGATATTGAAGAGTTTTCACATGTATTCCGTCTCAAATGTGATAATTAAAAAATATTTTATATCTAGAGAGAGGTCAAGAATGATTGGATACTTTGAAACGAATCTCTGATTCATTATTAGTTTTTTGATTACTATTGGGTTGAGGAATAAGTTCTTGTGGTTTATAACAAATTTTCATTACCATTATCAATTTTAGAAAAACTTCATTTTTAATTGATAACAATATGCAATTTAATCAATAATGTATTCTCCGTTCTTATTTACGACATCTTCCCAACGTTCAATTAATTTTTCGATGCCTCTGCAATAAAAATCTTTGGATTTTGACTCGAAGAATTCCTCTAACCAGGTTCTTAATTCTACATCAGTATTGAACGAAACGTCGCGCAAATTATTGGAGAGCGATCGGAACAGATGGAAATCCGATAGAGCCAAGTCTGGCTAATATGGAGGATGCAGCGGGATTTCCCAATTAAGCGTTTGGGTGGCGTCTTTTGTCATATTGGCAATGTGAGGACGAGCATTGTCGTGTTGCAGAAGGACTCCATAACGTCGATGAGGTCGCTTTTCACGAATAGCTTCGGCGGGTCGATACATTTGTTGAACGTAGAGTTCTGCATTGACAATCTCGTTGTTCGCAAGGAGCTCATAAAGAATGATGCCTTCACAAACCCACCACACACACAGCATCGTCTTTCGTGGATGAAGCCCTTGCTCAAATCGCAGAAGTGTTTTTTTACTAGGGCTAAGCCATTGTTTTCGATGGTTCATGTTGACATAAACACCACTTTTCGTCACCAGTGATGATGTGGTGAAGAAATCTGTCCTTATATCCACGAGTAGCCCCTATGAAGAGCAATCAAACCTGCGGCAATCGTGGAGCGTTGAAGTTTGTTGCTTTCGCTCAAAGCATGCAGAACCCATGCACTGAGTTTTTGAACTTTCCCCATCGAATGAAGGTGATTCACTACAGTTTTATGATCACACGCCAATTGTACAGCTAATTCTCTAGTCGAATGACGAGGATTTTCATGAAGAAGGTCGTTCAATCGATCTTCATCCAACTTAATGGGGCGACCAGAACGTTCTTCGTCATAAAGATTGAAATGGCCGTTTTGGAAACGTGAAAATCACCATTGAGCTGTCCTTTCGTTTAAAGCATTTTCTCGTACACAGCACAAATATCGCGACGAGCTTTGGCTGTGTTTGCATTGTTCTCGTCTCGATTGAAAATGAATAACAACAAGCGTCGAAAATGCGCCTTTCTTTCAACTTGGCATTCCATTTTGAGGGTACAGAACAAAAATTAAATTAACACAACTTTGAAATAAACCGCAATGACTTATTAATCAACTTCAAGACGTAGCCTAAGTAAAAGCCTAATATTCTACGCTGTTAAGAGACGTAGCCTAACCTTTGTAAATTTTGCTCTCATTATTTATTATTTTTTCTAAATATATGCACAAATCACGTCAACAAAACTTAAATCAACACAACATTAAAAAAAAACGCAAGAACTTATTCCTCAACCTAATAATTAATAAGTTGTAATATTTTTTTAAAATTGAATGTCTATAAAGGATTGAATATTTTTACAATTTTCGGACACCTTGGAAATTTTATCAAATTAGATATGTATAAGCAGAGTCGTAAGGTATTAATTCGCACACCAAAATAAATATAACAGTAAAACAAGGACGAACAAATAGAAATAAGTTAAATATTTCCCAAACATTCAAAAAGAATTAAAATGATACATATTTTCCAAAACAGAAATACGAAAATTGATGCCTGAAGCTCAATAGTGTATCGAGTGGCCTTTAGTAGTGAGTAGAGTATTTACTCAAGATGGGACACGGAATTAACTGGTCAAAAACTGATACTATAATCCATAGTAATAGTTTTACAAAGAGAAATATCCTGGAATCATTTTTAATCTCTCACACAAAGGAGAGTAATCTCAATATCAGCCCAGGGCTGTTTTCGCTAGATCCAATTTTATCACTTTTTCTAAAATCCGACTTATCTGATAGCATTAAAATGTTGACCTCATTGGGAAACGTGCTTTGTATAAATACTGGGTGTCATATTTTTCTTACAATTGAGTTTGAAAGTGTCGAATAGACGAATGTACTAACTCCAGACTCATAAGAAGACGAAAGTGCGCCAGGCAACCAGAAACTCTGTGGAAAGAAGAGCAGGTCTGGAAAGGGTTAGGAGAATATATAATAGAAAAGAGGAAAAGATAGGCGGATCCACTAACTAGTAGGATGGATGATCACCTATTATTGCCATAACTTGGTGTTAGGTGATCCCAGGATGGCATGTAGTCCACCAAAGGCACTATCACAACCGGACAGAACTCTGTCAAGTGGGAACACTAATACTATTACAATGAGCGGGTAAAAAAGGTTGAGGGGGTGGCCGTAATGATAATAATATTATTAAGAAATAATATATAATAACAATAATAATAATAATTAATAATACTAATAATAAATAATTATAATATATAATAATAATAAATATAAAAATAATGATTAATTATATGAATGATAACAATGATATAGTTTATAATAATACCTAATAATAATAATAATGTAAAGTAGTGCTGAATGGGGGAAGTGGAAAGCACACCAACAACTTTCTCAGGACCCATCACAGAGTTCAAGTCAACTTACTGACTGGACATCCCTAATTTGCACTCAGGTCGAGAGGATGTGTAACTTCTCCAGCTTACTAGAGTATCAGGATACACAGGGTACCACCCTCTGGGGGTATAGGTGTCCTAAACTCCTCCTACATAGATAGGGATGATAGTGCCTTCGAATCAAATTGATCTGGAAATATTATTTTTACTATTTTTAATGGGATTTAGCGTTGGGGAGCTTTTTGTAAAAATGAAGACGGATTCAATTTGGTGGTCGTCGTTTCGAATACTTTTTTAAAGGATTTACAAATAAAGGTTTTGGAACTATTTGGCCAGGCATGAAGCGGCTGATCAGAGCGGTCCCCATTCTAAATCGGTGTGAGATTTTTTTTGTTATATTGAAAAGGGTAATTGCCTAGGGCGGTGATGGCCAATAAGATTTTCGAGATTTGTTTGCTTTTGGCTTTGACTCTTACTTCAGTTTTGTTTGCTTGACCAATATGCTGATCTAAATAGGAGTATTGACTTAGGTCAATAAGTTTAGATTTGTTTGCTTGCGATATTATTATTTGTGTTTAGTGAGTAGTATGGTTTTTAGTGGAATCATCAATGGCCATCGAGAAAGAATATGCCGCTACTGCCCCTCACAACCATCACTGACCCCAACAAGGGAACGGCAGTACTAGGCACCTTTTAACTCGCCGCGGCTGCTATTACTGGGATGGGTGGAATAAGCCTTCTCCGCCCTTCCTTGGGGAAACCTTGACCAAATCCTACGGAGACAAAGAGCAAAATGAGTATATCACGGACGAAGAACATTCCATCGGAAGCTTTCCGTAAACTTCCGGACCGATATCGAAGTCAGATTGGAGCCAGGAAACCATTTCGCGATATGGCGCTAAAACCATCGCCGCCGTGTCTTTCGGGCAAAGTGGGAAATACTTCCGTCTGCAAACAAAAGACCTTCCGGCGGAGTCGTATATATTCCACCTGACCAGAAATGATCAACTAAGTATTCTCAGAGTAATCGGGACGCGAACTATCTCTACGCCGCTTTCACGATAGTAAGATTCACGCAGTGCTCATGCAGTACCATCACGGTACTCACGCAGCATCTTGAGAGGTCATTGGAATCATCCAAGGACCACGCGCACTTCTCGAGCGTCACCCTGGCACCATAACGGCTCGCAGGCAGAAAACATTATTCGGAACGACGTAGGTCAAGGACGAAGGACTCAGTCAAGAATAACGCGCTTAGCTACGCTTCTCCGAGAAAATACTTCACCGAGCGACTACTCGAGGTCTTCTCCAGAAAATCGTAATCCATTACATTTTCCTTTTCATTATCAAAGACACGTGACGCTCTCCGACCGCAAGACTCACTTCATAATCTCATCCCGATTTCTCTCGGGTAATTATTGTGCCTCGTATGGCTCCGACAATATCATTCTTTGTAAATTCAATTAAATTTTCATTTGCCGAACGTTAACGTAATTGTTCAAAGTGTATAATTCTTGTTAATCTTATTTGTTGTTTGTATAGTATTAAAGATTATTTTATTTCGCTTGTTTGTATCCTATAACAACCCGAAGCCTATTGAAATAGTATCAAAGTCGCCCAATATTAGAATTTGAACTCGTCTTTAATTCCCACGCACTTAAAAGGGAGACATTACCTATATTTGTGTGTCGCCTCCTTTCCCCCCAGTCAGGGAGGGCAGCAAAGTTTGGAAGGACTAGCTAATCCTACGACAACGGAATTGTCCGTTATCACTGAGGATACTGTTCGATCTATGAATTTTGATCCATCGGTTTGTATGTGGATTCCCCGTTGTGTTGCAGCATGTGTATGGATTGGATTTTTTTCCCACTGGGAATGTTGGGATACGCTCCGCTATGTTCGATGGAAGATCTTTATAGTTGTTTTCCAGAATTGTTTGTGTGGAAAAGCTAGTGGATAAATTAAGTTGATTCTTACCTGATCTTTTCAATTCGTACGTATAATCTAACACCACATGGTCGCGGGATGGATGGGTGCCGCCGAACAAAGAATCCATTTGGCCGTTCCTAGAAGCGGGCGTGGACGGCGAGGTAGGAAGTCACTGGATGCGGGCAAAGATGCGTGTATGGATTGTGCCCTAAGCTGATCCAGTGGTACTTCTCCCGTGTCACATTATACGTTCGGTATTGGTGAGGATGGAAAGGCCCAGGTATCCATGCGAAGGGTTTCCTTAGCCATTGTTTTGATAAGGGTAAGGTGGTTCTCAGATGTAGCGGAGTAGATTTTGAACCAATAGTAAAATTTGCGGAGAATTAACGAGGGATAGAGGAGGAAAAGGGTTTTTCTATCCGCGCAGGAAATTTATCACCTTTTTGCAAGAGATTTTCACAGTTCTGTTGTGGACTTTTCAAGTAAGCTTCCTATCACATGTCAACCCCAGGAATCTACAGCTCTCGACGACTGCAATCCTTTGCTGGTATATTTAGAGATCGGTTTTCCTATTCCGACTTCTACGGTGGCAAAAGTGAACTACTTTCGTCTCCTTGATCAAGAATTGGTAGACGTGTACAGATGTATATTATCGTGTGATGTTTTTAATGGTGAGCTGGAAGCAACCCTCTACCGTTGCCATTTCGAAATCTGTCCAGGAGATTGAAAAAACGTCTACGTAGAGGTTGGCTACAATCCCTTGATGAAGACTTTCCGAGATTCCGTTGACCCACACAGAAACCAACAGCACTCTCAAGAAGCTGCTATGGGGAACGCCTTCTTCCTGTGGGAATAAGTTTGATTTGACGCTTCCCAATCTTAAGAAAGAGGCCTAGATTATAGAGGGTATACAAAATGGCGTACCATTATGACTTGTTTTACGCCTTTTTGAGGTCGAAAAGAAGACATGCATTGAGTGGTCTCTTGTCGAACGCATTATATACCACGGATGAGGGCGGATGAGGGCTTCCTCGGTTGAATGTAATTTTCCGAATCCACATTGTGATGCGTTTATGTAAAATTCTATTTAAAAAACACGTCAGGTGCACGTTCACAATTTTCTTAATGAGTTTTTACATGCAAGAAATTAAGGCAATTGGACAGTAGTTATAGAAACTACTTGGATCTTTAATTGGATGTCGAAAAGCAAGAACTGTGGCCTTTCTTCAGTTATATAGGAAAGAGTTTTCCATCCATATCTTGTTAAATATGTCAAGAAGGAAGAGCTTTCCTCCTCCAACCAGGTAGCGTAGCATTGCGTATGGTATGTTGTGCGGTCCTGAAGTCGTGTTCGGAGTAAGATAAAATAGATGTGTTAAGTTCTTTTTTGCTGAATCTCTCATTATAAAATTTAGACTCCCTTGATGCGAAAATCAGAGGAGTAGCCTCCCTCTCCAACCAAAGTTGGGAGAACTCTGTTGTTGCATTTGCTCTAATTAAGACTTTTGCAAAGTGTCCTTCTAACGTGTTTGCCACGTTAATTGGATTGAATATGTTGTTACCATTTATGCATAGTTCGGGGATGGAGTCTCAGCCGAACTTGCCTAGCAGGCCTCAGATTTTGCTCCACGCCAGGTAGATGGGCATTTTTGTATTATTGAGGAGATTTAAACTCTCCATGAGCATTAACGGCTTTGTTTAAGGAGGTATGAATATTTTCCCCTTCTTTTATTAAACTCCTCTTCATCGACGGACTCAGCCAACGTATTTACATCCGGTATGCTTGCATTTGTGCTTTCAATGCGACAGAGTATTCTGAGTTACAGCAGGGAACCAATCGGCGGTGGGGTTGCCCTGAACTGACTGAAATGGTTTCCTCACCTGATCGGTGCAGAATCGACGTGAAAATCACTAGCGCGTTTTTTGTTTCTTAGATGTCTTCACATGGATTCCTTCGAAATTAGTAAGGTGGTGAATTTTTGCCAATTCGCCCTGTCCAATTTCCAGCAAGGCTTAGCTGGGGTTGGTAGTCCCTGGCCCGAAGACAGATGGATTGGTAAATGGTAGCTTTGTTTCGAGTCGTCGGAGATTCTCCAGTTGAAATTTGCCGTGATTTCGGGTGAGGAGAGGGACAGGTCGAGTACTATAAAGTGCCAGCTTGTAGAGTGAATCTGGTGCCCTCTCCCTAGTTCATGATTCCGAGTTAGTGGTTCTCTATTAATTTATATAGTTCATGCCCTCTGCCGTTGCATATGCTGTCGCCCCACTCTGCATGTCGCCTATTAAATTCCCTCATTAGGATGAAGGGTATACTTAATTGTGAGATTGTCTCATAAGTCGACTCTTGGGAGTGGCTATGTGGGTGTGAGGTAGACATTTGCGATTGTATTCCGTTTTCTATCATGTGGTGTCACGGCAATGGCGTCAAGGGGTGTGTATAATTTATGTGAATTGTGGTGATATCCTGATCGGTTTAGATGGCAGAACCAACGGATGAGCGCTGCCTTCGATAGGAGTTTGGGTGGTTACACGAAGGTAACTCCGTAGCATTCAGGGGGATGTATTTCTAACATGGTTTCTTTAAGGCAGAAGCACTAAATTCCTTAGTTATTGCCAGTTTTCTCTGATTCCGCGGATTTTCTAATGGATTAGTTTCACAATGCTTTTGTTTTTATTCTTGAAGTAAGCGGTTTGGCTATCGCAAAGGTTGTGGTGCCCTTAGATTAAGTAAGGCTTGTGGCCACTCTATTATTCTGTTGGCTGGTCTTTGGGGCTTTGTTTTATTCTGGTAGTTGTTCTGCTGTCAGTGTTTTGAGTATGTGCAATGGATGCGTGCGTTAGCGCTCCATCCGCAAAGGGGTAAACATGTCCGTCATCCTCGATATTTGAAGGAAGACGATGGTATTTTTTAAGTTTTCTGCAGGTGGCTTGACAGGGTTGCCCGTCGTTGATATAATCCAAGCTTTGGTGTGCTTGGCAGGGCAAGGGGCGGTTCCAGGTAGATCCTGGATGCTCTCCGTTTTCTTTGCGGCTAGTGGCTAGGGCAGAAGCTTATGGCGCGGAGGCCGTAGCACTGTTCAAAGGTGACCAAATTTTTTCTTCTAGTTGTTGGCAAACTGTCTCTAGTAGATCCTGGACATCTATCAGTTCTGAAATAGGGTTATAGGCTCGAGAAGGAGCTAAGGTTCCGTAAATGAGCCTCGTGGTAGGCCAACTGCTTTTGGGGGACAGATGGTCGGCTCTTGGGCATTGTATGCGCGACAGGTGGGAGAGTGGTTATGTGGTTGTCTGAGTCACTCTCGCCATTTAAAAAAACACCTCTTGTGTGGGAAAGGCCTGCATTTTGTAGGCTTGAAGTGCTGGTGGCTCGGGCGGAAACGCCTGATTTCGTGCTTTAACCACATAATATGTGGGTTTAGACGGTCTGTTGGTTTCTAAATCTGAGGCATATGAGTTGATTCTATTTCCAATTGTGGGTTGAGCCTTTTCTCTAGCCTCCCTGAAGTTTAGGCCTTCCTTGTCTCTGAAGGATATCACTTTCTTTTCAAATTTGCAAATGTTTTACCTTATGCTCGAAGCTAGATGGGGCTCTCCGCAGTTTGCATATTTTAATGTGCAAGTTTCAATCGATGCAGTCTGTCAGGCATATGCGCAGTTGAGGTATTTTTTTTAATTTTTAATTTGGAGGGTTTAAGTGGCGACTGCCTACTTAGTTATAATTAACCGTACACAACATAGCCTACAAATAGAATGCGCAGTTGAGGTAGATGGCCACATGACACTGATCTGTGCGACGGGAAGTCTTTATAGAGTGTCAATATGTTTGACAGAAATCTTCTGGTGCAGGATTAAAATTCCTTTTCTAAAGAACGAGACCATCCCACATTTTGTGTTGATGCAAGATATATAGGTCGAATGAAAGTAAGTAGGTGATTATTGAAACTTTGGGGTTGTTAATTACTCTGTGTATTCTGTGCATTTGGGTTCCGAGTATTTAATTAGTCGGGCTTCTCTATATTGGGCTAATTCTGGCTGTAATATCACACACTTACTCTTGTTAAAAGAGCAGTTTGGGGTCACTACTATTTTATCACCTGCCACCTCTGTTAGCTCTAATACGTTTTCTGCCTAATGTTTTTATTTTACTTCACCAGATATGCATCGACCTCCCTCAGCTAAGAGAGGTGAAAGTGTTGACCTGGTAATCTAGAATAGTCTCTGAAATTCCTTTTTGTGTTCATTCATGCGGGTCTTCGGTGTTAGTGTCCTGGGTCTCTGGTTTTATCAGATAAAACCTTCTGAAAGAGCAGTCTATGAACTCAACTGGGAGAACTTATAGTGAGAGTAGTTAAGTCAATGTCTTTATGGATCTTGCTGAATCTGTGACTTGTGGAGGGGTCCAAGCTTAAGTAGTCTTCGTATCAATTTTGGTCGTTTTTGAGGTGGTGAGGTTTGGTAGCTGGGCAATTTACTCTTTCCTGGGATGTTGTCATTTGTTTGGTTTTGGTTGATTGGAGTGAAAAACTTGTGTTAGATTTCCTACAGTTTACTTCGTTTATACCTTGCGTCTTTTTTGTTCCTTGGGTTATGGTACTCATTTTATCCATCGTCGAACTGGGAGATGAAGGGGCGAGAGAGAGGAGGATACGTAGCTTCATTTTTTTTTCTCTGATTTCATCAAGATTTTAGGAGATTTAGTATATAAGATTTGTTAAGACATAACCAGATTAACTACTGTCTGTGAACGGTCCGTTTTGCTAGTTTTCATAGGCGAGCGGACCCGAAACCAGAGAGAAGGCCGATACCTTTGTTTCCAGCAACCTTTTGGATGCTCATTGACGCAGACAAAGGGCCGCTTCTATATGACGCATTCATCGTGTAAGCACGGGCTCGGGGCCATATGAGACCTCTAGACAGAAGGAGCGTATCCTTCAAAATGTTGGTTTTCAAGTTACAGGTGGCATCCTATCGCTGTAACTGAAAAACGTGTGGCAATATCGGCCAAGGGTGGACGACGCAATAAAATCACGTGTTTTAACGTGGAGTATATTGTACAAAACTAATCTAAATCCAAAGGACGGGAGGATAGTACCTCAGTGTGCTACGGCTGATGAAAACGGAGCATTCCACCACCACCCCAGCTCAGCCAATCAGAAACGCGCGCTGACCTTCGGTTATGTCTATTAATTTATTTACATTTTAAATATTCGTACTAAATCAGGAATTCGGCACAAAAACATATTTTTACATTATACCTCTTTTCATTTACATTTTTTTAAAATCAACCATGTTTTTTGAAAAAAATATTCGGGTGGTAGGAGGGCGTAAATAAAAACAATCGTACGTAAACCAAAAAATATATTAAAAACCCGCTGCCATAAAAGATCTAGCCTAGACATTTAATTTGATGTATAATACTAATACATTGTGCCCCTTTTAACATTAGTTATTGTTAATTAACTTTAACCGCTAATTACTCAAAACAAATGGTGTGTGGGTTACGCTACTTCTGCCCTAGTGGCATTATATGTAATCCCCTCTTCTCGCTCCTCTTTGTTTTGGCTCGGTCCCATGGACCAAACGCATACTGCGAAATTCCACCCCTTTTTGCCAGTTAAACACAGGGAGCAAGAGGGGTTGGTTTGGTAACCACCAATATTCCGCAGATGTGGAAAGGAGGGAGGGGCGGGGGGGTCAAGCTCGGACTAATCCCCGAGAATCTGATCACTTATCAACTAGTAAATAGCACAGGTACGAACCCAAGCAAAGCAGTCTAATCCTATCGAAACAAACACTTTGAGGAGGAGAAGTAGTAGAGTTTTCAGGATAACGGGATGGGGCTCTTGCGAGAACCTGCCCCATTTTCTTTTTTCTAGAGACGTCTTCCAGTTCAGTGAATACACGTATGCACACCAAGAAGAGCGGCAGGCGTGCTTCCAAACATACAGGAAGAAAGGCCAAGATCGGCGAAATTCCCCCTAAGATCAATTTTTCAGGTGACGTTTATAACGTAGGTAGGCAAAACGCTTCTAGTTGAGAACCGTCTCACAATAGTCGGACCACAACGAAAGCGGAAAGAATGCAAAACAGGCTGCCTTTTTAAGAATAGTAGTTAGTTAAAATGCGATGAGGTTACCCAGAAAAAAACTTAACGACCAAAATTCCTTGACTGGGAAGAAATTTGAAGCAATTACCGAACTACCACCGCGCCCAGCAGTAAGAGAGTAAAATAAACAGGATTTTTTTAAATAAAGTCTAAAATGATCTAGCTAAAGTACATCTATTTTCAGCTTGTCTATCAGGTTGGCAAGGACCTGAACCCTGGTCTTAATCGTGTAGCCACCCCAGAAGTAGTTGCTAAAATTAAAATCCCCAAGCAGTAGAAAGAAGCTCGGTAACTTTGCCAGGATGCGACGGAAGTCCCACAGGTCAAAATCAGCCGATTACAGAATGTACCAGGATAAGTTAGGCACGTCTGTCTACAAGGTGTCATCGGGCGTGGGAGGCTCAGACTAAGAACAGAGTTGAAAGTGCGCTGAGAGCAGCCTTGATTATGTTGGGGCTCCTCATTGAGAGACTACTTGGGGTATTCGAGCTCGCGCTGGCTTCAAACGCCTTCTGGTTATTCATTCCAGTGATGGCAGCATGATGGCCAAGGAAACAAGATCCATCAGAGGAAAACATAAAATAGTTTGATTGTTAAAGAACCGAAAGTGATCTCTTTCTCAGACACGAGCCTTCTGTCTAATTAGTCTGATCCCTCAGAGGGGGCCATGATTATTGCACTTCGAACAATGGTGAGTTTGACAGCGCACTCTACCATGAACTTCGCGTAAAAGGTGGTTTACGGAAAGGAAGTCGTGAAGTACTGCAAAGAAGAGTTTTCGTCACGTTTGGCAATGACAGGTTTGTGAGTCGGTACGTACAGGTTGTTATCGCTCCCACGTAAAAGCTTGCTTGCCACTGCAGTTGTTGTACTACTGCCACTGTTTCAGTCATACAAATCGCTCCGTAGACTTGTAAAATCGGATAAACCCAAAGTCTATCTAAGTTGCTCAAAGGCTGTACATGATAAGGCCCTAACGTTTATGGCCAATTGTTTCCATTGCGAAGAGTCGCATCGGCCTTCCTCCAGGTTAATTGATGCATATCTCCTGGCAAGAGTACAGCCATTTGCTTAAGGGTCTTCTATGCAAAGAGGGCCCAAGAATCTCATCCGAGCAAGGCCTGCAAGGCATATTACTTAAATGGAATAACCGTGGACTCCATGTCAACTGAGAGGAGCTGCCGAGGCTAATTTCCTCTTGAGAACCGTTAGCTATCTTTATTTAGTATACGATGCTGGGTGCATGCCCTCTCGGGGTATAAGGTTTTTGCGACCACACCATCACGGGATGAGGCCGAGCTGGAACATGATGTCCCCATTCTTCTTTGCTTTAAATATCCCTTTTCAGGGAGTAGCACTACAGTTTCAGCTGGATACGAGTTATACTGTTACTTTTATGTACATTTCATCGTCATCCGACCTGGACTAGGGAGACTTCCACTGAATCGTGTCACATTTGCTGAGCCTCTTTCTAGTGCTTGGGGATTTGAACGGTATACAACCCTTCTGGGGCAACTATTCGATCAATCAGAGGAGTCAGATCCTTGCCGAACTGAGCTACGAGCTGGAGATAGGTGTCATAAATGTGTATGACTTTCCCCGAACCACTTCATTTTCCTATTTTTATCTATCCATATACTTTCCCGATTCTCGGCGCGGGCGCGGTGCTCCACATTTAAGAAAATGACAAATTTTCCTTTCCTAGTCTGGAGTTTAGGTTGGTGGATGAGGCCGTAGAGATCATCTCCGGTACACTTATCGCCGTGTACCAACTACTATTTTTAATATGTCTGGCCGTTTTTCACACCAACCGCTTACGTAGTGGTCAGCCATGTGTGAGATGGCCTTGCAAAAGAAGCGTTATGGCTACTTGCACTAAAAGCGCTGCCATAACAATTTCATTGTTGGTGAATTTCGTCGACCTAGTGCTAGGTTTCATTATGTTTCAAAGGATCCCCTTCTTCCTTTCTCAATGAGAAAGGGACACAAATCTCGTATTCCGACTCAATCATGGAGATCTTCGCGACTCCTTTCTCCGCATTATCGAGTCGGACGGCAGCGCCGCCAGCAGTGATGTCTCTGAAGTCCGTCAACTGGAATTTACTTCTAGAGGCGGAGAACCTTTCAATGGCAGGTATACATTGAGTGAGTTGAGTTCCGCTCTCGCTTCGGGTGCGGAGACCATCCCTGGTTCAGACGATGTTAGGTATGCATCACTTACCTAAGTGAGCGAGGTGCCTTTAATTTATTTGTTTAACAGGATATCCTTCTAGAATCCTGATCAATTGCTACAGTGCTCGTTTTTAGCAAAACAGGTAGAGATCACTCTTACTCCCTCTGTTTCCGCCCATATCCTAAACCTTCTGGCTAGGTAATTTGTTGTGGAAATTGGTAAATGTTGAACTAGCCTTTCCATGTACAGCAGAGGCCACCTATCTTCCGCACAGTGCTTCTTCCGCAAGTTCCTCTGCACCTCGGATGCTCTGCTGCACCGACTCGAAAATGCCGTCTGCGAAGCTTTTATTCCCGAAAAGCGCTACGTCACTGTATTTTTTGATCTGGACAAGACCTGTGATACCCAATGGCTATCCAGTTTCTTAGAGACTCTCCACACGATTAGGGCAAGGTGATGCTTCTCAATCTTTCTTCTGAGTTTTTGCGAGATCTAGTCAATGAACGAATGAAGGAGCGACAAGACCAGCGTTACGCTCTTCCTCACACTGACTTCTTTGCTGAGATGTATCAGTCTGAGTAGCCCTCCGAAATACTTGGCAAAGAATATGAGAGAGGGCAGAGGTGAACTTAAAGTTGCGATCCATTCCGCCGTGATTGTTCCTATAGACCTACCCCCAACCCCATTACCGCGACGGCTTCAGGTCGTTTTCCATTTACTGTCGTCTTCAAAAAGGAGACCCTCGTGGGATGCACCGTGATTTTATGGACCGCTCGCCTCCACATTATTGCGAAAACTGCGTTGTCCCCCGAACCTTTCGGCATAGTATTGTTTAATTTCCCCTTCTGGATGATCTTCGCGCACGTTACCTTCCTGGATCAGGATGACGGCGCCCACTACCGCTTGTCCCGTATAGTCAGAACGGGTTAGTTACACAGACTTTTGGACTATCTGACTTTTGAGGGAAGGCTGGCCTCCTCCATTTTATTTGACCCTTTTATTTGTAGGTCGTTTGTTCCTGCGAGGGGGCAAAAGGGCCTCTCTTCCACGGTGTAACGGGTTTACTTCTTGTTATTATTTCTTTGTTTTTCCTTTTGTCATGTTTTTTGTTTATTTTTTAGCAAATTATAGAATAGCCTAGTACTAGGGTAGAAATTGAATTTTATGGACTTTTGCTCTAGAAGGCAGTAGCCAGTTTCTTCGAGTGCAGTCATTAAATTTATATTCTTATTTTTTTTTTTGATTTTAACTTTTTTCAATTTTTGTTTCTTGACAAAATATGCAACAAACTTCGAATGAAATTCTTTTGTTTCTTTGGCAATTAATTTTTCTTCTTTTAATGATGGGTTAAATCGTTCTTTCCGTCTAAGTATTTCTTTAGAACGATAGTTTTTTTTGTTTTAGATATTTGCTTAACAACTTATCCGATGATTTGTTTGTCAATGATTGAATTCATTAAACAAACTTTTAAACAAACTGATTTGTGTTTGATTAAAATAGCAGTTTTCCTTTGTTTTTAAATTTTTGTTAAATTCTGGCCTTAATTTCTATAATTTATTAAAATCTTTCTGAACCTTTTCTATTTCTAATCCACTTTCTTTTAAAAAATAACCCCACAACACAAGAATTTTTAATTTCAAAAAGTTTCATTATGTTAAATTATCGAAAAACGCAACTCCAACAAACAGTAGTTAAATAATAATGTAAGGGATCAAATTAAAGATAGAAATGGAAAATTTATTTTAGAAGGAACTTCGATAAACACCTTCGATTATACAAAAAGAAAAAAGCCATGCCTTAAATGTACTATACTTTCTCATTTTTTCCTCAACTTTGAAAATAATAATTTTTTTTTATTACAAAACATTCGATAATCTTCTTTTTGTTTTGAATTACATCATGTATTATTCTTTTTGCTTTAAAGATTTCCCAACTTAAAATATAATCTTATAGGTATAATAGTCTCAAAACGTTTTCCATATGACTATATACATATCCAGAAATTTGTAACCCTTCAGACTAAAATTGAAACTTAAGAAAATTGGTTTCCCAGATTATAATGTAAATGGATAACTTGGTGTACGTGCTAAATTTGACAGTTTGCATTAAAGAAAATCAACGCAAAATCTCAGCCCTCCCCCGCCATATATATATATATATATATATATATATATATATATATATATATATATATATATATATATATATATATATATATATATATATATATATATATATATATATATATATATATATATATAATCATATGAGTTGCTGCTGACCAGTCTAATCTTCAATTTCACGGTGAAGATAAGGACACATAGGAGGCTGAGGTACATGTGATATATTTATGAAACAACGTTTCGGGCGTATCACCAATCTTCAGCTTCTTAAATCATATATTAATCTAATACAGTTAAGAATATTAAAAATAATCAGGTTAAGACTATGTAGGTAAATCAAAAATTAAAAAATAACTCAGAGATTTAAAAGGCAACAGAATCAAATTATCAATCTAATGTAACCACTATTGACACGAAAAAAAAAACACAAAAGTAAATAATTACAGTTAATATTGCTTACAAATAACTCAGGGATCTAAAAGACAAGAGAATCAAGGTATCAATCTAACGTAACCACTATTGACACGAAAAAAAAAGCAAAAACACAAAAGTAAATAATTACAGTATAATATTGCTTACCGATGAAGTTCAGGAGAAATCACAAAGTGAAGAAATTACAAAGGATGTGGCTTAAAGAAGGATAGGAATTTGATTGGTTGGTTGTTAAATAAGAGAAGGTTGGTTGGTTGTTGAATGAGGTAATCAAAATTAAGAAATAAGAAGGGGAATAGCGGTATTATCTATGTTGAGTGTAGGAGATTTTGTACGTATTAGTAGGGATTCTACAGTAAAATTCTTAGACTATATTCATTGTTAGTGTGACCAATTATTTTGAAGTTATATATGGAACATTCTGTCTTGCAATGTATAATATGATCTCTAATTACAGAAGCTTCCTTCTTAAACAATTTTTTTCCAGTGCGATGGCTTATTCTCATGTGAGAACAAAACCTCTTTTTATGAGCGAACCGTACTACCAATATAGGCTTAAAAAATTGATTCCTAGGCCACTAAAGGTAGGCTTTCTGTATATTGAGTTAGTTAGTTTGTCGGTTGTTTCTATAATAACGTCTAGAAAAGGAAGTTGATAGTTACTCTCTAATTCAATGGTATATTTAATGTGTGATGATAAGAGTTTATAAAATTAAAAAAATGGTTGGCATGTTCTATATAATTGAAAATAGCAAAGGAGTCGTTCACATACCTACGATAAAATATGGGTTTGAAATCTAAAGTGCAATGTTTCATAAAGTTGTTTTCAAGATGAATCATAAAAATATTAGCTGCTATTGGGGCTATTAGTAAACGCATTCCTACTCCATCTATCTGTTGGTAAACCTTCATATTAAATAAAAAATAATTCTCATTAAAAATCATTTCTAAAATAGTCTTGAAGTTTTGACGAGAGAAATTGTGAAAGGTGCCTGTTTTGTTAAAAATTAGATTCAAAATAATATCAATTGTTTCATTAACAGGAACATTTGTAAATAGTGAGGATACATCGTAACTGACTAGGGCTTTTGAGGGTGCAAAATTTTGTGACAATAATTCTTTAACAAAAGAATAGCTGTTTTCTATGGTGTATTGACCTATGGCTAACCCAGAGAGCAATTTAGCAACATATTAAGAAAGGTTAAAAGTTGCAAGAAAAAATGAAGCCAAAATTGGTCGGAGAGGAACATCAGCTTTGTGTAGCTTGGGGAGGCCGTATAATAAGCCTAGCCCAGAACCACTGGAATGGAAAGCATCAAACGTTTGCTGGTCTATAACTTTATTTTTAGAGATATTTTTGTAGGTGTTTCTGAGAACAGTTTAAATTTTGTAGTGTTCCCAAAAAGGAAAAGATTTTCTTAGTACCTAAAATGGGACCTTACAATAAATTATTCACTAGAAAATGCAACAAATTACTCAAAAAATATTTCTTTCATACCAACTTCAAAATCACTTTTGTCAACCCACTTTCCGTAGGAAGTTTCCCCTCGTCAAAGGACAAACTTCCTCTAGAAATGAACAGCAGTGTTGTTTACACTTTTACTTGACCTTATTGTTTGCAAGGAACCTATATTGGTAATACGGTTCGCTCATAAAGAGAGGTTTTGTTCTCACATGAAAATAAGCTATCGCACTGCATAAAATTTGTCTAAGAAGGAAGCTTCTGTTATTAGAAATCATATTATACAATGCAAGACAGAATGTTCCATAAATAACTTCAAAATAATAGGTCACAATAACAATGAATATAGTCTAAGAAATTCGGAATCCCTACTAATACGTACATCTCCTACACTCAACATAGATAATACCGCAGTTCCCCTTCTTATTTCTTAATTTTGATTACCTCATTTAACAACCAACCAACCTTCTCTTATTTAAAAACCTACCAATCAAATTCCTATCCTTCTTCAAGCCACATCCTGTAATTATTTACTTTTGTGTTTTGTTTTCTGTTTTTTTTTCGTGTCAATAGTGGTTACATTAAATTGATAATTTGATTATCTTGCCTTTTAAATCTCTGAGTTATTTTTAAATTTTTGATATACCTACATAGTCTAAATCTGATTCTTTTTTATATTTTTAATATTCTTTAACTGTATTAGATTAATTTATGATTTTAGAACCTGAAGATGGGTGATATGCTCGAAACGTTGTTGCATAAATAAATAACATGTACCTCAGCCTCCTATGTGTCCTTACCTTCACCGTGAAATTATATATATATATATATATATATATATATATATATATATATATATATATATATATAACACTTAAACTAAAAATAAAAACTGGTAAGAAAATTTCCTTCAAAAATTTTATAGTAATTGATGTACAGTTTGTTCGGTCTAAATTCGAAAGTTTTCAAACATAAAATAAACGTAATATCTCAGATCCTCCCCAATATACCTATATATGTGAGTGTATATATTAAATATTTCAAACTTATGATATAAAATATGTATTTAATTTATAACCTTCATTGTTTCCTAAAACCTAATTCTCTCTCTCAACAAACATATAAATGCCACGCTTGTAAAATTCTTAAGTTTTTAATGCAAAATATGAATCAACTTCGTTTACGACCTCTTCTCTTGATATTATTCTACAACCATATAAATAGTTCTATAATCTCCTAAATAAGTGACACGCATAAGAAACAAGTTCATAAAAATATGGAGAATGAAGCAGCATTTCCTAACTGAGCTTCACCAAGAGATCCTTCGTCATTCGAGCTGTGCGCGGACGGGCATTATCTTAATCAAGGATAACGCCCCTTCTGTTGACTGAGGTGGGTCAACCTTGCCCTATAGCTGCTTCCAAATGACGAAGTTGGTTGCAGTAGAGATTAGCACTAGTTGATTTTGTATTAACATTTTTTAATATCTCTTCATCTCTCCTTGCTCTTCTCCCCTACGTATCTGCTTAATTCTCTTGTGTCTCATAATCTCCCTCTTTAGACTATCGCTTTATCCGTTATTCGTGTTAACCCTTTTGACTCTGTTCTTGACTCTTTTTTAGTTCTCGGTTTGACCTTGCTACCTGTTATAGCTGAATCTTAATGTGAATTTACCTCTACCACTCCTAATTCCTCATTGGTGATTTCTTGTCTTTGAGGCGGTCCTTTTTCTTTTACTAGCTTATATATACCCTTATTATATTTTTTTTCGTATAGTTATCCTTGAGGATGAACTGAGCAGCTCATTTTATGTTATGTCATATCTTAATCACAATATTGATTGGAATTCTGCTAAAATCCTCTATCATAATAACGATACAATTTCCCGAAATATCATTGAATCAACCTTTATTAGTAAATTCCCAAATTTTAATTTACGTCCTGGCTTATATAAATTTAATGGTTATTTTTTAAATTATATTCACAATGTACTGTCGAAACTTTTAATTTGAGACAAAAATATTTATATTAATCTTGATAAACAATTTAATTCTATTTTGTGTGCATCTATGTAGACTTATGTTTTTGTCTGTATTTATTTCCATTTGAGTCAGGTCTTTAGAACATTTGTACCTATTTTCCCTTCTTTTTTAGATCCTGACCTCTGAGGTTAATCTCTCGTTAAGATTTTTCTCCCTCCTTAATTGCCTAGGCGGTATTTTAATACTCTTGTCAATCTTTAGTCTTTTGAATTTACCCGATTTAATGATCTTATTTTGTATTTATCTTCGCTCCTCCTAAGGTTTCCATTTCATATTAATTCATTTTGTGGATTGGTTTTTTGCATTTTTGTGGGCGCTCCCACTCCTCTGCATCATCCTTATAAATAATCTAATTTTCAATACTTCTGTTATTCCTTGATAGAGAACTCGAAATAAAGTCCGAAAGTACTTGGAATCCGCGTATTAATTTTCCCCGAGGGCTTTGTTGCATATATATATATATATATATATATATATATATATATATATATATATATATATATATATATATATATATATATATTTTTAAAGGTGCAAGGAAATGAAAATTGGTGACACAACCCGGAAAAACACTTAGGAGAATATCACGTGAACCAATCAAAGATTAAGAAGGAAAATGGGCGACGTAGAGAACGGAAAGATAGGACAAACTATTTTAACTGTTATATGAAAATAAATAAAGAAGTTGGATTTGAACCTGTATCATTAGGCGCTCATCGCTTATATGACCAAGACGCTGATCGCCAGGGATACCATCCTCAACCCCAGCGTCTTGGTCATTTAAGCGATGAGCGCTTAATGATACAGGTTCAAATGCAACTTCTTTATTTATTTTCACATAACGGTTAAAATAGTTTGTCTATCTTTCTGTTCTCTACGTCTCCCATTTACCTTCTTAAGCTTTGATTTGTTCACGTGATATTCTCCTAAATGTTTTTCCGGGTTGTGTCATCAATTTTAATTTCCTTGGGCCTTTAAAAATACATCTATAAAAAATCACGCGTCATGTGATTTTTAATTTATATATATATATATATATATATATATATATATATATATATATATATATATATATATATATATATATATTGGGTTAAGCCAGAGTATAGATTTAGTAACGTGAACGTGTATTTGCAAGCTGATTCCATTTCTGCCAACACTGACTTCAAGTAAGTAATTGCAGGCAATAAATCGGGCTCATTTTATTGAGCCTGGTCGCAGTTCATATATTTTCATTCACCGTTTGGCGGTCGTCTTAGATGTGCCCTGTGTCAAAAAATATCATTCGTAGTAGACGTTCCCTCGACATCGTTCACACGCGCTTGACTCGTGCTCAGTAATTATAATTCCGTGTTTTCTTGAAATAATAGGATTTAAATTCCACTCTATGAAAGGTTTCCGTTCTACAATATTCTTACTAAAAAACTCCATATATAGATTGGCCAATACCGGGGACAAACAATTGACCATAGCCATTCCAAAGATTTGACGGTAATATTTCCCATCAAAGGTGAATTTACAGTTGTTAATACAGAGGGAAATAAGTTTAATAATAGTGGAAGCCGGTATAGGAAGAACAACATTAACAAGGTACTCTTCGAGAAAATTTAGGAGATCGGGTACAGAAACTTTGGTCCACGGTATTGGCCAATCTCTATATGGAGTTTTTTGAACCCAAAACCCCTATTTTATGGATGCAAAATGTTGATGATATTCTTTGTTTGTGGCTTAATGATCTTAATATCAATACTTTTCTTGAAAAAATCACACATTAGTCCCTTCAACTAAATTTACTTTAGAAAATGAAAAAGATAACACCATCCCTTTCTTAGATATTTTGATCCACCGAACAGACCAAGGTTTCAAATATGAAATTCATAGAAAACCTACAGCCATTGACTCATACATCCCTTTCGAAGAAATTTATATGGATATGAGAAACTCACAAAGTAGCGCGTGCGTAGAGCAATAAATGCAAAAAATTCCACAAGAAAATGAAAGGCGGTTTCCAAGAACTTACGAACTTGTTCAGTTCATTTTCAGTGAATAACAAAATATTTTACAAAGCTAGAATATATATGAGAAACAACAGAGTAATGCGAGCCCCTTCCATGTACAACAAAAAGACACAAAATAGAAAAATATTATCACGTCGCCCGAGAAGGACTTGAACCTCAGACCTCTGGTTATCTAGACCAGTACTCTACCGACTGAACTAACGGGACCAATAAGCCTGACACCTCAAAAAGACCACCGCCCAAAATGAATTCTTTTCTTATAGGACGGAGAGGATGAAAACTGAAAATGCACGCATCCCTTCTAATAATGATACAGATATAAAGTAAGCATGAATAGAAATTGTACATGTAAATAGTACATTCTAGGATGCATGAAACTGTAATATTACATGCAAGAGAGCAATTTTACTAAAAATTAGAGTAGTAAAAATGATCCGAACAGATTACACAGACGCATATGAGAAGGTGCAATAATATAGGTTACTCAAGAAATAATTTTCTGTTTTTACAATAATTTAGCACTTGGTATGTAGAGTTTTACTACCAATTTCGTAGTGACATCTTGTGCCAAAAGACCGCAGTAATCGAGGCATTCCTCTGGTATTATTTTTCCCCATTCCTCTGTAAATATTTCTCAAAGTTCTTTGACAGCGCTTTGGTTTCTTTCCTTACTACTTACTCTCTCTCCTCGCCCCTTTCACAAATCTTCAATCGGATTGAGGCCCGAGTTATGAGCAGGCCAGTCCATGACACTTAATTTCTCCTGATCCAGGAAATTCTTTAGCAAATTAGCCATGTGGTTAGGTGCATTATCCTGCATAAAAATAGCAGGTTGGGCAATAGCGGCTTTCCTATGGGGTAGAGTATGTGATTGCAGAAGCTCTTTATACACTTGAGCGTTCACTCTGTTATGCAAGCGGACAAGTGGGCCAATACCTTTCGTTTGAATTATGCCCAACACCAAAACGCTTCTTCCACCAAGCTTGACGCTGTTCTTCGCGCAATTCAGTGGTAATATTTTGACAGGTCTTCGACAAACTAACCTTCTACCATCTGAACCAAACAAATTTTACTTCGATTTATTGCTGAAGTGTAATTTGGACCATTGGTTTTCTGCCCATAGAACGAGCTTAGTGGCAAAGGATAATCTTGTTTTCTCGTTCTTAGTGATGATGAATGGCTTGATTGCTGATGTGCGAGATTTCAAAGATCTTCCCGTTAAGCAGCGTGATAATGTATTCCTGGACATACTAATGCCCATAGCTTTATTTACATCTCGGGAAATCTTGGCTGCTGTCTGGAATTGGTCCTTTTTGGAGATACGGAGGATGACTTGGTCATCTCTCTTTGAGCCTTCTCTAGGCATACCAGTATAAATTATACTGATTCATGAGCCTGTGGTTTCGTTACGTGATGTAATATTATGTACATTACCTAGCAAAATAAAAGAACGATTTACCTTTATTAAAATATTTTTTAAAATATGATAAGTAGGCAAATGAAATTTACATGCTACATAATGCAATGCATTTAATATATTTTATTAAGATTTCATATGATATAATGCTATGTTCAAGAGATTATACTAAATAAACTAAATAAAAAACAAATATATACATGTGCAAAATAAGATAACGATTTTTTCAGGAGCTTTGTAGAACTAAATAAAAAACAAATATATACATGTGCAAAATAAGATAACGATTTTTTTAGGAGCTTTGTGAGAACTGTACAACCGCCGTAGATTTTTTTTACTTTTGAACTTACTCCGGAGAGATGCCAGCACACGTGAAAGTTAATTCTGAGCTCCGTAAGAGAATTGTTCTGCCGAAGATTTCGAGAAGGAATCTTTCTGAGATTTCAAGAGAGATAGGAACGTCCAAGAGTGTGATTTCGCGCGTTCTGAAGTTATAGAATAAAAAACTATAAATCACATGCAAAGGTCAGTCGACTCCGGATAACTACCGTCCGAGAAGACAACTATTATGTGCTCGTCTACGAAGGATCCCTACAAACTGCAGCAAGAATTTCTTAAAAAATTAAGACCAATAGTGGCGAAGAAGTGAGTAGTTTCACAGTATTCTGTCGCCTCAATGCAATCTGGTTTTAAAACTCGTTTTCTAGCAAACACACCAATCATAGTAAAAAAACAGAAGATGACATTTGAATATGCTGAAGCTCATAGTGTTTAGATGAATGAAGATTGGGAGAGAATTAATTTTAGCGACGAAAGTAAATTTACTTTAGTTGGATCTAATAGTAGACGCTTTGTAGACGCGCTGCAGGTGACAGATTAATCCTAAATGTGCTAAAATCTCTGCCAAGTATGGAGAAGGCGGGCGGCATGGTACGAGTATAAGGGCTATTTTCGTCTGAATAAATTGTTCCGTTAGTGCAAATCATTGTAACGGTTAATTCAAATGTGTAACTAAACCTCGTCCAACAACATGTTAAACCTTCACTCTGGGAATCTCTCAACCAGCACACAGTATTTATGCAGGACATTGAGCTATGTCTTACTTTAAAACAGGTAAAATGCTATTTCAAACAAGAAAATAACGAAGTCACGAAGTGGCCTGCTCAGTCAGAATTGAACCGAATTGAGAACCTCAACTGCGAAGGATTTATCGACGAAAATTGAGCAAGAAACAAACAAAGTAACACCATAATTTTGAAAGAAACTAATGAGGTCCTGTGGTCGTCATAGTACCAAAGTAATAGAAAACAAAGGCTTCAAAACCTCATATTAAGTGTTTTAAGTTTTATCTTCGTCAAATCTTACTTTGTTTCCAGTGTATTTTCATGCTAAGCAATTCTGTGAATGATCGTTTTCCTATTTTGCACGTGTCAATATTTTATTGTGTCAGTTTATATATTATATTCTCTTTAATATACGATTGTATCATATGGAATCTTCATAAAATATATTGAATACATGCGTTTATGTACCATGAAAATTTAATTTACCTGCTCATATTTTTAAAAATAATTTAATAAAGGAAAATTGTTATTTTATTTTGCTCGGTAGTGTACGAAACATTTGGAGAGTTTAACCATTTCATCTATTGCTCTGAAAGAGAAATGATGCTCTTGACGTCGGTTAACAATTTTTTTCTTGATAAAGGTAGTTTTAGTGGATCCTCTAGGCTTGGTTACTGCTCGAAACTTGACAGAGTAATAAAGGAAAGTGCTAAGAATTCATGGAAGTAAATTATTACCCGAAAGTAGTTGGTTGTCTCAAAGATGGAAGTAATACAATTACTGTGCCCGGGTCATATTGACCACCATATATTAGAATAAAAATACTTTTTGCCCCTAACTTGCAGTTTCATCCATTCTAAAATGTACAACTAATAGTCATATTAAGTTTATATCTGTAATTTATCATGCATACTTATTATTAGTTGGCTTGAAGCTACTGTAAGTTTTTTATGATGGAAACCTAAGTGTCCGACTCAGCATGGTCTATATCTATATATATATATATATATATGTTAGACTCATCCCCCCCAAAAAAAAAATTAAATCCTTGGTCTCACCCCTGGATAGAGTGAGGCTTGTTTGAAAAAAGCACTGTGCAAATTAGCAGCAAAATATAATAATATTTACTAGTGCCACAACGAATGTTAGTTTTCCACATATTAATAATATGTGCAAAATATTAAAAATAGTTAAATATTAGCGATTTTTTGGTCTTTTTCAGAGAAGGTATTACCTAAATATAGTAAACTAATAACTCTATTATGTTACCAGTACTAGCTATATTAAGTGCATTTTAAGTTTAATTATCATCCTATAATCTGTGGTGTTATAGGATAGGTACAAAGGACAAATAAGCCTAACGTATAGTCTTGTAGGCGCTCTGTTGTCGCATTTCATTGTCTCAGTAGCACATCTCTTACAAGTTGGCAATTACCAATGCCCTACTCAGTGTTGTGTAAACCATTGAAGAGTGAGCATTGTTTCCGTGTATATCTGTGTTTAACAAATTCTTTCTGGAATATAATTAATTAACATGTCAGGTTCAATTAAAACAAGAAGTAAATCAGAAGTTTGGCTTATTGGAGAAACAGTTGATGCAATTTAAACCACAAAACTTCCATCAAATGGTGATATATTAAGACGGCTTTTCTCCTTAAGACAATACAAAAAGAATGTAAAAGAGGCCTGTGGCATTGTATATTCAGAAATATATGAAATGTGAAACAAAGAAAAAATACAACTACAGTATTTTTGCTGTTGTTACAAAGATTCAGAAGAAATATGAGCAATATGAGATAGCTGCTGCAGCATTGAAAAAGACTGGCTCACAGCATCGGGAGAAACAATATACACTGGGAGAAAAAGAGGGTATCTCAAGGAAAACTCTTGCTGACTTTGTGGCTAAATCAAGTCGACTTTTCCTCACAAAATTGTCGTTCAATTCCTCATTTTTAGAAGCATATCCTTCAGAATGAAGAAAAGAAATGGCTATCAAGCAGTAAACCAATATAGGTATACTATGACTGTCATCATGCAGAGAGACCTGTAGCCTTGATTGAGAGGTACAATAATCACCTTACCAAAAAAAAAGATCAGCTTCAGTACCTTCTACAGGTGGTCGAATGACACAGAGAAAAATTTCCAAAGACAACAAAATATGCATTGAAAAAATGCACTAGCAATTAACAAAACAAGCTGAATTCATAGCAAAACACTGGGGAATAGGCCTCCTGGAGATACCACACTAAAAAAATGCACCTATTACAGTTATCTCATGGGTGGTGTGGAAAAGCTGTGAATCGTGAAACATTGTCAGATTTAAGGCAGACCTAAAACTCGTTCAATTCATCTAAAACTTTGTTAAAATTGTTTTTATAGGAAGCCTCACAATTTGCATGGGTAAGACTTAAGAAATTCTTAAGTATGAAAAATCGCCGCTATAGATCTGGGTCAGTCTAATATATATATATATATATATATATATATATATATATATATATATATATATATATATATATATATATATATATATATATATATATATATATATATATATATATATGTATATATATATATATATATATATATATATATATATATATATATATATATATATATATATATATATATATATATATATATATATATATATATATATATATATATATATATATAGATAGATAGATACAAAGAAGAAGCAAATGCAAGTTCTGCGGGTGATAACAACCACCACAGGGCTTTCGCCATATTTATTTTCTGCCTTTCAAAATAATTTTAAAGACAGAAAGAAAGGTGCAGAAACCTTTCATTGCAGAGTATATAACAATATAGTACAAGAAAGAGAAATTGGACGCAAATGAGCAATGAGACAAGAAACAGGAGTTTTTCAGAAGTGTGGAGAAATGGCTACATTAAGCATCCTGGAGGAGTATAAGTACATTAAAGCCCCCCTCCCTTATGAGGAGAAGCGTGGGAAAGGTAGCCGGCGAAAATGCTGCTTACCATGTGTGATCTCCCCGCCGCTGTGGGCAGTTGGAGCTAACATCTGTTTGAAGGCGACCACCTAGAGGTCCTTAAACGACGCTCTAACGATCGAATTACCTACGAGACCCATAAACCCGTGGTTATGGAAAAAAAAGCGGTGCGAGTCAGAAGGTACGCCAAGTAGTGGTGCGGTTGCGAGCCTATAATTTGCGAGCTGACTTGGGCACCCCTGTGCCACCTCAGGAATTCTCGCACTCCCCAGATGCTAACTCACCATTCGCTTCCCCCCATCCTTTGCCTCTGGGGCCTGGTCACTTTTCCCTTTAGATGGGGCGGCAATCCGCCTATAAATAAGCCCCGCAAAGAAAGAGTAGAGGATTATCAGAAGTCGATATGCCAGAGGAGGATTAGATCGTGAAGATCCTTCCATCGGCCAGACAAGAAGATTATTAGTAGTCAATTCGCGAGAAGAAAGATTAGTTCGTGAAGATCGATCTTTCAGCCAGACAAGAAGATTAGAAGTCGATACGCTAGAAGAAGGGTTAGTTCGTGAAGATCGATCCTTCAGCCATACCAGACTATTTCCGTGAGAAACGATAGGATCAGATTAAGAAAATCGATCCCCCCTTTCAGGGCCGTATTAACCTAAATAGTCAAGTTTTATATCGGTGCCATACCGAAGAAGCCTTTTCAGTCTGCAAAGAAGTCCGACTGAAGAAAAGCAAAGCCACTCACACTCGAGCGACTCTCACATCTCAAGCTCCGTAAGAGTGAGAGGAGAATAACCCTGCCCCAACGAGCTCCCGTTCTTTAATTACGTTGAAGAATCAGCCCCCGTCACAGGCGACGAAAATTAAGGCAGCGGCCACAACACTTCAAAGCGAGAGATAAGTCCTCCAGCGACATCCGGCAAACCCTAATACCTACCTGTAAGTTAACAATAACATTTATATCTCTATTGCGATAGTAGAAGTTTAGTACGTCCCACGTTTTAAAGGAGAGTAGAAACCATTGTTCTTGAACCTAGGTCATATGTGTTTGTAGACGAGAGTACGTTAATTTAATGTTTAACGCTAATCAAATAGAGTCGCGATAAAAAAATACTAATCGGCAATTGGTATGTTTACGGGAAGCCTATTTGTTTATGTTTTGTCATTGAAAGATCTTTGAGGCCAAAGATAGAAATGTCTTTACTGTTGGTGTGTAATATTTAAGTTTTTAATTTAAAATACATGTTTATTTTGGTAGATTCTGGTGTTTCCTCTTATCCCTATGTGTTTAAAAATAGCTCCTCCTTAAGAACTAAACCACTAAATTAGCACTCTTAGAACAAAGCCTACTTCATCATAGAAGTAACGCACGCCCCTTAAAGCATACCGATACTAAAAGGGTGTCAAAAAGTATAGTGATCAAAACCAAGGGTCATTTTACGACATATTATAAAAGTGGTGTCAGGTGTGGGGTTTTATATTAGAAAGAACCCAGCAGTGTCTATTTAAGGAAGAGCTAACACATAAAAGGAACACCAGGAATAATAGAATATTTGACGAGTGGGAAATTGGTAAAGTTAGAGGTGGATACCATCTAAAGGTAATTGTTAGGCCAAGTGGTAAGTTTTGGTGGTGGAGTAGGTCAGGCTCGATTAAAAACAAGGTAGATGACTGACATAAGCGCGATGGCATTGTTTGACCTTTATCGGAAGCAAGGTCAAAGCCTCGGACTTGAAGGAACCGAGCTGAACTCGTTTATTCAGGAGAAAGAGAGAAACGAAAGAGAAGAAAGAAGAGAGGAACGTAAAATGAAAATGGAAGCTGATGAAAGAAGAGAAAAGGCGAAAATGGAAGCTGATGAAAGAAGAGAAAAGAAGAAAATGGAAGCTGATAAGAAGAGATAAGATAAGGGCCCACGAAAGAGCTCTTAGCAAAGACCAGTTAGAGGTGCAGTCAGTGTCATAACGAAAAGGAGTGTCACCAGCGGCCAGCATGAAACTCCCGGAGTACAGGGACGATGAAGATTTATGCTCATATCTCTCCCATTTTGAGAAAATATTTGAAGTCAATAATTGGGACCTAGAAGAAGATGGGGTCGCCAGACTGTTACCGCTACTCAATCGTAGGATGAGAGAGATATTCGTATCTTTACCCTCAGAAGAGACTGTGAACTATTCCACTCTCAAAGCCGAACTTCTCTCAGCAACAAACCTTAACCCGGAAGAATATAGGATGAAGTTCAGGCAGTCTCGTATAAGACCTGGACAAACATACAAATATTTTGGCTTTGAGTTTCTTCGAAGCCTACAGTTTTGGATGGAGTCAGAAGGGGTAGAGAACGAAGTCGCTGCGGTCGTCGACTTCATGCTTAGAGATCAGTTACTAAGTACACTACCCCAGGAAATATGTGCATTCGTTAAGGACCGAAAAGCTTCTACCTTCAACGAGTGTCTGGACGAGGCTGACCTCCACGCGGTAAATCATCGGTTATATCCGAGGGAGTACAAGAAAGAGAAGACTCTCTCCCCAAAGAAAAATGGGCCGCCACCCAGGCATTTACAGAAGAAGCCCTTTAAGTTCTCAGCAGCAAAAGGAACTTATAAACCAAATTTTGGAGGAGAAAAAAATCAAAAAGAAGGTAGGATTGCACAAGGATCATACCCTAATACCGGCACGTATCCCAGGAAGCCCGTCACTTGTTATACCTGCTCGATAATAGGTCACCTGAGTTTCCAGTGCCCACAGAACTCCCGACTGAGGAAGACCTCGAGACAACAGGTGCAAAACCTGACTGCCGCGATCCCAGCAGGACAAGCTGATTCGTCCTACGTCCCCGCGCCAACATCCGAAGGGCCCCAGCAACAGGTAAACTTTCTATTCAACAAAAGTTCGCCAGGTGGCCTACAATTTGAAGAGGGCACTGTTAATGGGTGCCGAGTATCCACTTTAGTCAGAGACACCGGATGTACGTGCATAGTGGTATCCGACAAGTTGTTGCCCCCAGTAAACCCTAACCATAAGAAATTTGCAATCGTCCACGACTTTTTAGGACGCGACAATCGATTCCCCGTCGTGAGATGTCATATACAATGCAGATATTTCACCGGTTTGACGGACGTGGTAGTAGCCCCGATTAAGTTCTGCGCAGTACTAATCGGACAAAACCCCCTAATTCCCCAGCAAGAAGTGGCCCAACAAGTAGTCACCCGGGCACAAGAAGCCCAGAGGAAAGAGCAACCTGCTAAGTTGACCCCGAAGATTACCCTCGAAGACAAGGGGTTCAAATTGACTTCCTTCGCCAGTGCTCAGAAGGAATGCCCCACTTTTAAACCTCTATGGGAGAAAGCTATTAAAGGTGAAATTCTCCAAGTGAAAGGAAAGAAGCCTATCCAGTATATCGTAGAAGACTCACTTCTCTACCGTACTATCAGCGAGGAGGATAAGGAGAACAAGAAAGTACTGTGTGTACCTCAAGAATACACGCAAAGAATTTTGAATACCGCGCATGATGGAATATTAGCCGGACACTTTGGGCACAACAAAACGGTGCAGCAGATATTCCGACACTTTTATTGGCCCCAGGCCGCCAAGGAAATTGTGGCCTATTGCCGATCATGCGACGTGTGTCAGAAGGATCCCTCCAGAGGACGGGTACCTCCCGCTCCCTTACAAAAGGTGCCCGTTATTACCGAACCATTCTTTCGAGTGGCTATTGATTTGGTGGGACCAATTCACCCCCCTTCAAGTGGAGGACACTCCTACATCCTCACCCTAGTGGATTGTGCCACCCGGTTCCCAGATGCCGTGGCCCTACGGAAGATTGACACTATTTCCTGCGTGGAAGCATTAATTTCAATTTTTGAACGAGTAGGCCTGCCTAAAGAAATTCTATCGGATAGAGGGCGCCAATTCACCTCAGAATTGATGGAGTATTTTAATAAACTACTGTTAGTCAAGCCAATTTTTACGAGTCCATTTCATCCATCCGCTAACGGAATCTGCGAGAAATTAGATGGGACTCTCAAAAATATATTAAAGAAGTTGTGTCAAAACAACCCTACACAGTGGCACAGATACCTGCCTGCAGCCCTTTTCACCTGCCGAGAAATACCTCATCGGACGTTGGGATTCTCGCCCTTTGAGCTATTCTACGGGAGAAATGTGCAAGGTCCTATGAGTATTCTTAAGGAATTATTTTCCAACGCGAGGCTCGACCAAGTAATCAAATCGTCTTACGCCTACGTGATGGATATGCGCGAGCGCCTAGAATACTACTCTGGCTTAGCTCGAGTGGAACGCCGAGAAAAATTTAGCCAAATACCGGGACTACTTCGATATGAAAGCAAAGGCTCGAAAATTAAAGGCGGGAGATGAAGTCTTATTATTACTCCCGACCGAAAATAATAAGTTATGGGCCCAGTGGAAGGGACCGTTCGAAGTAATCGAGGCACGGGGTCCAGTCGATTACTTGATAGATACCCCAACAGGGCGAAGAACCTATCACATAAACATGCTAAAAAAATATCACCGCCGCGCGTGCATAAAGAATATTACCCTTCTAGACGAAGAAGAACCGATGGATGCCGTTTACCCGGGTACGCCCCTGCAAGTCATACACACCGTGTGTGTGGAACAAGACGAGGAATACGAACTTCCCTCGCTCTCACCTACCCCGGAAGACCCTCGGGTGGATTTAAAGATAAATCCCCACTTAGAGATTCAACAAAAAGCGGAAATGTTGAACTTGCTCATGGAATTCCCAGAAGTCATTCCTGAAAACCCCGGATGTGCCAAGAATTTTATCCATGAAATAAAACTAAAAACTAATTCAGTGGTTCGGAGCAAACCATATCCTTTACTGATCCACCTACGAGAAGCTTTCAATAAGGAAGTCCGGAATTTACTAAAATTGGGAATTTTAGAGCCATCGGAGTCTGATTATTGCTCCCCCATAGTAATGGTTAAGAAACCTGATCAATCATTTCGGATGTGCGTGGACTTCCGAAAATTGAATTCAGTGACCGTTTTCGACGCCGAGCCCATCCCACTAATAGATCAAAATCTCCATTTATTTGAAGACGCTAAATTCATCACCGAATTGGATTTGTGTAAAGCGTACTATCAAATACCTCTCGCTAAGGAGTCCAAAAAACTGACGGCGTTTGCTACCGAGAGAGGTCTGTTACAGTTTACCAGGCTACCCTTCAGACTACTTACAGCCGGTAGCAATTATAATAGGATGATGAGGCGAATTATCGCTGGACTAAGTGACGTGTCGTTTTACTTCGACAACGTGTACGTAGCTACCCGTACATGGAAGTCACACTTACACGCCTTACGCTCATTGCTGGAGAAATTGAAGGAGCAAGGTCTAACCGCCGGGCCGACCAAGTGTTATTTTGCCTACGAATCCATTGACTACCTGGGATTCAAAATAGGACAAAAACACTTGACTACCCAGCAATAAAAAGTGGACGCCATAGTCAAGATGCCCCGGCCGAAAACAAAGAAACAACTCCGATCGTTTATGGGAGCGGCCTCGTTCTATAGGCGCTTTGTACCACACTTCGCTTCCATTGCGGCCCCACTTAATGATTTGTTAAAAAAGAGAGCGTCAGACCCTGTCACGTGGAACCCCCATGCAATAACTCAGTTGGAGGTTCTAAAAGGAAAACTCGTAACTGCGCCCATTCTTCGCTTACCAAATCCCAACAAGATCTTCGGCCTTCGCACGGACGCTAGTCAGGACGGGTTAGGCGGAGTATTGCTTCAATACGAAGATGACGAAACAGCCTATCCCATAGCTTAGGTCAGTAGGAAACTGTTGAGTAGAGAAAAAGCCTACGCTACTATCGAAATCGAAGCTTTGGCCATAATATGGTCCATAGGTAAATTCAAATATTATCTAATAGGGCGCGAGTTTAAGTTGGAATGCGACTATAAACCGTTGTCATACTTAAGTAAAAATAAGAGTAAGAATGGAAGACTCCTGAGATGGAGTTTACTCTTGATGGAGTAACAGTACTCCATTCACTATATAAAAGGGTCCAACAATTGTATGGCCGACTCGTTAAGTCGGAACCCTGTCGACGATTAAGGAGCAGCCCAACTATTGTATTATAGCAAAGTTAAGTGTAAATCAGTAGAATTGTAAGTAAATAAGGGCAAGTAACCCCCTAGTGGTAGGTAAGAAGATCCTAAGTTGGCACAGTAATATAGGAATTAATGTAAGGTCAGGGGAAATGTTATCGAGGCATTCCCGGGTGAACTAGAATTTATTGTATAATATAATGTTCCGTAAGTTACCCATGTATATTATTGTAAGCGTCGGATTGGAACCCCCCCCCTTCCGTTATTTTCTTAAGGAAGGAGTTAAATGTGGAGAAATGGCTACATTAAGCATCCTGGAGGAGTATAGGTACATTAAAGCCCCCCTCCCTTATGAGGAGAAGCGTGGGAAAGGTAGCCGGCGAAAATGCTTACCATGTGTGATCTCCCCGCCGCTGTGGGCAGTTGGAGCTAACATCTGTTTGAAGGCGACCACCTAAGGTCCTTAAACGACGCTCTAATGATCGAATTACCAACAAGACCCATAAACCCGTGGTTATGGAAAAAAAAGCGGTGCGAGTCAGAAGGCACGCCAAGTAGCGGTGCGGTTGCGAGCCTATAATTTGCGAGCTGACTTGGGCACCCCTGTGCCACCTCAGGAATTCTCGCACTTCCCAGATGCTAACTCACCATTCGCTCCCCCCTCCCTTTGCCTCTGTGGCCTGGTCACTTCCCCCTTCAGATGGGGCAGCAATCCGCCTATAAATAAGCCCCGCAAAGAAAGAGTAGTGGATTATCAGAAGTCGATACGCCAGAGTAGGATTAGTTCGTGAAGATCGATCCATCGGCCAGACAAGAAGATTATTAGTAGACGATTGCCAGAAGAAAGATCAGTTCGTGAAGATCGATCTTTCAGCCAGACAAGAAGATTAGAAGTCGATACGCCAGAAGAAGGGTTAGTTTGTGAAGATCAATCATTCAGCCATACCAGACTATTTCCGTGAGAAACGATAGGATCAGATTGAGAAAATCGATCCCCCCTTTCAGGGCCGTATTAACCTAAATAGTCAAGTTTTATATCGGTGCCATACCGAAGAAGCCTTTTCAGTCTGCAAAGAAGTCCGACTGAAGAAAAGCAAAGCCACTCACACTCGAGCGACTCTCACATCTCAAGCTCCGTAAGAGTGAGAGGAGAATAACCCTGCCCCAACGAGCTCCCGTTCTTTAATTACGTTGAAGAATGAGCCCCCGTCACAGGCGACGAAAATTCAAGCAGCGGCCACAACACTTCAAAGCGAGAGATAAGTCCTCCAGCGACATCCGGCAATCCCTAATACCTACCTGTAAGTTAACAATAACATTTATATCTCTATTGCGATAGTAGAAGTTTAGTACGTCCCACGTTTTAAAGGAGAGTAGAAACCATTGTTCTTGAACCTAGGTCATATGTGTTTGTAGACGAGAGTACGTTAATTTAATGTTTAACGCTAATCAAATAGAGTCGCGATAAAAAAATACTAATCGGCAATTGGTATGTTTACGGGAAGCCTATTTGTTTATGTTTTGTCATTGAAAGATCTTTGAGGCCAAAGATAGAAATGTCTTTACTGTTGGTGTGTAATATTTAAGTTTTTAATTTAAAATACATGTTTATTTTGGTAGATTCTGGTGTTTCCTCTTATCCTTATGTGTTTAAAAATAGCTCCTCCTTAAGAACTAAACCACTAAATTAGCACTCTTAGAACAAAGCCTACTTCATCATAGAAGTAACGCACGCCCTTTAAAGCATACCGATACTAAAAGGGTGTCAAAAAGTATAGTGATCAAAACCAAGGGTCATTTTACGACAAGAAGTAAGAGAAAGGGACATTAGAAGAAGACTCAAATCAAAGAGAGCAGAGGGCGGCACAATGAAGGCAATTCTTTACCGAGAAGACAGATATAACGCCAGAAGAATTTCAAACTTTTTTTCTCCTGGCATTATCTCTATCTTATCGGTAAAGAATTGCCTTCATTGTGCCGTCCTCTGCTCTCTTTGATTCTAGTCTTCTTCTAATGTCCCTTTCTCTTACCTGTAAAAAACTCCTGTTTCTTGTCTCATTGCTCATTCGCGGCGTCCAATTTCTCTTTCTTATATATATATATATATATATATATATATATATATATGAAATAAATAACTCACAAAGTAGCACGTGAGGTTTTCAATGAATGCAATGTCCCGCATGAAAAATAAAAAGGAGCTTCCAAGTACTCTCGAACTTTATTCAGTTCTACACGAGAAAATATAAGCCAATTTAATAACATTTTCCCTTGCCTTTTTGAAATTGAGGTTGTTATGAAAAAATTCATTCTTAAAAAAATTATCTCTGACTTGTGTTGCTAATTTGTTTTGCAATTTTTATTTTTATGGAAACCTGATTTGTCAAGTTAATTATTGCATTGATTTTGTATTAACATTATTTTATATCTCTTCCTCTCTCTTTGTCCCGCTCTCCTTCGTTTGAATTTACTTATCGTGTCTCTCCTAATCTCGCTCTTTAAACTATCGCTTTATCCGTTAATCGTTTTAACCCTTTTGACTCTATTCTTGACCCTTTCTTGCCTCTCGGTTTGACCTTGCTACCTGTTAAAAGCTAAATCTTAACGTGAATTTACCCATCCCTTTCCTAATTCCTCATTGGTAATTTCTTGTCCTAGAGGCAATCTTTTATCTTTTACTAGCTTATATATACCCTTATTATATTGTTTTTCTAGTGTAGATATCGTTGAGAATGAACTAAATAAAGTTCGAAAGTACTTAGGAGCACCTTTTCATTTATCCTGCGGGATACTGCATTCATATATATATATATATATATATATATATATATATATATATATATATATATATATATATATATATATATATATATATATATATATAATATAATATTTTTGTGTACCAATCAATTGCCCCAATTAGTATTTTATATTTATCCATATTTATAGCATCTATATTTAGTGTCAACAGTTTTCAAAGGATTTTTTCACATTTTCATTTAATTCAATAATTTATTACTGTTTCTGCTTCATTAAGTGACTAATATCTGTGTCAACCAATAATGCATCAACTAGTGTTATATTTATCCATATTTAAAGTACCCATAATTGATCCATATCTAAAGTTTCAATTGTTTTCAAATGATTTGTCAAAATTTGAATCAACTAAATCATTTATTTCTAATCCTTGTGTGCATTATAATTTTGGTAATTTTAAACTTGTTCTAAATCTATCCTATAGAACAGAAGATGGGTAAGGTACCCGAAATGTTGTATTTAATTAAATGAGAAATTTAACATGTCTTATTTTGGGATTTATCCTCAACCTATATATTATATATATATATATATATATATATATATATATATATATATATATATATATATATATATATATATATATATATATATATATATACCACTAAACGCTTGATTCAATGTGCTTTTCCCCGCAGGTTTGGGCAGACCCTAGCAGTTGTATTAGTTAGGTGCCCTCTAGGCCCCAATGCTCACAAGTCAATCTGAGGATCTACCTATATCTTTGAAACAACTTTTATAAATAGAAAAACTGTAGAGAGTTGCGTGTCCTACTTGTTCCTGGCACGCCATTTGAACACTACTAAAGTTTTATGGCATCTCAAAGAAAAAATTAAAAGATACCGAGCACTTTCTCCTTTATTACACGGGCAAAACAGAGAAAGGAGGATAGCTGTTTGTGGGGGTGTTAGGACAAGTTATGACAAGTCAGGACCTGCAGCCGCACGCTCCTGTCTCGTCTATTTAAGAAGCAGTAGCTGAACGCAGCTCGTCAGTCACAAATTTTTCGACAATGGAGAAGGTTGAGCACCGCACAGTGATCAGATTTTTGACCAAGGAAGGCAAGAATATAAAAGAGATCCATGAACGCATGGTTGCAGTGTACACCGACACCTCCTATGCAACCATTGCTCGCTGGAATAGGGAGTTCCGCCAAGGTCGTGAGTCCCTTGAAGATGATCCCCGTCCAGAATGCCCGTCAGACGTCACCAACGAGGACAATGTGGCCCGTGTGGAGAGGATGACCCTCGAAAATCGACGGGTGAAGGTCGAAGAAATCGAGCGAGAACTTGGAATATCACATGGAAGTGTTATCAACATCATTTACGACAATTTAGCCATGACCAAGGTATCTGCCCGTTGGGTCCCTAGAATCCTGACGCCCCATGATCGACTTCAACGTCATCAAAGTCCACAAGGCCAGAGTTGCACAAGCTGCCCTGCACGAGTGCAGATTCGAGGAGCTCAACCATCCCCCCTACACTGCAGATCTGGCCCCTAGCGACTACTTTTTATTCTGCCAGCTCAAGGCTGCACTGCGTGGACGCCGGTTTGGGGACGATGAAGATATCCAGCTCGCCGTCCAGGAGTGGATTGAACAGCAGTCGACAAATTTCTGGTTGTCTGGAATTCGAAGCCTTAGGGACAAGTGGTGCAAGTGCATTGAAGTCGAGGGTAGTCCTATTGAAAAATAATAAAACACCTTTCCTCATATCTCGTTTCCTTATATTCGAATTGCAAAACTTATTGACCGCACTTCGTATTTACTGCTATTTTAAAGACACAAAATCATATGTGTTTAGTGTAGCCTAAATTTAACCAATTAAGTAATAATTCAACTTTAAGGTCAAAATAAATATTATATGTTTGGTACTTATATATGATGATTTTACCAACAGTTTCATTGATTCATGTCTCATTTAGTCCAGTGGCATGTGCTACAGGTATTGATGGTTTATCAGTGCTGTTGTGCAGTAACACAGCTTTAAGGCTAGCTTTACTATAGTCAATCCCTCCCATTACAACAGACTATTCATATTTTGGCAGAAACAAACGTTTTCTTTCTAAAAGTAAAATGGTGAAGACTGCAGATACCGATGGCGGAAATGGGGAAGTTTGGATTTTTTTATGAGAAAATTCCATTGTTGAAGCCTGAAACCAAGCAACTCTGCTTATTATTTTGGCTATTTTAAATCGCTTACTAAGTCACCTAAATAAGCCAGACTTAAAATAAAAATGTTGGGAAATATTTGAATCTGGAACATATATGCCATCTTTGCCTGTTTCTAAATCACTAGTAAAATTTCAGATGAACTACTGTCTGTTATCGTTGGTGATTGATTTGTTTCATTATGTGGTACTGGTTTCATTGCTAATTCGCAGTTTATATACGCAATCTAAGATTTTTTTCTTTGTGAAACCAGCAATCTTTTTCGAACAAAAATAACAATCATTGAAGTAATTTCTCTGTCCATGCCAAACCATGGGGACTGACAATGTCCTAGCTTTTCTTTTACTACTCATCCAAGTTCTTAACTATGCAATGCACTGTGCCCAGTAAATATGTGGTGCCCAGTCCTCATGTTGGTCTCTTAACTAGCAGTCAAAATAACACTTGTGGGCAAGTTTAATATCTGTTCTAATGTTTATACGTGATGGCTTAGGGGTATATTGTCCATAGACAAAGCATAGGTTATCTGAGTGATTTACACGAGCACGTCTATTTGACACCACTTTGAATTAACATACACTATCTGAAAAAAACGTAGAAAGTAATTAATACGATGTGATGGAGAAATATGCACCGTAGTGCAAAACAAATGCTATGAGAAACAAGTCACCACACCATGTTAGTTACTCATCAGCAGAGAGCTTCAACATTCATTCTCTTGACTATCACGTAGCGACTGACGATTGGGTCGTTGCCTGTTAATAAGCTCTTGACTCAGGGCTGCCAACTCGGGATAAATTTCATTTATCAAAATTATTCGAATTTGTATATAGATGGCAAATAAATTGTGTGAGGGACTTCCACGTGGAATTTCTTTTCCAGCCCGGAAGTTCCATGTGCTGGAGAAGATTCTGTTAGGCTTAAATTGGTAAGCCTACCCCCTCCCCCTTTTCACAAGCGGTAGCCTCGAACCGCGTCCACCACGATTCACCTTTACACGGGCTAGAATAGTCTCGGCAAGAAGATTCGAGGCCATTCGAGAGTGGAGCTGTTTCCCACTCACCCCCCCCCCTCCTCCGCGGGGAGAGCCTCAGACATATATATTGCTCGTTTCCCATGAAACCGACACAGAGTTGAGAAGTCTCGCCCGGACCCTAAGAAAATTCCCCTAGTTCCAAGTCAGGTGCTAACAACAAAGCAAAGTGCCAGCTGAACTATTTTTGTGTATTGGAATTAGCCCCAGCCAGTGAGGTAATTCCATTTAACGATCGCTACCGAGTGATTTTTCTGACTTCTCTGGCCAACTCCTGCCAAAGCCCTCCTCATTCGCCCCTCGTTTTCGGGTGGCCGAAATACTCTACCCTGGAACGGACGTTACCCCCCCCCCCCTCCCTTTTTGGGAGAACCGGTATCACTTTAACATCCCGTTCAGAAGCTTCGAGCGGCCTCGCCTCACGTGCAGAAGACATCCGTGAAGCCTTACCCTGATGTCTCACCCGGAATCCTCCGTAAGCCAACCCCTCTCCCTCTTCAGTAACCCATATGCGTTACTTCCCCCCATTTGAATAGTCTCCTCCAGTAACACATTAATTTTAACTTCATAGTCTGATTCATAACTACAATCACCCCCCCCCCCCCCTTGTTCATCTGATGTAATTTTTCCCGTCATTTCTCTCATTATTTTTATGTAAATAAAATTATATTTTTTACATGGCTCTTTAAATAACCTTGAGCTTTGCCATTGCCCATAATATACCTGACCTCGTTGCACTCTTTCTCGCTACTTAGCCCATCTAAACTAGTGGTGTTCCGTCCCTTTTCGGTTCGCCTCTAAGTTATTGGTCCCTCCCCATAGATCTAATATGGTATTGATGTAATATAATGTCATACTACGACAAATTGTATTAACCTTGAAAAGCAAGCTCCACATTACTGGCATTAAGACGATTAAAGCCAAAATCGGGATGGGGTAGGAATTTTTAGTCAAAGTTATTTGCATTTTAAAAAGATTTAGACCGGATAGAATAAATCTAATTATAGATTTGAAATCAGAATACCGAAATTAGCTAGGAACACCTATTTTGGATTCTGTAACAAAATCTTCTTTGCCTTCTGTAATTCACAAACTACTAAAAATAGACACATGAAACAGGGAAAGTTTTAAAGGTGTTGCTTAACTTGGACTTTGACGGATTTTCCATTATGAAAATATCACATTTCTTTGCTACCTCAGGAACTAGTAATGATAAACCTACGATTTTAAGTGATATGGATGTTTGCAAAGTTAATGATTTAGATGTTATTTCTTAATTTATTTCTGGAGCAGGCCTGAGATATGTTATGTACATACACAATATTAGAGCAGTGTAATATTCAGACCCTTGAGTTTAAAAGTAAATATATATAAAATATTGAGTCTAATGGTTGTTCGTTCAAAATGTAGTACTACTTTTGTATTGCTTATTGTTTTCGTGTGAATGATTCAATTTTATCAAAACAATGATTTAATGGTATTCAAGTTTTTTTAATGTTACTGTTTATGTGTGTATAACAGTATTATAGGCTTTTGTCTTAGCTGGGTATAAAATATATTTTGCGATTGTTCCAGTTCTAATGACCATACCGTTGATAAGATTCTAGTTATTTTTATTGGGTTTTCTCATTTTTCCGAAAGCCGAAATCCCGATTACCAAAATTCCGAAGGCAAAATTCCGAAAATCCAATATCCCAAAAGCCGCATTTTCGATAATCTAATATCCCAAAAGCCGAATTCCCGAAATTCCAAAATCCCGAAAGCCGAAATCGGGCAGGCCAAAGTAAGCACCTGGGCGTACTGTTGGTTATGTCTATCTAAACTGGATAAGTAATTCGAACATTTATAACTCTGTTACAAATGCTGGGGTCTTAAATTTGAAAAAGTAAAGAAATTACCTTTATTTATGTAAAATTATAAAAATGTTAACAAATTGAAAATTTTCAATTAAAAAAAGTGAGGAACTTGCCTTTATGTATGTAAAATTATAAAAGTGTCAATATATCGAAAATCACAAATCGCAAAAGGTAATTAGAGAGCGAGATTATGCGCGATTGCCCGAAGATATTCCCAAACTGGTCGAGGTTCACCGTCTCTGACAATAGCTTGGTCTTGCGTCGCGTTCCACAGTAGTTTTCTTTCTTTTGAGGAGCGGTTCGCCCATCAAAAGGGTACAGCCAGAGCCACAAAATTGATCCCCTCCCTTATACATAAAAGTTATCAGCATAGGCTACGAGAACTGGGGATGTTCTCCTTGGATACGGGCCAGTTAAAAGGCCAGCTGATTGAAACTTTTAAGATAATACGAGGATTTGAAAACGTAGATCACAGGAGAATGTTCAAGTTGAATGCAAATGCTACACGTAACCACGGTTACAAACTGGAATTACTGCAATTACATACTAGCATTTGCGGCAACTTCTCGTACAAAATCTGCGGAACGTGGAACCGTCTACCGCCAGAAGTCGTGAACAGTTCGTCAAATCTTGACTTGACAAGATAATCCACACCTTGACCTAGATGGTACCACCTTAGTATAGATTTGAGGCAAATAGATAGGTTGTAACTATTCTATAAAAATTTGCTGATTGTTTGCGGGCGGGAGAGTTAGGCGGGGAGAGCCTTAAACTATGCTATACTTTCTCTTATGCCTTCCTAAAATAGTACCTCCACGGTATGGTCAGCAATCTCCTTTAAGGTACTACCATTCCTTGTGATTTAATGTCTTTTGCAATTCTGGAGGAACTTCTATATCACTTCGCATCCTTGGTTCATTTGGTCGTTGAGCGCGTCGAACTCTGGTAATTTTCTTGCGAAGTGCGTTATTTGAAGGCAAACACGGAGTGATTTCGTGAGGGGTTGACGTTGTACATGATTGGATGAGTTTACAAGGCAAATTTCTTGAAGTACTTGCCTGCGCCTTGAGTTCGCCAACGATGTTCGAAATCTGCGACGTACATGAATTAGGGGCGTGGTTATGGTCAACATTTTTTTCAAGCAAATGCTGTCCATTTGAAAATAAAATTATTTCTCTTTCTTTGCAAGTAAGCAATTTTCGACTTTCGCAGCACCAATAGTAACGAGAGTTCACAAAATTATCTGTTACCAATAAATAACAGCGTGCGTTCATTTTATCACGTCCTTTTTGAGAAGGAACAATTACACAAATTTCCTCCATCTTCTTGAAAGGTGCTTCACAGAATGTCATTACAATGAAAAGTTCAACCTAATCTTTACTTGGCTTGTATTTTACGGAGTTGGTTGATTTTAATCTGATAACTACGCGAGCGACCTCTGGCAAAGCCTAAAGATAGAACGAGGTTATTTGGACTTTTCGGGATTTGGGAATTTGGGGATATTGAATTTTAGGGATTTGGCCTTGGGGATTTCGGCTTTCGGGATAGTGTATTTTCAGGATTTTGTCCTTCGAAATTTCGTCTAGCACTGGTTTTTATTTTGTAAATGCGATTTTGTTGGCCCAAAACTTCTACAAATTGGTAAACTTCTCATCAGGTTTGATTTAATAAGGGTAAACTACAATGATGTTCATGAAGTAACTAAAATTACGTTTAGTCAATGTAAGCGAATTAATCGAGGCTTAAACAGTGAATCTAACAATAAATATAATAAAATTCCGGAATAACATAATTCCACATAACACCAAAATCTATTCCTAAGGGTTTGTTTGTTCTATTCATATGTCCTCTCTCTCTCTCTCTCTCTCTCTCTCTCTCTCTCTCTCTCTCTCTCTCTCTCTCTCTCTATCTATCTATCTACCTCTCTCTCTTTCTTTCTCTCTCTCTTCCTCTCTCTCTCTCGGGGGCAGTGATCACAGATTAGTCAGATTCTAGTCAAGGTCCCCAAGGTAGAGTCTGCGACAGGTAAATCGAGGAAACTGGATTTGAGAAGAGCAGACTTTGCAGGTCTTTGTCCTGGATTGACTGGTGCGAGGCTAGAAGTGTGCGATGATGTTAAAGATTCGTGGAATAGATTCCAAACTACGTTCATGAGTCTTCAATCACGATTCATCCCTTTGAAAAGTCTTCGTCAGTCTTCTGTTCAACCAAAGTGGTTTAATCGAGAAATTGGTCAACTGCTGAGGGAGAAAAGAACGGTGTACCGGCAGTCAAAGATCTCTAGTTACTTTGACGAGTACCGTAGGCTAGCTAGGAGAGTGAAGTCCAGCATAAGGGCGGCAAAGCGTGCCGAGGAGCTCCGAGTGGTGAGACTACGCAAGGAGAATCCCAAGTAGTTCTTTGGTTATGTAAATAGCCGTAAATCAATCCATCGCACGATTGGCCCTTTGGTGAATGAGTAGGGGGCATTAAAACACTTAGATGCAACAAATGCTAACTTCCTGAAGGAATACTTCTCTTCAGTGTTTACTGAAGAGTGTAATCCCATGCCAAGCCCAGAGATTCTTACTTGGGGGAAAAGCTGGAGGAAGTGGACTTCACTCAAGGAGAAATAGAAAAAAGATCACTGATCTAAAGAAGAATAAATCCCTGGGACGGACAGGTTTCTACCTAAAGTTTTGAAAGAAGTGCGGAATGAAGTGTCACGACATTTGAGCACAATCTGAACATGTCCATCCGGACCGGATGCGTTCCTAGAGACTGGCGTGAAGCCGAGGTGACTCCTATCTTCAAGAAATGAGACCCTAGCCAGCCGTCGAACTACAGACCTATAAGCTTAACCTCAATAGTCGGTAAACTTATGGAAAGCATCATGGTGGACAAAATAACGTCATATTTAGAGTCAAACCTGCTAAGGAAGAGTCCCCAGCACGGTTTCTTAAGGCAACGGTCATGCCTAACGAACCTTGTGGAGTTCTTTCACTTCGTTTTCAGTGAGCATGATTGGCATAAGGCAGTGGGTGTTATCTACTTAGACTTTCAAAAAGCCTTCGATAAGGTACCACACCACCGCCGCCTCCAGAAAGTGCGTGCTCTGGGCATAGACGGAAATGTAGCAAGTTGGATCGAGAACTGGCTAAGGGTCAGACGGCAAACGGTGGTGCTGAATGGACAGGCTTCTAAGTGAGTGCCCGTCACCAGCGGTGTACCCCAAGGTTCTGTCCTGGTACCACTACTTTTCATCATCTATGTTAACGACATGGATGGTGACATGGTTGCGAAGATTTCTAAATTTGCCGACGATACCAAGCTTGGTATGAACGTTGCAAAGGAAGGAAACACTGCCCGCCTATAAGAAAACCGAGAAGGACTTGGGTGTAACAATCACTACAGTGCATAGGGGCGGAGAAAAAGGCCCAAAGGATGTTAGGCTATATAAAGCGACAAGTTGGATTTTGAAACAAGGAAATAGTACTCTGTTTGTACAATTCACTTTTCCGACTGCACCTGGAGTATGCCGTACAATTTTAGAGTCCTTCATGTTTCGAAAGGATGTCGCGAGATTAGAACGTGTGCAAGCCAGGACACCCAAACTGATTCCCTCTATCAGACACAAAAGTTACCACGATAGATTAAGGGAATTAGATCTGCTCTCATTGGAAACTCAGAGACAGCGTGGTAAGCTTATTAAAGTGTTTAAAATACTTCGAGGCTTCGACAATGTAGACTACCCTGATGTTTTCCAACTTAGTGAGGGCAGAACTAGAAATCACGGCTACAAACTTGAGCTGAAGCGTTAACACCACGATCATTGTGGGAGATTTTTCACATACAGCATCTGTGGTAGCTGGAACGCACTTCCAGTGGAAGGTGTCAACAGCAATTCTGTTGATCAGTTCAAGTCAAGACTAGAAAAAGTCTTGAAAAGTGGCCGTTTGGGCACGTAAGCCGTTGAACAGAACTGTGCCTTCTCGGCTGCTAGTCCAAATGTACCCCCTCTGAATTGAGCATAAGGTCTTCTAGGGTACTTCTTATCCTTGTAGCTCCTTGTAGCCCTCCCCCCCGCCTCTAAGCAAAGGATGGGCTTTGTTCTCAAGGCTCAAACATTTTTGGGTGGATTACATGTCGATTTCCCTTGATTTCCTACCTTGTTTTTTCTCTTAATTGATTTATATTTCAGGTGGAGTTGGAGTAGGCCTTAGTGTTTGAATGTCGCCCTAAGAGTTTTTTTAATAAATTTGGTCTCACCTGACGACTTTTTCCATAAGAAAAGATCTTAAAGTTATACAAGATCTTCTAGGCAACCTAATTAAATGATTTAGTTTCCATATTTATTCGATCAATATTAGGGCCTCGTTACCATTCACTCCATCCACTCTTCTCAAAATTAACGGGTTTTTCAGAAAAGTCTTTCGATCACAAATATTTGGCAATGAAAATTAGTCTCGAAAAGTTAATGCTAAAGGGGCAATTTAGAAGGAAACCATTACAAATCAAGTTTAACAAAGCGATTAAGTTATGATTTTTATATTTGCTGTCCAGTTATTATGGCGAATAAATATGAATTTAAGAATTTTTCTCCTAACATCTTCAATAATTTCATAGGTTCTTAGTGAATGACATTTGTTCCTAATGGGTTTTTCAGCTGGAGGATCAAAGGATTTATTGTGGGTAATAAATATGTTCTCGTTCGAAAGGAGGTGTGGGAGAGGGGATATGATTGAGCTCTTTAAAAAAATTTCTGGGATAAAAAAATTGGATGTTAGCAAGTTTTTTGAGTTAGATGATTTAAATCGGACTAGAGGTCACCACTTGAAAATTAAAAAGCAAGGGTGTAGGTTGGATTTAAGAAAATATTTTTTCACCAATAGAGTGGTAGACTTCTAGAACAAATTGCCGAGGAGGGTAGTAGGTAGTCCAGATTTAAATGCATTTAAGAGGTGGTTGGATGAGTCTATGGGGAGGGAAGGTTGTGATGGTTCCTAAGTTTTGTATATATTAATATTGTTTGTATATATCTATAGCTGCATGATCTAGTTCTTGACAAGCCTTGATTGGTGATACCCTTGTTTGTGGACGCAATCCTCTGGATGTAGTTTTCTTGGGAGTTTGGGTGCCTTGAAAAAGAGGCCGTTTGACTCGGATGGCCTATGATGGGCCCTTGTGACTTTTGTCATCTGTTATATTATATTGTGGGGGACTTTAATTTTGTCTTTCCCTGGCGATGGTGCTTTTTGTGGGTGGGTTTTGACGGATGCGGATGACCTTTGATAGGCCCTTGTGGCTTTTGTCATCCGTGAAATTATGTTATGTTATGTTATGTTATTTATCTCTTAATCCCTCGGGTGGCTGGAGGAAGCAGAGGTCATCAGCCCCTGGAGAACAATTAACAACTCAACAAAATATACATATACCTATACACAAATATACATACACACATGTAGACATTACTACATACATACATACAGATGATATATATATATATATATATATATATATATATATATATATATATATATATATATATATATATATATATATATATATATATATATATATATATATACATATACCTAACTCTATATTTTTAGAAGGGGAATTTTTAATCGCGTGAGAGTCTAGTCCCAGGTGACTCTACATCTCACTATGTCGGTCAGTCAGTCGTTCAGTGTTTGGCTTCTTATTGTTTTTGTAGCAATATTGTAACTATTCTGTCGATTCTAAAAAAATTTAAAACCTTTATGTTGTTTTCATTCTCTTTCGAATGATATAATTGCCAAAGTACGCCCAAGGTTGGACCTGGAATTATTTGGTTTTGGACATAACATAATTATTTGGCCGATTCTAGAGAAATATGAAACTCTTATGTTGTTATACACTTTCTTTCGAATGAGAGAATTGCCAAGGTACTCCCAAGGTTATTCCTGAAATTATTGAAAGTTTTGAATGTCGTAAGGTCAAAAATCACAATAAATGAGAGCACGCGACTTTTTGGTCAGCGGACATTGTTTTTTTATACTTTTTTTCTTCCCTTGGCTTGGATGTCTGGGGGAATGTGAGCTGGTTTGAGACCTTTGGTGAGATCTCCTGGATGAACCTGAGCTGGGTTTATACCGTTGTGGAAATCTATTATTATTATTATTATTATTCACAGAACTAAATCAGATTTTATTCTTTTCATTATATGTATAGCAATGTTTAACTGACAACCATTCCTGTTTGGCAGTCGTTCTTTATAGCCTTACATTCAATGGATTTCATAAAAAATAGTCAAATCACCAAACGAAAATACAAGCTTGCCATGCAATGCCAAACAACTCACCATGCGAGATTTTATTTACTTCAACCTTCACCCGCTGTCAAAATTTATTTTCTTACTGCCCTATCTGTCTACTCGTGCACAGCATCAACCTTTACCAAGCTTCTGTAGCAAATAATAAACTTTTTACATTGTTATTTTCGTTTTTGCTATTAAAAAGTGGCAGTACCAAGACTTAGTATTGGACTCCTTAGAAATCATTCCGATCTTTTTTCTTACCATATATCAGTGATATCCTGCTTTCGTAGCGTGATTTACATTACCACGAATGAGAGAAAAGTGGTCCTCCCGATGAGGTCAAAGGATCTTTCTGAATTTTACCCAAGGATTTAGTGAGAAGACTCCGAGATACTTTCAGATAAGATGTGGTATAGGATTTACTTCGGGGAATATTTGCCAGGCGCCTTCCTCCACACATCCAGGAGGTCTTGGAAATTTTGGTTCCTGCGGCCCTCTTAGATAAACTGACAACAGATGATGCTCGAACATTAAGTAGTACCATCCAGACATGGATGAATTCGTTGCAAAGTACACCGTGCAATAACTGCGCGAGTAGATGGAGGGAACTCTGAGATCTCTCACGGACGAAAATGCTATACTTTCTTGCAGGATCTCCAAGTTGGTAAATTAAATGGTAATACAAACATTAGAGAAACCAGGCTAAGCGCTACTTATTCGGCTGCTAGCGATAACAGGAATAATCCCAAACTGTCTGTGACTTACAACACGTAGAGAAACTAATACCTCCTTAAACTGCAAACAGTTCAGCTATAAAAACTTTTGGTTAAAAACGAGGAATGAGAAAACCAGGATGTTTTAAATTAGCATTCTAAGGCCCAAAACTCTATATTCCAGATTCAGCAAGGAACAGCTTTGCATTGCACTTGCAAAGATATGCTGTGAAAATTCCACTTCAACTACACAAGAAACTCTCGGTTATTTCGCAAACGACATTAGACATATCTTCAGCAGAGACAATCAGATTGCCTATTTTTCACTTGCACGCTTGGCAATAATAATTATTATAATAATAGATCTCGTCGGCAGTCTAGACCTGGCTGACGTTCCCCCGATATAATAGACGAACAAAGAAGATATATATATATATATATATATATATATATATATATATATATATATATATATATATATATATAATAGATCTAGCTGACGGCCTAATTCCAGCTCACGTTCTTCCATATCCCAAACCAAGAGAAAAAAATCCCCTTCTAAAAATATAGAGTTAGGGATTAGGGATTATATTCATTCCAGGTATGAATTCCAGATGAAATACGGCTTTACACATCTTAGAGATAGATCAGGGAATGTCCGTCCCCAGGGTGTTCAGTGTCTCCAAGCCCTTGGCAAATAATCAATGAAGGCAAACAAACTCAAACGTCACTTAAATTCAGTTCATCCAGATTTTATTAAAAAGCCACTAAGTTACTGGAATGGTAAGGAATAACAGGTAAAACGAAGTCGGATTAATGCTGCTCCTTCAGGCTCAGCCTTTTCTTTTGAAAAAGCCTCCTTGGCATCCCCCTTATTGTTATGGTATATTTCACGATCCAAAAAGATTCAAAACATTGGAGAAGAGCTGGTGAAGGCAGCAGCAGTCGCTATGGTGGAAACTACTTGTATAGCAAATGTAGCTAATATAATTGAGTCTGTGCCACTTTATTAAAAGACCATCAAACGTCGAATTGATCCCCCACTTTCTACGAGTCAAGTTAGGGTTAAGTTTTTCCCGTCCTCTGCGCTTTCATAATTCTCGCCTTTGCTCCCTCCTTTCTGCTCCACCATGTATGATAGGGACTCGATCCTCTCACTCAACTCCTTAAATTATCGTCTTTCTCCAGCCACATACGCGAAGATAAAGGGGGCTGGTATCCTCCGAACTCGCCCAACTAGGAGGGGACCGAGACTTTCGGCGTTCCTTAGGAAACTCTTTCGCCCTATCAATCATCCTGTATCCAACACCTCCAAATCTTCCTCTTCCTCCTGTGTTAATCTGCAGGCGTTGTCGGCGTCTCTTCTGAACATTAGGAGCCTGACCAATAAGTCGGAGTATTTCCATGACCTCGTTGTTCGCACTGGAGTTTCCTTTCTTGGTCTTACAGAAACCTGGCTCGAGTCTAGTTCTAGTTCATGCACTGCCCTTGCAACCCCCCCGGGTCATTCTTTTCTGCATGTTCCTCGGAGGGGAAATTGCACTGATTTCCAAATCATCATTCTCCCTGAATCTTCTCCCCCTTTTACCCTTTACTCATTCGAGGCTCTCATTGCTGTCACGTGCTGTGCCCGCTCTGGCTATTGTGGTCCTTTACCGCCCTCTTAGCTGATCTCCGGCCTTATTTCTTGAGGAGTTCAGTGACCTACTCTCCGATCTATTCTCTACTGGTTCCCTCCTTATTCTCGGGGACTTCAATCTTCCTAGCCACAATAAGACTTTTCGCGCATTAATTGACATCATCGACCTCTTCTCTCTTACACAACATGTGTCATTCACAACACATATACATGGTAATATCATTGACTTAGTCATCTCGAACCTTCATGTATCTAATCTAACAGTAACTGGCCTTTCTAATACGATTTCCGACCACTTCTTGGTCAATTTTAAATTCTATATTCCCTTTCACCTGCCTATTCGCTCGTCCCGAGATCCTACTCCTTTCCGGCGACTATCATCAATTCATGCTACTTCTCTCTTTAACGATGTTGTTTCTTCCCTACCTCCTATTGATACTACTGCTTCATCTGACCAAACCTTAAACTCACTGCACCAATAATTATTTGCCTGCCTTGACGTGCACGCCTCACTTATTATTTCTTTTTCAAACCGCCATCACCACGCCCCTTGGTTCACCATGGAACTGTTTCGTTCAAGGAGGTCCTTACGTGCCCATGAACGTGCCCTTCGTAAAGCACGCCCCCGTGGGCAAGACACAACCTCCCTCTCACTTGCCGATCGTCTTACTACTTTGACTTATTCTTCCAAATTAAAATCAGCACGAGGCTCACTCACGCAAACTTTTGTCTGACCATCTTTCGTCTCCTCTCTTGTCTTTCCTGGTCTAGCTTCATTTTTCACACCTTTCCTCCCATCAACCCCTCTACTCTATCTAAATTTTTCTCTAATAAAATTATTAACCTTCGCGCCAAACTACTCATATCGTCTGAACAAGCCCATGCTGTTCTCACCGACCATAATCCATGGCCGCTTAATGTCCTCACTCGGGCGTCCTTTGAGGAAGTAACTACCATGGTCTCACGCTCTAACAAATCTGGATCATCTAAGGACGCCTTTCCACCCAAACTCCTCCGCCAAATTCTCCCTGCTGTCCTCCCACTGATTCTTTATCTCTTTAACACTTATCTTGTCACAGGGTGGTTCCCTATTCCTTTAAACATCCCTCAATTCGTTCTATCCTTAAAAAAACACACCTTAACCCCTCGGAACCATATAGCTATCGCCCTATCTCACAGCTTCCATTCCTTTCTAAGATCCTCGAGAGAGTGGTTTTCTCTCGCCTTAATGACCATATTTTGAACTGCAATATCGATGAAATATACCAGTTAGGGTTCAAAGGAAAGCACTCTGCTGAAATCACTCTTCTTAATGTTTCAGACGGTTTACGTAGAGCTGCCGATAGGGGTTGTACATGCATTCGAGTCCTCCTAGACCTCTCCTCTGCTTTCGACACTATCGACCACACTGTTCTCCTTGATCGTATTCAAACTTTCCTTGGTCTCTCGGGCACTGCACTTGCTTGGTTCCACTCATACCTCTCCTCCCACACTCAGTCGGTCGCGCTCGATAACCTCTTCTCCGAACCCGCTCCCATTCATTTTGGGGTGCCTTAGGGCTCAGTCCTTGGACTCCTCCTCTTTTGCATCTACTTACTTCCTCTTGGCTTCCTTCCTCGTGCTTTGGGCCTCTCCTTCCTCCTCTATGCTGGTGACACTCAGATATACCTTTCCTCATCCCCTGTCTCCTTCACTCAATCAATTACTAATCTCATTTCAGCCTACACCTCAATAAACGAATGGCTGTCTGCCAACTTTCTCAAACTTAAACACGATAAAACTGAAGTTCTCCTTGTTGGTACCGCTTGGATTGTGGAGAAATCTAAAGCTCACTTCCCTTCCCTTAACCTTGGGGAAACCAATGTTGCCTTCTCTGTTACCGTCAGTAATCTTGGTGTTATTTTCAACGAGCAACTCTCGTTTAAACTGCACATCTATCTATCGTTTATGTAAGTCTTCCCTCGGTTTCCTCCGCAACATTTCACGTGTTTGATCCCATTTTGATCAACGAAGACTTCAGACTGCTATTCATGCCTTCGTCATCTCACGCTTAGACTACTGCGATTCTCTTCTAGTGCATCTCCCTTCTTGGTCACTTCACCCCCTACAACTAGTTCAAAATTATGCTGCCCGGATCCTTCTTCGATGCTTCTGTTACAGGAGCTACACTGGTTACCTATTCGCTTCTGTACCCACTATAAAATTTTTATCGTCACCTACAAGGCCCTAAACTTCGAGGCTCCACCTTATCTCTCGTCTGCCCTCTCCCGTCGTCAAACTCCTCGGGCACTCCGGTCTAACCTCGCTCCCATCCTGAACACTCCTCGTTCTCTCCTCTGCTCGATGGGTGACAGTTCCTTCTCAGTTTGTGCTCCTAGACTCTGGAATGCTTTTCTTGCCAAAGTCCGATCCTTTCCCTCCCTTGCTACTTTTAAACGTCTCCTGAAGACTCATCTCTTCAGAATTGCCTTCTCTTCCCTGTAAACTTTCTCTACCCTCGCTACACAACCTGCACTCTGTGAGGGCTAACAGCCCTGAAGGGCGCATTATAAATACTTATTATTATTATTAGATATTTGGATCAATTAATGTGGCACAGAAAAAAGCATGTCAATTTTCATTGTAGACAGATCAATCTGTGGACATTGCTGGCGAACCCCATGGTTTTGGGGGCTTTAGAGGAGATGACAGAATTCTGGAAGAATGTCTGTTTTGGAATGCCCTGTCAACAATCACAACAAGTGAAGATATCTTTGTAATGGTTGACATTTTTTCAAGAAACAAAACAAGGACTGGTTGAAATGTTTGGCTGTATGTACTGATGGATTGCCATCGATGATCGGAAGTCGAGTAGATTTTGTCCGTCGGGTTAAAGAAGAAAATCTTGATTTCATAATAATTCATTGTTTCTTACATCGAAAAAACTTGGCCTCTTAACGTTGCCAACCAGAACTCCGCGCTGTGCTGAATGATATCATCCAGATTGTGAATTTTACTGTATAAAGGTCAAATCTTTTAACTCACGCATTTTCAAAAAGATGTGTGAATAGATGGGATCACATCGCCAGCACTGACTTTTACACTCTGATTTTCGTTGGATGACTCTATGATGCATCCTTGGGCGAGTTATTGAACTTAAAACTGAAATAGAAGATTTTCTCCAAGAGAAGAAGCACAAAGTGTCCGACTATTTCAAAGATGCTGCTTGAGTGGCAAAGATAGCTTATTTAGGCTACTTGTTCAGGCACTTAAATGAATTGAACTCAGACATGCGAGGCTAAAATCAAACTATGGTTCACATCACTGAAAAATACATGATTCAAGAAGAAATTTGCACTCTGTAGAGAAAAATTAGCCACCGAAAAAACAGCTGTTTTTCCAGAGCTGAGTGCAGTGCTGGAAGATTCATTAGAAAAAGAGCATGCTAACATTGAATTGTTTTTCCAAGATCATTTACAGAATCTTTTCAAGGAAATGGACAAATATCTACCAGAAAATGTGGTTGTATATTCACACAGCTTGATCTGGAATGTGTTCGGTCTGAATGTCAATGATGTTGGAGAAGATATCCCAGGATTTCAAGAAGAACCTTTAGATCTCCTAGAGAATCAGGGAAAAATGTGAAACCCTGCTCGACACCATTGGGTATATAATATAGTCGCCGTAACCTGTCGTTGTATATAAATTGTGCTTGTCGACCTGATAAGTCATTTTTTCTAGTTGGAGACAAATTTCGTATTTAGTATTTTGTTTACGATTATGTGTCTAGTTACAATATCTAAGATTTTTTTATGTATATTATTAGCATTATTGTTGTAGATATGTACTTAATTTTGCAAAAATACTTTTATACTCGATTTTTTTTATCTTTTGAGTGGTTTACGTGTGTGATAGAAAAAGTTCTGTCAAACGAAATTAAAGTTTTACTTTTGTAGAATGTGTTATTAAAAAGTATTTTCCATTGTGAGCAGGTGTGTGGAGGTAGAAGTAAAAAGAATAGAGATCTCTACTCTCCTGTGCACGGGCCACATCAAGTCGGGCATCGCAGAGCGGCTCATCGTCTGCCAAATTACCGCGCACAGGTTCGGGGAGAGGCCCAAGAACGGGTAAGACCTCAAAGATCGACCTCAATCAGGCAGACCTAAAGTTGTCAACCGTTTGGCTGTAAGAAATGCCTTTAACGTACTCCGTAGCTAAAAATGAAGAATAACATCCTGCTGTCCACAGTGTCCAGAGCATTTAAGGAGGATGGCGGCAACAGTTACATGGAAAGGCATTTGCTCACCGATCTTATGCTAAAACAACGTCGAGGGCGCCTGCGTCGCCTTATCACTGACTAGAAGGGTCATGGCAATCGAATTCTTATTTTTTTTCTGATGAAAATAAACTTCTAGGTCGATCCAGTCATCAAAAAGCAGAATAACCACGTGATAAGTTTCTGTCAGAACGACTCTGAGGTCCAATACGTTTCTACGACCAAGCATCCAGCCTCCGTGATGATGCTCGGTTCTTGGTTTCCAATGGGTAGAAGATGTCAATAGTGTGGTTTGCGGCCGGTTACAGGCTCAGGGCAGCCGATTGCAAGGACATCTTGGTCACGAAATTCCTGCTCTGAGTGAGAAGATCAAGAAGAAATCGGACTAAGTCTTTCAGTTCGACGGTGGTGCCTGGGTCCACACTACCAAGGCCATGCAATAGAGGTTGAGGTCGAACATGAACTTCTGTTCGAAGGACTTTTGGCCGCCACAGTCGCTCGAGCTCAATCCCTTTGACTACAATGTTGAGCACATTTCGAGATTAAGGCCTGCTAAGTCCGCCACAGTAAAATCAACAAGCTGGTACTGCGTCAACCGCGTGTTAACAAACATGAGGAAAGACCTCATCCGCACCGTGGTGTCCGCGGCATTCAGGTCTGCCGGGGGGAGCATGCTTGCCACCAAGGGCATCCACATAGATAAATATTATAATTTAAACATATTTTATATGTTATAAAAAATAAAAACGTGTCCAACGGCATCAAAATTAGCATTGTATTTTTTGTTGTGAGCGTCCTTAACGAGTGTAACATGACTTTTGCAACAGCCGGTATTTGGGTGAGTCAGTTGACGCTTTTTCTATGAGTTGGATGATGTTAATTTTTACACCTATTTCTTAAATACAATGGATCAGATCCATGTTAGGAAATCTAGTGAGAAGTGTGGGTTGATTATGTTTATTACTAAACATTTCATGATATACATAATTTAGAAGGGGCGAGGTGATGGATCCGTAGGTGTGTGGTTCAAATTAAAAATGAGTAAATATTATATAAGTAGATTTCTAAGCACTTCGCAAATAGAGTTATGGGAAGAAATTGGTGCTGATTTCGATGGGGTTGAAGCTAGGTGTTTCTGGTGACTATTCTATGTATTTAGGTCAACTTTATGATGATTTTGCCTGCCGTATAACCTTGTATGCGATTTATGCAGTCTTCAGGCAATGTTGCTTGTGTATCTGCTACAGGAGAACAGAAAATGGAGTGAGTAGAGTCCATATGTTAACCAGTAGATTTTGTGGTGTAGAAGGACGAGTTTCCGCAGACTACACACAGGATTGTAGGTTGGCCTCGTTTACATGGAATTCTACAGAAAAGGGTAATAAAGCTTTTGCACAGGTTATTCTTGATTACCATATGTGCGTTGGGCGATGGAGCGATGTTTGGCAAGTGAACCTTTTTTTTAGGTGAATGGTAGAGAATTATGAAGTGATTACATGTGGATAGCCCCATTGGCCAGTGGCTTTCGGACTAAGCCCGTCAGGTAATCCTTAGAGCAAAGAATAGAGTAAGCAGTTTCTTAGGGTTCAAAAGAATGGTTCCTAATTTTGTGAACTTCTCCAGAAGTATAGGCATAAAGTTGTTTCATCACTACTATCCACCGCACGTCAAAACCACCTAGAGGGGAATCTTATTCAGCCCGTTACTCCTTAGACCGGATTCTAGCAACTTACTATCAACACACCTATAACCGACCTTCAAACTCTCCCTCAGCCCAGCAAAGTTAGCAACTAGACACAGCATCGATGCCAGAAGTGGACAGAAATCATCTGGAGAGAAGGTATGGGAGGGGGGAGGGGCTCTTTTTATTATAACTTTATTTATTTATCATTATTCATCTTCATCTCTATCTGAAGTTGCCCCTTGAATCATTTGTGGTGCATTTATCTGATTCTTGGTATTCTTACTGGCGGAGATTCCTTCTTCTTTAAGTTGGCTGGGTTAATTCTTGATCTTCGTAAATCTTTCTTGATGTATCTTCATATAACTTGCATTTATCTTGATGTGATGATTCCTTCATTATGCTTCTTGATGATTTCTTGATGTGGGACGAGTTCTTCTTTATTCTTGATGACGTGATGAGTTCTTGATGAGTTGAGACGAGTTAGCCCTTGAAGTCGTTTTTTCTTTCCGTTTTCCTTGACAGCGGTTTTCTCTTGAGTCGATTTCTTGAGTTGTCCTTAAAGCGTTTTTCGTGGTCTCCGTTTTCTTCGAGAATTTTCTTCGTAAAAATTGTGTGCTTTGGGGATCGATCGCGAGTCTTTTGAATCCAGAGGCTAGCACTCTGCCGTGACGCTGCGGCGAAGTCTGTTCTGACTTGGTAATTTAATGGGCTATTTATATTCTCGCTTTGGAAGGAAGTTTTTCTCTTATACATCTTCGTACCACTACACAAGTACCCCATGTCATCTCAATTGCTGTCCACAATTTCCTGATATTTGTAGGCGTTGTATTATGGATGTGAATGGGCCTGGCCACAACGTTCCATTAATGTTCGTCAAACCAATTCTTGTTAAATTGTATCTGATACATTATCCTGTTGGAATATTCCACCATTGATGGGAAATCTAGAGGGAATGAATGGATGCGAAACCTCACCAATCAATGCAATATAGATGTCAGCTGGGTTTATGTGGAGCAGTGGATCCAAAGCTACGTGATTACAGTCCACACCAGTATGCAATTACCTTTATTTACATACATTTACCTTTATTTCATAGAAAGCAATAATAAAATAATAAGAATGATAATAATTTAATGATACTGAAAAAAATTATAGAAATAATAATAAATATTAGAAATGAAATTATAATAGCAAAATCTTATTGCTAAGCGTATCCTTAATGAATTAGTAATCATCAGTTCTTTTAACTAAAAATCTATTGGAATATTTTATGGCTATAATTAAAAGGGTTAGGTAATAATGACAAGAACCCACTCCAACATCGAAAAACAACTGTTATAGATGCAATAAATATCTGTATATATACATATAATTTCGTCCTATAATTTAAGGTCAAGTAACATACATTGGTACGGTCATTAAACCTTAGGCACACTTTCAACTTTGTATCGCTTTACCTTAAACGCAATATATATATATATATATATATATATATATATATATATATATATATATATATATATATATATATATATATATATATGTGTGTGTAATTGGGTGTTAGGAATAAATTTGACGGTTTTCATTACAGAATGAAAAACACGCAATATCGCAATCCCAAAAAATGTATTTTAAAAATTTAAGAAATATAAACTAGTTTATGGCTGAGAGATAAGAGTTTACTCAAGGTAGCCACCTCCTTCAGCTGTAAACACGCCTTTAAGACCACTCCGAATCTTGTACATGCGTTCATTACTGTGTCCTTTGGAAGATTTTCGAACACTTCCTCGATCTTGGCCACCAGCTTGTCTTTGATGTTACAGGTACAGTGTTTGGTTTTTTTCGCAACCGTGCCCTACACAAAATAAGCTACTTTTCTTTGACTTGTCACACAGTTCTCTTTGGCCTTGGCCGTCATAATTTATTTCAAGCGCTTATTTTTACGAGTTGTACCAAAGGTCCTCATCCAGGGCCAGCTTAATGGTGGGGATTCCAACACCCATATCTATCGTCAAAACCCGGCTTCCCTTTTCCGGGTCTTTAATCAGATTCTCCCTCAGTTGTAGGATGAATTTCGGCGAACGGACGCAGTCAGAATGCCTGCTTTGTCCATTTCTGCCTCCCAGAGGTTCGTAGTCTCCATTGTAGATGTCTATGTCATGTCTTAAATCCTTTAGTGTTCACAGAGCGTTGAGATGTGCGAATGTCGGTATTCTAATACCTGGCGTTAATCAACATGATGCAGTTAACTCTTTTCCAATATTCAGATTTCTTCCAGTTCTCTAAATCTTCTAAAAAATTTTAAACTAAAACTTTACTCTTTAAGCTCTCCTAAGCCGTTGATGTTCACTGATACGTCAACCCGTTTCAGAAGAAAAAAGACAATAAAATCGTCAAAATTACCCAGAATATATGCCCATATATGGTATATGTATATATATATATATATATATATATATATATATATATATATATATATATATATTTATACATATATATAGAGTGCCCCCTCCCCAAAGACCGCTTTGAGAAGCACTATCTCAATAAACATTGTCGCTAGGGACATGAAATAAAAAACAATGGAAGATGAATACTTAATCTATAAATAATTATGTTTGTAAAAATCGTTTTAAATTCATTTAATCATTCAATTAACCTTTAATAAATAATGTATAAACATGTTTTTATATTCTTTGATTGATCTTCTCGGAAGCCGAAAGAAAGAACAAAATTTTCAGAGCAACGGAAACATTAGGTTAGCTTACAGGCTGTGGTTGACCATAATAGAGGGCATATTGTACCATTAATTAGAATCTCAATTTAGTTTAAAATTCTGAAGATTTTTAAAGGTTGCAATTTGGAAAATACAGAACATGTCTTTTTTACCTTATTTCTTATAGGGCTAATTAACTTATTAAATGACTTTAAAATGATTTTTACAACACACAAGTATTTATAGATAAAGGATTCACGTTCCATTTTTATTATTTCATGTCCCTAGCTGCAATGGTTATTGAGAAATTGCTTCTCAAACCCGGTCCATTTTGGGGAGGAGCCACCCTATATATATATATATATATATATATATATATATATATATATATATATATATATATATATATATATATATATATATATACATATATATATATATATATATATATATATATATGACAAATGCTCAGGTAAGTGTGCAATTGAAAAGGAGCTAAGTTTTTCTGGCATAGCAGGACATTGCTTCAACTCAAAGTCTTAGTCTTAACTGTATTTCTTTCCTTTAACCATCGAGAGCCAAAATACAAGATTCATGCCAAAAAACAGTTATTGTTAAATAAGAGTTGATGAATACATTTATCGCATGTAATTAGTATTTTAATACATTCGATATATTTAGTGGACAGCTGTGCTGAAGAAAGAGTAAGACAATGGAAGCTGCTTTCAAGTAAGACCGTTGCGCAGTTGGTCACCATCGTTTGCAGGTTGGCCTCCGATGCACTTTGTCTCCTTTACCTAGACACTTTAGCTGCTTCCGTGAAACTAAACAAACAAAAAGTTATAATATAAAAGACATATTGATAGTAAATGAAAACATATTCTGAAAATGTATAAGTGAGAGTAGAGATAGGAGAAAGTTCCATGTTGAAAGAGTCTCTTTTTATTTGAATGAATACATGATTCAAATTTATATTAATCTCAGACTTTTCAAGACTTTGAATAACTATCTTTGTACAGTAAACTGATGTTTGAAAGTTTAGATAACTCCCTAAAAAGATTTCTAATTGTTTTGGGTTTTTTTGTTTTTTTTATTTATATTTTCTTTAATTATTATTTTTTTAGAGTTACTACTTTTACTTTTCATAGTCAATAGTTGTTTTATTAATATTTAATTATTTTCCTTATAGACCCAATGTATTTTCTTTCAGGGACGTAAGAGTATATATGTATGTACCAATAAGCGTTCAAGCCATTTCTAGCTCGGTAGCGTGTCTGCTACTTGAGAACTTTCTTCTCCGTGCTAAGTCATTATTTGCGCAATTCAAATGCATTGGTACTAAATTAGGCCTTTTGGTATATTTAAGTTTATCTATGTACAAACCAACCTCCTCTTCATTAAGTGATATTCTGTACGTCATACGAAAGGAATATAATATTAGAAATGGATGTTTAAACAATCTATACAATAAATTATCGGGAAAGATCATTTTTTAAGTCTACTAATACTCTAATTTTATACATTTATTCACTTATTATTCACTAAATAACTAAAATGATTGAAATAGTGGAATATTGATAATTAATATACAGTAGGTTGAAAAGCAAAAATAATTTAAAATCATAGTAATATATATTATACTGTATGTAGTAAAAGCTAAATTTAGGCAGTTAAAAACGAATATCCCTTAATTAAAACCTGTAACGAAATATAAAAAATATATATATATAATTTTTAAACAAAATTATCTAAAATTAGTTCTACTTATATCTCACCTAAAATATATCGTGGATTAGTTTTATAGTCATGCTCTGTTTAAAAGATGACGTTCCGAATGAAATTTTCAGATGTGGTGCGATATTAAAATTCATCGTTTATCTTTCTATTAAAATATGAAATAAGACATTCTTCAAATAGATTGATTGGCCTTTCATAGCCTTTATTTTCTTCTATACAGTTTCAAATAATTCGAGCTTTTTATTGCGAGTAGTGGTGAAGCATTAATATAAATTTGCCCAAATTGAATAGAAAAACTAAATGGCGACTGATGCTCCCGTACAAGGTGAAGTTTGCCTCACGTCGACATGATCATAGTTTTGTGTTACGAAGCCGCCAAGAGTAAACGCCTATTTGCTCTCTTTTTCTATCTGTAGACCACGGCAGATTAACGATTGTGTCAATCATCTATCTTTGAGTTGGTGAACTTATCATTCACTGGATACCAGCGCAACAATATGACTATAAGTCATTTTAGATATTTTGTAACTATGTATATAAATGAAAATGTGAATTAACCTCTCGTATCTTTGGTTATACACTGGAAAAGAAAGGATACCTGAATTGTCAAATTCTTAAAATTTGGCTCTATAAGGTAAAGAACTTTAGTCATATTTCTTGGACAATGAGACGTCTTACAGTGACTTCAATAACAATAGAATCAGGTACTTTTTGTGTCCCACCCAACTATTAAATAGATGCATACTAGTCAAGTACTTAAATCAGAAAAGATGCGGTTTAGATATATCTTTGCAAATTTGATCAAGAATTAAATGTTTTAAAAAAATGTCAATGATCTCGAGGTTATTACTTATCTCAAAGTCATCACTAATAATTTCTATAGTGCTTTTCATATTCTTGTGTTATCATTGCATTTTTTCCCTCTTCAGCATCAGGACCTAAGAGGATCCTTTGTTTAAATGCAAACAGGTAGATATGCGTTAGGTCATGGTTCCTAGTACACCAATTAGTATATACTATGTGGCTACTTACAGATCAGCTTATATCCCGAATTTACCACTATTCTAGAACTTTTTGGATAATTTCATGAGGAACTTTTCAATATGGTTTGCGTGGTAATTTATTAAAAGATAAATTTTTTAGAGATATATGCATAATATTTGGTTCGAGAGAGCCATTGTGTTATACAGCAGTAGTAACAGTATATTTTTACCTTATAAGATTAGCCTGTAGTACCGAGGCATTAGCAATTATTTCTCTATTTATATTTGCGTCACCTTTAGTTCTTTTATACAAATCTCAAAATTTAGCTCAATCATTTAATGTTCCTTATCTTTTCCAGCGTCTTATTCAAGCCCAGAAAGTTTGAATTATGATTTTGTCTTAACATTTCATCCATCGCTGGGAATCAAGTTGACAAATCCTTTTTCTTTCATTATTTCATTTTCCGAAAATACCTTTCTTGTTTCCAGCTATTTCTTCCATTCATTAGTACCATAAGATTTATGTAAGAAAAATTCCTTTTATTTCCCAAAAGTAAAGGGTACTGTTTGCACTTTAAATTTCCCCTTGAGTTACTTTATTAATATTGTTATTTGCGCCTACGTTGGTGAGAATCTTGAAAGTATATCAGGAACATTTTTCAGTCATGTTTGCACACAGATTTTTCGGTTAGAAAACCAATAGATTTATTCGACTTAGGAACAGGTTATGTTCAGTTGTTGGAGTACCTCCCGGCCATAACGCTACATGAAATCACCTCCTGGCTAACGAAATTAGGTACATTAAACACGTTATCACTTGGCCTAACCTGCCACTTTTAATTAAGATTGTATACACCACCCTCTGGAGATGTCTACGTTGGTTTTCGCCTTTTGAATATTTTTTTAAAATTTTTATATATTATTGAAATCTAATTTTATCTCATATTTAAAATCACATTTTCCATTACACTTTTAATATTTATTTGTTTTTTCCTGGGTGATTGTGGATTACTTTCTATAAAACGCTATACATATTTGTTTTGCTGGTTGTGCTCACTTTGATTCTATTGTTAAAAATTTGTTTCTATACTTTTGAATATATTTACATTTTAACGACGATCGAGATTGCTTTACTTTGCTAAGTATCTTTAGTTATTTGATATTATAACCGAGATTTTTATGATGTGCCGTTTCTTGTTTTGCTTAAGCTTGAGTTATTCTGTTTTGTGTTTGCTATGTTATAATGATTTTTTCATTTTACTTTATTATAGATCATTAATTTTCCGTCGTTCTCGCTTTATATATATACATAGGTTGTTTAGGAAAAATTATGACAGTTTGCATATAAGAAAAAAAACGCAATAGCTCAGTATTTTCTTTTTATTTTAAAGAAAAATATTAACTAGATAATGGCTGTGCGATAACAGTTTACTCAAAATAGCCTCCCTCAACATCCATCATTGCTTCAAGATCTTGGCCACCAGCCTGGTCTTAGGGTTATAGCCAAAGCAGTTGGCGTCTTTCTCAAAGGGCCCCGACACATAGTAATCCATGGAAATACAGTTAGACGATCTAGGAGGTAAAAAATTGGGGTTGGTGAATTCGTCAAAGTTCTCTGACAACCATTTAAGACTGTCTTTCCGTATGTATGGCATTAGAGCAGTAACCATTCCAGCCAGTGTTTGACCACAATTTCCAGCAGGTCCACATAGCAGACTGAATAGAAACTACTACCCTACTAAAGGATGTGGGGCATTACGGCGTCTCCTTCGCTATAGACACACCCACAGACCATCCGAGTTTGGGGAAAATTGGCTTTCATGATATGTGGAATGTTGCATGGATTGTAGGCAAGCCACATGTTGTTGTGAGTGTTGTGCTCCGGGTCTTGGCAGAAGTTCTTTTAATCCTAGAAAGAATCAGATCGTCTTGAATAAACAAGATATTTTAGCTCGTTCAGGAGCTTCTTTGGTTTCGTCAAGTGGTTCCTCTTGGCTTTAGATGTCAGAATTTCTTTAGTGTGACTCATCTATAAGGGGTAGCAAAGGACCTATTTTAGGGCCAGCTTCATGGTGGCGACTACAACACCCATCTCTCTTGTTAAATCCGCAATTCCCTTTCTCGGGTCTTCCCTTACCTTCTCGTGCAGTTGTAAGATGAATTTCGGCGTGATGAGGCAGTCAGAACGACTGCTTTCTCGATTTATGATGACCTTAGCTTCGTAGTCTACATTGTAGATGTTTATGTCACGTCTTAAAGCTTTTATAGTGTTCATAGAAGATTAGTTAGCATTCATAACGTCGATATTTTGATTCCCCACGCAAAGTATCAATATTCAGATAGCTTTTCATTCATCCAAATCCAGGAACTTTTTCTCAACTAAAACTATACCCTGCGTGCTATCCAACCCTATTGACTGTTAAGAGATTCATCAATATGATTCTGAAACAATGAGACATTAAAATCTTCATATTTAGTCAAAACAACCTATATATATATATATATATATATATATATATATATATATATATATATATATATATAAAGTGTGAGATATATCTAAAACAGATAGTTAAAACAGCACTCACCAAAACTCGATATTTCACTGTACTTACTTATAAGCACTCGAACCCTTTATTTATGAACTTATATATAAATGTATTTAAAAATCATTGAAGTAGGTTCGACGACCCTTTATAAAAACTATCTATACACTAAGTTCATGTGGGAAATTAATTTGTATGAAAACACATTTTGTGGTTGGGGGAGATATTGCTGTGACAGTGTAAACGGTCATGTTGGGGTGATTTAGGAATACGTTTCGAAAGTTAATTGTGGAGAGGGAATGATTTGTACACAGAAAGAGAGGTTGAGTCTACAGTTATTGAACTTTCTTCGCCTTGGAGTTTGGGATGCTAGGAAGGGATGATGAAGTTTGCTTGGCTTTGGCCTGGGTCTGTAGAGTAGAAGTGTGATGGCCGCCTTTGACTGCCGGCTTCGAATCAGTCGCCAGCTTTGCGTTCGCTTCCTTCCTCTTAATTTGATACTCCACGATGAGGCGGCAGGTGAGCATGAAGAAGAAAACCTGCGGATTCAGTCTCAGAATTAGACTCGATCAACTTCGGGATTAATCTCACTATTACACTCAGTATTAGTTTTAGGAGTGTTAGTATTAGTCTCGGAATAAGCATCAGTTTAATTTCGGGATTGATTCCTGTATTAGGTTCGAGAGTAAACCCCAGTATTAGCTTCAGAATTATTCTCCTGATTAACCTCAGGACTAAACTTGTTCCTAGTGTCTGAATTAGTTTCGGACTTAGGATAACAATTAGTTCCGGGATAAATCTCATGGTCTGTTTCGGTATTAGTTTCTGTATTATTTTTGTTAATGGTTTTGAAAGTAGTTTTGCGAATAGTCCTTTGATTAATATCAGAATTAGTTGGGAAATATTAATAGGATTATTCTCTGGATTAATATTAAAACTACTCTAAGTATTAGTTTGAAAGATGAGCTACATAATTAGTCACTGGGTTAGGTTTATATGTCTTGAAATGAATACGAGATGATTGGTAGATCTCAGAAAATTGGGGGATTAGACTCATTTGGAGAAATTTGTCGAAAATCATTGCTAATCATGTTAGCAGAAAGTGAGAGAGAGGAAGAGAGTAAGTTATAAAAAAGAGCAAGTGTGAATATGGAAAATGAAAGAGAGAAAAGGGAAAAGATAAGAAAGAGAACTAAAAAACTACAGAACTAGGTTGAGCAAAGACCCTAAAGTAGACTCAAGGACAGTCAGAGTAGTAATATCGTCAATACCACGTCAACTCAGAGAGTACAGTCCATGTATGCATTTATTATTTCTATAACCATCAGATACACACTTATCTACGAGTGTGCCTATTACTGTACAGATTTCAATATTCATATTGATCCATGCCCTCAAATAGATAATTAATATGAAGGATCTTTTCTCTCCCGCAGTACGGCGTCTGCTAGTTTTAAAAACGATTTTAGCAGGAAAGCCAAGAGAAATGTGGAAAAACACATTTAGACTTATGAAATACAACTAACAGCTGGCATCATTGGGTGAGGGGCCACTTATATGTAAAACTCAGTCGTGATGTTATAAGGTAATATTCCTCTATATTCCTTCTAGGTTACACTCACACCGGAGTAATAATCGTCCAGTCTCCTTTTAAATATATTAACCGACGAACTTTTTGCGACTCGGTCGTGTAGGTTGTTCCAGGTTTGAGTGATTCTGTAGTTAAAAGAAAATTTGTTCCATGGCCTTGGTGAATCGATTGTTGACTAATTAATATCTATTTTATAGGGTATTCGCTCTATAAACCCCGAATAATGGCGGAAAATTTATTTTTTTTAAACTTTTAAGATTTTAAAAATCTTCATCAATTGGCCGCGTAAACGTCAACTCGCATGGGAAAATAGGTTTAGGTAGCGAAGTCTTTTTTCATAGGGATTGTTGCTAAATTCAGGTATCAGTTTAGTCGCTCTGAGGTGATATCTTTGCTAAGGTTCGGAGACTTGAATTGAACCGCGGACTTAACATGAGGAAGAACTAATGATTTTTAGGGGTAAAATTATGTCTTTAGAGTTATAAAAGAAATCTCGTGCGATGTATCCTAGTGTTCGAGTTGCCTTTTAATGGTTTTCATGCATTGCTTATACACTTTGAAGTTCGCTGAAACTACGAACGCAAGATATCTTTATATACATAGGAATTTCAAGAGTTGACTACACATATAGTTCGGTTTCAGATTTCTGCATTCCAATTGCAAGATTTTTCATTTACGTATGTTTAACTTCATTTGACCTACCAAAAGGCTCTCATGCAAAGACATAATATTTCTGTGCTCCAAACAAATTTTCCACGTGTTTATTTAATAATTTGATAGAGTATAAAAACTGTTCATTTGTGTTATGCCCATATGTTCTCGTCTAGTATAAAATAAGAAACCGCTAAAATAAATATAATTACAAACCGCTATAGGGTTATCCGCTTTCATCGCTTTCAATTCTTCGGTGACTTCGTAAAATTTCGTGAATTACCATGCTTGTCGTCAAAGGAAATTTAGGTACTTATTAGCCCTCATAATATTAGAATATGCCCGTTTGTGGCTACTAAATCAGGCCTCCGAAGTAAAACTTGCAAACGCGACAGAAGAAATTAGAATAGAGTTACACGGTGTATTAAGAGTTTTTTTCTACCTGAAAGCGAGAGATTAACGAGATGACAAACGGATTTCTTGCAACCTTTGATGAGCTACATGTGCGTGAAAATCGTGTTAAAAAACGGGAATCCATCGTATATAGAAAAGGTCACACATGAGTTAATTAGTGAATAAACACGTATTCTGGATTCATTTGCACAACCGGAATTGCATTCTAGGACTATCTGAAACTGTGATCGACCAACAAAGCCTTTAGAGATTTTTTTTTGTTTTATGCTCAAACCTTTTTTGCATCAAGAAGGAAATCAAGGAGGAAACAGAAAGCGCCCTGATCCAGAACTCTAATAAAAACTAAAGATACCGAATATAAAGCACGTAGTCCGAGTAAGCGTAGGAAAATATGTCTTCGTGGAGGTAAAATCAACAACGTCATACGAGACAAATTGAACGGGAGAGTGAGGACCGCACATGCCTTACGATCCTTGGTGGAAACAACATTTACCGATTCGACCCAACCCGAAACGAAATTGTATATCGAGCCGGTAATCTAATCAGATTGACTAAAACTAAAACGATAGAGTAGGAATAATTCAGATTCTTTACCTTTTAAATGCGAGTCGGAGAATGCAGTCAAAGTCGATTTATACTAATCAATGTCTAAAATGTTTGTGTCAAGTAATGGGGGTTAAATTTTATAACTTCTCGAACGATTTTCTGGATCAATCAACCCCTTTTCATAAAAATTGCATTTGAACGAAGTAGGAGATTAACGATTGGGAAGACTCATGAATAAAAGCATTTGGAATCTTTATGTCCCAGAAAGTATTTGCTCCGAGGTCCAGCGGAAGCAAGTGTAAAAAAAACCCACCTCCAATGAGAGGAATGAGAATGTGAGTCAGAGAAACGATAGGGACCTTAGTTAATAGTCACGTCAAATTAAAAGAAAATTTAATTGCTTTTGATTCTACACAACTACCCGAAGCATAAGAAATGAATTGACAGAATTTAAAGCGTTAGTCAGATCGAAGGACTTTGACATTTTTGAAATCACAGAAACCTAGCTTGAGACTTCGCAATGGGATTATAAAATGGAATTTGATATTGAAAGTTATAGTCTTTAGTATCAAGATAGGAAACGATTAAAAGGGAGGGTGGGCGATCCTAATTTATATGAGAGCAAATAAAAATCCAACAATTGTTTTGACATTAATAATAAAGAATTGGAAACGGAAATTTTAGTATTTGAATCTATGACGGGAAACGCTAGGATTAACATCGTAAACATTTAACGACCTCCAGCTCTAGTGGAATAAGAAATAGAACTTGTTTGACTGCCTTTCCTCCCTTATTAGAAGAAACACAACAATCATATGCAGCGATTTGAATTTTCCAAACATTGACTATGTAACAAACTCATCGGAGAGGAAAGGAAAAAGACTACCGGAAAATGTAACTTTGACTTCTTTCGTGATCGTATAATAATCCACGATTGGGATAGCTCATTTTTAAATGTAGACACACAGGATATTGATTCAGAGTTCAGCGAGTAATGGTAAAAGTAGATTCTAAATTAGTTAAACATGCAAGAAGAAAAAAACAAAATTTTAAAGTCTATACCGGAGCGATATTGATGATTTTTAATACAAAAAACAACGTTGCTGAGTCAAATTGAGCGAGTTACATTACATATAGAAGACAGGTAAAGTATTGTATTATAAAAGCGAAGGAAGATCATGAAAGAGCTATAGCCGATTATGCTTACCTTAATAGTTAAAAGCCAACCAGAGAGAGTATAAGACAGTTAAGGAGTAATCAGAGAGCCTAACAGATAGCGTGGGGAAAAAATGTTGTTACTAAACGATAATCTCGTAAGCGTTTTTGCTGTTGAGGACGTGACTCAGTTAAACACTTTGAGTGAATCATTTTAAGCGAAAATAGAATGCTCTCTGATGCGAGTATAAGCGAATGCAAAATTGCTACTTATATTAATAAAAAATAAACCATCGAAGGCACCTGGGCCAAACAGTGTATATCCGTCAAACATTAAGCAATTAAAAAAACAACTCTTCTGAACATGATCTTTAATCATTTTATTTGTGACAAGTTAATCCGAATGGAGTTCAAGAGAGCTAATATCACGTCGATCTTTAAAAAGCGGGACAAATCCGATTTCGGCAACTTTCGTCCGATTAGCCAAACGGCAAAAATTGGTAAATTATTAGAATCAATAATCAGAGAGAGGATTGTAGCTCATTTTTAGGCTGATAACCTAATCTCATAAAATGAGCTGGATTTTGGAACCGGAAGATCTCTCTTTGAATTCTTTCACCAAATGATTTTCATCTACGACAATAACAGGGCAGTAAACATAATTGACTACTGCCTGACTGTCTCTTAATGAAAATTAAACCCCACCGAATAGAGGGAATATTCTAAAATGGATTAAACACTGGTGCGCCGATCGCTCTCAGAGGATTGACATAAATTGGATGAACTCGGAACAGGCATAATTAACCAGCGGGTTGCCTAAGGGCTCAGTTCTTTGCCCATTATTGTTTATAAGACGTATAAACGACTTCATTAACCAGTTAAATAGTCAAATTTTTAAGTTTGCAAACAACACAAAATAGAAGAAAGATAAAGAGAAGAATGAAAAAGACAGTGAAAGTAAAAGAGAGATTTCAAAGAGATTTACTGAAAAGGCGTGATTGAAGAAGAGATAATTGAAAAATTGTGATTAAAATAAAGTGATTGAAAAATAGATTGCATTAAAAATATAGTGATCAAAAAGAGTGAGAAGGATACGGAGAGTGAGTGAAAAGGAGAGTGATTAAAGTGGTGTGATTTAAAAAGTGATTGATTGAAAAATATAGAAGAAAAAAAGGGTGATGACAATTAGACTGATTGGAAAAGAGAGTGATTGAAGAATAGCGACAGTAAAGAGTGATTACAAATGAGTGGTATTGAAAAGGAGAGAGATTGAAACGTGCGTGATTAAAATAGAAAGAGGATAAAATAACGTAATTTCAAAAGGAGAGTGATTGAGAAATAGAGTGATTCTATAAGAGTGAAATAAAAAGAGTAATATAAAACAGTGATTGAAAAAGAGAGTGATTCAAAATTATATTTCACAAAGATTGAAAAGTGATTGATCGAAATGGAGAGTGAATAAACAAGATAGTGATTGAAAGACATTTATTGAAATAAAGTGTGATTGTAAAAGCGAGTACTTGAAAAAGAAAGTAATTTAAATACAGAGTGATTGAAACAAGTGATTTAAATAGTGAGTGATTGAAAAGTGTGTGAATGAAAGAGCAATTGAAAAAAATAATCATTGTAAATAAAATTATTGAAAAAGTGAGTGATTTAGAATGAGAAATATTCTAAAAGTGAGAGGAGAAAAAGAGACAACAAAAGGAGAGAGGAGAAAGGGCGAAACGAGAAAGATAAGGAGAAAGAGCGAAAGATGGAAACAGAGAAAGAGCGAAAATTGGAAAGAGAGACATATAGAGTGTGGATGTGTATTTACAATTGAATTGTTCTTTGCGATTCTGACTCGGACGTTTTGGTGCTCCACAGAGACCATCATCATCGATCCTAAAAGAAAAAGAAAGGAAAAATATTTTGCACTTAAATCATCAAAATGAGTCACTTTGAACTTAACCAATTATGAACATATTTGTATCGCGAGTAAATATATAATCTGAAGGACGAGACTTAATTTTCCTAAAAAGTATACTTGATGGCTAAAAAACAAACTTAATGTGAGATTTACTTGAAAGATAGAGAGAAACAGAGGAAAAAAACAGTTGAATTAAACAGGAAGAATAATAAACAAGTAAATTTAATCGGAACAAAAGAACCAACTTAGAAGAGAGAGATTAACCTGTTCCTTTTAGTTATATGAAATTTAAATATATAAATTATAAAAGGTCGTTTACATTATACGCTGCTTGGTGGGTTGGACGCTGGGTAATTAAGATTGGTTAATTTCAACAACCTCGTCATTTCATGTTGTCTAGCATTACGAGTTGGATTTACAGAGTTACATTTTAAGTTGGATATTACTTCCCCATTTACGTCTACTATTCTATGCAAATATTACAATAGAGAAGGCAGAATCCTAATCCATTATAACTTCTGTTCCAAACAAAGAGATTTTCTAAGGTGTTTTTAACTGCCCATTCGTGAGCATTTGACATAAAATTTAAATAAACTTTTTATCTATACCTTACAATCATTTGCCTCAATGATATTTTTTCTTGCTTAACTACAGCTACGTTTCTTTACATATATTTTTCCGTCATAGTCTTTATGTTGGCCAAACTACTTTCCAACGAAAATAAAGAAATACTGATCACTTAGGTTTGTCTTGAAGAAGAGGTATTCCTCCTTCTAGACAAAATGTTTCCTTCATCAGACAGTATTCGGAAACCGACTCTCATCTCCAGAGTCCAGATGCTTTCATTATTTTATCATCAGCTGCCACAACACGAGAATTAAAAATCTTTGAGTCTGTCCATTAAAAAATTAAACCGAGAATTAAATGATTACACCTCGTTTAATTGAATTTCTCACTGTCGAGCCAACCAAACTTAATTACCGACTGTCCAGCCCAAACACTCCAACCAGCCTACAGTGTAAACCAACTTTAGTTATCATTATATTTTTATTTTTTTTGTTAATTGTAATCACAACTCCGACCAAACAGGTTAGTCCCTCTTTAAGTTGGTTCCTTTGTTCCGATGAAATTTACTTGGTCATTATTATTACTGTTTAGTTCCATGGTTTGTTTATTTTCACTATTTCGCTTTTTTTTCCAAAATGATATAATTTTTAAGGGGTTTCATAGCCATTTAGTTTATTTCGTGCGACTACGTCCTGTTCTGCAGACTATATTAAAATATTTGGCACAAATATATATTCATATTTTGGGGGCATTTTGATGATTTTAGTGTAAACAAATTCCCCTTCTTTCTCTCCTTTAGTCGATAATAATATCTTTGTAGGGTAACGAAGCGTCCTACCAATTAATTATTATTGTTATTTTGTTGGTTTTTCATATTCATGATATATAGATAATTATATAATCTATAGATCATTTACTAAAATAAGTAAAATTTTAGTTATGTTTACTTTTTATAGCTTCTTTAGATTAGGAGAATAGTATATATATATATATATATATATATATATATATGGTACATTTTAATATATGCTATATATGTACATATCTACCTGTTATTTTCTATTTCTCCTGAACTTCCATATTTATCCCTCTTTTTTATCTTATCATCCACCTTAATACTTTTGAGTTGTTTTCAATCCTCTGAGGAGACTTTAGATATTTGGACGTACCTGGTATTAATGAGTTTATTTTGTATTTACCTCTCATTTTGGTCATCTTAAATCCTATTTTTAATCTAAATGCTCCTAATTCATTTTACGAGTGGTTAAATTTCCTGTTTCCGGCGTTCTCTCTTCTTATCTTCTTGCTTATATACTCGTATATTATTTTTCTCATTTCTTGATAATGAACTTGGATCTTTGTTTCATTTCCTTGTGGGATTTGTTGCATTTATTGCTTACTCAAACTATAATATGTGAGTTTATATATATATATATATATATATATATATATATATATATATATATATATATATATATATATATATATATATATATATATATATATACGTATATATATATATATATATATATATATATATATATATATATATATATATATATATATATATATATATATATATATATATATATATATATATATATATATATATATATATGATATATATATATATATATATATATATATATATATATATATATATATATATATATATATATATATATATATATATATATACATACATATATATACATATATATATATATATATATATATATATATATATATATATATATATATATATATATATATATATATATATATATATATATATATATATATATATATATATATATATATATATATATATATATATATATATATATGTAAAGGGCGACCGTCGAGAGGGTTTGCAGCAGGTGACCTGGAGGCTTATGGATGAGGCCGACGCTGATTTGATTGAATTAAATGAATAGAACTTTTTTCATATCTTTAACTTGTATCTTTGGTAAATATATCGTTATAACTGACTGTGTTACTTTGCTATATATGTATATGTATATATATATATATATATATATATATATATATATATATATATATATATATATATATATATATATATATAAATATATATATATATATATATAAAAATTGAAAATCACATGACGCGTGATTTTTTATAGATGTATTTTTAAAGGCCCAAGGAAATGAAAATTGGTGACACAACCCGAAAAAACACTTAAGAGAATATCACGTTAACCAATCAAAGCTTAAGAAGAAAAATGGGAGGCGTAGCGATCGGAAAGATAGGACAAACTATTTTAACCATTATATGAAAATAAATTAAGAAGTTGGATTTGAACCTGTATCCTTAAGCGTTCATCGCTTATATGACCAAGAGGCTGATCGCCCCCTCTTACTAAAACACTTGGCTTGTCTCTCACTGGATAAAAGCGTACACTTCGTTGTTCGAAAGGCTTCTTGAATCAACCTTTTGGGGGGTTGAGGATGATAGCTCTGGTGATCAGCGTCTTGGTCATATAAGCGGTTAAATAGTTTGCCCTATCTTTCTGTTCTCTACGTCTCCCATTTTTCTTCTTAAGCTTTGATTGGTTCACGTGATATTCTCCTAAGTGCTTTTCCACGTTGTGTCACGAATATTCATTTCCTTGATCCTTTAAAATATATATATATATATATATATATATATATATATATATATATATATATATATATATATATATATATATATATCGGTCGGTAATTTTTCGCATAAGTTTACATAATATAAAACAAAATAACGCAGAGATTTATTGATATAGATATATCTCTAAAGCTACCACCGGTTAAAGATTTTAAGGATGTTCTATTCTGGTGACAGAAGGTGCAATGTTAGTATACTAGGGAAGTTGAATATGGAGGAGACCATTATAGATGTAATCAGAAGGAAGAGAATCAAGTGGAGTGAACATATTGTGAGAAGACCTCCAGAAAGCTATGTACGACAAACCTATATAGGTAACTTTCCAGTTAGGAGAACGAGAGGTAGACCACCCAAGAGATGGGGGAGGGGGTACCAGATTCCTGTGGGTGTTGGGCTGTCTTTGAACGAGGGAGAACAGCTGTCTCGTGAAAGAGTGTACTTGGGGTGGGAGAAGACAAGAGGCAGACGCAGAGCAAGGGGTCGTTATGACCTGCACCCTTAATTCAAGTCTATTCTTTTTATTCAGTCAAATCGCCGTCGACCTCATCCATGGCCTCCAGGTGACGTCGGAACCTGCTGCAGGCCTTTTAAAAGGTCCTTCTCTTTTATAAGATGAAAAGCTCTGGTCATCATGTAATAAGTTTCCACACATAATAGTCAAAGGGGTTTCAGTCTGGAGAGTTAGGATGCCAGATGTTCAGAGTGTTGTCCTGGATGCAGAACAACACTACCTCCTCAATATTGAAAGTAATGATCTCCGGGAAGAGAAGCGGATGCATAACTGGCACTCATGTTTTTAGAGCCACCGTACCCTTATAATCAGCCTGACCCATCCAACTTTTTCCTGATACTCTTCACCGTCCTTAGATTGACATCCAAAAAGTCGGCGATTGCGCCATTAGAGCTTGGCCTGAAGCCCAAGTAACACAGCTTGCCTTTTCCAAATTTGGGAAGGATTGAATTCAGTTAAACTAGGATTAGTACGTAGTGAGGGTCCCACTTCTCGTCTACGATGACTGGCCGATAACCACTTTTGATGCCTGCCTCGCCCTGAGGCGTGTCACCCACCTTGCTGTCACATTTACACTGCTCCAGGTTTTGCTTAGTAGAGCTGGCATCGCTCAACACCACAGTTTAGAGTTGTGGTGCCCCCTCACCTGGCTTAGCTAATCAGCTGAGATGGTTGCCCGGGATGTGGCCGTTGTTCTAAGCTAACAATTACTTGGATCTACAGGTGTAGGTTAGTGGTGAGTATCAGGGGTATAATAACTGTCCAGGCTCTGCAGGTAAGGCTGCTGCGGCCTTCCTTCTCTTTCGGGCCCCAGTGACACATGAACGTCGATCCTCTTCAAAGAGGTTATGTGCCTTCTTTATCAAGCACGCCAGTAGACTCTGTCCTGTGCAAATTCCTCCACTTATTTTGCAGCGATTCCAGCGAGGGTTGTGTTTGCCTTCACACAGTCGTTGAAACGCTTGTGACGCCTACCCTGGTTTCGCTTTCCTGAGGAGAGCTCTCCTGAATATATTCAGGAGCGCAGAGCGACGGTAAACACATCTATTTCCTATATATATATATATATATATATATATATATATATATATATATATATATATATATATATATATATATATATATATACAGTAACGTTCATATCAATGGTGGTTAGGTAAGTGTAATAGCAATAATACTTCCTTAATCCGATAGTGAGTTTTCCTAAATGTGTACTTTCATGCTCCTTTTCGTCTACTGTTGTGCTCCTTGAACTGTTTAGTATTATTTGTTTTGTACTTTTATACTCTTTAGCTTGTACTTTGTTCTGAACGTGCATTTATTTACTCCATTCGATGCACCATTATGCTCTTGACGTTAACAATAATACTCATTAACGTATACTAGAGTACTTCTTGGCGCGCACCTTGACGTGTGTTTCCTGTTTTTTTTTTAGTTACGTTAATCCCGGTGTTATCATTTCCACAAATCTGCTATGCCCAGTACTCTCTTATTGCTCTTTGAACGCTACATTAGTGCTCAACTCTATGTGCGTCCTTTTTTTTGTTCTTAGGATGGTCTCAATACTCCTCTTTTCTCCTTGAGATTCGAGGAAAATACACTAGTTTTACTTTATTTATCCAAACTTAACTAGTAATTTTTTCAGCTTATTTAAGTGCTCTTAAATACTCATAGAAATCATCATTTTAGCAGTATGAACTCAGTATTCTTAGAAGCGCTTCTGCGATCAAAACTCTATTTCCTTCTTATTGAGGAGTGAATTGAGGGGTGCGGCCGCGTCTAATATTCCATGGGTGTATTTCCGTTTGTACTGCTTTTACGTAGTGCTCACTTGTTCTCGGATAAATGTAGTACTCATATTGTGTCCTTGCCCTTTCTCACAGTCGCAATATTTAGCATTAATGATATCCGTTATTTCTTTGAGGGTTTTTTTTTATATTTCTAGTCATTTCATTTTACTTACCATTTTCTTCAGCTATCTCGCATCGATTAATTTTCCATTGAGTTATGATTCTCCGGTCGGTTGAATAAGTTGGTCTTCTCCTCCTGCTCGGTCGCTTATTCCCACCACGCTTGGCGCTTACACCAGCTGGATCTAAAAGGCTCTTTACTTATTTCCCTCCGCACTGGGGGCGTCAGAGGTAGTGTGAAGGAGCTAGGCTGCAGCTAACCTCCGTAGGACTGCGTGCCCCCCCCCCCCGTCCCTCAACGACGGCAAGTCGATCTGAAGTTGCATATCTTCCAAACATTCTCCCTTTCTCAATGCTCTCCACTTTCTTTACAGATCCTCTCATTACAAAATTTTTGGAGGGATACCTTCGTTGGTTTTCACTTCTTAGTTCTAAGTGACCCACCCGTCCCACTTCACTACTTCACTTTTTTCAATTGTATAGCAAAAATGTGTGTGAGAGAGCATGAGAGAGTATCGTGCTCTACTATTCCCTAAAACGCCGAGTTTCCCCCCCCCCCCTCCCTTTCTCACTTCTGCTAACTTAACAGACGGTGAAAAATATTTATGCTCCAGATTCCCTCGTTGGGTAATGTTATTTATTTAAAGGGCAGACTACTTACCAAGGAGGGGGCGAGTCGTTCGAATTTGTCGCCTACCATGTAGTGGTTGTATGAAGCGAACATCATCATGATGACCAGAATGAGGTTGGCCACTTGCTTTATCCTCTCTGGAGGGAAAACGAGGTTCGGTGAGACGACGGATGGGGCACGATACATTGGCTCACAGAGCTTTAGTAGTAGTAGTATAATTATTATTATTAGATCTGAATGCATAAAGGACAATAAGACCTGATAGGGCAGAGCTGACCTCGGAAAACCACCCGCAGGTTTTCATTATTAAGCGTGCCCGTCCAGTGACACTTGTTTATCCAGTAAAATGTGTCAACGGAGGGTAAGTGTGGAATGCAATAGAGAAAAGAGGGGAGAAGTTGTAATTACGTCTAAAAGGGGGAGACTGAAGATGCTTGCACGATGCGAGACAAAGACGAACGATAATAAAATATTTGCGTAGAATCGAGTACCATCATGAGGTCTGATTCATAGTGTGTAGTGGCATCAATTATGCAATGTATGTATAAACTCAAGAATTGTGTAAGAGCAGATGAGGTTCGCGAAGGTGGAAATGAGAGGATTTTTTAGTATATGAAGTTGTGCATTGATAGGAGTGAGGATGAGGAAGAGAGGTTCTAGAATTATATAGAAGAAGGGATGAATGGATTTGGTAAAATGAATCGGTTACCGGTTGAAGGAGAAGTGAATAAACGATTTTTTTTAATTCATAATGATTTCTGTCGCCTGCCAACAAGGGCACATTCACTACAATGTATGCCTATCTTTAAGTTACTTTAAAATAAAAATATAATTGAAAGGGGCAAAACTAACAATAAAACGAATAATATAAATAATAATTAATAAAATTAACAATAACAAAACAAATTAAGGCAATCACCACCCCACATGAGAGGCCTGCCTTCCATAAGCACCTACCAAGCAACCAATTTTATTAAATAATTAGGTTATCAATAAATGAGTATAAATTTTTAAGAGAAAGTAAAATATATAAGTTTTAATATAGAATAAATACATTTACATTTACTCCAGAAAGTAATCATACCCCTAACTAATATAAATACTTTGCCATAGTTAAGGAACTGTTTATTCCAGGGTAACGATATTTGGTGACATTGAGGGAAATATAATGTCAAACAAATTAACGAAATTCCCAAGTTTTATAAAAAAATAGAGGAACAATAACCTTTTTTAAACAATTTGATGACTAAAAGTCAATACATGGTATAACCATTTAGCTTAATGACACTCTTCAAATGATTAGTATAGATTTTGACTACGTCCAAACAAAGTTCTGATGAAATTTTGTCCCGCTCGTCTTCACAAATCTTAGCCAATTCATCGTTGTTTTGTATATATCATGCATGGACGCGAAGCATCAGTCCATGCTCTTAAATTTTTTTAGCAAGTTATCCTCTTGGTGACTATTCTAGCCATTCCAAGCCCTTATTTCAGCTTCCTTCATTCAGAAAGAAATCAATTTCGATTTATTGTAGAGTGTTGTCGTGTTGAAAGACCCATCTTCTTCTTAAGACAAGCGTCACATGATCTTAAAAGTCCTTCTATAATATTTTTAACTCATAGTTACCTTAATTAAAATAAGTGTACCAACGCCTGTTGTAGAGAAAGGGTCCTATAACAAAGGATACACCTCTACCAATAAAATTTACACCGTGAGAATGTTTGGAACGGCGTGTAGCACTCATATTACATCGGTCCTCTCTAAGGGTTGTTTCAACACTCGACCAACACCAAAGAAGCGGACGGCATACAAATCGTTCAGAAGATCTAAGAATGAAAGTAAGGTAAGTGGTTATGATTGTGTCAGAGAAGAACGCAACGGCCTCATCTACCGACCTAAACTTTCCTAGAATGTAGGCCACTCTGCTCGATCGAAGAATCATCATATATATATATATATATATATATATATATATATATATATATATATATATATATATATATATATATATATATATATATATATATATCGAACTCTTTCTTATTGCGAAGAAAAACAATGAAAAAAAACAAAACCCACCTGAATTTTTCTAAGGCCACTCTATCCAGTCTCCGGTAACATACAAGTACGATAAAAATGGTAAATTTAGGAGACAAATATTCCTGACATCTGCTCTAAAGGCCTAACCTCCGAGTGTGTATTTATAAGCAAACAAGTAAAAAATTCAAACTGTCGATCTCAAATTACGCTCTCCCAGAGCGACACGACGCCAAGCACGGCTGAATTGATACCCACTTCTGTCGATTCAACATGAGATCCAGTTTCCATAAGTTCAAAATGTTTAGGAAGCGAAATAACAGACGCCCTAAAGCCAAGGCGCCCTCGGGTCTCCCCTTGCTATCCCCCTCCCCTTTCCATTACCCCGCGGGAGTAATTCTAGTATAAAACCGTTCGTCAGGAAAAGAAGAGGAGATCGATAAGACATCGATAAGAACTTGCTGGGATAGAATTTCCCCAGCAAGTTAAAAAGGACTTTCATTTTTGGGGGCAATACCAGATTGTACCAAGTATATTCGGCACAGTTCGATTACCAAAGATCGTCAAGTAATCTTACTTCCAAGCACCGTCGGCACAGTTCGATTTCCAAAGATCGTCAAGTGATCTTACCTCCAAGTACTGTCGGCACAGTTCGATTACCAAAGATCGTCAAGTGATCTTACCCTATCTGAGTTTGACACCCCAAACTAGATCAATTTCTCAGCCAAAAGAGAAGCTCTACAAGCGAAACCAAATCACTAGAAAATCATACTACCATCTTCAAGCCTCGTCTAAGAAAACCTTTTCATGGTCATAACCGCCCGACGCATCGCCTCTTCAAACGGTGTTTTGTTTTGATTCCTTCTCCTCCGCCAACTCGAAATTCCACGTGACGTCACTTGTTCAGCCTTCGTTTGAAGTAATGCCCTCTATTGAGAAGCAAATAAACTACACTCACGACGACTCTCCTAACAATATTCGAATGAAGGTATTTCGTTTGGATTCTCTGGGTAAACTCCACTACCTTATGTGAGTAATCAATTCTATTTTTCATGTCCCCGTCCGTTTACCGTAGATTATTTGTATATCTAGAAGACGATTTTTTTTTAAGTAAATTGTTCTCCCTTAAAGCAACCAGAAACCGAGTGTCGGTAACGTGACTTAAGAGCCATTTTTAAGGTGTATTTTTATACGTGTATATATTAATTTTGTTTGAGTTGATTAATGTACAGTAAAGGTCTATTTTGGTAAAAGTGTTTACATTATCTCTGAACGAGTTGCATTGGCAGTAATTAGTATATTAAAGAGAGAACTTCCCTTTATATTCATTCAATGGAATAAAAATAAGAAAAGCGCTCATAGAGATCGATCCTGAAGCGATCACTGGAAGTACGAACGTAGACCCACTTTATTAATCTTAATAAAAATAAAATTATTAATCTCGGCTAACCCAAGACACACAGTTATACACAATAAATATATTAAATAAAATAATGGCAATTGATAGTCTATGTATACAAGGACCGAACGTATCAGAGCTACTCAGAGAGGGATCTACGGGGAGGGGGGGATCGAGAGACGATACAAGCCCCTGTACATGGATGACTGGCAGAAGAGTCACAGATAATTCGTCTCAGCCTGGCTTGGGTTCGAGGCTTTAAGAGATGAAACGGGGGATTGGATGGTTATTCAAGGGGCTTTATCCACTGGGAGTTTAACCTCTAGTAGTAACACTAACTGGAGGGAGTATTCGTGCCAAACGAAATGTACCGAAACCAAGGGTGGGCCAATTGACTGGGGCTCAGATTCTTCGGTATAATTCTAGCCTTCCGCTCGTCGAGAATGACGTGTTTCGTTGTAAAAGGCAGGTTTATACTGTCGATGCCCTATTGGAACCAACAATATATAGGGATCATCTAGATCCGTTACTGCCTTCACCAAATGGGAGGGGGGTGGGAATCTTTCCACGAACCAACACGGCGCTTGAGGAATGGGAAGTACTCCCGCGGAGGTGCCTTGATAACACCCTGGGAGACGACGGAAGCGCGCGTTTGAGATTCCAATCCCTCGCTTATCGCTGATAGCATTTCGATACTCTGACTGTTCTCATGGTCCCCTCTCACGTGGAATGATCTCGTGGTTTCAATGGCCCACATGGCCGTTAGGAACCTCTATTCTCGACAACTACTCCATTCCCAAGATGTTACTTTAAAAAAGTAACATCTGACAACCGCTGGATGGATATTAAAAGTCTCAAATTTTCCCGATCTCATTGGGGAGGGGACAATTGTGGGATACCTGACCTTAAACGGGTCACGCTTTGGAGTCTCGGACATATTTACGTACAAAGAGTATCCAGGAACACAAGGAATAAATGAACTCGACAAGAACACAAGGGCTACAAGAACTAACAGTTCAAACTGGGGTCGATCACCTAATGACAATAAAGACCTAGGGCTACACACACAAAAATAAAAACAAATAACACACACAAAAGATAAAAAACAATACAAAAAGATACAAAAGGGAAATAAAAAATACAGGGAATTAATTGATCTGAACGATACAAGGGTTTATCAGATAGTTCTTGATTTGTGAACAGATAGACTTATTGTCCGAATATACACAGTTTATACAAGAAGAACAAACTTAAACATAACAGTTACAAGCATAAAATTTATCCCAGATTAGTTTGGTTAGGCTCTAAGGGGTTCCTACTCAAGCTATCCCAAATACAATTCTCGGATCCTTTTATATAATTGATTTTAAATTGATACTCTTGGAGGTATAAACTCCAGCGTATAAGGCGACCATTGTTGCTTTTTACATTTCGAGAATATGTGAGGGGTTTGTGATCCGTCTCTACAAGGAACTCTTTAGCTAATAAATACATTCTAGACTTCTGTATGGCCCAATTAATGGCCAAAGACTCCTTTCCATTGTGGCATAATTTTTCTCGCGGGGGAGAAGCTTACAGCTAGTGTAAGCAACGGGGTAACTTTCACCATCATCGCGATACTGTAGTAAAACGCAACCTAACCCTTCATTGCTGGCATTGGTTTAGATACCAAAAGTCTTCTTAGGGTTGGAGAGCCGGAGAATAGCGGCGGAAGGTAATTTTACCTTCAGTTGTTCGAAGTGGGAGAGACCTAATAACGACCAGTCAAGGTGTTCTGAGGATTTCTTATTCAGCAAGTCACACAAAGGGACCAAGAGAGAAGCGAAATGGAGGACGAAGCAGCGGTAGAAACAAGCAAATCCCGTGAAGGATCTCAGCTGCTTTTTATTGGACGGACGGGCCATTTCAACAATGGCGCAGATGTTGTCCTTTTGGGGGGCATAACGGTTGTTCCCAATGTGAAAGCCAATGTATTCGATCGCACTATAAGCAAAATGGCACTTGTTCGGGCTGATTGTGAGTCTGTGCTCGTGCAGGCGACGCAGCAGGGCATAGAGGGCGATCACGTGATGGTTCCACTCGCGAGTTGCAACGTAAATGTTATCGAAATAAAAAGTCACGTGTACCAACCCATCTAATATTCTTCGCATCATGCGATTGTAATAAATTCAGGTCGTCACTAAGCCGAACGGTAGAGGGTGGAACTGCAATAGGCGTTTGTATGTGGAGAAAGCCGTGTATCTCTTTACATCTTATTTAAGGGGAATTTGATAATAAGCCTTACGTGAGGGAATTCTACGTGGAATCTCTTGTCCAGCACGGAATTTCCATGCGATGTAGAAGGCTTTGTTAGGCTTAAATTGGTAAACCTAACCCCCCCCCCTTCCACAAGCGGTAGCCTCGAACCTCGTCCACCACGATTCACCTTTACACGGGCTAGAATAGCCTCGGCAAGAAGATTCGAGGCCATTCGAGAGTAGAGCTGTAAGTTTGCGTCCGAGTTCGGAAAAGGCGATTTCAGCACACTTTTATAACCTCTGCTGAAGTTCTCAGAGGTAGGAGTAGAAAGATTGGAGTTCCCCGTCCAATTCTAGGTTAGAAAACAACTCTTTTCAAAGACTCAGTTGGCCTCTGACGTTCGCACATACAACAATTCAAAAGGGGCAAATCCTAGTGTGCGATGCGGGATGTCCCTGTAAGCGAACAAAGCTACCGGCAAATATCTATGCCACTCCCAGGGATGGTCTGCGCACAACTTCTTCAGGATGGATTTCAGTGAAGCGTTGAATCTTTCACACATTTCATATGCGGCGGGGTGATAGGGGGTGGTAAAAAGGGGCTTTACCATTAGGAGCTTGGCGACCTACTCCATTAATTTCGAAATAAATTGACGAGCTCGATCGGATGATACCTCTTTAGGTACTCCGACTAGGGAGGGAAAAGATAGAAATGAGCGCCTCGGCGCAGGTGATACTGTCTATCTTTTTCAAAGGGACTGCCTTAGGGAAATTGGTGGCGAAATCAACGAGGGTAAGCACGAAGATGTGCCCTTCACTGGACAGGGGGCGAATGGAGTCAATCAGGTCGATTTCCACACGGGCGAAGGGTTCAGATATTAGGGGTCCCTTCTGCAACGGAGCGGGACTGACGCGTCCTTTTGCGGCTGTCTTTTGGCAGATATCACACGAACGGCACTAATTAAGGATGCCATCTGCCGCACCGGGCAAAAAAATACTTAATAATTTTCTGAACTGTTTTAGTATGGCTGAAATGGCCAGAGAAATGACTATCGTGAGCAGTCTTTAATATGATGGGGACCTACGAACAGGGATGCATAACGTATGGGCCCTCAGAACTATTGCTTTCCAAGCAGGCGTAGTACAAGAGGTCGTTCTTCACGATGCAGGAAACGATGTAGGTGGACTCCTGAATCTTATTATGAGCTCTGGTCCAGGGGAGACGGAGGAAATCGCAGTCCTTTTGCTCTTTAGTGAATTCATTATTCAGAATTCCGCTAAACTCGGAGTGGCAGGGGGTTTCAAGGGGAGCGGGTGCATTTGCTTCCTTTTTCACATAAGAACGCGTAAGGATGGGTTGAACCACAGGAGTGGAAGTAAACAGTGGGCACTGTACGACCCGAACAGCGCAAAACTTTATTGGGGCCGCTACTACTTCAGCCCAGCCGGTATAATACGGGCATTCAATAAAGGATTTGACGATGGGGAATCGATTTGCACGCCCAAGGTAGTCATGTACTACCGCAAACCTATGGTTCGGAGCGATCGGAAGGAGCAGTTCGTCTAACACCACAATATATGTACACCCTGTATCCCGAACAAGGGTGGAGACCCGACAGCCGTTTACTGATCCGGTCTCAAACTTCAAGCTTCCTGGGAAGCTCTTCTCGAACAAGAAGTTCACCTGATGGCCAGCGGCAGTAGTTGCAGACGGAGAGGGAGGTGGTTAAACTTGCAACGGTGGTGGCGCGGGGGAAGCACAAATTTAGTGCACTTGATTGAGAGAACTAGGACGGAATTTGGAGTTTTGAGGTCAGTTTGTCCTCAAATGTCCTTCAATACTGCAGCAGAAAAACACGATTGGCATCCTGTGGAAGTATGATTTGACGAGAAAGGCTTGACGTCACGGGGTTCTGATGAAGAAATATTCTTGGCTTGGAGGGGGCAGAAATTTTGACAAACTTATTAGGGTTACGGGATGTAAATTCTTGTGGGCGACTTTTACCTTTAGGGGACGATGGATCAGACTTTCTTCCTTCCTTAGGGTAGCAATTGTGGCTCTCGGCGAAATAATCGGCTTCTTCGATACATTTCTTGAAGGTGGAACCCCTTCGGTCCTTCACAAAAGATCGAATCTCCGAGGAAAGCGAAGCTATAAGCTGGTCCTTCAGAATGAAGTTGACCTACGCTTCATACTCGTGGGGAACTTTCGAAGAATCGAACCAGAAGTTGAAAAGTGTCTGAAGCGTATACCTAAACTGTCGAAAAGTTTGGTTGGGCTTTATACGGGCGTGACGAAATTTAATGCGGTAGAAATCAGGCGTTATGTTATACGCGGCTAACAATTCCGATTTCAACGTCGAATAATCGATCATTGCCTCCAGCGGAAGGGATATGAAATTATCTCGGAGCTTAGAACATAACAACGGCATGAGTTTAGAGACACCATCCGCTTCAATGTCCCAGTGGCTTAGCTCGAAGATCTTTTCAAAATGCGTAAAATAGGACCCGAAATCTTCTCCTTCATTGTAAACGGGGAGCTTCACTGACGCAGTTTGAGCGACTAAATTCCGCGAGTTGATGAAGAGCGTCTTGATCCTAACTCTATTCATTTCCAGTTCATGTTGACGGATGCGTTCTCTTTTTCTCTCTCTCGTTCTTCTCTGTCTCTTATTTACGCTCTCTCGGCTCTCTCTACTTCTTGTATATTGGAAAGAAAGCGCTTTCCGGATAAACCAAGAGATTCACCTTGTAATTTAAATTGGTCAAATGAAGACATGATGGTCGCAAATTCGAACAACACTTTGTTTAAATAAAAACGTAACGGGAATGTCGACCCGAATTAACTTGGTATACACAGGGCGCACTTAATAATTTCTGTCTGAGCGGTCGAAAATACCCGAATTACCGCGAGAGCCTTTAACTTTGCTCGCAACACCAAGAACAAAACTAGACTGAGCCTTTCTCTATATGTAAGGGCAAAATCCCGCTGGGGGGAATAAATGAAAAGCACGGTCAAAAATTTACACAACAAATGGGAATAAATAGTTTGCAAGAATATTTCTGCTTACCTTCTCAATAGCCAAGCCTTCAGCCTCAAAAGCTTAAAAAGACCTTAAAAGGAACCCCTTAAACAACCTATAAACTTGACGCCAGTTAATATAAATACATATATTATGTCGTAGAATGACTCCAACATATACGTCACTTCTACCCAATTGGCGTAGTCGCTCAAGGTCAAAGCGTGACCTTGATTCTATTCTGGTCACGACAGAGATGGAGGATAGAAGTAAGAGGGAGGAGGGAGGGGGACGAGTGCAAAGGATTTTAAATTCCAAATATTGAGTGCAGTTGGTCGATATTGAACTAATGAAGGCTCCGGCTATGAGGCTTATTAAAAAGTAGGTACAAAATTAAACTTTAATATATGCATAGTTATACACAATAAATAGATGAAATGAAATAATGGAAATAAATACTCTATGTATAAAAGGACCGAACGTATCAGAGCCACTCAGAGCCGGCTCTACGAGGAGGGATGGTCGAGTGGCAATAAGAGCTTCTGTACATGGATTACTGGCAGGATAGCTACAAATGATTCGTCTCAGCCTGGCTTGGGTTCAAGGCTTTAAGAGATGAAACGGGAGATCGGATGGTTATTCGAGGGCCTTTAACCACGGGGAGTTTAACCTCTAGTAGTAACACTAACTGCAGGAGGTATTCGTGCCAAACGAAATGTACCGAAACCAAGGATGGGCCAATTGACTGGGGCTCAGATCCTTTTGTATAATTCTAGCCTTCGGATCGTCGATAAAAGGGAGCGTGATCGAGAATGACGTGTTTCGTTGTAAAAGGCAGGCCTATACTGTCGATGCCCTATTGGGACCAACAATATATAGGGACCAGCCAAATCCGTTACTGCCTCCGCCAAGGGAGGGGGGGGTAGAGATGAAAAGTACTCCCGCAGGAGCTTCTTGATAACACCCTGGGAGACGACAGAAACGTGCGTTTGAGATTCCAATCCCTCGCTTATCGCGGAAAGCATTTTGATATTCTGACTGTTCTCACTGTTCGCTCACGTGGTCTGACTTCCTGCCTGACTTCCTAGTTTCAACGGCCCACATGGCGGCAAGGAGCATCTATTCTCGACAAAGCACCAAGATTGAAAATGAAGGAAAACGATACGACTCTTACATATGGAGTCATCAGAGAAGTCCTTCAAATTAAGGAAACCGATTTCCAAAATCTCGGCTCCTTGCATTTATAATATAGTCACCACAGTGGGCTATCTCAGTTAATTTCTCCCACAATGAAAAACGTTTTGGTAGGAGCATTAAGAAGCAGTGGAAGTTCACCTTATCAAAGCCAGCTGACGGTGGAATATAGAAAGAGATAATATAATATATCCTATCAAGGTGCATTTGGAATGATATCACCAGGATGGGAGTTTAGAGAGCTTGAGAAATCCCAGCTACAACCTCCTGTAGGCTAACAAGTGGTTCCAAAGAATGTTCTAAGCCGGTTGAAGACAGAACTAGGAAATCAAATAGTTGTTAAACGCGTCATTTTCTCTTATGCCTCAGAGGCTTAGCGGAAAAAGTTTGGCTCAGTGCAAGAGCCTTCTTCCTCCCCTGCTTCCAGACCTCCCGCTGGTTTGTTAGGATGGTCTCTCCAACTTTGAGCATTCAACCTTGAGCAGGATACCATTGAACAGGATACCCTTATTCCTGAAAGTAGACTAAGAAATACCATGTGGCTGGTTCACCTACACGTTTTTTATTTTATTATTTTAACTTCTCTAAGTCTAGCGAATCGGAGAAGGAGCGGGGCCGCTCCTCGAACTAATCTCGCGGGCAGGGTAGGGGGCTGAGTTATTGGCCGGGGCAGGGTTCTAACAGTTCTTGCTGCTAGCCTAACCGGAGTGACACTCTGGGAGCTATGGCGCTCGAGACCTGGAAGAGCCTGGTCGCTTGGAACGTAGTAGGATTATTTATTTACTCTCTATAAATGAAAGTCTGTCCGTCTTGTTGAAGGAAAGGGCCAAATTTCTGAAGAATAGGAATCACAATACTTTGCGGAAGTAGAGTGTGATCCAATGCAATTCACACACTTTGCCTTCCACCAAACAATTCTGTCGTCCATGGCCACAAAGTAGTTTACACAGATTTATGCTTGATCAGATTTCGCAGGCCTATGTGATTTATCAGTATGCCCGAAGCGGGGGTAGTGGTAGCACCTACACGCTAACGGTATGAATTTTGTCACGCGGTAGCGATACTAACCAGTACGCACCGAGTCCTGGAGAAAATTTAGATTGGGGACTAGAGACCCCTCCATCTTTCCTTAACACACACTTAATTCTGCCACTCCGCTGGTTAGCCAGATCTTCCGTTATAGTCGCAAGAGAACAGTTTTACCAGTTTCCTGATATACATTCACCCCTTTACTAAGTTCATAGTATGGTTTAGGGTCGCAGAACATGTGTACCATTGAGTGTCAAAGACCACTTGGTTGGGCATATTAATTAAGGTTAGCCATAGTAACCAAAATAATCCCATCCAGAAAGTGACAACCCTTGCACCTCTATTGAGAAACGCAATCGGGTCCTTCCGCTGCTGGAACTTGTGTCCTCCTGAAATTCTCTTTTCATCAGTTGCATTGATGATTATGGACCGTTTGAAGTCCTCCGTCTGACTTAGAGAAACTTGACGACCTCACAATGAGGAATTATATGTCCTAGAGGCTTCGCTATCTTTCATTGGGTTACTGTTGTTCTTCCGAGGTGGTTCCAAGATCATTAAGACTTGCGACGCTCTGGTCTTTTACCAAAATTAAAAAGTAACTTTCCGCCATCAGAGCTCAGCGAGAGGAGGAGAGCTCATACTTTTTTCTCCATCGTGCCACTTGGGAGCAGCACCCTACCTAGGTTGAGATTTGTTTTGAGGGTTGCCTCTGCCAGTCCATAATCTCCCAATTAGATGACTATGCCACTTAGAGCGAAGCGGCCTTAGTCCTCCTGATATGACCCTGGTTCAGCTTAAAAGGGGCCTCCATCGGAAGAGCCTCTTTCTTGGTGCCAATAATCCCGTCTAGAACTTTAGTGGGTAAGGAGAAGCCTGTGGAATGGCACAACTAACGCCAAAACCCTGTAGAAATAACGCAGGAACGGGCACACCGGTACTAAAAGAGAGCGTACGGAGAGCAAGCATACTGGCTCCCAGAATCTTATCGCCCTAGGGTAAAATTATAATTGATGCAGGATCAAGAGTTTTTCGTTACCTCAAGTTATCTTTAGAGGATTCATAAGGGACCCAGTTTTTTTTCACCAGCCGGGAACCTTATCCTGATATATCTTTTTCTTCTCCTTTGGATTGGCCCCTCCACACTGATGGTAAATTACAATCCTATTCACCACAATAGTCGCGAGAAGGGCATAACCCTTTATTATGAGTCTTATTTCTTTTATCAGTTTCGTTTTCGATGCCCAAGTTTTCGGTCTATTTAATTTCCCATTGGGCAGCCATGAATTGAGCGGTAAGCAAACAGCAAACGCCAGCCCTGAGCGTCCGATCTGGATTCGGTACATCGGGTTCCATTTATGTCTACCTGAGAAAAATTAGCGACCCTCTTTGACACCCGGTGATCAAGCATTAAGGGGAAAGGTTCCCTATTGTGCTTTGGGTGTTAAAGCGTAGACATAAAATGGAATCAGTAGAAGTAAATAGAAGCCTGATTGTAATCATGCTGAAAGAATCTTATGTGTAGTAAACACATTATTTCCACACCCGCATGTACATAAATACACGGGGTTGCCAAAAGGAAATAGGGAACTAATGAATTATTTATTTGTATAAAGAAGAAAGAAAATGCCTCAGCATGTATTTTGACGTGAAATATCTGAGTGTGGCTAGATTGTAAGGTAGGATTGATTAGTGTGTAGATAAAAAGAGGTGAGGAATGAATCCTTGAGAGTAAGAGAGAGAAAGTAAGGGTAAATATGGAAATAGAAGAAATTTGAAAAATAAAAATATGAAATGCCAATGACTCATGCTGTAGGGGCGAAAAATAGATTTGATTGCACATGATTGGGATTACAAGTGAACGCGTTAGGAACATGAGGTGAATGAAAACGAGGAGTGGAAAATAAATGTACCATGATGAGTAAGAATGGAGCATTAATACCGTCCCGAAGGGGAACAAAACTTTACTCCTGAAGGAATTGTGAGGCAGTGGGAAAGGAATGGGAAAAACAAAACAAAAATAGTCGAGGGAACGTCAAGGATAAGTAAGAGAGGAAGAGTTTTGTGAGTATTAAAATGAAAATTAGGTGTAATAATAATTTAACGAGTTGTATAATGTTGGTATGGGAGATAAAGCGAATTTGAATATGAATGGCTTCAAGGCGATAAGCCTGCAATTGTATAGAAGAGATATGGAAGGGTTTGGAAGCAATTAGTATGTAAAACGCTGTTACTACTGTAAAGGGTCTGAATAATAGGGTGAAACTGAAGTAGATGGTGGATGTACTCGTTGAAATGCTAAAAAATTATGGTGATACGTTGTATAAGAATAAAAGAAAGAAAGATGAATGCAAGAACTAGAGAGTAGTAAGTCTTTCGGATTTTGGAGGCAAGGTTTAGTAATAAATTTTTATGAGGTGTAATAAAAAGTTAACTTTGGAAATGATAGTGGATGAACAAAGTGAGTTAAGAGGAGGTAGGGGTGTGCGGATTAAATCTTCGCACTAGGTCAGCTTGTTGAAAACCGTAGGAATAAGAAAGTAAATTCTATGAAGTGCAAACCGGGTTAATGGATCTGAAAAAATGGTAGGATGTTGTGAAAAGTATTTATTTTGAATGCAAGTCGTGTGTTCGGGCTAACGATGCTCGTAGTGAGTAGTTTAATATGTGACCAGGGAGGGGTGATGTCGAAATGTCTGTTTCATATCTATGTGGATGAAGTACTGAAGAATTACGAATGAAAACGAGGGAAAGGGGCTAGGAGGAATGTATGAGTAATCGCAAGAGGGCGGGTGGCTTCAATTTTAAGCGAACTACCAGCAAAGGTGCCCCCACAAAAAGGTTTGTAAGGAGATATCTGTATAAAAAATGGTGAAGGTCGAGTCAATGGAAGAACGTGGAAGACATATGCATAAACTCATACTCTCATCAAGGTATTGGGCCAGGAGGGCAAAGTGTGGACGTTAGAGGCCAGCAGAACACGCATTCCTCCAGATTTTAGCCGCATTAAGGTTGCCCCAGCTGCAACTGACATCCCATTGCAATTTGGTGAAAGGAAAAGAGAGATGGGGAGAGTAGGAGAAAAAGAAACGGGTTGGGAAAATTCAGGGGAAGGTTTCCATTCCACATTCCCCATGCCCTAACCAGAAAATGAATGGATGAAAGAGGGTTGGTAAATAGAGAGATTGGGAGATTTGTAAATTTTGATAAATGTTTGACAGTGTGTGTGTGAAGAGGATGTTAAAAGTAAATAGAGAAAAGAGTAAAGTGAATGTTTGGAGGTGAGGATGGAATAGTGTGATATTATATACCGAGATATGGACTTACAACCAGTGTGTTGTTTCAAGAATCTAGGATGCATTCTAAATGGTATGGTAGAGATGGATCAGATTGCGACTAAAAGGTTTAAAATGGTACAAAAGTCTATAGGGCGATCAGGTGTGTTGAGTGTGAAGGGTGGCAGGAAGCTGAATGAAATTATGCTCGTGTCACTGTGGGTATATGGGAGGTAAAATATGGTATTAAAGATGGAAATTAATTGAGTGAGACAGGTGTATATAAAATTTGTGAGGGGTGTTTGGTGTAGAAAGGAGTGGGAGTGTGAGGAAGGACTACGTAAGAAGTATTTATGGTGTAAAGATCAGTGTCAAGGTGGTTGTGACTAAGTCTGTTCAGAGGCAGTCGATATCGGCTCGTAAGATGAATGAAGATAGACGACTTGTGAAGAGACTCTACATAGGAGAGTGTGCCAGGGCGTGAGGGGGATTGGAAGACCTCGAAACTTATGGACGCCGGGGCAGGGGGGAGTTATATGAATGAGCGAAGTATGTGTATAGAGGCGGGTTTTAAGGGTGCGTGCTAGGGGCCATCTACCCACGGATGGACTCCGACACAATACTTGAGAGGTACAAGAGGTTGATTGAAAAGGCGAAAGAAAGTAGAATGAAAGGTGTTGTGACAGGTGTGCTTCCAAGAATGGATGTTGGGGTAGAATGGATGTCTCGTGTGATTGGGCTGAATGATTATGTGAGGAGGATGTGTGAGATGGAAGGTGTCATGTTTATGGATGTGTGGGATAGGTTTGTTGGAATGAAAGAAATGTATGCGATGGATGGACTGCATTTGAGTAAGAGGGGGTAGATATGTTGTGGGTGGAGTATGATCGTGTTATTAGGTCTTTGCGTGCGGGAAACTAAATACCAATAGTGGTCAGAAAATTATGAGAGGACATTATAGTACTGAAAGTAGAATGGACTTAGCAGATAACAGAAATAGGTTCCAAGGCAATAGAGGTAAGGTCATTCAGGGATAGGGAGGGTTAAAATGTTTCTATACAAATGCTCGTAGTCTTAGAAACAAGAAGGATGAGCTATTTAGTTATATTAGCGATGAGGATATAGATATATTATGTGTTACTGACTCATGGGTTAATGAAATAGAATTTAGTGACACTATAAGTGAATTTGATTTACAGGGCTATAATATGTACATTAGTCAAAGGACAGGTAGGATTGTTGGAGGAATAATTATATATATAAAAAACAACATTGTTTCAAGTTTAAATACTTCAATAAAGCAGGATGGAGTTGAGTCACTTTGGATAGATATTAGGTTCAGTAAAAATAGAATGGTGCATTTGGGAGCTTTTTACAGACCACCTGGGCAGACTGATGATATAGATGAACTAATGATAAAGGAAATAAGTAAGGGATGTGAAACAGATGCAGTTATTATTGAGGACTTCAACTTATACTCTGTGGACTGAGAAAATATGATAGGTAGGGATAGAACAAGTGGTAGGTTCATAGAATGCTTTGAGGATAATTTTTTGAATCAATTTGTTAATGAGCCAACGACGGGGGACAATATATTAGATTTAGTACTTTTTAACAGTGATCATTTAGTTCAAGAATCGACTGTTGGGGAAGCATTGGGAAATAGTGAACATCAGATAGTTCGTTTTAACTTGGGAATGCTGTAAAAGTTCCAAATTTTCATAAGGGAGATTATGTAAAACTTCGAAGCCTGCTAAATTTGGTAGACTGGGATGTAGAATTCAGAGGTAAAAATGCTTATGGGATGTGGGATACTTTCAAGCATATAATAAATGTAGTCCAAGAGCAATGTATCCCAATGAAGGCCATTAGGAACAAAAGTAGGAAACCATTATGGTGGAATCAGGAGATAGCTATAAAATTTTCAGAGAAGAAAAGGGCATATAAAAAATTACAGGTAGAAAATAGTATTCAAAATTTAAGTGATTATAGAATGGCTAGGAATGAGTCAAATAGGATTATAAAGAAGAACAAAAGGGGGTCAGAAATTAAATTAGCTCAGGATAGCAACAAAGATCATTGAAAGTTCTTTAGTTACTATAAAACTAATAACAAGTCTGGCAGAGTTAAAATAGGACCTATCAAATATGAAGGGGTTGTGAGAGAAACTGATGAGGAAATAGTTGATATACTAAATGGTCATTTTGCATCAGTATTTACAAAGGAGAAACTAAATAGTCTTATGTATAGTACTCATGGGTCAGGGAAAGAGGTGTTTACTACCATTAGTGTGGATCGGGGGATGATAAAAGGACTAATAGGTGAGTTAGATACTACCAAAGCCTCCAGCCCTGATAATATTCATTCTAGGATACTTAAAGAAGGGGTAGAAAGTATCTCAATACCTCTAGAGAAGTTGTATACTAGGTCACTGGAACATGGAGAAATATCCGATGATTAGAAGAGAGCGAATGCAGTCCCCATTTTTTAAGAAGGGTAGTAAAGAGGATCCAAATAACTTTAGACCAGTTAGCCTAACTCCTGTAGTCTGTAAAATTCTTGAGAAAATAGCTAATAAAATGGATTTGCCAACATCTAGAGAGGAGGGGGAGGAAATCAGCGATGCTCAGCATGGGTTTAGATCAGGTAGATCATGTTTGACTAATTTACTAGACTTTCTAGAGTTCGTAACAAATCAAGTAGATAAGGGAGAGAATGTAGATGTAATTTACTTGGATTTTAGTAAAGCATTTGATAAGGTACCACATAGGAGACTAGTTCATAAATTAAAAATAATTGGGATATGTGGGGGAGTTTCAAATTGGATAGCTGAGTGGCTGAAAGACAGGAAGCAAAGGGTAGTGCTAAATGGTGTAAAGTCAGAGTGGAGGGATGTTATCAGTGGGGTTCCTCAGGGATCAGTTCTCGGTCCATTATTATTTGTAATCTATATAAACGATCTTGGGGAAGCAGTTAATAATAAAGTGTCAATTTTTGCGGATGATACCAAATTAGCAGCTGTAGTTAAAGATATTGATGATAATTTTAAAGTGCAGGGGGATTTAAATAAATTGTTATCCTAGGCATATAAGTGGCAAATGACTTTCAACCTTGATAAGTGCAAAGTTATTAACATGGGAAAAGATAATAGAGAATTTAACTATGAAATGGATGGGCATTGGCTGAGCTCAGTAGAGGATGAGAAAGATCTAGGAGTAGTAATATATAAGTCATTAAGGTTTTCTAAGCAGTGTATTGAAGCAAGAAATGGGGCAAATAGAGTGCTGGGTTTCATTAAGAGAAATGTCAGTTACAAAAGTAAGGAGGTTATTCTTAAACTCTATAACTCTTATGTTAGGCCACAACTAGAGTACTGTATACAGGCATGGTCCCTACATTTTAGACACGATATTAACCTTCTCGAGTCAGTGCAACGGAGAGCAACGAAGATTATTCCTTCCCTGAGGCACCTTGAATATATAGATAAATTGAGGGTATTAAATATGTTCTCGTTCGAAAGGAGGTGTGTGAGAGGGGATATGATTGAGCTGTTGAAAAAATTTTCTGGGATAAATAAATTGGATGTTAGCAAGTTTTTTGAGTTAGATGATGGAAATCGGACTAGAGGTCACTACTTGAAAATTAAAAAGCAAGGGTGTAGGTTGGATTTAAGAAAATATTTTTTCACCAATAGAGTGGTAGACTTCTGGAACAAATTGCCGCGGAGGGTAGTAGGTAGTTTAAATTTAAATGTATTTTTAAGAGTAGGTTGGATGAGTTTATGGGGAGGGAAGGATGTGATGGTTCCTTAGTTTTATATATATTAATATTGTTTGTATATATCTATAGCTGCATGATTTAGTTCTTGACAAGCCTTGATTGGTGATACCCTTGTTTCTGGACGCCATCCTCTGGATGTAGTTTCCCTGTGAGTTTGGGTGCCTTAAAAAAAGAGGCCGTTAGACTTGGATGACCTATGATGGGCCCTTGTGGCTTTTTTCATGTGTTATATTATATTGTGGGGGACTTTGATTTTGTCTTTCCCTGGCGATGGTGCTTTTTGTGGGTGGGTTTTGACAGATGCGGATGACCTTTGATAGGCCCTTGTGGCTTTTGTTATCCGTGAAATTATGTTATGTTATGTTATGATGATACAACTCATAACGCCCCATCGCGACGAAGGGCTAATTTAGCGTGAGGAAAAAAGAAGGGTTGAATTTGACTCTGATGGGACATAAAGGGCTGGAGGGGGGTTCGTAGGCTTGGCGTGGCGTTGATGCGCGTCACACACCCTTATTATTAGTATTATTAGCAGTAGCAGTAGTAGTAGTAGTAGTAGTAACAGTATTTTACACTGGAAAATCTGCCTTAATCGAATAGGTTAAGTTAGTTATGGAGAATTGCGCTCTGTACCGAATACGAAAACCCCTCGTAGTCTCCTCTATAGACTACTCATTTCCCCACGAATTTCCTTTCCCAGCCCTTTTTTATGGAGATACCCACGTTGGTTTCCCCTTCCAAATATAAATGCAGAGAAATTCTTAATATTAAAGAGTCTAAGCGCAAGAATACGACTATACTGTTTGCCTATTTTTTACCACTATTCTTCATATTTACTTGACCGCTTATGCCCTGATCAATGTGCGTCGCACCAGTAGGAGTGAAAAATGCGTACTTACGCGAAGGTACAAAAGTTAAGCACAAGCCGCAGAGGACCTCCAATCCGCCTACAATCCTTCGGTACCACTTGGAAGGAACTTTGAAGTGAAGGGTGTTCGCCAGGGGAAACACTTTGCTGTACTTGACGAATTCCTTCCTCTGAAACGTCGAAATTGGTTGTGGTACATTAGTCCCTCGTTAATAACAACACTCACGCAGCCAACACTATTATACATTTATTCATAACACTAATTAGTGAACCGATGCTAAGAATGCGCCTCTTTGATATAAAGAGGAGTGGCTTACTTCGATAAGCTTTGGGTTGCCGTTTAGTAACTTTAGCTAATAAGATTTAACGTACAAGTTATTTAGCATCATTAGCTCTGACCCCACTAAAGGTACCTAACAGGTCAAGGATTCTCCGCTTTAAGAGATTGTGCCTAATGTAAGTTCTGGATTGTTTACTCACTAATACTTGCGTTTCTTTATGGTCAAGTTGGCCAGTTTCATTACGGAGTTAGGTCGGGTTCCGAGGCTTCGATACACCTTTCGTCAAAAACTTTCAAGCAGAATGATTTCGCTGACTTTTAGTATCTTTATTAATAAATCTATTATATAAATATCCAATATTTCCTTAAAATAAATGCTATAGCCGGAACTGAGGCAACACATTTCAGCCAGGTTTAGTTTGATGAATAGAATGTATTTTGGGTAATCCAATGGGAAAGTGTAGAAAAATAATGAGTGGAAAGCACGAATTTTTCTCGAAGGGAGAGAGAGGTGTCACATTGCCGCTTTCCGAGGAATGGCTCAATCCCCTGGGCAAAGCCTCCCAGGGCTCTACTCGGGAATGTACCCCGCAAATATGACACCGTCTCTATATACCCCCCCTCCCTTACTTTCTATAACTTCTTAAAACTGCTCACTCGGTTCTGCCGCCCCCTCTATCTATATATATATATATATATATATATATATATATATATATATATATATATATATATATATATATATATATATATACACACACAACGGACAGTCAATAAGTTTTTCAATTTAGATATAAGGAAACGAGATATGAGGAAAAGTGTTTTATTATTTTTCAATATAACTACCCTCGACTTAAAGGGACTTGCGCCCCTTCTCCCTGAGGCTTCGAATTCCCGACAACCAGAAATCTCCAGACTGCCGTTCAATCCACTCCTGGAAGGCGAGCTGGACATCTTCATCGTCCCCAAACCAGCGTCCACGCAGTGCTGCCTTGAATGGCGGAATAAAAAGTACTCGCTAGGGGCCACATCTGGACTGTAGGGGGGATGGTTAAGCTCCTCGTATCCGCACTCGCGCAGGGCAGCTTGTGCAACTCTGGCCTTGTGGACTTTGACGACGTTGAAGTCGATCATGGGGCGTGAGGTTTCTAGGAACCCAACGGGCAGAGACCTTGGTCATGGCCAAATTGTCGTAGGTGATGTTCTTAACACTTCCATGTGATATTCCAAGTTCTTGCTAGATTTCTTCGATCTTCACCCGTCGATTTTCGAGGATCATCCTCTCCACACGGCGACATTGTCCTCGTTGGTCACGTCTAACCGGCGTCCTGGACGAGGGTCATCTTCAAGGGACTCACGACCATGGTGGAACTCCCTATTCCAGCGAGCACTGGTTGCATAGGAAGGGGCGATGTCGGTGTACACTGAAACCATGCGTTCATAGATCTCTTTTGCATTCTTGCCTTCCTTGGTCAAAAATATGATCACTGCGCGGTGCTCAACCTTCTCCATTGTTGGAAACTTTGTGACTGACGATCTGCGATCAGTTACTGCTTCATAAATAGATGAGGCAGGAGCGTGCGGTTGCAGGTCCTGACTTGTCATAACTTGTCCTAACCTCCCCACAAACAGCCATTTCCCTTCCTCTGTTTTGCCCTACCGATTCGCAAAACTTATTCACCGCCCCTCATATGTATAAAGATATATATATATATATATATATATATATATATATATATATATATATATATATATATATATATATATATATATATATATATACAAAGAAAGCAACTACAGGATCTGCGGGTGATAATACAACCACCACATGGCTATGCCATTTTATTTTCTGTCTTTCAAATAAAATTTGAAGACAGAAAGAAGATGCAGAAACCTGGTGTAGCTGACTATAAATACATATAGTACATAGAACTCATTCGCGTCCAATTCTTATTTTTTCTTGTACTATATGTATTTATAGTCAGCTACACCAGGTTTCTGCATCTTTCTTTCTGTCTTCAAATTTATTTGAAAGAAAGAAAATAAAATGGCATACCCATGTGGTGGTTGTATTATCACCCGCAGATCCTGTAGTTGCTTTCTTTGTATATGACATGGACATTTAGCCTTTAAACTGTGAGCGGGTAAGAGCATGTGATATAATGATTCCTTGGAAGTTCCTAGCTTAGGAAGATACTGGGTTTAATGGGGTAACGCTTTGGGCGAAATATAGTTACTGTGCCTGGTAGCTTAGCGGTAAAGCATCTGACCGGCAATCAGCAGACCCGGATTCTAGTCCTGGCCAGGAATTCAAAAGTTTCTTTCCCCTGGCGTTATTTCTGTCTTCTCGGTAAAGGATCGCCTTCACTGTGCCTCCCTTTGATTCTGGATTCTTCTAATGTCCCTCTCTCTTGCCTTTAAAAAAAATTACTCCGGTTTCTTGTCTCATTTGCTCATTCGCGTCCAATTCTTATTTTCTCTTATATATATATATATATATATATATATATATATATATATATATATATATATATATATATATATATATATATATATATATATATATATATATATATATATATTATTTTTACTGTACATACTCGTATATCTATTTAATTTTTGCGTGTCATTTCTAATTTGCGTTGGCCGATATACGATATATGGCTCTATATAATTTTGTTTGTATTTATAAGATGCTGAAAGCGTTTGGGGTTTGCCGTTTTGTTTTTCATTTTTTTATGTTATCTCTCCTGTAAAGAATGTAATAATTAGATTAAGCCCTCATTATCCTTCCCTCATACACCCAGGCCGCGGCTCTGTTAGAGTGGCATGGAGAGTGACCGTAGGCCCCCAGATTCAGCCGCCACAATATATCTAAACTGTTGGACTTTCTTCACTCAATCTTAATATCTTTATTTGAAATCCAATGGATAAGGTGTCGGATTTCAAAAACTAAGTAGGGGGGGTCACTTCCCCTCGTGATGGACACAAAGATTTTGGCCTTCGTAGTGAACTAGACGCCAAGTGACGGTACGTTAAGTCTTAAAAATGCTAGAAGGAAGTTCCAAACCAATGTGACCACATAGCCAATCTCATCACCATTGTCTCTTCCATCACCCTTCCGTGCCGAAATAGACCGAACACCGTACTACAACTCTTTCTCCAACAACGAGAACTGACTGGCACCTGATGCTTATGGTGCCAGCGATTGTCATTCTGTTGTTTATGTGAAATTCAAAATCCATTCGTGGGACTTCGACGACAATTGAATAAGTTGTGCGGAGGAAGTAAAGTAAAAAAAAAAAATTGCCATTTCTTTTAACTTGGCCAAAAGGTTTGGAGAAAATATGTGTGATCACCCGTGGATGTATGTCTACCTGTCTGTCTGTGTATAAGACGGCTTAAAAGGTTATTGACGTATTTCAAAGAGATTTTGTGGTAGGTTCCTCTTGGACCGCGATAGGGTTGATTATATTTGAACAAGGATCCAGATTGAAAACTAGATCCGAATACGGATTTTGTGGTGTGGGACTTTTTAAAGCTATGGGGAGATGATTAGATTTGAACAAAGATCCATATCTTGATCAGGATTTAGTGGTGGGGGTCTTCTTGAGCCGTGAGAGATGTGATTAGAGAAGGATCCACATCCGGATGTAAATTTTATTGGTGGTGTCTTCTTTGATCTCGGAAGAGTTGATTATATTTGAAGACAGATCCAGAGCCAGATGCGGATTTTGTAGTGGGTGGTCTTCTTGGACCGCTTGAGATTTTATTTGATTTGGACTCGGATCAAGATCCGTACTCAGATTTTGAGTGAGGTCTACTTGGAGAGTTGATTATATTTAAATATTCAAAGATGATGATCTGGAAGCGCATTTTGAGTTGGGGGTCTTCTTAGACCACGATTGATTTGATCAGATTAGGACATCGATCCAGATAAGGATGTAAGTTTAGTGGTGGGTGTATCCTTGGACCGCAGGAGATTTATTTAAATTTAGAGACGAATCCTGATCCAAAAGCCGATTTTTGGGGGGTGGGGGGGATCTTCTTCGACCTCAGGAGAGTTGAGTAGATTTAAATGTTCCCGAATCCAGATGTAGATGCTGATTTTCAGTTGGGTGTTCTCTATCGAGGGAGAACGGATTAGATTTAAATACGGATCCAGTTCGAATGGGGATTTTGTGGTTGTTGTTTTCTCTTCTTGGACCGGGCGGGGGTGAGTTTATTGGATTTGGAGACGGATCCAGATAAAGATTTTTTGGCGGGGAACTTATCCGACGGCGTGAGAGTTAATTAAATTTGGACACATATCCAGATCCTGGTTGGTATTATGCGGTGGGGGTCTTCTTGGAGCGCAGAGGAGTTGATTATATTTTCAGAAGGATCCATACCCGGATGCAGATTTGAGTTAAGGCTCTTCTTAGACCCAATGAGAGTTGATTAGATTTATATAGAGATCCAGAATCCAATGCGGATTTCTTGATTGGGTTTTCTTGGACGGCGGTCAAGTTGATTCTACTTAGAAATGGATCCAAACTTACGAAATATTTATTCCATTCACTTGAAATCTTCACGAAAGATAGATATCATAGCAATGACTCTGGGCATTCCTATAATAAAACCCTCGTGGAGTTCTCAAATCCCCGAGGATAAATGACCTAGGCAAACTTGCACGATGCCGAGGAATTCAGCCACGTCAAAGTCAACTGACGGTGGCATGTCCGCCAAAAGAATAGTATACCTCTAGTTCAGGCGTAGGTGCACTCTCTGAAAGGAGGTATTTAAAACCAGAAAAAGGGCGGAAAGATGTTGGGTGTAAATTATGGACAAGTAATGACTTCGCCCAATGAGCTTAAATAGTGAAATTTCCATATCTAAGCCCCCCCCTTCCCCCGCCCCTCATGCTTTTATATATAATGTTGGCATTCATTGATACAAAAGAGGGGCACTAAAATTACGCTCGATCAAGATCGCCGAATGCATCTTAGATTGGGCGCTGTTTTAGAGAAAACTATGCTCACTCCAGAGCCTCCTAACTCACATTAGGCGGAGTATTGCTTGCTCGCTCAAATTCACTATTTCTTTCAAGCTTACCTTCGGTTGCAATTAAATCATTTATGCAAATAATGAACAACTTAATAACTCATTCATTTATTTTAATTAACTTTTACCAATTTAATCATTTAATTAATTTATCCATAACTTTTTGCAATTCATTTAATTTATGTAACCTTTAATAATTCAAATATACTGTTACGAAAAACTAATTTAATTTAACGTACTACTGGTTCAAACAACATCTCTTAGAATTTCACACACACACAAACAAACACACGCTTTCAGCTCAACCAAATTAAACACGAGTATAGCCACTCGTCTCTCGCCATTCTCAGCATAAAGGTCGGTAATCATTCCTTCTACATTTAGTCGATTAACTCCGAACAAATCATACTTAGTTTAATTCCACATCCTCTCACAATTCTCTGCAAACGGCCATACGAGAGTAGGTCCTAATTCTGGTAACTTCTCATATTGCAGACACAAAATTCACAGTCCATCATAGTCAAAATTTATTTCACTTATATTTTACTCTTACTTCAATTTCACTTCACATCTTAATTTATATCTTGTTACTTTACCGCATCTTACATTGTATTCCTAATTCAATTCTCATTGTGCATTCGTTAATTCTGTGAGTATATTTATATTGTTTAATTGTTTTTCTTAATAACCTAGTTCAGAAGTTCCAAATTTATTTCACTTTAGTCGTAGGCCTAAACAATAGAAGACAACGATTTCATCTAAACTCAAAATTTATGGTAATGGTTTTCGAAGCGCTATTTAGGCTGATTTATTAACCAAAAATAAATCCTATTAATAACCAAATACTATAATATTAAATATATTTAAATATATGGATAATATATAGTCTCAACATTTTGTTAAACTTCTATAATAAATATTTAAATACACTTGTTCTTACTGACCCTTATATTATGGCCGCTACTGTATGTCTTCTTGGACCACGAATAAAGTGATTATATTTTGAGACGGATCCAGATCCGGATGAAAATTTTGTAATGTTATCTTCTTCCATTTGGGGGAATTTATTATATCTGGATTCGGAGCTTGAATTTGCAGTCTTCATAGAACGCAGTTAGAGATGATTAGATTTGTAAACATACCAAGATCCGAATGCGGTTCTTCTTGGAACGTGGTAGAATTGATTAGTTTGGGAGACTAATTCAGATTCGAGTGCAGTCTTTTTGCTTGGAGAATTCTTGGACCGCAGAAGGGTTGATTAGATATAGTCATGGTTACAGGTCCTTATGCCGATTATTTGGTGGGTTTCTTCTTGGGCCGCGTGATTACTGATTAGATTTTGATCCGAATCTATATGTTTTAGTGAGGGGGGAGGGGGGATTTGATCGCGTGAGAGTTTATTTGATTTGGACATGGATCCAGATCCGGAGGCCTATTTTGTAGTGGGACTTCTTTGACCGCGTGAGATTTGATAAGATTTGGAGATGGACGTGGATTTTATGGTAAGGGTCTTCTAGTACTTCGGGAGAGTTGATTAGGATTGATAGAGAGAGAGAGAAAGGTGGATAAAGAAAGATATAGAGAGGGAAAGAGTGATAGGGAGAGGGAGAAGGATAAGTACAGGGCGAAAGGGGAGTGTGGAGGAGAGGGGTGGAAAGAGAAATAAATAAATAGAGTGATAGAGAGATATATAAAGAGAAAGATAACTGTAGAGACAGAGAGAGAGAGGGGGGGAGAGAGAGGGGGGGGGAGAGAGAGAGAGAGAGAGAGAAGTATGGAGAAAGAGAGAGATGTTGAGAAAAATGAAGAGATAGAGAGTTGTGGGCAGAGAGAGAGAGAGAAAGAGAGAGAGAGAGAGAGGGAGGGATGGAAAGAGAAAGTGTGTCTGTCTATGTCGGGAATCAATAAACATTAAGGGTTCTAAGGAGATTATTTTTCTTTTTTATTTCATTAATTATTATTATACACTCAGAGTTAAACAATCCCGGCTAATATTAGGTATTTGGAAGAAATACTTATAAAGTTACTTTCACTTATATTTTTTTTAATATAATCGTGTGAGGTAAAAAAAAGGAATCTATCGTAATTCGAGTGTGAAAGTAGAACGCAATGTTGTTGTCCCTTCAGCTTCCATTAAGTTGATTTAATCGTAGTATTAAACACATACGTTTCCCCGTAACCATTTAAAGTGGTAAATGGTTAACCTACCTACCCTGATCCTTCTTAAAAGACTATGAGAACTGAACAGAATAGACATTTCCTGGTTTTGCTTCACTAGACATAGAAAGAGAGAGATAGAGATGGTAAATTCGAAGGGGCGATGGTTTATAAATTCAGAGGGAACTGAGTCTTTTCAGGCTCAGGGAAAGCCGAGTGAGGTAAGCCTCTTGTCCCCCCCCCCCACACGTCTTAATGGTTCGAATCGAAATTCCGCTCGTGCTCTTTTTTCTTTTCAGAATGGCTGTTTACATTTAAATCAAATGCCGCTCTGGGAGCCTTGTCTGATCCTTGACAGCTGCTGCCATCTTTTGGGCGCAACACACACATGCTCACACGTTCACTATCTCTATACATACATGTATGTGCGAACTCACAGGAAGGCATACACACTCACGTGCGCACACAGACAAGGGTGATCGGCAACCAGAAGGAAGGAAACAGGGGTAAAGAGTTGAAGAATTAGAAAAGAGGAAGAGACGAACATTACGTCATAAAGGTAGGCGATAAACACACACATTTTGTCATTTAGGGGGAATTTGCCGCCGGGGAACGAACATCCTCGATATCGATTTGCTCCTCAAACGAGATGTGTGGGAGAAGGGAACTTGTGCCAGGTTTATTGTCTTCTGCGACACTGAACGTGATTATACACACAGACAAAAACAGACACATGCAGAAGAACGAACACCAACAGAGCACTTGACGTCCTCCACCCATCATATTTACATCATATACACTTACCCACTACGGCCGAATAAAACATTCCTCTCGCGTTGAGGGAACTTAAGCCACATTGGGTGTGTTTACTAGCCAAATGGAGTCGTGATTCTGGTGGACTGGAATTTATTGGCTGTCAAAAAATGGCTGGTGGTCCGGATACCACCGTTAAACAAAGTTTCATCGCTGAGATAAGCATTAAACGATTCGAATCAGTAGGAAAACTCTTCCCAAGAGCAGACATACGGATTACGTAGATTAAACAAAGGAGAAAAATAATTCCAAGCACTTCCTATTTCCTAAAGGCAACAACGCTTAGAATCACTTTTCTAGAGATGGGGGGGTCTATATCGTTTATCCAGGTCAGCCCCACAAGGGCCGGCAAGGTGTAGCGTAGGCAATCATGCGACAGCTGACATCTGTGGAATGTATGCCCTTCCGTCTCCAACTCCGCCAAGTAAGATCTGATGCTATATTTCTTCCACGCATTCTCACTTCCTCTATATACCCTTGTTTCTATACAAATCCTTCCTGGTAGAGATGAACTGGTTGGCTTCCGCCTCTTAGTGTTGATGACAATTCTCCGGCTCAGATTGGTATTTAATCTCTGGTTCTTTGTGAGCGAACTATGGGCAAACCAGGGTCGGTGGGAGGTTCTTAACCTACCAAGTTGTGTTTTTTTCTAATAAAAGAAATGCTTACTTTTCCTTCAGATTTAAGGACTTGTAAAATGTTACCAGGTGTGATAGAACGAGTTGAATCTGTGTTAAATTCAACTCCTATCCCATATTAGTTAAAACCTCGAGGAGGCCCACGTGCATCTTCGATTCGAGGCTTGGAGTCTTATCAACAGCTACCGGACGTCAATGTTTAAACAAGGAGGTTATCGTCCCCCCCGTTCGCCCCCATACGCCGACCTCGCCAGATCGAGTTAGGCTTATGGACAGATAAGGCATTTTTCTCCGGCCCAGCTGTGCGTTCCCTCCAAGCTTTCACTCCATTCTCCCCCACGCCAAGGAGATGTCCTGGCTATTTATATGGACTCTTTACCACTAAGATCAGATTGGAGATCCAGATTTTCGTCGCGAAACATCATCACGACCCTCTCTCCCTTTGTGCGCCAAGGGACCTCGACCTCGAGATTCACCATCACTTGTCCAGAAGGAGGACAATATTCCTTGAGTGCCAAAGGTTCGAGCCTTTAGTGACGCCAAGTCCCCAAGGCATCCCCCCCCCTGTTGTTCAAGGAGAACAACATTAGAACAGCCATTGTTCGTTTTGAGCCCTTCGCCAAGAAACGGTTCTCACCCCCCCTGTTGTTCAAGGAGAACAACATTAGAACAGCCATTGTTCTTGAGCCCGTAGACAAGAGACGGTTCTCATCCCCCCCCCTTTGTTCAGAAGAGAACAACCTAGAACAGCCATTGTTCGTTTTGAGCCCTTCGCCAAGAAACGGTTCTCATCCCCCCCCTGTTGTTCAAGGAGAACAACATTAGAACAGCCATTGTTCGTTTTGAGCCCTTCGCCAAGAAACGGTTCTCACCCCCCTGTTGTTCAAGGAGAACAACATTAGAACAGCCATTGTTCTTGAGCCCGTAGACAAGAGACGGTTCTCATCCCCCCCTTTGTTCAGAAGAGAACAACCTAGAACAGCCATTGTTCGTCAAGCCGTTCGTCGAGTAACGGTTCTCCTTTCCAAGACGCCACGTCAGGATCCTTTTATCCCCCCCCTTCGGCTGGAACTCGCCAGCGGACCGAATATTCCTTCAAGTACCTTCCACTGCACCCTAATGAAGTTACGTAAGCCAAGCGTCACCTTTTGAGTATTGATCCCTTATTTGTCAATTCTATCCTGTGCTTTAAATGGTTTATCGAACCATCCCATCTCTTTAACTCCATATTTGTTTTACCTTTTTTGATCCCTTAAATCCTTGGATTAGCCCGAGTCTCCACGACCCTTTCCATTCTGTTTGTCAATATTTTCCGTTTTTGTGTTTTGTTTATAGTTATTATTAATAAAACTCTATTTTATTAATGATAGCAATATTATTATCCTTGAGCTCAGTTCCACTTCTTAAGCATTTTGAAGATACATAATACCGGCCGCCAGACAGTAAAACGCACTCTAAAGATAATTAAGGAAGTTCCCTCAACGAATAGTGTAATATATGGTATCGTCGGGAGTCATTCTACGACATATATATATATACTATTTAATTTGGTATCAGGTGTGTGGGGTTTAACGCTATATCTTTGCAAACACTGGTCTCAGTCGAGTAAAGCATAGTGTTATTCGTTATAATAATAGAATATAGTAGTTCCCTTTTGTTTTAACGATTGCTATCCCCTTTTTTTTGAAACTTAAGAAGCTGGAGTAGCTCAAGGAACGGTTATAATAATTTGTTTGTTTTTTTTTTGTGATTTTAGTCAGTGGTTATTTAGATTGAGAAACCAAGTACGAATAGGTCAGTGCCCATATTTAGGTAGGCTAATTCTATAGAGGCATAATTCTTGTTGCGAGGAATTTTAGTTGATTGACTAGTGCGCCCCCAAGTGCAAAGATGACTCCGTTCGAAATCTTTAAAGCGCAAGGAGAGTCCTGTGGACTTTCCGGAAAAGAACTAATTAAGTACATTCAAGAGGAGCAAAGAAAAGAGGAAGAAAGAGAGGAACGGATAAGACAAGCTGAGCTTCAGATTGAATTAGCTCGGATTAAAGCAGAAGTTCAAAGAAAAAAGGTAGAAAAAGAAAGAGAAAGAGAGGAACGGGAAAGAGTAATCCAACGAGAAGAAAGAAGGACGGACTCGCGCTCCTTCCCAGGGAAGCTGACAAAGTTTCCGAGCCCCGTAAAACCCCAAAACTTCTTTCCCCAATACCAACAACGGGACTCCAAACCTCCCGTTAAGACTTCTCCTCCATCTCTCTTCCCGAAGCGACCAACCATATGCTTCACCTGCGGTGTAGAAAACCACATGAGCTGGAATTGCCCCCAAAATTCTAGGCTTAAAAGCGGACCAGCCCACCAAGTTCACCAGATTAATGCGACCCCGGCTCCCCCGGTGGTGCAGACACAAGCAGAAACTTCTCCCCATCCGTCAGGCCACCAGGTAAATTTTTTTTTTGATAAAAGTTCAGCGGGAACTTTGAAATATGAGGAGGGCAGCGTGGACAGCTGTCGAGTATCGACTCTCGTCAGGGACACAGGATGTACATGCTTCATCGTGTCCGACGAACTCCTCCCAGTGGCCTCTAACCACGAAAAATTTGCGGTGGTACGTGACTACCTTGGGCGGGCGAACAGATTCCCCGTCGCTAGATGTTACCTGCAGTGTCAATATTATAATGGCTGTGCTGAAGTCATTGTAGCACCCATAAAATTCTGTTCCGTACTTATAGGACAGAGCCCCCAAGTAAGTTTCGACCCGGTGTTTCAGGCCGCCCTTCCTCAAGGCCGAGATAAGAAAGAAGCCCAGGAGCCCGTCCCCATCAGAACCCCGATACCGTCCGATTTCTCGGAGACCCCTAACCAGGACTTTAGGACGGAAAAAGAGGAATGTGATTCACTAAAACCCTTAGGTGATAAGGCCCCAGACAAGGACACGGAGACTGTCCCTGGACCCCAAGAAAAAAAGAACCCCCAACGCGCCCATGGAGATACCTTCGTAGAACTGGACGAAGCATCGGCGCTTGAAGAGGATTGCCCCGCGGAGTCCCTTAAGGTAATCCAGACAGTGTGCATCCAACCTGATGCCGATTACCCTCCTCCTTCCCTACCAGGCAAGTCTTTGGAACCCTCTGACCTGGATAGTGACGCGCAGCTGACACCACGTCAGAAGAGTCAGCTCCAAGAACTAATTAAATGGAATCACCATTTATCCACCCTATTAGCTCTTTTCGAGCAACTGCGTGAAAATGGCCTCACCATTGGCCCCAGCAAATGCCAGTTTGCCCACGAAACCATCAAATATTTGGGTTTCAAAATAGGACAAAGCAAGTCAGGTCCCCACGAGAACAAGATTAAGGCAATCGCCGACATGCCCCTCCCGATTACAAAGAAGCCATTAGGATCGATCCTAGGATCAGCTTCTCCCTATCAGCGATTTGTTCCGAATTTCGCTGCAATTTCGGCCCCCCTATGCCCCCTTCAGGAAAAGAATTTCTCCGATCGTTTACGTTGGAATGATGTCGCTGTTTCCCATTTTAATCAGCTCAAAAGTAAGTTCATTTCTGCCCCCATTTTTAAGTTGCCCAACCCGGAAAAATCCTTTGGGGTTAAGACCGACGTGATCAACGAGGGCATTGGAGGTGTACTCCTTCAATACGTGGATGACAGAACGAGTCATCCAGTTGCATATGCTAGTCGTCAATTATTACCACGCGGAAAGAGATATGCCACTAGAGAAAAGATAGCTCTATCAATTATCTGGGTCATAGACAAATTCAAGCTGTACTTGATATGTAAAGAATTTCGAATAGGAACCGACCACCGTCCGTTAGCCTATATTAGGAATTTGAGACACTCAAACGGCCGCATCATGCGCTGGAGTTTACTCTTGCAAGAGTATCAATTTAAAATAAATTATATCAAAGGTTCCGATAACCAGGTCACTGACGCACTCAGTAGGAATGCGTTACCGAATAGCGTAGAATAATTGTATTCATAGGATTAGTATCTCCATGTAGGTATATACCGTCTTGTACGACTTAATTTAAGATTCTTTTGTAATATAGTTATTTAATGTATGTCTGAATTTTGTAACGCTCAATGTCTAATTTTTTTTTGATGTATATATATTTGTTCTTATTAATTTACGTATAAATTATTTTGTCCCGTATGTACTAAGTTTATAACATTTCATTGTTCCATGCCCTTTTTTTTTATTAAGTTGTATTAAAGGTTATTTTCCCCTGTAATCTAAAGATCAAAATAATCATGTACTGAGGTAATACTAGTTAGGTGCAGGAAGATACGGTTGGTACAAGAAAACGAGTTCCCTACAACGGAGCTCTATCGTTGTCCCTTCTCTCTTTTTTTTTTCGAAGTGACAACTTCCCCTGGAATGGAGGGGTGTGATAGAACGAGTTGAATCTGTGTTAAATTCAACTCCTATCCCATATTAGTTAAAACCTCGAGGAGGCCCACGTGCATCTTCGATTCGAGGCTTGGAGTCTTATCAACAGCTACCGGACGTCAATGTTTAAACAAGGAGGTTATCGTCCCCCCCGTTCGCCCCCATACGCCGACCTCGCCAGATCGAGTTAGGCTTATGGACAGATAAGGCATTTTTCTCCGGCCCAGCTGTGCGTTCCCTCCAAGCTTTCACTCCATTCTCCTCCACGCCAAGGAGATGTCCTGGCTATTTATATGGACTCTTTACCACTAAGATCAGATTGGAGATCCAGATTTTCGTCGCGAAACATCACCACGACCCTCTCTCCCTTTGTGCGCCAAGGGACCTCGACCTCGAGATTCACCATCACTTGTCCAGAAGGAGGACAATATTCCTTGAGTGCCAAAGGTTCGAGCCTTTAGTGACGCCAAGTCCCCAAGGCATCCCCCCCCCCCCCTGTTGTTCAAGGAGTACAACATTAGAACAGCCATTGTTCGTTTTGAGCCCTTCGCCAAGAAACGGTTCTCACCCCCCCCCTGTTGTTCAAGGAGAACAACATTAGAACAGCCATTGTTCTTGAGCCCGTAGACAAGAGACGGTTCTCATCCCCCCCTTTGTTCAGAAGAGAACAACCTAGAACAGCCATTGTTCGTTTTGAGCCCTTCGCCAAGAAACGGTTCTCATCCCCCCCCTGTTGTTCAAGGAGAACAACATTAGAACAGCCATTGTTCGTTTTGAGCCCTTCGCCAAGAAACGGTTCTCACCCCCCCTGTTGTTCAAGGAGAACAACATTAGAACAGCCATTGTTCTTGAGCCCGTAGACAAGAGACGGTTCTCATCCCCCCCTTTGTTCAGAAGAGAACAACCTAGAACAGCCATTGTTCGTCAAGCCGTTCGTCGAGTAACGGTTCTCCTTTCCAAGACGCCACGTCAGGATCCTTTTATCCCCCCCCTTCGGCTGGAACTCGCCAGCGGACCGAATATTCCTTCAAGTACCTTCCACTGCACCCTAATGAAGTTACGTAAGCCAAGCGTCACCTTTTGAGTATTGATCCCTTATTTGTCAATTCTATCCTGTGCTTTAAATGGTTTATCGAACCATCCCATCTCTTTAACTCCATATTTGTTTTACCTTTTTTGATCCCTTAAATCCTTGGAGTAGCCCGAGTCTCCACGACCCTTTCCATTCTGTTTGTCAATATTTTCCGTTTTTGTGTTTTGTTTATAGTTATTTTTAATAAAACTCTATTTTATTAATGATAGCAATATTATTATCCTTGAGCTCAGTTCCACTTCTTAAGCATTTTGAAGATACATAATACCGGCCGCCAGACAGTAAAACGCACTCTAAAGATAATTAAGGAAGTTCCCTCAACGAATAGTGTAATATATGGTATCGTCGGGAGTCATTCTACGACACCAATAATGAGCCAACTGTAAGTCTTTGAATTTCAGAGCCACCCCACGTTTTTATAACAATTCATGGCTTTACCCATTAATTAATTAATTCTATGGTTCCCAATGATCGGATTTTATTAACATCAGATTTCATCATCATCATCACTAACTCTATAATTTAGGAAGGGGATTTTTTTGAGTATTTGAATAATAATTTCATCTTAGTTTGGTTATGACTTATGTTGTCAATTTTTTAAAACCCAAAGAATTACAAATGGTGAAGTTCAGAAAATTTATTTTTATATATCTTCTATAACTCGATACTTTAGCAACGTGATATTTTGAAAGGGGGAAAATTAAGTTTAGAGTTCCTTTTTAAATTTATTATAATTTGCGAAGTTCAGAAAATTTATAGAAATTTAACCATGGCTGCTTTTTTTATTTAAAATTTTAATCTTAGTAGCGAAGCGCAAGCTTCCCCGTAGGAGGAAGTGGCGAAGCCAGTGCCTGATAACATATATTTGTGATCACCCCTTATCGTTAAAAAAGGATAATAATTCAATATTTAGTGAGGATGATCTTGCTGCAACTGTTTCCCACGGAAATGATTTTATCATTTCATCATCATCACTAACTCTATAATTTAGGAATAGGATTTTTGGGAGTATTTGAATAATAATTTCCTCTTAGTTTGGTTATGACTTATGTTTTTTATCAAAGTTATTTCCTTTAATTCTTTTATAATATCAAAAAACAAAAAGGTAAAGTTCAGAAAATTTATTTGTATATATCTTCTTCTATAACTATATTTTAGCAACGTGATATTTTGAAAGGGGGGAAATTTAGTTAGAGTTCCTTTTTAAAATTATTATAATTAGCCAAATTCAGAAAATTTATAAAAATTTAACCATGGCTGCTTTTCTTTAGATTTTAAATTATAATCTTAGTAGCGAAGCGCAAGCTCCCATCGTAGGGGAGGGAGTGGCGAAGCCATTGCCTGGTTGATTTAATAAACAGTCAACAGTCATTACATTCGATTCATTAAATATCCATGAAATATTTCAATGTTTCTCTTATTTTATTCATAAAACGGAGAAAAATATTTTAGGTTTGTTATTAGAAATAGTTTTTTAGGTAATTCGCACTATTCTCAAATCTTTGTTAATTGTTTATTTTGCTAACTTTAGGGTTACTAATGAAAATTAACAAAAATATAGGTAAATATACCCACACAAGATATAAATTAGCTTGCTCATTTCGATGTGGCCCGGAGTAGTACTCTGTTTGTTACCCCACCGAGGGAAATAAATAGCCGGGCCGAATCTAAACACAATGCAACCTTACATCCGGATCCAAGAATCTCTCTGCATTCTAACAAAGATCCCTTACAACGATGCATTTAAGAGGATCCACGAATACCTGTGTTGAACGTTGACCTTAATTTTCCTCAAGGAATTTTCGGAAGGGATGAGGCCACTGTAACTTCACCCCTTCTTCTCTTCCATTAACTTTAATATTTCATTCACTCTGTCTTCCTTAACTTTCCTGGGGAGATGTCTTCGTTATTTTCGCCTTGAGCTAAAATAATAATAATATTTAACTACAAGGTGGATCATTCTGGCCTATTGGCATTTATGTGCCCAATTCGAAGCAACGAAGACAATGTATATAGGTGGGGAAGAACAACCGAGCTGCGATCTACGAGGGGCGGTCAATAGGTTTTGCAATTCGGATATAAGGAAACGAGATATGAGGAAAAGTGTTTTATTATTTTTTAATATAACTACCCTCGACTTAAAGGCACTTGCGCCACTTGTCCCTGAGGCTTCGAATTCCCGACAACCAGAAATCTCCCGACTGCTGTTCAATCGACTCCTGGACGGCGAGCTAGACATCTTCATCGTCCCTAACCTGGCGTCCACGCAGTGCAGCCTTCAGTGGCGGAATAAAAAGTAGTCGCTAGGGGCCAGATCTGGACTCTGGGGGATGGTTAAGCTCCTCGAATCCGCACTCACGCAGGGCAGCTTGTGCAACTCTGGCCTTGTGGACTTTGACGACGTTAAAGTCGATCATGGGGCGTGAGGTTTCTAAGGACCCAACGGACAGAGACCTTGGTCATGACCAAATTGTTGTGGATGATGTTGATAACACTTCCATGTGATATTCCAAGTTCTCGCTCGATTTCTTCGACCTTCACCCGTCTATTTTCGAGGATGATCCTCTCTACACGGGCCACATTGTACTCGTTGGTAACGTCTGACGGGCATCCTGGAGCGGGGTCTTCTTCAAGGGACTCACGACCATGGCGGAACTCCCTCTTCCAGCGAGCACTGGTTGCATAGGAATGGGCGGTGTCGATGTACACTGCAACCATGCGGTCATGGATCTCTTTTGCATTCTTGCCTTCTTTGGTCAAAAATTTGATCACTGCGCGTGCTCAACCTTCTCCATTGTTGAAAAGTTTGTGACTGACGCTATGCGATCAGGTACTGCTTCTTAAATAGACGAGGCAGGAGCGTGCCGCTGCAGGTCCTGACTTATCATAACTTGTCCTAACACCCCCACAAAACATATTCACCGCCCTTCGTATTTAGCCGTTTGAGCTTTCGGGTTTTAAAAAGAAGCGTTCTTCAGACCAACGGGCAACTTTTTGAAGAATATTCCCCGTTTCGGGCGTTCTGCTTTCGTATGGTGAGGCAAATACAGCCAGACACGGGTCACCGCGTATCCAGGTAAAATGACCGAAATTCAAACTGATATTTTTTTTTTTTCAAAAACATAATTACGCATTGCAAAATAGTTTTATGAATTTACAATTAGATAAATTTCAATGCGTGTTATGGAAGTATATACAAAAAATATGAATTAATACGATATAAAAAATATATGTAAAATATGTATATAGACTTTTGGTGCCTAAACAGTGAATTCGATGGTTAAAAACTAAGCAGCTACAAGGATTCGCTTTCCTGTCTTTGGACATTCACGCGACCTAACAACAGCTGCCTAGCTTGACATGCGATGGCAGTCGCACACATCCTGTCGTGTATGAAAGAAAAGAAGGTAGTTTCAACGAGCAGGAAAATGATGGTAGGGAGGTAGTGCCATTCGCTCATCAAACCGTGGACGAGATCTCCCGACCGAATTGTAAAGTGCACATAAAATCAGAAAGACAATCACTGGTGAGTCCGAAGACACCGGAGGGCATTATTCGTTGAAAGGAGGGAGATGCCTGGCTCTCGTGTTGTTGTTTTTTTTTACAGCAAGCAGCGATGGTGGAACCATTCGTACCTCCAAGGCGTCAAAAGTATGTAGATATGTGGGACTTAAAATGGCACAGGGTACCAGAACAAGGAAGTAACAACAAGGAGTAACAACAAGGAAAGAAAGTACCCTAGGAACCTTACGGTCCATTCAAAGAGGGTACCTTTGGACTAGCAATTGAACGGGCACATAGATGTTCAATTGCTTCGCGTCCCTAAACGGCCCCTTTTCAAGACCCTGTCTAGTCTTGACTTGAACTGGTCAACAGATTCACTGTTGACAACTTCCACTGGAAGTGCGTTCCACTTACCGCAGATACTGCAAGTGAAAATATTTCCACACAGATTGCGGTTGTAACGCTTCAGTTCAAGTTTGAGGCCGTGCTTGCGCGTTCTGTTCTCACTGAGTGTGAAAATATCCTCTGCCTCGGTGTACTGTTTCTAGAACTTGAGGTCGCTAGTGATAGTTACACCCAAGTCCTTCTCAGTGTTACTCGATTCAAGAGCAGTGCCCTTAAGGATGTACTGAGATTTGGGGTTTTGGTGGCCGATATGCATTACTCTGCATTTGCCCACTTTTAAAGGCATTTGTCACGTGTCCGACCACTCCGCAATCTTTTGAAGGTCCTCTTGGAGGCGGGCAGTGTTCCCCTCCTTTGCCACATTGATAACAAACTTGGTGTCGTGGGCAAATTTAGAGATTTTGTCAACCATATGCGCCACTGACGGCGCATATCCTCGAGCGATAAAACACGGTGTCATACCAGCCCATAGCTAGGATCTTATTTGTTACGACGGTGTCAGGATCGAAGGACCCATCCAGAAGAAGCGCACAGTCTCAGCCCCACAGGAGACCCTCCCCCGCCCCCCCCAAGCGTCTAAAAGAGAATCTTCCCGTTTTGATCGTCTACAGAGGAAATCTTCCCCAAGCGTCTATTGATGGTAACCCCCCCCCCCCACACACACACACACACCCAGTAAGGTATTTACAGCTGTCCTTTCCTCGTCGAGGCGGTGCAACGCCTTCCGACTAAGAGTCGTCACGTAGTCTCCTTCCGAGTCATCTCGGATAACTAAAGTGAATTATTGTGCCCATATGGCTAAGATTCCATTCGTAGTTTCTTCCTAAACTTTATCGGCTTAGTACTTGGAGTATTGAGTCCTTGCGGCATAAATAATTATTGATAATTTTCCCATTGCTAAATTAATTAATAACTAGAGAGTGTAATTATTTGTATTATGTGTTTTGCTGTGTATTTGGAGATTATTTTTGCAATTCTTGTTTAATTCCTCCAACCACCAAAGCCTAATTAAATAAGACCAATCCCGGCCAACCCTATTTAAAGTATTCGAATAACAAAAACTCCGCGCACTCAACGAAATTTAATTCCAATTATTATTTTGGGCTGTCGTAGTCCTTCCCCGAACAAATGAAGGAATCGAGAAATAGGCGAAACTGCCTAATTCTACGACATATAAATATATAGTATTATTATTAAACTGGTGGCAGGTATTTAAGGGTCCTTAGTGAGGATTAGAGAAAGGCTTTCAAAGTGGTGGTTTGAGGATTTTAAGAGACAAAAATCTTCTTAATTAATTATTTGCGGCGGTAGACAAACGTCCGGCAAAATTTTAAATAGGGTGCAGAGTATTTTAATTGGTTTTGAAAACGGTCAACATTATGTTTGCTTTGTTTGGAGCAAGTTTCCTTCTCACGTGTACATTTTCTTCGGTGTGCGTATTTTGGGTTCCTCAAATTTCGTCGGCACGACTACCCTTCCCCCTCACAAGTGTTTACCCGAGCGTAAAATTTGGGTCAATAAAACCCTTTTATATTATCTCGAGTGCGTTCAGTTGTTTGGGCTTTTTGGTGATGAGAAAGTCAGAATGTCGTCGTTTGATATATTTAAAACACAAGGAAAATCTTTAGGTTTAAGTGGGAGAGAGTTGATGTCCTACATACAGATAGAAGAAAGGACTACAAGAGAAGAAAACAGAGAAAGAGAAGATAACAAAGAAAGGAAAAAAGAATACAAGAAAAAGGATAAAAAGAAAAGAGAAAGAGAGAGAAGAAATGGATAGAATTCGGGAACACAAAATTGAAATCGAGAAAATGAGGAATGAAGCTCTATCAATCAGTTTGGGACCATTGACTCAACCAGGCGTCCGTTAAATTACCCCCATTTAGAGATGGGAAATACTTCGTCTCCTTCTTAACTCATTTTCAACAGATCTTTGATGTCAATAATTAGGATATTAAGTCAGACAGTGTAGCAAGGTTGGTGCCACTCTTAAACACCTCCATGAGGGATATCTTTCTCTCCTTCCCTTCGGAAGCAACCATCGATTACTCCACGTTAAAGGCAGAATTACTCTCTGCCTGTATCATGACTCCCGACTTCTATCGAGTTAAGTTCAGGCAGAGTCGTATTCAACCCAAACATACTTTTAAACAATTGGGGTTTACTCTTCAAAGACTACTAAATTTTGGGCTAGATGCCTCAAAAGTACCCCAAGATTACCATTACCTCATTAATTTCCTCCTGCAGGACCAATTTTTAATATCTCTTCCTTCAGAAATACGATCTTTCTCGAGGACAAAAGGTGTAACAACTTTAAGGAATGTGTAGAAGAGGCTGACGCATATCCCGCCAGCCATAATTGTTATCCAAAGAAAACAAAGAAAATAGAGCCCATGTACCTCAAGTCGCGTTTTCAGAAGGAAAATCTGTCCAGATAATCTGCCCGGTTGTCAAAACTGAAGCAATTCCCCATTAAGCAGGAAAATCGGCCGTTCTCTTCCAATCCCCCTCCGTCAGCAATTCCCAAGAATAAACATCGTGTGTTTTCCATGTGGAGTTGATGGACACTTTAAATACAATTGCCTTCGGAACACCTAACTGAGAAACAACTTCTCCTACCAGGGGCACCAGGTGAGTGCAATGCCCACTCAGCCCACTTCGCCTCCAGAATCCTCAGCATCGCCAAGTGAACTTGGTCTGTCTTGCCACCAGGTAAACGTTTCATTCAATAAAAGTAACCCTGGGGGCCTCCGGTTTGAATCCGGTGCGATCAATGGATGCCGTATCTCCATCCTCGTCCAAGAGAGTAGTAGTAATTAGTGCCCGTCGATTTCGGAGATGATGTCACTTCATGCCCTTAAAAAGAATAAGCTGGGCATATAGAGAAACTTTCACAAAAGATGCTTAGAGTGGGAAGGGGGTGTGCATTCCTTAGCCCACTATTTTGGCACTTCATAGTTTGGCTGGTGGTAAGGTAGGGCAAGACGACCAGTCATTGTGGAGTGTTGCAGGAGATTGCCGAGTCGTCGGTCTAATAACACTAGCCTAGTACGGGTCGCCACACCAGATTTGGCATTATGAGTTAACTTCCGTACTCTTTGTCCAGTCAAGGACATCCACAAGAGAGTGGGTCACGAGTTAGCGAGGATAAGTTACTTCCACCAGTACCATCGGATCACGATCGGTTTGTCATCGTCCATGACTATCTGGGACGTGCTAATAGGTTCGAAATAGTAAAGTGCCACATCGATTTCACCTGCTTCACCGGCTGGGCAGAAGTAGTAGAGACCCCTGTGAAGTTCTGCGCCACGGTCTCATCGACCTCGGTGGCTCAACCAGTCACCACCGGATCTCAGTGTAAGAGAGATTCCAAAGAGCCCGTCACCCTTGGAAACTCCCGGAACAGCAGAACCGGACTGTAGAAAGTTAGTCAATAAGGAATTTTTAAAGAAGCAAAAGGAATGTGATTCCCTTTAATTCCTGTGGGCGAAAGCCCGCGAAGGAACACAGGAAGCGGTAAGAGGTGGCAAATTGGTCACTTTCCATGTTAATAATAACCTTCTCTATCGCATTTGCTCCCACGTAGACTTGTCTGAGTCCCAGACAGTGTGTGTTCAGCGCTCACATACGCGTCTCATAGTCCAGACCGCACATGAGAGCCTTTTCGCTGGTCACTTTGCCCACACGAAGACCGCTAAGCGGATCTTTGAGTATTTTTATTGGCCTGGGACGGCCGAAGAAATTTTTAAATACTGTCGATCGTGCGACGTATGTCAAAAGACAGCAGTTAAATGGCGAGATAAGCCGGCCCCGTTGCAAAAGGGCCCCATTATTTCTTAACCTTTCTCCCGTGTAGCTATCGACCTAGTTGGTCCGATTCACCCACCATCTAGCGAAGGGATAGTTACATCCTCACCCTAGTTGGTTTCGGTACCAGGTTCCCAGAGGCCGTCCCACTAAAAAGGATTGAAAGCATATCATGCGCCAATGAGCTCATTTCAATATTTCCCGCGTTGGATTACTCAAGGAAATTGTGTCAGATCGTGGCCGTCAATTTGCTTCTCATTTAATGGAGCAAGTAGCAAAACTTCTCGTTATAAAACCTTTATTTACCACTGCGTTCCACTCGGCTGGGAATGGAATGTGTGAGAAGTTAAACGGAAATCTCAAGGTGATTCTACGAAAGTTGTGCGTAGAGCAACCGAGAGAATAGCATCGTTATTTGCCAGTGGCTCTTTTCGCTTATAAGGAGATATACCCCCATCGTATTTGGGATTCGCGCCCTTTGAATTATTATATGGTAGGAATGTTCGTGGACTCCTGAGTGTCCTTAAGGAGCTCTTTACAAATGTTAGTTTCGACCAAGAAATACAGTCCTCGTATTCTTGATCGAGCTTCGTAAGAAATTGAAAGAATGCGCCGAGTTGGCCTACCAAAACACCGACGTAAACATGGCCAAGTATAAGGCCTACTTTGATGGAAAATCTCAAGATCGGAGGTTTAAACCCGGTGAGGAATTTTTGCTATTACTCCCATGGACACTAACAAACTTTAAGCCGAGGAAGAGGTCGCTTTCAGATAGTTGAGAAGCGTGGCACCGTAGAATATCTGATCGAAACTCCAAGCGGAAATAGGCTTTTCCATATCAACCTCCTCAAGAAGTATCACCGGCGTGCAGGAATTCATCACATTGTAGCAATTGATGAAGAATCGGCCTTCGAAGGAAATTTTCCCCTGCTTCCCCTGGGTTTTTTCCAAAATGCCTGCGTCGAGCAATGCAAGGATTACCCTTTTCCCGTGCCCGAGATAAGGGAAATCCCTTCAAAGGAGTTCATAATCACCACACAATTAACGACTCGATAGAAAACCTAGCTCTTAGCCACCCTCAAGCGGTTTCGTGAAGTCATCTCCGACGTACCTGGATGTGCTACTCAATTCGAGCACGATATTCAGTTGATGACTCAAGAAACAGCTAAGTCTAAACCATACCCCTTGTCTGTCCACCTGAGGGAAGAATCCAATAGAGAGGTGGAAAATTTATTAAAGCTGAAAATCATTGAGCCTTCCAAATCCGACTATTGTTCCCCGTGATCATGATAAGAAAACCGGATGAGTCATACAGAGCAGGAAATATAGTCCTCGTATTCCTACTTTATCGAGCTCCGTAAGAATTTGGAAAAATATGCTAAGTTGGCCTACAAAAACACCGACAAGAACCTGGCCAACTATAAGGCTTACTTCGATGGAAAATCTCAAGATCGGAGGTTTAAACCCGGTGAGGAAGTTTGGCTATTACTCCCGACGGACATTAACAAACATTTGAGCCGATGGAGAGGTTCCTTTAGGATAATTGAGAAGTGTGACGCCGTAGAATATCTGTTTGAAACTCCAAGCGGAAATAAGCTTTTCCATATCAACCTCCTTAAGAAGTATCACTGGCGTGCAGGAATTCATCAGATTGTAGCAATTGATGAAGAAGCGGCCCTCGTAGGAAATTTCCCCTTGCTTTCCCTGGGGGTGTTCAAAAGGCCTGCGTCGAGCAAGACGAGGATTATCTTTTTCCCGTGCCCGAGATAACGGAGACTCCTTCAAAGGAGTTCAAAATCAGCGAACATTTAACGCCTCAACAGAAAGCTCATCATCTCCTAGCCACCCTCGAGCGGTTCCGTGACGTCATCTCCGACGTACATGGATGTGCTACCCAATTCGATCATGATATTCAGTTGACGACCCAAGAAGCAGTTAGGTCTAAACCATACTCCTTGCCTGCCCACCTGAGGGAAGAATTTAATAGAGAGGTGGAAAATTTATTAAAGCTTCAAATTAGTGAGCCTTCCGAATCCGACTTTTCTTTCCCCGTAGTCATGGTAAGAAAACCGGATGAGTCATACAGAATGTGTATTGACTTTAGGCAATTCAACGCGGTCACCGTGTTTGACGCGGAGCCTATTCCGCTAATTGGCCAAATCTGTACTTCTTTGAACGGACGAAATATGCAAAGCGTATTATCAGATTCCTCTGAAGAATAGTGTAAAGAGATTTACTGCATTTCCTACCGAAAAAGGGTTAATGCAGTTTAGAAGGCTTCCTTTTGGTCTCGTCGTTGCTTGTAGCAACTACAACCGGATCATGAGACAGATTTTAGACGGAATGCCTAATGTGTTGTTCTATTTTGATATATATGTTGCCACGAACGATTGGGAAATCAACGATTATCCCCGCAAGAAGAAAAGAATAAAGCCATCGCGAGAATGCCGCTACCCTTTAACAAAGGGCAATTAAGGTCATTTATGGGCTCCACCTCCTTCTACAGGAGATTTATCCTGAACTTTGCCTCGCTTTCCGTCCGCTAATGCGATCTCCTAAAGAAGAGAAAGCCCGATCGACTGGCCTGGACCCCGTCTTCAGTTGCCAGCTTTAATCAACTGAAAGGTAAACTCGTGTCTACCTCGATCAGGCGGTTACCTAATCCAGCCGAGCTTTTTAGCATCAGGAGAGATGCGAGCAACGACAGGATAGGGTGTGTGTTAGTCCAATACGAACCTTATGACGAGTGTTTTCCCATTGCATACGCTAGCTGAAAGCTGTTTCCGCGTGAGAGGAATTTTGCTGTAATCGAGCGCGAAGCCCTCGCTATTGTATGGGGCATCCCAAAATTTAAGACTTATTTATTAGGCCAAGAGTTTACCATTGAAACAGATTACAAGCCGCTGGCGTACTTGAAAAACATAAAAACTAATGAGGGTAGACGGATGCGTTGGAGCCTATTTTTGCACGAATTTCAATTCAAAATTTCATATCTAAAAGGCTTAGAGGATTGTATAGCGTATCGCTTAAGTCGCAACTCTGTTAATTTTAGCCCCAATGAAACTTAGGCCTACCTTAATTATTGTGTGATTATTTCATGTACATAGGTATAACTAACTCTCGGTCCTTGTTAGGACTCTTATTGTAAATATACGCCCCTATCTGGTGTAACCGAGGCCCGATGTGCCTCCGCTGAAATTGTTTGGAGGATTTGTAATGTTGAGTAATTTAACTTGGCCATGTCGACCATGAACTTTAGTTTTAGGTACTATGAATTTTTCTTTGTGAATATGCTTATATGTAGTCGTAGCTATACCCTGGTTTAATTATTATAAAACCATTATATATATATATATATATATATATATATATATATATATATATATATATATATTTCTCTGTGTAATTGACACGACTCTCGGGGGGTGAACTAGGTGTACACTTTTAATTACTATTAGTTTTGATGTCACTTTCCTTGTGGAGAAGGTGTGTCGAAGAAAGAGAGATCGAGTAAGATTTTGTTTAAAGGAGTCGTGTGAAACGAGAGTTATCGAAAAGAGCAATGCCTTACACCCGTCGGCAAACTTCCGGCGAGATTAGCCGGGAATTCTTCGGTTCAGTTGGACCATCAATACCCCGCCATGGAGCGGTGAGGCAGGGCTTAATTGCTTCCGTTAGCAAATATACGAGTTCCGGCGAACGCCTATGTATTCCCCATAACAAAATTAATCGTGGAAGTATTCCGTCAGAATCGGCCCAAAGAAGAGTCCTTTAGACGTACCACCCCACCTTGGAGAAGACCCTAAGTCGTGGTGGTAAGCTGTCTCTACGTTGTTCCCAAGTGAGCCAAGCTCGGAAAATACAGAAGGTATTCGGAGGCCTCTTTTAAGACGTCTGTGGAATCATCCACTGACGGCGCATAACTTCGAGCGATAGAACACGGTGTTATACTAACCCGCAGCTAGGATCTGATTTGGTACGACGGCGTCATGATCGAAGGACCCGTCCAGAAGAAGCACACATTCTCAGCCCCACAGGAGGTTTCGCTCTCGAGCGTCTACAGGAGAAGCTTTCCCTTTTGATCATTTACTTGGAAAATTTTCCCCAAGCGTCTACTTGTGTCCCCCCCCCCGTCCCCGCCTCCTCCAAGTAAGATATTTACACCTTTCCTCGTCGAAGCGGTGCGAAGGCCTCCGACTAAGACTCGTTACGTAGTCTCCTCCCGAGTCATCTCGGATAACTAAAGTGAATTATTGTGCCCCTAAGGCTAGGATTCCATTCGTAGTTTCTTCCTAAACCCTATCGGGTTAGTACTCGGGAGTATTGAGCCTTTCCAGCATAAGTAATTATTAGTAATTATTAATAATTTTCCCATTGCTGAATTAATTAATAACTAGAGAGTGTAATTATTTGTATTATATGTTTTGTTTTATAATTGGAGATTATTTTTGCAATTCTTGTTGACGTCCTCCAACCCCTAAAGCCTAATGAAATAAAACCAATCTCGGCCAACCATATTTAGAGTATTCAAATAACAAAAACTCCGCGGACTCAACGAAATTCAATTCTAATTATTATTTTGGGCTGCCGTAGTCCTTTCCCGGAAAAACGAAAGAATCAAGAAATAGGCGACAACTGCCTAATTCTACGACGATATATATATATATATATATATATATATATATATATATATATATATATATATATATATATATATATTTATATTCCTCTCTTTCTCTCAATTTGCACATATAACTATGTTTCTATTCCTGTCTATATCTATGTCTCTCTCTAATGTTTTGACACGATATACCGGTTTTGCCTCTCTTTCTGTCTTTCTCGCCCTCGCATATATATTCTCTCTCTTTCTCTCGCATTTTCTCTTACCATCTCTCATTATTTATTTCTATCTGTCTTTCACCCTCTGTTGCTCTCAGTCTTTCTCTATCTCTCTCTGTCTGTGTCTACCTGACCACCATTCTGTCTCTTTGTCACTCTTTATCACTTTCTTAGTGTATCGATCTCTCTCTATTGTTAGAGGTTATTTTCTAGAAACTACCCTCGTTAGATGCTTCTAATTGCTGGAATAATGTTCGGTACAGGTTTATTTCAATACTTGTTAGTAAGAAGTTTACAGGTATAACTATTTACTTTATATCTTATTTCCACGCCCACGCGTGCTAGCATTTCTACTTTGCTAATTGTTAATATTGATAATATTATAGTTATACTTTTCCGAATCACTTTAAATAACCTTCTTATTTATAATGAGTAACTAAAGGAAAAAATCAAATAAATGGCTAAATATATGTTTGAAATATCTTCCATGCCCCAGGATTTTAGGAAGAGAGGCGCGGTGTATTAACTGTTTGGAAGTAAGTTAAATAATATTTACATAAATAAATAATGTCTTTATCACTCGAGGGAGCCCAACCTATTTCTATATGTAAGCCCCCCCCCCCATCCTAAAAAATACTTATGATTTATGATATTTGCTGTTGTAACATTTTGTTGCTTCTATTGTTTACTCTACGTTATTTTACTTCATATTTTTTCCTTATTGTTCCATTAAAACATGTAGAGTTTTGTCTCAACTAAATAACACCTCAATGGGACAACTCTCTTCTATTTTCTCTAACCAAGGTACATGCTGAAATTCGCTAATTTGGTGTGATTCATCATCAAAACAACTCTATCGACCGTTTTCTCACATGATGTAAAAGAAGCATATCTATAAACCCAAATTAATCATATAGCACCTTTAAATTTAGTTAGGATGACACCTGTTATACATAATCCACTAATTTATTCTTAACTAGTCACTAATTTTTCCACAGCACATCCAAAACCTTATGCGAAATTCCAGCATATTTTTGCAATAGTGGGGTCAGTTCAGTTGAGTGAAAATACAACACGACTCACCACTCCGTTCAATCTACTTATCCACTTACCAATTCCTTATAAAGCTCCTTGCTAACATTTGGCGTAAGTTTTGTTATTCCTACGAATATAAAAAAGATTCCTAATAATACCGATAGCGATTTTAGCACCACAGAAGCCATGATTGTAACATCTCCTTCTAGCAGACGACATCGGCCACTGCCTCGAGATGCGCACGCGCATTAGGTCCCATAGAGTTGTTTTAAGTTTCTGTTCGAAGGATGATTGGGACGACTAGAATATGGGGGTGATTCGCCGTTTGGGGGTTTTGTGTCGATTGTCAAATGCTGTTTTAGTACCGATTACCACAAAAAAATTGAGTTAATAATTTTAGCGTGCAGAGATTGTATACTAAGAGGTCAGCATGAATAGTATTTCAATATAAAAGACCTTTGTCCTGTTATGAATGACACTGAGTGACAATAACAATTTAAATTAAAACATATTGATGTTTTTTGCTGCGATAAGAAACGAATATGGAATAATTAATAAACCTATATTTACTCTGAGAATGATTAAGGCGCAATGATGGAAAGTGGATAAATAGAGAGATGGGGGAAGAGTTAAAATTTAAGAAGGACATCAGTGTAATACCAATTCTTATCAACTTTAAATCCTTAAGTAAACTACTCTAAAATATCAACTATACCTTACACTTCGTTGCGGTTGAGATGGTAAATGGTTGAGCTATTTATTTTAACCTAATCTTCGTACAATTGAATTGCCAGACTTATCATGACGATGACCAGTAGCAAAAATTAAAGGGGAGGCTGTTCTAATGGCCCGAAGCCTGGTCGCATTATAGATGGTTAATACCTAAGAAGCAACGAGGAAATGTGTTGCAGAATTTTGGAAAGGGTTCATAAAGGAGAATCTAATGCCAGGGCAGGTACTAGGATCCGAAAGTTCCAGAAACTACCCAGAATCTGAAAGGTGAACCCATAAAGAGTTGGGGGATCTCTGGCTATCTAATTAGCCCCCACTTCTAAATTTTATAGCTCTAACGATTCGACAATATGAAGAGGAAGCTCATTTCATAGCTGACCTACAGCGGAACAATACTTGAAGAAAACTGTGTGGCGGTGAATCACATAAATGTAAAGGCAAGATTGTCAGAAATTACTGCATTACGACTATTGCGTGTTGATCCGCATGATAGAATGATCAGAATTGCCCCCCCAGAAATCCTAAACTATGCACAATGATCTCATTGAATTTCCGAGCCAGAGATTTATATTAAGATTTGGACTTATAAATTTAATGACACTCATATTTTAAGCCAACAATTTATGTAGGATTAGAGAGCCGCAGAAGAACAAAATGGGGACAAAAATTCAAATCATGGAAAAATCTCTGATTAAAACAGTTGGTCAGGATAGCTTGATCCCCAAATATCTTGAAAGACTTTTTCACCATAACAATTTTTTGTGGAATGAAAGAAGAAAGACCAAATATGCTCAAGAAATGGGAACAGGCAATCGGGAATGACTCCTAGAATCTTAAAAATAGCTGTTCATAGTCAGAGATACATTGTAAATGGAGAGGTATGTATAATGATGGCGAGGTTTCAATCTACAAGACCAGCTAGAAACCTTACTTCAAATCTTTTTAACTTCACCTATTAAAGCTTGCACTATACACTATTTTTGGCTAGTTTTAGCCATATTCAACCTCTCCCGTGGCTGAATATGTAATCTCCCTCTAACGAATTCGACAAAAATAATTTGACAGGAGTTTTGCTATCGATTGGCATTCGTTTTGAGGGCTTTTATTTCTCAATGTGGACCTACAGGTCAGACGTGGAATCTGAAACATGGGTTTCCAGAACCTATAGCTGCCACCATAAAGGCAACCCTAAACTGGAATCCATACTGCTAATTACTACGTACATTGAAGCTTAACTTCGTTGTAATCGAAAGCAATTTTTCCACCTAGCTATGGTCTCAGTGTGTCAACGTTTGGGAACAAGGCACACCACCAACGACCAACAGTAAGAAACCACGCAGAACATCAATTGAGCAACTAGAATCCTTCCTAGGCCAGGCACGGCCGGGTCTGAGGTCGCTAGCCCTCTCTCTCTCTTCTTCCTATACATCAACCTTTTTTCTTCCAACAAGTTATCACGATGACCACCTATCTCTTTCTCCGCCTAGCTGGAGATATGGAATCTTAGTTACCCCACCTATACATGTCCGTACACAAATCGGTAGTCGTAATGAAGTTGGAATATAATGTTAAGGTTATTTCGGATGCATTTCTTTATTAGGTATAACATAACCTATATATTCATTTGTTATAAATCCTAATTATTTATATACATTTCAAACTATTATTCCTTATTAATGTGATTAATAATTGTCTCATTCAATAAGTTTGAAAATGTGAAATCCTAAAAGATTTTAAACATGGAGATTCATTTTTTTAGCATCATGAATCGTAGCATCCTCTGCATAAACAACAAAAACTTTCTAGGATAAACCACATTTGTTTGTATACCTCATAAATAGTAGTAGACCAAGAATACTACTCACTCTAGTGTCACAACTATTTTCAGAATTATATTAATTAAAATTTCCATAATATTATTTTTAAAATGGTCTTTCAAATTCCATCTAAGTTTAAAGGCAAAGACTGCATGATTGTTACGATCAAAAGCAGCACCAAAGTCAAGTCACACAGAGTTGATGGACAGAATCGAAAGATTTTTAACAAAATTATAAATTTTAAATAGGGTATCACATATCCCGTCTCTTGCAAAAGGCAAACTACCACTGACAACATGGGAGTTTAGATGATTGTATTATAATCAGGAGGAATATACCCTACCCCTTCCACATTTTTGCAATGGCATAGCATTACAATGTGCTCTAATATTTGAAAAATGAAATCTTCTAGCCAGCTTACGAAAGATAACAGACAACTTAGCAACTAAACAGAAACCAGCCTTTTCATAAAACAAAGGGAAAATACCATTCAGTTCCACACCTTCTTAATATTTATTATACAATATTAATATCCATGCATTTGTGATACCGAGCGCACGAGAAACGTATTGTTAAGATGATAGAAGATGAGACAGAGACAGAGAGAGAGGGAGAGAGAGAGAATATGCCATTCCTTTTGGTTAAAGAGTGTGCGAGTAATAGCCTTGTGCAAGTGCAATAGTTTGTATATGTGGTTAGATTGTTGGCGGTTGATGGTCTAAAGAATCGCTTGTTCTCATGACTATGCATGACTCGCATTACACATCAAACCAAAGCATCTGAAATTAGTTTATAATCTCTACATTGTATTTCAGTTGAATCGATACAAAGTTGAAAGTGTGCCTAAGTGCAAATGAATGCCCCAATGTAGGGTACTGGACCTAGGACAAGTTTAGTAAGAGTTTACCTTTCAACAATTCGGCCAATAACACTTTAAGATTGCTAAGGGTCGTCATTGTCGAGGAAATATTATTTATTCACAAAGATTCAATTGTTTATTTGGTGCTACATTTGTGTTACCTATGTTTGTTTGCGTGGAGACAAACTGTGTGAATGTATAGGCTGCGTGTTTTTTTGTTTGTTTTTTTGTAATTTCCAGAGTTAGTTTTCTCGTATCGTAGGAGAAAACTGCCTTTCTTTTTTCGTGAATTATGTGCTGTCTGTGATTTACCTCTTAACGAATATTTCCTTCTGATAGATTTTCGCGGCTCTTTATTGCTGCATGGGATTGCCGATAAATATGGTTCTATGGAAATTTGGATTGATTTAAACCATGAATGAGTTTTGCCTTTTTATTTTACCGGATAAAACTCATGAATTTGTTTATCAAACATCGGGGAGAATTTAAAGATGCTAACGCGAACAGGAGCGCCAGTTAAAATATTTTCTAAGAATGACACATTCTGTTTATCGAGAAGGCTTCGGAAAATTAATCTAGATGCATAGAAGCGTCAGTAACAAAGGAAAGAGCACAAACAAATGAAAGGAGAAGCGAAAAGAGCTTGGGCTTTTATGATTAAGTTGTCTTCCTTACTTTAAGTAAGATAGGCGAGAAGCACCAGAGGTAATTTCTAATACCATTGTTCTACTGCGATCCATCTAACAACGATTGCCTTCAGAAATCATAGTAGAAATCGGATGACGAATATATACTTTCAAGGAGTTATTTGACCTGTGAAAAATCTTCTTGGTTGGATCAATATACCACTATGTATACTGCATAAAAAGATGAAGGGAAGATATTCTAGATATCCTACCCATATTTTAAGAAAAGCACAAATATTTGTGATTATAACATCAGACAAAGTTGAATGAAAAGAAACTCATATAGACTGAAACGGGTTTCTGCTTTCGTTTGATAAATATTTAACTCTTTTAAGGTTTTTTTTAGGAATTTTCTTTTAAGGAAAATGCATTCCGATGAGTGATGTAAAGTCAAGAAAAAGAGCACGGTATATCTGTCCGGCTTAGTAATCCTGATTAAAGCCCAAAAGTTACAAACTGGCTTATATGTGTCATCTTTATTCTAAACAAGGTGCCGAGCTAAACATCATGATGAATCAGATAATAAAATAATACCTTCCTTTTATACCTTAGCAAATTTCTCCTTTGCATCCATCATGCTTCCACGTGGCAGGTGGCGCTAACGGAAGGGTACAGGAGGAGCAGTTGTTTTTACGTTCTGTTATGGTTGACCGCCCAATAGAGGGAAGGTTAAGTAGGGTAACATGCTAGGAGTTTTGACTATTACGAGTGAATTGTTGGATCCAAAGCTGAAACTCAGTTCTTGAAGATAGATCCTCTTAAATCAACGATAATTAATTGAAAGATGTTGCAAAATATTGGCCTTAAGTTGAAGTGGCGTACATCTACTATAACAAATGGCCAAGAAGGAGTGCGTTTAATTCTTCTATGATATAAGTGAATTAGCTAAAAACTTACCACTCTTTAGTGAAGTGATGATAGGTCATTTTCTATCTTCTTCTGATACTTTGATGAGAAGGACGGTTGACCTGTTATAAAGCAGGCCACGAATTTTCTTAGCCGAGTCACGAACGAAAATGCAGGGGTTCTATCTAACCAATCACTGCTCCCATTGCATAGGCCCCTATTCCAAGAGTTTCAGGAAGGAACACGTCTTTGTTTTGATGATTGAATGGCCGATGGTAACACTATTGTTACCCGGGGAAAGGTGCCCAAGAGGCGGAGCTATTAGCACGCCCAAAGGGCGTAGGTGATCGGAAATGACAGTGTAAGCGAAAAGATTGATTCGGTGAGAGAGCCTCTTCCTTCAGCTCCGGGGCAAGATACTCGACAAATTCTATGATACCGTAGACTCTGCGACTAATTATTTGTCACGCTTGATCAAAAAAGTTACGTCAAAAGTTTTATAAATAGTTGTTATATCTCTCACTGGTGTCTGAGCTCGTTCTGGCAGAGGAGATAATAAAATTAGATTTCTTTGGCGGAATTTGCCCTTGAGTGATACGAGTACATTGAATTTGGATTGATGTTCCCGTAGATTCAATCATATACGACTGGTGCATGTATGGTTAGTTAAAATTTGGTGCGACCCTATTCTTCACCCGCCAATGCAACTTGCAGATATCGTTTACCGAGTGTATAATGTTTCTCATGGCAATTAGGAGCGATGGTCCAAGGTTGTAGAGTTGTTGAGCGTAGGGATAACATAATGAAAATTAAACACATCACATTGTGGTTTTACTAGAATTGCTGTATTAAAGCACCTCTCGCTTTATGTCGCTGCATGCAGTGATGATTGGTTGAGGTTAATTGAGGATTGCTTATTGGTTGGTTCAAGATTTGCGTTCCGGTCTGTGTTCGTGAGTTTTCGTGAATACAATGAGAAAAGCAATCGCGAACTTGATTTTATTTTTACTAACAAAAGGTTTTATTGTTTTAAACCATGATCATCAGGAAAGCGATAGTACTCTTTCCTTTTAATTTTATTTCTTTTATTATAATTTTCATTATATATATATATATATATATATATATATATATATATATATATATATATATATATATATATATATATATATATATATATATATATATATATCTATATCTATATATATATATATATACATATATATATATATATATATATATATATATATATATATATATATATATATATATATATGAGTAGGTTGTGCGTATTTGGTAATTAACAGTTACCTTTGCTCATAACTATGTGCGATTCGCATTACACCACCATGAGAAGCAAAGCCTAATAAATTATTTTTAATTTGATAGAACTGAAAATTAAGCTATTCAACTTAGCTTCGGTAAATATGACTGAGGCAGGGTAGATTTATCATTATTCTGTTATTGCCCAAAACATCTGTCATGACATTCTAATGGCTCACTCTGCAAGACGAACAGAGGAAAAGATAAGATTGTTAGGAAGGATATTCTTCCACTTTCCACATACTTACGAAGTATCACAAACTTGAAATGCGATAACAATTTAAAAATAGCATAAAATTTCTGAATAAAAGATGTCGAAATTCATATCTCGCACCAGGAATCATCAATTAAGCATCAATTACTTTGTTTGTAGCTGCTTTTTAAAATTATATAATTGCTTTCTGATCAAACGAATAGTTATTAAAAACTGAAACTGAATTTTTTTCAGAACTGGATTTTCGAATTTTCTTACATTTATTTGCTATTGATTTATCAGGTTGTTTTGATGATAACAGTTGCTCGACTTTTCAATTCTATATTTAGAATAGTATAAAATTTCTAAAATACTAATACAATAAAAATATTGCAACTTTAATATAGTTGAGGAAGCTGATAATACAAGTCGAATCTAAAAAAACATAAAGTAGTACAATGCGTGTTTAAACCAAAGGCACAGTTGTAATAAACTTTAGGACACATTATGCAGGTTTTCTCATTTAGTAATACTGAGAAACCTTATTTTGTACCTTCATGTGTTGAATTCATTATTATGCCTTATTTCGTTGCAGGAATGAAAAAATCCTAAATTTAGAATATTAATCTTTTATAAAAAAACAAAGTTTAGAATTAAAATTGGGGATTGAGGTACAAATTAAAGAGGATTTTAAGACTGAAATACAAATTTGGGGAAGTAAGTTTGATTTAGAAAATAAAATTGTTTATTGAAATCTAATATATACTTTCAAAAGTCTGTTCGTATATTATATTATATATATATATATATATATATATATATATATATATATATATGACCGCTATAAAAGTCTACTTAGATCGACCTTGAAGGCTAACAGAGGTCAACATTGGGAGGACCTTGACCCGAGGAGTAACACAGGCTACTCAGATTTGGCAAAGGAGGCGTCACCTGGTTGCCAAAATGCAAACTAATACTTGATAATGCTTAGAAATAATTAGAATCAATAGGATTCTTCTCTACATACATAAAAAAGGAAATGAAAAAGAAAGTCAGAGACGATCAACAAATCGTCCAGAACTTACCCTTCCACCCTGGCTCTCTTAATAGTGGCCAAGGTGAGGGAGGGGAAGGCTCAGTGCTCATTTGTAGTCCTCCGCACCCTCATTGTCCAAACCTCAGTATGATCCGGAGTGGGTAGGAGTGAGATGGGGGAGAAGTGGGAGGTTTCAGGTTAGGAGAACGAAGAAGTATAGTAAGAGACAACAAAGTAGATTTAGGTAGTCATGGGAACTACTGGTTAATCTAAAATCCGAACTAGGATATGTAGTATGTTAATTATTCTACCTAATAAATTTCGATACCCCTGTCAACCGTGTCCGCTGTGAGTTCCATGTGTGGGTAGGATGGGCGAGAATAAAAATGCTGAAATTTTATTGAAAGTAGAGATTTTAACAAAGATGAATCGGTTTTTGTTTGCGACAGTTCATTTCCCCCGGACAAAGCCGGATACCACGGCTCGTCTGAAATAACAAATAAAGATTGGAATTAAGTTTGAATTAGAAATTTTATTTGATTATTAAGATTGAAAATCAAATTAAAGTAGTGAGATCATTTCTAAAGTTGTGAACAAATTTTGAATTAAAAAGTAAATTAGGGGATTAAGATTAAAATATAAAGAAAAGTTTAGAATTATAATTAAACTACAATGTAATGCAATTTCAAATTGGTTAAGTATAAAATATAAATTAAATTTACAGAATGAAGAACCAACGGAGAAATTAAAATCCACTCGAGGCTAGTTCAAATTGGATGAGAAAGGTTACAAGTGAGAAGTGAAGCACGTAAAAAATTAAAAGTGGAATTAGGTTCTTAACTTGTATTTATGTAAAGTATATTTTAAAGTAATATATCGTTTCAATTCTTAAACATAGTTACTATAAAGATTTAACTGAAATTGTTAGGCAAATCATTCCAAGTCTGAGTTATATTATAAGTTAAGAATATTTTTTCTAGTAGAGTTTTAGAACATTTGAAAATCCTAATTTCTATTGGCCCCATAGTTAACTCGCTCTAATTTTTAGTAATGCAGTATATTATTAAAGACGCATAGTATTTTAATAACCCCTAATCTGTTAGCAGCACGTTCCCATATTATATTTTCTTTTAGTATATTTTTGAACACATCGCAAACAACAACTGACATAGTGTATATACGAGGGGCGGTCAATAAGTTTTGCGAATCGGTAGGGCAAAACAGAGGAAGGGGAATGGCTGTTTGTGGGGGTGTTAGGACAAGTTATGACAAGTCAGGACCTGCAGCCGCACGCTCCTGCCTCGTCTATTTAATAAGCAGTACCTGATCGAAGATCGTCAGTCACAAATTTTTCAACAATGGAGAAGGTTGAGCACCGCGCAGTGATCAAATTTTTGACTAAAGAAGACAAGAATGCAAAAGAGATTCATGAACTCATGGTTGCAGTGTACACTGACACCGCCCCTTCCTAAGCAACCATTGCTCGCTGGAATAGGGAGTCCTGCCATGGTCGTGAGTGTCTTAAAGATGACCCCAGTCCAGGACGCCCGTCAGACGGGACCAACGAGGACAATGTGGCCCGTGTGGGAGAGGATGATCCTCGAAAATCGACAGGTGAAGGTTGAAGAAATCGAGCGCTTGAAATATCACATGGAAGTATTATGAACATCATCCATCCACGACAATTTGGCCATGAGTAAGGTCTCTGCCCGTTGGGTCCCTAGAAACCTCACGCCCCATGATCGACTTCAACGTCGTCAAAGTCCAGAAGGCCAGAGTTGCACAAGCTGCCCTGCGCGAGTGTGGATTCTAGGAGCTCAACCATCCACCCTACAGTCCAGATCTAACCGCTAGCGACTACTTTGTATTCCGCCAGCTCAAGGCTGCTCTGCGTGGACGCCGGATTGGGGACGATGAAGATGTCCAGCTCGCCATCCAGGAGTGGATTGAACAGGAGTCGGGAATTTGAAGCCTCAGGGAAAAGTGGCGCCAGTGCATTGAAGTCGAGGGTAGTTATATTGAAAAATAATAAAACACCTCTCCTCATATCTCGTTTCCTTATATCCGAATTGCAAAACTTATTGGCCGTCCCTCGTATAACAGTATTAAAATTGAAATACCACGTCATTACTTGGAAGAATCTTCATATCTACGCTCTAAGAGAAGTCACAGCGGGCAAAGGAGGAAAAGTCGAGGGAAGTCACCCCAAAAACCTTCCGATTTTCCACAAGCTATACCGTAGACGGTACTCTACAGGCAGCAAGCTATCCACAGGACCTACGAGATCTTCGAGCTAACCCCACACCCACGGATAAAAATTCCTTTATTTCCCCCCATCCCTGCCCCTTTCATCTGACTCTGTGAATGTGATTCTAAACATAAAACTCCGTTGCAACTATGCCGTTCGACTTAGAAAGGGTATAATTGCAAACTTTCGGGAAAGGAGGTCTGAGTCTTAGCCCGCTGCGGAACCCATTGGGATTCAGTTACCAACGCGGGAAGGCATAACACCATACCCTGAGGTACCGTCCAAGACCACAGAGACAGACTCTACAGTCTCTGTTAGAAGTCGGATGTAACTTAAATACCCTAAACCCAATAAAGGGGCCGGCACCACGACTGGAGTCAGTTGATTCTGGCCTCAGTCATCATTAAGTCCGTCATGTTTTTTACACCCTCTGAGGGGCCCAACCAGGTCCATACTGACTTATCACTCATCACCACATCTGAGTCACTTCATAGGGTCGTTATCCGCGGGGGGGGGGACTCCCAAAAGAAAAGAGTAAGAAGTTTTTTCAAAAATGGCAAGTAACAGGTCATTTCTCACACTGCTACACACATCTAACACAAAACCAACAACAAACAATGAATACGCACTTCTAAACCTAGCCGCTACACATGACACCACCATCACGAACTTTATTAAGACACACACAGCCTAAAAACTCGTCTTCTGATCACAAAACAACGAAATAAAATTCCACGAAAACGCATCCGAAACACTCGCCGCACTAGACCTACATACAAAACTAGACGACGGTGTAACCAAAAGACACCAAATACGTATCATGAAGACCAACCTAATATGGTTGGCCTTCTCCACAGATGAGCTCCGTAAACAACTTAGACAGAAGTATGGGAGGAGGTCATGACTGACATATATTTCAACCGAAACAAACAATGGGCAGTTATGACACTGTCTGACGAGCACCACAAAACACTTCTGCTAGACCAAGGCATCAAGGTCTGCGGCACATTAACACACCCGCATAACATAGAGTCACAACTCAACATTAGACCCAAGCAATGCCACCTGTGCTACAAAACCGGCCACACCACACGAAACTATCAAGCAGACCTAGTCTAGTCAAAGTGCAGCATAGTGAGCCACCACTTTACCACCTGCACAGCCACCACACCCCTCTGCTCCAACTGTGGCGGCGAGCATGTCGCCGTCAACCCTAAATGTCATTACCTAAGTAAGGCCTGCTCTGACACCTTACTTAGGTAAGGACATTTAGGGTTGACGGCGACATGGTCACCGCCACAGTATGGCGCCGTACGGTGTCCTCAACCCAGCTACTCCCCCCCCCCCCTCCCGTTCCTCACAAGAACATTCGCCGCCGCTGCCTGTGCAACGGTGTCAGCACCGCTCTCTGTCCCACCCCAGACTCACCCAACCGCAGCAGCAACCCAAACTTACCCACATATCCAAACACCCGCCCCCACCCCACTCTACAAACTTACCTCTACTCCACACAATACACCTAACGAGACCACACACCCTAGTCTACACCTGGCCGCCTTGCTCTCAACGGTGTCAAAAGACATGTCGAAAGGTGACCCTCGACTATACGCAAACATACTAAATAAACTATTCACCTCGCACGGTCTAGAGCAGATCACCTTCCCCGAGAAGGTGTTTGCTCTAATCGAAGAACACACAAACAAGAGACCCGCACTCCTTTCCACCCCGGTGGGCCCGCACACCTCTCTTCCCGGACCCATCCCCCACCCTCACCTCGCTCCCGTCTCTTCCCGCCATTCTGTCCCTGCACTTCTCGCTACTGCACCTCCCTCACCTACCCCTCTGCCTACCGCTCCCATCTCTCTGCCAACTGCCTCATCTGCTCCCTCCACAGCCCGCATTCCTTCCACATCTCCACCTAAACCCACTTCTACCTCCAGAACTCCCCCCTCGGCAACCTCCACTCCTCCTCCTATTGCCACCAACCCCCCTCCAACCGTCCCCACTCCCCCTCTCGCAGCCTCCAATCCCACTCACACTAACACCACAACCTCCACCGCCCCCCCCCCATCACAGTCTCCAAAGCCACCTCCGTCTTAAACATAAAAACCCTATCATGAAAACTCCTCCCAACACACAACCATACGTAAAGCTATCCACCTCCCCCCACTGTTCCTCCTCCTTCCACCCCTCCTCCTTCGCTCCAACCTCCTCTCTCTTCAGACACCCCACCTCTCATAATCTGTACCTCCCCTATTTTCTCTAGCCCTCCATCTCCTAGCTCTACACACTCCACCTCTGCTCCTAACTTCACCCCCACAGAACACACTCTCCCCTCCACCACGGCTTCCCCACCCAACAACACCAATGACAACCTCTCAAAATCGCAGTCGACGACACCAGTAAAGGTACTGACTCCTCCCGCCTCCTGGGCAATAACCAAGGAGAGAGGAACGGTACCTGGAAAATCAGCCTCCCACGCACTCCGCCCACGAAAATAGGTCGCCTTAACGTGACACAGCTAAACGTACGCAGTTGGCACGGTATTCGCCATACGGTTGCTAACTGGGCGCTAAACACACAAAGACCGGACATAGTACTTTTTAACTCAATCAGCCTACATCCTCCCAACAACAGACTCTGCATCGCAGGATCAGCGATCCTAGTAAAGCGCTCCATACACCACTCCTTCATCCAAACACAAGACGACTCCTTCCTAGCCTGCAAGATACAGACAAGCTCCAGCCCCATTCTAGTGGCCACACACTATAAATCACCACGCCTACAGTTAAACATAGAAGCCCCACTCCGGGCTCTATCTAACCACAACCTCCCTATCTTTTTCGCGGGGGACCTCAACGCCTTTCACCTGACACTCTTTTCAAACAGCACGAGTGACGCAGGAAGGTACATGGCCAGTGCCTTGCCGCGTTATCGCTGCAAGCACATCGGCCCTGCCCTTCCCACATTCTTCGGTCCCCACGGAGGTACCACGTCTCCGGACGTGGTCTTCCGCAACGACCACGCTACACGCTTTTACACGCACATATCACCGGGTCCCCACGTACTCTCTGACCACTTACCGATATGCCTTATCATATCCACATCTCCCATACTTATACCTACACCACCTCTCTTCGACTACAATAACACAAACTGAGAAGAGTTCAAGAGTCACATAACAGACAACACGCCACAAAATCTCTCCCTGAAGCACACCAATCCAGACCTTTTAGATGACCACTGATGCTCAATCATAAACACCATTACCACAGCACACAATCTACACACACCACAAAAAACCTACGCTTGCATAAAACATTTCACATTTTCCATACACACACAGTACAACAATCACTACTCTAGAGGCCCACGACAACATACCATTAATTACTTACGTGTCCGCATCCTACAGAGCGTGCGGCTAGACAGGAACCAGCAGTGGCGTGAGGTCGTCCGCAGTGGACGATACCCGTTGCGCTAACCCCTTCTTCTTCTGGCGGCAAGTAAAAAGGATGATGGGCACCGACCCACCAAAACATATCACCCTCCATGTAAACAACCTAACACTAACAGACATTAACGTCATCCTCGACGCATGTAGGTCCCATTGGGACACAGTAAATACACTCAACCCACCAAAACCACACGCGCGAGAGCACTTCCAGGAAGTTCAGGAGTGGTGTCGGGCCCACGCTCACAAGCTAAGGCCCGCCCCCTTGATACGAATGGAGCCACTCGACTATACATCCACATTGACCACTCCAATCACCGTCGAGGAAACAAAACACTACATTAAAACAACACCAAAACGCACCCCAGGTCCCTCCGGGCTACTAGACACACTAATACACAACCTCCATGCAAACATATACCCCACACTAATACAACTATTTAACGCCTCACTAGCCTCAGACCACTTCCTCAAAATATTTAAAGCCTCTTACAACATACTCCTACACAAACCGCACAAAGACCCCAAACACCAAACAATTACAGGCCTATTGCTCTATTAGAGCACCTAGGCAAAATACTCAAACGCATGATCAACTGCCGCCTACGGGAATACCTGGAAGAGAAGACTGGTTAACACCCCACCAATACGGGTTGAGGAGGGGCCGGTCCACTCAGGCAGCCATGACCATCGTTCATGACAGAATACAAAAAAAAAACATCCAGATACATCAAAAGACTCTCTCCATCAGCAAGGACATGGAAAAGGCCTTCGATAAAGTGCGGCACGAGGGACTCCGTTGGAAACTCGCCAACAATACGGCGTTACCTCTCTGCACCAGAAGGCCTTTCTCGCACTACCTCATTGAACGGAGATGCCACATAAAATACAACAACACTCTCTCACAACCCTTCACACTACGCTCAGACGTTTCCAAGGGAGCGCACTGGCACCCACACTATACATCATGTACACAAACGACACCCCACGCCCACCCGAAAACTGATGTCACATATACACAGTGTTCTACGCCGATGACGAGAGCATTCTCGTCAGTGGCCGCAGCCTAGAAGAAATCGCGCTCCACGCACGAAGAATACTAGACGCGAAGACAGACTACGAGGATAAATGGCTGATTGCCACGAACCCTCAGAAGACACAGATGACACTCTATGGCGCAAGAGACCACTTCATGCACAACCTACAAATCTTCTCACACACGCCAGACAGAAATCATCTAAACCCAACTTGGCTCGAATAGATACAACATACAAAAATCCTCGGGGTATCTTTTGACAAGACCCTCAGGTTCAATATACATCAGAACATAACACTAGCAAGAGCCTCACGTACAAATACATCGCTGCGCAGGTTCTACCCCGGGGGCAAAAAACTACAGTTACACGTATATAAAACACTCGTGTGACCTATTTTCACGTACGCCCCACTGTCACTCGTAGCCGCGAGTGTCACGTAGCAGCAGAAGGCTCAGCGCATTCAGAAATCCGCTCTGAAGCGCGCTTTCCGCCCTCCCCTGCACACGAGAATGACCATTCTACACGACAACAACAAATTAGGACCCCTCAACACATACGTCCACACCAGACTCACAAAACAACTCGAGAAGCTCGCCAGAGACCCATTATACACCACATTACATGTAAGAAGGTATGCGATGGCACCGCGATACCCCGCGGCCCATGACCACCCGCAACCCATACCGTTCTTCGCATAAACTAAAGGAATCATGAATATCGCGTTTCCGACCGAGCTGACACGCCCTTCTTCCTGGCCAGCCTCCAATCGACGCCCAGTCACGATCACACCGAGTCCAACCTAACTACACCACGCATCGGTGTCTTGCCACCGACCTACCAACTCCTCCTATCGCTTCTTAAGTTATTTCCGCAACCTTTCCTCTTCGATTGCTTGTTCGCCTGTGTTACACAATGATCCCTCTCTGTCCTTTCCATACATAAAAGGAATGAATGAATGAAATACCAATTAAAATTGGGTGATAAAATGAAAAAGAAATAGAGTTTAGAAGGGAGTTGAATATATGTACATGTTGAAATTTGGTAATAAGTTTGAAATAAAATTAAAAGAGGAATTAAGTTTAAAATTCCAATCAATAGGCGAATTAAGTTTGAAATAAAAATTAAAGTTTTGAATTAGGTTAGAAATAGAAAATAAAGGTTGAATATTAAGCTAAAAATAGAAACTAGGATCTATGTTTGGAATATAAATTTTAGTGGGCAATTTGTAAAAAATAGAAATTAAAGTTAGTAATTAAATTTAGAATATTATTAAAATTGGATAAGTGGTTTGAAATACCGACTTTAATGGAAATTAAGTTTAAAATACAATTAAATTGAAGAATTAATTTTAAAATTTAAAATAACGATGGAATTAAGTGGGAAATACAATATAAATTTAACAATTTCGACTAGAAAATTACAATTAATATTAACTTAAAAATTAATTTTGTAATATAGTTCGAAATAACGATAAGCTGGATATTAAATTTGAAATAGAATTAAAGTTTTAAATTAAGTCACAATCACAAAGTAAATTTAGAAATTAATTTTAGAATACAAATTAAAATTGTGAATTAAGCATGAAATATAAGTTAATGTCAAGAATTTGGATATAAATGTAAATCAAAATGGAATAAAAATGTAGGAAACCATTTCATTTAGGGAATTATAATTGAAATAGAAGTAATATTTGTGAAATAAATTTTATTAACCATCAATATTACGGTTTCAAGTTAGAAAATAGTGTCAGAGAGAGAGAGAGAGAGAGAGAGAGAGATAGAGAGAGAGAGAGAGAGAGAGAGCGACACGTAGGACGGATAGAAGCCACGATCGGCTTCTTTTCAGGTCCCTTTTGTTCGATAACACGGCCTATACGAGCCTAATCGTAAGAATCAGAGGTTCCGCCACATGGCGTGAAGCTTTAAATTCACTTCCGGCGCCAGTCTATATAGATAAAACAAAATCCCCCTTCCGGCGCCCCTGTAACTTTCACTTCCGGTGCTCCGTATAAATAGTAAAGCATTGGCCTGAGTAGATTAGTATTCTGCTAAGAGGACACGTCTCATAAGTTAAGGCCTGCAGGCTCTGATTGATGGCCGAGAGTAGGCGGGAATTAAGTTGGAATAATTGTTAAATATTAACTAAAACATCAATTGCCCTCTGAATAATTCCGTACTTAAACTAGATCCAGCCATATTTTTTTGTAATATGACCCAGTGCCCTGATCACTTGCATTATCCTTATGAGTGTCTATTTTGACTATTTAAAGCTTCTTTCTCTCTGCCGCCCATACCCTAAGAGCCCGAAGACAAGAAAGGAGAAAAAATAAACAAACGAGAAAAGATCTCTCGATCTCAACTTCCTCCGCCGCAAATACTCCCTCTGTCCGTACTTTCGGGGCTGACTGTGGTTACTAGAATACAGGTTGTATTTTCCGTCATAACTTCGAACAGGCCTAGTACTAAACGGCCTTAAGTCAAAACACTACCCGTGCTGTTGGAAAGTACTCGAGTTCAGTTCCCCCCCAATCCCGGGTGGATCTGCCATGATGAGGGGGTCATCATGGCAGATCCACCCGGGATTGTTGTCAGTCGTGTGCGACCGAGTGTCTATGTTTTGATTTATCTTTCATGTACATTATTTTATTTGTGTTTGTACAGTAGTAAAGTTTATTTTGTTTCGCCCAGTTTGATATACAGAACCTCCTAGAGATTTATTGGAACCCGAAATTCAATTGCATTATTCGAGGCAAGGGTCAACTGCAGAGCTGAGCCTTCCAACCGTTCCAAGACACGGAAAGCAAACGGAGGTTAGAGGATCTAACCTGACTTAGGACATTAAGTTTTAATTCTAAATTATTGTTTGAAATTGTAAACTGAAAAAGGTTGCGATTTTAAATGCAAGTTATATTTTGACATTAAGTTTTAAATATGAAGTAAAATTCGAATTAGATTTGAATTAGAGATTACATTTGGGAATTGAATCTAAATTTGGGAGATGTGTGAAATAAACTTAGAAATAGAAATTATATCTGGGTTCTAAGTTGAAATTAGAAGGTATATTTAAAGTTGGCTGTTATCAATGATATAAAATTAAACTTACGTATTAAGTTTGCAAAAAAAAATTCTGCCTCAATTAAGGAGAATTACGTATTGAAGATGGGGATTTTAGTTTGAAATAACAATTAAATTTGAGTAGTAATTTTTAAATATAAATTAATATGTGAGTAAAATTTAACTTACTAACTAAAGTTATATCATGATAGTAATACAAATAAAAGAAGAGGAAATTCTGTAGGAAATAAAAATTATAGTTTTAAATACAATCTAATATTTGTATTATTTTTGACATACAAAAATAAATTTGGTCTTTCTCGCACTACCTCATTGAACGGAGATGCCACATAAAATACAACAACACTCTCTCACAACCCTTCACACTACGCTCAGACGTTTCCAAGGGAGCGCACTGGCACCCACACTATACATCATGTACACAAACGACACCCCACGCCCACCCGAAAACTGATGTCACATATACACAGTGTTCTACGCCGATGACGAGAGCATTCTCGTCAGTGGCCGCAGCCTAGAAGAAATCGCGCTCCACGCACGAAGAATACTAGACGCGAAGACAGACTACGAGGATAAATGGCTGATTGCCACGAACCCTCAGAAGACACAGATGACACTCTATGGCGCAAGAGACCACTTCATGCACAACCTACAAATCTTCTCACACACGCCAGACAGAAATCATCTAAACCCAACTTGGCTCGAATAGATACAACATACAAAAATCCTCGGGGTATCTTTTGACAAGACCCTCAGGTTCAATATACATCAGAACATAACACTAGCAAGAGCCTCACGTACAAATACATCGCTGCGCAGGTTCTACCCCGGGGGCAAAAAACTACAGTTACACGTATATAAAACACTCGTGTGACCTATTTTCACGTACGCCCCACTGTCACTCGTAGCCGCGAGTGTCACGTAGCAGCAGAAGGCTCAGCGCATTCAGAAATCCGCTCTGAAGCGCGCTTTCCGCCCTCCCCTGCACACGAGAATGACCATTCTACACGACAACAACAAATTAGGACCCCTCAACACATACGTCCACACCAGACTCACAAAACAACTCGAGAAGCTCGCCAGAGACCCATTATACACCACATTACATGTAAGAAGGTATGCGATGGCACCGCGATACCCCGCGGCCCATGACCACCCGCAACCCATACCGTTCTTCGCATAAACTAAAGGAATCATGAATATCGCGTTTCCGACCGAGCTGACACGCCCTTCTTCCTGGCCAGCCTCCAATCGACGCCCAGTCACGATCACACCGAGTCCAACCTAACTACACCACGCATCGGTGTCTTGCCACCGACCTACCAACTCCTCCTATCGCTTCTTAAGTTATTTCCGCAACCTTTCCTCTTCGATTGCTTGTTCGCCTGTGTTACACAATGATCCCTCTCTGTCCTTTCCATACATAAAAGGAATGAATGAATGAAATACCAATTAAAATTGGGTGATAAAATGAAAAAGAAATAGAGTTTAGAAGGGAGTTGAATATATGTACATGTTGAAATTTGGTAATAAGTTTGAAATAAAATTAAAAGAGGAATTAAGTTTAAAATTCCAATCAATAGGCGAATTAAGTTTGAAATAAAAATTAAAGTTTTGAATTAGGTTAGAAATAGAAAATAAAGGTTGAATATTAAGCTAAAAATAGAAACTAGGATCTATGTTTGGAATATAAATTTTAGTGGGCAATTTGTAAAAAATAGAAATTAAAGTTAGTAATTAAATTTAGAATATTATTAAAATTGGATAAGTGGTTTGAAATACCGACTTTAATGGAAATTAAGTTTAAAATACAATTAAATTGAAGAATTAATTTTAAAATTTAAAATAACGATGGAATTAAGTGGGAAATACAATATAAATTTAACAATTTCGACTAGAAAATTACAATTAATATTAACTTAAAAATTAATTTTGTAATATAGTTCGAAATAACGATAAGCTGGATATTAAATTTGAAATAGAATTAAAGTTTTAAATTAAGTCACAATTACAAAGTAAATTTAGAAATTAATTTTAGAATACAAATTAAAATTGTGAATTAAGCATGAAATATAAGTTAATGTCAAGAATTTGGATATAAATGTAAATCAAAATGGAATAAAAATGTAGGAAACCATTTCATTTAGGGAATTATAATTGAAATAGAAGTAATATTTGTGAAATAAATTTTATTAACCATCAATATTACGGTTTCAAGTTAGAAAATAGTGTCAGAGAGAGAGAGAGAGAGAGAGAGAGAGATAGAGAGAGAGAGAGAGAGAGAGAGCGACACGTAGGACGGATAGAAGCCACGATCGGCTTCTTTTCAGGTCCCTTTTGTTCGATAACACGGCCTATACGAGCCTAATCGTAAGAATCAGAGGTTCCGCCACATGGCGTGAAGCTTTAAATTCACTTCCGGCGCCAGTCTATATAGATAAAACAAAATCCCCCTTCCGGCGCCTCTGTAACTTTCACTTCCGGTGCTCCGTATAAATAGTAAAGCATTGGCCTGAGTAGATTAGTATTCTGCTAAGAGGACACGTCTCATAAGTTAAGGCCTGCAGGCTCTGATTGATGGCCGAGAGTAGGCGGGAATTAAGTTGGAATAATTGTTAAATATTAACTAAAACATCAATTGCCCTCTGAATAATTCCGTACTTAAACTAGATCCAGCCATATTTTTTTGTAATATGACCCAGTGCCCTGATCACTTGCATTATCCTTATGAGTGTCTATTTTGACTATTTAAAGCTTCTTTCTCTCTGCCGCCCATACCCTAAGAGCCCGAAGACAAGAAAGGAGAAAAAATAAACAAACGAGAAAAGATCTCTCGATCTCAACTTCCTCCGCCGCAAATACTCCCTCTGTCCGTACTTTCGGGGCTGACTGTGGTTACTAGAATACAGGTTGTATTTTCCGTCATAACTTCGAACAGGCCTAGTACTAAACGGCCTTAAGTCAAAACACTACCCGTGCTGTTGGAAAGTACTCGAGTTCAGTTTCCCCCCAATCCCGGGTGGATCTGCCATGATGAGGGGGTCATCATGGCAGATCCACCCGGGATTGTTGTCAGTCGTGTGCGACCGAGTGTCTATGTTTTGATTTATCTTTCATGTACATTATTTTATTTGTGTTTGTACAGTAGTAAAGTTTATTTTGTTTCGCCCAGTTTGATATACAGAACCTCCTAGAGATTTATTGGAACCCGAAATTCAATTGCATTATTCGAGGCAAGGGTCAACTGCAGAGCTGAGCCTTCCAACCGTTCCAAGACACGGAAAGCAAACGGAGGTTAGAGGATCTAACCTGACTTAGGACATTAAGTTTTAATTCTAAATTATTGTTTGAAATTGTAAACTGAAAAAGGTTGCGATTTTAAATGCAAGTTATATTTTGACATTAAGTTTTAAATATGAAGTAAAATTCGAATTAGATTTGAATTAGAGATTACATTTGGGAATTGAATCTAAATTTGGGAGATGTGTGAAATAAACTTAGAAATAGAAATTATATCTGGGTTCTAAGTTGAAATTAGAAGGTATATTTAAAGTTGGCTGTTATCAATGATATAAAATTAAACTTACGTATTAAGTTTGCAAAAAAAGATTCTGCCTCAATTAAGGAGAATTACGTATTGAAGATGGGGATTTTAGTTTGAAATAACAATTAAATTTGAGTAGTAATTTTTAAATATAAATTAATATGTGAGTAAAATTTAACTTACTAACTAAAGTTATATCATGATAGTAATACAAATAAAAGAAGAGGAAATTCTGTAGGAAATAAAAATTATAGTTTTAAATACAATCTAATATTTGTATTATTTTTGACATACAAAAATAAATTTGGTATGACTTTTGAAATAGATCGTAAATGTGAGAACAAATTTTAATTACATATTAAAATTTGATAATAAACTCAAAATACAAATTTGATATAGAGGTTATATTTGTTAATTAAGTTTGAAATCGAAATTGAACTTGAAGTTAAATTTAAAATATAAATTAATATTTTGTATTAAGTTGAATATAAATATTTCGAACAGATAATTTGGATATTAAAATTGGATATACATATTGAAATTCAAGTTAGAATATAAATGAAAATATTTATACAAGTTAAAATCGGTATTAATTTTAAATAAAATTTAGATTAAAGGGCTAAATTAGAAATATTAATTGAAGTTGGAGATGATGTTTGAATAAGAAATTATAGTTTCTATTAAGTTAAAATGCAAATTATATTTATTAATTCTTTCTAAATTACATATGTTAGGCATAAAAGTTTCAATTGATTATTAAATTTGAAATATAAATTGAAGTTTGTCGTTAAATAAGAATTACATTTAAATTTTAGGATTAATTTTAAAATTTAAATACATTTAGAATTATATTTGAAATATCAATTATAATTGGCTAGTAGATTTCACAGGAATTAAATTTGGAGAGATAAATTTGAAATAATTAGAGTTGTAAGTTAGGTTCGATATAAAAATTAAATTTAAATCCCAACTAGATTTGGTAATAAGTTTATATAAAATTGAAATTAAAAAATAGCGCTAAAATACATATTAAAATAAAATTGTAGGTGTTAAAAAAAATTACGGTTGAGTATTAAGTTTGAAATATAAATTAAAGTTAGGATTTAAGTATTAAATAGAAAATAATGGAAAGTATCAAGTTGAACTAGAAAATTAAGTCTGAAATAAAGTTAAGTTTAACTATTATGTTTGAAATAAAAATTAAGCGGGTATTAAGTTTGGAATCAAATTAAAGTTTCGAATTTATTTCAAATTATATATTATAATGTGTAATTAATTTCAAATACAAATTTAACTTGGTTATTAAATTTTAAATATAATTCATTGCAAAAATTAAGTCTAAAATACCAAGAAAATTGGGAATTATGTTTAAATAGAAATAAAGCTTGCGTTTAAAATTTCAAATACAAATTAAAGTTATGCCTTATATTTAAAATTAAAATTAACTATTCAATTTAAGAAAAAATAAATGTACGAATGAAGTTCGAATTAAAACTGAATATGAGTATTAATTTTAAATTATAAATTAAATTTCAAATTAAGTGATATCCAAATAAATCTATGCATTATTTTTGAAGTACAAATTCAGATTAGTAATTAACTCTGAAATGGAAATTAATGTTGGTATTAATTAGAATAAAATTAAAGTGAAATGAATTAGAACTAGAAATTTAATGTCTTTCAATTTTTAAATACAATATATTTTGACGAATTAAAGTCGGTTCCAGCTTTGAAACAAAAATAAAAGTTGAAATGGATTTTAATGCTTGTTTTTCTATTAAGTCTAAACTAAAGTTTGCAATATCAATAGCACATGGGTAATACGTTTAAAATATGAATTAAAGTTAAGAATTAAATCGGAAAAAATTAAACTTGATCATGAATTCATAAATACAAATAAATCTTTGTAGTTAAGTTCTATATAAAAATCAATTATTTGAATTAAGTAGAATTCACAAAAGAATTTTGGGTCAATTTATCCTTGAATACAAATTATTTAGGATATTAAGTGCCATATACAACTAAAAACTGTGCATTAAATCTGAAATACGAATTGAAGTTGATTTTTACTATAAAAAAACCTTTAGGTAACTTCGAAATATGAATCTGAGTTCGTATTTAAGTATGAAATACAAAATAATGCAGGCTATTGAGTTTAAAATAGAAATTAAAGAATTATATCTAAAATAAAATAAAATTACAATTGGAATTAAGTTTGAAATACAATTTAAATAAGAGAATTAAATTAAAATTAAATTAATAATGGTATTTATTTTAAATATTTGTTAAAAATTAAGTCTTAAATATAATTTAAATTTGGTATTAAGGTTGAAATACAAATTAAAGTTGCGTATTAAATTTGAAATAAAAAAATAAAATTTTATAGTACATTTAAAAAAAAATTAAATATGGGAATAAAGCTGGAAATAAAAATCAGTTTGGTTATTAATTTTGAAATCTAAATATAATTTCGAATTTAAGTATTAAGTGACAAATACAAATTAAAATAGGGATTTAATTATGAAATAAAATGAGAATTTGGTATTGAGTTTGAAAGAAATAAACTTTCCTAAGTTTTTTCAACTCTTTTATTGCATCTTTATATATACTTATTTAAAAAAACACAGATCCGAAAACAGATGCCTGAGAAAGGTCGCTAGGGACTAATGACCATTATAAACTAGTGCTACTGACAACAACTCTGCCTATGGTTTTCTAGCTTCCTTTTGCGCTTCTATTTCGTCCTTGTGGAGCTAAATCAAGTATATAACGCGTTAAGGTGCCAAACGTGTTTTGGAGTTAGAGATAAACTATATTTACTTGTGATGCCTCTGGCTATGACCTTTCCACTAGACTGGGATCTACGATGAACTCTCAGACACTACAGGCTTATCCTAGAGATCCCACAATCCGCGGATCTAGAGATTTTGCCTCAACTACTACATAAATAAGAGGAAATACAACAAATAAAGAAAGGGTCGAATTGTCGACTTCATCAGCTCATTAAAACAAGCAATAGTAAAAAATCCTAATTCATTTAAGAACCAACCTTCATAAAATTCCAAAGCCAATTCAGTAGTGCCACTCATACGATTAGGCAATCGTTCATTTCTCTAAAGAGAGAAAATTCAAGATTTGTTTGGTTTGAGTTACGCGTTGGAGCTTTGATAAAAACAAGAATTTCGGCTATAATCATGGTACTTCGTCCATTTATTTTTTATAATTAAATAATAATATCCATTTTAATCCATTAGTAATAACTCCTTAATACCCTATATAATTCTTTTGGTGTAACTCAACTTCCCATATTACTGGATAATATTTTATTTTTTATAAAACAAGTTCAAAAAGGGTTTTCCAGCAGTTAAGCTTTGAAATTTCAACAGAAAACAAGAATTTCGTTACTCTCAAGGCTTTTCGCAAATCTATTTTTTGAAAAATCAATAACAACTTTAATCCCAATGCAGTTAGGAAAGCTCACTAGCAAGAATTACTTAATCCGTAACAAAAGTCTCTTGTATTCCTCGACACTCTTCATAAGCGCCATTCGTACGATTGGGCGACAATCCGTTTCTCTAAATAGGGAAATTTAAAGAAATCTTTATTTGCAGTTGGAGTTGGACGCTAGAACTTAAACAAAATACAAGGATTGCGAGTATTCTCAAGGAAATTCACCCATATAATTTAATGGGTTAAGGAATAAGTTTTTGCGGTTTTATCAAATTTATTCATTACCATTAACAATTTTAGAAAAACTTCATTTTTAATTGACAGCAATATGCAATTTAATCAATAATGTATTCTGCGTTGTTATTTACGACTTCTTCCCAACCTTCAACTAGTTTTTCGATGCCTCTGCAATAAAAATCTCTGGATTTTGACTCAAAGAATTCGTCTAACCAGGTTCTTAATTCCACATCAGTATTAAACGAAACGCCGCGCAAATTGTTGGAGAGCGATCGAAACAGATAGAAATCCGATGGAGCCAAGTCTCACGAATATGGAGGATGCGTCAGGATTTCCAAATTAAGCGTTTGGATGGTGTTTTTTGTCATATTGGCAATTTGAAGACGAGCATTGTCGTGTTGCAGAAGGACTCCATAACGTCAATGAGGTCGTTTTTTACGAATAGCTTCGGCGAGTCGATACATTTGTTGAACGTAGAGTTTTGCATTGACAATCTCGTTGTTCGCAAGTTGCTTATAAAGAATGATGCCTTCGCAATCCCATCACACACATAGCATCGTCTTTCGTGGTTGAAGTCTTTGCTTTAATCGCGGAAGTGTTTTTTTATTGGGGCTAAGCCATTGTTTTCGGTGGTTCATGTTGATATAAACACACCACTTTTCGCCGCCAGTAAAGATGAGCTGAATAAATCTGTGTTTATATCCACAAGTAGCCTTCTGACGAGCAAGCAAACCTGCAGAAATCCTAGGGCGTTGAAGTTTGTTGCGCTCGCTCAAAGCGTGAGGAACCCATGCACCGAGTTTTTTAACTTTCCCAATCGAATGAAGGTGATCCAGAACGTTCGTGTCATTAAGATTGAAATGAACATTTTTGAAACGTAAAAACCACCATTGAGCTGTCGTTTCTGATAAAGCATTTTCTCCTTACCCAGCACAAATATCACGACGGGTTTTGGCTGCGTTTGCATTGTTCCCATCTCGATTAAAAATGAATAACAAGAAGTGTCGAAAATGCACCTTTCCTTCAACTCGAGCCTCTCCTGCCACCAGGGTCCTTCTCCTCTCGGTCAAAATACGGGTCTGAAGACTGCACAGTTTCCTAGCCGTTTAAGCTTAGGGCAAGTTGATGCCCTCAAGAGGGCATTCATCATCATCGACCTCGATGAACTTCCCAAAGTGAGTAAGAATTCCATATTCCGCTTTAAATTTATCCTGGAGTTCCACAAACCTCTTCAGGAAAGCAACTCACACGACTGGACAACGTTACATTTCTCAAAAATATAAATTTAAGAAGCTTTTTGTAGGAGTTAAACGTTGGAATACCAATAGAAAAGAACAAATGCGAATATTCTCGCGGCTTTTTTCACACCCAATTTTTATAAAAGAACAATAACTTTCATATTAATGCTGATAGGTAAGCTTAATAGTTAAAGCTCCTTAATCAGATAGAAATTTTTCCGCAACTCTTTCAACCATATGCAGTAGCACATCTCATAAGATTAAAATACCGTCCATTTCTCTTAAAAAATATAGTGATTTCTAGAGTCCATTTGTTTGTCTTAGCTGTTGCAAGTGTAATAGAAAACAAGAAAAGGAAGTATTCGCGTGGCTTTTCTCGCATCTATCTTTTGATAAAAGAACCATAATTTTCATATCTATGTAGTGAGATGAGAGCACTAATAAAAGCTTCTTAATCAACTAGAAAAGTCTCTAGGAATTGCTCAACAATCTTTAGAAGTAACGCCCATATGGAATGGCACCCATCCATTTCTCTAAAAAGATAAATTTTTAGAACCTTTTTGTAGGAGTTAGACGTTGGAACTTTAACAGAAATCGAGAATTACGAGTATTCGTTCATGTCTTTTCCTATTTAATTTCTGATAATGAAAAATAACGTCCATCTCAATGTGGTTAAGTAAAAATAACTTAATACGCTATAGGAATCTCATGATGTTCCTCAAACTACTTCAGGAGCCTTATCCATACACTTGGGAAACTATTCATTTCTTTTAAAAGATGAAATTTCAATAGGACTTTTCGGTCCTAGGTTTAGCACTTTAACAGAAACTAAGGATTACGAGTATTCTCTCAGCTCTTCAACCATCTGATTTTTGTAATAAATTAACAATAACTTTCATTTCAAATGGGTTATGTGAGGGCACTAATAAAGGTCTTTTAATCCACTGGAAAAGACTCCTGGATTTCCTCAACACACTTTAGAAGCGACATCCCGATAAATGGGCAAATATCCATTTAATTAAAAAGATAAATTTCTCAAGACTTTTATACGAATTATCCATTAAATTTTAACAGAATAAAACGAATTGCGAGTATTCTGGCTGCGCTTTACCCATCTGATTTTTAAGTAATGTAATACAATGTCCAAGTCAATGCGTCATGTAAGAATTCATTAATATGCGAGATAAGTGTCCCGAATTTCCTCAACCCTCTTTTAGAGCGCCACCCATACGACTGGGCAACCATACATTTCTCTAAAAAGAGAAAATTTCAAGAAGCGTTTTTTAGCAGTTAGGTGTTGGAACTTTCACAGAAAAAAATAATTGCGAGTATTTTAGGTGATTTTCGACCATCTCCATTGTTAATAAAAAAAACCAATATCTTTGTCAATGCGAGTAAGCTAAGGCGATTGTATGATTTCCCTAAATCCACTAGGAAGGTACCCTGGAGTTCCTCAACACCTCTTTAGTAGTGCATTTCATACGACTGGCCAACCAGTGATTTTTTTTAAAACTGAACTTTCCAGAACTCCTAAAGAAAACTAGGATTACAGCAGTTCTCTCGGATTTTCACCCATCTCAATTGGCAAGAGAAATAATTCCTTAACCCGAAAGGAATTTCCCCTTGAGTTCCTCAACTGTCTTTGAGAGCGCTCTCCAAACGACTATACCACACTCCATTTTTCGAAAGAGAGAAATTTCAAGAAGTCTTTTCTAAGAGGTAGGCGTTGGAACTTTAACAGAAAACAGGAATTGCGACTATTCTAGCGCATTATCGTATTTCTATTTTTTATAGTGGCAGAATAATTGCATTGCAAATGCATTTAGGTAAGGTTAATAGAAAGATTTCCTAAATCTGCTAGAAATGACTCTTTTAGCTCTTCATCCCTGGTCAGGAGATAACCCATACGAGTGGACAACAATCCATTTCTCTAAACAGAAATATTTCTACAAGGATTTGTAGGAGTTAAACTTTAATAGAAAAATGAAGTGCGAGTATTCTCGCGTTCTTCTCTCATTTAACATTTTGATAAATTAACAATAGCCTATGTCAATTCAATTAAATAAGGGCAATATAATAATAATTCCTTGAATCTACTAGCACAGTCTCAAGGATTTCCTCAACGCTCTTCAGCAGGGCCAACTGAGAAACCAAGTATTTCTCCACCAAAAAGAAATTTGTAGAAGCCTTTCTTTGAAGTTAGGCGTTGGAAATTTAACAGAAAAAAGAATTGCTTTTATTCTGGAGGCTCTTTCCGATTTGATGTTTTATCCATAATCAATAATGTCCATGCAAATGCGGCTACAAGAGTAAAAAATATGAATTTCTTAATCCGTTAGAAAAGTGTCCTTGAGTTCCTTAACAATCTTCAGAAGTGCCACCCCTAAAACTGGGCAACAATCAATTTCTCCTAAAAGATAATTCGCAAGAAGCCTTTGGTAGGAGCTAGATGTTGGAACACGAAGGGATAACAATAAATTGGTCGATCCTCGCGGCACTTTGCCCACCCATTTTTTTAATATTAAAAATACTTTTCATATCAACACTCTTCAGTAGCGCCTCGCATAAGACTAATCAATCTCTAAAGAGAGATTTCTAGAACCAATTTGTTGGTTATCCGTCGCATATTTTAGAGTGCACTAATAAATATTTCTTAATTAGCTTAAATTTCTCATAGATTTCCTCAACCCTCTTCAGGAGTGCCCACATATGAATGCACAACTTTCCATTTCTATTAAAATAGAAATGTCAAGAAGCCTTTTGTAGTAGTTACTAGTGAGAATTGTAAGTTTGCTGCTGGTCTTCTTCCACTTAACCTTTGATAAATTAAATATAACGTCCAAGTCAATGCGAGGCATTAAAGGGATTAGTATAACTTTCTTAAATCCACTAGGAATATTCCCCGGAGTTCCTTAACCCTCTTTATAAACGACACATATAATTTATCAACAACCCATGTCTCTAAAATGGAAAAATAATTAGAAGCCTTTTGTAAGAATTGACGTTGCAATATTACAGAAAACAATAATTATGATTATTCGAGCGGTTCATTTAAGAATTCCTTAATACTCTAGATAAATCTCATGAATTTGATCAACCATTTTAGGAACGCTTTCCATGGGAGTGGACAACCTTCCATTTCTCTAGAAAGAGTTAGTTGCTGGAACTTTACCAGAAAACAAGAATTGTGAGTATCTAGCGGATTTTTGCCCATCTCATTGTTGATAAGAGGAAATTAACGTTCTAGCCAATGCGATGAGTTAAAAGAAATACAAAAATTCTATAAATCTACTAGGAAAGTCACCGGAAGTTCGTAAACGTTCTTTAGAAGCGACACCATATGAATTCTAGAAACGATTTGTATTGTTTTTTCCGTGGCAAATTTAATGGAAAACAAGAATTACGAGTAATATAGTGACTATTGGCCACTCTGATTTTTTATAAATAAACAAAAACATACAGTTCATTGCGGTTAGGTAAGAATTCCTAAATTCTCTATATAGGTCTCATGGAGTTTCTCAACTATTTTCAGGAATGCTACCTATAAGAGTGAAAAACACAATTTCTATAAAAAGGGTAATTTCACGAAGCTTTTAGTACGAGATAGGCGATAAAATTTAACAGAAAACAAGAATTGCGAGTATTCCAGAGGATTATCGCCACTTTCATTTTTGATAAAATAACAATAACCTCCATGACAATTCGGTTAGGTAAGAGAAAGAGTAAATATTTCTTAATCCACAAAAAAATTCTTCCGTGAGTTCATTAACTCTTTTCAGTCCGAAGCGCCACCCATACGATTAAGAAAGAAACATTTCTCTAAATATAGGAATTTCAAGAAGCATGGTTTAGGAATTAAGCATTGAAACTTTAACAGGAAACAACAATTACGAGAATTCTCGGCGAGTCTTCGTACATATATATTTTTTATAAATGAAGAACAGACTCCATGACAATGAGGTTAAGTAATTTAATGGGAAAAATAATTTGATCTGCTAGAAAAGTCTCCTTTAGTTCCTCATCAGAAGCGCAGCCATACGGCTGGGCCACAATCCATTTCTCTAAAATGGGAAAATTCAACAAACCATTTGTAGGAGTTAGGCGTTGAAACTTTAAAAGAAAACAAGAATTGTGAGTCATCGAGGGCTCTTCGTCCATCTACTATTTGATAAATGAACAATAAAATTCATGCCAATGCGGTTTGGTAGGAATTTCTTAATCCACTAGATAATTCCTCTGTAGTTACTCATCCCTTTTCAGTAGGAGTTAACTGTTTGGAGTTTAACAGAACCCGAGAATTCCGAGTATACTCGCCGGTCTTCGATTAACTAATTTTTATAAATAATTAATCACGTTGATGTTAATCTTATTATAAAAGTAAATAAATGGCAAGAATTACTTATTCCGCTAGAAATTTTCTTTTAGTTCCTCAACCCTTAAGACTGGTCTTCCATACATTTCTCTAAAATGAGAATAACAATAAACGTTTTGTTCTAGGTAGGTGTTGGAACTTAAACAGAAAACTAGAATCGCGAGTATTCTCGCGGTTCTTCGCGCATCTAGATTTTTCTTATAAATGAACAATAACCTCGATGCCAATGTGATTGCTTAAGCCTAATAGTAAGAATCAATATTTTGCTAGGTAAATCTTTTGTACCTCCTCAACCTTCTTCAGGAGTGCCACCAATACGACTGGGATACAATCCATTTCTCTAAATATATAAATTTCACGAGTATTCCAGAAACTTTAACAGAAAACGAGAATAGAGAGTATTAGCACGACACTTCGCCCATCTGATCTTTGATCCATGAACTAATATAACATCCATGACAATGACGTTAAGTATAAATTACTTAGTATGCCAGATATGTCACATGAAATTGCCACCTATACGACTTGGTAACCACTCATTTCTCTAAACAAGAAGATTTTAAAAAAGAAGCCTTTTGTAAAACTTAGGCGTTTTTTTTTTTTTTTTTTAAATAAGAATTGCACCTATTCTCGCGGCTCTTTGCCAATTTAGCTTTGATCAATTAACAATAATATCATCGTTACTGCGGTTAGGTAAAAATTCCTTATTTAGCTTTATAAGTCTTCTATAGTTCCGAAACCCTCTTCAAAAACGCCATCCAAACGATTAGGCTACCTCCATATATCTAAAAAGAGAAATTTACAAAAGGCTTTTGTGCGAGTTCGGCGTTTGAACTTTAACAGAAAACGAGGATTGATAATAGTCACCCGGCTCTCCGCCTACCTAATTTTTAATAACTCATCAATGACCTCCATGTTAATATGCTTAGTTAAGGCTAATATTAATAATATTTACTTAATCTGTAGTGTACAATCACTGCACACACACAAGGAGAGAAAGAGAGAGAAGAGAGAGAGAGAGAGAAGGACAAATACACATTTTGCCAGGTCGAAGTATCAAAGATGGAATGGTAGGAGCAATAAAATAAGGTCGTTTGGAGACAGTTTGTGAACCAGCGGAATTGGATTAGAACGTCTCAATTGAAACCCTACAACAATTTAAGGCTATCGCCTCTAAGTGTGAGAGCAGATGGGCAAACAGAGTAATTAAAGCTGTCTGGAATGGGGAACAGAATCGGTGACAAGAGATGTTTCATCTTAATGTAAAATTTGATAAAGTCCTCTTGTAGCTTTAAGCAAACGGAGTCTCTGTGATACCCTCGCAGGGGAGAGACCTCCAAATGCAGATACTAAGTGAAAAAATTCAGCCAAACACAGGCTAGACTCCAACCAATCACAGGCTCCGCTGGACTGATATGTAGCTAAGCACTGCCTCAGCGACTCGAAGAGGGCAGAACTACGCGTCGCCTCCAAAATGCTGCCTGGTATAAATAAAAGAATATTTCATTCAAATTAGGATTATTGACACATTATTAATTGATTCATTTAGTTATTCATTGATTAATTATTATACTTTTAATTCACCGCTCTGCGAATCTCCATTATTCTTGGTTCTTGCCATTATAACTCGATTTAGCATATTCCGTTGCGCAAATTAAATCTTTACCGTAAGTGTAAACATTTCAAAGTGGTATAAAAATACAAGTGTTTAATTTCTTCACAAAGGAGCCTTTTACTTACAAACCTTGATCGGTTAATACCCCTCGGACCGTACTTAAAGAAACCTGCAAGCAAGGTACTTTACCAAACCCTTATAGGATCGCCTTGCAATCAAAACAAGGCCTACTTACGCCGACCCCATAATAAGCGAACCTATAATTGACGACCCTATAAATATGCTATATGCTATAAAAATCTTAACGTTAACCCCTCTATTACAGAGCGCCAATCGCACTGGTGTCCGACTATCCATTTTTCTAAAAAAAGAAAATTCATGAAAATATTTGTAGAAGTTAGGCGTTGAACTGTAAGAGAAAACAAGAATTGTGTCTATTCACGTGCTTCATCGCCCATCTAAGTTGATAAATGAACAATAACGTTCATGTCCAATGGCGGATCCAGGATAAAAATTCGGCGGGCTAACCCGAATTCTTCCCCCTAAGTCATATGAGAAAAAGGCATTGATGATTAATAATGGTTATCTTACACAGCATTTAAAATAAGTAAGATAATATCACAAGGAAGTAAGCAATAACTCTATTATAGCCGATTCTTTTTTCAAACATCAGAAAATCATGAATTGTAGATTTTGGACGTTAGCTAAGATATAAAACTATATATCATCCTCATCACTAACTATAATTTAAGAAGGGGATTTTTTTAGTATTGAAATAATAATTTTATCTTAGTTTGGTTATGAATTATGTTTTTTATATAAGTATCGAAATTTTGTGAATTTTTTACAACCCAAAGAATTACAAATGCTGAAGTTCACGAAATTTATTTTTCTATATCTTTTCTTCTATAACTATATTTTAGCAACGTGATATTTTGAAAGGGGGAAAATTTAGTTTGAGTTCCTTTTTAAAATTATTATAATTGGCGAAGTTCAGAAAATTTATAAAAATTTAACCATGACTATTTTTTTTTAGATTTTAAATTTTAATCTTAGTAGTGAAGCGCAAGCTCCCATCGTAGGGGGGAGTGGCGAAACCGTTGCCTGGTATTCTATATTATTACAAAACTCTCAGAATAGCAGAATACAAGTATGCCTTATAAAAGAAATATAAACATAAACGGATCTGCAATGAAGGGGGGCTTCATCCCCCTAGCCCCCCCCCCCCTTGATCCGCTCCTGTTCATGTCAATAAGCTTAGGTAAGTTAAATAATAAGAATTCCTTAATCCGCAATAAAAATCCCTTGGAGATCTTTGTAGGAGTGGGCTACCATCAATTTCTTTAAAAAACACAAATTTCAAGAAGCCTTTTTGAGGAATTAGGCGTTTAAAATTTAACAGATAATAAGAATCTGCAATCATCCACCTTCTTCAGGAGCGCCATCCTTAATACTAGACTATCATCCATTTTTCTAAAAAGAGCAATTTCTGAAACCTTTTGTGCGAGTTCGGCGTTGGAACTTTAACAAAAAACGAGAATTCGCATATTCACGCGGCTATCCGGCTATCTAATTTTTAATAAATGATCGATAGCCTTCATGTCAATACGCTTAGTTAAGGATAAGAATAAAATTTCCTTAATCTGCTATAAATGTCTCCTATAGGTCAACCACCCTCTTACAGAGCGCCATTCGCACTGCTCTCCAACCGGTTTTCCATTTCTTTGAACTTTAAGAGAAAACTAGAAGTGCGTCTATTCAAGTGCTTCATCGCCCATCTAGTTTTTGATAAATGAAAAATAACATTCATGTTAATAAATTTAGGTGAGGTTAATAATAAAAATTCCTTAGTCAGCTAGAAAACTCCCTTTTAGTTCCTTGTATGAGTGATCTACCATTCATTTCTTTAAAATAGAAATTTCAAGAAGCATTTTGTAGAAGTTAGACGTTTGAATTTTCTCTGATAATAAAAACTTGCCATATTCTCGCGGCTCTTTGCCAATCTAATTTTTAATACATGGACAAAAATGTCTATGTCAAAGCGGCTAGGTAAAGGCAATAGTAATAATTCCATAATCCGCTGAGAAAGTGTGTTAGAGTTCCTCAACTCTCTTCGTGAGGGCAACCTATCCATATCGGCTACTATCTATTTCTCGAAAAAAGAAATTTCAAGAAGCCGTTTTTCGGAGTTATGTAGGCGTTGGCACTTTAGCAGCAAACAAGAATTGCAACTTGCGGTTCTGCGCGCATCTAATATTTGATAAATCAATAATAATACCCAACTCAATACGGTAGAGAAAGAATTCCTTAATCGGCTTGATTGTATTCACTTGGAGTGTCTGCTCCCTCTTCAGGAGCGCTAATTATATAACTAGGCAGTAAGAATTCCATTAACCGCTATATAATTTTTCTGGAGTTTCTCAACCCTCTTTAGAAGCGAAACTCATATGACTGGTAACAATCAATGAAGAGTTAAAATAAAATTTTCAAGTCTTTTTGTACTAGTTAGAAGTTTGACGTTTGAAGTTCAACAAAAAATGAGAATTACGAATATTGCCGCGCCTCTTAACCCATATCATCATCATCATCATCACTTCACTAACTATATAATTTAAGAAGGAGATTTTTGTGAGTAATTGAATAATAATTTCATCTTAGTTTGGTTATGACTTATGTTTTTTTATCAAAGTTATTTCTAATAATTCTTTTATAATATCAAAAAACAAAATGGTGAAATTCAGAAATAAATATAAGTATCGAAATTTTGTGGATTTTTCAAAACCCAAATAATTACAAATGGTGAAATTCAGAAAATTTAGTTTAGTGTTCCTTTTTACATTATTATAATTGGCGAAGTTCAGAAAATTTATAAAAATTTAACCATGACTGTTTTTTTTTAGGTTTCTAAATTTTAATCATAGTAGCGAAGCGCAAGCTCCCCCCGTAGGCGGGAAATGGCGAAGTCATTGCCTTGTTTTTTATACAAACGAACTATAAAGTCGATATGAATGCATTTAGTTAAAGGAAACGGTAAGAATTTGCTAATCTAAATAATCTCCTGGAATTCGCCCACCTTTTTTCGAACGCCATCCATACGACGAGCTACCATCCATTTCTCCAAAAAGAGACATTTGACAAAGTCTTTAGTATGATTTAGGCGTTGAAACTTTAAAAGTAAACAAAATATTGCGAGTCATCAAGCGCATCTTCGCCCATCTATTTTTAGATAAAGGAATAAAATCCATGTCATTGCAGTTAGGTAATAATTCATTAATCTGCTAGATAATTATCCTTGAGTTCCTCATCCTTCTTCTTGAGCACCACACAAACGACTGGGCATCAATCCATAAGAATTAAAAGAATTCTAAATAATCATTTTCTAGGAGTTAACTTTTGGGGACAATTGTAGACCACTTTGAGGTAAAAAAAAAATAAAAAATGAGAGCTTAAAATATTCATCCGCCAGAAGAAACGAAGGCGGGACGGGCGAGGTATACTTGAAAGAGTCGAGAAACAAGACGACCGGAGATTGGCAAAATGAGGAAATCCAAAGAAGATAGGCGACCGATTGGTCCACACCATAAAAATGGCATGGAGAGGTGATTCGAGCACCAGCTGAAACGAGTGGCCAAGAACACAGACACTTTTTGATAATGTATAATTTCAAAGATGAGCACTCATCCCATTCGTTTTACCAAAAATGAAAAACATAATCCCTTTTAGAGCGAAAAAACCTCGAAAAAGCAATGCAGAGTTATTTGGAGCCCCAGGTTAAGCTGAAAAGGCCAGCTGATCAGTCATCTCGTTGCCCTGAACCCCTACATACCCAGAAACAAAACGAAATAGTACTCGAGAACGGGAAGCATTCTGAACCAGTTAGTTGAAGATTTCTGTAACTAAAGAATGAGAAGCACTAAAAGAGCGAATCGTTTGTAAAACACTGGTAGAGAAGGAGAAAATAACGAAATCTTTAAAAGGCAAAATTTGGATCAGTCTAAAAGATAAAAGAATGGCTGGAAGTTCAGCAGTAAAATTAAAGGCAACAAAGACAAAGTAAAAAAACTCTCTTGATTCAACGGCTGCAGCAAAAATGCCTCAGTCTTACTTGGAGCCATTTGTGTATTTGGGGCAATGTTGTGAATGTGAGGTCGCATATTCGAGGAACAGAAAATTAAGAGATCAAAGGACCATATAGGACTTGTCCAAACTCCACATGTTGGTGCAAATTGTGAGAGGTGAAGCACGGCAATTAGGGGTCGGCGATGACGGCAGAGCAAGACCCTTAGATCACACAGGTTGAAGAGATGATCTATGGGAGGTGTGAAGGTCCTGTTATTTTTTTGTGCAAAGGTAACCAATTTGGGGGTAATTATAAGTGGGTGTAATGAAGAGTTCTCGTTGCTGTTGCACTGCTCAAAATCACCCGTCTAGAGCAGTGTGCAGGAGAGGGCTCCGGTAGAGTTGACTCGATAGGTAGCGAGGACTTTAGGTAGTAGGTCTACTTTATGCCCCTGTTGAATTGGTTCTGACTCCTTATAGTTTCTCAAGAAGGATAATGCGCTAGGCTCGTGATATGTCATCATGATATGGTTATGAAAAGAACTTCGAAAGGCCGCGGAAAAAGAAAATAACTTTATTCTTAAATTGGCCTACTAAAAGGGGCAAGCGGAAAAATATCGAGTTCTTTGCAAGAAGTGGGTAGGCTTCAGTTTTATGCAAAGTATCGAGTCTAAAGAAGGTAGGATTTAGGCGAGTTAACGGGTTTTCGTAACGCTACTAAAGGCCTGATTGATCTTCTGATTGGCGGATATTGACTACTGAATTTTGACTTAATAATCGAATGAATTAACTGCCGAATGAATGTCTGTCTCTTGGTCTATCTATATATATATTGTGTGCTGTCTCCAAGAGGCATGACATTGATTTTTGCGTGGAACAGACCCAGTGATCTAATTTGTTCGCTACTTTCATCCCTCTAGCGGAGTTCCGACAGATATGTGTACCTGTTGTACCTACACATTTCTCATTCTCAGATTTATCTTAATTATAGGGAATCGCTTGTCTCGTAGTTATTTGTGAAATTTTACTGGTCAAAGCCTGAATGTGTTCAGCTTGCCTGTTGTCTCCTGTTGTGACCATTTTGTCTGATAATTATTCTCAGCACGCGTATGTTTGTGTGCGCACGAGAATCGTATTTGTTCAGGTGGTGACCTTTGATAGCTGTTTCCAGCGTGCGTATGTTCATGTATTTCCGCGTGACTCTGACAAACCGCTTGCTTTATATTTATTTGACAGATGTAAAATTTGATATTTATATTTTGTTTCTTTCCCTAACTTTCTTTGCTACTTTATTTATTAAACGTGGCATATTAGTTCCTTAATTTACACAAATAGCCATTTTTGTGGATTTGATAGATTCAACGAGCGTCCATTTGTGGAGTTCCTTGCTGTGCCTATTAAATCCTGCAATTTGGGAACCACTGGCCTACCTATTATACAACATAAGGACCACAAATCTCATCTCAAGGGGTTTAAGGGGTAGGCTAAAGAAAGCAAACACTTTCGAATGTTGCTGTTTATTCAGCAGCATAAAGGCATCTGTGAAATTCTGACGAAGGGACCTACCGTGCATAGCAGAGGTATCAAAGAGATCTGGAGTCGATTGTAAGGCAAGGCGAGCACCCATCTATTACAGTAAAGAATGCTCACTGTGGAGGTGCAGAAGGATGAATATCAAGTTCATCATTTTAAGGGCTGAGGGTGAAGCTGAAAAGCAAATTGGCACCCATAGGCCAATTTGGATTGGACGAGCAGAATTTACAGTACCAAAGATTTCGACGATCACTACCTCAAGACGTGTGGTCAAGGACCTATAAAATGTGTAGATCTATAGCCCACAGACGTCTCGTTTGAAAAAGGCGTAGGTGTGTAATTAGGATAGCTTGGGATTAAGAGTTACGCACAAGAACCAAAACTAAGGGACGAACTCGATATCTACAAATTATCGGTAGATAGGTTGCTGAACAAGAGCCCATATACCTCGGTGGAAGTACATAGCCATTGTTTTACAAGTGGAAAATCGGAATTCCCTAAGTAGTGCACGTTTCGAAACTGCATCGACTGTCCTCTGCAGACACTGCGCCGCTGAGGAAAGGCGAGGCGAGGAACAGTAAAGTGCCATGTCATTGACGAACACGGTTGCCGTACACCCTCTAGGAGATAAGATAAGATATCACTAATTGCAATAACAAAACATAAACATTTAAACGATGCCGAACACTCAAGAGAAAGCCCGTTCGAAGATGGCGTAGGTATCGCGACATGGATAGATTGGAATCAAGAGTTACTTACGCCCAAGAACCGAAACTCTGGGTCTAACTCGATTTCTACACTTTATAGAGAGATGGGTGGCGGAACAAGAGCATATATACCCCGGTGGAAGTAAAAAGCTTTTATTTTGCTCGTGGAAAATTGGAGTCCCTAAAGTTGTGCACGTTTCGAAACGGAAGGACTGCTAGCTGCAAATCTAGGACTGCTGAGAGAAGGCGAGGAAAGGAAGGAAGAGTATAGTGCCAAGTCATCAACGAACAGGGTCACGGATACCCGCTCTGAGACAGAGGAGATGATACCATTGATCACATTTACAAAACATAAAAGACTTAAAACGCTTTCCAGATGAACTCCCTCCTCTTGAGATTGCAGGTCAGAGTAGGTGTCTCCAATACGCACCGTAAAGGATCGGGATACTAAGAACCTTTGAATAAAAGATGTTAAAAGATATCTCATGCCGCAAACGTGCAGCTGCTTTAATGTGTCTTATCTCATGTAGTATCGTAGGCTTTCTTATTGTCGAAAAATATCTCTAAGACCTGGTGTATTAACGACAAAGCTTCGTGGCCCGATCCCTCAAAACTTATTAGGAAGTCAAGAGTGCCATTCCTCCTGGTAAAACTGCTATGAAATGGAGACAGTAAGTGATTGGTTTCCAAGAACCAATTCAGGTGCAAGAAGCCTTTACCTAAGTTAAGTAAGAACAGGAGAAAGTGTGGATGAAGATGCCAAAAAATATCATAATAGAGCATGTTAAGGCCAGGAAAAGTAAACCCACAAAGGGACAATGCAGAAGGCAACGCGTGGATGGAGAACATTGCTTTATACGGAAGGTTGGAGTTCGTCGTAAGATTAACGAGATGAGCCTTTTCGTTCGAGTAATAGGCTAGAAAAGCCTCATTTTAAAGGCTCACACTGGAAATTGAGGATTGGGTGTTAAGGCCAGCATAACTACCCAGGATTTTGTTAATCCTCTTTCAGATATTTGATGTAAGAATCATAGAGGAAGTAGATGCAACCAAACGTCACCATGAAGTTTAGCGAGCGTTGACCAAGGGTTATTTGTCGAAGCGCACGAGCTCGGTTTCGGTCTACTTTGTTGCACTTCCTTGTCGCGCATGGGTTGCCTCCAGGGAATGTTCTGTGTATTCGCGTTGTAGATAATCGATTTAAAGTTCGAGATCACCGATTCCACACCATTGAAGTTCCCCCCAAAGGAGGCAGTTATGAAAGACGTCTCTTAGAAGACTTTCCAATCAGCATGGACTAAATCCTATTTGAGAGACATGGCTGTATGAGGGCGAGGATGAACGGCCGACAAAACAATAGATGTGTAGTCACTCCCATGGAGGTCATCAAAGATGGACCAGCGAAAATCAGTGTGACAATCCGAAAAACAGAGAGACACGTCAATACACCTGAAAAAGTTCGACTAGACATGATAAGAGGTAAAGTCACCGGTGTTTAAAACGCAGATAAAATAGATTAATATAATAGATTCTAAAAACCTAGCTTCGGCAATGCCCTCTAGGCATTCCTATAATAAAATAAATTCTCCTGAGAAACTTAAATATATATATATATATATATATATATATATATATATATATATATATATATATATATATATATATATATATATATATATATATATATTATGCATACAATTCAAATCATTCATTTATTTTACTTAATTTTCGTTAATTAAATCATTCATGTAATTTATGTATAACTTAATAATTCATTAAATTATTTTAAGCATAACATTTTGCAATTCAATCATTCATTTATTTTATGTAACTTTTAATAATTCAATCATTACGTGACGAGAAACTGATTCCATTTAACGCACAGATACAAACAACATCTCTTAGAATTTCACGCACATACAAACACACGCATTTCACCACTTGTGAAATCACAAGACTATGACTCTCTCATATTAAGGTCAGTTAAAAACTTCCCTCATCCCTTATTCTCTAAAATCACCCCATACTAGAGAGATATCCTAATTCCCATTCACACTATCATTACAGCCCTAATTGACTAATTATAGTCGCTACAGCAAATGATTACATTCGCTACATCAAAATCATTTCTACATTCAACATCCATTTACAAAATTTATACGGCACCTTTTATCTCGTCACGTGAAGTTATTTTCAACTCAAGTTCAACTTTGCCTAATTTAATGTAATTCAACGACCTCTTGGTCGATTCTCGTCAACGCAAGCTTGTCGACCGCAAAACTCTCATCACTCTCTCAAGTTCGTACTCACCTTCTCAGAGTTCGCTCAGAGTCTCCCATCCACCGAGCCACCGTTTCAGCGCCTTCTTCAGGAGTTTCCTGAGCTCACCCTTCCACCTTTAAAGGACATGCCCATTAAACATAGTGTGGTGCATCGGATCGAGACAACAAGAGATCCTGTATTATCACGGCCACGCCGTCTAGCACCTGATAATCTCTCTGCTATGCGTGATGAATTCCAATTCATGATGGAAGCTTGCATTTGTAGGCTTTCCTCTTCTCCGTGGGCCTCTCCACTTCACATTGTGCCCAAATCCACGCAGGGGGAATTTAAAGCAGTTGCGGATTACAGAGCTCTTAACGCTGTGACGATTCCTGGTCGCTATTCTTTGCCGTACCTAGGCGATTTCATCTCGTCTCTCCATGGCTGTACGATTTTTTCTCGCTTGGATCTTAATTGTGCTTTCAACCAGTCCCTATTCATCCAGATGATATCGCAAAGACTAATATCATCACTCCGTTTGGTGCTTTTGGAATGGTCTAAATGCCATATGATTGCGTAAATCTGTTCAAACTTTCCAGCGCTTTATGGATCAAATCCTTAGGTGTCTTCCTTTCGTATTTTGCTACATCGATGACCTCCTAATATATCTTTCTCACTGGAGGAACACCCTTTTCACCTTCGCCAAGTTTTTTTTTCATCTTCAGGAGTACGGTATCGTACTAAACGCCTCAAAGTGCCTCTTTGGTGACCCGCAACTCTCATTCTTGCGGCACCATGTCTCAAGTGTAGGGATTAGCCCACTTGAAGATAAAGTTACCGTGTGCGAAACTTTTCTCGTCCTACATTATGCAAGCAAGTTCGGAGTTTCTGTGGCATGGTAAATTTCTAGCGCAGATTCATCCCTAAATGTGCCCAGGTCATGCAACCTATCAACTCTATGCTCACCAAGACCAAAAAGAACTCTCCTCTTGAATGGTCTGCTGAGGCGTGCGATTCGTTCTCTCGCATCAATGAGGCTATTGCCCACGCTGTGGAATTGGCTCTTCCTTCTCCAGGAACCCCCATCTGCGTCGCCTCCAATACATCCTCAAACCACGTAGGTGCAACTTTGCAGCAGAAAGTTGGTGACCAATAGCAACCTCTCATTTTCTTCTTTTGCACTCTTACAGACCCTCAAAAGAGATATTCAACGTTCTCTCGAGAACTCCTCGAAATATATCTCGCTGTCGAAGAATAGGCCGAGGGGTGGTTGGAGTTTTCCCCGACTCTTATATATATATATATATATATATATATATATATATATATATATATATATATATATATATATATATATTATCCCAAATGCGAAGGAGTCGTCGTACTACTCCTTATACTTCGTTCGGCCCGTGTCCTGAATGTGTTTATTGACTCAGAGGGCTTAGAGGTTGGCTACGGAGGAATTGGAATGAACTTTGCCAGCAAGTGACCAAAAGGGAGTTAGATACACAACAATATTAAAATAAAGTTTTGATGAACACTAAACAAGAAAATATATGTATATACAAATAATATGCTTTGAGCGATAAATTAATAAGTGAATCTTGGATATCTCACTTGGTTTGAAAATTACTATTCACCATACAAATCTCTATACACTTGTAATGCTGGTAAGCTTGGCGGTGAAGTCGGGGAATGTGAAAGGGAAAGGTTACCTTGGAACCTGATGTTTGGGTTGCGCTGATGAGTGGGGTGAAGGTGGCGGGATATGGATTGGAGATGACGAGGTAGGTTCTCCAGGGACCGACCTGATCCCACAATTCCGTCACGATTCTTACTGGAAGAAGGCGGTGACGGGAGCTCTTTGTTACAGAGGGCCCCACGCTCGTGAACTCCGAGGAATCTTGGGTACCTCTGTGAGAGGGGGGGGAGGCAAAGTGAGCTATCGACGCGTAGGGTCACGGAGAAAAGCCGAGATGTAGTTTTCTCGCTTAGGAAACCAGAATGAGTTTGTTTGTAGCTTCGGCTCTTACACCTGAGTACGAGCTTGGGTCCGCACTGCCTTTCAGCCCATGGAGTAAGGAGCCTCCCTAACTGGGACTGATCTTCTTTCTGAAGACTTGATGCTTCGACGAATTACCACTACACCGATGGATAGTAATTCCTGCCCCGCCAGACGCTGTGCAAGCTTTACTCCTGAGGGTTAAAAGAATTCGTCTTTTATACTCGAAACTCGGGAGAGGTTCTCAGGGCGCCGGAAGTAGATAAGATGTCAAGCTACTACATTTTGTCCTTTATTAACTTCCGGCAACTATCGGAAGCGAAGATGAGCTCCCATTTATCGATAAACAGTCAGGGAAGGAACTCGGTGGTTAGCTGAAATGGCCGGCGGTTTCTTCCGGCTAAAGACGACCAGATATTGGGGCGGAAGGGCGAGGGTTGATACGCGGCCTGCCTGGAAGGAAATTGGGCAAAACTTGGGAGCATTATGATATTCTTCTACACTCGCTGTCCGCAACTTCCGCCATCATTTGGAAGGGCGTGAATTTACTATTTTTACTGAACATAAGCCCTTGGTCGGTGCATGTTCGTCTCGTAGACTTTGTCAGTACTCACTGCAGTTGACACTCGTCATCTTGACTTCATCCTGCAGATGACGAACGATATTCACTACGTTCTTGGTTTGTCAAACGTCGTACCGGACGCGCTCTCTCCCATTTCATCGTTTTCGGGCAGCAACTCTCTTACACTGCGCCCATAGATCACGCAACGATAGTGCTTGCCCAGGAACAAGATGGAGACACGCAAACACTGCGTCACTGTTCTTAACTCGTCGTTCGCGAGATTGACTTGCCGGACAGTCCTTTTAGGCGCATCCTGGTTGACTATTTATTTCCTGACTGTCCTCGTTCTCTCATTCCTCTCGCTTACGGTCGGCACATTTTCGACCAAATTAAAATTCTTTCTTATCCTGGAGTCATTGCCACACGCTAGCTCGTTGCTCAACGCTTCGGTTGGACAGGTATGAATGCCGACGTGGCCAGATGGAATCACTCATGCCTGCAATGCCAGCGTGCTAAGGTTCACTCCCGTGTTTGCAATTATCTTCTCACCATGATCGATCGGTTTACTCGCTGGCCAGAGGCGGTTCCTATCTCAGACATCAGAGCTTTTAATGGCACTTCAGCCTTCGTCTCAGTATGGGTTGCTCGTTTTGGTGTTCCCTCAACGATCATGACTGATCGTGGCAGCCAGTTTAAATCCCACTAATGAGATGCACATATGTCAGTGCTTGGTTCCTTTCGCCTTCGTACTACAAGCTATCATCCCCAGAGTAAGAGTAACCCTCCACCGATACAAACATCACTTAGGTGGACAAGCTACCTTTGATTCTCCTTGGTATTCACTCGTCCTTGAAAGAGGATCTGGTTTGCTCTGCAGCGGAATAAGTTTACGGTATTCAAATTCGTCTACCCGGTCAATTCTTTTCTTCCTCTGACCGATCTCTACCTGCTCATCTATATCCTTCTTCATACGCACATAATCTTGTACGGGCGATAACTGAAGTTAAGCCAACTGCTTCTCGAGTGCTTGCTAACTATAAAATCTTCGTGCCGAAGGAGATGACAACATGCTCCCATGTTTTCATCCGTGGCGATTTAACTCGCACTTCGTTGCAACCAGTCTATGACGGACACTTTCTCGTCATATCCAAGAAGCCGAAATTCTTCGTGTTAAAGCTTGGCAACAGGGAAAATAATGTCTCTATCAACCGCCTGAAACCCACTTATACCGAAAATGTTCATCTAGAACTACTATCACCTCATTCTCCTTCTACTATACCCCTTTATGGTACAGTAATCCCTCCAAACAACCTCAACCCCACCTTTTTAACCACCCCTGCTACTCCAACTCCACCTTCCGCTTTGCTACCCCCCCCCCCCCTCCCTCTTGTGTTGCAGGAGACCTCGTCGGCAGCAATGGTCAGTCAGGAGCAAATATCTCCCTCACTGGTCTATCCGTCCACGAAGAACAGGTCTCAAGGCTGCTCCCACATCCTGCTTGACGCCATCTCGGAAGGAACCAACAAGCGGATCACCTTCGCTCCATCGACATTCTCTTATGCCGGTGCCTCATCCAACGCTACTGGCACTGCAATAGCGAATCTGTGTCTCCGTACCCGCAGCCAAACGAATGGCACTGTCATCACGCGCTCCGACCGAGTGGTCAGGAGGCCTATTCAGTACACGGACTGTTAATTTCAAAACAGAAAAGAGGGTGGGTGACCTTCTTAGGGAGAAGTGTTATAGCAATGCCCTCTGGGGATTCCTATAGTAAAATAAATTCCAATGAGAAACTTAAATGTATATGAATATTATGTATAAAATTCAAATCATTCCTTTATTTTACTTAACTTTTGTCAATTAAATCATTTAATTGACAAATAATTTATGTATAACTTAATAATTCCTTCAATTATTTTATGCATAAACTTTGCAATTCAAGCATTCATTAATTTTATGTAACCTTTAATAATTCAATCATTACGTGACGAGAAACCGATTTCATTTAACGCACAGATGCAAACAACATCTCTTATAATTTCACGCACATACAAACACACGCATTTCACAACTTGTGAAATCACACGAAATGACTCTCTCACTTGTATTCTCGTCGCCGTCATATTCTGGTGAGTTAAAAACTTCCCTCATCACTTATTCTCTAATATCACCCCATACTAGAGAGAGATCCTAATTCCCATTCACACTTTCATTACAGCCCCAATTCACTAATTATAGTCACTACAGCAAAACGATTATTTACTGCATCAAAATCATTTCTACATTCAACATCCATTTACAAAATTTATACGGCACACTTCATCTCTTCACGTCAAGTAATTTTCAACTCAAGTTGCCCTTCCTTATTTCCCACGAGTTATTTTGTTGATTGCTATGAGGCGCCCTAAGACGAGGGGCGGTCTTATTCTAGTGACGGGGTCAAATAGCCCGGAGGATGGCGATACACCACACCAGTGTAGAACACCGGTATTTCAGGAGTTATGTAATTGCGAGGAAATGCGATAAACGAGGAGAATGCGCAACGGTTGTTTTCTCGATTAATAAGGCCTTGAAGCAGGAAGGTTGAGGAATGTCAGGATATTGAAGTCACCAAAGCAAAAATAGAATTATTATTGAACTCGATCTTATTGCACTTTACAGAAGTTCTTTAATTAAGTTTTAAGTTCTAAGTTATGACATAAATTAAGTGCGGGTAAGATCTAATGTCTGCGTTATGTGAGATAACACATCAACCATAATATCGTCACTGCCTCGTAACCACACCTGGCAGGGTTCAGTACAGCGGGAGTCAAACGATTCGTTGACGTCAATCACGACCACTTATGCAAGCGTGGTTTCAGAAGAGGAACCCGAGATCAAAAAGTGCTGAAAATCTAGACAACGTTGGCAAAAGGATCCAACGAACGAGGGAAGGCTGAAAGGAGAACTGATGAACTTTTGTTACGATAACCCTTACGAGATAAGGAAGTTAAGGTTTAAGATAAGCCATAGAAAACAAAATTGACCTCATATTCTCCCAACAACGGAGGCCTACAAGGGCTCAGCGCTATTGAAACTCTCGATTCGGTTGCGTGCGTTATGTCTTTTCTGAGAATGGATACGGTATAGCGTGTTCACTTGTCACCAATTTATCAGTAATGTTGCTTGGTTACAAAATTAATAGGTAGCCAATTTATATGAAGATAAATTATCTGACTCCAAAGATGACTGACTCTTCATGGGTGTTCTGATTTAGGCTGGGCCTACCGAAGGTTTTCGGGTAATCAAGATAAAGAAGGACTTTGAGAAAGGAAGTAGCAGAAATATACTATATTTCAATACTCGCATATTAAAGGAGCAAGCGGCACGTCACGAAGTACTTGTGGGCGACAAGCATGTTTTCGATTCAACGCGAAGTATTGAATTCTGGAGTACAGGATTTAGGCGAATTAAACGGGCTCCGTAACACTAATAAGGAACGAAATAATCTTAATGTCTTAATACCTCTCAATGACTTAATAACAATAACTCTTAATGAATTAAAGCTTGCCTTACTGAATTGATCGATTATATAGTTTTATTTCCTTAGGGGGCGTAGCCTAGACTCGTCTGTGGGACGAGCCTCCGTAGCCTAGACTCGTTCGTGGGACGAGCCTTTGCTGTCAAGCTCGTAAGTTTCCACCTATAGGGTGGAACAACCGAACAGCTGTGTGTGGCTGATTTACCTACATATTCCAATAGTTTTATCTCTATTACAGGATTCGCTAGTTACAGATCTATGTTACAATTTCCTTTGGTCAGAGTCTGTATTTGCCCAGCTGCTTTCTAGACTCCAGTCTTTTGATAAATCTATCCCTAAACGCGAATTGTTTGTTTATGCGCTTCTTCTTATTCAATCAAGTGTCTTGAACTTTTATCCTTTTCGCGCGTTCGCCTTTTTGTGTGTTCCCACGCGCACCTCTAAAGGTCAGTTGCCTCCTCACTATTCATATATATATATATATATATATATATATATATATATATATATATTAATTCCTTATTTTATATACTAATTCATATATTCAAAATAGAATATACATTCTCATCTCATTAATCTAATATTAGACATATTATCTTATGTGTGTGGAGCTTGTTAGGATTTAATAAGACCACCGCATGTCCATTTTGTGGAGTTTCTCGCTGGGCCTATTGAGTCCTGCAATTTGGTGACAGTAGCCTACCTATTACATAAACCAAGCACCACAACGGATCCACCACACCATCTTTATGAGCCAAAGAGGCTTCCTGAGTTCTCCTAAGCGCGAGGAAAAAGGATCAATGATAGGTTTTTTCTTGGGCATCGGCAAACGAAGGCGAAGAAGACCCAAAACCTCCAACCTTCCTAAAAAAAATCTAGAATCATTCTAAAAACAAGCGGAGGTCAGGTAACGATCAGATCAAACAGACAGGAGAAAGAGGGCAAAGAAAGAGCAGTAAAGGAAATAATTGGGAAGGGGATAAAGGGGTATGAACTAAATCTAGTCGCAGCACCAGCGGACACCTACCGCAATACATGCCCGGCTGCAGATGCATGAAACTCACATCCCTAGTCAAGCTTGGAACGAACAAAGGATCGGAGATAAGTAAGAAGTACCTCTATCAGCACCCCTAAATGCTGAACACCACGGAACCAAAAATGTGCATAGCGCGGGTACAGAAGACCTTAAAGCTGCGAATATGAGCCTCTCAGTTGAAGCGTCAGTCTAAAACAAGATGAATGAAACAGTGTGAATCCATCATTTCCAGGCAAACCTGGTTTAGGAAAAGGTTTTGGTTGGGCTTGAGCTGGGAAAGGCGACACAAGTACACCACATTAGTATTGGCCATGGTAAAACCGAAACCTGTGGGCTTCGGCTTAACGAGAGATGGGATTCAATGTATGTTGGAGTCGACGCTCGAGGGTTGGCATCTGTCTAGCACCAAAGGAGTTCGAAATGTCATCTAGGTAGAGCGTAGCGATAACATTTTGGTCTTTGACCACCTCACAACGTTCAAATCCCTAAACAGAAAAAATGGCCTCGGCAACATGTCACGAAACGGTGGGAATCACTCAAGTCGACGTGTGCTGATGGTGGAATATAGGCAGAAATTACAGAACACCTCTTTTCCAGGTGTAGCTGCATTGCACCTGCATGAAAAGAGGTATTTATATCGAATAGAACCAAAACATAATAGAATACCTAGTGAAAATATAGCATCCTTCTGCTCGGAAGCTATCACGGGGTGGTGAGGTCGCGAAACCCTTACACCCCTTCAGGGTGGTCAGGAACAACACGCCCAGCATTGTCTCCTGAAGAAAAATAGCTAACGGGGAACGGGAGAAAAGATCCTCCGCAGCTCCTCCAAATTGACCCAGAGCCCGTAGCAATTCCATTGAATGAATGTTTCCCAGGCCTAGCTCAGAAGAGTTGCGGGGTTGTTTTTTTAGGAGCCCATCTGGCGACTGCCTACTTAAGCATAAGTCGCCGTACTCACCACAGACTACTACTAAGCTACATTAAAAAATAAATAATATAGAAACCAGTCGTTGCAATAAGGTGCAGGTGAGTGCTCTATCAAATGACGGTGCGTCCCGCGAGGTTGTCCAATTTGAAAAAGACAGAAAGCAGCCGGAAGCCGTCGCTTCATTTTTTTTTTATAGAGCCCATCTGGCAACCGCCCACTTGGGCATCAGTCGCCGGAAACACGACAGCCTAGAACTAGGCTACTTTAAAATAAATATATGAAAACATAACAATGATAAAAATGGGAAAAACTTAACAATTAGGAAGCAATCTCAGGCCGCGGGGGGAGGTCTTCCTCACCCCTGTGCACGAGCGTGCAACCTACAAAGAAAACAATAACGAACAAAGAAAAATTAAATAGAACCTTCTTAAATAAAAGGGAAAAGCCCGGCCTTGCCCCAAAGGTCAACAAGTCCACCAGTCAATGTGCACGCACCAGTCCTGAGTACAAAGGACAGTCGGTAGCAACCCAGACCATCCCGGTACCGGGACAGGTAACGTGCGCGAAGATCACCCAGACTGGACATTCAACAAGAATGTGCCGAACAGTCTGGAGAATGACGCAGCCGTCGCAATAGGGCGCAGACCAGCGCTCCATTAAATAGCGATGCGTCACACGAGTGTGTCCGATTCGGAGACGACAGAAAGCGACCTGACCGTCGCCGCATTGGGGGATAGGTCCATGGGAATATTCGCTGCGAAATAGCACGCAACTTTAAGTTCCCTTCGACCGTCTCCCATCTTCTTTGCCAAGCAGTCCAAAGAGCTGCCCGTATTCCTGCCATGTATTCGGTGTGAGGAAGAGCGAAACGCTGGTCCGATCGCAGAGTCCTCGCGGACTCTTTGGCGCCCTCATCGGTGCGCTCATTCCCCGCAATTCCTACATGTCCAGGAACCCAACAGAAGATAATCTCGACATCTGCCTGGTTCTCAAAAACCGTGGTGTCACGGATATCACGAACCAGGGGATGCGGAGATTTCAATGCCCCGAGAGCACTCAGGGCACTTTGTGAGTCGCTATAGATCACAATTCGGTCTTCGAACCGGGCACGTCGCGTAATCTGCCGTACTGAGTGGTGTATTGCCACCAGCTTGGCCGTGAAGACAGAGGCAGCGCCTGGCAGAGCCCCGCTGACTTCAAACTAAGGGGATACGGCGTGGAAGCCGACCCCCTCTTGGACCTTGGAGCCATCCGTATACACTGGCACGGTTCCAGCATGACACGAGGTGTGCTCCAAAAAGGTCGAACGCAATACACCCGGCGTCGTACAAGCTTTGAGAGCAGAGGCGTGGCGACAAATAGCCAAATGTGGTACCCTCCAGGGTGGCGTCCTGGGCAGAACCAGAGGCGCCACCGGCCCTAGAGCTATATCTAGCTCTCGAAGGAGTTTCCTGGCCATAAACCCAAAGGGCTTAGGGTAAGACTGGCATCTCTCCGCGGCATAGGCACCATCGAGATCAGCTGCGGATGCTGTAAAAGCTGTTGGCAACTGAGGGAAGGTCCAAGCTCACGCGTACAGGCGAGTGATGCACTGCACGTGGCGCAGAGCGAGTGGCATCTGCCCAGCATCGACCAACAGGCTCTCAATGGGGGAAGTGCGGAAGGAACCGGTCGGAATGCAAAGGCCAGTGTGGTGGATCGAATACACCTTCCGCTTTAAACGCTGGGCTGCGGATGCATAAAACTCGCATCCGTAGTCGAGCTTCGAACGAACAAAGGATCGATAAAAAAGTAGGGCAGTAGCCCTATCAGCACCGCAAGGGCTGAACGTCACGGAACGGAGAATGTCAATGGCGCGGGTACAAAAGACCCTAAGGCTGCGAATATTAGCCTCCTAGGTGAGGCGTAGGTCGAATACAAGACCAAAGAAATGGTGCGATTCGGCCACATACAGGCGCACCCCATTAAGAAACAAATCTGGGTTAGGGTGAAGCCGTGGATGGCGGCAGAAGTGCACCACCTTAGTCTTGGTCAAAGAAAACCAAAACCTGTGCGCTTTTGCAGAGTGAGAGACGCGATTCAATGCCTGTTGGAGTCGACGCTTAAGGGTTGGCATCTGGGCCGCGCCAAAAGAGATCGAAAGGTCTCTAACGTAGAGAGTAGAGAGAACATCTTTCGGCAGCACCAAGGTGATGCCTTTGATGCTCAGGGCAAAGAGTGTGATACTGAGGAAACTTCCTGCTCCTTTGGGCCGGAGAGGGCTCCCCCCACCCGTACATGGAATCGACGATCTCGCAAAAATCAAGATATAAACATTGGGAGGCGTCCCCTCGCCCCCTTCGTGTGGAGAGTCTCCATGATACCGTATCGCCATGCGATATCATAGGCATTCTCCAGATCGAAAAACATCGTGGCCTAGTGCTTTCTACGAAGGGAAGCCTCGCAGACGGCATTTTCTAGTCGGAGCAGAGCATCTGACGTGGAGTGGAACTTGCGGAAGCCGCACTGTGCAAAAGACAGATGGCCTCCGTTGTTCAGGAAAAAGGCTAATCTAAAATTTACCAATTTCTCCATCAACTTGCACACGCAAGAGGTTAGAGAGATTGGGCGAAAACCGGTCGGAGTAGAGTGATCTCTCCCCGGTTTGCGAAAGGCGAGCACAGTAGCGATTCGCCAGGAATCTGGGAGAAGACTCTCTACCCAGATCCTGTTAAACAAATCTAACAGAAAGGCCATGCCTCGCTCACCCAGGTGTAAAAGCATGGCGTATTGGACATCGTCCGGACCATGGGCGGTGTCCGCGCACTAAGCGAGAGCGGAGCGCAACTCACTCACAGTAAACTTGTCGTTAAAGGGTTCTCCGCCTTTGTAGGTAAAGTCCAGCCGGCGGCCTTCGGCGACATCACGACGTGCATTGAATGCTGGCGGAGCAGCATCCTGGCTAGAGAATGCGGAAAAAGCGATCGCTAAGGATTTCGCCACGGACGCGGGGTCCTAGATTGCGGTCCCATTTTCCTGGAAAATGGAACTTGCCCTGAATCCTTTGACTCGCTTCGACACCTCTGCTAAATGGGTCTTCCCGTTAAGTAAAGACATGTATGCCCGCCAAGAAAAGCGGCGGGTGTGCTTCGAAATATACCGAAACCTAGCCCTAGCCCGACGAAATTCTGTGACAGTGAAATCGTTCGGGCGCCGCTTATAGCGCATGTATGCATAACGCTTCTGCTTGAGGGCCGTCTGACACTCGGCCGACAACCATGGGAGTGGTCGGCGTTGCAAAATGGCTAGACGTCCTAGGAATAGTAGTCAGGCCCACGGCGATGGGGTTGCAGGAGAAGAACTCAACGGCCTCATCTACTGACCTTAACTCCTCGACTGAGATAGAGAATTCAGTCATTTCCTGAAATGCAGGCCACCGCGCCCGCGCCAAGCACCACCGAGGTGCTCTCTCAGGCGGCAGTTGCCCTGAAAATGATATTTGAATTCGAAAGTGATCACTACCATGGAGCTCATCGACCACCCCCCAATCAAAATAAGGCTGTGCATCCGAAGAGCACAAAGATAGGTCAAGGCAAGAAAATGAAGCGGTTCTCTGAAAGTGATGCGTAAACTCATCCATGTTTAGGACACCTAACTCAAGCTCTTCGATCACATCAAGCTCTCCCCAGAGAGGATGCTTGCCGTTCAGATCTCCAAGCAAGAGAAAGGGCCTCGGCAACCGTGCCATGACGCGACGGAAGTCCCCCACGTCGAAGTAAGCTGACGGTGGAATGTACGCAAAACTGATAGTATACCTCCTATCCAATTGAGGCTGCACAGCCACTGCCTGAAAGGAGGTGTCTAAAGAGAAAGGAAGAACAGAGTCATCATGCCGTGTGTAAACCACGCATCTCCCAGCCCTGCCATCCCGTGCTGGTGGGGTCGCAAGACCCTTATACCCGGCATGGAGGGCAGGGGGCACGTGCCTAGCATGGTCTCCTGCAAAAAGATAGGGAACGGGGAACGGGACGAGACGAGCGTCCGCATCTCGTCCCAGTTGGCCCGGAGTCCACGGCAATTCGATTGAAGGAATATGCCCTCCAAGCCTAGCTCGAAAGAGACGCGGGGGCACTCCTCGAAAAGAAGACCCTCACGGGAAAGGCCGTACGCTTCCCGGAGGCAGAACCCCGGGCGCTGTTGGCCGGACAAAGCGCTGAAGGCGCTGTTGCATTCGAGGACGTATTAGGGAAGATTCGCCTCGCCATGCGAGTCTTTTTCTTCCTTCGCCTCGAAACCTTAGGTGGGCGTTCCGGCTTCGGAGGCGGCGGTCCCTCTTTTCGAGGAGCCACCATCTCCAAGCCAATCGCTCCACCTCTAGGCGTGGGCGAAGGAACCAAAGCTCCTTTGTTGCTGTCCTCTTTTCGGGGGACAGCTTTCGAACTCCGGAAGATGGCCTGGCGACCAGGTATAGGGGTTGTTCTCCCCTATGAGTCTAACGACTCTGTGGAGGCGCGTGGCCGTTTCGCCTTACGGGAAACGGTCACGCTGGGAGAAGAAGGGGGGAAGCCCTGGTTTTACCCAGGACTGGGTATGAACCCTTTTTGCCGCCAGCTTTACCAGAGGATCGCATGGGTTGAGTAGAGTCCGCAGAAGGGCTCCGAATGATCGCCGAAGCAACCGTGCTCGTTCGCCTGGATGAGCCAGGAGCAGAGGGTGCTTTTCTAACTATTGAGGCATATGACGTCCCAGGCAGAGCCGGGCGCGCCAGGACCAAGTTCTTAGCCTCGCGGAATAAGATTCGAGCCTGGGCCTGAAAGTCCAGGATTTCTTTCTCGAGGAGTTATGCACCACATTTCTTCGAATAAGATGGGTGCGGTTTACAGCAATTGACACACTTGGCCACACTTGATTTAGACTTATCGTGTACGACCTTGGAGCAATTTACACAGACTTCGGGTGACCGCGACTTTGCAAGTCTACAAGATCGATTCGTATGGCCGAAGCGGTGACAGTAATAGCACCGCCGCGGCAGGGGCACGAATGCCTTCACGCGGTAGCGGTACCAAACAGCACGCACTTACTCAGGGAGCTTGTCACAGTCTAACATGACGAAGAGTGTAAGGATGGGTCTCGAGGCCCCTCCCTGTTTTCTCATCACACGTTTGACCTTGACCACCCCATGGTCGGCCAGCTCTAAGGTGATGTCCTCAATGGAGTGGTCAACGAGTTCCCTCGCATAAACTACTCCTTTCACAAAGTTTATGGTAGACTGCGGCGTCACACTCACCGGGGTGCTATAAAGTGTCCGAAGAGCACATATATTGGCCACCTCGGTGGGATTCGCTGCATTCGCCAGAAGGCTCTTGTCTGAGAAACGGGTCGCCTTCGGCTCTCTACCAATTGCACTAGCTAATCCTCTCCTCTGATGGATCATGTTGACCTTGGCCAACATGGTGCCATCATTGGATCGAATAACGAGGAAGCGTTTGAAGCCAGCGGGCTCGAAAACACCAGGTAACCTTCGAATCAGGGGCCCCGATGTTATCGAGGCTCAGCTCTGTGCACTTTTGGTCTTAGTTTGGGGCATCCGCAACCGGGGGGGGCAGAGGGGCCGGATGTGCCGATCTTGGCTTGGTCGCTTGCCAAAGTGGCAGCAGACCCATCCGTCTCCGCAGCCCCCAAGGATGGAGAGGAGACCCTAGTCTTCTTATTCTTTTTCCTTTTTGGAGAGGAGGGTGGGGAATGTACCTGCTTCTCACCTCCAACGACAGAAGCCCCTAGACCAGATGGACTGGCCTCAGCCAGGTCCTTCTCCGAAATGGAGAAGTTTCAGGTGGTCGCAGGACACCGTCCTGAGGAGATCCCTCCCCTCCTAGTACTGCCTCAGAAACCATAGCCGTTTGAGGAGGACCTTGCATAGGGGCGGATTCGGGCTCGATGTTTGGCACCGAGCCTTGATTCCTCCCCCATGGAAGGCCCTACCATCTGAGGCTGGGTTTCCTCAAGGACCATGTCTATCACAGGAGGGCCTCCTGTTGGCTATCCCCTCCCAGGACATCGCAGGTCCCCTTGGCAGTGTCGCCAGTCTTGTGTGAGGAGGCACAGGCCTTGAACCCGGCAAGGTTTAAAATTCTTGCCAGCAGGTCTTTTGTGGGAAGCAACCGAAGGGGCCTGGCTTCTTTCTCCCCCTAAGGGGGTTTGCCCTACCGAGCCGCTTACACAAGGGGCGGTCGACAATAGGCTGCCTGCTGGCTTTCTTGGCAGTCCCCTTAGAAAGAAAAGGAGGGACTGCCGCTGGAAATAGGGATGTGCCTGACAGCACCTCCAGAGAAGGGGGTGAGGGGGAGTCCCCTGCACCCGTCCTCTCCGGTTAAAGAAATATGATGGGTTCCCTGCGCAAGCACATGAGGGGCGACCTACATTTTTTTCGTTGGAGCTGCCCGAGGGCGGCTTCGTTGATGAGCAAGGGGAAGTTGAGGATTGTTTTTTTTTAGGTTGTGCATCATTGGGCATGGTGACCCTAAATTTTCTGCGAGACGCAATAGCTCCTCACCTCTCACAGTTGCCCGCACTGCAAGAGGTGCTTACAGGCCTGGCTGACCCAGGCACCGCCAGTTGGGACCACCCCTCCCGCCTGGTGGCCTGACAGTCCATCGGCATGGCGGCTCCACCTTAAACACGGCGTAAGAAGATAGATTGTGAAGAGGAGAGTAAAAGGGGATGTGAGGAAGGTATGGGTAGGGATGAACCAGGTTGTTAAAAAAAAACATCCCGAATCGAAGCTCAGGGGTTAGGGACCGTTGTCCCCTTCCCCCTTATCAGCTCCGATACGGGACGGTTGGCTTGAGAAGAAGGTCAGCATCTACCCTGTGAAATTAGAGGCTGATCAGAGAAATTTGTGGGAGAGGTTGTATGAAAAGCAAGGAAACAAGTGTTTTGAAGGAAGAAAAGGCTAAGCTAGGGTCGGACGGGGTGCTGAGTCCCGTCAGCCCGGCGGCCAGGATGGCAAATCGCCGCGCCCCTTACGGGGAGCCGTCGCTGCATTAGGGGGTATGTTCCATGGGAACAGTCGCTACGCAATGGCACGTAACTTTAAGTTCTCCTCGACCGTCTACCATATTCTTTGCCAAGCCGCCAGGAGAAGAGCCCATATTCCTGCCATGTAATCGGCAGGAGTTGCGGGAGTTCTCTTAAAACAGAAGACCCTACCCGGAATGGCCGCATACTTACCGAAGGCATAACTCCGATCGCTGTTGGCCGAACAGGTCGCTGTCGCTTACGAAGGCTTATCGTGGAAGGTTGTTCTCGCTAGGCGTGTCATTCCCAACCCAACACCTTGAAACCTTAGGCGGACGGTGCGGTTTCGAAGAAGAAGGTCCCATTTTAAAGTGGAGGCGTAGGAGCTGAAGCTACTCTGGTGCTCTCCTCCTTTAAGTGTACCTTGTTTGGAGGCCCCGAAGACGGCCTCATGACCACCTTCAGTGGAATAATTCTTGCTCAGCCAGCTCTTAGGTGAAGTCTTCTAAGGAGTAGTCTCAGAATTCCCTTGCATAAACAACTCTTTTCATGAAATTCAAGGTAGAGCGCGGCGTCATAGAATGTCCGAAGGGCACTAATAATGCCCTCATTTGAAGGTCCACCGCAATTGCCAGAAAGCTCCGGTACGAGAAATGAGTTAGCTTAGGCTCTCTACAAGTCAATCCAGCTAAAGCTCTCCTCTGATAGATCATGTGGCCTTTGGCCAACATGCTACCATCAAAGGAGCCAATAGCTAAATAGCCCTTGAAGTCAGCGGACTCAAAAACCCCATGTAATGTTTGAATTAAGGGCTCTGACGAAATCGTAGATCCGCTCACCGCACTTTTGAATTTGTTCTTAGTCTGGACCTGTCCCCCTCCATCCCCAAAGGCATCTCGCGGCAAGATATGCCGTGCTTGGCCTGGTCGCTTGCCAAAACAGCAGCAGACTCGTCCGCGGAGGGAAAGGAACCCCTTGCTTTCTTTGAGTTCTTCCTCGTGCTTTTCTTCTTTGAATAGGATGGAACCCGTTTCTCTCTTTTTCCGGAAGGGGTCCAAAGGCCGTACGTAATAGACTCGGTTAGATCTTTCAGCGAGATATAGATCTTGGCCGTCAAAGAGGCACCAGGAGCGGGAAGAGTTCCTTTATCTCCTTGAGAAGTTTCTCAGCCTGTGTTGCCTAAAGAGGGCCTTGCCCAGGGGCGGACTAAGGTTTAGTGTCTGAGACCGAGTAAAGATCTGTGATGGGCTCACCTCCGGGAACATCTCTACCTCAGGAGGTACTTCAAGCTTCCCCCACCCTCCACCCGCTAAAGGTATCAATAATCCCAATTGTACAGAGGGCCTATGGCTCGTCACTCGAGCCGGCATGCCGACGCGCATTAGTAGGAAAGGGGTAGTGGTCATCAGCTTCATGGACATCGGATCGATGAGGTATGTGGGCAAGCCCCAGGGGACTATGCTGCCTCTTACTCCCCTAAAGGGCTTTCGGTGGGCCACTTGGAGCATTGATGGGAGGACCGGGAACAAGTTGGCACATCCTCGATCTCCCTGTGTTCTTAGCGGTCCTGTGAGAAAGAAAAGTTGGACCCGCTGCAAGTTATTAGTCGCATCGACAGGAGGCAACTCTGTAAACGAGGGTAAAGGAGAACCCCCACACCAGACACTTCAAAATGAGAGGAAAAACAGCCTCTCCGTCCCAGAGCTTGAGCTGCCCGGGAGCTGTTCCGAAAATGGCAAAGGATAAGCCCCTTTGCCGCATTCAGGAGGTAGGACAGCTCCTGCATCTGCCAGTGAAGCTGTCATTTTGCTCTTCATACGCCCCACCACCAGTTGGCGAGGATTGAGAGGTAAGTAGTCGGATATGATGGTTAAACTTGGAAAACTATAAGCATACCTGTAGGGCACACATGTATTCACCTGAAGGGTGTACATGTAGACACCTAACACAACGGAACCCGAGGTAAGGGAGCCAGAGGTTAAACATTAGGAAACTGAGAATGTCTAGTGGTAATAAAAGTATTTCACCATTCTATAACAAAGATAGCCACAAAGTTAAACTAATATTAGCCTAATAATAAAGCTCCGCCTTCTAGAAATATTGGCCAATAACGAGGTACGGCAGTGTAGACGCCATCTAATCACAATTAAATAAAGGATTAATTTAAGCCAATCAGGAGGCGAGAGAATGGAATGAGCAAACAATCACGTGCGCCAACGTCATTTATAGGCGGAGTGTGAGGCTGACTTGATGAGTGTCTTCTCCACCTTTATAAAGGGGTAAGGAGAGTGTGTCTAGGATTATTATTATTATTATTATTATTATTATTATTACTATCTCAAGTGTTACGCATTATTAATTCAATAAGTCGATCATTATAATCGCCCGATCGCTCTACCATATTCCCGCATTACTTCGGTTTAAAATCGAAGTGTAAAACTATACTCGGAGTACTTCCTATTTTGGTGCAAAGTAAAATAAATAGACTGAGACTCGTTTACATCTATAAACAGATTCTTTTATTCATCCAAGCTGGTACCCTCTTTTTACCATTGCCGGTGGCAAGCGTTATCGCAATCCTACTAAGCTCACTTTTTGAGTGGAAACGTTAACATTAACCGGGTAACCAGACCCCCTAGTGGTATGAATGATTACCACTCAAGAGGCTAGCTTTTGTTAACATATAGGGGGTGGCAACAATAAAAGAGAAACAAGAAAGTCATCATCTATACCCCCCCCCCATAGACCAACATACGGCATTTTCTGATACGTGCCAACTAAAGAAAAAAAAATGGGGTTGGTGCGCTATATCCCAAGTTTAGCAGCTTACGCCTATCCTGTCTTGGGTTTTCGAACTTTTTAGCTTTTTAGGACAGCAACCTGGTTACCCAGTGGCTGATCGTAGATCCTAACTAGCCCACAAGATAGCCAGGGTGAACGGGGTGGATATCCTTACTAAGGGGGATGCGATAATCCTTGAAAGGACAGCCAGTATTTAAAGATGCTATGGAAGACCCACACACATTTAGTTGGCTTAGCAGCCAACAAGACAGTAAAGCATGCCCGCGTCAAGAAGTACAGCCTTATGCACCCGAGGACCACAGGGACGTAGGTGGTCATACGATTACACGCAAAGAAGAGGCTATTGGTGCAAAACCAATGTTCCAATTATTCGAGCTACAACGTCGTGCTAAGGCCTGGTCCCTTGCAACCTGCATTCGTTAAAGAGCGTTGTTTATAGTTCCAAAGCCTTTCTTTTGACATTGCCTAAGGTAGCTGGTTAGGTCCCTAAGCCTAGATAAAGGGTTGATGGGATAATTGGAGAGAAAAATGAATGCTGAGAGGGAGCAAAGAAACGCACCAACAAATTACCCCGGCGTACTCAGAGTACCCTACCCTGTGCTTTAATTGGTTTAGCGAACCATCCCATCCCTTTAATTTTTATTTGTTTACCTTTTTGAATCTCTCCTAATCTTAATCCTCAGATTAGTCAGATTTTCCCACGACCCTTTCCATTCTCCGTTTATGTAAACATTTTCTTTTGTGTGTTGTTGATAATTTAATTAACAAAACTCTATTTTATTAATGATAGCCATATTATTATCCTTGAGCTCAGTTCTACTTCTTAAGCATATTGAAGATAAATAACCTCGGTCAATCAGATTACCACGCACTCGAAATATTTGAATAATTTCCTCAACGAAACGTTATATATGGTATATCGTCGAGAGTCTATTCTACGACTTTATATATATATATATATATATATATATATATATATATATATATATATATATATATATATATATATATATATATATACTATTTAAATTTGCTATCAAGTGTGTAAGGTTTAACGCTATATCTTTGCAAACACTGGTCTCAGTCGAGTAAAGCATAGTGTTATTCGTTATAAGAATAGAGTATAGTAGTTCCCTTTTGTTTTAACGATTATTATCCCCTTTTTAAAACTTAAGAAGCTGGAGTAGCTCAAGGAACTGTTATAATAATTTGTTTGAGTTTTTTTGTGTTATTTTAGTCATTGGTTATCTAGGTCGAGAAAAGAATTACGAATAGGTCAGTGCCCATATTTTAGGTAGGCTAATTCTCTAGAAGGTATAATTCTTATTGCAAGGAATTTAGTTGGTTGATTATTGCGTCCCCAAGTGCAAATATGACTTAGTTCGAAATCTTAAAAGCGCAAGGAGAATCCTTGGGACTTTCCAGAAGAGAATTGATTGAGTACGTTCAAGAGGAGTAACGAACCGAAAAAGAAAAGTTAAGAGAAGAAAGGCAAAGAGAAAGAGAAAGAGAAATGCAACGAGAAGAAAGAGAAAGAGAAAGGTAAATCCAACGAGAAGAAAGAGAAAGAGAGGAACGGAAAAGACAAGCTGAGCTTCACCATCAGCTTGAAATGGCTAAAGTACAGGTCGAAATACAATCAGTCAGTTCACATTCAGAAGCCCAACCCACTCTCCCACTTAAGCTCCCCGATTTCAGGGATGGAGAGGATTTTGGAGCATTTTTAGCCCACTCCGAAAAGATCCTCGAGATCAATAACTTGGATCTGGAGGCTGAAGGTGTAGTAGGATTACTTCCACTTTTAAATTGTGAATTGCGCGAGATTTTCGTATCTTTACCATCTGAATGCACAATTGACTACAGCACCTTAAAAGCTGAGTTATTGGCCGCTCATAATATGACTCCCGATTTCTACCGACAAGAATTTCGAGGAGGTCGTATTAAACCCGGACAGACGTTCCGTCAATTCGGATAAATTCTTCAGAGGAATTTTAAATTCTGGTTAGAATCCTCAAAGGTTGATCCTAACTACGAGTCCTTAACAGACTTCGTGTTGCGGGATCAATTTTTGGCGTCTCTTCCGACGGAGATCCGCGCGTTCATCAAGGATCGTCGGTGCCAGACGTTTAAAGAGTGTACCAAAGAAGCGGATGTCTATGCCGCAAGCCATAATTTATACCCCAAGGAGAATCGAACTTCTCACCAATCCCCCAACCAGGAAAGAAGGAAGGATTCGCGCCCCTTCCCAAGAAAGCCGACGAAGTTTCCGGGCCCCGTAAAACCCCAAAACTTCTTCCCCTCAAACCAACAAGCGGACACCAAACCTCCCGTTAAGATTTCTCCTCCATCACTCTTCCCGAAGCGACCAATCATATGCTTCACCTGCGGTGTAGAAAACCACATGAGCTGGAATTGCCCCCAAAATTCTAGGCTTAAAAGCGGACCAGCCCACCAAGTTCACCAGATTAATGCCACCCCGGTTTCCTCGGTGGTTCAGACCCAAGCAGCAACATCTCCCCCTCCGTCAGGCCACCAGGTAAATTTTATTTTTGATAAAAGTTCAGCGGGAACTTTGAAATTTGAGGAGGGCAGCGTGAACGGCTGCCGTGTATCGACTCTCGTCAGGGACACAGGGTGCACGTGTTTCATCGTGCTGGACGAGCTCCTCCTCCCAGTGGACCCTAACTACGAAAAATTTGCAGGGGTACATGACTACCTTGGGCGGGCAAACCGATTCCCCGTCGTTAGATGTTACCTGCAGTGTCAGTATTATGATGGCTGGGCAGAAGTCATTTCAGCACCCATAAAATTCTGTTTCGTACTTATAGGACAGAGCCCTCAAGTAAGCTCCGACCCTGTGTCCCAGGCCGCCCTTACTCGAGGCCGAGCTAAGAAGGAAGCCCAGGAGTCCGTCCCCTTCAGAACTCCGATACCGTCCGAATTCTCGGAGATCCTTAACCAGGACTTTAGGTCGGCACAAAAGGAGTGTGAAGCACTAACACCCTTATGGGATGAGCCCAAAACAAGGACACGGAGACTGTCCGTGGACCCAAAGTCATCAGGTACCTGGAGCAAGGTGGCTTACTTTATCGATCCGCCGAGGACAGTAATAACGCTGTTACAACTGTCTTATGCCTTCCACGATCCCATGTCTCTATAGTGCTCAAAATAGCTCATGACAGCATCTTTTTCCGGTCATTTTAGTCATACCAAAATGGGTCAGCGTATTTTTAAATATTTTTATTTGCCAAGTGCTGCAGCTGACATCTTAAAGCATTGTCGATCGTGCGATGTGTGTCAGAAGACGTCCGCTAAGGTGCGAGTCAAACCTGCTCCCTTACAAAGGGGACCAGTCATAACTGAACCCTTCTCTAGAGTGGCCATCAACCTGGTTGTCCCTATCCACCCCCCTTCGAGTGAAGGGCACAGCTATATTTTTACCTTAGTAGACTTTGCTACCCGTTTTCCCGAGGCTGTCCCCCTTCGCTGAATCGATAGTATTTCTTGGGCCGAGGCCCTCATTTCCATCTTTTCAAGGGTAGGCGTCCCCAAGGAAATACTCTTCGACATAGGACGACAATTCACCTCCGAGTTGATGGAGTACGTAGGGAAGCTGCTCATGGCAAAGCCCCTTTTTACCACCCTCTTCCGGCCACAGACAAACGGGATGTGCAAGAAATTAAATGGAAATTTGAAATCCATTATTAAGAAGATTTGTGCCGAGCAGCCCCGCGAATGGCACCGATATCTCCTGGTCGCCCTATTTGCCTATCGGGAAATTCCTCACCGTATATTAGGCTTCGCCCCGTTCGAGCTCCTTTATGGACGTAATGTACGCGGGCCACTCAGCATTTTAAAGGAGTTGCTAATCAAGCCCCAACTGGATCAAGAACTCCAGTCATCCTACGCCTATGTCTTGGATCTACGCCAGAGGCTCGAGAAATGCGCAAACATCGCCTATGAAAATGCAGATGTCAATTTGGAAAAATACAAAACCTATTTTGATGTCAGGTCCGAAGATCGGAAATTTAAGCCCGGTGATGAAGTACTCCTGCTCCTTCCCACAGCGAGTAATATATTACTGAGCCAATAGAAAGGTCCGTACTCAGGCCGCCAGGTACGAGGACCGGTAGATTACCTCATTGGTACCCCAGCAGGCGATAAGCTCTACCACGTCAACTTATTGAAAAAGTACCAACAACGCGCCCATGGAGATACGTTCGGAGCACTGGACGAAACATCGGCGCTTGAAGAGGATTACCCCGCGGAGTCCCTTAATGTCATACAGACAGTGTGCATCCAACCTGATGCCGATTACCCTCTTCCTTCCCTGCCAGGAGAGTCTTTTTAACCCTCTGACCTGGATATCGACGCGCAGCTTACACCACATCAAAAGAGTCAGCTACAAGAACTATTATTTCAGTTCGACGACGTTATTTCAGAGAAGCCTGGATGTGTTACTAGTTTCGAGCATGATATTAAATTAACGACCTTAGAACCTGTCCGTTCAAAACCCTATCCTATGCCGATTATGTTACGCCAAGCTTTTAAAGCCGAAGTCGATAATTTGATTAGTTTATACATAATAGAACCTTCCACCTCTAGTTATTGTTCCCCAATCGTCATGGTCAAGAAACCTGATGGCTCTTATCGGATGTGCATCGACTTCCGGAAGTTAAATTCGGTAACTGTGTGCAGCGCCGAGCCCATCCCGTTTGTAGACCAAAACCTCCACCTTTTTGAAAACGCCAAGTTCATCTCAGAACTTGATTTGTGCAAGGCGTATTATCAAATTCCCCTCCGGCCCGATGTGAAAGCATATACCGCCTTTGCAACTGAGAAAGGCTTAATGCAATTTAAGCGCCTTCCTTTTGGCCTCGTGACCGCTTGTAGTAACTATAACCGTCTCATGAGAAGGTTGTTAGATGGACTTCCGAATGTCTCCTTTTACTTCGATAACGTCTACGTCGCTACTCATGAATGGAGTCATCATTTAACCACCCTATTAGCTCTCTTCGAGCGACTACGCGAAAATGGCCTCACCATTGGCCAGGGCAAATGCCAATTTGCCCACGAAACTATAAAATACTTGGGTTTTAAAATAGGACAAAGCCAGTTAGGTCCACAGGAAGACAAGATTAAGGCAATCGCCGACATGCCCCTCCCGAATACTAAGAACAAATTAAGATCATTCTTAGGATCAGCTTCTTACTATCGGCGATTTCCCCGAATTTCGCTGCAATTTCGGCGCCCCTCAGCACCCTTTTAAAAAAGAATTCCCCCGATCGTCTACGTTGGAATGATGTCGCTGTTTCTCATTTTAATCAGCTCAAGAGTAAGCTCATTTCTGCCCCCATTTTAAAGTTGCCCAACCCGGAAAAATCCTTTGCGATTAAGACCGACGCGAGCAACGAGGGCATTGGAGGTGTACTCCTTCAATATGAGGATGACGAAACGAGTCATCCAGTTGCATATGCTAGTCGCCAGTTATTACCACGCGAAAAGAGATATGCCACTATAGAGAAGGAAGATCTAGCAATTATATGGGTTATTGACAAGTTTAAAATGTACTTGATAGGAAAAGAATTTCAGATAGAAACTGACCGCCACCCGTTGGCCTATATTCTAATGTACGGCACTCCAACGGCCGAATTATGCGCTGGAGTCTAATCTTGCAAGAGTACGAATTTAAGATAAATTATATAAAAGGATCCGATAATCAGGTCGCTGACGCACTCAGTAGGAATGCGTTACCAAATAGTGTAGATTAATTTGAAATTCGTAGGATTAGGATCTCCATGTATGTATATACCGTCATGTACGACTTAAATTAGATTCTCTTGTAATATAATTACTTAATGTATATGTCTGAATTTTGTGACTCAATGTCTATTTTTTTCGTATGTGTATATTTTTGTATCCATTAAATTACGTATAAATTATTTTGTCCCATATGTACTAATTTTATATTATTTCATTGTTCCATGTCTCTTGTATGGTTAAGTTTGTATTAAAGGTTAGTTTCCCCTATAATCAAAAGATCAACATAATCATATGTATTGAGGTAATACTAGCTAGGTGCATGAAGGTACGGTGGGTGCAAGAAAGCGAGTCCTTCACAACGGAGCTCTATGGTTGTCCCTTCTCTCTTTTTTTTTCGAAGTGACAACTTCCCTTGGAATGGAGGGGTGTGATAGAACGGTCTGATGCCGCTTAAATTCAGCCGCTATCACATGGTTAGAAACATTGCTACCCACGTGCATCTTCGAGAGCAAGCAGGGCGCGTTATCGCCACCTGAGTCAATATTTAACCGAGGAGGTCATTCCCCCCCTCCCCCCCGTTTCGCCTCAATTCATCGATCTCGCCAGATTGAGTTAGGCTTACGGGTAGATAAGGTATTTTCCCAAGCGCGACCGGAGCATTCCCCCGAGTCTCCCACTCAATTGTCCCCTACGCCAAGGAGATGGCTCCGGGTACTTATACAAGCGCATTTCCCAATAAGAGGAGATCAGATCAAGATTATCTTTGCGAGGCATCACGCCGATCCAGTATCACCTTGTGCACCTCGACATCCAGCATTATTGTCCAGAAGAGGACAATATCCCTTGAGTGCCAAGGTTCGTGCATTCGAGACGCCAAGTCAATAAGGCCCCGTCCCCTGTTGTTCAGAAAGAGAACAACGTTAGAACAGCCATTGTTCTTTGAGCCCTTTTACAAGAAACAGTTCTTACCCTCCCCCTCCTGTTGTCAAGAAAGAGAACGTTAGAAAAGCCATTGTTCTTTGAGCCCGTTAACAAGAGACGGTTCTCACCCCCTCTGTTGTTCAGAAGAGAACGTTAGAACAGCTATTGTTCTTCAAGCCCGTTCGTCAAGAAACGGTTCTCATTCCTAAGACATCACGTCAGGATAATTTAATTCCCCCTTTTTAACGTTCTTCAAGAGGACGATTGGTTTCAACGATTTTTTTTTTTTTTTTTTTTATAGAGCCCATCTGGCAACTACCCACTTGGGCATAAGTCGCCGAAAAACACGACAGCCTAGAATTAGGCTACTTTAAAGTTAAAATATGAAAACTTAACAATCAATATAAATTTGAAAAACTTAACAATCGAAGCAATCTCCGGCAGCGGGGGGAGGTCCCCCTCACCCCGGTGCAGGAGAGTGCAATCTAAAACAAAACAATAACAAAAAAAGGAACCTTAAATAAAGGGGAGAAGGCCGGCCTCCCCCCAAAAGTCAATAAGTCCACCAGTCATGGTGCACGCACTCGTCCCGAGTACAAGGGACAGGCGGTAGCGACCCCGCCCATCCCGGTACCGAGACAGGTATCGTGCACGAAGATCACCCAGACTGGGACATTCGACAAGAATATGCCGAACAGTCTGGGGGACGACGCAGTCGTTGCAATAGGGCACATGCGAGCGCTCCACCAAGTAACGATGCGTCACACGAGTGTGTCCGATTCGAAGACGACAGAAAGCAACCTGAAGCCGCCGCGGCATTGGGGGATAGGTCCATGGGAACAGTCGCGGCGCAATGGCACGCAACTTTAAGTTCCCCTCGACCGTCTCCCATCTTCTTTGCCAAGCAGTCCGAAGAGCTGCCCGTATTCCTGCCATGTAGTCGGTGTGAGGAAGAGCGAAACGCTGGTCCGGTCGCAGAGTCCTCGCGGACTCTTTGGCGCCCTCATCGGCGCGCTCATTCCCCGCAATTCCTACATGTCCAGGAACCCAGCAGAAGATAATCTCGACATCTGCCCGGCTCGCCAAAACCGTGGCGTCACGGATTTCGCGAACCAGGGGATGCGGAGATTCCAATGCCCCGAGAGCACTCAGGGCGCTTTGTGAGTCGCTATAAATCACAATCCGGTCTCCGAACCGGGCACGTCGCGTAATCTCCCGTACCGAGTGGTGTATTGCCACCAGCTCGGCCGTGAAGACAGACGCAGCGCCTGGTAGAGCCCCGCTGACTTCAAACAGAGGGGATACGGCGTGGAAGCCGACCCCCTCTTGGGACTTGGAGCCATCCGTATACACTGGCACGGTACCAGCGTGACACGATGTGTGCTCCAAAAAGATCGAACGCAATACTCCCGGCGCAGTACAAGCTTTGGGAGCAGAGGCGTGGCGACAAATAGCCAAATGTGGTACCCTCCAGGGTGGCGTCCTGGGCAGAACCAGGGGCGCCACCGGCCCGAGAGCTATATCTACCTCTCGAAGGAGTTTCCTGGCCCTAAACACAAAGGGCTTAGGGTATGACTGGCGTCTCTCGGCGGCATAGGCACCATCGAGATCAGCTGCGGATGCAGTGAGAGCTGTTGGCGACTGGGGGAGGCGCCGGGCTCGCGCGTACAGGCGAGTGATGCACTGCACGCGGCGCAGAGCGAGTGGCATCTCCCCAGCATCGACCAACAGGCTCTCAATGGGGGAAGTGCGGAAGGCACCGGTCGCAAGGCGAAGGCCGGTGTGGTGGATCGAATCCACCTTCCGCAATAAACGCTCGGCTGCGGATGCATAAAACTCGCATCCGTAGTCGAGCTTCGAGCGAACAAAGGATCGATAAAAAAGTAAGGCGGTAGCCCTATCAGCGCCCCAAGCGCTGAACGTCACGGAACGGAGAATGTCCATGGCGCGGGTACAAGAGACCCTAAGGCTGCGAATGTGAGCCTCCCAGGTGAGGCGTCGGTCGAATACAAGACCAAGGAAACGGTGCGACTCAACCACATCCAGGCGCACCCCATTAAGAAACAAATCTGGGTCGGGGTGAAGCCGTGGATGGCGGCAGAAGTGCACCACCTTAGTCTTGGCCAAAGAAAACCGAAACCTGTGCGCTTCGGCATAGCGAGAGACGCGGTTCAATGCCTGTTGGAGTCGGCGCTCCAGAGTTGGCATCTGGGCCGCGCCAAAAGAGATCGAAAGGTCGTGCACGTAGAGCGTAGCGAGAACATCTTCCGGCAGCACCGAGGTGATGCCGTTGATGCTCAGGGCAAAGAGTGTGACACTGAGGACACTTCCCTGCGGGACACCCTCTTCCTGCTCCTTTGGGCCGGAGAGGGCTCCCCCCACCCGTACGCGGAATCGACGATCTCGCAAAAATTCAGATATAAACATTGGGAGGCGTCCCCTCGCCCCCATCGTGTGGAGAGTCTCCATGATACCGTATCGCCATGCGGTATCATAGGCTTTCTCCAGATCGAAAAACACCGTGGCGTAGTGCTGTCTACGAAGGAAAGCCTCGCAGACGGCATTTTCCAGTCGGAGCAGAGCATCCGACGTGGAGTGGAACTTACGGAAGCCGCACTGTGCAGAAGACAGATGGCCTCCGCTGTCCAGGAAATAGGCTAATCTAACATTTACCAATTTCTCCATCAACTTGCACACGCAAGAGGTTAGAGAGATTGGGCGGAAACCGGTCGGAGTAGAGTGATCTCTCCCCGGCTTGCGAAAGGCGAGCACAGTAGCGATTCGCCAGGAGTCTGGGAGGAGACCTTCCACCCAGATCCTGTTGAACAAATCTAATAGAAAGGCCATGCCTCGCTCACCCAAGTGTCGAAGCATGGCGTACGGGACATCGTCCGGACCATGGGCGGTGTCCGCGCACGAAGCGAGAGCGGAACGCAACTCACTCACAGTAAACTTGTCGTTGAAGGGTTCTCCGCCTCTGGAGGTAAAGTCCAGCCGGCGGCCTTCCGCGACATCACGACGTGCATTGAATGCTGGCGGAGCAGCATCACGGCTAGAGAATGCGGAAAAAGCGGTCGCTAAGGATTCCGCCACGGACGCGGGGTCCGAGATTGCGGTCCCATTCTCCTGGAGAACGGGAGGGGGGTCCTGCGAGAACTTGCCCCGAATCCTTTTGACTCGCTTCCACACCTCAGCTAAAGGGGTCTTCCCGTTAAGTGAAGACACGTATGCCCGCCAAGAAGAGCGGCGGGCGTGCTTCGAAATATACCGGAACCTAGCCCTAGCCCGACGAAATTCAGCGACGGTGAAATCGTTCGGGCGGCGCTTATAGCGCATGTAGGCATAACGCTTCTGTTTGAGGGCCGTCTCACACTCGGCCGACCACCATGGGAGTGGTCGGCGTGCAAAACGGCCAGACGTCCTAGGAATAGTAGTCAGGCCCACGGCGATGAGGTTGCCGGAGAAGAACTCGACGGCCTCATCTACCGACCTAAACTCCTCGACTGAGATAGAGAATTCAGTCATTTCCTGAAATGCAGGCCACCGCGCCTGCGCCAAGCACCACCGAGGTGGTCTCTCAGGCGGCAGTTGCCCTGAAAATGATATTTGAATGGGAAAGTGATCACTACCATGGAGGTCATCGACCACCCCCCAATCAAAATCAGGCTGTGCATCCGAAGAGCACAAAGATAGGTCAAGGCAAGAAAATGAAGCGGTTCTCGGACAGTGATGCGTAAACTCATCCACGTTTAGGACACCCATCTCAAGCTCTTCGATCAGATCGGCAAGGACTTGTCCCCTGGGATTTATGGTGTAATCTCCCCAGAGAGGATGCCTGCCGTTCAGATCTCCAAGCAAGAGATAGGGCCTCGGCAACCGTGCCACGACGCGGCGAAAGTCCCCCGCGTCGAAGTCAGCTGACGGTGGAATGTACGCAGAAATGATAGTATACCTCCTATCCAGGTGCAGCTGCACAGCCACTGCCTGAAAGGAGGTATCTAAAGAGAAAGGAAGAACGGAGACATCATGCCGGGTGTAAACCGCGCATCCCCCAGCCCGGCCGTCCCGCGGTGGTTGGGTCGCAAGACCCTTATACCCCGGGAGGGCAGGCAGGGGGCACGCGCCTAGCATGGTCTCCTGCAAAAAAATAGCTAACGGGGAACGGGATGAGGCGAGCCTCCGCAGCTCCTCCCAGTTGGCCCGGAGTCCACGGCAATTCCATTGAAGGAATATGCCCTCCAGGCCTAGCTCGGAGGAGACGCGGGGGCCCTCCTCGAATTGAAGACCCTCACGGGAATGGCCGTACGCTTCCCGGGGGCAGAACCCCGGGCGCTGTTGGCCGGACAAAGCGCTGAAGGCGCTGTCGCCTTCGAGGACTTATTGGGGGAGGTTGGGCTCGCCATGCGAGTCTTTTCCTCCCTCCGCCTCGAAACTTTAGGCGGGCGTTGCGGCTTCGGAGGCGGGGGGCCCTCTTTTCGAGGAACCACCGTCTCCGAGCCACTCGCTCCACCTCGGGGCGTGGGCAAAGGGGCCGAAGCTCCTTTGTTGCTGTCCTCCTTTCGGGGAACAGCTTTAGGAACCCCGGAAGATGGCCTAGCGACCATCTTCAGGGGTGTTGCCTCCTGTGAGTCTAACGACTCGGTGGAGGCGCGTGGCCGTTTCGCTTTACGCGAAACGGCCACGCTGGGGGAAGAGGGGGGAGCCCTGGTTTTAGCCGGGGCAGGGTATGAACCCTTTTTGCCGCCAGCTTTACCAGGGGAGCGCCCAGGTTGGGTAGAGCCCACAGAAGGGCTCCGAATGGGCGCGGAAACAACCGTGCTCGTTGGCCTGGATGGGCCAGGAGCAGAGGGTGCCTTTCTAACTATTGAGGCATATGACGTCCCAGGCAGAGCCGGGCGCGCCAGGACCAAGTCCTTTGCCTCGTGGAATGAGAGTCGATCCTGGGCCTGAACGGCCAGGATTTCTTTCTCAAGGAGATATGCACCACATTGCTTCGAAGAAGCAGGGTGCGGCTCTCCGCAATTGACACACTTGGCCACACACGATTTGGACTTATCGTGTGCGACCTTGGAGCAATTTACACAGACTTCGGGTGACCCCGATTTTGCACGTCTACATGATCGATTCGTATGGCCGAAGCGGTGACAGTAATAGCACCGCCGCGGCAGTGGCACGAATGCCTTCACGCGGTAGCGGTACCAACCGGCACGCACCGACTCAGGGAGCTTGTCACAGTCGAACGTGACGAAGAGTGTAGGGGTGGGTCTCGAGGCCCCTCCCTGTTTTCTCATCACACGTTCGACCTTGACCGCCCCATGGTCGGCCAGCTCTAGGGTGATGTCCTCAATGGAGTAGTCAACGAGTTCCCTCGCATAAACTACTCCTTTCACAAAGTTCATGGTAGAGTGCGGCGTCACACTCACCGGGGTGCCATGAAGTGTCCGAAGAGCACTTATCTTGGCCGCCTCGGCGGGATTCGCCGCATTCGCCAGAAGGCTCCCGTCCGAGAAACGGGTTACCTTCGGCTCTCTACCAATTGCACTAGCTAATCCTCTCCTCTGATGGATCATGTTGCCCTTGGACAACATGGTGCCATCAGTGGAGCGAATAACGAGGAAGCGCTTGAAGCCAGCGGGCTCGAAAACGCCAGGTAACCTCTGAATCAGGGGCCCCGATGTCATCGAGGCTCCGCCCTGTGCATTCTTGGTCTTAGTCGTAGTCATGGGCTCCGCACACGAGGGGGTAGAGGGGCCGGATGTGCCGATCTTGGCTTGGTCGCCTACCAAAGTGGCAGCAGACCCATCCGTCCCCGCAGCCCCCGCGGATGGAGAGGAGCCCCGAGTCTTCTTCGTCTTTTGAGTCTTTTTCTTTTTAGGAGAGGAGGGCGGGGAATGAACCCGCTTTTCACCTCCGCCGGCAGAAGTCCCCAGGCCAGATGGACCAGCCTCAGCCAGGTCCCTCTCCGAAATGGAGAAGGTCCTGGTTGTCGTAGGGGCACCTGTCGGAGGAGATCCCTCCCCTCCTTCTACTGCCTCGGAGCCCTCAGCCATTTGAGGAGGACCTTGCATAGGGGCGGATTCGGGTTCGGTGCTTGGCGCCGAGCCCGAATTCCCCCCCATGGAAGGCCCTACCGTCTGGGGCTGGGTCTCCTCAAGGACCATGTCTATCACAGGAGGGGCCTCCAGTTGGCCATCCCCTCCCAGGACATCGCAGGTCCCCTTGGCAGTATTGTCACTAGTCAGGTGGTGTGGGGAGGCACAGGCCTTGACCCCAGCAAGGTTCAAAATTCTTGCCAGCAGGTCTTTTGAGGGAAGCGACCGAAGGGGCCTGGCTTCCCTCTCCCCCCTAAGGGGGTTTGCCCTACCGAGCCGCTTGCACGAGGGGCGGTCGGCAATGGGCTGCCTGCTGGCTTTCTTGGCAGTCCCCTTAGAAAGCAAAGGAGGGACTGCCGCTGGAGATAGGGAGGTGCCCGAAAGCACCTCCAGAGAAGGGGGTGAGGGGGAGTCCCCTACACCCGTAGGCGTAGGAGAGGAGTAAGCCTCCTCTCCGGTTAAAGAATTATGGAGGGTCCCTTGCGCAAGCACAAGGGGGGGGACCTCCATTTTCTCGGTGGAGCTGCCCGAGGGCGGCTCCGTAGATGTTTTTGGGGAAGTTGGGGGTTGGGGTTTTTGTTTTTTTTCATACATGGGCATGGTGACCCTCTTTTGATTACGGGACGCAATAGCTCATCACCTCTCGCAGTTGCCCGCACTGCGAGAGGTGCTTACAAGCCCGGCAGAGCCAGGCGCCGCCATTCGGGACCACCCCTCCCGCCTGGTGGCCTGGCAGTCCTTCGGCATGGCGGCTCCACCTTGGACACGGCGTAAAAAATATAGGTTGTGAAGAGGAGAGGAAAAGGGATGTGAGGAAGATGTGGGTGGGGATGAAGCAGGTTGTTAAAAAAACCCCATCCCGAACCGGAGCTGAGGGGTTAGGGAACAATGTCCCCTCCCCCCCTCAGCCCCGATCCGGGGTGGTTGGCTTGAGAAGAAGGTCAGCATTCTACCCTGTGAAATTAGAGGCTGACCAGAGAAAGTTGTGGGAGAGGTTGTATGAAAAGCGACGAGGTAGGGGAGAAATCGGGCTATCTGAAGGAAGGAAGAGAGGCTAAGCTGGGGCCGGACGGAGCGCTGGATCCCGTCAGCACGGCGGCCAGGATGGCAAATCGCCGCGCCCCTTACGGGGTTGGTTTCAATGATAACCTCCATTGTTCATCGAGAACATCCCCGATTTGCTGTCACAAAGATCACTCGTATCTCCGATTCCCACTTCGCTCTCACTCTTCGAAGACAGTCCTTCTCCTTCGCTAAGGACAACCCCCGAAGAACCTTTCTGCTGGAACTCGCCAGTGGACCAAAGATTCCTTCGCATCGCCTTCCTCTGCACAACAACTTTGTAATTACGTAAGCTGAGCATTACCTTTAATTATCTAACCTTTTGTCAACCCTACCCTCTGCTTTAATTGGTTTAGCGAACCATCCCATCCCTTTAATTTTTATTTGTTTACCTTTTTGAATCTCTCCTAATCTTAATCCTCGGATTAGTCAGATTTTCCCACGACCCTTTCCATTCTCCGTTTATCTTAACATTTTCTTTTGTGTGTTGTTAATAGTTTAATTAATAAAACTCTATTTTATTAATGATAGCCATATTATTATCCTTGAGCTCAGTTCCACTTCTTAAGCATATTGAAAATAAATAACCTCGGTCAATCAGATTACCACGCACTCGAAATATTTGAATAATTACCTCAACGAATAGTTATATATGGTATATCGTCGAGAGTCTATTCTACGACAGCAATGATTTAGAGAGAGGATGGCATGATTGGTTGCGTCGGTATAGCAAGGAGATACTGAGAAGTCCATATTCGTTTGCAGTTTTTTTTCCCCAACAGGAAACACCCGGAGCTGCACCCCAAGGCCTTGTTCGCACTCTCAAGGCAGCATCCACTACGTAAAAGCGTTTCACTCAGGGTAACGCGTTCCGCACCCGGGAATCATGCGCTTTGTACCTCGAGGTATTGCAGACCGAACCATCCTGCCGCGTGCGGCCTGTTTACGGTGATATCCAAGATAGTCACAACCTTTCATACTGCGAGTACGAAAGAAAAGCATAGAAGCAGTAGGGAGAGAGTAGGAAAATAAATGTAAAGCAGGGATTGGTAAAAGTCTGTTGGGTCATAACGAAGTTTCCCTCCCCCGCCCCCCCACTCACTCCTTCGAGAAGGCGGAAAACCGCTCGGAGGCAGTCCAGGATAGACTGCGGACGAGGGATAGTTTTAGGGACGTTGAATTGCGACCATCATATTTTCTGGAAAACTGGTAGATGCTGAATGCATACAGTTACCTTTCAGGACACAAAACAAGGAAATCTATCATTTATTTTATAATTTTAAAATTCCTAGACATTTTTCTTTTTACTCAAAATGAATAACCGCTAAGTCTACAAGTGAACAAACCCTAAATGTGAATAAATGTGTGATCTTCTTAGAATTGCTGTGACACAAGGCAAACTAAATTGAAAAAAGGTATGTAGCTCCTAAAAGCAAATTTTACAGTAATTCAAGAACTATTTTGACAAATAATACACGAACCTTAAAATAAACATTAATTATAAGCGACTACAAATGAGCAGGTACAAAGTTTCATCTACTAACCACTACAAACGTTTGTAGATAACGTACAACCTAATTATTTGTTAATAGTAATACTGGTACATAAAGCATAACTAAAGTAAATTGTTTCGTTTCTTGTTTACGGAAGCCGCTTAAAATTAAACTAACATTTTGCATTAACTCAAAAGGAATAAATTTAAACCTACACGAGAATCTACCTTTGGTTCTGTTGGTAAAACCATAACTATAAAAAGCTAGATTTTAACGAAGTACTTACATAATTTCTTTAAAAAATACTTATTGTTAAAAGGTGCACTGAGGAGGGATTAGGAATGACAGCTGCTGATAAACGCAAAGTTCGAACATTTCATAACAAAAAATAGGTGCGGTAAAGAAAAGTTCATTTCCATGATTATGAACACCAAACTTTTAAGATTACGAATAAAAACAAGAAAATTAACCATTATCGACAGATCCATTACAGAGTTCCTCATTTGGTGGGGAAGGAAATAAATGTCCGACAGGTTTCTCGCAGTACCAGATATAATATTTGGTTGGAATCCTTTTGAAATGGAAACATATTATTATGTAAGACAGAGTAATAATAAAATCACAACCCAAAAGGAACAAGCAAGAGCTTTGCATGCCCTTTAAAAGAGGTACTCTTAGGCAATTTTCTTTGGACGGAGTCAAATCAATTTTCTGACTACGGAGAGGCCACCGAATCGCTTACCTTTCTTTGGTCTAGTGAGGAGTCTAATTTTAGGGACTGGACTCCGGAACAAGCTAGAACTAAATAGTTTGACAAAAGCTTTTCTTTCAACCGAAAATATGAGATTGTCGATAATTTGGGGATCATGGGATGTTTTTGACCTTGTTGTAGGAGATGAATGGTCATTATTATACTGGATAAAGACAAAGTGGCAATGAAATGGGGGTGGTGGGGGGGGGGGGGGTAAAAGACAATCGTGGAGGAAAAACAAACTAAGCGAAGTAGGATTATGGATGATGAATTAATAATTACCAATGACTAAAGGATTGCTTGACAAATTTGCTCGAATTCTTCCATAAAATGATTTGCGTTTACGACGAAAGCAAAGCTGTAGATGTAATCTATCTAGACTTTAAAAAGGCGTTTGACACCGTTCCGCACGAGAGATTATTAATGAAAGTTAAAGCAGTCGGTGTGAAGGGTAAGATATTAAATTGGATTAGAAATTGGCTGAAGGATCGTTCGCAGCGAGTAGTTATAAATGGTGAATGTTCAGATTGGGTCAACGTCAGTAGTGGAGTGCCACAAGGCTCCGTTCTTGGCCCATTATTGTTTCTAATATATATAAACGATTTGGATAATGGCGTATTTAGTACGATTTCTAAATTTGCTGACGACACGAAGCTGGGCAACCGTGCCTATGTAAGATCGGATGTAGAAAAATTACAAAAGGACCTAAACTTGATTGTCAGATGGGCGGATAAGTGGCAAATGCAGTTTAATTTAAGTAAATGTAAGGTGATGCATTTGGGTTGCCATAATTTGAGGGTAGAGTATACCATGAAAGGCCAGGTCCTCGACGTAGTTAAATTGGAAAAAGACCTGGGAGTTTTAGTCTCGGATGACTTCAAAGTCACGAAACAATGCGCGGATGCATGTAAAAAAGCAAATCGTGTGCTGGGTTATATCGCGCGTAATTTCACGTTCAAATCCAAAGAGATAATTTTACCATTGTATAAATCACTTGTGCGTCCACTGCTCGAATATGCGGTTCAATTTTGGGCTCCATACTTAAACAAAGATATTGCGCAATTAGAAAGAGTGCAGCGTAGGGCTACAAAATTAATTCCCGAGCTGAGAAACAGGCCCTATGAGGAAAGACTCAGGGCATTAGATTTGCCATCTCTCGAAGGCAGAAGATTACGTGGCCAGCTAATTGAAGTATTTAAAATATTGAAAGGATTTTCAAACGTTGATTATAGGAATTTGTTCGAATTGGATCATAGGGGAAATACTCGGCAACACGGATTAAAATTAGTGAACAAGCGATTTAACACTAGTATAGCCCAAAACTATTTTACGTTTAAAATTACTCAAATTTGGAATAGGCTACCCACCCACGTAGTGGATAGTAGGTCGGTAAATATGTTTAAAAACCGTCTCGACGCGCACTTAAATAGTATAAATATAACGTAGTCTGAGCACAGTAAATAATAACGTCTTTGCAAAAGGAGTTTGGAGCGGAGGAACAACGAGAGTAAAAATGATGACTAAAAATGATGCCAGCGATTTCTCTTGCATGTGTAGTTTAGATATCCATTTTCTTTTCCGCCTATCCTACAACTAGATTTTCACCACTAGCAGTCGAGGGCTGCGGAAGTTGAGAAGAAAAACTTTCTATCACCCCCCCCTTAGGTTGAAGTAGTTAATATGCCTGACATTGTACACATGTAGATAAGTGTGTACAGTAGATTATATATTTAAAAAAAAAAAAAAAAATATATAGCATGTTAGAGATACACTCGTAGATAAGTGTGTATCGTAGTTTCGGATGTAGTGTAGCGGACTAGCCTCGAGCGGACCTTAGGGTCTTTGTTGGTCCTAGATTCTGTAGTTCTGTAGTTCTGTAGATTATATTTCGAAATCACGTTATCACACTTGATCCTAGGATCCATGCGGAATGGAAGAACAAGAATCAAACTGAGGCCATGTTAAGGGCGGATAAGAGTATGCCACACCTACAAAACCAAATATGTACTAGCACAAGAACCCCCCCCTGCCTCCTCAAAATAAGAATCACAACTCCCTTACAAGGTCTTCCACTAACTATCGAGTTTCTGGTATGAACCTCCCCCCCCCAAAAAAACAGAATTCAACGCAAAGCTATTTTGGAGTCTAGTTTCGCAAGTGACTGGCTTCCATCTTCAGTCCAAAATCAATAACAAAGGCCAAAAGAGTTGACTCAATATGAACTCAACCTTTGTCATCAATGATGTAAAACTAAAGATAAAATCAGATCACTTCCGCAAATAGTCTCCAAATAGTTTTCCGATGAACTGCCCTCTTGGGGGGGTTACCTTACTCGGGAATGACTATACTACAGCCCCTCATTCAAGCTGTACTGCTTATATGCTATCTTTGGATTACACAACTATTTTTTGTAGGCTTTCACTTCGACTACATCCTCTGGGCCCCATCATTTAGGGGTTGGTGCTGTTACATGCAGCAATGATAACAATTATCACATTTATTTTTTTAGGAATGGACGTAACTCTCTTGCATTATACATGTTTCATTTCCATGGTTACAAAGTGGTATATACAGCTTTGGCCAAAAGTATTAGGCCACCCTAGTGTTTCTGGGTTCTGCTATCTCAATGTTAATGAAACACGTGTACATGGTGGTTTATGGTATATTACACAATATATATTAGTTTAATATCTAGTTGACCCTCCTTTAGCTTCAATTACCGCTTTTATACTGTACTGTACGTATGTAACCAATTTTGTGTCAAACCAACGTCCACAATTAACTTATTTCTCCTTGATTATCCCAGTGTTTTATGCTAAAATAAGTTGTAGATACAGTTAATAAACAGTAAAATGCCTAAAACAAGGGAGTTAGTGAGTATGAGCGAGGTCAAATCGTAGCTCATCATAAAGATGGAATGTCTCAAAGGCAAATTGCTCAAAAAATAAAATGTTCTCAGTGCGGTCTGAAAGGCTGTAAAGCCAGGAAGAGGCCATGGATTTCTGAGACGAATATGAATAAACGACTTCAGTGGGCCAAAAACCACTCAAATTGTACCAGTGAGCAATGGTCGAAAGTCATATGGTCTGATGAAAGTAACATTGAGGTAAGATAGTACAAGTATTCAATCAACATATAAACACAAAATATGTGGGTTTTTTTACCAAAATATATAAGAAATATTCAACATAAGGAGAATATTATCGTTCATGTTTTTACTCAGGCTTTCAGCACATCTGGTGTAACTTTCGTGCGTCGCAGAGTTGGGGAAGCATTTTAGGCTGAATGTCTGGTGCCAACCGTAAAACATGGGTGTGGTTCTATCATGTTGTGAGCCTGCATGTCTGCCACAGGACCCGGAGAAATGTTTTTATGTCAGGGAAGGATGAATTCAGCTACCTATGTTTCCATGTTATCGGAGGTTTAAGAGCCATCAATTGTTAAATTACATCCAGAAGTGTAGAAAAACAGCGTTATCTTTCAACAGGACAACGCTCCATGTCATGCAGCTAAGAATACTCGTCAATGGTTTGAGACACAGGGTATTGTTCCCATGGACTGGCCAGCTCAAATCCCAGATCTAAATCCGATCGAGCACCTATGGGGAACTCTTGGTAAAGGTAACAAAAACACAACAATTAAAAATAAAGAACATTTGTACCAAAAACTTAGGAGAAGAATGGAGTAAGATTACGCCTAGCACATGCAAAAAAACTAGTTGATTCTATGCCTAACCGTATAAAAGCGGTAATTAGAGCTAAAGGAGGGTCAAACAAATATTAAAACTAATATATATTGCGAAATATACCGTAAACCACCATGTCCACGAGTTTCATTAACATTGAGATAGCAGAAACCAGAAACACTTTTGGCCAAGGCTGTACCTTCATACAACCTCATTCACCATCACTCCGCCAAAATAATTACCCTCCCATACAGGCACAGCTAACACATCTCGCCCACCAACTAAAACCGAACATCTTATTCAATCTTCCCTTGGCACTCTTCAAGAAGCCCTGCTCCATATCCCTTATATTCGTAAAGGGCAAATGGGTGATAATGATGTGCATGAGCACGGAGGGGGCGTGCAGGGGGGCTTCTGCCCAGGGATGAACCTGAACAGAGAAAATGCTACAACCATTTAGCCCCCAATTGCTATTAAGGGCCAATTGGATGAAAAAATGATGGGTGGCTTTGCATTTGATAGGGAATAAACGGGCGGTATCTATAGTGTTGATGCGTACCGACCATACTTTGCGAGGAAAGTGGTTGATGATGTAAATATAAGATCCATGTCGTGGAGAAAAAGTAAGAGGCGACTGTATCCGAACCCCTGCATGCAGTAGGCGACGACTCTGGGTATCGGTCTCTAAAATAACCCTTGCTCCGGCTTCTCCTATCGAAGCGCCAACAGCCATCGGTCGGGGCGCTCTGACCAGCCTAGTGGATACGGCGTTCGATTCCAGCGAGCACGGATGCAAACCTAAGGGACCTCACGAGTGGGGCACCATAGGGGGATATTCTGATACCTCAAGGGAGTAGTAGCTCAACACGCATCATCATTCACTTAGCCAATCCCAACACAGCCATCATTATCCATTTCGTCTTCACAGCGCAATATACCCACTTTCTCCTCTGTTCCGGAGCCCTTCGAATGGAGTATTACTATCACTTAGGGGAAGGGGGGGGGGTATTCATTTCCACAAGCCCCTGCTGTGGAAAGGGTGCCCCCCCCCCCGCTGGGGTCACGAAGGATTTTACAATCATCGGTTATTGTCCCAAACAAAATACGCCTTGGAATCACCCCCACCCCTTCTCCAGCGAGAACAGGCCTTCGGGGTCAGCAGCAATTGCCATTCTTATCTTTATGGGCATTTCATTATCCAATCGGGTGGATCTCGTCTACGATGCAAGGGATGAATGGCGAAACGTACTACAATCCTTTGAATATGAAGATGGTTCAAATATAAAATGAACCTCGGTGGAAATGAACAAGGAGTTCTTTGGTATTATTCAGATGTTCAATTGCCAATTGCTTAATGTCAAAAAATATGGGTCGAAGCAAGGGACGAGATCATCCACGACACGGGGGTGGGGGAGAGTCATCATCGGGGGGAGGGGGGTATTTTGTTTGGCAATTATTTTAAATTTTAAGATCCCATTTGGCGTCTGCCTACGAAGGCATAACAGCCGATATTGAGCAATTAGAAAGGGAAGTCAGTAGCCCTTGAGAGTTCGAGAGATACTGCCTCAACTTAGACCCAGTACTCCTCAAGAGATTCTACCTTGACTTCGCTCAAACAAGGCACCACAACCTGGTAACTTAATTCACGATACCCCTCTCGCCTCCCAAGCTCGATGAAGATCGTATAATTGTGTCGTCCCTCAATCCATGGTGGTGATATTTCTATTTCGAATAATTAATTCTTAACTGACTTCCAATTCAGGGCCTCGGATGAATGAGAAATTTCCCCGTTTCCATGATCAATTCTGGAATGACTTCATATCGAAGGTTTCTGAGTTCGAATTATCCGTCGATTCGATTCCTTCATTTGAAAAGCTTCCTTTCGCAAAGGGCATTTCAGGCGGAAGCAAGCGGCGGCCAATATCGGGCCTAGTGGCATTCTGATTGAGGATTCCGACGAGGGTATCGAACTGTGACCGTTTGTTTTGGAAGAGCTTCGTTTGCTCGTTGGTCAAGCTCACTTCTGCCTCGTTCAGGGAAGACAGTAAAAGACTGCATTGCAGTGATGGCGAAGATGAAGTCTCCTCTTCGATAATCATCTCTCCCTCTATCTTCTGCTTCAATTTGGACCGTGTCCTCTCTTCCCTGCCGCCTTTGGGAGAAAGGTTTGGGCTGGATTGTGATGTGGATAAGAGGCCGGGAGGCGGCGTTCCACCGCGATCGGGGTCTAAAGAAGAGGTTGAACTGTTATGAGGTAAACGAGTATCATCAGATCTAATTTGGGGCTTCTTCCTTTTCCTTTTGTGACACGGACCAACATGGTTCATTTTCCAGGAGTGGACGCAGAGTTTGCGGAGTTGAGATTGAAGCCACCTGAGGAAGGAGAAACAAAGGATTGAAGCTGTGAAAGAAAGTTGAATGATGCAAAGTGAATCATGGAGATAGATGAATTCGATTCTTTACACAGTCGTTCCATTCCCTAATCCAGTAGGACAAGGATAATGAACATTTGTACTTATTAAAAAATGAACCCAAAAGGACCTAAGCTAAGCTTATGAAAGAGGAACTTTTTTATAGCGCCAGCCCCCAATGGTAATCGCCGTAATCAATTGTAGCCTATTACTAGGCTACAGTAGTAGTAGTAATGGTTTGTCAACCTGCCTTTATCTAGGAGGATCCCCAACCGGATAATAAAATATACATAAAGGTACGTATGACAATCGCTAGTGAGTCCGAGGTCTCCAGAGGCCAACCTCTTTGGAGAGAGGTGCCAGGAAGAATTATGTTTGAGACCAAACAGCGTTCAGGAGGAACCTTCGTCGCCACGGGGCAGAGGGATCTGTTCCTCGTCAGAGGTATGTGGATATAGACACAAATCGGCAGGGTTCCTTGGACCAGAGAGTGTGTGTATATGTTGTGCTGCGAAGGAAGGGAAAAGAAAGCAGTGTTGTAATTGGCTATGTGTGATGAAAAGTGTAAGCTTCACCCATCCGAATACAGGGCTGAGCACAGCGCATCCACCAACCGGTAGCCAGATATCTACGTGCGCTGAAGTTTGTGCCCGCTTTGGTTGGTATCGAACCAGGTACCGCTAACGTCGTATCTACTCGGCTAACAAGAGCTCTACTAGGCTACATTAAACACAATGAACAGACAAAAGCAAAAAGTACACACAAACCAGAAACAAAACCATGCAAAAAAACAACAATAAAAACAAGATTGAAGCACGCACACCGCTAGAGCATGCGACCAACACCAAAAGAGTAAAATAAAATAGAGGCGGCCAGTCCCGTCCACGAATACAAAGTTTACAAGTCTGTGTACATGAACACCTACGAAGTACAATGGAGAAGCGGAGCAACCCCGCTCTTCCAAGTACCGGGACAAGTAATGTGTGCAAAGATGCCCCAGAAAAGGACATTCAACAAGAATGTGCCGAACAGTCAGGAAGACCACGCAGTCGGGCACAGCAAAGTGCAGGGGAGCGTTCCAACAAATGTGGGTGCGTCCCGAGCGTGTCCCCAATTAGAAGGCAGAAAGAGATCTGACATCGTCGCAGCATTGGGGTGATAGGTCCACGGCGCGATGGTACGCAAGTACATATCTTATTTTTCAGGCAGCCCAGAGGGCATACTTGATTCCTGCCATATAGTCAATGTAAGGAAGAGCGAAACGCTGCTCTGGGCGGCCAGTCCTCGCAGACCCTTGAACACTGCCATTCTTTGCAACCAGGAACCAAGCCGAGGATAATCTCGACATCCGGCCCAAACCCCCCAGGGTGGCGTAGTAGGCAGAGCAAGAAGCGCGATCGACCTAAAAGCTATACCGAGCTAGCCAAGGAGTTTCCAAGCGCTGATCACAAAGTTGATAGGATATGACTGTAGTCTCTTTACGCGTAAGCGCCGTCGAGATCAGACGCGGATGCTGTTAGAGCCGTCGGGTACGGGTGTACAAGCGAATAATGCGCTGAGTACGGCACAGAGTAAGTGACATATCCTTGGCATCGACAAGTAGGATCACAAAGGCTGACGTGGGGAAGTCCACGATCGTGAGACAGAGACCAGAGTGGTGGATAGAGTCCACCTTACGCAATACATACTCGGCTGCAGATGCGTAAAACTCGCATCCATAGTCAGATTTCGAACAAACAAAGGATTGGTAAAGGTAGGCAGTAGACCTATCAGCACCCCGAGTGCTGACCGTCACGGAACGAAGAATATCTATGGCGCGTGTACAAGAGACCCTAAGATGGCGAATATGAGCATCCCATTTGAGGCATCGGAAGAAAACAACAACAAGGAAACGGTGCAAAATCCACGCCCCCCTCAAAGCGAACCCCGCTTGGGAACAAGTGCAGGTAGGGAAGGTGCCGTGGATGGCGGCAGAAGTACCTCACCTTAGTCGTGGTCAAGTAAAAATGAAACCTGTGCGCTTGTGCATAACGAGAGATGTGGTTCAATGCCTGTTGGAGTCGACGCTCCAGAGTTGGCATCTAGTCCACAACAAACAAGAGATCGAAATGTCGCCCAAGTAGAGCGTAGCGAAAAAATCTTCCGGTGGCAGAGGTGATACTGTTGATGCTCACGAGAAAAGTGCAACCCAGAGGATACTTCACTGTGGGAAGCTCTCTTTCTGCACCAATGGGCTGGAGATGGTTCTCTCCACTCGTACGCGGAATTGAGGATCTAGCCAACATTCAGAAAAAAAGATTTAGAGGCGTCCCTCGCCCCCATCGTGTTGAGAGTCTCCATGATACCGTATCCGCCATGCGGTATCATAGGCTCTCACCAAATCTGGGAGGCTACTAAGAAAGGCCTCCCAGAAGGCATTTTTCAGTCGGGGAATATTCGACGTGGAGTGGAACTTGGGGAAACCGCACTCTGCAGAAGACATGTGGACTCCGCTGTCCAGAGAAAAGGCTAATCTAACATTTACCAATTTCTCCATCAACTTGCACATGCAGGAGGAGATCAGAGAGATTGACGGAAACCGGTTAGGGTAAAATGATTTGCAAAAAGTGAGCACAGTAGCCATTCGCATGAGTCTGGGAGGATACCTTCTACCCAGATCCTGTTGAACAAATCTAACAGAAAGGCCATGCCTCGCTCACCTAGGAGTCAAAGCATAGCGTACGGGACATCGTCCGGACCAGGGGCGGTGTCCACCAACCTAAACTCCTTGACTGAGACAGAGAAATCAGTCATTTCCTGGAATGTGGACCACCGCGCGCGCCCTAAGCACCACCAGGGTGGGCTCTCGGGCGTACCGCGACGCGGCGGAAGTCCCTCGCGTCGAAGTCGGCTGACGGTGTAATGTACACAGAAATAATAGTATACCTCCTAGTCAGGTGCAGCTGCACAGCTACTGCCTGAAAGGAGACATTCAAAGCAAGGAGAAGAAGGGAGACATCATACCAGGTGTAAATGGAGTATCCCCAGCCCGGCCCCCATCCCGTGGTGGTGGAGTAGCAAAACCATTTACCCTGGGATGGTGGGCAGGAAGCACGCGCCCAGCATGGTCTCCTGCAAAAAGATAGTTAAGAGAAAACGGGAGGAGTCGAGCTTCTGCACCTCCTCCCAGATGGCTCGGAGTCGGCAGCAATTCCATTGAAGAAATATGCCCTTCAGGACTAGCACGGAAATGCAAGGGCCCTCTTTGAAAAGAAGACAGTCACGGGAATGGTCGTACGCTTTTCGGGGGTTGTTGGGCGGAGAATGCGCTGTCGCCTTTGAGGACTTATCGGGGGAAGTTGAGCTCGCAATGCAATTCTTTTCCTCCCTCCGCCTAGAAACCTTAGGCAGGCGGGAATTCTGCTTTCAAGGATCCACCGTCTTCGCGTCACCGAGACGCGCATTAGGTGTGGGTGTAGGAGGCGAAGCTCTTTTGGTGCAGTCCTCCTTTCGGGGAGCAGCTTTAGAAACCCCGGAAGACGGCCCCACGACCAATTCCAAGGGTGTTGCCTCCTGTGAGTTTAATGACTAGGTGGAGGCGTGCGGCCGTTTCGCCTCGCGGGAAACAGTCACGCTGGTGGAGAGGGAGGGTCGTTGTCTTAGCTGAGCATGTGTGAACCCTTTGTGCCGCCAGCTCTACCAGGGGAGCGCCCAGGGGTGGGTAAAACCGGTAGAAGGGTTCCGAATGGGCGCGGCAACGACCGTGCTCGTAGGCCTGGAAGGGCCAAGAACAGATGGTGCCTTTTTTAACATTGAAACACAAGACGTCCCAGGCAGCGGCGGGTGCGCCAGCAAGTCCTTATCATCGCGAAATAAGCGACGATCCGTAGCGTGAAAGGCCAGGATTTCTTTCTTCAGGAGATACGCACCACATTGTTCGAAGAAGAGGGCTGTGGCTCTCCGTAATTGAAACACTTGGCCACACACGATTTAGACTTATAGTGTGCGGCCTTGGAGCAACTTACACGGAATTCGTATGGGCGAAGCGGTGGCAGTAGTAGCACCTTCGCAGCAGTGGCAAGAATGCCTTCACGCGAAAGCGATACCAATCGGCACGCACCGACTCAGGGAGCTTGATACAGTTGAACGTGATGGACTGTAGGGGTGGGTATGGAAGCACCTCCCTGTTTTCTCATCACTCGCACGAACTTGATCGCTCCATGGTCGGCCAGTTCTAAGGTGATGTCATCTATGGGATAGTCCACGAGTTCCCTCGCATAAACCGTTCCTTTCACGAAGTTCATGGTAGAGTGCGGCGTCACACTCTCCGGCGTGTGTGTCATCAAGTGTCCGAAGGGCATTAATCAATGCCGCCTCGTAGGGATTCGACACATTCGCAAGATGGCTCCGGTCCGAGAAATGGGTCACATTCGGCTCTCTACCAATTACGCTAGCTAGTGCTCTCCTCTGATGGATCATATTGCCCTTGGCCAACATGCTGTCAACCGTGGAGCGAATAACGAGAAAGCGTTTGAAGACAGCGGGCTCGAAAAAGCCTGGTAATGTTTGAATGAAGGGGCCCCGACATAATTGAGGATAGGCTCTGCGCAATTGTGACTTTGGGGTTTTGGGGACTGCCTTCTAGGGCATAAGTTGCCGTACTCAAGCAAGCCTGTATCTAGGCTATATTAAAAGCCAAATTAAAACACGAAAAAAACAAAAAGCAAAAAAACAAACGAATTAAAAAATATAGAGCGAGCTCTATCAAAGGAGGAAGGCCTGCCCTCCCCCGCCGAGGAAGACCGCGATCCATATTTGAATATTAAAAACAGGGAGAAGGCCGGCCTCCTCTAAAAACTCTAAAAGTTCACCGGTCGCTGTGCACGAACCCGTCCCGAGCACAAGGGACAGACGGTAGCGATCCCGGTACTGGGACAGGTAACGTGCGCGAAAATGACCCCGAATGGGACATTCGACAAGAATGTGCAGAACGATGCAGTCGTTGCAATAGGGCGCAGGCGAGCGCTCCATCAAATAGCGATGCATCACATGAGTGTGCCCGATTCGGAGACGACAGAAAGCGACCTGAAGCCGTCGCCGCATTGGGGGATAGGTCCATGGGAACAGTCGCGACGCAATGGCACGCAACTTTCAAGTTCTCTTCGACCGTCTAACATCTTATTTGCCAGGCAGCCCGAAGAGCTGCACGTATTCGTGCCATGTAGTCGGTGTGAGGAAGAGCGAAACGCTGGTCCGGTCACCCGGTCCTCGCAGACTCTTTGGCGCCCTCATTCCCCGCAATTTCAATATGTCCAGGAACCCAGCAGAAGATAATCTCGACATCCGCCCGGCTCGCCAAAACCGTGACGTCACGGATATCGCGAACCAGGGGATGCGGAGATTCCAATGCCCCGAGAGCACTCAGGGCGCTTTGTGAGTCGCTATAGAACAAAATCCGATCTCCGAACCGGGCACGTCACGTAATCTCCAGCCCCGAGTGGTGTATTGCCACCAGCTCGGCCGTGAAGACAGACATAGCGCCTGGCTTAGCTCCACTGACTTCAAACAGAGGGGATACGGCGTGGAAGCCAACACACTCTTCGGACTTGGAGCCATCCGTATACACTGGCACGGTTCCAGCGTGACACGAGGTGTGCTCCAAAAAGGTCGAACGCAATACTCCCGGCGCTGTACAAGCTTTGGGAGCAAAGGCGTGGCGACAAATAGCCAAATGTGGTACCCTCCAGGGTGGTGTCCTGGGCAGAACCAAGGCGCCATCGGCCGGAGAGCTATACCTAGCTCTCGAAGGAGTTTCCTGGCCATAAACCCAAAGGGCTTAGGGTATGACTGGCGTCTCTCGGCGGCATAGGCACCGTCGAAATCAGCTATGGATGCAGTGAGAGCTATTGGCGACTGAGGGAGGCGCCGGGCTCGCGCGTACAGGCGAGTGATGCACTGTACGTGGCGTAGAGCGAGTGGCATCTTCCCAGAATCGACTAATAGGCTCTCAATGGGGAAAATGCGGAAGGCACCGGTCGCCAGGTGAAGGCCGGTGTGGTGGATCAAGTCCAACTTTCGCAATAAACACTCGGTTACGGATGCAGAAAATTCGCATCTGTAGTCGAGCTTCGAACGAACAGATAAAAAAGTAAGGCAGTAGCCCTATCAGCTCCCCAAGCGCTGAACGTCAAGGAGCAGAGAATATCCATGGCGCGGGTACAAGAGACCCTAAGGCTGCAAATATGAGCCTCCTAGATGAGGCGTCGGTGCGATGCAACCACTTCCAGGCGCACCCTATTAAGAAACAAATCTGGGTCGGGGTGGAGCCGTGGATGGCGGCAGAATTGCACCACCTTATTCTTGTCCAAGGAAAACCGAAGCCTGTGCGCTTCGGCATAGCGAGAGACGCGGTTCAATGCCTGTTAGAGTCCAAGCTCCAGAGTTGGCATCTGGGCCGCGCCAAAAGAGATCGAATGGTCGTCCACGTAGAGGGTAGCGAGAACATCTTCCGACAGCACCAAGGTGATGCCGTTGATGCTCTGGGCAAAGAGTGTGACACTGAGGACACTTCCCTGCGGGACACACTTTTCCTGCTCCATTGGGCCGGAGAGGACTCCCCCCACACGTACGCGGAATCAACGATCTCGCAAAAATTCAGATATAAACATTGGGAGGCATCCCTTCCCCCCCCCCCCCCATCGTGTGGAGAGTTTCCATGATGCCGTATCGCCATGCGGTATCATAGGCCTTCTCCAGATCGAAAAAACACCATGGCGTAGTGCTGTCTACGATGGAAGGCCTCGCAGACGGCATTTTCCAGTCGGAGCAGAGCATCCGACGTGGAGTGGAACTTGTGGAAGCCGCACTGTGCAGAAGACAGGTGGCCTCCGCTGTCTGGAAAAAGGGGCTAACCTAACATTTACCAATTTCTCCATCAACTTGCACACGCAATTGTTTAGAGAGATTGGGCGGAAAACGACCGGAGTAGAGTGATGTCTTCCCGATTTGCGAAAGGCGTGCACAGTAGTGATTCGCCAGGAATCTGGAAGACCCTCCACCCAGACCTTATTAAACAAATCTAACAGAAAGGTCATGCCTCGCTCACCCAGGTGTCGAAGCATGGCGTACGGGACATCGTCTGGCCCATGGGCGGTGTCCGCGCACGAAGCAAGAGCGGAACGCAACTCACTCAGAGTAAACCTGTCGTTGAAGGGTTCTCCGCCTCTGGAGGTAAAGTCCAGCCGGCGGCCTTCCGCGACATCACGACGTGCATTGAATGCTGGTGGAGCAGCATCCCGGCTAGAGAATGCGGAAAAAGCGGTCGCGAAGGATTCCGCCACTGACGCGGGGTCCAAGATTGCGGTCCCATTCTCCTGGAGAACGGGAGGGGGGTCCTGCGAGAACTTGCCCCGAATCCTTTTGACTCGCTTCCACACCTCTGCTAGAGGGGTCTTCCCGTTTAGTGAAGACACGTATGCCCGCCAAGAAGAGCGGCGGGCGTGGTTCGAAATATACCGGAACCTAGCCCGAGCCCGACGAAATTCAGCGACAGTGAAATCATTCGGGCGGCGCTTATAGCGCATGTAGGCATAACGCTTCTGCTTGAAGGCCGTCTCACACTCGGCCGACCACCACGGAAGTGGTCGGCGTGCAAAACGACCAGACGTTCTGGGAATAGTAGTCAGGCCGCGGCGATGAGGTTACCGGAGAACTCAACGGCCTCATCTACCGACCTGAACTCCTCGACTGAGATAGAGAATTCAGTCATTTCCTGAAATGCAGGCCACCACGCCCGCGCCAAGCACCACTGAGGTGGGCTCTAAGGCGGCAGTTGCCCTGAAAATGATATTTGAATGGTAAAGTGATCACTACCATGGAGGTCATCGACCACCCCCCAATCAAAATCAGGCTGTGCATCCGAAGAGCACAAAGATAGATCAAGGCAAGAAAATGAAGCGGTTCTCGGACAGTGATGCGTAAACTCATCCACGTTTAGGACACCCATCTCAAGCTCTTCGATCAGATCGGCAAGGACTTATCTCCTGGGATTTATTGAGTCATCTCCCCAGAGAGGATGCCTGCCGTTCAGATCTCCAAGCAAGAGAAAGGGCCTCGGCAACCGTGCCACAACGCGGCGGAAGTCCCCCGCGTCGAAGTCAGCTGACGGTGGAATGTACACAGAAATGATAGTATACCTCGTATCCAGGTGAAGCTTCACAGTTACTGCCTGAAAGGCGGTATCTAAAGTGAAAAAAAGAACGGAGACATCATGCCGGGTGTAAACCGCGCATCCTCCAACCCGGCCCCCATCTCATGGTGGTGGAGTCGCAAAACCCTTATACCCCGGGAGGGCGGGCCGGGGGCACGCGCCCAGCATTGTCTCCTGTAGAAAAATAGCTAACGGGGAACGGGACGAGACGAGCTTCCGCAGCTCCTCCCAGTTGGACCAGAGTCCACGGTAATTCCATTGAAGGAATATGCCCTCCAGGCTAGCTCGGAGGAGACGCGGGGCCCTCTTCGAATAGAAGACCGTCACGGGAATGGCCGTACGCTTCCCGGAGGCAGAACCCCGGTCGCTGTTGGCCGGACAAAGCGCTGAAGGCAATGTCGCCTTCGAGTACTTATTGGTGGAGGTTGGGCTCGCCATGCGAGTCTTTTCCTCTCTCCGCCTCGAAATCTTCGGCGGGCGTTACGGCTTTGAAGGCGGGGTGCCCTCTTTTCGAGGATCCACCGTCTCCGAGCCACTCAGCCCCCTACTAGGCGTGGGCGAAGGAGCCGAAGTTTCTTTCTTGCTGTCCTCCTTTCGGGGGACAGCTTTAGGAACCCCGGAAGATAGCCTGGCGACCAACTTCAGGGGTGATGCCTCCTGTGAGTCTAAGGACTCGGTCTAGGCACGTGCCCGTTTCGCCTTACGGGAAACGGTCACACTGGGGGAAGGGGGAGGGGGAGCCCTGGTTTTAGCCGGGGCTGAGTGTGAACCCTTTGTGCCGCCAGCTTTACCAGTGGCGCGCCCGGGGTTGAGTAGAACCCGCAGAAGGGCTCTGAAACAAGCGTGCTCGTTGGCCTGGATGGGCCAGGAGCAGAGGGTGTATTTCTAACTATTGAGGCATAAGACGTAGTGGCAAGGCCCTGGGGAAGATGCCGCCTCTGACCTTTCTAAGGTGGTTATGATGGATCGCTTGAGTACAACGGGACGAGCGGGAACCGAGGTGGGCAGTCTACTTGGTGGACCCGGAAGTAATTCAATAAAAGTTGGTAAGGGGAACTCCCAAACCCGTCAAACTTGGATAAAAACCTATTCGCTCGAAGTCTTAGAGGGACCTCTGACAAAGCACAGGAGGAAGGGGGGCACCTCCTTTTCAGAGCTGGAGCTGTCTAGGAGGGAGGAAGCTAAAGATGGGGATGGGGAACTCGTTTGATACAAACAAAGGGTTGGAGGGGACCCTATGGACCGGTCAGAAGACTCCTTTTCCTCCCAACAGAAAAATACGTAGATTTACCAATATACTGGAGCTCCTACACTTGTGACCACTAAAGTAAAAAGGAGAGTTTGTGGGTTACATCCTCATTCCAGTCACTCTCACGTATCCCGTCTCGGGTTTTCAGACTTTTTAGGTGTCCACCATGAGTGCGTTAACGGTGGTGTTCAGTACCTTTACAACGACCAGAAGTTGTCCAGTTGGACGTACTAACCTCGATAGCATGGCTAAGATTTGCAGATCTGGTTTGGCAGAACCAGAGAGGGGACACGAGACTTTTAGTTGGCCTGGAAGCCAACAAGGCAGTAGAGCCCGACCGCCACAAGCAGTGTGGCCTTTGGTCCCTGAGAACGTTCAGGGAGGTGGTGAGCACATTACTGCCACGGAATTAGTTATTGGGGCGAAAACCGATATTCCCATTAATCGTGCCCTAACGCCCAAGAGCGCGCAAGTCCTGGTCTCTTGCGACATGCGGGCGTTGTTTATAGAGGTTCCAAAGCCTCTCTTCTGACACGGAATGAGGAAGCTGATCAGTGATCAAATACCTAGGTCTAGTAGACACAGGGTTGGGGGGATAATTGTAGAGATGAAGGGATGATGAAAAGAAGGGATGAGGAATCCCACCAACAACCTCCCCTGGCTCCCTGGTAACAAATGCAGGTAGACAAAAGATTGAGGGATAGTCGTAGAGTAAAATAATAAAGTAGCGCGAGAGACAACAAATTTCCCAGGAGGCATCCGATAGTTTATGTCAACCCGGTGACGGGGCTTCCCAAATTTGCCCTCTGTCCCTAGAAAGTGTAACAGACTACATAGAGTACCCCACTGTGGGGCGTTGAATCTCGTAAGCCAGCCGTGACACCTAAAGAGAACATGAAACAAGTGGTGGAGTTATAGGGAGTGTGTAAACAGTAAGTTATTTTGCGACTCTTTTTACCAATGACTGGCACCGTCTAATGTCTCAAAGTGGACCTAGTTTCATGTGGGATCCAAACCACGCGCAGCTACCTGGAAACCATAGCAGGGTCGATTCGAATCGAGACTACCATCTGGCGACTAATCAGACACCAAATGTATGTAATGGCTCGACTTGTGAAGCGGGAGTTACACTCGGCTTCGAAGGAGACCCTAAGCCCAATAAAAGAGCAAAGGTGCGTGATAGTATTAAGCCTGAGCGCCTAGTTAAACAGCCGTAACTGTATGAAGAGAGAAGAGAGATAACGAAGAGACAATTAAAAAAAAAAACAGGAAGAGAAATAAAGAATTAAACACCCATCAAAGAGCTATGAAATCATGTCAAAATAGCAACGGTAAGCCTCACCGACACTGTATCGGGCACAACACCTGAGGGACGCTCGTGATCCACGCCAAGCAAGTGGACTTTGAGAAACACCGCCTATTGGGAAGAATAGAGGGAAAGCGAGCGAGAGGAAGACAAAGATCAAAGCTTATGGTCGCGATTCTTCAACACCTTGGCGATGGAGATTCATGGTTGTCGACGTCACTTGACTGGCACTCGGGTAAAGGTAAAGCCTTAAAAACCAGTTTCAATTGTTCATTTTAATATTCAATCTTGCCGTCACACAACACCGTTGGTGAAACTGTAATATAGTGACGAAGGCCTAATGAAACAACCAACTATCTAAGGTGAGGTCAGACAGGTGATTTGAACTCAGAGTCAGTTACAAGCAAAGAGTATCACTAAAAGGTTGTGCTTGATGTGCTCCTGTTTAAGTTTATAATACTCGAGATAATATGAAAAAAGCTCACAAAGTCCACGTGAGTCAAAGTTATGCAGATACACCCACAAAGGAAAAGTGAAAAACGATTCCGAGCGCTTTCATATTCTTAAAGATCTTTTCAAGGAATGAACAGGAGGCTGGACATACATTGCGTTATGTATTGTCCTTGAAAGGAGCCGGCGCTCTCGCTCTTAGTAGTCTCCTTATTTGGCTACGCAGACTAGACAAATACCTTTCAACGCCCACTCTGACTGACTGTTGGAAGGTACTAACTCCAAACATTTTCACTTTCATCACGAGCTGCTTTTCAAAAGGTTTCTAGCATCATCTCTTTAATTTTTCTTTACCTATAACCCATTTGCCTCAAGGAGGAGTTGGTAAACATGAAATTTCGCTGGCAGACACAAAAGCTTCATGTGCGTGGCTTCCCAGACCAGCGTTAATGGAGATACATTCTAATATATTTCTCGAAATATAATTACTGCAGTAATTATATTTCGAGAAATATATTAGAATGTATCTTCATTAACGCCTTCCCAAATTTCAACCTTAGCCCTGGTTTGTTCATGCTCTACTAGACCCCATTATCACTACATACATAAAATCTCAAATAAAGTTGTTTCAGGATTTTGTACCCACTAGTTAAGGTTCAGAGGTGGGTAGTCTAATCCCCCATTCCACTATTTAAGGCAATGTATGTCCACCTCCTGTTCTTTGAAAAGATCTTTAAGAATAAAGATGAACGCGCTCGGAATCGTTTTTCACTTTTCCTTTGTGGGTGTATCTGGTCAAGATAATATATGTACGTTTGTACCGTAAGCCTTACTTAATCTGATGTACACTACCTTTAACTATTCCTACTTAACCTATACTATTATTTACCTTATTTCCATTCCGTTTACCCTTTATATGGTTATTACCAATGTTGAGTATACTAAGATAAACAGGTTAGTACAAATATTATATGATTTGGGTTTTATAGTGTTGTGCTCTATTATTCGTGTGTTGCCTTATTCCGGGTCTGCACAGAACCTCTCTATCTAACTATCTATAGCGTAATATCGGTAGGTGTGACTGTCCCTATGAAACACCTGGACTAAACCTATTAATAATATAATCTACAGTCATTACCTACAGATATTATAGAAATTCGTGTATCTTGTGAGGGCAAGAGTGACTGCTAAAATATCCAATTGACACTTCTTTTTAGGGCTGTTAGATCGCTATATTTCATACAGCCACTTGCCTGACATGGAAAAGGAAGGTCCCGCAGATGTGCCTGATGCAGTCTAGATGATGCAAAAACATCGCTTCTTTAACCACACAGCAATAAAGAAATGGGCGATAAAAAGAGTGGGGGCAAATAATGAAAACACTAATAATTGCATCAATATTAAACCTGACATCCTTCCATTAATTATGAGTGGAGGAGGGCGCTAACTCAAACCTCGTCCGAACCAACCGAGAAACTCCAAAGCATCGGGACGCCCTTTGGTTGTCCTAGGGGAAACGACCAAGGCGGTCTTACCTTAATCTGGAACACTGAGCGGCGAACCAAAAGGCGGGATCTGCAGCAAGATCGGGACTGGGGTGGACGTGGGATGGCGAAAGGTATAAGTGAGAGGACAGAATTTCCACTGCAATTCCAATATTGTTTCCCAAGCTCGACAACATCACCTGAAAAACCCACATACAAGTCGGTAACTTCATTACAATTTCCAGACCAACATATACCACTTTCCCACAAGTTATTTTTAATTAAAAAGGTAGGAATGCGGGGACTGAATGATCTCGATACTGATTTAGGGCCTGTGTTGTGTCGTGAACAGCAACTAAGCCCAAATAATGGTAGCTGATCTGGGAAGCCACGCACATGAAGCTTTTGTGGCTGCAGGCGAAATTTCATGTTTACCAACTCCTCCTTGAGGCAAATGGGTTATAGGTAAAGAAAAATTAAAGAGATGATGCTAGAAACTTTTTGAAAAGTAGCTCGTGATGAAAGTGAAAATGTGTGGAGTTAGTACCTTCCAACAGTCAGTTAGAGTGGGCGTTGAAAGGTACTTGTCTAGTCTACGTAGCCAAATAAGGAGACTAAAAGAGCGAAAGCGCCAGACCCCTTTCAAGGACAATCCAACAACCACCACATACATTTTTATTGCAATGAAGAAACACATTTCTCGTCAATGAAGGGTTGATTCCACAGTTTTACGTCATTAATATGATGAAAAACGATCAGTCTGCAGCGTAATTTTCCTATTAATTGAGCGAGTCAATCCCTCTTTATGATCCAATTTCCTTCTCTAAAAAAATGTCCAACCCATTGACCACTTTTTGTCATAGTTAAGAGCGGGTTAGTAATAGACATATGGAAATCAAACTCGTTTATGCCAAGGAGTGGATCATAATTGGTAACCGATTTCGTGTAGAGTAATCCCATGAATGCGTTCAATGACCATGGATCAGGTAGGAGACTCTTTCCCCTCACGAATTGATGGTCTATTCCATCTATCTCTTCTTCATTCCCGAGCTCAATAGTCCCACGATATGGCCCCAGCCCCATTAACGCAAAGCAACATATAATGACAAAATAGGCAAGATGTTGCTTCAACTACAACCGCATTTCCAAAGGGTAGGGTTGACATGCCCGCAAATTGATGGGGGCCGCGACATCTCCGCCAATTGTTATAAGAATAAAGCTTTTGGGTGCACGGCTTGGTTGGCAAACGGCCCCTTATTCCGGCTTAGTCGCCTTTTACACACACGCTAGAAGACACTATGCCTATTCTGCATGTCCGACATACATATGAGGTGCGGTCAATAAGTTTTGCGAATCGGTAGGGCAAAACAGATGAGGGGGATGGCTGTTTGTGGGGGTGTTAGGACAAGTTATGACAAGTCAGGATCTGCAGCCGCACGCTCCTGCATCGTATATTTAAGAAGCAGTAACTGATCGCAGATCGTCAGTCACAAATTTTTCAACAATGGAGAAGGTTGAGCACCGCGCAGTGATCAAATTTTTGACCAAGGAAGGCAAGAATGCAAGAGATCCATGAACGCATGGTTGCAGTGTACACCGACACCGCCCCTTCCTATGCAACCATTGCTCGCTGGAATAGGGAGTTCCGCCATGGTCATGAGTCCCTTGAAGATGACCCCCGTCACACGTGACCAACGAGGACAATGTGGCTCGTGTGGAGATGATGATTCTCGAAAATCGACGAGTGAAGGTCAAAGAAATCGAGCAAGAACTTAGAATATCATATGGAAGTGTTATCAACATCATCCACGACAATTTGGCCATGACCATGGTCTCTGCCCGTTGGGTCCCTAGAAACCTGACGCCATATGATTGACTTCAACGTCATCAAAGTTCGGAGGAGCTGCTGCTCCTGTACAACCACGACCCGGCGAGATTCGAGTCACGTATAGTGACAGGCGATGAAACGTGGGTCCATCACTGGGATCCCGAGACCAAGCTCGAAAGCATGGCCTGGAAGCACAGGGGCTCTCCGACCCCCATCAAGTTCCGGACCCAACCCTCAGCCAGGAAGATCATGGCCACCATCTTCTGGGATTCTGAGGGAGTGTTGATGGTGGACTATGCGCCTCGGGGAAGGACCATCACAGGCTAATATTACGCCGAGGAACTGGCTGGGTTGAAGAAGTGCATCCGTCAGAAGCGGCGCGTCAAGTTGACACGCGGTGTCCTGCTCCACGACAATGCCCCTGTCCACAAGGCCAGAGTTGCACAAGCTACCGTGCGCGAGTGCAGATTCGAGGAGCTCAACCATCCTCCCTACATTCCAGATCTGGCCCCTAGCGACTACTTTTTATTCAGCCAGCTTAAGGCTGTACTGCGTGGATGCCGGTTTGGGGATGATGAAGATGTCCAGCTCGCCGTCCAGGAGTGGATTGAACAGCAGTCAGGAGATTTTTGGTTGTCGGGAATTCGAAGCTTCAGGGACAAGTGGATCAAGTGCATTGAAGTCGAGGGTAGTTATATTGAAAAATAATAAAACACTTTTCCTTATATCCGAATTGCAAAACTTATTGACCGCCCCTCCTACATATGACATGACATCACTACAAAATAGTTTTAAATGGGGCTTCCGTCCAAGGACTAACCACACCCGATGCGGCTTAGTTTAGCATTCGAAGAAGTATTCCCATTCCAGATTGATCCGAGCACGAGATGAGAGTGCACTCACACAGTTGTAGTTCTCCAATATTCTATAAAGCATCTACATGCAGTCTCACACAACACAAGCCTTCTTCATCCCAACAATTCCTGTCAATACAAACAGAGAAAATAGTAGGGCTAGCTAAGGATCAGCTGAGTGGAAATTCTCTTCCGATTTGAGGGAAGTTAGGCTAAATCGGATGAAGTTTCGATTCGGGTCGACTTAACGACTGCTGCTACCTATGTAGTAATCCGTCGCATGGATTCCTAGTTAGACATTAGGTCATACGTCATCGACCGCTTGGATGAAGTCTATTAAATGAATAAAAACAAAATTAATTCGAGCCTACATTATAATTATCTTCGATAGCTGTGGTTGTCACATTGAATTGCTCAATTTTAGTCGTACACTCCTTTAATATCTTCTTGTTTGCCTTCTTTTCGAACTTTGTGGCCACGAGCATGGAATGAAGTTTCTTATACTTGGACTGAAAATAAGAAACATTAACACACATAAAACAAAAAATAGACAGACACCAACTCTTAAGGTGCATACACACCAAACATACACACTCCACCTGTCCATAAATCAAATCAGAAAGGGGGGGTTTACTAAATGAATGGAACCCTCACCAGTAAATCACGGTATTTCTCGCCTTTCTCTCTTACAGATTCTTCCAACACCGCCACCCTGGCTGAGCTCTCTTTCTCGGCGGCTTCGAGCAGCTGACTATGAAGCTTCTCTTCAACAAAACAACGCTGGAATTTAAATAGAGCAAAATTTTAGTAAAAAAACAACATCAGGGGCATCTACACCAGAAATTTTAGATTTTAGAATTTTACATCAAACTTTATCGCTCCTTGGCGTCTCTTGGGTAGAAGAGGCTCCGCAGTTCCTTCCAGTTAACCAGGAGTCTGAGGCAGTTTAATTGAAGGCCTATGCCGTCCAGACCTAGCTCGGAAGAGGTGCAGAGGCCCTCCTCGAAGAGATGACCCTGCTGGGAATGGCCATACGCTTCCTGAACGCTTCTGGGAGTTGTTGGCCGAACAAGGCGCTGAAGGCGATGTCGCCTTCGATGTCTTATCGGGGGAGTTTGTGCTGTTTATACGAGTCTTTTCCTCACTCCGCTTTGAAACTTTCGGTGTGCGTAGCGGCTTCGGAGGCGGGGGTACCTCCTTGGGGGGATCCACCGTCTCCGAGCCACCCAGTCCAGCTTTGGCTGGGAACGTAGGAGACTTATGCTCCTTGGTGCTGTCGTCCTTTCGGGGGGCAGCTTTAGGAACCACGGAAAGACGGCCTCACGACCACTGCCAGGGGCGTTGCCTCCTGTGAGACGAACGACTGGGTAGAGGCCTGCGGTCATTTCGCTTTAAGGGAAAAGGTCCTGCTGGGAAAGTGAGTAGAGCCCTGGTTTTAGCCGAGGCTGGGTGATCGAAGCGGTATACGAGGGGCGGTCAATAAGTTTTGCAATTCAGATATAAGGAAAAATGTTTTATTATTTTTCAATATAACTACCCTCGATTTCAATGCACTTGCACCACTTGTCCCTGAGGCTTCGAATTCCTGACAACCAGAAATCTCCCGACTGCTGTTCAATCCACTCCTGGACGGCGAGCTGGACATCTTTATCGTCCCCAAACCGGCGTCCAAGCAGTGCAGCCTTGAGCTGGCGGAATAGAAGGTAGTCGCTAGGGGCCAGATCTTGACTGTAGGGAGAATGGTTGAGCTCCTCGAATCCGCACTCGCGCAGGGCAGCTTGTGCAACTTTGGCCTTGTGGACAGGGGCATCGTCGTGGAGGAGCAGGACACCGCGTGTCAACCCGCCGCGCCGCTTCTGACGGATGCACTTCTTCAACCTAGCTGGTTCCTCGGCGTAATATTGGCCTGTGATGGTCCTTCCACGAGGCGCATAGTCCACCATCAACACTACCTCAGAATCCCAGAAAATGGTGGGCATGATCTTCCCGGCTGAGGGTTGGGTCCGGAACTTGATGGGGGTCGGAGAGCCCCTGTGCTTCCAGGCCATGCTTTCGAGCTTGGTCTCGGGATCCCAGTGATGGACCCACGTTTAATCACCTGTCACTATGCGTGACTCGAATCCCGCCGGGTCTTGGTTGTACAGGAGAAGCAGCTCCTTCTAACTTTGACGACGTTGAAGTCGATCATGGGGCGTGAGGTTTCGTGAGGTTTCTAGGGACCCAACGGGCAGAGACCTTGGTCATGGCCAAATTATCGTGGATGATGTTGATAACACTTCCATATGATATTCCAAGTTGTCGCTCGATTTCTTCGACCTTCACCCGTCGATTTCCGAGGATCATCCTCTCCACACTGGCCACATTGTCCTCGTTGGTCACGTCTGACGGGGGTCATCTTCAAGGGACTCACGACCATGGCGGAACTCCCTATTCTAGCGAGCAATGGGTGCATAGGAAGGGGCGGTGTCGGTGTACATTGCAACCATGCGTTCATGGATCTCTTTGCATTCTTGCCTTCCTTGGTCAAAAATTTGATCACTTCGCGGTGCTCAACCTTCTCCATCGTTGAAAATTTGTGACTGACGATCTGCGATCAGCTACTGCTTCTTAAATAGACGAGGCAGGAGCGTGCGGCTGCAGGTCCTGACTTTTCATTACTTGTCCTAACACCCCCACAAACAGTCATCCTCCTTCCTCTGTTTTGTCCTACCGATTCGCAAAACTTATTGACCGCCCCTCGTAAGTAATAGCACCCTCGCGGCAGTGGCACAAATGCCTACACACGGTAGCGATACCAACTGGAACGTCTCGAATTGGGAGACTGTCACGGTCGAAGGTGGCGAAGAGTGTAGGGGTGGGTCTCAAGCCCTCTCCCTATTTTCTGATCACATGTTCGACCTTGACCGCCCCATGCTCGGCCAGCTCTAAGGTGATGTAGTCCACGAATTCCCTCGCGTAGACCACTCATTTAACGAAGTTCATGTTAGAGTGGGGTGTCACACTCACCGGCGCGCCATTAAGTGTCCGAAGTGAACTAATCATGGCCGCTTCGGAGGGATCTGATGCATTCGCCAGAAGGCTCCCATCCGAGAAACAGGACACCTTCAGCTGTCTACCAATCAAGCTAGCTACTTGCTCTGCTTTGATGGATCATGTTGCCCTTGGCCAACGATATATCAGTGGAGTGAATCCCTGAAAGCGTTTCAAGACAGCGGGCCATGAAAATGTCAGGTAGTCTTTCAATGAGTGGTCCCGACCTAATCGAAGCTCCACTCAGCGCACTTGCGACTTTGGTCTTATCAGTTCCTTCCCGCCTAAGGCCGCCTCGGTGTCGGACGGGGCCATTTTGTCCTGTTTGCCCTATGAGCCAGCAGCGCATCCTTTCTTCCTAGGAGCTCCCGCGGAGGGAGAGGAATCCCGAGACCTCTTTGTCTTCCTCTTGTTCTTTCCTTTTTTTTTTACTGAGTGAGTCCACTTCTCTACACCCCCGGAAGTCACCCCTTGGCCGGATGGACCAGCCTCATCAAGATCCTTCTCTGAGATGGAGAAAGGTTTGAGTGGATTGTCAAGGTGTCATCAGTCAGGACAGGAGGTTTCGACTGACGAAAAGGTTGCACAGGGCGGACTCAAATTTAGTGTTTGGCACCGAGCATGAATTCTACCCCATGGCAGATATTGGCATATGGGGCTATGTCCATCTGAGGAGAGGCCTCAATATGAACACCCCTTCCCTAAGGTAACACAGATCGCTATCGAGGGCTCTTCGGTTTTAACTTCAACCAGTGGGCCGACCTCTATTGGGGAAGAGATAAGGGCAGAAAAGACCCCCTGCACAGTCAAAATACACGATAGGAAAGGGGGGACTGCCACAGGTAGGGATATTAATTGGCCCTTGGGCAGCTCCGAAGGAGTTAAGGGGAAAACCACCACAATCGTAGGTTTGTGAGACGATTAAACATCCATTCAGGTAGAAGAGGGTTGGAGGGACCCCTGGAAAAGCAGAGGGGAGAGCCCACCTCGTTTTCAGAGGGAAGCTCCAAGGAAGCCCCATTGCCGTATGGAGATGGTGAGAGGAAAGCCCCTACACCGCTCACTTGAAGGTGGATCTCCAGATAGATATCATGATCTCCTAATGCCGTGGGAGGTTAAGACACAAGTCTCCAGAGGAAGAGAAAATTCCAGAATGTTATCATTTGAACATATTCGGTCTACAGGTCCAGGTAAGATGAGATTTGACAGCCCAGCCCGCCATAAGTGTAGTGGAAGTTGAGCAAAGTCCATGGCTTAACACACCCAGTGCCTAATACTTGCCTTTGCTAGTGGGCTTTCAGCCTTCAGGATGTATATTGCCACTCGACTAATGACCCATAAGAAAATGAAAAGTGTGCTCGGCAGACAGAACCTCTGAGGATAGAAGAGCAAGTTTGGAATGGGGTAAGCAGGCATGTAATAAATAAAAGTAAAGATAGGCGCATCCACTAACGAGTAGGATGGATGATTACCTATTATTACCATACCTGGGTGCTAGGTGAACCCAGGATGGCATGCAGTGTACCAAGGCATCATGGCTAGTGGACCAAACTCTGTACAGGTGGGGGGAACACTCTTCCTGGTATAATGTGTGGGTAGAAAAGATTGAGGGGATAGACATAATAATTAATGAATAATATTAAATAATAATCAATATATAACACTAAATAATAATAATAATAACAATACTAATAAGTGATAATAAATAAAGATAAAGTAGTACTTAGAAGGAGCATGGGAAAAGTGCACCAACAACTTTCCCAGGCCTCATCAGATAGTTCAAGTCAACCCAGTGACGGAGGCCTCCCTAATTTGCTCTCAGGCTGGGAGGATGTGCAACTTTTCCAGGTATCAAGTTTAGCCAGCAAAGCAGGGTATCCCCTGCACAGTCAAGAACAGGGGTCACCAAACTATGACCCAAGGGCCAGATCTGACCTGTGAAGTTTGTTCATCTGCCACTTACATTTGCATGATTAAATGTATTGAACAAAAGACAGAGTGATAGAAAGAAACAAGGCTGGCACATGTGATGTAGGGTCACATGGCGTACAGCATTGCCATACTTCCTACTTCTACAGCAATAAAGCAATGTGGCAAGCATATTTAAGAGTGTTGCTATGAAAATATTGTTTTTCTGTTAATTTTCACTGTAGTTTAAATAGGATAAAAAAATGTAACAATGATGTTTAGAATTTGAAGGAATATCAGTAGAATATATGAGATTTTCTTAATAAAAATAAATATGTTCAAAGCCTCCCGACCAGCCACGCTCAGGCCATCCAATGGTGCCACTCTAACAGTCCCAGTTTCAAGAATTTTCTCATTCTGTCTAGCCAAAGTTTCTTTTCTCTCCTATTGACAGATGAATATGAATTGCTGGCTTTATATATATAGTTATTTGGGATTATGGTGATACGGTTAGCCTTGTCATGTTTTCAATGAAGAACGGGAAGAAAAGTACTTCTTTGCGGTAAAAAAACAACCAGAAAGCTAGTTGCATGATATGCAGTGAAAGTGTTGCTGTTTTGAAAGAGTAAAATCTTCGGCAAAACTATGAAACAAAACATGTGTCAAAATATTCAAAGTTGTATGGAAAGTTGTTTTCTGAGAAATGAGTCCATGGAATATGGTTTTGAATCTCAAAGAAATCTCTTTGTGAGAAAGTTTGATGAAAATGAATTGTCACTTGTACAAGTTACAAAATAGTGCAAGGATGGCAGAGTGGGGAAAGCTGCTTACTTACGCAAACTTGATCAAAGAGTGGATGATGAAAGTAGCAAATGGCATGTGCCCTGAGAGAGCAGATTTGTTTGGAAGTATCAGCCTTTCACTAAGTTCAGTTAATGGAGAACAAAAGAACTTGGAGACAACATAGTGCTCCATATACGCAAGAAAGCTAGTAAGTTTTTGTGGTATTCACTGGAGCTGGATGAGTCTACCGATCTCTCAATTAGGTCACAACTTCTCGTGTTCATTTGTGGTGTTAATTTGGACTTTCAGATCAAGGAAGAGTTGGCATCAGTTTGCAGCAAGCATGGAACAACTGGAGAAAACATTTTCATTGAAGTCCAGAAAACTTTGCAAGACTATTATAACCTTCAGTGGAATTAGCTTTGATGCGTTACAATTGATAGAGGAAAAACATGGCTGAAATGATGAAGGGTATGGTAAGGTAGATCAGGAATCAGTTGCAAAATTTCAAAATCCTGGGTGCTCTGTACATCAGCAAGTACCCTTGTGCGAAAGATTTAGATATTTCTTGCATACTGAAACCAGTCATTTGGAAAGTAACTTAATTCAGTCATGCACTTAATCACCTCCAGTTCCAGGCTTTACTTGAAGAAATTGATTTTGATTTCAGTGACTTGCCTTATCAGAGAGAAGTGAGATGGCTCAGCTACAATAAAGTCCTGTTTCGTTTCTATAAGCTCCGAAGCGAAAAAGATAAAGTGATCCACTTCTGTCGGATCCTACCTCGCTGTCTAGGTTGTCATTTTTGGTTGACATCAAATCACACATTAATAAAATGAACTTGAAACTTCAGGTCAAGGATAACCTTGTCTGTGATCTCTACAGGATCATTCAATGATTTTGGGGAAAGCTGTCATTGTTTGAAGCACAACTGGAAGGATGAAACTCGTCTATTTTCAATGTTTCAAAAGACTAGCAGCACTACAATCGCAGAAGTCAAACTTGAGTTTCTGGAAAATATTATACATGATTTGAAGAAGCATTTTTTGCAGAGATTTCAGATCACTAGAGTTGAGAGTGACATTCTTCTGTTCAAGAATCTGTTTGATTGTAACCTTGATGTTGTGCCAGTCGAACTAGGGTTGGAGCTCATTGATTTGCAAACTAATCACTTGATAAAAGGAAAGCACAAAGAAGGAAAACTTGTTGAATTTTACCACCTGCTTACCCGATGATAATTTGAAACAACTTATGTCTGTGAGCAAACATTTCCAAAAATGGAGTATGTGAAGTCAGCACATCGAACAAGGTTGAATGATGAATATTTGAAAGCAGTTCTCTGGGTTTGGTGCAGCAATTTCAAACCAAATATTGATATCTTGAAAGCCAAATGGAAATTTCACAAATTTCACAACTTTTTTGCTGGATAGTTAATTTTATTAAACTTGCTTAATTTTTTTTATTCACTCCATTTTGATTCTTTTTTTAGAAGGGTCAAATTGACCTCTCTAGGCATTAAAGGTAAACATATTTTGTGGGTATTCTACTGTTAATATCTGTGGAACCTTTGTAGCCCGCTGTGAAAAAGTTTGGTGATCCTTGGTCAAGTAGTAGTAAAAAGATGGAATTCAAAGCTCGTTATGCTAGAGTTGATTCTATATCAATAAAGTAGCATCAAGGATTGCTGGAATAAAAACTTGAACCACTTAAAAGAACATTTCAAAGGGCAACTCTACAGCTAGTATTGCTTTATCACTTAAGACTTCTAAAACATTTAAAGTTTCTGTCAATGATGCAATAAATATAAAAACCTTGAATGTGCAAAAGAAAAAGTTGCCTATTCATAAAATTTCTCTATTTCACCTTAGAATGCTAACGACCTTAAACATGCAGAAGTGCTAACAAGTATTCATGAGAAAATTCATGTTGATTTTATGGACAATGAGAAAGTAATTGATGAACCTAAAAGAGCTTATTCATTTTCAAAAAGAGTTAAGACTTCACAAATTGATGAATGGGAAGAGAGGCAATGCCATAATGAGCAGTACATGAGCAAAAAAAATTGATGTTCTTGAGTTTTGGAAAATTCACAAATCTATGTTCCCACTGCTTGCTACACTGGCTAGGAAATACTTAAGCACTACCCCCAGGGTTGCTCAGAGAGGGTAAGGGAGAGAATTTTGGTCCACAGTGGTACTTATGGAAGAGGAGATATTTTTGTTGTTGTTTTTCTTTTGCAGCAGCAGAAAGGCCAAAACTCATAGTTGATATTTTAACTTTAAAATGAGTCAGAATTTCTAAAAAAAAATATTACCATTAACCGCCTGCCCACAGTGGGGTCAGCTTTATTCAGCGCCGCTACCCAACCCCACCCCATTCATCCAATTATGCACAGAACCGGGAACAAAAAAAAGAATTAGGGGTGTCAATGGCCTCACTGATATCTGCTCACCTGCAACCAGAGTACAGATTGGTGCCAAGCCGCATTGGCACTCCCCTCTCTTGACACCATCTTGGGCCTGTCCTCAACTGGTCCTGCTGCACTTGCATCCTCATCCTCCTCCTTTAGCCCTCCACCACCCGCTTCGTTGTGTACTTGCGCTACAATCGTGACCTGCAAGCGGGAGGAGATGGGTGAGGTGAGTAAATAAAGGTTGTCAATTTCGACACATCCATTTTTAATTGTGGAAACCGTGCTTCCGATTTTAGCGAAGTCAAACCATATCGGGTGTTGTTAGTCACTGGATGGACGCCCGGTAACTGACATTTGCTTGAGATAACCATGGTTCAGATCTTGTGTTAATCAATGGGTCTCCCATGAAAAATAGATATTTCTAAGAGTGCAGATCGGTGGTAAAACCCATAAACCTTTATAAAAATAAAGATCAGAATGACAATGAATGGCGAAGGCGGTCCTCGGGGATTTTTTTTGAGAGTGCCCATCTGGGCAGGCTTCAGAGGCGAAAAGAGTCTCATGTTACCCCAAGCAGGAGCATGTAACAAAGATCAAAGAGGGTCAAATAAAATGGATGAGCTCAGCATCCTCTAAAAAGTCCAAAAGATCACAAAACTGTGTGTGCAAGAACCAGTCCAGAGTAGAAGGGACAAGCAGTAGTGATCTGCAGTAGCGACTGCCTAAAAATAGAAACAAATAAAAATATGTAAATAACAAAGAACAACGGTAAAAAAGGACAAATGCTAAAAAGATAACGAGAAAAAGCAAAAGGCAAGAAGGCACACATCCCCTAGGTGCAGGAACATGCGACCACCAAAAAGAAACAGACAAAAAAGGTAAAACAAAGTGGGAGACCAGCCTCCTCTAAAAAGTTGTAAAGTCCACAAGTCGGTGTGCACGAACGCGTCCCGAGTACAAGGGACAAGCAGTAGCGACCCGCTCGTCCCGGAACAGGTAACGTGCGCGGAGATCACCCAGACTGGGACATTCAACAAGAATGTGCCAAATAGTCTGGGAGACAAGGCAGCCTTCACAGTATGGCGCAGGCGAGCGCTGCGTCCAGCGACTGTGGCCAATTCGGAGACGACAGAAAGCAACCTGAAGCCGTCGCGGAATTGAGGGGTAGGTCCATAGCAACAGTCGCGGCGCCCGGAGAGCAACACGTATTCCTGCCATGTAATTAGTGTGAGGAAGAGCGAAACCCTGGTCTGGTCGCCTAGTCCTCGCGGACTATTTGGCGGCTTCATTCCCCACAATTCCCACATGTCCAGGAACCCAGCAGAAGATAATCTCGACATCCGCCGGGCTCGTAAAAATCATGGCATCACGGATATCGCGAACCATGGGATGCACAGATTCAAATGACCAGAGAGCATTCAGGGCACTATAAATCACAATCCGGTCTCCGAATCGGGCGTGTCGCGTTATCTCCCGTACCAAGCGGTATAATGCAACGAGCTCGGATGTGAAGACAGAAGCAGCGCCTAAAGGCATCTTGGCTAGAGAATGCGGAGAAATGGCCACGAGGGATTCCGCCACAGACGCGGGATCCGAGATTGCAGTCCCATTCTCCTGGAGAACGGGATGGGGGGTCCTGCGAGAACTTAGCCCGAATCCTTTTGACTCGCTTCCACGCCTCTGCTAGAGGGGTCTTCCCGTAAAATGAAGACAGGTATGCCCGCTAAGAAGAGCGGAGGGCGTGTTTCGAAATATATCGGAACCTGGCACTAGCTCAACGAAATTCGCCGACGGTGAAATCGTTCGGGCGGCGCTTGTAGGCATAACCCTTCTGTTTGAGGGCAGTCTCACACTCGGCTGACCACTACGGGAACGGTCGGCGGGCAAAACGGCCAGACGTTCTAGGAATAGTAGTTAGGTCCACGGCAATGAGGTTGCCGGAGAAGAACTCAACGGCCTCATCTACCGACCTTAACTCCTCGACTAAGACAGATAAATCAGTCATTTCTTGAAATGCGGACCACTGCGTAAGCGCCAAGAACCACCGTGGCGGGCTCTCGGGCAGCAGCGGCCCAGAAAATTATTTTTGAATGGGATTGTGATCACTACCATGGAGGGCATCAACCACCCCTCAATCAAAATCAGGCTGTGCATCCGGAGAGCACAAAGATAGATCGAGGCAGGATAATGAAGCGGTTCTCCGGAAGTGATACGTAAACTCATCCACATTTAGGACACCCATCTCAAGCTCGTCGATCAGGTCGGCAAGGACTTGACCCCTGAGATTAATCGAGTAGTCTCCCCAGAGGGGGTGTCTACTGTTCAGATCTCCGAGCAAGATAAAGGGCCTCGGCAACCGTGGCACGACGCGGGGCAAGTTTCCTGCGTCGAAGTCGGCTGGCAGTTGAATGTACGTTGAAATAATAGTATACCTCCTCCTATCTAGGTGCAGCTGCACAGCTACTACCTGAAAGGAGGTATCTAAAGCGAAGAGAAGAACGGAGACCATTCCGGGTGTAAATCGCGCATCCTCCTGCCCGGGCCCCATCCCGTGGTGGTGGGGTCGCAAAACCCTTATACCTAGGGAGGGTGGGTAGGGTAGGGGGCAAGCACACAGCATCGTCTCCTGAAAAAAGATAATTAAAGGGCAACGGGACGAGACGAGCTTCCGCAGCAAATCCCAATTAGCCCGGAGTACACGGCAATTCCATTGAAGGAATATGCCCCCCCCCCAGGTCTAGCTCGGAGGAGATGCGGGGGCTCTCTTCAAAGAGAAGACCATGACAGGAATGGCCGTACGCTTCCCGGAGGCAGAACACTGGGCGCTGTTGGCCGGACAATGTGCTGTCGTCTTCGAGGACTTACGGAAACGGAAAACGGTCACACTGGGGAAAGGGGGTTAGGGAGCCCAGGTTTTAGCCGGGGCTGGGTGTAAACCATTGTGCCGCCAGGTTTACCATGGGAGCGACGGGGTGGGTGGAACCCGCACAAGGGTTCCGAATGGCGCGGAAACGAGCGTGCTCATAGGCCTGGAAGGGCCAGGAGCAGAGGGTGTCTTTCTTAACATTGAGGCATAGGACGTCACAGGCAGCGACCGGCTCGCCATGACCAAGTCCTTTGCCTCGCGAAATGAGAGACGATCCTGGGACTGAACGGCCAGGATTTCCTTCTCAAGGAGATACGCACCACATTGCTTCGAAGAAGCGGGGTGCGGCTATCCACAATTGACACACTTGGCCACACACGATTTGGACTCATCGTGTGCGGCCTTGGAGCAACTTACACAGACTTCGGGTAACCCCGACGTTGCGCGTATACAAGAGCGATTAGTATGGCCGAAGCGGTAACAGTAGTAGCACCTCCGCGGCAGTGTAACGAATGCCTTCACGCGGTAGCGATACCAACCGGCACGCACCGACACAGGGAACCTGTCACAGTTGAACATGACCAAGAGTGTAGGGGTGGGTTTCGAGACCCCTCCCTATTTTCTCATCACACGTTCGATGATGTCATCTATGGAGTAGACCACGAGTTCCCTCGCATAAACTACTCTTTTCACGAAGTTCATGGTAGAGTGCGGCGTCACACTGACAGGCGTGGCATCTAGTGCCCGAAGGGCATTAATCATGGCCGCCTCGGAGGGATTCGACGCATTCGCCAAAAGGCTCCGGTCCGAGAAACGGGTTACCTTCGGCTCTCTACCAATCACACAAGCTATAGCTCTCCAATGATGGATCATGTTGCCATTAGTAGAGCGAATAACAAGGAAGCGTTTAAAGTCAGCGAGCTCAAAAACGCCAGGTAGACTCTGAATGAGGGGCCCCGACGTAATTGAGGCTCCGCTCTGCGCAGTTCTGGTCTTCGTCTGTGACTCCCCACTCGGGGGAGTGACGGGACGGACGTGTCGATCTTGGCTTGGTCGCTTACCGAAACGGCAGCAGACCCGTCCTTTCCCGCGGCTCCGTGGAGGAAGAGGAGCCCCGAGTCTTTTCCTTTTTAGGAGAGGAGGGCGGGAAATGAACATGCTTCTCTCCTCCGCCGGCAGGAGCCCCTAGGCCAGATGGGCCGTCCTCGTCAAGATCCTTCTCTCAAATAGAGAAGGTCTTGCCTGTCATATGAGTTCCAGCCAGGGGAGGAAATCCATCCTCTCATTGTGATGTCTCGGGGACCCGAGCCGTCTGAGAAGGAACTTGCATAGAGGCGGAGACGGGTTCTGTGCTTGGCACCGAACCCAAGTTCAACCCCATGGAAGTTCGTACCGTCTGAGGCGCGGTCACCTCAGGGACCATGTCCTTCTCAGGGAGGCCTCCATGTGGCCTTCCCCCCCCACCCTCGGGACATCACAGATCCCATTCGAGGTTCTTTTTTTACTTAAAGCCGACGACCGGCATCCGTCGAGGAAGAGAGGGGGGCACGTACAGTGACCCCCTGTATGTTCTTAGTGCACAAGTGCAGGATGTTAGGGGGCAGGAACCGACGGGCCCGGCCATCCCTTGCTTCCCTTAGCAGGTTGGCAGCGTTCAATTTTTAGCCGCCTGCGTGCTTTCTTGGCAGTCTCTGCGAAAGAAAACGAAGGACTGCCGCTGGAAAAAGGGAGGCACCCAAGGGCGCCTCTAGAGGAGGGGGTCCCCCGCAGGCCTGGGAGAGGAAAATTTCTTCAGGGAGAAGAAATTTCTAGGATCCCCTGACAAAACACAGTGGTGGGGTGGCTCCATTTTTTCAGTGGAGCTGCCTGAAGGCGTCTCCGGTGATGGTAGAGGGGGAGTGTTGTTTTTTTTTTTTTAAATCATCATTGAGCATGGTAACCTTGTAATTGTCACAGGACACAAACGCTTATCACCCCACGCAGTCGCCCGCTCTGCGAGGGGTGAAGAAGGGCCGGCAGAACCAGCAGCCGCCATTTGAGGTCACTCCTCCCGCCTAGTGACCTGACAGCCCAGCAGCAGGGTGGCTCCACCTTGGGCACGAAGTAAAATTGATAGTCATGGAAAAAAGGAAGAAAGGGTATGTGAGGAAGGTGTGGGTGGAGATGAAGCAGGTTGTTAAAAACTTACCACCCCAGGCCGGAGCTCAAGAGTGAAGGAACATTGTCCTCTTCCCCCTCAGCCCTAATCCGGGATAGTTGGGTGAGAGGAAGCTGATCGGCGTCTACCCTGTGAAATTAGAGGCTGACCAGAGAAAGTTGTGGGAGAAGTTGTAGGGAATGTGAGGAAGTAGGGTAAAAACACAGGCTTTCAGAAAGGAAAAGAGGCTAAGCTGGGGTCTGACGAGGTGCTGAGACCCGTCAGCACGGCGGCCAGGAAGGTAAATCGCCGCACCCCTTACGGCATACATGTCCAAGAACCAATCACATGATAATTTTGACATCGGCCGGGCTTGCGGCAACCTTGTGGTCACAGATATCGCAAACAGGGCTTGTGGAGACTCCAATACCCCGAGAGCACACAAGATGCTTTGTGTGTCGGTAAACACCACAATCTAGGCTCCATACCAGACACAACCCATTATCTCATGTACCGAGCGGTATATTGCACCCAGACGCAATTCTGGTAGAGCCATGCTGATTCAAACTGAGGGAATATAAAGTGGACCCCTTACTGGGACCTGGAGCCATCTGTGTACACTAGTACAGACCCAGCGTGACACAAAGTGAGCTTCAAGTGTGGACATGTAACAACTGTCTTGAGAGGAGTAAAAGTATAGATTATCAAGGTAAGAAGGATGAGGCGGGTCAGGGTGAGGGCAGTCAGATGAATTTGAATAGTAGCAGGCGGGGGAAATAAAAAGAGGATGAGGAAGGTAGTGTTGCTTTGGGGGTTTTTAAAGAGCACATCTGACGACTGCGTACTTAGGCAAAAGTCGCTGAAATTAGATTACAGCCTTATACTAGGCTAGATTTTAAAAAAAGCAACCAAACATGTAAAGAAGATACTATGACCTCTGAATGATTTGGGAGGTTAAAAGAAGTGTCTTGTGGGATCCGAAAGTCCAGAATGTGTTCATTTACACATAACCGGTCCTAGTCCAGCATTGAGGGGCTTTGCCAACCCAAGCCGCCATTCAGGCAACATTGGCCGGGAGATTTAAGGATAAAGGATGGTACCGGAGTAGCCATGTAATATATGCAATGAAGGAAGATGAGAAGAGTCACTGGTCCAGCAGAACCAGTTACCCAATACTTGCCCTAACCAGCGGGCGAGGGAAAAAGGTACCAACATCTTCTCCAGGTCCCATCAGCAAGTTAAGAACAACTGAGTGACAGGGCTTCCCTAATTTGCACTTGGGCCAGGAGCACATGCGGCTACTCCAGGTACCAGTGTAACAGGCTACACATGGTACCTACCTGCCGGAGGGGGGGCATGAGGAGCGGTATTGTGATTGGCTGTATGATGATGTACGCGACTGTAGCTGTACGTGTGTATGCCCAGACTCGACACAAGGCCATTGTGGTCGCCCGCTTTTAGTTCAGCCTTCGCTTGGAGAAAAAGAGAGGAGTAATACAACGGAGGACAAGGACTTATGAACTAAGTCCTGTCAGGCTTAACTACTGGGTCCAAAAAGGGTAGGGGTTTTAAGAAAATCAATGGAGGGAGAGGACAGAAGTGAATATAGAACGGGATCGTGGGTAACAAAGGCATCATAGACCAATTTTCTAAATGCAAAAATCATAATTGATCCGTCTTGTGATCCTCGATTTTTCTTGTTACAAGTACTCCTAAACAACCACTTTCCCACAATGGTCAGAGGGCATCAATGCCACTAAAAAATAACCCTCTCCTTCCACCTCTTATATCCCAAGCAGAACTGGCCTTTTAGAGCGTTCACACACTATGTATTGGTGAATCTCAATTAGTGGGCTTCCTCTCCTGGCAGAAGGCTTCAAGCACGCGCCCCTGTACAAATCCCCTCCTATGCATTAAATAATCGTCAAATCTAAGCTTAGAGCCACACTGTGCAGAAACAACACTGAAAACATTACCTCCCATTCCCCAAAACAACATTGGGTCTTAGGGCAACAAAAGTTTTTGAGAACTTCACTTCTTACCTTCTTCATTTCGTATTGATTTGAAGATACCTGTTCCTGGTCCAAGGCCCAGGGAACGTGGGAAGTATCATCTCTAGGGGCCTGAAGCGAACTCTCCTCGTTAGTTCCCTCCAGCTTACGCAAAGAAGTTTGTAACCGGGTGTTCTGGAAGCATGGAATGATGAAAGAAGCTCAGTAGATTTGCTTAAAACTAGCAGGCAAAAAAAACCCCGGCAAGTCTCGCCATCATTTTTTGTTTTTAAGCTCCCATCTGAGACTGCCTCCATGGGCATAATTCACGGCAATTAATTTTTAGCCTAACCCTAGACTATATTAAAAATAAAAACAAGTAAAAAAAGCCAAAACAAACAACATAAAAAAAACACGAAGAAGGAAGCAAGCTCCGGCGTCGGTGGAAGGCCCACCACGGCACAGGAGTATGGAAATAACACCAAGGAGTCAAAATGGAGAAAGCCAACCTTCTCCAAAATGTCAGAGTCCACAAGACTGTGTGCACGAATTCTTTACAAATATGAGAGATTAACGGTAGCGACCACGCTATGTAACGTGAGTGAAAATCACTCAGACTGAGACATTCAACAGGTATGTGACGAACAGTCAGGAGACAACGCAGTCGTCGCCCAGAGGGCAACCCTGATTCCTGCCATGTTGTCGGGGTGAAGAAGAACGAAACGCTGATCTGGTTGCCCAGCCTTCGTGATCTCTCTGTCGCCTTCATTCCACGCAATTCCTACATGTCCAGGAATCCAGCAGAAGATAATTTCTACATTCACCAGGCTCGCGGAAACCGTGGTGTCAGTGATAGCGCGAACCAAAGTGTGTGGAGCTTACACTACCCTGAAAACTCTCACGGTACTTTATGAATCGCTAAAGATCACAATTCCGGTATCTAAACAAGCCATGACGCATTATTTTTCATACCGAGCGGTGTATTACAATCAGCTCGGCCTTGAAGACAGACGCGGCGCCTGTAGTCTTCGAACAAAGGAAATATGGCGTGAAAGCTGACCCCCTCCTGGTACTTGGAGCCATCCGTGTAAACTGACACGGATTCAGCGTGACATGAAGTGTGCTCAAAGAAAGCCCAGCGTAATACTCCGAGCGCTGTGGAAGCTTTGAGAGCAGAGGCGTAGCGACAAATACTCAAAGCTGGTACCCTCGATGGTGGCGTTCTGAGCAGAACCAGAAGCACCACCGGCCCGAGAGCTACATCGAGCTCTCAAAGGTGTTTCTTATACCTAATCTCAAAGAGCTTAAGGTATGACTGGCGTTTCTCAGCGGTATAGACACCGTCGAGATCAGCCACAGATGTAGAGAGAGTCGTTGGCGACTGAAAGAGGCGCCGTGCCCTCGCGTACAGGCGCATAATACGCTGCGTACGGTGCAGAGCGAGTGGCTATCGGCATCGACAAGTAGGTTCTCAATAGTGGAAGTGCGGAAAGCACTGGTAGCCCAGATGAGTAAAAGGGGCTGAGAACGTGTCAGAGTAAAGACGTGGACGAAGGACAATGCAAGGTGAGAGTGAGTTGGCCCCCAGAAGATGAGTTAAGGGTTAGCGGAAGAGAAATAGGCAGAGGCAAACTAAGCTGGGGTTGGACGCGGAGGCCAAGAAAAAACATCGCCAAAAAGCTTAAGTTATGACTCTCTATGGAGTCTCTCGGCGGCATAGGCAGCTTCGAGATCGGCTGTGGATAAAGTGGGAGCCCTTGGCAACTGAAGGAGGCGTCGAGGTCACGCCTACAGGCGAATAATGCACTGTACACGGCGCATAGCGAGTGATATATCCCCAGCATTGACAAGTAGGTTCTCAATGGGGTACATGCAGAGGCACCGGATCGAGTCCACCTCCCGCAATACTGCTCGGGAGCGGATGCATATAATTCGCAGCCGTATTCGAGCTTCGAACGAACAAAGCATCTATATAAAAATAACACAGTAGCTCTCTTAGCTCCAAGGAGCAAGAAGGAAGAACAGCAAGGTCCCAGTGTCAACCCACTAACAGGGTTTCCCATATTTGCACTCAGCCTGGGAGGATGGGCAGCTCCTCTGGGTACCAAGTATAACAGGCTACACAGGGTACCCCTCTGTGGGTTAAAGAGAAGTAGAGGCGGGTCCACTAACGAATATGGTTGGTGATTACCTATTATTATCATATCATACCACGGCATTAGGTGATCTCGGGATGGTGTGCAGTCCACCCAGGCAGCACTATAAAGAAGGAAAGAGGGTGCTCATGAGCTATAAGGTGCATCCAGCTGCTCCCGCCTATCCCATCTCAGGTTTTGGCCCTGAGTGCGTTAAAGGGGGATGTTTGGGCCTTACCAGCAAAGTACAGCGAACGGAGGTTGCCCAGTGGACCGCTCAATCCAAACTGAGCAACCAGAGAGGCAGGATGACCAGGATCAGGATCTGTTATAGCAGACTCAGAGACGGAACCCGAGAATTTTAGTTAGCTTTGCAGCCAACAGGGCAGTAAAGCCTACCCGACCTAGCCAGTAAACCCATATACACCCATGAATGACCACAGGAGGTGGTCATCCCATTACACGCAGGGTAAGGCTTATTGGGGCAAAACAAATTTTCACATTAATCACACCCCAACAGGCACGACCCCTCAAGTTCTGGTTTCTTGTGACGTGCAGGCATTAAAGGGCGTTGTTTATAGAGGTTCGAAAGACTCTCTTTTGATAAGGCATGAAGTAAATGGTCGTGCCCTTAAACCAGGTCAAATGTTTGAGGGGATAGTCATAAAAAAAAGGACTGCTGATGAGGATTTTTTTTTTAAGGGGCTATCTGGCGACTGCCCACTTGGGCAAAAGTCGCCGCAAACAAACAACCTAGTTTTAGGCTACTTTAAAATAAAATTTTTAACAGAAACAACAATAAAAAGGGGTAACAATGAGGAAGCAAGCTCCGACGTCGGGGGGAGGTCCCCCTCCCCCCGGCGCAGGAGCCTGCTACCTACAAAAAAAACAAACAAACAACAATAACAAAAAACAACAAAAACAACTAGTTAAATACAAGGGAGAAGGACGCCCTCCCCCCAAAAATCTATCAGTCCACCAGTCATGGTGCACGCACTCGTCCCGAGAACAAAGGACAGGCGGTGGCGACCGCGCCCATCCCGGTACCAGGACAGGTAACGTGCGCGAACATCACCCAGACTGGGCCATTCCTCAAGAAAAGGCCGAACAGTTTGGGGCTCGAAGCAGACGTCGCAGTAGGGCGCAGGCGAGCGCTCCATCAAATAGCGATGCGTCACGCGATTGTTTTTTTTTTTTATAGAGCCCATCTGGCAACTGTCCGGGGCATTGGGGGATAGGTCCATGGGAACAGTCGCGGCGAAATGGCACGCAACTTTAAGTTCCCTTCGACAGTCTCCCATCTTCTTTGCCAAGCCGTCCGAAGAGCTGCCCGTATTCCTGCCATGTAGTCGGTGTGAGGAAGAGCGAAACGCTGGTCCGGTCGCAGAGTCCTCGCGGACTCTTTGGCGCCTTCATCGGCGCGCTCATTCCCCGCAATTCCTACATGTCCAGGAACCCAGCAGAAGATAATCTCGACATCTGCCCGGCTCGCAAAAACCGTAGCGTCACGGATATCGCGAACCAAGGGATGCGGAGATTCCAATGCCCTGAGAACACTCAGGGCGCTTTGTGAGTCGCTATAGAACACAATCCGGTCTCCGAACCGGGCACGTCGCGTAATCTCCCGTACCGAGTGGTGTATTGACACTAGCTCGGCCGTGAAGACAGACGCAGCGCCTGGTAGAGCCCCGCTGACTTCAAACAAAGGGGATACGGCGTGGAAGCCGACCCCCTCTTGGGACTTGGAGACATCCGTATACACTGGCACGGTTCCAGCGTGACACGATGTGTGCTCCAAAAAGGTCGAACGCAATACTCCCGGCGCAGTACAAGCTTTGGGAGCAGAGGCGTGGCGACAAATAGCCAAATGTGGTACCCTCCAGGGTGGCGTCCTGGGCAGAACCAGGGGCGCCACCGGCCCGAGAGCTATATCTAGCTCTCGAAGGAGTTTCCTGGCCCTAAACCCAAAGGGCTTAGAGTATGACTGGCGTCTTTCGGCAGCATAGGCACCATCGAGATCTGCTGCGGATGCTGTGAGAGCTGTTGGCGACTGAAGAAGGCGCCGGGCTAACGCGTACAGGCGAGTGATGCACTGCACGCGGCGCAGAGCAAGTGGCATCTCCCCAGCATCGACCAACAGGCTCTCAATGGGGGAAGTGCGGAAGGCACCGGTCGCAAGGCGGAGGCCGGTGTAGTGGATTGAATCCACCTTCCGCAATAAACGCTCGGCTGCGGATGCATAAAACTCGCATCCGTATTCGAGCTTCGAGCGAACAAAGGATCGATATAAAGGTAAGGCAGTAGCCCTATCAGCGCCCCAAGCGCTGAAAGTCACGGAACGGAGAATGTCCATGGCGCGGGTACAAAAGACCCTAAGGCTGCGAACATCCCCCGCGTAGAAGTCAGCTGATGGGGGAATTTACGCAGAAATGATAGTATACCTCATATCCAGGTGCAGCTGCACAGCCACTGCCTGAAAGGAGGTGTCTAAAGAGAAAGGAAGAACGGAGAAATCATGCCGGGTGTAAGCCGCGCATCCCCCAGCCTGGCCATCAGGTGGTGGTGGGGTCGCAAGACTCTTATACCCCGGGAGGGAGGGCAGGGGGCACGCGCCTAGCATGTTCTCCTGCAAAAAGATAGCTAACGGGAACCGGGACGGGACGAGCCTCCGAAGCTCCTCCCAGTTGGCCCGTACTCCACGGCAATTCCATTGAAGGAATATGCCCTCCAGGCCTAGCTCGGAGGAGACGCGGGGGCCCTCCTCGAACAAAAGACACTCACGGGAATGGCCGTACGCTTCCCGGAGGCAGAATCCCAGGCGCTGTTGGCCGGACAAAGCGCTGAAGGCGCTGGCGCCTTCGAGGACTTATTGGGGGAGGTTGGGCTCGCCATGCGAGTCTTTTCCTCCCTCGCCTCCAAACCTTAGGCGGGCTTTGTGGCTTCGGAGGGGGGAAGCCCTATTTTCGAGGAACCACTGTCTCCGAGCCACTCGCACCAACTCTAGGCGTGGGAGAAGGAGCCGAAGCTACTTTGTTGCTGTCCTCCTTTCGGGGGACAGCTTTAGGAACCCCGGAAGATGGCCTGGCGACCAGCTTCAGGAGTGTTGCCCCCTGTGAGTCTAACGACTCGGTGGAGGCGCGTGGCCGTTTCGCCTTACGGGAAACGGTCACGCTGGGAAAAGAGCGGGGAGCCCTGGTTTTAGCTGGGGCTGGGTATGAACCCTTTTTGCCGCAAGCTTTACCAGGGGAGCGCCCGGGTTGAGTAGAGCCCGCAGAAGGGCTCCGAATGGGCGCGGAAACAACTGTGCTCGTTGGCCTGGATGGGCCAGGAGCAGAGTGTGCCTTTCTAACTATTGAGGCATATGACGTCCCAGGCAGAGCCGGGCGCGCCAGGACCAAGTCCTTAGCCTCGCGGAATGAGATTCGATCCTAGGCCTGAACGGCCAGGATGTCTTTCTCGAGGAGATATGCACCACATTGCTTCAAGGAAGCGGGGTGCAGCTCTCCACAATTGACACATTTGACCACACATGATTTAGACATATCGTGTGCAGCCTTGGAGCAATTTTCACAGAATTCGGGTGACCCGGACTTTGCACGTCTACAAGATCGATTCGTATGGCCGAAGCGGTGACAGTAATAGCACCGCCGCAGCAGGGGTACGAATGCCTTCACGTGGTAGTGGTACCAACCAGAACGCACCGACTCAGGGAGCTTGTCACAGTCGAACGTGACGAAGAGTGTAGGGGTGGGTCTCGAGGCCCCTCCCTGTTTTCTCATCAAACGTTCGACCTTGACCGCCCCATGGTCGGCCAGCTCTAAGGTGATGTCCTCAATGGAGTAGTCAACGAGTTCCCTCGCATAAACTACTCCTTTCACAAAGTTCATGGTAGAGTGCGGCATCACACTCACATGAAGTATCCGAAGAGCACTTATCTTGGCCGCCTCAGCAGGATTCGCCGCATTCGCCAGAAGGCTCCCGTCCGAGAAACGGGTCACCTTCGGCTCTCTACCAATTGCACTAGCTAATGCTCTCCTATGATGGATCATGTTGCCCTTGGTCAACATGGTGCCATCAGTGGAGCGAATAACGAGGAAGCGTTTGAAGCCAGCGGGCTCAAAAACGCCAGGTAACCTCTGAATGAGGGGCCCCGATGTCATCGAGGCTCCGCCCTGTGCACTTTTGGTCTTAGTCAGGGGCTCCGCACCCGGGGGAGCAGAGGGGCCGGATGTGCCGATCTTGGCTTGGTCGCTTGCCAAAGTGGCAGCAGACCCATCTGTTCCCGTAGCCCCCGTGGATGGAGAGGAGCCTCGAGTCTTCTTTGTCTTTTTAGTCTTTTTCTTTTTTGGAGAGGAGGACGGGAAATGAACCCACTTCTCACCTCCGCCGGAAGGAGCCCCCAGGCCAGATGGACCGGCCTCAACCAGGTCCTTCTCCGAAATGGAGAAAGTCCTGGTAGTCGTGGTGGCACCGGTCGGAGGAGATCCCTCCACTCCTTGTACTGCTTCGGAAACCCAAGCCGTTTGAGGAGGACCTTGCATAGGGGCGGATTCGGGTTCGGTGCTTGGAACCGAGCCCGGATTCTCCCCCATGGAAGGCCCTACCGTCTGAGGCTGGGTTTCCTCAAGGACCATGTCAATCTCAGGAGGGGCCTCCAGTTGGCCATCCCTCCCCCCCAAGACATCGCAGGTCCCGTTGGCAGCATCGTCACTAGTCTTGTGTGGCGAGGCACAGGCCTTGACCTCGGCAAGGTTCAATATTCTTGCCAGCAGGTCTTTTGAGGGAAGCGACTGAAGGAGCCTAGCTTCCCTCTGCCCCCTAATTGGGTTTGCCCTACCGAGCCGCTTCGATGTGGAGCGGCTGGCTAAGGGCTGCCTGCTGGTTTTCTAGGCAGTCCTCTTGGAAAGAACAGAGGGGACTGCCGCTGGAAAAAGGGAGGTGCCCGAAAGCACCTTCAGAGAAGGGGGTGAGGGAGAGTCCCCTACACCCGTAAGCGAAGGAGAGGAGTAAGCCTCCTCTCCGGTTAGAGAGATATGGAGGGTCTCCTGCGCAAGCACAGGGGGGGGAGACCTCCATTTTTTCGGTGGAGCTGCCCGAGGGCGGCTCCGTTGGTGATACAGGGGAAATTAAGGGGAGATTTTTATGTTTCTCATCATTGGGCAAGGTGACCCTATTTGTTTCACGGAATGCAATCGCTCATCACCTCTCGCAGTTGCTTGCACTGCAAGAGGTGCTTACAGGCCTGGCAGAGCCAGGCACCGCCATTTGGGACCACCCCTCCCGCCTGGTGGCCTGGCAGTCCATCGACATGGCGGCTCCACCTTAGACGCGGCGTAAAAAGATAGATTGTGAAGAGGAGAGGAAAAGGGATGTGAGGAAGGTATGGGTGGGGATGAAGCAGGTTGTTATAAAAAACCCATCCCGAAACGGAGCTCAGGGGTTAGGGAACGTTGTCCCCTCCTCCCTCAGCCCCGATCCGGGACGGTTGGCTTGAGAAGGTCAGCATCTACCCTGGGAAATTAGAGGCTAACCAGAGAAAGTTGTGGGAGAGGTTGTATGAATAGCGACGAAATAGGGGAGAAATACAGGCTATCTGAAGGAAGGAAGAGAGGCTAAACTGGGGCCGGACGGAGCGCTGGATCCCGTCAGCACGGCTGCCAGAATGGCAAATTGCCGCGCCCCTTACGAGGTGCTGATAGAGAGCGAGGACGATGGACTGCAAATACTTACTCAGGTCCCGTCAGATAGTTCAATTCAACCCAGTGATGGGACTTGACTAAATTGCACTCAGTCCCACAGAGAACAGCTCCTCCCAGTACCAAGTGCAGGTAGAACAAAAAGGTTGAGGGAATAGTAGTAGAATAAGAATAATAGTGCTGAGAGGGAGTGAGAAGGAAGCACACCAATTACTTCCCCAAGCCTCATCAGTGTGTTCAATTCAACCAAGTAACAGGGCTTCTCTAATTTGCACTCAGGGTGGGAGAAAGTTCAATGTAAAGAAAGTGACACTGAGGGCACTTCCCTGCATGTCTCCTCCTCCTGACTGAGTGGACCGGATATGTGGAATAAATGATCTCATAAGAACTCAGGCACGAAGATCTTGAGGTGACCCCTCGTATCCCTCATGTAGAGGGTCTCCATGATACCCAATTCTCATGCAGTATCAGAAACCCTCTCCAGATCATAGAACACCGTGGCGAATTGATGTCCAAGAAGGAAGGCATTGCAGATAGTATTTTTTATCAGATGGAGCAGAGCATCCAAAGTGGAGTAGAACTTGTGAAAGGCGCAATGTCCATTAAAATGATGTCCTCCTATATCCAAGAAATAATCTAAAGTAAACCAATTTCTCCATGAACTTGACCGCTATAGGTAAAATCCAGTCGGCAGACTCCAGTGAGCTCAATATCTGCTATAAATGCTGGCGTAGCCTCATCCTAGCTAGGGAATGAGGTCGCAAATTACTCAGTCCTGAACGCAGGCTCTGAGATTACAGCCCTGGCCTCCTCAAGGATAGGAGGTCTTGCGAGAACTTGTCCACAATCATTTTTATACGCTTCAATTTTTCTCTAAAGGTTTTCCCTTTAAGTGAACCTAGCACTCGCTAAACAAAATTCATCCACAGTGAAATTGCTCGGGCGGCGCTTTTAGCACATATTGACATATCGCTTCTCTTTGAGGGCTCTTATATTCAGCCGACTGCCAAGGAAGCAGATAAGTAAAAAGCAGCCAGACATTCTAGAAATGGTAGTCAAACTTAAACTTCTCGACTGAGATAGAAATTAGATCTTTCCTGAAATGCGGGCCACTGCACCTGGTCCAAGCACCAGCGAAGTGGTTTCTCAAGTTGCAATGACCAACAAAGATAATTTGGAATGTAAAGTGATTGCTACCATGAAGGTCACAGGGATAGATCGAGGCAAGAAAATGAACAATTCTTGGACAATGATACTAAATTCATCATTTATTATACTGATATCTAGCTGTTCAATCAGGTCCGCCAAGATCTGGGCACTTGGAAATGATCCGGTAGTCATTCAGGAGGAGGTGCCTATTGTTCACATTGCCGAGGAGAAACCGACTTAGCAATTGTGACAGGACAAATCACATGTTGGCCACATCAAGATACAAATAGTTAGGGGAAGCGGGAAGAGACGAGTCCCAGCATCTCTCCGTAGTTAGCCCATTGTCGACAGCAATTCCTTTAAAGAAAAATGCCGTTCAGGCCTAACTCGATCCACGGGGATGGACAGTCGTGGTCTATGCGGCAATGCTTCCTAACATACTAGGTCAAAACAGTTGTGATTTTCAGCTTTTTTTTCAAGTCAAAAATCATGGAAAAATTGTACAGAACCCTATGAAAGAAAAAGTTGATTTTTGAATGTTTCTCGTTTGTGTATACCTCCACAGCCTGTGCACCAAATATCGGATCTATTGACATCAGCACAATGCAAAGACAAAACAAAGCACTCGCAGCATTCTGATTAACTATGAAATAACGGTTGTACCACTAAAACATCACCTTGACTTGCAGATAAAGCAATTCATCCATAGTAGAAGTAACCCATTGCTATACAGGGCCGATTTGGTGTGTAAACAAATGATGAGTTGTTTTGTACTTGAGAGGGCATAAAAGGGTGGTTTTATTTAGGTATCGATGTGCACAGACCCAGTTTGTAGGAAAATGGCTGCTAATTACGATGGAGAATACCCTACTTGCATTACTCCTATAGAAGACCCGATAAAATAAGGGTAGAAGAGGGCTTAAGTGTAAGACAAAGAAGTTAAAAAAGCGTAAGGTGTTGTAGGTTAAAAAGAAAAAATAGGTAGCGAGGAAAAAATGGAGAAAAGAAGCGGTGGCAAGGAGTGCGATGGAAAACAATGACAACCTAAATAATGGAATTGTGAGGACGCATTTTAAACCTTCGAAAATAAATTGATAGAGGAACTTTCGATAATCAATAACGATGGACTTCTCACGTTGAGGTGTTGGGTTCAATAATAGTGAACTGAGATAAAACATAAGCGTATGTGAGAGAATGGCCGCCGATTGAGCGGAAACACTGACCTATTTATTCCCTGCAGCAAGGGTAGGTAAGTAGCTTGTCCACACCTCATCAGCACAAAGTCAATCTCAATACATCTATAATTTCTATTTTTGACTTCACAAATCAAAATATCCTCTCTCCTCTGTTCTGGAGATCTGTCAAAGGGGTAATATTATTTCCTTAGGGGGTACTCATTTCCCCATACCCCTGAAGCGCCTCCCCACCACCCGACCCCCAGGGCATGACCAATTCCACGATCGCTGCTGTGCCATAAACACACACAATGACAAAAAGGACCGTCCTCTGGTGCCTTTGGGCTCATCAGTGATAATCATTCTAATCTTTATATGTACTTCATTAATGTAGGCAGAAATTTTTGGCCACGGTCAAATGGCACAGCTTACCCAGCTAGCGATAAGTTCGTACATAAGAGCATACGAGAAAAATAAGTATGAATCTCAACCCGCTTGCGAAGAAGTGAAATTTAAGTTTGGTTGTATTTTGGGTTAGGTTTTTTAATCCCAAATTCACAAGTTTTTGATGAGTGTGTTGTAAAGAAAATGGTGAAATTAGGGGAAATGAAAATGCATGTAAGGTTTATAGCCTCTTGGAGAATACTTGTATCACTGGTGTCATGGAAAGTGGGCACACAGCTCAACCTGACTCTACTCCACGGTGAAGGCTTATTCTATTAGGCAGGGGATTAAGTCCTATGATCTAAGTTATGCAGTAGATAAATGTGATACCTCATTCTATCACTCCATCCTGATCTGACCTCACCATGAATCACTCAAGTCAATTAATGTGATCCACAATCACTCACTTCTTCTTCAATGTGCGCCAAACTGGATGTGAAGAACTCGTTCAACTGCTCCTTCTCGAGTGACAATCGTTGCTTCTCCAAGGCACTGACCTGAGCCCGCGAATGAGCGCATTCCAACTCCATCTAAAAAAAAAGTGAAAAAAAGTTTTTGTATGAAACTGGAGTAAAAACACGGGGACTAATAGGGGTCGACAAATAGAAGCCGATGATTGAAACTACTGAGGTGGAAGCTCATCCAAGTTTGTATTTTAATTAACTTCTCAGAAATAGGAAAATGTTGGAACAAAAAAAAAACAATTCCACAACACCGATATAACAAGAAACAAATTAATTTACATTGGGAGAAATGGACTTGCAACAGTGGTTAAGTAGGGACAATTTCAAAGGATAGATGTGATTAAAGGAGGTTAGACTTAGGTGAACCTGTTATTCCTTCTCAGGTCTACATACTTACAATCTTATAAAAGAAGACAAAGGCAGTGAAAATGGTTAAGGATGACAAGGACTGAAGGAGAAATCTTGGGTCAGCAGCCTCGATGAGCTTCAGCAACAAATAGGGGTACTCCTGAGATATAATCACTAAATATATTTGTAGGTTTTTGTCAGGATACTTTGTGAGTGGGCTATGTATGGATGGCGATCCGGTCTCCGAACAAGGCACAACGAGGTATCTCACATACCGACCGCTGTATTGCAAAAGCTCGAGCGTAAAGAGAGACGAAGGTAAAGTCCCTAGTATAGCCCCGCTCTACGGGGGAAAAGTCTCCAACTTCTGGAACTTGGAGCCATCTGTGTAATTTCAGCCTAGAGTAAGGTTACTTTAGAGTTAACAAAACTAGTTCCGGGGAAAGGCCCGCCACTCTCCAGCGCAGGAACATGGAACCTACAACAAAGAATAACAAAAAATGGAAAAAGACATTAGTCCACAAGACTGTGTACAAGAACCCGTCCCGATTACAAGGGACGGGCAGTAGGAACCCGCTCGTCCAGATACCGAGACAGGCAACGTGCGCGAAGAACACCCAGACTGGGACATTAGACAAGAATGTGCCGAACTGTCTGGGGGACGACGCAGTCGTCATAATAGGGCGCAGGCGAGCGCTCCATCAAATGGCGATGCGAGTGGTCACACGAGTGTGCCCGATTCGGAGACGACAGAAAGCGACCTGAGGCCATCGCGGCATTGGGGGTAGGTCCATGGGCACCAGTCGCAGCGCAATGGCCGTTTCAGAACTTCTTTGCCAAGCAGCCCGGATGGCCGCGCTGATTACAGCCATGTAATTGGTGTGATAAGCGAAAGGCTATAGTGTGGTCGTTCAGTCCCAGCGGATTCTTTGGCACCCGCATTCCCCGCAATTACCACATGTCCAGGAACCCAGCAGGAGGTGCTCTCGACACCCGACCTGCTCATGGCAACAGTATCATCACAGATAGCGCAAACTAGGGAGCGGGGATTTTTTTACTATTATTTTTTTTAATATCTCATCTGGCAATTGACTTCTAAGGCATAAGTCGCTGTACTCAGACTAACGTAAATCTAGGCTATATTAAAAGACAAATAAAAGAAAGAAAAAAAAGAAAAACAAACAAATTGAAAAAATACAAAACGAGCTCCGTCTGGGGAGTCGTCACAAGAGGGCGCAGGCGAGCGCTCCATCAAATGGCGATGCGTTGCAAGAGCGTGCCCTATTCGGAGACGACGAAAAGCGACCTGAAGCCGTCGCCGCATTGAGGAATAGGTCCATGGGAACAGTCGCGGCGCAATGGCACGAAACTTTAAGTTCCCCTGGACCGTCTCTCATCTTCTTTGCCAAGGAGTCCGATGAGCTGCCGTATTCCTGCGATGTAGTCTGTATGTGGGAGAGTGAAACGGTGGTCCGGTCACCCGGTCCTCGCGGACTCTTTGGCGCTTTCGTCGGCGCGCGCTCATTCCCCGCAATTCTTACATATCCAGGAATCCAGCAGAAGATAATCTCGACATCCACCCGGCTCACTAAAACCGTGGCATCACGGATATCGCGAACCAGAGGGTGCGCAGATTCCAATGCCCCAAGAGCACTCAGGGCGCTCTGTGAGTCGCTATAAATGACGATCAGGTCTCCGAAACGGGCACGTCACGTAATCTCCCCTACCAAGTGGTGTATTGCCACCAGCTCGGCCGTGAAGACAGACTGGCAGAGCCCCACTGATTTCAAACAGAGGGGATACGGCGTGGAAGCCGACCCCCTCTTGGGACTTGGAGCTATCCGTATACACTAGCACGGTTCCAGCGTGACACGAGGAGTGCTCCAAAAAGGTTGAACGCAATACTCCCGGCGCTGTACAAGCTTTGGGAGCAGAGACGTGGCGACAACTAGCCAAATGTGGTACCCTCCAGGGTGGCGTCCTGGGCAGAACCAGGGGCGCCACCGGCCCGAGAGCTATACCTAGCTATCGAAGGAATTTCCTGGCGCTAAACCCAAAGGGCTTAGGGTATGACCGGAGACTCTCGGCGGCATATGCACCGTCGAAATCAGCTGCGGATGCAGTGAGAACTGTTGGCGACTGAGGGAGGCGCCGGGCTCACGCGTACATGCGGGTGATACAATGTACCCAGCATCGACCAACAGGCTTTCAATGGGGGAAGTGCGGAAGGCACCGGTCGCCAGGCTAAGACCGGTGTGGTGGATCGAGTCCACCTTCTGCAATAAACGCTCGGCTGCGGATGCAGAAAATTCGAATCCATAGTCGAGCTTCGAACGAACAAAGAAAGGATCGATGAAAAAGTAAGGCAGTAGCCCTATCAGCGTCCCAAGCGATGAACGTCACGGAGCGGAGAATATCCATGGCGCGGGTACAAGAGACCCTAAGGCTGCGAATGAGCCTCCCAGGTGAGGCGTCGGTGAAATACAAGACCAAGGAAACGGTGCGATTCAACTACTTCCAGGCGCACCCCATTAAGAAACAAATCTGTGTAAGGGTGGAGACGTAGATGGCGGCAGAAATGCACCACAACAGTCTTGGCCAAAGAAAACCGAAACCTGTGCGCTTCGGCATAGCGAGAGACGCGGTTCAATGCCTGTTGGAGTCGAAGCTCCAGAGTTGGCATCTGAGCCGCGCCAAAAGAGATCGAAAGGTCGTGCACGTAGAGCGTAGCGAGAACATCTTCCGGCAGCACCGAGGTGATGCCGTTGATGCTCAGAGTAAAGAGTGTGACACTGAGAACACTTCCCTGCGGGACACCCTCTTCCTGCTCCATTTAGCCGGAGACGGCTCCCCTCAACCGTACGCGGAAACGACTATCTCGCAAAATTTCAGATATAAAGACCGGGAGGCGTCCCCTCGCCCTCATCGTGATCAGGGTCTCAATGATACCCTATCGCCATGCGGTATCATAAGCTTTCTCAAGATAGAAAAACACTGTGACGAAGTGCTGTCTAGGAAGGAAGGCCTTGCAGACAGCATTTTCCAGTCGAAGCAGAGCATCCGACGTGGAACGAAACTTGAGGAAGCCGCACTGCGCAAAACACAAATGGCCTCCACTGTCCAGAAAAAAAGGCTAATCTAACATTTCCCATTTCTATATCAACTTGCTCACGCAGGAAGTTGGAGAAATTGGGCGGAAACCCACCAGGGTAGAATCTCTCCCTGGTTTGCGAAAAGCTAGCACGTTTTTTTTTGTTTTGTTTTTTTATCATCTGGCGATTGCCTACTTGGGCATTAGTCGCCGTATTAAAAACTGCCCTAGTACTAGGCTACTTTAAAATAAAATTTAAAAAGAAAAAAAACAATCTCCCCTCCCCAAAAAGGGAAAAGGAAGCGAGCAGTAAGCAAACTCCCTCGTGGGGAGGGAAAATCCCCCCGGAACAGGAGCGTGCGACCTATAAGGGAAAAAAAACAAAAAAAACAAACCCTGCTTAAATAATAGGGAGAAAGCTGGGCTCCCCCAAAAGGTCAACAAGTTCACCAGTCAATGTGCACGCACTCATCCCGAGTTCCTTGGGACAGGCTGTAGCAACCCCGCCCATCCCGGTACTAGGACAGGTAACGTGCGCGAAGATCGCCCAGACTGGGACATTCGACAAGAATGTGTGGAACAGTCTGGGGGACGACGCAGTCGTCGCAATAGGGCGCAGGCGAGCGCTCCATTAAATAGCGATGCGTCACACGAGTATGTCCTAAGGGGAGAAGACAGAAAACGACCTGAAGCCGTCGCGGCATTGGGGGAATTTTTTCTTTTTTTCTAAGGGGGCTATCTGGCAACTGCCCAATTGGGCATCAATCACAGCAAACAAACAGCCTACTTTTAGACTACTTTAAAATAAATATTTGAACAGAAACAACAATAAAAAAGAGATAACAATCAGGAAGCACGCTCCGGCATCGGGGTGAGGTCCCCCTCCACCCGGCATAGGAGCGTGTGATCTAGAAAAAAAATAACAATAACAATAACAAAAACAACAACAAAACCTAGTTAAATAAAAGGGAGAAGGTCGACCTCGCTTCCACCTGCAGTGGTAACTGTAGAAAGTATAGTTTTGGAGACATGTGGAAAGATGGTCTAGAGGAAGATGCTAAGGTGAATGGAGAGAGTAGAGATATAAGTCCATATAAAAAACAAAGTCACTCAAAGGTACATAATCAAATGTCTTACAGTAAAGAAAACATTAAAATAGATATGAAATAAGATTGAAGGATATGGTAGATATATGAATATTATTCATAAAAAATATAGGTGCTGTAGTCTAACGATGATAGCCTCACTGTAGACCAAAAAAATGAGAGAGTAAAGCATAAAAATAGCAAAAAAAATTAACTGTTAAATAAATGGTTCGGAAAAAATTGTAACAGCGGAACTCTTCAAACTTAAAAGACATGGGCTTGCAGAGTGCATTGCAAGATACCAGGAATAAACAGGATAAAAAAATGTTTTAGAGTAGGAATGTAGCCTCCCTTGTGGGGTCACAAGTCTACTTTGATATACCAGCAAACTGGCCCCCTACTCTGTACTCTGACTTACAAATTGACATAAACTTTGCCCCATCCATCTTGGAAAGACATAATATACAAAACTAACAATGCAAATTCTACATCTCCCTAGGATACATTATGTTACTGGCCAGATAACAAACAACACAGCTATTTGTAGCCTTATGTTACTCCAAGGGTTACATCCCTTAGTTAACTAAATTTTTATAAACTTCAAAATTAAATGAGTAAAAGAATATGTTGACTCACTTGCAAATAATGACATCGTTCCTGCAACTTGGCAATCCAGGAAAAGTGCTGTTTTGGCCTAGAATCATCCATTTCCTGGAGAACTCCATGGTTGTGCTTCTTATCTGACCTGAATCATATATAACAGATGTAAATGAGAAGCTTATTAGTGATATAACACACAGCTCATTGAGAAAGAGCAGAAAGTGAACATCCATAGAACAGCCCCTTTGACTTTACAGTAGTACTGACTAAAAAGATCAGAAAGCATGGATTTATATCATAAAAATTTCCATATATTTCCCAAAGAAAATACACAATTTCAAAAGTGGTCTACAATAACACACAGAGGTAAACTATCTATGCGTAAAGAGAATAAAAATTTGGATGAATAAAATAAAGCTTATAAAAATTATCTGAATGACAGCAGAAACATATTCCTATTGGGATTTAACAATTTAATTATCAGTGGGGAGGCCTTTAATGTAAATGATGCTTTGGTATTTGCCATAGGAATGAACCAACTATTAACATTCTTGTTGCATTCATCTTGAAGACTTCCCCAATATTCTTGTAGTTTTCAGATTCCTTGTTTAGAACTGTATTTGAATGTCTATCAAATATTTTCTATTATTCAGGTCCAGATGGTGTATAGGCCAGTTCTCTCTCTCTCTCTCTCTCTCTCAGAAAATAGAGGAAGAGGGGTGAGGCCCCCCTTGTCGCATGAAGAGAGTTTGTGTGTACCCTTGACTTTTCAAGCTATGTCGGCGGGGGTACCTCTTCTGCGTACCCCTGGCAGAGCTTCCCTTGTCGATTTGGTAGGAAACGAGGTTCCAGACTAAGTGCGTCATTCCTTCCTTTTTCTACTCTATCCTTCTCCTTTTTTACTTTTATCCTATCTCTCCCACTTATACAAAAAGAAGAAAAAAAAAGCCTACTCCTATCATGTCACTCTTTCCCTTTTTTCCCTCTATCTACATATAAGGATCTGGCAGCTACCTCATGCGTCAGAAGAGAGGCTTTGGAACCTCTATAAACAACGCCAATCGACGCTCACTGGTTGCGAGAGACTAGGACTAGAGGTGCCCTAGGCGTTGGGGCATGATGAATGGGATGAGGGTGGTGCCCCGTTAACCCCTTCCTGGCGCGTAATTATTGACCATTCCCAGTGACCGTTGACGGGTGCCTCTGGTAGCATCGGTCTGAGGTGACGGCCCTTTGTTCCCAGGTTGGTTGCCAGGCCAATAAAAAGCCTTGGGTCGAGTCTCTTGGTGTGGCGGGATATCCATTGAATGCTGCTCCGAGATCTTGGCCGTCGTGAAGGGAACTAGTAGGAGTTTAGTACGGGGTGTGCTCCGTTGTTCACCTGGTGAGAAATCGATGGCCCCTTCGGGGACCGTCAGTGCTGCTTGGTTGGGAGCCACGGCACGCCGAGGTTTGACGACTCGGTCGGACGAACAGCAGCACAAGGGGCGTGCCTTCTGAAAGATCCGAAACCTCTCCGATCGATAGGCGGGAGCGACTCACGCGAGGCGAACTCACCACCCCCTTTCTTTTTTATTGAGTGGTCAAAAAGTATTCAGGGATATAAAGTGTTGAGCATGACTGGAAAGAAAGGACCTGGTGCGTTAAAATATACCTGCTCAACATGCCAAAAGGACAAGCAGTGCATAGATTTTCCGGAGGGGTGTTTCTCAAAATGCCACCCTGGAAGTATCTGCACGGACTGCGTCCTAAGGGCAGAACTTCATGAGCTTAAGGAACTTTTTAAATCTTCTGTGGAAAAAACTCTCCGGCTGGAAGAAAAGGTGAAAATCCTCGAATCTGAGCATGTGACTCAAATCCATCATCTCAAAGCCATCATTGCAGAGATGACAGCCACCAAGGTAGAGCGAGAGCATCAAGAAACTCCCAATGACACCGATGGCTCCTCTGTTGAGCCCTCAAGCACCGCGTCGATAGAGATAGGCCATCCATCCGACGTCCCAGAGCCAGCTGCTGCTGGGGTTACTCAGGGCGTCAAAAAGAAGAAAAGGAAGAGTAAGAAAGGAAAAACAGTAGATAAAACAGAAGAGAAAGTAGAAACGGAAGAAAAAATGAAGAAGAAAAAAACCCAAAAAATGGGGAAGAAAGAGGAATTGAAAGAGCCCATACTGAAAGGGAAGCCTCTGTCCTCGTAACCCAAATGTGCGAGGGTCATCGTGATCGGTGACTCCCAAGCGCGGGATCTACAACCCTTGCTAGCGGCCCGCCTTCGCACCAGTGTGAAGGTAAGCTGCCTTCCAGGAAAAGGGAACAGAGAAATAAGGGTGGAGGCTGAGAAATCCCAGATCTCTGAGAACTCAATAGTTGCCCTCATAGCAAGTGGCAACGATCTCTAACTACGAGGAGGTAAAGTAGGCGCCAGCGGGAAGATCCTGACCACGGTTATGGGAGGAGTTAACGACTGTGGGCTAAAAACCCGCAGACGTGTCGTGGTCGGGATACTCCCAAGACGAGGTCCATCCCGCAAAGCTCACGCGAGGAACGTCTCCATAAACCAACGACTGGGAGATCTTTGTACAGCGGAAGGAGTCTTTTTTGTAGACCCCTACCGCACCTTTTACGGGAGAAATGACCTGTACAAAAGGGACGGAGTGCATCTTTCCTTTAAACGGAAAGCTGCCCTCGCGAACATGATCCAGGATGTTGAGGAGCGGACCCAAAGAAGTGTCAGACCCCGAGTAAAGGAGGACGTACGCCAGTACACCCGTGTTACTCCAAGAACGACCTTTTCTGAAGTCACAAAGAGGGAAGTGACCCCGCCACAGAGAAAGGTAGCGGGAAACGGAAGAGCGTAGGGAGTCCTACAGTCGGGGACTCCCTCAAAGCTCTTCTGTTTAATGCGAGGTCTATCAGAAACAAGTTTCAAGAACTTCGTTGCTTCGTAGCAACAGAAGAACCGGAGATGGTGGCCATAACGGAGTCGTGGATAAAAACCTCAAGCCGCGATTTTGAACGTGAATTCAGGATTCCCGGTTACCAGCTCTTCCTGAAAGATAAGCCAGACAGAGAGGGTGGCGGTGTGATGTTGTATGTCAAGGATACTCTCAACTCGATGGATTGCAACAACGTATCCGACCATGAACTACTAGGTGTTGACCTAGAGATAGGTCCTGCCAAATACAGGACCCTGGTACTTTATAGACCTCCTGCCCAATTCGTTGAAAAGGACAGAGATCTGTACCCGCTACTAGGAGAACTTGTCGAAGACAGAGTGTGTATCGTAATGGGGGATTTCAACAATCAAGTTGACTGGGAAACCAGAGAACCGTGTGGCGAGAACGCACTACTCCTGGAGTTCGCGAACAACGAGTTCCTGACTCAATGGGTGAGAGAGCCAACGAGAGGAGACAATATCCTCAACTTGGTTTTCACCTCTGAGGATGACATCGTTGAGGACCTCTCTGTTGGCGAAGAGCTCGGTGGCAGTGACCACCGACTAATTAGATTTGTAGTCAAAGTCCCGAAGGCAGGGCCTGCAACTAGTAAATCGAGGAAACTCGATTTGAAAAGAGCAGACTTTGCAGGTCTTCGTGCTGGACTGACTGACGCGAGGCTAGAAGTGTGCGATGTTGTTGAAGACTCGTGGAACAGTTTCAAAACCACATTCATGAGTCTTCAATCGCGTTTCATCCCTTTGAAATGTCCTCATCGGTCTTCTGTTCAACCAAAGTGGTTTAATCGAGAAATCGGCCAAGTCCTTAGGAAGAAGAGAACTGTGTACCGGCAATCGAAGATCTCGGGTGACTTTGACGAATACCGGAGGCTAGCCCGGAGAGTGAAGTCCAGCATAAGGGCGGCTAAGCGGTCTGAGGAACTCCGAGTGGCGAGACTCTGTAAAGAGAATCCCAAGGAGTTTTGGGGATATGTGAACAGCTGTAAACCAATCCGTCGAACGATTGGCCCTTTGAGAAATGAGGAGGGGGGCATTAAAGCACTTAGATGCAGAAAATGCTAACCTCATAAACGACTACTTCTCTTCAGTGTTTACTGAAGAGTGTGGTCCCATCCCCTAGCCAATGGATTCCTACTCGGGGGAAAAACTGGAGGATATGGACTTCACCGAAGGGGAAATAAAAAAGAAGATCAGTGACCTAATGACGAATAAGTCACCTGGCCCGGATGGGTTTCTACCTGAAGTGTTGAAAGAAGTGCGCGATCAAGTGTCACGAAACCTGAGCGCAATCTTCCACATGTCAATCCGGACCGAATGCGTTTCTAGAGACTGGCGTGAAGCGGAGGTGACTCCTATCTTCAAGAAAGGAGACCGTAGCCAACCGTCAAAATACCGACCTATCAGTCTGACTTCGATAGTCGGTAAACTCATGGAAAGCATGATGGTGGACAAAATGACTTCGTATTTAGAGTCAAACCTGCTACTGAGGAGTACCCAGCACGGGTTCCGAAGGCAACGGTCATGCCTGACGAACCTTGTGGAATTCTTCCACTTCGTCTTCAGTGAGCACGATCTGGACAAGGCGGTGGATGTGGTGTACTTAGACTTTCAGAAAGCCTTTGATAAGCTACCACACCGCCGCCTTCTCCGAAAAGTGCGAGCGCTGGGCATACACGGAAAAGTAGCCGGCTGGATCGAGAACAGGCTAAGTGGCAGACGGCAACGGGTGGTGGTAAATGGACAGGCTTCTGAGTGGGTGCCCGTTACTAGCGGGGTGCCTCAAAGTTCGGTCCTGGGACCACTACTATTCATCATCTACGTCAACGACATGGACGGTGACATGGTTGCCAAGATTTCGAAATTTGCCGGCGATACCAAGCTTGGTATGAACGTTGCAAAGGATGGAAGGTCTCGGAAGTTTGGGGAGTGGTTGGACACGTGGCAAATGCCTTTTAACATGAACAAATGCAAAGTGATGCATATCGGCCACAGAAACCCCCAATCTCAGTATATCCTTAAGGGCACTGCTCTTGAATCGAGTGACACTGAGAAGGACTTGGGTGTAACTATCACTAGCGACCTCAAGTTCTCAAAACAGTGCAACGAGGCAGAGAAGAAAGCCCAAAGGATGTTAGGCTACATAAAGCGCCAGTTTGGATACCGAAACAAGGAGATAGTACTTTGTCTGTACAACTCCCTCGTTCGGCCGCACCTGGAGTATACCGTACAATTTTGGAGTCCTTTGCTTCGAAAGGATATCGCAAGGTTGGAACGCGTACAAGCCAGGGCAACCAAGCTGATCCCCTCTATCCGACATAAAAGTTATGAGGATAGACTAAGGGAATTAAATCTGTTCTCGCTGGAAACCCGTAGACTGCGTGGTCAGCTCATCGAAGTTTTCAAAATACTTCGAGGGTTCCACAATGTTGACTACCGGGATATTTTCACACTCAGTGAGAACAGAACACGCAATCATGGCTTCAAACTTGAACTGAACCGTTACAACCACAATCTGTGTATAAATTTTTTCACTTACAGTATCTGCGGTAAGTGGAACGCACTTCTAGTGGAAGTTGTCAACAGTGAATCTGTTGACCAGTTCAAGTCAAGACTAGACAAAGTCTTGAAAAGTGGCCATTTAGGGACGCAAAACAATTGAGCAACCATGTGCCTGCTCGATTGCTAGTCCAAAGGTACCCTCTTTGAATGGACTGTAAGGTCTCCTAGGGTACTTCCTTTCCTTGTTACTCCTTGTTACTTGTCATCCAGGAAGATCTTCTTTGACTTTGCCAATGGTAGTTACCTTACATGAAAATTTCAGGAGCTTCGGATGCTCATATATGGGGAAAAGCACGAGGTCACAGCTAGTCCTTGTACACTTGTGCGTTCACTGTGCCCTGTAAGTGTTCACGAGTGTCAGTACTTTCTACCAAAATCACACGGCACACCATGACACTTCCTTTGAAAAATGTCCTCTCTCCTTTTGGAGCAATTGGCAATCTTTTGCTCTTAGAGAAACGAACATCCTGGACTTGCACTAGTGGGGATTGCAAGATGAGCCTTCATGTTTTTAGGACTGATCAATGGCTTGATAGAAGATTGCAAGCATGAATATTGTTTAAAGGATCTTAAGTTTAACAAACACTGTAACAAAGCATGTAAGAAGGTGAACCGAATGCTTGGATTTATTGCAAGAAGTTTTCACTACAAATACCAAAATATAATCATATCTCTATAAAAGGTTTACTAAGGCCACACCTAGAATATATGATACAATTGTGGTCACCTTATACACATGTAACATCAATAAAATGGAAAGAATTCAATGATGGACAACTAAACTAATTCCCTCGATTAGAACCAACTCATATATCTAACGATTAAATATACTAAAACTACCGACTCAAAACCAGGTGATTGCGAGGTGAGCTTATCAAAGTATTCAAAATTTTAAATAAATTTTAAAACATAAATTATAAAAAAAAAATTAAGTACGGCCATGGTATCATGCGTAACAATGGTTTTAAACAGAAAGGATGGAGGTTTCAAACAAATATAGCTTAAAAAAAATTTCACCTTTAAAATCATTGATAAATGGAATGCACTCCCCGCGGAGGTAGTAAATTCTAGTAGTGTGAATAGTTTTAAAACAAAATTGATACTTATTTTATGAATAATGATATTGTTTAAATATGAAGCACAGTTGTGGATTGAATGTCAACTGAGTGAGCATCGTGGTGACAATGTCCAAAGGAGGACTACTAGCATATTAGTATAGAATGGGACTAGCCTTTGAATGGACTAAGTAGTCCTTACTGGCTCCCTGTAACTATGTAACTACCTCCAGGCGAGGCAACACAGTCTGCCTGAAGATTAATGACCAAAATCTCACTAACCTTTGGGAAAATGGCAGCAAACATCTTAATAGGGAAAAAGTAGCCATAATTACCTTACAGCCTAATGCTAGGCTAGATTTAAAAGCAAAGAAACAAATATACACAAGACCAAAATAAAAAAAACAAAGGCAAGGAAAAAAACAAAAACAAACAAAAAAGCAAGAAGGAAAGGACAAGAGGTAGTGCACCCGCTTATCCCAATACAGGGACGGGTAAGGTGCATGAAGATCACTCACACTGGGTGGGACATTCAACAAAAATGTGCTGAACAGTCTGGGGGTAACAACAGCGTTATCACAAATAAAATGTAAGCAAGTGCTCCATCAAAGGGTGGTGCATTCTGGAAGTGTGCCAAATTTGAAGAAGACAGAAAGCATCCTGAAAAATTCAGTTCTCCTCAGCTGTCGCCCAATTTCTTTGTCAGCCATGCCAGAGGGATGCCTTCATTGCATTGCTGCCATGTAGTCAGAGTTTGGAAGAAGCAAAGCTGGTCTGGTCGCCTAGTCTTCGCGGACTCTTTGGCACCATCATTCCCCATAATTCCCACATGTCCAGATAACGATAACCAACAGAAGAGAGGATACAGTGTGGTATCTGACCCCCCCCTCCTGGGACTTTTAAGAAACCCATCTGGCGACTACCTACTAGGGCATAATTCGCTGTAACCACCCTACACCCTAATATGAGGCTAGATTAACAAACAAACAAAAATGCAAAACCAAACAACATACAGGTTGATACGGGAACAGGTAAAGTGCGCAAAGATCACCCAGATTGGGACATTCAATAAGAATGTGCTGAACAGTCCGGGGGACGACGCAGTCTTTGCAATAAAGTGAGGGTGAGCGCTCCATCAAATGGGGATGCATACCCCAAGTGTACCCAATTCAAAGACGATAGAAAGTGACCTGAAGCCATCGTGACATTGGGGATGGGGGGAGAGGAGATAGGTCCATGCATAATGGCCCAAAACTTTAAGTTCTCCTCCACCCTCTACCATTGTCTTTTGACAAGCAGCCAGAAGGGCCGCCCTGATTCCTGGCATGTAATCTGTGTGAGGAAGAGACAAGCATTGGTCTAGTTGCACAGTTATCACAGACACTTTGGTGCCCTCATTCTCCGCAATTTTGAAATGTCCAGGAGCCCAGTAGAAGATACTAGCAGCAACCATGGTATCACGGATACCACCAATACGGGGGGAGGGGGAGATACCAATGCGCCCCCCAAGAGCAATTAATATATCATTATAATCATTACACAGTGTAACAAAATTTCACTTTTGTCTTGTCCTGGGGTTAAAGGTGTTATTTCCCAATTGTTTGGCTCTTTTATATAAAAACAAGTCAATTTTAATCCCCAAACTTTGCTTTTGTGGTTAGGACATTAATTTTTTTAATTAGTCCATTAATGGTAAATAACATTATTTTGATGCAAATAGTAAAAATATATTAAAAACTTCAAGGATTATGTTTTTTTTTTCAGTTATGGTATAAACAAGATATATTGTATTTAAAAAGTTATAAAAACAGTAATAATAACTATTATTTCCCTTATATTTTGCTTTTAGTGACTTGGTCTGCAATGGCAGTTCTCTTACATTCCACATAGATTCAGTACTAATTTGGTGAAAAATAAACCTTAGAGCTTTCTGGAACTTTCGAGAATTTTTTATATGTTTGAAGAATTTCTAGAACATTCTGGCAACATAGATGACTGTATAAATACAAAGCATGTCTAGTCTACTCAACAGATTAGTTTAATTTTAGCCATCACAGCGCAGACATCGTCACTCGTAATTGAGAGAAGCATATATATATATATATATATATATATATATATATATATATATGCAGGTACTATTGAAGTCCACAGCTGTGGCAGCATTATTAATTTTAACTTGTATATTCTTAATATTTCCTACAAGTTTTTTAACGGGGTCTTTGAGATGACAAAAAACATCCATGAATGACATTCTTTATTCCTAAACGTCTTTTGACCATGTTAGGTCCTTTTCAGTGAATGAACAGAAATGGAATTATTCACAAATTGCTCCATTATATATATTATTTCTACATGAATATAAGTATTACAAAAATTGGCCACTCATGGTGCAGGAAATTTTTAAGGGGAAACTAAGCGCTACAAGAAACATAAAATTGGAAGGCTCAGATTGTGCGACTATTTGTCAACAGCCAAATATTCGACTCATACGCTCTGCTGACAACCTTCGGATAAAGCATTTTTTACTTGCTTAGTAACAGACCTTGAGCACTGATTGTGAGTGATAGGAAGGATAAAGAATGGAAGAGAGTGGAACGCAAGAGAGGAAGGAAGACTGGTGAGAGGGAAGAATGTGGACTCATTGTACTCGGATGAAGGAGAGAGTGATGGGATGATTGGCATGAGTAAGAGTGAGAGCAGCTCAAGTGAGAGTGAAGTGAATGTGGGGAAAGGAATTTTGATTAGGAAAGTCCCGAAAGTTGATAGGTTTAAATTGCATGGTAGTAAGAGTGTGGGAGAGTTCTTCGGGGAGTTTGAATGCTATTGCAAGCTAAAATACCTGGAGAATAAGGGATACTGGATAAATGTTTTAGGGGTTTTTGGATGGAAAAGTGTTAGAATTCTTCCTACTAATAATGAGTGTGAGTGAACCGAAGTATGAGGTGGTGAAGGAAAGAATGATTGGGCAGGTGAAACAAATGAAAGGGAGTGTGGAGTATAAAAGGGTGAATGAATTGGAGAAGGCTCGCATGGGGAGGAGTAAAAGTGTGAACATGAATGCACATAGGCTTGAGAGTATGGCGAGAAAGAGGTATGGTGATGATGGTGTGAACGAATGTAAGTAATTTATGAGAAAGTTCCTTGATCCGGTCCCACAAAAGATAAGTGAATGGCTGAATGGGAAGAGAAGGGAGGGGATGAGACTATAGGTGAATGGTTGGTGTGGGAGGATGTGTTGGAGCTTCTGGAAGATGGGAATTTGATGAGGAGATTGATTTGGATGAGGATGGATGGTATAGTGTAAATGTTGGGGGTAAGAAGCCCAGGAGCTTTCCTTCACCCCAGATGTTTTTTTTTTCAGTTATGGTATAAACAAGATATATTGTATTTAAAAAGTTATAAAAACAGTAATAATAACTATTATTTCCCTTATATTTTGCTTTTAGTGACTTGGTCTGCAATGGCAGTTCTCTTACATTCCACATAGATTCAGTACTAATTTGGTGAAAAATAAACCTTAGAGCTTTCTGGAACTTTCGAGAATTTTTTATATGTTTGAAGAATTTCTAGAACATTCTGGCAACATAGATGACTGTATAAATACAAAGCATGTCTAGTCTACTCAACAGATTAGTTTAATTTTAGCCATCACAGCGCAGACATCGTCACTCGTAATTGAGAGAAGCATATATATATATATATATATATATATATATATATATATATATATATATATATGCAGGTACTATTGAAGTCCACAGCTGTGGCAGCATTATTAATTTTAACTTGTATATTCTTAATATTTCCTACAAGTTTTTTAACGGGGTCTTTGAGATGACAAAAAACATCCATGAATGACATTCTTTATTCCTAAACGTCTTTTGACCATGTTAGGTCCTTTTCAGTGAATGAACAGAAATGGAATTATTCACAAATTGCTCCATTATATATATTATTTCTACATGAATATAAGTATTACAAAAATTGGCCACTCATGGTGCAGGAAATTTTTAAGGGGAAACTAAGCGCTACAAGAAACATAAAATTGGAAGGCTCAGATTGTGCGACTATTTGTCAACAGCCAAATATTCGACTCATACGCTCTGCTGACAACCTTCGGATAAAGCATTTTTTACTTGCTTAGTAACAGACCTTGAGCACTGATTGTGAGTGATAGGAAGGATAAAGAATGGAAGAGAGTGGAACGCAAGAGAGGAAGGAAGACTGGTGAGAGGGAAGAATGTGGACTCATTGTACTCGGATGAAGGAGAGAGTGATGGGATGATTGGCATGAGTAAGAGTGAGAGCAGCTCAAGTGAGAGTGAAGTGAATGTGGGGAAAGGAATTTTGATTAGGAAAGTCCCGAAAGTTGATAGGTTTAAATTGCATGGTAGTAAGAGTGTGGGAGAGTTCTTCGGGGAGTTTGAATGCTATTGCAAGCTAAAATACCTGGAGAATAAGGGATACTGGATAAATGTTTTAGGGGTTTTTGGATGGAAAAGTGTTAGAATTCTTCCTACTAATAATGAGTGTGAGTGAACCGAAGTATGAGGTGGTGAAGGAAAGAATGATTGGGCAGGTGAAACAAATGAAAGGGAGTGTGGAGTATAAAAGGGTGAATGAATTGGAGAAGGCTCGCATGGGGAGGAGTAAAAGTGTGAACATGAATGCACATAGGCTTGAGAGTATGGCGAGAAAGAGGTATGGTGATGATGGTGTGAATGAATGTAAGTAATTTATGAGAAAGTTCCTTGATCCGGTCCCACAAAAGATAAGTGAATGGCTGAATGGGAAGAGAAGGGAGGGGATGAGACTATAGGTGAATGGTTGGTGTGGGAGGATGTGTTGGAGCTTCTGGAAGATGGGAATTTGATGAGGAGATTGATTTGGATGAGGATGGATGGTATAGTGTAAATGTTGGGGGTAAGAAGCCCAGGAGCTTTCCTCCACCCCAGCAGTTTGTCAGCTATTGGGATGCCCTGAGGGCTGAGCCAGCTGGGGTGATGTTGAGCTTCCTAGGCCGGCAGGCTGGATGGGCGAATGGAGGAAGGACAAATGGAAGGGGACAGATGACTGGTAAGCATGTGAATGGGTATATGAGGGAGCAACCGAGGTATGTCCCAGCAAATGAGAGGCCAAATGGTGAGAAAGATTGTGGAATGTTGTAGGTGTGGGGTGTGGAAGGAAGGGGCATATGTTGGCGGAATGTAGGTGGATGTCTGGTGTGTTTTGGGGGTGGTAAGAAGGGGCATATGATAAAGGATTGCCTGGAAAGTGTGAGTGTTTTGAATATAAAGAAAGAGGCTATTTGAAGATTGTCCAAAGTTGAATGGTAGAGCAAATGCTGGGGACGATACGCATGTGGTAGCTGTGGAAAGGCCAGTCATTAAGCGAGGATGTGTCGTGACCAGAGGAATGTATGTAGCTATTGTGCGATGGACGGTCATTCGAGTGAAAAGTGTTTGATTAAGCTGAGAGTGCAAGGTGTGAATGGAAAGTCTGAAGCGGGGAAACTGAATTGTAAGAGGGTACCTGGTGAAGTATCCTCTGGGCGCATGAGTGTGAGTAATGTGTTGGTAGGTCTGTCTAGTGTGAAAGTGCCGTCTGGTAGGAAGAATGAGTGTCTGAGTGCGAAGGTGGAATTGAACGAGATTGAGTGTTTGGCTTTGATAGATTCTGGGTGCAAGATGAGCTTGGTATATAAAGACATGTATGACAAGCTGAGTGATAAAGACCTCTTGTCAGAGTGTAAAGGTATTTTGGTAGGGCTTGGGATTATGGAAATACCTGTGATTGGAATGATAAGGTCAGCTGTTTGAATGCATCGTATGTTGATGAATGAGTGTGAATTCTCTGTGATTGATAAGGTGAGTAGTGAGTATGGTGTGATTTTGGGGTATGATTTTATGAAAGTGAACCGTATTGGTTGTGCATCCTGCAAGTGATCCGATTGAGAAAAAGATTGGTAAAAATGGGGTGTATAAGTTGTATGTAGGGAAAGATGGTAGTGTTTTGAGGAGTGTGTTCACCAGTATTGAGGTGACTGTTATGGAGAGTGTAAGGCTTGTGAAGGGTGAAACGGTGTCTGTTAGAGTAAGTTGGAGTGAAAATATGAGTTTGGATATGGGTAAGAACGCTGTGTTATTGGATGGAAAAGATGCGTGTTATAGGGTAAGGCATGTTGCTTGTGTGTTTGATGGACTGATGAGAATGAAAGATCAGTTTGTATTTTTTTGTATTTTTTTTTATAGAGCCCATCTGGCAACTGCCCACTTGGGCATAAGTCGCCGGAAACACGACAGCTTAGAACTAGGCTACTTTAAAATAAAAATATGAAAACATAACAATGATAAAAATGTGAAAAACTTAACAATTAGGAAGCAATCTCCAGCAGCGGGGGAAGGTCCTCACCCCAGTGCAGGAGCGTGCCGACCCCCTCTTGGGACTTGGAGCCATCCGTATACACTGGCACGGTTCCAGCGTGACACGAGGTGTGTTCCAAAAAGGTTGAACGCAAGATCAGTTTGTATGTGTGCAGGAGGACCCCAAAGTGAAAGGGCAGGTGAAAGGGATCAAAGTTGGAGATGTACTGGGTCACGTCTCCACTGTCAGTGAGGTAGGAATAGATGATAGCACAGATGTCAGGGTAAATGTTACAAATGAAAACATGTGTGAATGGACGTATAATGAAGTGGAAAGGATGGTGGAATTGGATGAATGTTTGACTGAGTATGAAAGGGAGGATGTGTATTGAATGCTGTTTGACAAAAGGGGGTCCTCAGTAAGGGCGATCTGGATTTCGGGATTGCAAAGCTTCCGGAATTCAAGATTATCCTGAAGCAGGACACCCCAATCTATCAGCGGCCGAGACATTTCCTGCGTCCGGTTGCTGATAAGATTGTGAAGCAGTGTGTGGAATTAAAACGATTGGGGGTGATTGAAGAAAGTGAGAGTGCATTGCTAAGGAGAGCCAGCCAGTGACTGCCTTTTCCTCTACAAAAAAATATTATTAGTTCCGGAACCTGTTTTGGGTTGGCTAATGCTCCCAGAGCCTTCCAGCAGGCAAAGAATGTTGTGTTGCATAAGTTTGCGATTAAGAATGTGATTGTGTTTATAGATGATATTTTGATTATGACTGAGAGTTTTGAGGAGCATATGAGATTGGTGAATGATGTGTTGAGAATGTTGGAGAGTGTTGGTTTGAAGGTCAAAGTAGCCAAGTGTGAATGGTTTGTGAAAGAAGTGGAGTTCCTTGGGCATATGGTGAGTGAATGGGTCGCGAAAGTCAACGAAGTATGTTGAGAAGGTGTGAATGTTTCCAAAACTGGTGACTGTGAAGCAGCTGAAGACATTTCTGGGTTTGATTGAGTTTCAGCAAAAGTTTATACTTGATTGTTCGGGTGTGAGTAAGCTTCTGAGTGAGTAGATGGGCAAGAAAGGTAGTACGATTGTCAGGTGGAATGATAAGATGAATGAAGCGTATGAGAGGCTGAAAGAGGCAGTAGCTGAATTGGCATACCCAGACTATAGTGTGAATACTAAGATGCTTGAATTGTATACGGATATGAGTGGGTACTGTATGGGAGGTTTTCTGATGCAAGAGCAGCGTTTGAATGGAGAGAATGTCAGGCGAATACTTGGGTATGTATCCAAGGCTATGAATATGGCAGAGCAAAGTATTTGACTGTGGAGCGAGAGTTGAAAGTGTTGCATCCATTTTTGTATGGTGTCAAGTTCGTGATTAAAACAGATCATCAACCTCTTGTGTATTTGCAAAGTATGAAATGGGCTGATAGTAGGATTGTGAGGACTTTGGAAGATTTGAGTGATTTTGACTATGTGATTGAGTACATACCTGGTGAATGGAATGGAGTGGCTGATTTGATATCAAGGTATCCTGGTATGAATGATGAAAATGTGTGTGTAGTGAGTGATCCTGAGTATTTGCCAAAAGGGATTATGAATGGAAGGGAGAGTAAGGGTGGTGGTGGTGACTCCTTGTTTGAGAGCATATGGAATGGTTTGAAAGATTTGAAGAGTGGTGGATTTGATGTGGAGTGATTGTTTATGTGCACTTTGGTGGTAAGAGGCGGATTGTGTACAAAGATGAGAAAGTGAAGGGTTTGAATGCTAATGTGGTGCATCTGCAGTGTTTGAGCAGTGTACATTACAATTTGATGATTGAAAAGTGTACATATATGAGGGAGAAGAATGATTGTCTGGATGAAGATGAGTGTGTAGTGAGTGATTATGTGGGAGTTGATTTGATGACAGTGTGGTTGTTCCTTCTGTGTATTGCGAGCATGGAGGACCTGATATGATGGAAGCGAGAGTGAAAGTTGGTGAAAGGTTCTTCTGTGGTTTGAGTGATACTCAAGCGTATGTCATTAGTGAATGAGAGGATTCTGACTAAGTATGATGAGTTTAGATGTTGTCAATGTAAGCCTGTGAAATTATGGATAAGTGGATTGGGGAATGGAATGATAGTGGCATGGGAACAGGTTAGTCTGAGAGTGAGTTTGGGCAGTGGTGCGAAAGTGAAGCATGACTTTGTGATTCTGAAAGATGAGCAAATGCTGTGTTGTTTCTTGCTTGATGTGGACTTTATAAGATTGAATGATTTGTCTTGGGATGCTGATAAGGATTGTGTTATGAAAGGTGAATGTGATGTGATGAGGTTGAATAAGTGTGCAAAGAATGTTGTCAAACTTTGTGTTATGATCGAATTGGTCATGGATGATGAGAATGAAAATTTAAGTGATGATAATATTCTAGAGATGCAAGAGATGCATCCTTTTGTCAGTGAGTTGAAGAAGTATGTGATGATGTGTATTGATTTGAATGAATGGCTTGAGTGTTTGAGTGATTTTAGATTTTAAAAGGTATGTTAAAGATTTTGTTGTTTGTATGGATGTTGTATATTTTGTGAGGCATATGAAGGATAGGGATGATATGTATGTACCTGTGATGTCCTTGGTTGGTATGATTGGACTGGTGAAAGTTGTGCATGATAATTATAGGCATATGGGTAAGTTTAAGTTGTGGGAGTTTATAAAGGACGTGTGTTTCATTCATTTCTGAGGACTGTTGTGAAAGGTGTCAGAAGTGAAAGGTGCAAGGTGGGCAAGTGAAGCTGCTGATGTTGAAAGTTGATGGGATAGAACTGTTTGAATTAGTAGTGATCGATTGTATGTCTTTACCGCGTACGAGTGCTGGGAATATTGGTATGGTTGTGATGGTTAGTCATAAAAAAGTTTGTGTATGCAGCGCATGTGAGAGATAAAAGGAGTGTGACTGTTGTGCATGTGGTTGAGCAGTTGTTTTTTCCTGTGTGTGTATGGAAGACTAGGAGATGTCTGAGTGATAATGGGCCTGAGTTTGCGAGTGAACTGTTTGAGTGAATGTTGAGAGAGAATGGTTTAGAGCATGTAAGAACCACTCTGTATGTTCCATCTTTGAATGGTTTTTTTTTTTTTTTTTTAAGAGCTCATCTGGCGACTGCCTACTTGGGCATTAGTCGCCGTATTAAAAATGGTCTAGTTCTAGGCTACTTTCAAATAAAATTAGAGAAAAAAAACACCAAAAAGGGGGAAAGGAAGCAAGCTGATGCGTCGGGGAGAGGTCCCCCCGGCGCAGGAGTGTGAAACAAAGGGGAAAAACCCCCCAAAAAAAAACAAATACAAAAAAAAACAAAACAAAACAAAACAAAAAAACAAACCTTGCTTAAATAATAGGGAGAAGGCCGGCCTCCCCCAAGAAGTCAACAAGTCAATGTGCACGAATCTGTCCCGAAGACAAGGGACAGGCGGTAGCGACCCCGCCCATCCCAGTACCGGGACAGGTATCGTGCGCGAAGATCACCCAGACTGGGACATTCGACAAGAATGTGCCGAACAGTCTAGGGGACGACGCAGTCGTTGCAATAGGGCGCAGGCGAGCGGTCCATGGAAACAGTCGCAGCGCAATGGCACGCAACTTTAAGTTCCATTCGACCGTCTCCCATCTTCTTTGCCAAGACGTCCGAAGAGATGCCCGTATTCCTGCAATGTAGTCTGTATGTGGAAGAGCAAAACAGGGGCCCAGTCACCCGGTCCTCGCGGACTCTTTGGCGCGCTCATTCCCCGCAATTCCTACATGTCCAGGAAACCAGCAGAAGATAATCTCGACATCTGCCCGGCTCGCCAAAACCGTGGCGTCACGGATATCGCGAACCAGGGGATGCGGAGATTCCAATGCCCCGAGAGCACTCACAGCGCTTTAGGAGTCGCTATAGATCACAATCCGGTCTCCGAACCGGGCACGTCGCGTAATCTCCCGTACCGAGTGGTGTATTGCAACCAGCTCGGCCGTGAAGACAGACGCAAAGCCTGGTAGAGCCCCGATGACTTCAAACAAAGGGGATACGGCGTGGAAGCCGACCCCCTCTTGGGACTTGGAGCCATCTGTATACACTGGCACGGTTCCAGCCTGACACGATGTGTGCTCCAAAAAGGTCGAACGCAATACTCCCGGCGCAGTACAAGCTTTGGGAGCAGAGGCGTGGCGACAAATAGCCAAATGTGGTACCCTCCAGAGTGGCGTCGTGGGCAGAACCAGGGGCGCCACCAGCCCGAGAGCTATATCTACCTGTCGAAGGAGTTTCCTGGCCCTAAACCCAAAGGGCTTAGGGTATGACTGGCGTCTTTCGGGGGCATAGGAACCATCGAGATCAGCTGCGGATGCAGTGAGAGCTGTTGGCGACTGAGGGAGGCGCAGGGCTCGCTCGTACACGCGAGTGATGCACTGCACGCGGCGCAGAGCGAGTGGCATCTCCCCAGCATCGACCAACAGGCTCTCTATGGGAAGGGTGCAGAAGGCACCGGTCGCAAGGCGAAGGCCGGTGTGGTGGATCGAATCCACCTTCCGCAATAAACGCTCGGCTGCAGATGCATAAAACTCGCATCCGTAGTCGAGCTTCGAGCGAACAAAGGATCGATAAAAAAGTAAGGCAGTAGCCCTATCAGCGCCCCAAGCGCTGAACGTCACGGAACGGAGAATGTCCATGGCGCCGGTAGAAGAGACCCTAAGGCTGCGAATATGAGCCTCCCAGGTGAGGCGTCGATCGAATACAAGACCAAGGAAACGGTGCAACTCAACCACATCCAGGCGCACCCCATTAAGAAACAAATCTGGGTCAGGGTGAAGCCGTGGATAGCGGCAGAAGTGCACCACCTTAGTCTTGGCCAAAGAAAACCGAAACTTGTGCGCTTCGGCATAGCGAGAGACGCGGTTCAATGCCTGTTGGAGTCGACGCTCCAGAGTTGGCATCTGGGCCGCACCAAAAGAGATCGAAAGGTCGTGCACGTAGAGCGTAGCGAGAACATCTTCCGGCAGCACCGAGGTGATGCCGTTGATGCTCAGGGCAAGGAGTGTGACACTGAGGACACTTCCCTGCGGGACACCCTCTTCCTGCTCCTTTGGGCCGGAGAGGGCTCGCCCTACCCGTACGCGGAATCGACGATCTCGCAAAAATTCAGATATAAACATTGGGAGGCGTCCCCTCACCATTCGCCAGGAGTCTGGGAGAAGACCGTCCACCCAGATCCTGTTGAACAAATCTAACAGAAAGGCCATGCCTCGCTCACCCAGGTGTCGAAGCATGGCGTACGGGACATCGTCCGGACCATGGGCGGTGTCCGCGCACGAAGCGAGAGCGGAACGCAACTCACTCACAGTAAACTTGTCGTTGAAGGGTTCTCTGCCTCTGGAGGTAAAATCCAGCCGGCGGCCTTCCACGACATGACAACGTGCATTGAATGCTGGCGGAGCAGCATCACGGATAGAGAATGCGGAAAAAGCGGTCGCTAAGGATTCCGCCACGGACGCGGGGTCCGAGATTGCGGTCCCATTCACCTGGAGAACGGGAGGGGGGTCCTGCGAGAACTTGCCCCGAATCATTTTGACTCGCTTCCACACCTCAGCTAAAGGGGTCTTCCCGTTAAGCGAAGACACGTATGCCCGCCAAGAAGAGCGGCGGGCGTGCTTCGAAATATACCGGAACCTAGGCCTAGCCCGACGAAATTCAGCGACAGTGAAATCGTTCGGGCGGCGCTTATAGCGCATGTAGGCATAACGCTTCTGTTTGAGGGCCGCCTCACACTCGGCCGACCACCATGGGAGTGGTCGGCGTGCAAAACGGCCAGACGTCCTAGGAATAGTAGTCAGGCCCACGGCGATTAGGTTGCCGGAGAAGATCTCAACGGCCTCATCAACCGACCTAAACTCCTCGACTGAGATAGAAAATTCAGTCATTTCCTGAAATGCAGGCCACCGCGCCAAGCACCACCGAGGTGGTCTCTCAGGCGGCAGTTGCCCTGAAAATGATATTTGAATGGGAAAGTGATCACTACCATGGAGGTCATCGATCACCCCCCAATCAAAATCAGGCTGTGCATCCGAAGAGCATAAAGATAGGTCAAGGCAAGAAAATGAAGCGGTTCTCGGACAGTGATGCGTAAACTCATCCACGTTTAGGACACACATCTCAAGCTCTTCGATCAGATCGGCAAGGACTTGTCCCCTGGGATTTATGGAGTAATCTCCCCAGAGAGGATGCCTGCCATTCAGATCTCCAAGAAAGAGATAGGGCCTCGGCAACCGTGCCACGACACGGCGGAAGTCCCCCGCGTCGAAGTCAGCTGACGGTGGAATGTACGCAGAAATGATAGTATACCTCCTATCCAGGTGCAGCTGCACAGCCACTGCCTGAAAGGAGGTATCTAAAGAGAGAGGAAGAACACAGACATCATGCCGGGTGTAAACCGTGCATCCCCCAGCCCGGCCATCCCGCGGTGGTGGGGTCGCAAGACCCTTATACCCCTGGAGGGCGGGCAGGGGGCACGCACCTAGCATGGTCTCCTGCAAAATGATAGCTAACGGGGAACGGGACGAGACGAGCCTCCGCAGCTCCTCCCAGTTGACCCGGAGTCCACGGCAATTCCATTGAAGGAATATGCCCTCCAGGCCTAGCTCGGAGGAGACGCAGGGGCCCTCCTCGAACTGAAAACCCTCACGGGAATAGCCGTACGCTTCCCAGGGGCAGAACCCCGGGGGCGGTTGGCCGGACAAAGCGCTGAAGGCAATGTCGCCTTCGAGGACTTATTGGGGGAGGTTGGGCTCGCCATGCGAGTCTTTTCCTCCCTCCGCCTCGAAACCTTAGGCGGGCGTTGTGGCTTCGGATGCGGGGGGCCTTCTTTTCGAGGAACCACCGTCTCCGAGCCACTCGCTCCACCTCGGGGCGTGGGCGAATGAGCCGAAGCTCCTTTGTTGCTGTCCTCCTTTCGGAGAACAGCTTTAGGAACCCCGGAAGATGGCCTAGCGACCATCTTCGGGGGTGTTGCCTCCTGTGAGTTTAACGACTCGGTGGAGGCGCGTGGCCGTTTCACCTTACGGGAAACGGTCACGCTGGGAAAAGAGGGGGAGCCTGGTTTTAGCCAGGGCTAGGTATGAACCCTTTTTGCCGCTAGCTTTACCAGGGGAGCGCCCGGGTTGGGTAGAGCCTGCAGAAGGGCTCCAAATGGGCGCGGAAACAACCGTGCTCGTTGGTCTGGATGGGCCAGGAGCAGAGGGTGCTTTTCTAACTATTGAGGCATATGACGTCCCAGGATGAGCCGGGCGCGCCAGGACCAAGATCTTAGCCTCACCGAATGAGAGTCGATCCTGGGCCTGAACGGCCAGGATTTCTTTCTCAAGGAGATATGCACCACATTGCTTCGAAGAAGCAGGGTGCGGCTCTCCGCAATTGACACACTTGGCCACACACGATTTGGACTTATCGTGTGCGACCTTGGAGCAATTTTCACAGAATTCGGGTGACCCCGACTTTGCACATCTACATGAGCGATTCATATGGCCGAAGCGGTGACAGTAATAGCACCGCTGCGGCAGTGGCACGAATGCCTTCACGCGGTAACGGTACTAACCAGCACGCACCGACTCAGGGAGCTTGTCACAGTCGAACGTGACGAAGAGTGTAGGGGTGGGTCTCGAGGCCCCTCCCTGTTTTCTCATCACACGTTCGACCTTGACCGCCCCATGGTCGGCCAGCTCTAGGGTGATGTCCTCAATGGAGTAGTCAACGAGTTCCCTCGCATAAACTACTCCTTTCACAAAGTTCATGGTAGAGTGCGGCGTCACACTCACCGGGGTGCCATGAAGTGTCCGAAGAGCACTTATCTTGGCCCCCTCGGCGGGATTCGCCGCATTCGCCAGAAGGCTCCCGTCCGAGAAACGGGTTACCTTCGGCTCTCTACCAATTGCACTAGCTAATCCTCTCCTCTGATGGATCATGTTGCCCTTGGACAACATTGTGCCATTAGTGGAGCGAATAACGAGGAAGCATTTGAACCAGCGGGCTCGAAAACGCCAGGTAACCTCTGAATGAGGGGCCCCGATGTCATCGAGGCTCCGTCCTGTGCATTTTTGGTCTTGGTCAGGGGCTCCGCAACTGGGGGGGCAGAGGGGCCGGATATGCCGATCTTGGCTTGGTCGCTTGCCAGAGTGGCAGCAGACCCATCCATCCCCGCAGCCCCCGCGGATGGAGAGGAGCCCCGAGTCTTCTTTGTCTTTTTGATCTTGGTCTTTTTCTTTTTGGGAGAGGATGGCGGGGAATAAACCCGCTTCTCACCCCCACCAGTAGAAGCCCCCAGGCCAGATGGACCGGCCTCAGCCAGGTCCTTCTCCGAAATGGAGAAGGTCCTTGTGGTCGCAGGGGAATCATCCGGAGGAGATCCCTCCCCTCCTTGTACTGCCTGAAAATCCCCAGCCGTTTGAGGAGGACCTTGCATAGGGGCAGATTCGGGTTCGGTGCTTGGCGTCGAGCCCGGATTCCCCCCCATGGAAGGCCCTATCGTCTGAGGCTGGTTTTCCTCAAGGGGCAGGTCTATCACAGGAGGGGCCTCCAGTTGGCCATTCCCTCCCAGGACATCGCAGGTCCCCTTGGCAGCGTCATAAGTCTTTAGTGGGAGGCACAGGCCTTGACCCCGGCAAGGTTTAATATTCTTGCCAGCAGGTCTTTTGAGGGAAGCGACCGAAGGGGCATGGCTTCCCTCTCCCCCCTAAGGGGGTTTGCCTTACCGAGCCGCTTACACGAGGGGCGGTCGGCAATGGGCTGCCTGCTGGCTTTCTTGGCAGTCCCCTTAGAAAGCAAAGGAGGGACTGCCACTGGAGATAGGGAGGTGCCCGAAAGCACCTCCAGAGAAGGGGGTGAGGGGGAGTCCCCTACATCCGTAGGTGTAGGAGAGGAGTAAGCCTCCTCTCCGGTTAAAGAAGTATCGAAGGTCCCCTGTGCAAGCACAAGGATGGGGACCTCCATTTTCTCGGTGGAGCTGCCCGAGGGCGGCTCTGTTGATGTTCTTGGGGAAGTTGGGGGTTGGGTTTTTTCTTGATTTTCATCATTGGGCATGGTGACCCTATTTGTGCTACGGGACGCAATAGCTCATCACCTCTTGCAGTTGCCCGCACTGCAAGAGGTGCTTACAGACCTGGCAGAGCCAGGCGCTGCCATTTCGGACCACCCCCTCCCGCCTGGTGGCCTGGCAGTCCATCGGCATGGCGGCTCCACCTTGAACACGGCGTAAAAATGGATAGAATGTGAAGAGGAGAGGAAAAGGGATGTGAGGAAGGTATGGGTGGGGATGAAGCAGGTTGTTAAAAAAAACACATCCCGAATCGGAGCTCAGGGGTTAGGGAACATTGTCCCATCCCCCCTCAGCCCCGATCCGGGACGGTTGGCTTGAGAAGAAGGTCAGCATCTACCCTGTGAAATTAGAGGCTGACCATTGAAAGTTGTTGGAGAGGTTTTATGAAAAGCGAGGAAACAAGTGTTTTGAAGGAAGGAGAAGAGGCTAAGCTGGGGTCGGACCATCTTTGAATGGGTTGGCTGAGCCAACAAATAGGACCTTGTGTGAGATGTTGAAAATGATGGGTACAACTTTGAATGACTGGAATGAATGGTTGAGTAGTGTGTTATGGGCGTATAATTCGACGGTGCATAGTGCAAATGGGGTGTGTCTGTGTCAGTTTGTTATGCATTTTGAAAGGCGAGTGAAAGATAGATTTTGTTTGAGTGAAAGTGAGCAGAGTGTATGGCATGAGGCGCATAAAAGGTTTCGTTCGTTAGAAATTGGTGCAAAAGTATGAAGGTAAAAGAAGTAAAATGTAGGTTGAATGTGTCAAAGATGAGTGAAAAGGTTAAAGGACCGTATAGAGTTGTGAAGAGTCTGGGAGAATAGTGTGATGTATGTTCTGGAGTGTTTGAGTGAAGGTGTGACTGAGAGAGTGTGGGTTCATCAGAGTCAGTTGAGGTGGTGGAGAGAACCTCCTGACTACCTAGTGAGCCATCTGGTGTATTAACTGTATGATGATAAGTGTGATAGTATGGATCTGTCTAGGAAAGAGCTTGTCTTGGTCTCAAGGAGTAGAGAGCATACAAAGAAGAGTGAAAGGAAGAATGAAAGTACGAATAAAAGTAAGTCTGAGCAGAGTCTTTCTGGTATGGTGGAGCTTGAGTGTTTGCAGAAGCAGGTGAGTGATTTGGCTGGTGTAAGTAGACGAGTGAGCTGCCTGTGGCTGATTTTTCTGGTTTTGGGAACAGTACGAATGATAGTGTGTTTGGACAAAATGAACCTAGTGTGGCTGATTTTTCTGGCTTTATGAATGGTAAGGGTAGAGGTGAGTTTGATTTGGAGAATGAGGAGGTGACTGACTTTTAGGGCTTCTGGTGGGAACTAGTTGAAGGGGTTTCTGGTGTAGTCGCTGAGAGTAGAGGGGATGTGAGTGGTTTGTGTGTTTTGCAAGAGTGTACGAGTACCTTGAGTTGGATGAGAGCTGATGAATGGAGGTATGAAGAGTGAAGGCGCTGGCCGTGAGAGTATGAAAGAGTACTGTCGGGAGATGGCGGAGCTGGTGAAGAAGGCTAAGAGTATGATGGACGACATGATCGATAGTGATGAGGAGACTAACAGGACAACTGATGAACAACCCCAGCAGATTGCTATGCGGAGCCAGGGACCAGTAGGTGAGTGTGAATGGGTGCAGAAGGGCGCGATTAAGTATAAAAGGTACCATGAGTAAGGATTGAGAGTGTATTGTGAATGACTGGTTGAATGGCCTAAGGAAGGAGGGGTGTGATGGAGTGAATGTGAGTGTGTGTCAAGGGCCATTCTACCACCCCTTTCCCAATACCCTCTCCCTTCCTCTGTAAGAATGTGTGTGTGAATGGCAAGATATATATATATATATATATATATATATATATATATATATATATATATATATATATATATATATATATATATTTAATAACAAAAAATTTAACTTATAGTATATTTTACTGATATTTTATAATTGGTCACCTTTTAAAATAATGTCTTGTTGGCCTTTTTAAATTTTCTTCTTATGTATTAGCAATTTTTTGAGTCAGTTTTAAAGCAATCTAACTGTTGCTAAGGCATATTTAAAAATTTCAACTTATAGTATATTTTAGTGATATTTTATAATTGGTCACTCTTTAAAATAATGTCTTGTTGGCCTTTTCAAGTTTTCTTCATATGTATTAACTTTGTAAACTTATTCTAGCCTGAAGATGAAAACTTGTAGTTTTCAAAACGTTGTGAAAAATTAAAAGATGCTGCATCCGTTTCTCGTGGCTCTGGGATTTATCCTCAATATTTTATATATATATATATATATATATATATATATATATATATATATATGTGTGTAATTAGTTAAAAGGCCATGTTGTAGACAGGTTCTATTGAAGTCCACAGCTGTGGCAGCGTTATTAGTTTTAACTTGTATACTCTTAATATTTCTTAAAAGTTTTATAACAGGGTCTTTGTGGCGAGAAAAAACATTTGCAAATGACATTCTTTATTCCTAGACATCTTTACACCATGTTAGGTCATCTCCAGGGAATGAACAGAAATGGAATTATTCAAAAATTGGTACATTATATATAGTATTTCTATGCGAACATAAGTATTACAAAGATTGGCCAATCATGGCCATTGACTGCTGTTAAAAGAAGCATGTTTTCAAACTTCCATTTTCCTTTGCCTCCTTTGCCAGAGAACTAGATCGGAGCGACAAATAGTCAGACATTCTGAGCCTTCCAATTTTATATGTTTCTTGTAGCACTTAGTTTTCCCTTAAAAATTTCCCATGCCACAATTGACCAATTTTTGTAATACTTATGTTCGCGTAGAAATACTATATATAATGTTGCAATTTTTGAAAAATTCACATGCCCAAACTGTGCCAAAACCGGACACAGTTTAAAGAGTGCAGGGAAAAAGTTCAAAAGTGCATCAACTGTGAGGGTGACCACAGGCCTTTGGCAATGAGGTGCTCCATCCGAAAAGAGGCAATCTGCAAAAAGCAGGAGAAAATTAAGAAGGAAAAAGAAGAAAAAACAAAAACCACATACGCGGATACAGCAGCAAGAATGACCACCCCTGCAAGAACATACGCAACGAGGTTGGTCATGCCCAAGGAAGGATAAGAAATCATGGCCATGGTCATGTTTACCCACTTGGCAAATCTAACAAATCCTGGCTCTTTTTCATCTCACCTCAACCTTGTTCTTGACAAGAATGGTTGTAACAAGAAGGTCTGGTTTCCCAAAAACCCAGACTCGGCGGGCCTTTTCAATCTCCAATTCATTGAAGAACAAAAAAGGGCACCATCGAGTAATGGGGTAAAGGAAACTGCACAAGAAGAAGAAGGAAAAAGGAGAAGAGGAAAAGGGCGCAAAGAAGAAAAAGAAGATTAACAAGGAGACGCCGCAGCAACAACAAAATACTTTGGACAAGGAAGAAGAGGAGGAAGGAAAATACGACGGGGTCCTCCTCACCGAGAAGAAGGAAATCTTCAAAAGAGGCCTCTTCTTCGATGGGAAGGACGTGGGCCTCCATGTTTTCAGCTATACCCTGTCCTCAGCCCCTAAAGATGATATGGAATTACTCATTATCGGCCTATCTGTGGGTGAGTACCAATGGATGTACGAGGGACCATACTCCAGGAAAGAAGTGACAGCTCCACTCCTAAAATCTATAATGTATATTAACCCAAGAGACGTGCATAATGTATTGAATATGAGGACATTCAAGGCAATACTGAGTGTACAAAAAACATCAGAAATTAAATAGTGAATATGAAAAAGCGAATAATTAAAGTGAATAATAAAAGTGAATAAGTAAGCTAATCATATTTAGTGACACAAATCCAATTTAGTGAAAATTAATCTAGTGAAAAGTGGAGTAAATAAAATAAGTATAAATATAGAAAAAAGTGAACAATTAGTAAATTATATATAGTGATAGGAAATCAAATTTTGGTGTAAATTAATGAATAATTAAAGTGAATAAGTAAGCAAATAAATAATCTAATCATATTTAGTTTAACTAATCTAATTTAGTGAAAATTAATCTAATGAAAATAGTATAGTAAATAAAATAAGTACCTATAAATATAGCAAAAAGTGAAAAATTAGTAAATTATATATAGTAATAGAAAACCAAATTTTAGTGTAAATTAATTTAATGAAAAATAATATAGTGTAATATAACAAACTAATTTAACTAATTGTCAAAAATTACCAACAAAATTTAATGTGAAATTAAATTTAAAGTGAATTATAATAAACTAACTAATTAAATGAATTATAACTAATGTATTATAATAGGTATTAACTTTATGTAAATATAAACAGTAATATTAAGAATTTATAATAAATTATCCTAAAACTTTTCCTTTGATTAGAATTGTATTTAACTTTGAAATAACTCAATTGGTAATGATTTCCATGTTTCCAGGAAGCTATCATTTCTTACTTCTACTCAGTACTTTTACCTCCTCTGCTAAAATCTATTTACACCACTGTTTTTCTATCTAGATTACTACAATGTTTATAATTAATGTTTTAATTATGCTACAATGTATGTATTTACTCTTTGTATTTATTTACTTAATAAACCTTGAATAATTCCATTTCTGTTCATTGCCTGAAGATGACATGGTTGAAAGATGTCTAAGAATAAAGAATGTCATTTGCGGATGTTTTTTCTCGCCTTGAAGACCCTGTTAAAAACTTGTAGGAAATATTAAGAATATACAAGTTAAAATTAAAAATGCTGCCACAGCTGTGGACTTCAATAGAACCTATATATATATGTATATAATATAAATCCCAGATTTCATATTTTGTATAAAATGTTTCTTTCTCTTCCTCAGCTAATTGCTTGTTAATTGTTTTTTCGAAAGGCCACTCTAATAAATTACAAGATAATCCTATAATTTGTGAAGAGTGGCGGAAACTGTAGGGTTTGAGGTATGCCACATGGTTATTGTACATCTCAATTGAATAAAGGAGGGCTTTAGTAGCCTCAAGATGCAACGGGGTCATGTATTATATGAGCTCGTAGGCCAAGGCTTTTAAAAGACATACACAACAAAAATTTTGAACACTCGAGTGGCAGCCAGCAGGACTTCACCCTGGGGGTACCACATGGAGGCCTTTTTTTTGTTTGAATCCAGTGTGCTTATTAGGCTTCTTTTGTATGATTACATACTGGTTTTGTTTGCTCATTTATCTCTTTTGTTTGTTTATCTATTGTTTGTTTGGTGATAGGATTGGTTTTTTTCTTTTTGTACATATATACAAACCATGAGATCTCAGATATATTTACCTCCATATTTTTGGTAAATAAAGGACTGTATATACAATCCGTTTCATTTCCCACTCAAATTCTCATGTCCGAATTAGTGTAGGAAGCAGGTTGTATCGATTGGGAGTTTAGAGTAGATTCATGGCCTGCTACAACCCCTCTTGAGGTTCCCACTCAAGATCCACACCATCCATCCATCACCCATCATTCTGGCAGCAAACAAGTGGGGGCCAACATGAAAATGGACAGGGGCATTTTTTCACCATTTTTTGGACTTGTACCCCAAAATACCTACACTAACTGCTAACTCCTTTACCACTTCATAACTTCCTTTTTCACTCCAACACCATAATTACACTTTGGTTTCAGAAAAGAAGACCTCACAAGAGGACTTAGTAAGGATGTGGAAGACTATGGAGACCCTCACTAAGAGGGTCCCCCTAAGAACCATCCTTTGAAAGAAGAACCCCGAAAAAAGCCATCTCTGTTAAACCATCTACCTCAAATTAAAGGTAGCACTGGTGAAACTTATTGAAGTCTCATCTGGATTCATCACCTTATGTGCTGAGACTAATGCTGTGGACCAGCTCCTATCAGAAGAGGGAGCGAGGGTTCTCAGGAACACTGCACATGTAGCAGCAAACTGAAGTGTGATCTACCGCAAAGTGGAGAGCTGGGTGGGTGAGCATGCACCCGAGGAGCTCAAAGAGGAGATTACCAAGAGCAATGCAATACCTGGGCCCAAGTATGTGAAATAATCAAATTTCGCAAACACAGCCACATGTTTAAGATAGCTTTCACTACTACTGAAATGGCCAAAATTCAATGCAGAATGGAATACTGGTATTTAACATGAGAATACCAGGAGATAACATTGAACAAGAGAAATTTAATAGCATACAAATGTGCTTTGTATGCTATAAACTCAACGACCATACAACAACATGCCCGGACAAAAACAAACTGTGGTGCAGTGAATGCACCACAACTACGAGCTACGAAGAGCAGGTCCAAAACTCTGAGTCCCCTTTGAAGAAGGAAAACCCTGGGCACAGTAAAACAGCTCAGCCAGCATCCAAGAAAAAGAAGAATAAAAAACATAGGTAAAAACAATTCACCATGTTACAGAATGCACTGAAGATATTTGAAATTAATACCAACGGTTAGACAATGAAAAGACTTCTTTACGGAAATGTATTGAGCGAAATTGATGTGGACATCATCTTAATTCCGGAACACGGGATCGACATGCATAGTGCAGAAATCAAAATTTGGAACTACAATGTGTTGATCACGAATTATTCGCAGGAGCGGTTCAACGGAGCCACTATTGCAATAAAGTAAGGGATTAAATACAAGCAAATAAGAAATCTGGAAGAATCCTACCTCATGATTGAGGTCAAATTCTCGACATAGGAAAGTTGGTCATTGCTACCGGATATCAACCGCCAAGGAGAGATGTGTAACCAATTCACACTCTCACTGGCCTATTTGGCAGAAGAACCCCCACTATACTAATGGGGGATCTGAATGCCAGATGTCGAGAATCCAGTTACAGGACATTCAACAGTATAGGGAGAAACCTGGAACTATTGCTGGAAAGAAATATTGCCCAGCGAATAGGCCTCGACTTCCCCACCTTTGTCAGAGCAGAAAGTCCCACAAAACCAGACATTTGTCTGGCGAATCGTCAGCTGCAGCTCAATTACTACATTGAACCAGTCCAAGTGCCATGTAGTGACCATATATGGATTCTACTCACTATCAACAGGAAGCATATACAAGTTCGAACTGAAGTCAGAAAGAACTACAAAAGAGCAGAATGGACACAGCACGTGTGCCTTCTCGAGGCCTAAGATCCGCCCAACTTGGACGAGGCAATTCTCGAGGAGATTGACAAGGCACTCGACGACCTCAATAGCCATCTCATTAACGCAGATAGGGCTTGTATCCCTAAATCCGAGTATAGGACCATCTCTACGTACAGATGGGCCGAATACATGAAGTATTTATACCGTGAGCTGAAGTTAATGTATGAAATCGACATCGGGAATGCATCAGTTCACTCAATACAGCAAAGTAAAGAACTGAACCAGTTGATCCTCGAACAACAATGGAGACGATGGGATGATGCGATCGATAGCCTCGATCACGAAGCAAATCCCAAATATTTTTAGGAAAAAGATCATAAATCTCAAAGTATCGAATAGGAAGAAGCAGCAGATCGAGCTACGAAAAGAAGATGGAAACATCGAAACGGAAGAAGGAAGAATTGAAGAGCTATTCCGAAGTTATTGGGTAGTGGAGGTTACGACGATGTACTTTGAATTGCGGTGTTAGCAGTCACTGACTTGGCACAAATATTCGTACACGACGTTAGTCTCCTTGAGTTCACTCGTCGGAGGGAGACAGCTGTTCTTCATGATAAAACTACTTATTTTTTTGGTCTTTTAGTATATAATTAGATTTATATCCGTATTAGGGTCGGTTGGGCTCATGTTATGATGGAGAAGGGCTTTGAGAGCCTTTTCGTCTTCTCGATAACCAGTGTTCATATTGGCCTTGTAATAAAGGTCGATATTATTCTTCTTCAGAGTAGACCTGACGCCAAGTTCATTTTCTCTTTCATGGTGGGGTCGATGGATTCTTGTGGGTAGCCGTTGTTAACGAGAACTCGGGAAACCCTCTTAAGTTCGAGATCAACAGCCTTCCACGAGGATAAATGAGAAATTGCCCTGTTAACTAAGGCAGTGATGACTGATCTCTTGTAACGTTCAGGACACTCAAAAGAACCGTTTAAGCAGAAGCCCAAGTTCGTGGACTTAACGAATAACATCGAACAAGTGAACGGCTTAGTTGAAACATTCAAGAACTCTTGGCTGAATTTCACCCACGAAATGGAAGATGAAGGATCCCTTCCCTTCCTTGATATCCTCATAAGTCCGTAGGAGTCGAAATTTGTGATCCAAGTATACGTTAAGGCTACGAACTTGGGCTTCTACTTAGAGGGCGTAGAGTGATCTATCCCCGGTTTGCTAAAAGTGAGGACAGTAGCCATTCGGCAGGAGTCTGGGAGGATACCCTTTGTTCAGATCCTGTTGAAGAAATCTAACAGAAAGGGCATCTTCCCACATCCCGCGGTGGTGAAGTCGCGAAACACTTATACCCAGGGAGGGTGGGCAGGGCGCACGCGCCCAGCATGGTCTCCGACAAAAAGATTGCTAACAGGGAACGGGATGAGACGAGCCTCCAAGGCTCTTCCAAGTGCCCGGAGTCCGCGGCAATTCTATTTTACGAATATGCCCCCCAGGTCTATCGCGGGGGCCTCCTTCGAAGAGAATAAAATCACGGAAAGGGCCGTACACTTCTCGGAGGCAGACCTCTGTGCGTTGTCGCCTTCGAGAACTTATCGGTGGAGATTGGGCTCGCCATGCAAGTTTTTTCCTCCCTCCGGCAGGCAAACTTAGGTGGGTGGGGCGGCTTCAAAGGCGGAGGTCCCTCCTTTGGATGATCAAACATCTGCAAGGCACCCAGCCTAGCCTTATGTGTGGGCGTAGGAGCCGAAGCTCCTTTGGTGCTGTCCTCCTTTCGGGGTGCAGCTTTAGGAACCCTGGAAGATGGCCTCACGACCACCTTCAGGGATGTTGCCTTCTGTGAGTCTAACGTTAGACTCGGTGGAGGCGCGCCGCCATTTCGCCTTACGGGAAAGGGTCAGCTGGGTTTATCCAAGGCTTGGTGTGAGCCCATTGTGCCACTAGATCTACCATAGGGAGGGGGGGGGGGGAAGCCCGGGATGAGCAAACCAGAAAGAGGGTTCCGAATGAGAGCGGAAACGACCATGCTCAGAGGCCTAGAGAGGACAGGAGCAGATGCTGCCTCCTTTTAAAATTGAGGCATAAGACGTACCATGTAGCGGCGGGAGCGCCAAGACTAAATCATTATCCTCTCTAAATGAGAAGATCCGTAGCCTTGGAGCAACCTACACAGACTTCGAATAAACCCGAATTTGCACTTATACAGAAACGATTCGTATGGCCGAAGCGGTGGCAGTATTAGCACATACGCAGCAGTGGCACGAATGCCTTCACGCAGTAACGATACCAAATGGCACGCACGAACTCAGTGAGCCTGTGACAGTCGGGCTCGAGAACGACAAGCCATCTTTCAATGAGGCTTCCGGATGTGATCGAAGCTACGCTCAGCGCATTTGCAACTTTAATGTAGTCCCTCCCGAGGGCGCCTAAGAGTTAGACTTGCCAATCTTGGTCTGGTTTCTTGTCGAAGCTACAGTTTACCCATTCTTCCCCGGAGCCCCCGCGGAGAGAAGAACAGTCATATTGGTCTTTTTCTTGTCATTTCACTTTTTGGGAGATGAAGGTTGGGAATGAACCCGCTTCTCACCACCGCCAGAAGAAACTCCTAAGCCGGACGGAAGGGTTTCAGCAAGATCGTTCTCCAAGATGGAGAAGGTCTTACTGTCAAAGTGTCACCAGCCGGAGGAGGAGATCCCTCCTCTCCTTGTGAGTCCTCGTGGGCCCTGAGCCACGTGACGAGAAGCTTGCACAGGGGCGGATCAAGGTTCGGTGTTTGGCACCAAGCCCAGGTTCGCGCCCAAAAAAGATCCTGCCATATGCGGCTGGGTCGCCTCCGGGACCATGTCTATCTCAGGGAGGCCTCCATGTGGCGGACACCCCCACCCCATCCCTGAAGAATCAAGGATCTCAATCGAGGACACTGTCTTGTGTTTCGTTGACCACAGCAGGGTTAAAAAGCAGGACGTTAGGGGGCACGGCCGACGGGCCCTGCTCTCCCTTGCCCCGCCAAGGGGCATGGGAGAGTGGCTCCCGGTCAATTTTGGACCGCCTGTTTCCTTCTTGGCAGTCCCCTGTGATAAGAAAAGAGGAACTGCTGCTGGTAGGGAGTTGGAGTCGCCCGAGGCTCCCTCCAAAGAAGGGGGTGAGGGGGAAGTAAACGTACCCGTAGGCCTACGAGAGGAGTACACCTCCTCTCCGGTAGAAGAAGGTGGAGCTGCCCAAGAATGGCTCCCAAAATGCCAAAGTGGAAGCCCCTTTGCCACATGTAGATGGTTAGAGGGGAGCCCCCCCACCGGTGAAAGGGGTGCCTCGATTTTCCTCATCCTCTCTGACACCAAGGGAGAGAAATGCCGCACTTGAGGCGAATCTACATGTGCTTTCCCACTATAGGATCAGAAATTCCGGAATGTGATCATTTACACATAATCGGTCCCAGTCCATCGTGGATGGGTTTCTCAACCCAGCCCGCCATTCACATGAAATTGTCCTTGAGCTTTAACCATAGAGGATGCTACTGGCGTAGCCACCTAATATAAATATATGTACTGGAGGAAGTGAGCAGAGACCAACACACCCCGTACCTAATATTTGCCCTGGCCAACGGGCTTTCGGCTCTCGCTGGAAGTAAGGTCCAGGAAAACGCATCGCCGTGCCTCTTACTGGGTTGGGGCACTTGAGGGTACGCAACTCTCTAGAACCATTTCCGCCCGGCTGCACAAACTTAAGTTAAATCCTATTTGAAGGGAAAACTTTTCTAAGGGTTTAAATCTTTACTTTCGAATAGGTGTTTTCTTTTATTTTACTCTGAAGTCATTGAATGAAACTTCCTTGCCCCAACATCTTTCTAAGGAAGAGGTATAGTCAAACTCTCCTCATGTCTGTAAGAACCCGACTACATGGGAAATAGGGCATTATTAAGCCTGTTAGAATGCCCGGTTATGGAGAGAAACTTATCTCAAAGGGCTTTGACTACACAGTGAAAACACCACTTACTACCATGAGCCCAAGCTAAGCTACATTGGGTATGGGTAATAATTGAATGCAAATCTCAATTAATGTTGACTTTGCAGCAGTTGGCAAGGTTCTAGCGACCAGGTTATTGGATCAAACTGAGATATGCACCAGGTGGTCAATGAAAAATAGGTGGTTAAAAACGTATATACGAGGAGCGGTCAATAAGTTTTGCAATTCGGATACAAGGAAACGAGATATGAGGAAAAGTGTTATATTATTTTGCAATATAACTACCCTCGACTCAAATGCACTTGCGCCATTTGTCCCTTAGGCTTCGAATTCCCGACAACCAGAAATCTCCCGACTACTGGACATCTTCATCGTCCCCAAACTGGCGTCCAAGCAGTGTAGCCTTGAGCTGGCAGAATAAAAAGTAGTCGCTAGAGGCCAGATCTGGACTGTAGGGGGAATGGTTGAGCTCCTCGAATCCGCACTCGCGCAGGGCAGGTTGTGCAACTCTGGCCTTGTGGACTTTGACGACGTTGAAGTCGATCATGGGGCGTGAGGTTTTTATGGACCCAACGGGCAGAGACCTTGGTCATGGCCAAATTGTCGTGAATGATGTTGATAACACTTCCATGTGATATTCCAAGTTCTCGCTCGATTTCTTCGACCTTCACCCGTCGATTTTCGAAAATCATTCTCTCCACACGGGCCACATTGTCCTCGTTGGTCTTGTCTGACGGGGGTCATCTTCAAGGGACTTACGACCATGGCGGAATTCCCTATTCCACCGAGCAATGGTTGCATAGGAAGGGGCGGTGTCGGTGTACACTGCAACCATGCGTTCATGGATCTCTTTTGCATTCTTGCCTTCCTTGGTCAAAAATTGGATCACTGCGCGGTGCTCAACCTTCTTCATTGTTCAAAAATTTGTGATTGACGATCTGTGATCAGCTACTGCTTCTTAAATAGACGAGGCAGGAGCGTGCGGCTGCAGGTCCTGACTTGTCATAACTTGTCATAACACCCCCACAAACAGCCATCCCCCTTCCTCTGTTTTGCCCTACCGATTCGCAAAACTTATTGACCGCCCCTCGTATAAAAAAAATCATACACACACACACCCCCAAAAAATACAGTTCAAAAATATATACTTGACACTGTCCATACTTTTTTTGAGGTCTTTGAATGTTTCAATGGGGATTTTTTTTTAAATGAGCCCATATGGCGGCTGCCTACTAGAGCATAAGTCGCCATAATCAAGCTATAGCATAATACTAGGCTAGATTAAAAAACGAAAACATGCAAACAACAAAACCTACAAAAAAAACAAAACAAACGCAAAGAAACTAGCAAAAAAAAAACTAGAACCAAGAAGTAAACACGATCCGCGTCAGGGGAAGGCCAGCCTCTCTCCTGTACACGAATATGCGACCTAAAACAAAGAAAGTCAGATAAAATGGGGAAGGCCAGCCTCCTCCAAAAAGTCAGATAGTCCCCATGTTTGTGTACACGATCCCGCCCCGAGTACAAGGAACAAGCGGTAGCGACCCCAAGTAACGTGCGCGAAGATCACCCAGACTGGGACATTCAACAAGAATGTGGACAACTTGCAGGACTGACCTCGCTTCGAGCTTCTCTAGGAGGGCCTTGTTTTCCCGCCGCACCGAAATCAACTCTTGGCGGGTGGCGCGAAAATGGAAGGCGAGATTACGCGCGATGCCCATTAATTCTTCCATCTGACTCGTGTCCGCATTCTTTTCCTTCATCAAAGACTCGACTCGGAGACTCACATCAGAAGCATCCATATCTGAGAAGTGGTGAAGGAAAGATGAGTGCTTTGCAGGGGTTTTTCAGCCTTAGGGTGCTCTATGATTCGCCTTTTTACAAGGGTTTGAATTTTCTCAAGGTTGAAGTTCCTTTCAATTTGGGGCCCCAGTGACCAGAATTATAGAGTGGATGATAAATAAGAAGAAATATTGAACTATGTCACCATCCATGCATTAGCACATCACTATTTTCCTTAAAAACCTTTTTGCTGCCGAGTTCGAATGAAGAGAAGAGAAGGTAAGAGAGAAGAGAAAGAGAAAAAGAGAAAATAAAAGAGAAGAGAAGAGAAGATAAGAGAAGAAAAGAGAAAAGATAAGGGTAACAAAGCGAAGTTAGAATGAAAAAAAGAAAGATCGTTGATGAAAAAGGATGTATAAGCCAATTTCAAACCTAAATGGCAGGGCTGGGAGGGTGCATTGAAAACCTCTTTGAAACATAATCCAAAGTTTATTTCCTTTAGATACAGAAATCCGTAATTAGCCCCAAAAAATGGTGCTTAAAGGGGGCAAGAGTGAGAAGCGTGAAACCTTAATCAGTCGTATGAAGTATACAGAAATGGAATGAAAAGCCTCATAGCAACAAATTTTTGTCTAATAATAAGTCCAGAGGTGGAAATAGCATAATGCTTGAAGTTTAAATACTCATGTTAGTTGTACACTCCCCCCCCCCCCTCATTCCAAACCAAATTATGAAAGATCGGAATGAAAAACGCTGGCTTTTCTCAGGGGTGGGAGAGGTGGAAGAAAAATGGTAGGCCTGTGCTTTGCCACCAATCAGCGAGCACGGAACCCATCCTGACCGACCTATGGAAGGGCCACCTTTCTACTTCAGCGGTTAAAAAAATGGCAGCATCTTTCTTTTCCACCAATTTGCCCTCATTTAAAGGCCTTTTATTTCTCAGTGCGGAACTACAGTTTACCGTGGGATCCGAACATCAGAGATCTACTGCGTATGGCAGTCGCCATAAAGGCAACCCGCAACGGAACTCCATCCGGCGACTTACCACACCCGATGCGGCTTAACTTCTCAGTAATCTGAAGTGGTGTTTCCGCTAGGCCTGTCCATTGCCCTCACGGCAGGTGGTACATGTATATATACACACCGCTTCGGAGTGTGGTAGGGGAAAGGGGTGTTAAGAACGTATGGACAGGAGTTGCCTCCAATCGCACTTCAGGCTCAGAGCGTCGTCAATAGGCGGCTAGCTCCCTTAGATCGAACCGGGTGCCTAAGCGTTAGACATCCAGCGTCTTATCCACTATGCTTAGAGTTACAGTTGCTGATGGTATTGAAATGGAGCGAAGGTACCATCCTTGTTATTACAATCCTGGGTAGAGTTTTATAAGAGGTTTGTAAATAGATTATTAGAGGTATGGAAGATGCAAGGGCCAATGGGGCAGGAAGGATACGACTTGAGGGACAAACTGAAACGGGTAGAACTCTTTTGACCCTGTCTGACTTAGGGAATGAACAAGGATTGGCACTGCGCAGAGGAATGATTATCTCCCTTATTTTCAAGGCGATAACACTCACGAAGAGAAGTACTCACTCACCCTTCTTGTCCGAATGTGTTTGGTTCTTGTCACGTTGATGATTCAAGTAAGCAACGTCTAGGTAATCTACCCGACTCTTCAGTCCATTAACTTCGCTGCACAAACGCGCGGCGGCCGTCGTGTTAGTGGGATGGTTAGCGAGCTCTTCCTCATCTTCCATTGGTGACGAATTCCTACCCCCTTCATTGCAGGAATCTTCAGAAACGATTAGGGGCAAAGAAGAAAATGCAGGGACGGTGAGACTCTCCATTTCAGTGTTAAGTTCGTTTTGGGATCCCGAAGTCCGTAAGCTATGCCTTCGTTGGACACTGGGTTGTTTTAGAGGGACCTTAGAGACAAGGTGGTTTGCAATGTCCTTTTCTCGAACCTGTCCTCGAATGTGTTCTGGCCCAAAACTGTGAGACGAGTCGTCGTAAACCAGACGGCGATTCAATGCGTGATCATGATTCACTTCACTTTTCACACCTTCCTTCAACTTATTTCGCTCTTTTGTAAGCTTGCAATTTTCTCTCTGCAACAAATGAACTTTGTCTTCCAATCGACAGTTCTCCATATCAACGAAACGCAACTCCTCAACGAGATGCGTCCTCGTCTCGCGATTTACTTTCATGAGATCATCGACCATTTGCTCCAAGTTATAGTATTTCTCATCGTAGGTCCTTTTGTCCTTTTGTAGATGTTTTATCATGTCCGTCTGCTCCTTCATCATAGCGCGAATCTTATTGTCAAACGAGACTTTCAAATAAGAGTCAGAGAAGGCAAAGTTGCTCATTAAGTTTTGGCCAGCTGACTCATTTTGATTGATAAGATCAGATTTAGTGTTTGGATGGTTTACTTCAGTATTTTCCATTATACACTGCGAAAGGCTAGTATTCAAGCATCTATCTTTATTCTTGTTCTTTAAAGACTTTGATGAAAGAGATCCCCCGGTAACCATACCTGATGACCTCTTAGATTTATTTCTCACTTTTACATTAATGCGTTCTGAAAACTCATTGCAAAGACTATGCAACTCGTGATTCTCCTTGAGAATCTCCCGAATGGTGATGTTCAGCGAATTGATCTCGGAGCTAAGACCTCCTCCACCCAAACCTGGAATTTCACTTTCATTTTTTCTGAGTTCCTCAATGAACAAGTCATTTTGCTTTTTCTTCTCGTAATCGTCTGTGGATTTTCCGTCGTCGATGCTCGTGGAATCACTTTCGGCACGAGACGTCGCAGAGACGACCGGATGCTCAGCGTCCCTAAAACCGAGAGAGAAATTGACGATCATTTCGTCCGCACCAGCGGCCTTTTCTAAATCGTCATAGTCATTGTCCTTCTCTGGAGTCTCACCCGCTTCCTTGTGTTTCTGCTCCTGACGCTCGATAATGAATCGGTTCAGTCTCTCATCTAGGAGTTCCTTTCTCTTCAACACGGCTTCGATCTCGTTACGCAATGAAATTGTCTCCTTTGTAAATCGGTGGGGAGGGTGGCTTGAGATCTTTTCCCCGCTCTCTTTTCCTTTCCAATCGAGACTCGGTTCATGTTCGAAGGGGTCATTTCGCAACCTCTTCCGATCTTCACTGCGATTGCGGTCAAATGTAATACCTCGCCTTTCCTCACTTTCCCCCAATATCGTTTTCAGATTATCGCAGCTTCGATTCACTCCCGAATCCAGGGCAGGACTGGTGTTGCACTCATTTGCTTGATTCGCAAGGTAGTCGTTTCCACGGTCCAGATCTTCGCGCTGAAATGAAAAGATCCCATTTACTTATATTGCTTCAGGCAGTCTCGCCGATTGGACAGGGTTTTCTAAAGATCAGGCATTCTTTGTATATACAAGTTTCAACTCAGTTATACTTGTGTTAGGCATGTTGTGAATCTAATGAACTCTGTCTGGTTCTTGGTGGCAGATGTCTGTATCAGTCATGCCAGTGTGGCATGACCAGTGAGTGATGATGGAGGGATTTTACTTCTGGTTTGACATCTGGGTGGAATGGCAATGAGGTGGTGATTTGGACCGAGTTTGGATGCAATGCTATGTTGTGTGTGCGTGAATTGATTTGTGGGTAAAGGTGGAATGGTTATGGGGTGCTATGATGAATTGATTGCGATTGTTGATCTGTAAGAAAGTTAGCTAACCATTTTTGCAATTGGAGTAGGGTGTGGTGTTAAATATTTTGTTGACGAGGCTGGTTCACAGTACTGTGTCGCCAAAGGCTTTTTTATGTCTAATGTTGCCTTTACTCTTCTACATGGTGGTGGTAGTTGGTTGAAGTTGTCTTTTATGAGCTGAATGATGTTGGTGGGTAGTGTTTGTTGAGTGCAATGGGCAGAATCCATGTTAGGAAGCATCTGGTAGGATGTGTGGGTTGTTTTCTTTTAGGACTAGATGTTTTTTGGACATGAAGGGGTACAAATTAAGGAGAGAGGACTGTATCATGTTGGGGTTGTGGGGAACTTTGTTAGGCTTGAGAATGTGTATATTAATATAGTGGGCAGATTTCCAGACATTTGGAATAGAGTTAAAAGTTTGTGCAAGGGCAATAATGCCTTTTGAACTTAGGTGAGGACTTTACCTGTGAGACCATTATGTTGGTAAATTGTGTGGGCAAGGCAGTGTCTATTGCAAGTGAATGTGTTTGTTAGTGGTTCTGTGTAAGCCCAGGTGTTGTAAAATGGAATCTTCTTGCTTGATGAAGTTGACTCTGCAATCGAGGAGATGACTTGTGTCTTAGTCCTCATTGTTGAAGTTGGGAAGTTTATTGATGGTTTTCCATAGTTAAGATTACATCATGGAAGCAACCAACAAGGACATAGACAAACTATTAATCCCTTCATCTGCATACAATTTGGAAAGTACACATCTAGGCATATTAGAAATAAAATGTTCACCAACAGTAGGAAAAAAGAAAAGAAAACCAAAATGAAAGAACAAAAAATATATCATACATGACAGTCCTATTGAAGGAGGCAGGCCTACCTAAATGACTCTACATAGTATGTAGCATGGTGCACAGGAACCTGACCCAGCCCCAAGACATGGTCACAACCCCTAGCATTTCAGTACCGGAACAGGTACCACATGTGAAGCAGTCAGCCTAGGACATTCATGCAAAAAAAAAGGTAGTCTGAAGTATCAAAGACATTAAAGAAGGGTTCAGGGAAGTGTGCAATCTAGCAGTGCATCCCCCGAATGTACACACGATGAGATGTAACTTTAAATTCCTGGGTGCCATCTCCTATCTTCTTTGCTATGCAGTTCAAAGGGCTGTTCTAATCTTTACCATGTAGTCACTATGGGGAAGAGTGAAACGCCAGTCTGGGGCTCAGTTTGAGCAGATACCCTGGCCTCTCCATCAGTGTGCTCATTCCCAGCAATCCCTACATTTCCAGGGACCCAACCGAAGACCATCTCAAAAGTACTTCTTTCCCTAAGTTACTAGGGATGAAAAAAGGGGTCTCCAAACCTGGCAAAATCTGTAATTTCCTGTACCCCGCAAAAAGATGGGTATGGTCTGAGAGGGTCAATTCATGGAATTTAATTTTACAATCTTTTCTGGCAGTTACCAGACAGGGTATAGCCACATTAAAGGAAAAGAAAGCTGTTTTCAGGCTACTGTTCATTTCATAACCCAATGCCATTCACAAACTAATGCTTGCAAATGAAATGCCATTCATAGAGTGCATAAGAAAAGAAGGAGTCTGCAAAAAGGTAATCAACTGCTTATATGATGCAGTTCCTGTAAATACAGTAGCCACAGCATACAGGGAGGGAGTGACAGCTATAGGCTACCATGGGAAAGAGATCGGGGAAGTTGTAGCACAAGTAAAAATGTAGGGAATATACAGAGACCAAGTCACATAGAGAGGAATCACTTATGGTCTTCATGACTCAAAGGAAGGGTGTTCAACTCTCTTTAACTTGCCCCAACTTGGCATTGGAAGCAGATCTACTGTAGAGATGATAAGACAAAAGAAAATTGAATGATAAAGGGAGAAAATGTTAAGTATTTTAATACTAATTTTTTTACATTTTGAACCTGTTTAAACACTAAAAAAAAGCCTTTATGAGAGACATATAGCATAACCTGAGAATGACAAGAGTTCGCCTCTCACATAATCACCATAGAAGATAATTCTTTAGCTCCAATCTGACAGATACTGAATGTAACTCACCAAAAGAGGATTTTCTTCAAAAGCTGAAAGTGTCTTGGTGATGCGATGCAAAAGGCACAAAATTTCATTTAGTTTTGTTTCATCCGTCTTTGAGGAATCAGCAACATTGATCTTTTGGATGAGAGAGTAAACTTATACATGTCAGTAAGAAAACACAAAAAGAAGAAATTAGGTGTCACCAAAGAAATGGTTACAGTTGAAGAGTTAAGAACAAAGATACTGGTGCAAAAGAAGTTTAGGCAAAGAAAAATAGGCTGAGTAATTTAATAACAAATAAATAGATTAAAGAAAGTATTATATGAATTGCTAAAAAAGACATGATAAAATAAAGCTTATATACAGTATATACCGGTACATGATATTGACAAACCCAATACAAGAGCCAATATTTTAAGTCTAAAAGATTTAGTCAGATCTCAGTTTCATAAATGGCTACCACTATAAAGTTTTCTGATTTTGAAAAAGAATGAAATGATAAGTATAAGATAGATAAAATAAGTATAAAAAAGATAAAATGAAATAATAAGTATAAGAAAGTTACAATTCTAAAGATTTAAAAAAATATAAGGTAGTCTAGCCTAGGATCAATTTCATCCAAGATCAAACAGAGAGAATTTTCCCTCAATGGACATCATTATTGATGCACCAATGAATCCTGGTAGTAGGATTCATACCACAAAACACTATACATTCTTTACCAACATAACATCAACATTCTTTGAATAAACATTGATGGCATAAACACCAAAAGACATGAATTTGCTTCATTCATCAAACAACATAACATGCACATTGCCATCTTAGAAGAAACAGAACTAAAAATTTTCTAATTTCATCACTATCTGACAGATCAGGCTATTGGTGGGGGCGATGGACTAATCAGCTTAATACACAAACCCATTAATTTCTCAGACACCAGTACAGAAACTAAATGCCTCCTCACTCCATAGGGCACCATAACAGAAATGGTCAATTAAAATACTCACTGGACATAACAATCATAAAGATCTACACCCCCCCCCAAACATGTCCCTCTGTACAAACAACTACATACCACAAATACAACATCACAAACATTCACAAGATTATCCTGGGTGGTAATTTCAATGTGAAGACATCAGCCTGATTTGAGGAAAACAGTGACAATCACAGAGGACTGGTGATCCTCAACCAAACAGAACCACTTCATATTTAACAACAATCATCAACATACCCATATCCCCCAACCAGGCTCACAAACTCACATCATAAAGAGACATCACCTTTTGCTCCCCCAACCACACCTCTATAAGATCTAGGAGGGTAGTCAAAAACCTTACTTCTGACCATCTCCCAATCATCATCACCACCAAAACAAGAAACACCCCAGCTGGCCATATACACAAATTACAAAAGTACCAACTGGAAAGCCTTCACAAATGAAAAGGAACAACACTTAAAAACACTAAATAGTACTCCAATCACAGACAAACACCGCTGTACACACTTTCAACATCTTTATACAGAATGAATACAGAAAACGCATCTCTAGAGGCAACAGAAAAAAACAAAACCCTAAATTCACACTCTAAAATTCAAGACCTTATCAGACAATGTGATATACTGAAGCATAAAACTCCCACACACCAAAAGCAGAGGATATTGCACTCCAAAAACAAGTATGAACACACAAATAAATAACAAATTACCAGAGCAAAAAAAATTAAACTGGCCCACCAGCAAACTCTACACAACAGTAAACAGCATCACAGTCTCCAACAGTAACATTACACAATCACATACAGCCATCACCACAACAGACACCATACCTTCAGATAAAAATCAAGGAAACACCCTCATCAATCATTTGACAGTGATGATCATCGAGTCATTTGACACAGACAATTCTTTCCCACTGACCTAGAATATGCACCCACCACAAACTGCCAGACAAACCACATCATCCATAACCTAGAACACTCATTTGTCTGTGGCCCACACAACATCTGCAACATACACCTCAAATACCTCAGACCACAAGGCATACAAGCACTCACCAACAAAGCAAACTCCGCTACCCAACATCTGGAAGCATGGTAAAATCATCACAATCTCCCAAGCCCAAACAGACTTATGATAACCCCAGCCCAATCTACAGCTACCTTTTTTATTAACTGGATACCATAAGGTAACTAGACACCTAATTTTACAAATTAACCCTCATACCACACACATACACCCAAAATACTTGGAGTAACATACAATACATCAAAATTATTCAAACACATCACAAAAAAAAATGCATACCAAGAATAAACGCTCTCAGATCTCTTGCTAGTACAACATTTGGACACAACAACAGTATACAAACAATATATGAGGCATCCAGAAACAGAGGGGCATCCACGCCACTTTTAAAGGTTTTCAGTTAAGCATGGATCCTGAAAGGCATAAGCTTCATCTACATGTTGACAAAGATTGAAAGTGAAATTCGCCCTTATAGCCGCTACACAGAGGGCAGAATGGACCTTGAATTTTCTCGCAGCACAGGCAAACCATCTCCGTATTCTGGGAGTTAGAGAGGCATCCGCGCCAGAGGCAGGCAGCCAGTCAGCACGCTGCTAGATGATACACACCCCCTCGCCCCGCCAATGAGCACCCACAGGCGCTTGGAACTTTAAAGCATTATTTTAGTGGTTTTACTCCATAACCATGCATTCATCATACAGTGAAAGTGACACCAATGTACTAGGGCCTTCTCGTAAGAAGCAGAAGTGCGTGGAGTCATGGAAAATGGTGGAAAGGAAGGTCAAACAAAACTCTGGGAAGAAATACATCGCCACAACAGGTGCTAGTGTTGCTGGGAAACAAGTGGGTCCTGCTTGCACATGCACAAGGAAATGTTACAATCTCCTGGGCCAAGACCACATTCAGGTGATTTTTGATAGTTATTGAAAAATAGCAAGTCACGACAGCCAAACTGCATACTTGGCTAATCGTGTTACCAACCAGGATGTGAACAGAAACAAGGTGAAGGGTAGGCCTAGCAAGGTACTGCACATACTAAAGTACACTGTTAAAAAAGAAAAGAGAGATTTGGAGGTATGCCGCACAGCATTCTTAAACATTCATGCAGTGTCAGTGAAAAGAGTGAGAAATGCAGTATATAAGATGACATCTTCTGGCACTGTTGAGATGGATAAGAGGGAGAAACACACTCGCCTCAAAGGTGGTGCCTCCTTAAACGTTCTCAGCACTTTACACATGGTAAGTGTTATCAAAATAATTATTGCAATAATATAAAAATAATATTGGTAATAGCTCCGCAGTTCAGTGTCAAAACCATGAAAATACTTATGGTAAGAAATTCATTGATACAATAAGAATAATTACTAATTAATTATTTTATTAATTAATAATTACAACACAAAAGTCATTGTGCTAATACTTAATTAACATTATAAAATAAACTTTAGCAAAATAAAAATAACACTGATTGACCTAAGAATGTATCAGTGTCAACATTTTCCAAATTAATTTATTTAAAAAAATAATATTTAATAATAAGTGATTAAAATCTTCTAATGGGTATTACATAATGTTATTGTTATCTTATTACAATCATTATATTATGTATTTGTGTGGTTATTTGTACATTTTGTTATATTCTCAACATGTGGGTAATTTTCTGATATTTATTTTGACATTTTGGAAATTGATTTAGTGCTTTTTTTTTGTTCCCAGAAATAAGTATGGTTACAGATTTATTATGATTGATGAAATAGTTTGTATTATGCTATTTATATAGTGTATATCAAATTTCAATTTTCAAATTACCTGACTTTCCCTGACCTTTTTCAGCATCTATATTTATAAGTAGGTATGTACCTATAGAAAAATATTAATCACTAGAATTGTTGTCTTTATGCTCCTTTTTCCATAAATAAATACATTTACATTGTAAACAAATAAGAATAAAAATATAGTTAGCAGCAAATATGATAAAATGAAATGAATGTATCAAAGGTTAATAAATATGTACTTACCAAATTTAATAAAAGTTAAAAGAAATAAAATTATGCCCAATCAGGATCCACCCTTTCCAACCTAGTAGATTTAGTAAATTACTAGGCTCCTGCATTAGTATATTTTCATTACTTTTTTTACTTTTTTATATTTATTAATTAGCATACATAAAAATAGATAAATAGAATAGAAAAAAGTACTTAGCCCTATAAAAATATAAGGAAAAAGTCAATAGCTCTACAAGCTAAATTCAATTTATTTTTGGCAAAAGGTGTATTTCTTCATCTATTTTTTTTTATTTCTATGGCTGCAGCTCCCTCAATTTTTCTCTGTTTTTCTTGCACTACTTTTATTTTGTCTTCAGCTTTTCTTTTATTTTATGATTCTTTTTCAGTTAATTGCTTTTTTTGTTCTTCTGCTAGATAATCTTTGTAGATGGAATTAGCATATCTGCAATAAAGTAGCATCGTTTTATCAATTTCAATGGAAAGTGTGGATCACCAGCATCTGCAACTGCTTCGCAAATTCTTCTTCTTGCAACTAGAGCTTTATCTTTCAGATTAAAATCTATGCAGTGCTTATTGATCGAAAAGTCCCTTTCCAAATTGGCATTTCCATGAAACATGGTTAATATTGTAAATATGAAATTTATGAAATTCTTATATACATCTGAAACATTTATATATTTGAATACTGATAAAAAAATCATCTACTCTATCATTTTCCCAGTTGAAGTTACTGCATAGTTCTTTAACTGTAGTGTGTTAAACAACACATGAATGTACTTCCTTTATTTCATCTGCTTGAATGACAATTAATCTATTTAACTTAACAAAGTGCTCAAGGCAAATATTTAATCTGGTCATATTATTTGGTATGATCATTAAATTTGGGGAAATACAGCTAAGACCTGCAGTAAGAGGATATTTTAAAGGACATCTTCAGCAAACAGTTCTTTTTAAACTTTAAAATATCATAATTTGAGCATTTATTAGGTGCATTGCGAATGCCATCTTTAGCAGAGTGGTAGAGATCTAGTTCCGAAGCATGAATGAAATTCTCTGCATCATTAAAGTTTATTTTCATTAATGATTTTAATGAACCAGACTTTTCATTGTAAATATGTCGCTTAACAATTTTTTTCAGAAATGACTTCACAATTATGATTAGTTCATCATAAATAAATGGAACTAGTGGGGCATTTTTTTAAAACTTTGTTAGAAAGCTTTCAAGCTGATAGCAAATGCCTACAAAATATTTCAGCTTGGCACCTAATAAGTTGTCATTAAGAAGACTTTTAATTTTACAGAAAAGCTTTGAATCATATTTATCTTTAACACTATTCACAAATTTTCTTAGATTAGACAATAACTTAATGGCTGTTGTGGCTGACTTAAGAGTTATGTGTCCACTGTGTAACAAAATTTTACTGCAAACTCATCACAGCCAATGATTTCAGTAAAATTACAAAGTAGCAGATACTAATTAATGAATATACCCTTTTTGCAATAGCAAATGAACCTAGTTTTACCAATAAAACTAGTCAGCTAAGAAGGGAATAAATATTATAGGCAGTTTCTATTTCAATAAAGGTATAAATGTATGTATATGCTAATGGTATATACATTTTTTTCCCTACTTTTTGGAAATGAAGTAGCTACATACAGGAAAGTAATTATTATTTTAAATAAGACAAATAAAATTCCGACTTTTCAGGTTTTCCCTGATCAATTTTCAAATTCTCTGACATTCCCTGATTTCCAGGTTGGTATACACTATGTATTTATGATGATAATAGGATAAAAGGGAAAATGCAAAACTTTGAATGCATTTTTCTCAAAAGTTATACATTGGTATGGATGCCCCTCTGTTTCTGGACGCCTCATATATGCTCAGTGATGGATTATGCAAGCCCTGCCTGGGCCTCTAACCTCTCTGAGACACACCATAGCGCAATACACACTATATAAAAAACAGGGCTCACAAAAACATCACTGGCTGCACAGCTACTATACTCACAGACCTCCTACACCGCAAAACCCACTACACTACTACATGTCAAAACACTGACACACTCCAAGGAGCATCAAATCAACAATACCATACATAAGAAATCTTTTTACTCACACCCTACCCACCACAATCCAGCATCCAGAAACATATAGAAACATTTTTTTATTTTTAGCATTTTCTGGTATTTAGCCATAAATGTGCATAACCCATATACAGTGATACCTTGACTGATGAGTCTAATTCGTCCTGTGACTGGGCTTATAACTCAATTTGCTCAGATATCAAAGCAGTTTCCCACATTGAAATTAATGGAAAAGCCATTAATCAGTTCCAGCCCTCCCAAAAACTTACCAATTTATTTTAGTACAAGTTTTTAAATTAGAAGAATATACTTTATAAACCAAAAGTAATGCAAAAGAAAATAATAAAAAGAGAATGAAGAAAAAAATCTGGTTTTATTAAGCGTACATTACCTTGAAGATCAGATAGAGATGCTGGTGGGGATGGAGTAAGTTGGGGGTAGTCTTTCATTTTGTGTTCTATCGCTTTAACTTACTTGCTAGACTTTCTTGCTAAATTTAACTTACTACACACTTAATGCTAAACTTTATCTCTATTAATTACAAATTATTTTTCTCTTTATTTTTTTACTTCTTAATCTTCTTTTCTTCTTCACTCCTGATTTTTGCCATTTTTGCCACACTTTCCTCGCTTTCACTTGCAGGGCGTTTCAATTAAAACCTGTCCAATGAGGTTTGTTTCTTCCTCCCTTTCAAAATGCTTCAAAAATGAGTGAGGAAAGTGTAGTTACATAGTACCAACGCATGACCTGTTGCAACTTTCTCAGGGTGTTTCTTTTTGATAAAGTTTAAAAGTTTCTCCCACATTCCCTTTATCTCACTTGTAAGGATCACCTCGTCCGCCTCTGTCTCCTCCACATTAATTTCCTGCAAAATTTCCGTATGCTGCTGCTGCTGCAGCTCCTTTAACTCCTCCATTGTTTCAGTTTTCTGTTATGCTCCTCAATGAGGTTGTTAACGTCTCTTTCAGCCACCTGCAGGCCCATGGATTTTCCAAGGAACACAATTTCCTCCACCTCAGGTTTAAATCCTTCAAAATCCCTTTCAGACACAGCATCGGGCCACAGTTTCCATGCATAGTTTAAGGTCCTGCTTGTAACACAATGCCAGGCCATGTTGATAATTCAGAGGCAGATCACGATGTTGTAGTGTTCCTTCCAGAACTCTCAAAGGGTGAGGTTTGTGCTCTCCATAACCTCAAAGAAGCAGCAGAACAGGTGCTTGGTGAAGAGCTACTTGAAATTTGAAATCACCTGCTGGTCCATGGGATGCTGGCTGGAAGGTAGAGGACCTTAATTAACTTGAATTCTTCAAGGATGTCATCTTTGCGGTTCAGTGGGTGCACAGGAGCATTGTCAATGACAAGAAGGGCTTGCAGGGGTAGGTTATTCTCCAAGAGATACTTCTTAACAGCAGGAACAAAGACCAGGTTTACTCACTGCATGAAGAACTGCCTGGTGACTGATGCCTTTGGGTTTGCCCTCCACCAAACCTGAAATTTTTCTTTAAGTATCTTGAGACTTAAAGGTTCTGGGCTTTTCTGAGTGATATACAAGTAGTGGCTAAATCTTGTTCTTTATGGGTTTGTGGCCTGGCCTACTCTTTTCTTCTGCCACTATATACGTCTTCCTTGGCATCTTTTTAAAGAATAGCTCTATCTCATCACAAATAAAGACTTGCTGGGGAATGTAACCTTCGGCTTCTATCAGTTCAGTGAAAGCTTTAATGAAATCCTCACCATGCCTGATGACCAAGCGAATGCCAGTCTTTCTTTTTAAAATTATCAAAGCATCCTCAACTGGCTGTGAATGATTCTTCTGATTCTTCATCCGTTGATGTTCCTGCTCTCTGCTGAACCAAATCCCGATAAATGGCTTGTGCCTTCTCACAGATGATACTCTCGGTCATGGTATCTCCTGCGAGCTGCTTCTCCATCAACCACACCAACAGCAACTTCTCCATCTCATCATGGACAAATGTCAAGAGTTTTTAAATTATCTTAACGCCTTTGGCTGGCATTATAGCCTTAACACATTCAAGGCCACATGCGCCACCGGTGGTACAGACAGAATTCCTTCCAAATGCCACATGTACCACAGGTGGTACATTTCACAATTTTTATAAATATTATTTCAAATTTAATTGTATGTTTATATACTTTCAGAAACTAAAAATATGGATGGAAGGAAAGAGTTTGATAACTGAAATACCTTTTATTTTAAAAAAATCTTGCGCGGAAGCAGGAACACTATTGATCGCTTCTTGGGAAAGTGTGTTTGGTATTTCAAGGGAAAGCTGAGTCATGGGCATGGCCTTGAACGTGTATTAATCGACTCCATCTGTTTCAAATTGTGTATATCTTAGATGTACTATGCTCATACTGCCTCACCAAGTTGTGATTTAATTCTAAAGACATCATCCCTTTCTTCCAACCACCGGCCTTGATAGTCACCTTCCTTAGGACCCATGGTTAATACTGTACAGTACAATTAAATAGCTACACAAAAAGCACAAAACACAATGGAAAAAGCAACGGTGATACAACAGAGCTGCTTGCATGGCAAGGTAAACATGTGAACTAAATGAGGGTCAGTGAATGTGGCGGCATGCTCACTCTGCTACCTAGTGGCAGTGTATGTGAAGCTCAGTCACTCACTTGTAACTCATACCTCAGATCTGAGCTCATACCTCAAAGCAGAAAATCAAGTGAGCAACAGCTCGTACCTATGAAAACTCGTAAGTTGGTTCACTCATAAATCAAGGTAACACTGTATTACAAAAATTTATTTTTCATAGGTTTGTACCATAATATGTAGTAATTATAGTTAATTATTAATAAGATGCTCAGAAATTTTGAATTGAGTGAAGTTTAGCGAGGACAAATTGTAAATCAGCATCAAAATGGGATGTCACAACGTAGTTCAGAAGATGGGATGATCTCAGTGGTCAGTCCAAATGACTCTCGGGCACTTCAAGGAGACTAAAGGTGTCAAACAAAACCAAGAAATGGAAGGAAAAGGGTCACATCTCCTCATGAAGACATATCTCATCAATCTGTCGCTTAAAAATAAGAGAAAAACATCTTCAGAGCTCTGTGCTGACTTCACTGAGGGAAACTAACTCAAAAATATTGACATAAACTTTGGCCTTAAAGGCTGCAAAGTCAGGAAGAAGCCATTGATCTCTGATACAAAAAATCATTTCAAATGGAATACTGGGCAGTGGACAAAAGTTGTAGTGTCTGATAAAAATAACTATGAGGTAAGATATATAAGGTTGGAACTAACATATTAGCTCATAATATTTTAGTTGAAACTGAAAATTATGAAACAAACATACTAAGCATTTGATTATATTGCATGTTATTTGCATCAGGTTTTTGACACACCTGGAGCGACTTTCAGCCACCAAAGAGTTGGCAAAGCTTTTCAGCCTGAATGTCTCGTCCCAACAGTAAAAAATGGAGGCAGTTCCATCATGGTTATGGGCTTGCTTGTATGTCAAGGGCCCAGAGAGATGTTTTTGTACCAAGGCATAATGAATTTGACTCTATATGTTTATGTTATCGGATATTATAGAGCCATCAATTGATAAATTATATCCGGCGTGCCAAAAGCGAATGTTATCTTTCAACAGGATAATGCGCTGTGCCATACAGCCAAGAATACTCTCAATTAGTTTAAAAACACAGGGAGTTATTCCTATGGACAGGCTGGCTCAAAGTCTGGACTTAAACCTCAATGAACACCTATGGGGACACCTTGGAAAGCTATTAGGAGCATGACAGTTAAAAATAAACATGATTTGTACCAGAAACTGCACAAAGAATGTGCTAAACTTACACCTGACATTTGCAAGAAAGTGGTTGACTTGATGCCTAGGTGTATTGCAGCATAATTAAAGTTAAGGGGAAGACAACTAAGTATTAGATCAAGTAGATATTCTGTAATATAGCATACAATAACCATATGCACACATTCCATTAACATTCTAAAGGCTAACTAAAGAAATGAGGGGTGGTTTCATACTTTTAGCCAAGGGTGTAGTTTTAGTGTATCATAAACCTATAATATTAATTAACAGTTATTATATTTAAGAGAGATATTTTTCAAGTGTACATTTCATTGCCCGCTATTGTTTGTTATTACTGATGCCAAGCATTACTTATAAGACTTGATAAAGTCCTGGAAATGTTGTTGAATATCTTCCCACTCCTTACATTTAGCTTACAAAAGGGTGCTTTGCAGGTTGCCCTTTTATAGACTTATCCCTTTAATATTTGCCACAAATTTTCTATCAGATTCAAATCAGGTAAATGACTAGTGCATAGTAAAGCATTAATATTGTTCGGCAGGAACCACTCATGTGTTGCTTTTGCTGTGTGCTTCAGAATATTGTCTTGCAAAAACATCCAATCTTCTTGTATCCCCAGCTTCTCCACAGTTGACATTAAGTTATTGGCAATATTCATTGTTTTTTCAACTATATTATTTAACTTAGTGATCACCATTCAGTATAAACACTGAAAATACAAAGGCTCATTATATACATATGGTACCTAGCAGTAGTACCCTGGCTCATGATTTAGTCATTGTAATGAAAGTTGACGCGAAGTTCTATTCTTTTTCTCCATATTTTCAAATCTCTAGAAATTTTGACACCATATGTATTGTTTGCATTTTCAAACTTATCAGAGATTCTTCAATTTTTTTAAGCTTTGTACCCTAGTAAGCTATTATTCAGTTTTTCAGTTTTGTTATTTTAACTTTAAAGGGGACCCCAATTAATACACATATATATGTGCCTGAGTTCTAATCATATAAGGAAGCATTAATCTCAAACCCAGTGGAGGTCATGGACAAGAGGAAAGGATAAGGAAGCCACAAAGGGTTTGCATGGGTCAGGAGCATATCCATCCATGGTAGAAGTGGGAGTGCAGTGAGAAGCAGGAGTGGTAGAGGTGTGACTGGTAATTGGGAAAAACTTTACTAGTAGTAATTATGTAAATGAGGCTGTTGTGATATTTTTACTAACTCTCTCTCTCTCTTCCTCATTCCAGAAATTATATAGACTTATGCCCATAGATGGGCATTATCGTGATAATGATATTGAGTTATCGGTTCGAGCTGGGAAGGAGGATCCTCAAAACCTATGAGGAGATGAAAGTGAGCTTCACCAGGTAGGAAACTAAGAAACAATATTCAAAATATTTTTACTATTGTATTATAAAATAATGCTATATATAGTCAATAATCAATATTCTATTATAATTTTGGCTTTATTGATTTATCAGTTAACACCTTATCAGGCGATAAATTTATCGGCAGTTATCGATTATCAGTTATCGCTGATTAGGTTATTGTTATTGACTTATCGGTTATCGTGATACATTTTTTCATTATTGCGCCCACCTATGCTTATGCCTTAAGCCACATGTATAATTTTGATGTGTGAAATACAGCACCTGCTCTTCTTGAAGGCAGGATGCCTGTTATTGTTATACTGTTATTATATCTAACCTCTTTTTTGCAGGGCGAATTCTCTATATTGCCTTGTAATGTTATTTCTCTTTCTAGTGAATTAAAGCAAAATGTTACTTGGAGTTTTCCTAACCTCCCAACAGTCAGAACAGAAGTGAATGGTAATGTAGGTAGAGTGGATGGGCATATAAATCAACAAATAAGGTCTTGGGAGTGTGATGAGATTGGTCAATTGACAGCAGTATTACCTGGTAGCAAGGAACTGTTTTGGCTGTGGCCAATTAGGTCACACCTTATCAAGGACTGTTAGAATCCCTGAATGGATCCAGTGATACCAGTATGGGAAGATGGACTATTTTGCTTAGTACTGTGCTGAAGGTGGAAGAGTGAATAGAAATTGTCCTGGAGTATGTGGAAACTGAAAAATGGGAGATTATGAAAGAATGTGTTATCCTGAGGAGTATGTGTAATAAGTGTGGTGTGGTCGGTCACTTGACAAGTTTATGTCAGACTGCAAAGCAATCGGAATATATAAGTGGGGAAATGAACGAGCAAATCCTACGATTGCTCGAGAAAATGCAGAGCAGGAAAACTGAGGTGAAAGTGAAAGTGTACATTCTGTGGAACTCTCTGGTGTATGAATATTGAGTGTGATTAATGTGAGAGAGAGGGGTCCTCAAGATGTGGAGCATATCAGGGTGAGAGAGAGAATAAATGTTTGTGTGTGTAATAGTTAAATGTGGAGGATGAGAGATACTTTCATTGATAGATACTGGTTATCAGGTGAATGTGATATTTAGAGAAGCATTTGAAGGCATGAATGTTAATGGAACTTATGAGAGTGGCTGTAGTTTGACTGGATTGGGAAAGCAAAGGGTGCCAATTATCGCAAGATTCAAGGAGAAAGTGTCAGTTGGTACTGTTCAAATGAGAGAGGATGGATTTTGTGTGGTAGATGATGTAAATAAGAAATACTATGATACAAGGCAATTGCTTCGCTATTAAGATTAAAATATAAAATCTAAAAGAAGAAACCATGGGTAAATTTTTATAAATTTTCTGAACTTCGCCAATTATAATAATTTTAAAAAGGAACTCTAAACTAAATTTTCCCCCTTTCAAAATATCACGTTGCTAAAATATAATTATAGAATAAGATATATAAAGGGTCTTTCAATAAGGTCGCTCAATTTTTAAATGTAAATAAAATAAGTTGTGTGTGATATATGCATTCAGTTTATTTTAAATTTGAAAGTACATTTTATGACATTAAGTGTGGAATATGACGTCGGTCAAATGTCTACCGCAGCTTCGCTTGGTGGAACGTATTTGGGAGGACCAACTTTCGATGATTTTGTCGCATAAATCTGGCTGAATTTGCTGGATGGTGTTCATTATGTTGACTTTGAGGATATCAACTGTTTTCAGATTATTTGCATAGACCTGCAATTTAAGGTAGCCCCAAAGAAAGTAGTCTAATGGCATTAAATCGCATGATCTCGGTGGCCAGTTGATGTCACTGCCGCACGAGATGACCCTGCCCTGAAATCGCTGGTGCAAAATGTCTATCGTGGCATGCGCAGTGTGGCACGTAGCACTGTCCTGTTGTAACCACATGTCATCAGTATCCATATCAGGCATATAATCGAGTTGAGGCTGCAAGGATTTCCTTATAATCAATCTGTAGGTCCCGCCTTTGATGGGTAAGGTAATCTCATCTTCGTTCTCAAAAAAATACGGACCGATGATTCCGTTAGATGAAAATCTGCACCAGTAACTTTGTTGGGATGCAATTGGTGCTGGTGTATCTCATGTGGCTTGTTTTTGTCCCAAATCCAACAATCTTGCTTGTTTACAAATCCATTCATCCAAAAATGGGCCTCGTCGCTGTGGCGAGGATGAGAAATCATGTAATGCATGGAACGTTTGTTGAACAGAGCACTGATTTTGATAATAACATTTGATGATTTGCACACACTGTTCACCGTTATAACCTTCCATTGTGACTTGCCAAGTACTACTGAACAGTTCACAGTGAGGTTGCCAGATGTCGCTTTAACAACATGGCCACTATCGCCTAATAAATCTTGAGCGTCCTTGTTGAAAGACCCTTTACAAATAAATTTTCTGAACTTCACTATCTGTAATTCTTTGGGTTTTAAAAAATTTCACAAAATTTTAATACTTATATTTATTTCTGAACTTCACCATTTTGTTTTTTGATATTATAAAAGAATTATTAAAAAAACTTTGATGAAAAAATATAAGTCATAACCAAACTAAGATGAAATTATTATTCAAATAGTTAAAAAAATCCCCTTCTTAAGTTAGAGAGTTAGTGATGATGATGATGATGATGATGAGTATGATATAATTTTCTGAAAGACAATGGTATTGTGATAAATCCAGAGTAGGAGGATGATAGAATGCGAGAGGAATGGAAGTTTGAGGTGTCAATGGTATATGGATCAAGAAGGCATGGTAAAATAATTGAATTTGATAAAGGAATTGGATGTATTAGGGGCAGTCAATAAGTTTTGCGAATCGGTAGGGCAAAACAGAGGAAGGGGGGATAGCTGTTTGTGGGGGTGTTAGGACAAGTTATGACAAGTCAGGACCTGCAGCCGCACGCTCCTGCCTCATCTATTTAAGAAGCAGTAGCTGATCGCAGATCATCAGTCACAAATTTTTCCACAATGGAGAAGGTTGAGCACCGCGCAGTGATCAAATTTTTGACCAAGGAAGGCAAGAATGCAAAAGAGATCCATGAACACATGGTTGCAGTGTACACCGACACCGCCCCATCCTATGCAACCAATGCTCGCTGGAATAGGGAGTTCCGCCATGGTCGTGAGTCCCTTGAAGATGACCCCCGTCCAGGACGCCTGTTAGATGTGACCAACGAGGACAATGTGGACCGTGTGGGGAGAATGATCCTCACATGGAAGCGTTATCAACATCATCCACGACAATTTGACCATGACCAAGGTCTCTGCCCGTTGGGTCCATAGAAACCTCACGCCCCATGATCGACTTCAACGTCATCAAAGTTCGGAGGAGCTGCTGCTCCTGTAAAACCAAGACCCGGCGGGATTCGAGTCACGCATAGTGACAGGTTATGAAATGTGGGTCCATCACTGGGATCCCGAGAACAAGCTAGAAAGTATGGCCTGGAAGAACAGGGGCTCTCCGACCCCCATCAAGTTCCACACCCAACCCTCAGCCGGGATGATCATGGCCACAAATCTTCTGAGATTCTGAGGGAGTGTTGATGGTGGACTATGCGCCTCGTGGAAGGACCATCATAGGCCAATATTACGCCGAGGAACTGGCTGGGTTAAAGGAGTGCGTCCGTCAGAAGCGGCGCGGCAAGATGACACGCGGCGTCCTGCTCCTCCACGACAATGCCCCTGTCCACAAGGCCAGAGTTGCACAAGCTGCCCTGCGCGAGTGCGGATTCGAGGAGCTCAACCATCCCACCTACAGTCCAGATCTGTTCCTAGCGACTACTTTTTATTCCGCCAGCTCAAGGCTGCACTGCGTGGACGCCGGTTTGGGGACGATGAAGATGCCCAGCTCGTTGTCCAGGAGTGGATTGAACAGCAGTCGGGAGATTTCTGGTTGTCTGGAATTCGAAGCCTCAGGGACAAGTGGCGCAAGTGCATTGAAGTCGAGGGTAGTTATATTGAAAAATAATAAAACACGTTTCCTTATATCCGAATTGCAAAACTTATTGACCGCTCCTCGTATATAACGAATGGGAAGCGTCCCCTCGCCCCCAACGTGTAGAGAGTCTCCATTATAACGTATCGCCATGCGGTATTATAGGCATTCTCCAGATCGAAAAACACCGTGGCGTAGTGCTGTCTACGAAAGAAGGCATTGCAGACGGCATTTTCTAGTCGGAACAGAGCATCCGACGTGGAGTGGAACATGCGGAAGCCGCACTGTGCAGAAGACAGATGGCCTTCGCTGTCCAGAAAAAAGGCTAATCTAACATTTATCAATTTCTCCATCAACTTGCAAACGCAAGAGGTTAGAGAGATTGGGCGGAAAGCAGCTGGAGTAGAGTGCTCTCTCCCCGGTTTGCGAAAGAGGAGCACAGTAGCGATTCACCAGGAATCCGGGAGGAGACCCTCCACCCAGATCCTGTTGAAAAAATCTAACAGAAAGGCCATGGCTCACTCACCCAGGTGTCGACGCATGGCGTACGGGACATCGTTCGGACCATGGGCGGTGAGCGCGCGCGCGAAGGAAGAGCGGAACGCAACTCACTCACAGTAAACATGTCATTAAAGGGTTCTCCGCATTTGGAGGTTAAGTCCAGCGGGCGGCCTTCCGCGACATCAGGACGTGCATCCCGGCTAGAGAATGCGGAGAAAGCGGTCCGAGATTGCGGTCCCATTCTCCTGGAGAATGGGAGGGGGGGAGGGTCTTGCGAGAACTTGCCCCGATTCCTTTTGACTCGCTTCCACACCTCTGCTAGAGGGGTCTTTCCATTAAGTGACTATTGTTGATCCATCTATAGTCTATGTTTTTATCCTTTGTTGAGTTCTCAATTGTTTATTTTTTATATCGTTTTACACCCATTGATGGTTTTAAATTACTGTACTTCCATTCTATTGATCTTAATTTCATAGCTATATTTTTGTATACTCTCCAGGTGTCTATATTTTTATTGAGAACACTCATGCAAATTACCCATCCTTGAATTTGGCTGTGGGCTAGTCTATTTGGGCTTTGCAGCATTTATTTTCGGCACTATTCATTCATTCTCGTTAAGTGAAGACATGTATGACCGCCAAAAAGAGTGGCGGGGGTGCTTCGAAATATACCGGAACCTAGCCCTAACCTGAAGAAATTTACTGACAGTGAAATCGTTCGGGCGGCGATTATAGGGCATGTAGGCATAACGATTCTGTTTGAGGGCCGTCTCACACTCGGCTGACCACCACGGGAGTGGTCTGCGTGCAAAACGGCCACACCTTCTCTGAAAAGTAGTTAGGCCCACAGCGATGAGTTTGCCGGAGAATAACTCAACGGCCTCATCTACTGACCTAAACTCCTCGACTGAGATAGAGAATTCAGGCATTTCCTGAAATGCAGACCACGGCACCAAGCACCACGGGGGCGGGCTCTCGGGCGGCAGCGCGCAGAAATGACATTTGAATGGGAAAGTGATCACTACCATGGAGGTCATCCACCATCCCCTAATCAAAATCAGGCTGTGCATCCGGAGAGCACAAAGATAGATCGAGGCAGGAAAATGAAGCGGTTCTCGGGCAGTGATGCGTAAACTCATCCACATTTAGGACACCCATCTCAAGCTCGTCGATCAGGTCGGCAAGGACTTGACCACGGAGATTAATAGAGTGATCTCCCCAGAGGGGGAAGGGGGTCTACGGTTTAGATCTCCAAGCAAGAGAAAGGGCATCGGCAACCGTGCCACGACGCGGCGAAAGTCCCCGCGTCTAAGTCGGCTGACGGTGGAATGTACGCGGAAATAACAATATACCTCCTATCCGGGTGCAGCTGCACAGCTACTCCCTGAAAGGAGGTATCTAAAGCCAAGATTAGAACGGACACATCACGCAGGGTGTAAATCGCACATCCTCCCGCCCGTCCCCCATCCCGTGGTGGTGGGGATGCAAAACCTTTATACCCCGGGAGGGTGGGCATGGGGCATGCGCCCAGCATGGTCTCCTGAAAAAAGATAGCTAACGGGGAACGGGAGGAGACGAGCCTCCGCAGCGCCTCCCAGTTGGCCCAGAATCTGCGGCAATTCCATTGAAGGAATATGCCCTCCAGGACTAGCTCGGAGAAGATGCAGGGGGCCCTCTTCGAAGAAAAGACCCTCATGAGAATGGCCGTAGGCTTCCCGGGGGCAGAACTCCGGGCGCTGTTGGACGGACAATGTGCTGAAGACGTTGTTGCCTTCGAGGACTTATTGGGGGAGGTTGGCCTTGCCATGCAAGTCTTTTCCTCCCTCCACCTCGAAACCTTGGGTCGGCGGGCCGGCTTCGGAAGCAAGGGAGGTGGGGCTCTTTTCGAGGATCCACCATCTCCCAGCCACCCAGCCCACCACTGGGCGTGGGCGAAGGAGACGAAGCTTCTTTGGTGCTGTCCTCCTTTCGGGGGGCAACTCTAGCAACCCTGGAAGATGGCTTGGCGACCAACTTCAGGGGTGTTGCCTCCTATGAGTAAAAGACTCGGTGGAGACGGGTGGCCGTTTCGCCTTATGGGAAACGGTCACGATGGGGGAATAGGGGGAATGGGGGGGGAATAGGGGGAATGGGGGGGGAAGAGGTTTTAGCCGGGGCTGGGTGTGAACCCTTTGCGCCACCAGCTTTACCAGGGTGGCGCTCAGGATGGTTAGAACCCGCAGCACGGTTCCGAATGGGCGCGGAAATGACGGTACTCCTAGGCCTGGAAGGGTCAAGAGCAGAGGGTGTCTTTTTCAACATTGAGGCATAGGACATCCCGGGCAGAGCCAGGCACGCCAGGACCAAGTCCTTAGCTTCGCGTAATGAGAGACGATCCTGAGCCTGAACGGCCAGGATTTCCTTCTCAAAGAGATACGCACCACATTGCTTCGAAGAAGCGGGGTGTGGCTCTCTGCAATTGACACACTTAGCCACACATGATTTGGACTTATCGTCCGAGACCTTGGAGCAACTTACACAGATTTCGGGTAACCCTGACTTTGCATGTCGACAGGAGCAATTAGTATGGCCAAAGCGGTGGCAGTAATAGCACCTCTGCAGCAGTAGCACGAATGCCTTCACACGGTAGCCATACTAACCGGCATGCACTGACTCAGGGAACTTGTCACAGTCGAATGTGACAAAGAGTGAAGGGGTGGGCCTCGAGGCCCATCCCTGTTTTCTCATCACACGTTCGACCTTGACCACCCCAGGGTTGGCCAGCTCTAAGGTGATGTTGTCTATGGAGTAGTCCATGAGTTCCCTCGCATAAACTACTACTATTGAGCCGCTTCATTGGGAAGCAGTCAGTTATGGGCTGCCTGCTGGCTTTCTTGGCAGTCCCCTTGGAAAGTAAAGGGGGGACTGCTGCTGGAAAGATGGAAGCACCCGAGGGCATCTCCAGACAAAGGGGTGAGGGGGAGTCCCCTACACCCATAGGCTAAGGAGAAGAGTAAGCCACCTCTCCAGTCAAAGAATTTTGGAGGTTCCCTTGTGAAAGAACAGGGAAAGTGACCTCCATCTTTTTAGTGGAGCTGCACAAAGGCAGCTCCGTCAATGGTGAGGGGGAAAGGGGTTTTTTTTTTTCATTATTGGGCATGGGGACCCTATTTTTTCTGCGGGAAGCAAACATTAATCATCCCTCGCAGTGACCCGCTCTCCGAGGGGTCCGTACAGGGCTGGCAGAGCCATGTGCCACCATTTTAGGCCACCCCTCCCGCCTGGTGACCTGGCAACCCTTCAGCATGGAGGATCCACCTTGGGCACAGCATAAAAAGGATAGAGTGTGAAGTGAGAAGGAAAGGGGATGTGAGGAAGGTAAGGGTGGAGATGAAACAGGTTGTTAAAAACCCACCATCCCAAACCGGAGCTCATGGGTTAGGGAACATTGTCTCCCACCCCCTCAGCCCCAATCTGGGATAATTAGCTGAAAAGAAGGCCAGCATTTACCCTGTGAAAGTGGAGGCTGACCAGAGAAAGTTGTGGGAGAGGTTGAGGGAGAAGTGAGGAAGTAGGGGAGAAACACGGCTGTCTGAAAGAAGAGGCTAAGCTAGGGACAGACGGGGCTCATAAGAAGAGATGAAGAAAATGATGATAGAAGTGGTGACAATGTGTGGAAGGCACAATCTTCCAGATGTTAGCTGTATTATGTTACCAGATACTACACCAGAAACCCTTATATCGTATTCACTGGGGCTGAGTGGAGGCACTTCATCAAGGCTGAAGTTGTAGCATGTAGCACCTACTCACTCAGCCACCCAGCAATTTCAGGTGATAAAAAGTGGATTATATAGAAACAAAAGAGAATGAAAATCCATAAACAAGTCTACTAAAACCTTTCAGAAAGATGAACTGTTTATCTGCCTCTATTTACACTAAATGGGGGAATAGGTGTCCTATGAAGGATTCCTTGCTTGCCAGTTTGGTGGCAAAACAGTACTACTACACTTCCCATATATTCCTCTCCAACATGTACCAGCTTATGATGGCCTTGGGCTTGCCAGTGATTGGAATCCTGATCTTTATATGAATTTCATTATCTAGTGAGAGGACCACATCCCCCTTTGTAAAGACCATAATGCAATTAGATAACCATGTATCAAAAACCAACATCTTAAAAAAGAAGAAAGCTGCTGTAAAATGAACTGACACTTCTCAGGGTGTTATTATTTATGGATACAGTTACATAGTGAAAATGTATGGAAGATATATAGCCTTAAATTACAAGAGAGACACTGAAAAACATATCCAAAACATTCATAAATTCTTACAAGAGGATCCAGTGAAGTGTTGTCAACTGAAGCAGCAGGAAATGAATGCTTAGGAATGAAAGATTGATCATCAGGTTCTCTGTTTCGATCAATAAACAAATTGTCCATTTCTTGGATATTTAATTGGATATCCTATTAAATAAAATGAAGTAAAGATAAGTTATTATATATGACATTATATTTTGGCATGGGCCAATGGGGAGGAAACAGGTATTTAGTTACTATTGTCAGGTTTAACAACTTATATATTCTCTAACTTTTAATATTTTAAAGTATTTTTTTCATACAATACTACTTTACCTTAAGAAAAATTGAAAATAAAAACATAAGTTTGGGTTAAGTTTTTTAGTTAATCATGCACTTTTAAGAAACAATGTTATGCTGGGTTGTTAGTATTATGTAAAAATCTAGAGTTAGGATCCTATGTTAATCTGTAATACTTCCATGAGATATGGATCAGAATGTGCATATCAGAGGTAAAAGACACTGAAAAAAACAATTTAAGCTATTACTATAAAATCCAATGAGGGAATGACCCTGAGAAAGAGTGTGAAGAGGATTGTAATCTCATGAAAGGTCAAGGGAAGGAATAGTATTGTGGGGATAGCCTGAGTAACAATATAAAAACAGACTATTATAGTATCTAATATTTAAAAAAGAATAATAAACTGAACTACCTTCATTTATTGAAAAGTTGTAGGCATTTTTGCCCCTTTGCTCCTGAGCATTGGAAAAAAATATACCTTTTAGGTGAACATAAAATAAGGTATGGAAATGAAACATATTATTTAGCCTAACTTGTAGGCAGGGCTTAAGATATAATAATAATAAGCCTGTGTTTATCATTCAGCAAGGCTGCAGGCCTTCCCAAGAATATTCCATCCATTTTTTCACTATTACAACCGTTTGACCTAACAGGAAGTTTTGGGGTAAATATGCAGTTTTTCGTATAAATAAAAATCATGTCAAGAATAATAATGCCAGTCTCACACTCAGACAAGACAAAAACTTCTATTTCAGTCTTTTGGATGGATTTTTTTTTTTTTAATATCTCATCTGGTGGCCGCCCTCCAGGGCACAAGTCGTGGCAGTCATCCTAGCCTAAATCTAGGCTATATTAAAAGACAAAAAATATATATATATATATACAAACAGAAAAAAAAGAAAAATGAAAAAATATAAAGCGAGCTCCGTCGACGGGGGAAGGCAGCCTGCCCTACCACGCGATCCATAGCCAAATATTAAATAAGGGGGAGAAGGCCGACCTCCCCCCAAAAGTCTAAAAGTCCACAGGTCAGTGTGAACGAATCCATCCCGAGTACAAGGGACAGGCGGTAGCGACCCCAGCCATCCCGGTATCGGGACAGGTAGCATGCGCGAAGATCACCCAGACTGGGATATTCAACAAGAATGTGCGGAACAGTCTGGAGGACTATGCAGTCGTCACAATAGGGCGCAGGAGAGCGCTCAATCAAATGGCAATGTGTCACACGAGTGTGCCCGATTCGGAGACAAAACAAACAAAGAGACTGGAAGCCGTCGCGGCATTGGGGGATAGGTCCATGGGCAGAGTCGCGGCGCAATGGCACACAACTTCCAGTTCCCCTGGACTGTCTCCCATCTTCTTTGCCAAGCAGTCCGAAGAGCTGCCCGTTCTCCTGCCATGTAGTCTGTGTGAGAGAGTGAAACGCTGGTCCGGTCGCCCGGTCCTCGCGGACTCTTTGGCGCCCTCGTCGGGGCGTTCATTCCCCGCAATTCCTACATGTCCAGGAACCCAGCAGAAGATAATCTCGACATCCGCCCGGCTCACTAAAGAAGTGGCATCACGGATATCGCGGCCCAGAGGGTGCGGAGATTCCAATGCCCCGAGAGCACTCAGTGCGCTTTGTGAGTCGCTATAAATCACGATACAGTCTACGAACCAGGCACGTCGCGTAATCTCTCGTACCGAGTGGTGTATTGCCACCGACTCAGCCGTGAAGACAGACGCAGCGCCTGGCAGAGCCCCGCTGACTTCAAACAGAGGGGATACAGCGTGAAAGCCGACCCCCTCTTAGGACTTGGAGCCATCCGTATACACTGGCACGGTTCCAGCGTGACACGAGATGTGCTCCAAAAAGGTCGAACGCAATACTCCCGGCGCTATACAAGCTTTGGGAGCAGAGGCGTGGCGACAAATAGCCAACGGTTTTACCCTCTAGGGTGACGTTCTGGACAGAAACAGGGGCGCCAGGGGGCTATATCTAGCTCTCGAAGGAGTTTCCTAGCCCTAAACAAAAAGGACTTGGGAAGTTAGGGTATGACTTGCGTCTCTGGGCGGCATAGGCAAGGTCGAGATCAGATGCAGATAGTTTGAGAGCCGTTGGCGACAAAGAGAGACGCTGCGCTCGTGCGTACAGGCGAGTAATGTACTATTCGCGGCGCATAGATAGTGACATCTCTCATGATCGTCAAGCAGGCTCTCAATGGGGGAAGTGCTGAAGGCATCAGTCGTCAAGCGAAGGCCAGTGTGGTGTATCAGGTCCACCTTCCGCAATAGACGTTCGGCTGCGGATGAATAAAACTCACATCCGTAGTGGAGCTTCGAACGGACAAAGGAACAATAAACAGTAAGGCAGTAGCTCTATAAGCGCCCCAAGCGCTGAACGTCACGGAACGAAGAATATCCATGGCGTGGGTACAGGAAGCCCTAAGGCTGTGAATATGAGCCTCCCAGGCGTCGGTAAAATACAAGACCAGAGAAACAGTGCGATTCAACCACTTCCAGGCGCACCCCATTAAGAAACAAGTCTGAGTCGGGGTGGAGCCGTGGATGGCAGCAGAAGTGCACCACCTTAGTCAACTAAAGAAAACTGAAAGCTATGCGCTTTGGCATAGCGAGAGACGCGGTTCAATGCCTGTTGGAGTCGACACTCCAGAGTTGGCATCTGGGCCGTGCCAAAAGAGATTGAAAGGTCGTCCATGTAGAGCATAGCAAGAATATCTTCTGGCAGCACCGAGGTAATGCCGTTGATGTTCAAGGCAAAGAGTATAATCCTGAAGACACTTCCCTGCTGGACACACTCTTCATGCTCCATTAGGCCGGAGAAGGCTCCCCCCCACCCTTAGGTGGAATCGGCGATCTGGCAAAAATTCAGATATAAAGACCGGGAGGCGTCCCCTTGGCCCCATCGTGTGGAGGGTCTCCATGATACCGTATCGCCAAGCGGTATCATAAGCCTTCTCCAGATCGAAAAACACCGTGGCGAAGTACTGTCTACGAAGGAAGGCCTCACAGACAGCATTTTCCAGTCGAGGGAGAGCATCCGATGTGGAATGGAACTTGTGGAAGCCACACTGCGCAGAACACAAATGGCCTACACTGTCCAGGAAAAAGGCTAATCTAACATTTAGCAATTTCGCCATCAACTTGCACAGGCAGGAGGTTAGAGAAATTGGGCGGGAACCAGTGGGGGTAGAATGATCTCTCCCTGGTTTGTGAAGAGCTAGCACAGTAGTTATTCGCCAGGAATCTGGGTTACCCTCTACCCAGATCCTGTTGAACAAAGCTAACAGAAAGGCAATGCCTCACTCACCTAGGTGTCGAAGCATGGCGTATGCGACATCCTCCGGACCACGGGCGGTGTCCGTGCACGAAGTGAGAGCGGAACACAACTCGTTCACAGTAAACCTGTCGTTGAAGGGTTATCTGCCAGTTGAGGTAAAATCCAATCGGCGGCTTTCCGTGACATCACAACGTGCAGTGAATGCTGGCGGAGCAGCATCCTGGGTAGAGAATGCAGAGAAAGAGGTCGCGAATGATTCCACCACGGACGTGATGTCCAAGATTGCGGTCCCATTCTCAGGGAGAACGAGAGGGGGGATCCTGCGAGAACTTGCCCCGAATCCTTTTGACTCGCTTCCACACCTCTGCTAGAAGTGTCTTCCTGTTAAGTGAAGACACGTATGCCCGCCAAGAAGAGCAACGGGCGTGGTCAAAATATACCGAAACCTAGACCTAGCTCGTCGGAATTTACCGACAGTGAAATCGTTCGGGCGCCACTTATATCGCATGTAGACATAACGCTTCTGCTTGAGGGCCATCTCACACTCGGCCGACCACCACGGGAGTTGTCGGGGTGCAAAACGGCCAGACATTCTGAGAATAGTAGTCAGGCCCGGCCGGAGAACTCAACGGCCTCATCTACCGACCTAAACTCTTCGACTGAGATAGAGAATTCAGTCATTCCCTGAAATGAAGGCCACTGCACCCGTGCCAAACACCACAGAGGTGGGCTCTCAGGCAGCAGCCACCCAGAAAATGATATTTGAATGGGAAAGTGATCACTACTGTGGAGGTCATCGACCCCCCCCCCCCCAATCAAAATCAGGCTGTGCATCCGGAGAGCAGTGATGAGTAAACTCATCCACATTTAGGACACCTATCTCAAGCTCTTTGATCAGATCGGCAAGGACTTGTCCCCTGGAATTTATTGAGTAGTCTCCCATTCAGATCTCCAAGCAAGAGAAAGGGCCTCAGCAACAGTGCCACGACGCGGCGTAAGCCCCCCGCGTCGAAGTCAGCTGATGTTGGAATGTACGCGGAAATAACAGTATATGTCCTATCCAGGTGAAGCTGCACAGCCACTGCCTGAAAGGAGGTATCTAAAGTAAAAGAAGAACGGAGACATCATGCCGGGTGTAAACCGCGCATCCCCCAGCCCGGCCCCCATCCCGTGGTGGTGGGGTCGCAAAACCCTTATACCCTGGGAGGGTGGGCAGGGAGCACGCGCCCAACATGGTCTCCTGCAAAAAGCTTGCTAACAGGGAACTGGACGAGACGAGACGAGCCGAGCCTCCCCAGCTCCTTCCAGTTGCCCGGAGTCTGCGGCAATTCCATTGAAGAAATATATCCTCCAGGCCTAACCCTCATGGGAATGGCCGTACGCTTCTCAGAGGCAGAACTCCAGGCGCTGTTGGCCGGACGATGCGCCGAAGGCTCGGGCGCCTTCGATGACTTATCGGGGGATGTTGGGGTCGCCAGGCGAGTCTTTTCCTCCCTCCGCCTCAAAACCTTAGGTGAGTGTTGGGAAATCAGGGGCGGTGGTCTATCTTTGTGAGGATCCACCGTTCCCAAGCTACCCCGCTCACCACTGGCTGTGGGTGAAGGAGGCGAAGCTCTTTTATTGCTGTCCTCCTTTCGGGGGGCAGCTTTAGGAAAACTGGAAGATGGTCTCGCGACCAACTTCTGGGGCATTGCATCCTGTGAACCTAACGACTCATTGGAGGTGCGTAGCCGTTTTGCCTCACGGTTTTAGCCTGGGCTGGATGGTAATCCTTTCTGCTGCCAGCTTAACCAGGGGAACGCCCGGGTTGAGTAGAACCCACAGAAGGGCTCCAAAATCGTGCGGAAACAACAGTGCTCATTGGCCTGGATGGGCCAGGAGCAGAGGGTGTCTTTCTTAGCATTGAGGCGTAAGACATCCCAGGTAGAGCCGAGCACACCAGGACCAAGTCCTTAGCCTCGCGAAATAAGTGACGATCCTGGGCCTGAACGACCAGGATTTCTTTTTCAAGGAGACATGCACCACATTGCTTTGAAGAAGCGGGGTGTGGATCTCCAAAGTTGACACACTTGGCCATACACGATTTCGACTTATTATGTGCGGACTTGGAGCAATTTACACAGACTTTGGGTGATCACGACTTTGCAGGTCTACATGAGCGATTCGTATGGCCGAAGCGGTGACACAAATAGCACCTCCGCGGCAGTGACACGAATGCCTTCACGTGGTATCAATACCAACCGGCTTTTTTTTTTTTTTTTTTTTTTTTAAGAGCTCATCTGGCGACTGCCTATACCAACCGGCATGCAACAACTCAGGGAGCTTGTCACAGTCTAACGTAACAAAGAGTGTAGGGATGGGTCTCGAGGCCCCTGCATTTTCTCATTACACACTCACCTTGACCGCCCCGTAGATGGCCAGCTCTAGAGTGATATCTTCTATGGAGTAGTCCACGAGTTCCCTCGCATAAACTACTTTCACAAAGTTCATGGTAGAGTGTGGCATCACACTCACCGGGGTGCCATCAAGTGTCTGAAGAGCACTTATCTTGGTCGCCTTGGAGGGATCTGCCGCATTCCCGTCCGAGAAACGTGTCACCTTTGGCTCTCTACCAATTACACTAGCTAATGCTCTCCTCTGATGGATGATGTTGCCCTTGGCCAACATGCTGCCATCAGTGGAGCGAATAACTAAAAAGCGTTTGAAGCCAGCGGGCTCAAAAATGCTAGGTAATCTCTGAATGAGGGGCCTCGACGTAATCGAGGCTCCGCTCTGCGCACTTTTGGTATTCCCCACCCAGGCAAGCACCAGGGCCGGATGTGCCGAACTTGGCTTGGTCACATTCAACGATGGTAGCAGCCTCATCCATCCCTGCGGCCCCCATGTAGGGAGAAGAGCCCCAAGTCTTTTCTGTCTTCTTTTTATTAGTCCTTTTGTTTTTAGGAGAGGAGGGCGGGGAATGAACACTCTTCTCCCCTCCTCCAGCAGGAGCCCCGAGGCCAGATGGGCGTGCCTCTGCAATGTCCTTCCCCGAGATGGTGAAGGTCCCAGCAGTCATAGGGGCACCAGCCTGAGGAGGAGATCCCTCCCCTCCTTGTGTTGTCTTAGCAGCCCGACCGTTCTGGCAAGGGCCTCGCACAGGAGCAGACTCGGGCTCTGTGTTTGATGCTGAGCCCGAATCTGCCCCCATGGAAGGCCCCACCTTCTGAGGCTGGGCTGCATCAGGGAGCATGTCTATCTCAGGATGGGCCTCCATTTGGCCATCCTCTCCCAGGACATCACAGGTCATGTCAGTCTCATCCATGTTCTTTGGGGAGGCATGGGCCTTCACCCCTGCTAGATTTAATATTCGGGCCAGCATGTCTTGAGAGGGATGCGGCTGATGTGGCCTTTCTTATCTCTCCCCCCCTAAGGGGGTTTGCCCTACCAAGCCACTTCAATGGGGAGCAGCCAGTTATGGGCTGCTAGCTGGCTTTCCTGGCAGTCCCCTGTGAAAACAAAGGTGAGACTGCCAGATTTGAGCTGGAGTCACATGGTGACTCCAAGGAAGGGGGTGAGGCGGAGCCCCCTGCATCCATAGTCACTGGAGAGGAGTAAGCCTCTTCTCTGGTTGAAAAGTTATGGAGCGTCCCCTGGAAAACCAGGGGAAAGGGGCCTCCATTTTTTTTGTGGAACTGCCTGAGGGTGGCCTATTGTTCTTAAAGGGGAAATGGGGAGAGATTTTGTTTTTTTTAAGTTTTCATCATTGGGCAGGCATGGTGACCCTTTTTTTTTACATGATGCAAACACTAATCACCCCTCACAGTGGCCTGCTCTGCGAAGGGTGAGTACAGGGCTGGCAGAGCCAGGTGCCGCCATTTCGGACCACCCTTCCTGCCTGGCAGTCCCTCAGCATGGCAGCTCCAGCTTGGACACAGCATAAAATGGATAGTTTGAAAATAGAAAGGAAGAGGAGGTGAGGAAGATGTGGGTGGGGATAAAGCAAGTTATTAAAAACTCACCATCCCAAAATGGAGCTTAGGGGTGAGGGATCATTGTCCCCTCCCCCCTCATCCCTGATCCAGGATAGTTGGCTGAGAAGAAGGTCAGCATCTACCCTATGAAATTAGAGGCTGATCAGAGAAAGTTGTGGGAGAGGTTGTATGAAAAGTGAGGAAACAGGGGGGAAACACTAGTGTCTGGAGGAAGGAGAAGAGGCTAAGCTGGGGTCAGACGGGGTGCTGAGTCCCGTCAGCATGGTGGCCAGGATGGCAAATCGCTGCGCCCCTTGCAGGGATTTTAGATGGAATAAGTTGCATTATCCAGCCCTTGTACATGAATGTGATACACCAACCAGAAAGTGAAATTATATAAAGAACAGAGTGACTATTCATAAGAAGCACAAAGGCATGACTAGGGGCTGGTCCTCATTGGGAGGAAGATATAACTGTATGAAATTGTCTCTTTTACTGCAGCTGTGATCGCAGAACCATCCTGCATCAGAAGAATATAGATTTGAGAACCTCTATAGGAAATACTAGTACTCCACCAGCAAGGCTCTGTGAAGATGGGAATGAAATCATAGCATTATTATGATTGGCTACTTAACCCCTGTGAGGGTAACTGTCACCATATCAGGAGCCAGCTTATGATGTCCCTAAAGTTTTTGTATCTGAGCTCACTGTAATTGAAATCATGCTTCAATGATCAAAATCCAAAGATGTTGCCACCAGGCTAGCAAATGCCTCCTTTTAGATGAAATATAATGATCGCACAGGCCAATATAGGTGAAGTATCAAAGATTGTATTTATTTAATAGAAAAATCCTTATCTTTCAGTTTCCATAAAAAGAGTCTGAAATACCAATTGACCTTGGACAATTCTGTCAAATGAATACCAATTGACATTAATCCAATGGACTAAGAAAAATCCAGCCTTATTAGAAAATAAAGACAAAATAATTATATAATATATTAGTTATATTAATATATTAGTGTTAATAAACAAAGGAAGCTAGGAAGGAGAAATTTATAAAGGAACAAAAAGATTGCAGATTACTTAGAAGGAAGATTAAAACAATTAAAATGAGCTAAACAAAGAGAGAAAAAGCATACAAGAATTTTACTACAATTCTCCTTAGAAAACTAGGAAAAAAATACACTAACTCCACTGAAACCTAAGTCAGCAATAATGAGGTGAGACTAAGAAAACAACAAAAAAAGAGGATACTACAACACTCTTAGATAAAGCAGGAAAAAAATTTCCCTTATAGCGCCCATTGTGTATCCAAGGGCACAAGTCGCCGCAAATAGTTTGAGCCTAATGCAAGGCCTTTATTAAAAACTATACCGAAAAGTAAAAACTGAAGCAAATAAAAACCAAAAAAAGCAAGGAAGGAAGGATATTCTGGCATCAGGGTGAAGCCCACCTCACACTGGCACAGGAGGATGCACCAACACCAAAGGGAGTTAAATAAAATGGAGGAGGCCTGCCTCCTCCAAGAAGTCAAATACTCCACAATTCTGTGTTAACGAATTTGTCCCGAGTACAAGGGATATACGGTAGCAAGCCCCCTCACCCCAGTACCACAACAGGTAATGTGTGGAAAGATCACCCATAATGGGAAATTCAACAAGAATGTGCCAAACAGTTTGGGGACAACACACTTGTCGCAGTAAAGTAAAGGGAAGCACTCTATCAGAGGGCAGTGCATCCTGTGAGTGTGCCCGATTCAAATCAAGTGAAAAGTAACATAAGATGGAACAACTGGAGAAAGAATCAAATATATTAAACACAAGAAACAAATTCATTAAGTTTGTAGAACATATAAAAAATATCAATCAAAATATACCATCAAAACAAACAACTAAAAAAGAAGAAATAATAGCTAACAATTTGCAAATAATTGTCAGCTCTTAAGGAGAGGCAATGGAATAAAATCAGAGGGAACAGCTTATTTAGAGGGACAAAGAATTCTATCCACAAGTTTATGATGATAAAAGATAGAAGTTTCTTAGTGATGTGGTGTTTCCACCAATACTGAATTAAAAATTTTGTGTGCACTTAAGAGCATGAAGTGTGGTTGTGCACCTGGAGATGACATAACGACAGACCATATAAAATCTGAAGAATGTCCTACTAATCTACCTGCCATTTTATTTACAAAATATATAAATAAAAAGATAGGTAGTAACATTATGGTCGTAAACCTCCTATAATGTTTCTCAGAATGTAACAAGGACCAATTAAAGAACTCCAAGCCAATCAGTCTTTTATCCATAATTAGTACAAAGTACAAAAAAACACACAAGAAAACTCTTACAGCACAATCAAATCCCACTTCCCAGGGCATAACCCTCTGCCCCCCACATTAGAAGCTGGCAAACCTTCCACATGCTCCAGTCAGACCACTTCTCAATTTTCATCTTATAAGAACTAAGACAACCAATCTACAGCTCAAACAAAAAAAAACTTGCAAAAGCTCAAGTAGATAAAATTCATATCTGACATAGAAAATGCTCTAATGCTTTTCAACTTCCACCAAATAAGCCAGAAATACAGTTAATGGATTGGGATAGTGTACACACTGATAATGAGAAACAAACGCTTTGAGAGAGAATGACTTTATTAGATCACAATTACAAAAGTAGTTTTGGAGCATCACACTCCATCCTTCAGTTGTACAATGTGACAAAATATTACCTTGAAACAAAATGTGAGGGAGAAGAGAAAATAAGTTTAAACAATGGAGAGAGCAAAACTCATAAAAAAACATGGAGGAAATATTTATAAGGAGTGGCCAACTCTTATTAAGGTTTTGGTGATATCTAATTGGGATATGATAAGAAACCTAACCACAAGATTAAATTTGAAATTCCCTTTTAATAGATTAAAGTTTTGGAGAGAATCGATTAGTACGGATTCAACTCTCTGCCATTTAACCAAGTCATTTGATATACCTATATATGAATTTAATTTTGCTTCAATTGACACTGTGGTTTGTTGCAGACATATATTGAAAGATTGCATTAGATATGCTTCCTGTGCAGACAGAATATTTGTTCATAAATCTTTTGTGATATGCTATATCCAGTTTTTCTTGAATGAATTGTTATAAAATAAATATATACTAGGGTGATCGTTATCTTTGGGGGGGCACCCCTCTAAAACATTTATTTTGGTGTTGAAAAGGGTGGCTAAAATCATATTCAAATTGAATGTTGTTTACTGGTGACGCTGGGTGTCCAAAGTTTATCCCTTATGTGGGTTCACTATTACTGAAAATAATAATAATGTCTCCATTTATGGATAAGGAGATGAAATTTCATAAACCAGGTTTTTTTTCTCTTTCACAGATGGCATCAAATCCTTTGTATGAGATTTACTTGTTAGGGAAGCCTTTACCAACCATTACCAGGAACAAGGTTTCTTCCAAGACACAGGTTCTTCAAATCTTCTTCCACCTTCACAATCAAGAGAAGGACTTTTCGTGAAGTAGTTATGGGAGCAGTTAGCACTCTTTGACTCATGGAGATCTCTCAGGAAGGGAAAGAAGAAGGAGTCCCAAGGTTGAGCACCAGAGGGAGAAGGATTCCTGCTTGTGCAGCAGGAGAAAGGAAAGAGGGAATCAATGGCATGGACACAGGCCTAGCTAGAAAGGAGGCCCAAGCACAGAAGAAAAAAGACCTCAAAGAGCAGCACTGTCAGCAGAGCAAAGAGAAGGAAGGGGAGCCCTCAACGGTTGTCTTGGAATCATCGAGCAGGAACACTACCTCTCCTGAGCACTCAGAAGCAGAAGAGATGCCAGAACCTTTGCTGCTGCCAGAGAGAGCTTGACAAAATATCATGCACCGGATTGGCTTCAGTTCTAGATTGCACTAAGACAACTGATAGGAAAGCTGCCTTCATGATCTTGGAAACACCAAGAGTCTCAGGGTTGATATCGCCAACTTTAACATCAATCGGACCTACAAGGCTCAAAGTCGCCAGAGAAATGGGAAACATTTTGCAGAGGTGGTCAAGCAGGACTTCCATGCAGAGGTTCATTGGAATGGGAAGTTGATGGAGGAGCTCACCACCAAAGAACATGTGGACAGGCTACAAATTCTTGTGTTGGGAGAGGATACAGAGAAACCAATTGGAGTTCCCAAGCTGCCTAGAGGAGAGACGGGTGAGAACCATGCCTCAGCTGTTGTCAGAGTCCTGGAGGAGTGATACAATTGCCTCCAATACAGGGAGGCGATCAGGGGCTTGCTTCTGCATTGAGCAGAAGCTGTTCTACTTCTGCTGTCATTACCACATCCTGGAGCTGGTTGTGCCTGCAGCGTTCCAAGCTCAGATGGGCTTGATGATGAGTAGACCCAATGTCCTCCTATTCAAGAGGTTCAAGTCTCAGTGGGAATTCATCAAAAAGACAGCCTACAAAGCAGTACCAGAGGGAGCCTTCACCAGCACCTGCCCTCAGAATTAATCCAGTGAGTCGCGTCATTTGGTACTTCCCAGCTGACCAATCACCATCCCGGAGCATACCATCATGCCTGCTGGCTGTCCAAGAGCCTCTACAGCATCAAGATCTGACTGTTCTGAGCACAAATCCAGCTTATGGTATATGAAGAGCAAGGAATGAGAGAGGTGGCTCTCTTTGCTGTGATGCCAACCTGGAAACTAGATTCTCCCGCCCTATTCCAACAGAGGCTCCTTGTCGAGACCTGGCCTTTAGGAAAAGTCTGATTCAATACACCAGGGTTAATACAGCAATCTCCAAAGCCACTTCAGAGGAAATCTGCCATCAACTCTGGTACCTGTCTGAGGACTTAGTGGCTTGGGCCTTTTTTAAAACCAGGTGCACGCTTTCAGAGAGGTTGGCCATGGTGGGCACGATGAAGGAGGGCCATGGCAATCATGTGAAGTGACCAATGCTCGATTTAAGCCACTTCCAGCAGAGGATGCTCTCATCCTTCATCTCCAAGAGAAGCAATGAGTATTTCAAAAGGTTTGGCCTGGATGATGATGTCCTGGGGACTAATCTGTGTTTTTAGTGACCAAAATGACACGGCATGGAGAGGAATCACTATGATTCAAGAGTACAACAAGCTCCTGACCAAGAAGGAGGATCAGTTGCAGTTCCTGCTTCAGTTTGTCTCTGAACATCAAGCTGCATTCCATGATAGCCGCAAGGCTACTCTGGCCCAAAACAGATGACAAAGAGTGGGATGGGCACCATGAGACACCTGCCTTCAAGTAGTTAATACTTGGTTTAGACCAGGGTTCAGAGTTGAGGGGCTGAGCACCAGCAGTAAACATTAACGTATAAAAATTAAATTTGTGCCACCATGTTTTTTTACCAAAAGGAAATATTAGAGGGGGTGCCCCATCAAAATTTTGAAAAAAAACTTTTTCTCCTATAGGCAAGGACCACCCTAATATATACTAGCACTTTCTTACTTAATCTAAACACAAAGGATGACATTTAATAGTTTATTAAGACAAATTTCAGTTTGCTTATATTTGAACAAAAGTCCATATACCAATTTTATTCATTCTCTATCAATCAAAATCATAGACACCAACAGCAAGAAATGGATAGCAAACATCCTCTGACAGATATGGCCAAGGACCCCAAAATGGTGCCCAATCTGAAAGGAGGAAACTTCATAATGGGGTCTTTCAAAGCAGCATCCTCTCCACCACACTCTTCAATATTTTCATGCATCACATAACCTTCTCCACTTCCCAATAAGTTGAACTAAATATCTAACCTATCCATCAAATAACAATCTGCAAAAGCATTTACATTAAATAGAATATCCAGGCTAGTATAGTGGTTAACGTGTTTGCCTGGCAATTGTTGGATTGGCAGTTTGAATCTCAGTCTGGATTCTTTATTTTTAAAAAAGCTGACAGTATTTACTAGGAAGGTTACTTCTGTGAATGGACATCACAGTGGGGATGGGTAGGTGGAGCTCATAGCCATGATAGGCAATCCATCTAAGAGAAGGATAACTCTGATTTCAAAACCCTGGATGTTCTGGGTATGACTTAAAACTGCATCCAGTGGCGATGCTCTGATTGGAGACTTTCAGAGTTTTAGGGATAGTGGAGTTACCCTTTAATCTGCCATTGCTCCCAGGTTCACTCTGACCCGGAGTGATTACACCTGCCATGGGTCCCTGCTGCCTTTAGGGTGAGCCTCTTTAGGCAAAGGCTAGGAGAAAGGAACTCCAATACCAAACCAAGCCCTGCCAAGTCCTCAATGGTAGAACAGGTGGATGAATTTTTCATCAAAAACTTAACAACTGTGAACACGGCAGAAGGCTGCAACAAATCTGTTAGCTCTGATCATCTCGGTTTCACCCTGCCATTGGACCCACCTGAAGGCTTGTGAAGTTTGTGTGCTTCCTGAAGGTGCAGCAGTAAGTACACTCTAAAAACAAACTCATGCACAGGTGTCTTCATAAATGTCTGTCTTATACTCGATCTCAAGGAAATGCCACAATGACGACAATGACCCCTGACAGACACAAAACAAAACCTCTCCCACTGAACTGTAACCCAACACTACTAAACTTTTACTAAACTCATATATGACTTTCTGTCAGCACAAAAGTAACATTACCTTAAAGCCCATATCCAAGCAAAATCATCAGAACACTCACAAACACCAACTTGAGAAAATATAAATAAACACTGAACAAAAGAAGGACAGTGCCAGAGTATCATCCAATAGCTAACAAAAACCTATATATAAAGTGCCGTCCACATTGCAGCTGACTGTATTAAAACCACTCCTATACACTCCCTTCAAAATGAAACTAAAATTCTCCAAATAAAATACCAACTATACATGATATCTGCATGCTCCTCTCCATTCATACCCACACCTCCAGAATGATAATAAAAAATCACCCTCACTGTTCACTATACCTAATTATTAACAAATCTTATACAGAACCATCAAACCATAACACAATAAAACAGACACAACACCAAAATCAAAGTTTCTCTGGCCCATATAAATTTTAATCTTTCAACATAAGCTCCATTAAGGTCAAAAGACTATTGAAAAGGATAATAAGATTCATTTAAACCATTTTTATAAAACTGAGGACTAGGCATTTGAATTTATTGAGTGAATGCATCTTAAGCCATTTGTTATGCATTCATCATTTACTCATTAACACTATTTTTAAGTGGTAATTAGTAACACAATTGCTATAGTAATGTTCATAACTACATTATAATATTAGTATAATTAGTCTTGGATAGTTGTGTAATATTAAACATTATTGTAAGGTTTATTCATGATGATTCTATTGCTTGCTAGTTGCTAATGATATTAAAGTTCTATAATACCCCAAGAAGTCAGTAGAAACACTACACAATAGGGCAGATATGGTTTAGGTACATCCTATAGTACAATAAGTTTTTGTATCCTTGTCTCTTATTCCCCTCCTATCCTATCTTTCACTATAGTTAATTGAATTAGCTCACTGGCAGTACTCTTCATAATGCAGGTAAGCCTTATCATTTGTTCTCCCTGTGTGTATCCCTGTTAATCAATATATTATAAGCATGAGATCAAGTATAACAGCTCTAGGTTAGGAGTCAAATGGGGTCTGAGATGAACTCCCAATGAAATTCTTGCAAAGTTAACTTTGTCAAAGAAGCGGAATGAGTAGGGGTGTTATCATGATGAGAGAACTATTGTGAAGATCTCCAGGATGGTTCTCTGTTATACCCTGGTGAAATATTCTCAATACACTTTTGTCATAGTAACATTGATGGATCTTTGCCCTTCAAGAAAGTCAACAAGTATCACACCTTTAGTATCCCTCAAAACAGTGACAGCCCACTTGATTAACATTTGCAGTGAAAAAGTAGGCTTTCAGAAGTCACTGTCTCCATAGACTTTTATTACTGCATCAATAATGTCACTTCTGCCAACTAAGCTTGACTAGAAATTGGATATTTGACATTGATTCAACTTTTATGGAATCAATGGTGTCACTGAAGGTTTTGAATTTAAAGTGCTGACAAGTCATTCAAAATGAAGCAAAGTAATTTCAGTGTATGTGACTAATAACACATAGGGATAAGTTTAAATCAGTTTAATTAAAATTTGTGGGTATCCTATTTTCCAGTAATATTTGTTTTCTACAAACATTTTTCAGACACCTTGTATACAAAATAAAATAAACCCCACCTGAATGCATCCAATGCAACATCCAACAGCCCAAAAACACTGCCATCTCATCATATCCTGACTGTCTCTCACCCATCTCAGAACATCTTTCACTATAACCTCTCTAGGAAACCTATGAGAAAGACCACATAAGTGTTGCTGAGTTTGAGTGAAGAAAACCCAGGGGTCACAGTAAAAATAATGAATATAAAAGAGGCATTTGTAGACTATGAAAGGGCCTTTTTTCAGTTTTTAAAACACTAAAGAAATAGTTAAACCTACATTGAATATAAGGTAAACTTGGACATTAATTCAAAATAAATGAAATAATGGAGAAATAACTGCTCAAACAATTGTAACTGTCAGGTCATTGAGTAATGTTATACAAAGGTTCATGTAAAATAAATTAGAAATAAAAGTCTGAATTTACATTTTTACTTATATGTTGCTCAGGAATAGATTCCATCCCTTGGGTATATGTTGAGGTTGTGTCTCAGTTGTGCTTCCATTCTAAATAAGTGTTGGACTATATCAGGTTCCTGATGGCAGTGGGAGAAGATATATATCACTGTCAATGCAGTATTTGTAAGAGTTTAGTTTTGGTTATTGACTGCACAGAACCCTTGCAAAGGTGACCAATTTGTGGGAAGGGAGGGATCTTTCCTCTGGGTTGATGACTGGTGGAATGGTATTGAGGTGGTAGTGGTGGTTTAGACTAAGAAATAGCATGCCTTGCTGTATGTATATGTGAATGTGTGTATGTGTGTGTACGTGTGTGGAAGTTTTGTGGGTGATAGAGGCTTTGTTTCAGGTTGGAAGTATTCCTTGGAGTATGTGTAGTATGTACTTGGTTTTATACATGTTAAGTCACAGATGTTACGATGTAGTTGAGAGAGTTTTCTTGTACTTTAGAGAAATTGCATTTTCCAGAGGTTGAGAAAGTGTGAATGACTGTTGAAAGGCAAATTGCTTTGTTTTGTGCCTTTTGTAGTGTGATGAGATTTTAGATGTGAGATTTGGGTCCAGGATGCAGAAGCATAGGCAACTGAGGGATAGATACATTGCCTGTATGTGAAAAAAAGATGCTCTGTCTGTTCATTCTTGTGCTAGTTTTGTTTATAGAGTTTCTCAGAAATTTGTTCTGTATCTAGTGTGAAGCTCCCCTTAAATAAAATAAAGAGTAATGAATGACACAGCAATGTATTTTATTCAAGAAAAGGTGGCGTACCTATTTACTAAAGCAATTCATGAGTGTCTTTTGTATTTCTATTTGTAGGTTGCCAAAAGGGTGACAAGTTTTTGATGGGGAGGTAGTTATTTGATTCTATTGCAGACAGCATTCAAATTGTGTGATGCAGAGGTAGATTGCAATCAAGCTGCTTGGGAGTGTTTTGGGTGTTATGCCAGAATGGTGATATCATCTGCATAGCTGTAGTGTGATGCAGAATTATAGGGAGGATAAAATGAAGGATTTAAGGAAGAAACAAGTTGGGCAGCTGCCAAATCCAAGTGGATTCTAAATGGCAGCAGGAACAAAGGGGAACAAATTAATTATAGAAGAGGGAGAAAACCACTATGAGATAAAAATATTAAAAATAAAGGCTTAGAAGATTCCTCTAGAAGGAAACAAAGACAGGTGAGTGATAGTTGAAAGGGTTGGGAAACAGGATGACCAGAGAATGGCAAAATGCGGGCATTCCAGTAGAAGATGGGCCCCCCTACCACAAAAACAGCAGCAAGGACCGATTCGAGCACCAGCTGAAACAAAGGCGATAGAGATGCCAAACCTCCGACCTTCATGGAAAGAATTCAGAATCAGTATAAAACAAACAAGCAGAGGTCAGGTAACCATCAGGGTCACTATATAGGAGAAAGAAGAGGGAAAAGGAAAAGGCAGTAAAAGAAAAAATAGGGAGGGGGGGGGGGGAGAATGGTCTATTAAGTCTAGTTTGCAGCCCCATGGGACCCCTAAGGCCCACAGGGCTGACCCCTCCTACCCCCACCATGAGAAGGTCAGAGCCTTTCTGGGACCAAAATGTGAGAGGGAGGGGGAATATTGTAAAGGAAAAGGTTAAAGAGGGTAGGGAAGAGTACAGATCCCTGTGGGACTCAATTACCTGTAAGAAAATTAATAAGTCAATCTTTATAGTTGGACTCAAGTGTGGTATTTAATATTTTGTTGATGAGGATGTCTGTGCAGTGTGTTTTGCCTTTAACACACTACACAGACATCCCACAACTGTGACTGATTTGGAAGAAGCAGAAAACAACCTGAAGCCATTGAGGCATTGGAGGGTAGATATAATGGAAAGTTCAGGGAACTTGAGATTCTCTTCAACCATCCCCATCTTCTTTGCCATGTAACCCAAAGGGTTAGCCTAATTTCAACCATGTGGTCAGAGTAGGGAAGAGCAAAATGTCAGTTTGGTCTCCCAGTCCATGCAGAATATCTGGTTCCCTCATTTACTACAATCACTATGAGTCTCAGAACCCAGCAGATGATCTTGACATCTTCCCAGCTTGCAGCAGCTGTGGCATTTGATATACTGAAAACTATGAGGTGCTGAAATTCCAATGCTTCAAGGGCACTCAGTAAGTCGATATATATCATAACTCTGTCCCTGAACTGTGCAGAGTGCAATCTATAATGAGTGGTGAATCGCAACCAGCTTAGCCGCGAAGACAGACAAAGAAGAGCCTCACCAATTTCCAAAAGGGAAGAAAGGATATGGAAGCTGACTGACTCTTTGGATTTGGAGCCATCATATACAATGACATGACAAATATAAGACAAGGAATAAGAATGCAATACTCTCAGTGGTGTGGAAGCAGAGACATGGCAACAAATATTCAAAAGTGGTAGCCTCGATGGTGGCATCCAGGTCTGATTGGCATAGGATAGTTGAGAGTGGGCACAGATGAAATGAAAGCCATTGGTGACTGAAGAAGTTGGACCTATCTGTAACAGTTTAGTGAATCATATCCACCTTCAACAATTTGCACTCAGCTGCAGATGTGTAGAACTCGACCCATCAACTTGCACATGCATCAGTTAAGAGAAATTGTGTGGAAATCAGCGAGGGTACAGTGGTCTATCCCCACTTGTGAAAAAACAGTACAATAGATTTTTGCCAGAAATCTAGCAAGATACCCTCCATCTGGATTATGTTAAGCAGGGCTAACTAACAAAAGGCCATGCCTTGCCCACCCAGGTGTCAAAGCATAGTGTACAGGATATCATCCAGACTAGGGACTGTATCCGTACATAAGGTGAGAGCAGAACACAGTTCAATTAAAGTAAACAAACAGGTCAATGAAGTGTTTTACACCTTTGGAGGCAAAGTCCAGTTGGTGACCTTCAGTGAGCACACACATGCTTTAAATGCAGGTAGAGAGATAATCATCCTGGCTACTGAATGCAGTCATGAAGGAATCCATCACCATAGATGCAGGATCTGAGAGTGCGGCCCCATTCTCTCGGATGATGTGATGAATAGTGAATGAATGATGAGACTAATAGCAAGAAAATAGGAATAGTCATGTCCACTAAGAGATAGGTTTCAGGTGCAGCAAACAGCTTTACCACTATGTTACACCACCCACCTATGTGTGAGTCAGTAAGGAGAAATCTGAAAGTGGTGAATGTAGACAGACTGAAAATAATGGAAGACATAAAAATGCAGTTTGTATAAGCAGTGGGCCAGGGATGGTACACACATGTGAAAACTAAGCTCAGGAGGCCATGCCAGGGTGTACTTAACCGCAGACACTTGGGTATCAGGTGTAACACTCTACAAAGGCTATTTCACTGCAGGAAGCTGTCACCCTAGGTGAGGGAGCATAACTATGGGCAACATTAGTAAGGTAGAATAAAAAAAAGTAAAAGAGTAAGACAAGGGAGCTTCATCTCCTCAAAATTGTTTAAATCAATGCTTGAGGAAATATCTTAGGAATTTAAGATTCTTTTTAGTTTTCAGTGAGGACTACAGTTTAATGTGTAATCAGAAGAACAAGTATTTAGTGTATTGCAACTGCCATGAATGCAACACAAAATGGGACTCCAGCTGCTGACTAACCACATCTGATGTGGCTTAATTTCACTGAAAACAGAAGCAATGTTTCCACTCAACTAGCCACAACCCAGCCTCTTGTGTGACTACCCTATCATCATAACACTCAAAACTACTGCCCCCCCCCCCCCCAACAACTTCATTCAAATGCACATACAAAAAATAAAATACCTGATATATAAAAACAACAACATATGACATAAGAAAAAATGCCATATATGGCATAGACAAAAGTAAAAATTCTTAAAGTGAAGAAAGAATATGTCCCTCACAGATGCAAGAAAATGTGCAATCCAAAGTTCACAAGATATTTCAGACTGCATCTAAAAAAGAAACAATCCAAAAACAATCTCTTATGAATTATAAGTGACGTGTTATGTTTGTGATATATGTAGTGATTTTGTGAGTATCCAATATGATTCCCAAGACATAGTATGGCACTCTGGGGAATGCTGTTTTGAACTAGTTGTGTGATGATGACTTCAAATTGTCTACCAAAGATAAAGTTTGTTAGCCATTATTTTATTATTCTTCTTGAGGTTTATGTTTAGGATTTTACAAACAAGGATACATTTAGGTATTACAAAGGTTTTGTTTATATCAATTAATGCTAGAATCATCCATGGTAGGATATTAATTAAAATTGTCTGGAATGTGTGATGTGAGATTGGTCAGAAGAGTTGTGGTTGAATAATCTCTTCTGAAGCTATGTTGAGAATGCAAGAGAGGTATATCTAGACAATCTTTTCTATATTATTTTTTAAGTGATTTGGATAATGTGTACAGTAGTTAAATGGGTCAGTATGAGTTGTATTATGCTGGGGTCTTGACTCATTTGACTATTGGTATATGCGCTATTTTGCAAAATGAGTTATGAGTGGTGAAGAAATATGTCAGAGATTGCCATTATTAGCCCAACTAAATTAACCTGACAAATAAGTTTAATGACTATATCTGTGTTAGTACAGCAGCATATCATCAACAGGGTATCAGTAGCAAGTTATAGAAGAGTTTATATGCAATAAAGTTTTGTCTTAACTCAAATGCCAATTTTACCCTGCAGATGATTTTGAGATTTCAAAATTTTAGTTGATTTAATGAGAAAGAGCGAAGGTTTAGCCCATGATATTAAGGGGGAAAATACTAACCTTTAATACTGATATGAGAAATTGAAACTTCTGCCAAACCACTGGATTTAAGTTTAGTTCTAAAGAGTCTTTCATTGTATTAGTTGTTTTATTATCAACCAAATACTTCATATGGGAATTACTTGATTCTGCATTTGATTGTAGAGTATCACCATCTTCAATATATAAATCTAGGTTGTAGGTTGATCCCTCTTTGTCACTTTCTTTTTCAGTGAAGGATAACCCTTCATTATTGGAGTCAAGAGAAGAGTTAAAGTTGCAATTCATTCTTTCAAATGTTAAAAAATTTTAAGGATAAATTGGAGTAATTTGAGGCAAGAATGCCAATAATTTATGTAAATTTTTAATTTGCATATTTCTTAAAATGACTGGCCTTTCTGAAAAATAACAGTAATTTATGAAGTAATTAATGCTAGAAATAAGTTTCCTATGAATAATGATATAAATATTGAATATATTTTTTTACTTAATAAAGTATACAAGTCCAGGCAAATTTTAACATGCACAACAGTATAATCTTATCCTCTGGATATTATAAGGGCTAGCTAGCAAATAGATATGGGACCTTGAGGTGGCAGGATCTGGATTTCATAGTCACACTGCCTGCTGCATAACAAGATAGCTGCCCGGTAGTTCAAGGGAGAAGGAAGGGGGGCTCTATTATAATCTTTATTATAATTAAAAAATTACCACCACCCCAAAAAAAACAACAATCGCAAATACAACTATATTTATATATATTTTGAGGTGCTAATGCTAGTCATGACTAAGATAAAGTCACTTCTTGTCTACTACTCGGAAAATCCATGCGGCTCTAAGCCCAATAATATATGTGGAGGGGGAATAGCAAGGCATGGGTAATATGGATTTTATTTAGGGGTTGGCTAAATGAAGTGTTTGTTCCAACTATCAAGAAATATCTTCAGGATGAGAATCTGCCTCGCAAATTTCTTCTCTTAATGGACAATGCTCCTGCACATCAATCATGTTTGGAGGAAGATCTGGATATCGAGTATGACTTTATCAAGGTTAAATTTCTCCCACCCAATACAACTCCACTAGTGTAGCCCATGGATTAACAGGTCATTTCAAATTTCCAAAAGCTATACACCAAGGTGCTATTTTCCAGGTGTTTCCATGTCACTAGTAAGACAGATTTGATCCTTCAATTTTGGGGGAAGGAGCACTTTAACATCCTCCACTGCATCAACCCCATTGATATAGCCTGGAATGAGGTTTCTTACCGCACCTTGCAATAAGCCTAGAGGAAACTTTGGCCAAGCTGTGTCCAGAGAGAGACTCTGATGAGTTTGAGGAATAGACAGGGGTACAAGCAGTGGATGAAATTGTGTGGATGGACACGAGTAGAGTATTGGCTTGGAAATAGACAATGCTGATGTGGAAGATCATCGAGAAGAACTCACCCCAAAAGAGCCGGTTAAGTTGCAGAGTGAGCAGGTGAAAGCCCTACAAGAGGATCATTCATCAGAGGAAGAGGAAATAAGGAAGAAAATAACTAGTGCTCAGACAAAGGATATTTGTATTAAATGGAGTGAGGCACAGGAGTTTATTGCAAAGCATCACCCTAATAAAGTTGTGGCCAATAGAGCAATTAACATTTTGAATGACAATGTGATGCCCCACTTCAGAAAAATTCTGTAGCAAAGAAAAGGACAAATTTCCTTAAAACAAAAATTCTTGTGTAAAAGAGAAATGGAACCACCTAAAAAAGTGCAGAGAAGAGGAAAAAAACTCTCGAATAAGAGTGGTACAGTGTTTTAATGAAAGAGGATTTGCCTTCTAAGTAGTAGCTTCCTTTCCTCCCTCACCATCCAACTGTGCCAGAAAGAAAAAACAACCAAGGTAAATTACAATACCATGTAATTTAGTGTTAATTGTCTCTATTTAAGGATATATATTTCAACTTCATTCTATATTCTTCACCATAAAAAAGTGTGTAAAAATACCATATTTCTGAGGTTGAAATGGATTAATTGTATTTTCATTGATTTCAATGTGCAAAAATTGTTTTGGTTCACGAACTATGGCCTAGAATGGATTAAGTTTGTAAACCGAGATGTTGCTGTACAGAGTCTGTGTCTGGCTACACTCCATAGGGTAGTGCAACGCTGTGATCATGATGACATGCACAATTTTTGCCCAATCTCGCCCTGGGCTTTCTTATCCATTGGAGGGGGCCCCACTCTCTTAATGAAATTGCCATCCCTAGCAATTCACTCTGAATGGGAAAGATGTGGTAGGAATCTACTCTTGTGCCAAAACTCACAGGACTTCAAACAGGCTCTCAGAAGCTGGAATGGAAAAGACATGTTCAATCATTTGCAATCAAACTTCTCTCAGCCATCCACACCAATCACACAAAGAGGCAGACAAAATCTTCACCTGATTACTTATCTAGCTCCTTTTCTTCATATTCACACTGGCCAAATTTATCAATGCCATCAATTTTGCACTAATAGAGGTTTTTTTTATTTAGTAAATATTCTGGAAATTTCTCGGAGGAAAGGAAGGAAATGAATGCAGGGCAAAATGAAAGTACATCAGGTCCACCACTAAGATCACTGTCTCACCATCCCTTTGGTGATCTCAGGCACAAAATTTAAGCAAATTTGATTATATAGAAAAAATAGACATATAAATACAAAGACAAATATTTGTAAAATTATACTTAAACATAAGGAAGGTATGAAACCATTCCTGATTTCATGCAAAGCAGGCTCACAGCATACATTTTTTTTCTTTTTTTAATTTTAAGAGCTCATTTGGCAACTGCCTACTTGGGCATTAGTAGCCGTATTCAACAATGCCTAGTACTAGGCATTTTTAAAATAAGATGCAAAAAAACAATAAAAATGAAAAAATAAGGAAAAAAGCAATAAGCAGGAAGCAAGCGCCAGCGATGGGGGGAAGGTCCGCCTCCCCTCAGCGCAGGAACGTGGGACTTACTAAAATAACAAAAACCATAAAAAAAACAAACTAGTTAAATAAAGGGGAGTAAACAGCCTTCCCCAAAAAGTCTATAAGTCCACCAGTCAATGTGCACAAACTCGTCCCGAGTACAAGGGACAGGCGGTAGTGACCCCGCCTATCCCGGTACCGGGATAGGTAATGTGTGCGGAGATCGCCCAGACTGGAACATTCAACAAGATGTGCCAAACAGTCTGGGGGACAACACAGTCTTCACAGTAGGGCATCCCGCAAGTGTGTCCAATTCAGAGATGACAGAAAGCAACCTGAAGCCTTCGCGGCATTGGGGATAGGTCCATGGGAAGAGTCGCGGGGCAATTGCACGCAACTTTAAGTTCCCTTCGACTGACTTCCATCTTCTTTGGCAAGCAGCCTGGAGAGCTGCTTCCATGTCCTACATGTCCAGGAACCCAGCAGAAGATAATCTCGACATCCGCCCAGCCACAAACCAGGGGATGCAGAGATTCCAATGCCTCAAGAGCACTCAGGGCACTTTGTGAGTCGCTATAAATCACAATCCAATCTCCAAACTGGGCATGTCGCGTAATCTCCTGTACTGAGTTTTTTATAACTACCAGCTCAGCCTTTAAGACAGACACAGAACCTGGCAGAGCCCCACTGACTTCAAACAGAGGGGATACGGTGTGGAAGCCGACCCCTTCTTGGAGCAATTCATTTACACTGGCACGGTTCCAGCATGACACAAGGAGTGCTCCAAAAAGGTCAAACGCAATACTCCCAGCGCTGTGAAGCTTTGCGAGTAGAGGCGTGGTGACAAATAGCAAAAGGTGGTACCCTCCAGGGTGGCATCCTGGGCAGAACCAGTGGCACCACCAGCTCGAGAACTATACCTAGCTCTAGAAGTTTCCTAGCCCTAAACCCAAAGGACTTAGGGTATAACTGACGTCTCTCGGCGGCAAAGGCACCGTCGAAATCAGCTGCAGATGCAGTGAAAGATGTTGGCCACTAAGGGAGGCTCGCGCGTACAGGCAAATAATGCACTGTGCATGGCATAGAGAGTGGCATCTCCCCAGCATTGACATGTAGGATCTCAATGGGGGACGTGAGAAAGTCTGGGGTCGCATGGCGAAGGCCGGTGTAGTGGATGTGGTGAATCGAGTCGACCTTCCGCAATAAACGCTTGGCTGCAGATGCATAAAAGTTGCATCCGTAGTCCAGCTTCGAACGAACAAAGAATCGATAAAAAGGTAAGGCAGTTGCCCTATCAGCGTTCCAAGCACTGAATGTCACCGAACGAAGAATATCCATGTCGCGGGTATAAGAAACCCTAAGGCTGCAAATATGAGCCTCCCAGGTGAGGCGTCGGTCAAATATACGACCAAGGAAGCAGTACGATTCAACCACTTCCAGGCATACCCCATACGAGTCTGGATCAGGGTGGAGCCATGGATGATGGCAGAAGTGCACCACCTTAGTCTTAGCCAAAGAAAACCAAAACCTGTGCTCTTCGGCATAGCTAGAGATGTGGTTCAATGCCTGTTGGAATCGACACTCCAGAGTTGGCATCTGGGCCACGGCAAAAGAGATCGAAAGGTTGTCTAAGTAGAGCATAGTAAGAACATCTTACGGCAGCAGCGGGGTCATGCCATTGATGCTCAGAGCAAAGAATGTGACACTGAGGACACTTTCCTGTGTGACACCCTCTTCCTGCTCTATTGGCCGGAGAGGTCTCCCCCACCCGTACGTGGAATCGACGATCTTGCAAAAATTCGAATATAATGATTGGGAGGCATCCTCTCGCCCCGATCATGTGGAGAGTTTCCGTGATACTGTATCGCCATGCGGTATCATAGGCCTTCTCTAGGTCAAAAAACACTGTGGCACAGTGCTGTCTACAAAGGAAGGCGTCGCAGATGGCATTTTCCAGTCAGAGCAGAGCATCTGACGTGGAGTGGAACTTATGGAAGCCACACTGTGCAGAAGACAGATCTCTTACGCTGTCCAGAAAAAAGGCTAATCTAACATTTACCAATTTCTCCATTAACTTGCACATGCAATAGGTCAGAGAGATTGGGCAGAAACTGACCAGGGTAGAGTGATCTCTCCCGGGTTTGTGAAAGGCGAGCACGGTAGAGATTCACCAGGAATCTGGGAGGAGACCCTGTACCCAGATCCTATTGAACAAATCTAACAGAAAGACCATGCCTCACTCACCCAGGTGTCGAAGCATGGCTACGGGACATCGTCTGGACCATAGGCAGTGTCCGTGCACGAAGCAAGGGTGGAACGCAACTGACTCAGAGTAAACCTGTAGTTGAAGGGTTCTCCGCCTTTTGAGGTAAAGTCCAGTCGGCGGCCTTCTTCGACACCACAAAGTGCATTGAATGCTGGCAAAGCAGCAGCATCCCTGCTAGAGAATGCGGAGAAAGCGGTCGCTCTGTCCAAGATTGCAGCCCCATTCTCCTGGAGAATAGGAAGGGGGTCCTGCGAGAACTTGCCCCGAATCCTTTTGACTGGCTTCCATACCTCTGCTAGAGGGGTCTTCCTATTAAATGAATACATGTATGCCCACCAAGAAGAGCGGCGGGCGTGCTTCAAAATATACCGGAACCTAGCCCTAGCCCAACGAAATTCACCAACAGTGAACTCTTTTGGGGCGGCGCTTATAGTACATGTAGGGCATCGGCATAACGGTTCTGTTTGAGGGCAGTCTCACACTCTGCTGACCACCACAGGAGTGCTATGCGTGCAAAATGGCCACACCTTCTAGGAATAGTAGTTAGGCCCGCAGCGATGAGGTTCCTGGAGAAGAACTCAACGGCCCCATCTACCGACCTAAACTCATTGACTGAGATAGAGAATTCCTGAAATGCAGACCACCGTGCCCATGCCAAGCACCACTGGGGCGGGATGTCAGGCAGCAGCAGCCCGGAAAATTATATTTGAATGGGAAAGTGATCCCTAACATGGAGGTCATCGACCACCCCAATCCAAATCAGGCTGTGCATCCGGAGAGTACAAAGATAGATAGAGGCAGGAAAATGAAAAGGTTCTCGGGCAGTGATGCGTAAACTCATCCACATTTAGGACACCCATCTCAAGCTCGTCGATCAGGTCTCAGGTCGGCAAGGAATTCACCCCTGGGATTAATTGAGTAGTCTCCCCCAAGGGAATGTCTACCATTCAGATCTCCGAGCAAGAGAAAGGGCTTCGGCAACTGTGCCACAATGCGGGGGAAGTTCCCTGTATCGAAGTCCTCTGATGGTGAAATGTACACAGAAATAATAGTATATATATGCATATATATATATATATGTATATATATATATATATATATATATATATATATATATATATATATATATATATATATATATATATATATATATATATATATATATATATATATATATATATATATATATATATATATATATAAAGGGTCTTTCAACAAGGACACTCGAGCTTTGTCAGGCGATAGTGGTTATGTTGTTAAAGAGACATCTGGCAACCTCGCTGTGAACTGTTCAGTAGTACTTAGCAAGTCACGATGGTGGGTTATAGCATTGAACAGCGTGTGCAAATCATCAAATGTTATCATCAAAATCAATGCTCCGTTTGACAAACATTCCGCGCATTACGTGATTTCTATCCTTACCACAATCGTCGTGTTGAGTCCACTGTTCGACGCTTGGTGGCCAAATGTGAGGCAAAAGGGTCGATCAACAATCAGCCAATACCCGTACATTGCCAAAACGCAAGGTCTGCTGAAAATATCGCTGCTGTAAATGAGAATGTATGGGAAAATCCAAGGCAGTCAATTCAGTTTGGCGAATTATGCGTAGGGACTTGGGTCTGCACCCGTATAAAATCCAACTTACCCAGGAACTTAAGGTAAACGACCATAGACAACGGTGTGTGTTCATTGATTGGGATCTAGAGCAGTTGGAAGTTGCCCCAAATTTCCCAGCAAAAAAAATCATCTTCAGTGATGAGGCTCATTTTTGGATGAATGGATTTGTGAACAAGCAAAATTGTTGGATTTGGAACGTAAACAATCCACATGGGATACACCAGCACCAATTGCATCCCAACAAAGTCCCTGTTTGGTGCAGATTTTCGTCTAATGGAATCATTGGTCCGTATTCTTTTGAGAACAAAGATGGGATTGCCATAACTGTCAATGGCAAGACCTACAGGTCGATGATAAGCAACTTCTTGTGGCCTCAACTGGATTATATGCCTGATATGGATACTGACGACATGTGGTTCCAACAGGATGTCGCTATATGCTACACTGCGCATGCCACAATAAACATTTTGCACCAGCGATTTCAGGGCAGGGTCATCTCGCACAGTGGTGACGTCAACATGCCACCGAGATCATGCGATTTAACGCCATTAGACTACTTTCTTTGGGGCTACCTTCAATCACAGGTTTATGCGAATAATCTACAAATAGTTGGTGTCCTCAAAGTCAACATAATGAACACCATGCAGCAAATTCAGCCATCTTTATGCAACAAAGTCATCAAAAATTGGGCCTCCCGAATACGTTCCACCATGCGAAGCTGCGGCGGACATTTGAACGACGTCATATTCCACACAACGTCATAAAATGTACTTTGAAATTTAAAATAAATTGAGTGCATATATCACACACAACTTGTTTTATTTACATTTAAAAATCAAGGGACCTTAGTGAAAGACCCTTTATATCCTATCCAGGTGTAGCTGCACAGCTACTGCTGCCTGAAACGAAGTACCTAAAGTGAAGATAAGAATGGAGACATCGTGCCAGGTGTAAATCGCACATCCTACCGCCTGGCCCCAAACCCGTGGTGGTGGGGTCGCACAACCCTTATACCCCAGGAGGGTGGGCAGTGTCATGTGCCCAACATAGTCACCTGCAAAATGATAGCTAACAGGGAATGGGAGGAGACAAGCCTCGGCAACTCCTCCCAGTTGGCCCGGATTCTGCAGCAATTCCATTGAAGGAAGATGCCGTACGCTTCCCGGAGGCAGAACTCTGTGCGCTGTTGCCTTTGAGGACCTAGCGAGGGAGGTTGGGCTTGAAATGCGAGTCCTTTCCTCCCTCCACCTTGAAACCTTAGGCGAGCGGGGCGGCTTCCGAGGCAGGGGAGGGTCCTCTTTTTGAGGAGTCACCATCTCCGAGCCACCCACATCCTTTAGTGCTGTTGCGGAAGATGGCCTCACAACCCTCTTCAGGGGTGTTGCCTCCCGTGAGTCTAAAGACTCGGTGGAGGTGCGTGGCCGTTTCACCTTACGAGAAACAGTTGTAGTGAGCCGAAAGCAACACTAACCCCGCATTCCAACCTTATCCTAGAATTTATGGACCTTGAAAACCTCGAGGAAGAATTGATACGATTTGATATACAGTCCTTTACTTTACAAAAAAATATAGTGGTAATTACAGTTTATATTTACAAAAAAATAAACACCGGTGCACATTCAAATAAATACTCTATACAAATTAAACTTCTCCAACCGAAAACAAAATAAAATATGACAGGCACAAAGAACAAATTTACACAACCCAAACAAGGTCCACACAACAAAACAAAAAAAACAACACCCGAACAAAAAGGGGCACGGGACTATCACTTGTGCGCTGGGGGGGTGGTAGTAGTAGTCAATAAAAAAAGGGGGACAGGCTCTTCAGCCAATGCAGGTGGGAAGTGCAGGTAACGCCCTCCATTTCAGGGCTGGGCTGGGCGGAGCACTCACCTCAAGGATTCCTCTCACAGTCCGCCGCTAAAGCTTCACTCTTTGAAGACACAGGATGCAATACTAAAAAGAGCCAGAGAAATTTTGGTATAGCGTTTCCATAGAAAAACCTGGTGATGAGCTTTGCTATCCCTCGTTGTTAAAATTAATGTTGAGCATATTAGCATTACCTCATTCTTTGGCCTGTTTGTTAAAATAATTTTAGCAAAGAACCAATCTTACCTAAGTGTAATATCCCAATTACAATTTAACTTTCTAAATATTTACTCATATTTATATATATTTACAAAAATATATCTCTGAAAAGAGAATATAATCGGTTATTATTGGTATTCATAATATAAAAAATTAGAAGGAAAATTATACCCACACACTCACACAGGGGTGGGGAAAGATATATGTAAAGAGGGGTGGGAGAATGGCCCTACAGGCACACACACACACACTGCTCCCCCACACAGTCACGCTGGGGGAAGGGAGGGGAACCCTGGTTTTAGCCGGGTCTGGGTGTGAACCCTTTGTGCCATCAGGTTTACCAAGCGAGCGCCCAGGATGGGTAGAACCCGCAGTAGGGTTCCGAATGGGTGGGGAAATGACCGTGCTCGTAGGCCTGTAGGGGCAAAGAGCATAGGTTGTCTTTCTCAACATTGAGGCATAGGAGATCGCGGGCACGCCAGGACCAAGTCCTTAGCCTCGTGAAATGAGAGACCACCACATTGCTTCAAAGAAGCCAGGTGCGGCTCTTAGCAATTGACACACTTGGCCACCCAGGATTTGGACTAATCATGTGCAGCCTTGGAGCAACTTACACAGATTTGGGGTAACCCAGACTTTGCAAGTCAACAGGAGCGATTAGTATGGCTAAAGCGGTGGTAGTAATAGCACCTCCACAGCAGTTGCATGAATGCCTTCACGCAGTAGCAATACCAACCGGCATGCACCGAATCAGGGTGCTTGTCACAGAAAAACGTGATGAAGAGTGTAGGGGTGGGTCTCAGGGCCCCTCCCTGTTTTCTCATCACACCTTCGATCTTGACCGCCCTATGGTCAGCCAGCTCTAAAGTGATGTCATCTATGGAGTAGTCCACAAGTTCCCTCGCATAAACTACTCCTTTCATGAAGTTCATGGTAGAGTGCAGCATCACACTCACAGGCGTGCCATCAGGTTTCCGAAGGGTACTAATCATAGCTGCCTCAGCGGGACTCGACGCATTCGCCAAAAAGCTCCCATCCGAGAAACGGGTCACCTTCGGCTCTCTACCAATCACACTAGCTAAAGCTCTCCTCTGATTGATTATGTTGCCCTTACCCAACATGCTGCCATCATAGAGCAAATAACCAAGAAGCGTTTGAAGCAAGCAGGCTCAAAAATGCTGGGTAGTCTCTGAATGAGGGCCTCCGATATAATCGAGGGCCCCTCGCACTTTTGGTCTTAGTCAGAGACTCCACACCTGACAGGAGGGGGCATAGGGGCTGGACATGTCGATCTTGGCTTAGTCGCTTACTGAAGTGGCAGCAGACCCATCCTCCCCAGAGCCCCTGCAGATGGAGAGGAGCCCCTAGTCTTTTTATTTTTTTTTATTTTAAGAGAGGAGGGAGGGGAATGAACCCACTTCTCCCTTCCACCAGCACAAGCCCCCAGGCCAGATGGACCAGCCTCAGCAAGGTCCTTCTCCGAGATGGATAAAGTCCTGGCAGTCGCAGGGGCACCAGCCAGAGGAGGTGATCCCTCCTTTCCTTCTACTGTCTTGGAGACCTGAGCTGTTTGAGGAGGACTTTGCATAGGGGTGGACTTGGGTTTGGTGCTTGGCGCCAAGCCCGGATTTGCCCCCTTGTAAGGCCCTACCATCTGAAGCTGGGTTGCCTCAATGACCATGTCTATCTTTGGAGGGGGCCTCCATTTGCCCCCCCCCCCCCCAGATGTCACAAATCCCACATTGGCAGTGGTGTCACTGTTAAAATGGAATCACACAAACTGCTAGAACTCTCGGAAACAGGCAAGGCAGATATATCTGAACTTTGAGATGCTTATGGGATGAGGGTTGAGAAAACAGCTTCCAGCAGAATTTTCAGCACATGATGGTGACAGGACAGATGGAGCAGATCTGGACCAAAGATCTGCTGCAGTTGAATGCACATTCTCCCCTTGGATCCCGTATTTGTCGCTGTTTTGTCGAAACACAGCGCTCAAATTCAATCAGAAATAGCCCATCCAGATATCACAGAATGGATGGTGTTTTCCGTTGGTGCCACTTTGCCATGAGTGATGGGAACTGCAAGGATCTTTTCCACACCTTCTCCAAAAACGAGGTTTGACAGTCAGTCCACAATGCCAGCGTTTGTGAGGGAGGGCATAAGTTTTCCATCCCAGTGTAATATGAGTGGCACATCAGGAGCAGCAAAGTTTTCTTTCAGCTCTGCAGCCTTTTCCTGGTGATGATGTTTTTGCTGCCGAGTGATCATGCTTGCACTTAACGACAATTCTCCAGCAATTTCTTTCATCATCTCCGGCTGCTGTGTCTGTTTCTCTTTTACTACCCAGGCTAGATCCACAGCGCCCATGGGCGCAATAAAATCTCTTTCCACAAGCCAGGAGCACTCCATCAGGCTTGATGGATGGCAAGAGCGATTTATGCTCTGAAAATGTGAATCTTTGTGCCTCAGTTCACAGAATACAACAAACAGTTGCCATCTATTTTGTGTGCAGTCAAGGCCACAGTTTTTCAAAAGCTCGTGAGTTCTGCATCTTCATCATACACTGCTACATTCGAGTGTAGTTCTCATCTGCGTGTTCAGCAAAAGCCCCAAGAAACGACTTTGACCTTTACAAAGCCCTCGCAAAATAGATAAACAAGGCAATCAGAGTCAGGATGTACAAGTGGTAACTGTTAGAAGTGACAGTTGGTCTTGTGCTTTTTGACAATGAGCTGTTTCTGGAGGAGAAACGGAATGTTGTTGCCAACCTCCAAAGCGTGGAGGAATCAGATGAACCTCCACTCATGGTGCACGTTGAGGAGGCTAACTGAGACAAGATCGTTGCCTCCTTCATCATGAAAAACAGTGAGAAATTCCTAGATCTGCTGGAAATCAACAAAACGTTCCTCGACCTCAATCCTTCCCTGTGGTGGACAAACTCAATATACCAGGCTGGGGCAAGATGAGTAGGTGGCCTTCTCCCCAACAATGATGCTGCAGAATGAGGGGTCACTATGGTGCAGGATTTCACTAAGAACTCTCACACAAAGTCAGAGAACCAGCTGCAATGCCTCCTGCACATTGTCAGTCAAAGAGCACCGGAAAATGTATCTGGTGGCCAAGAAAGGAAGCCTGATGAAGTCAAAACACTGATTACTGATTTGTGTAATATGATGCAATTTCTCCCATCCATGAAGAAAAGTATGGAAGAAGTCTCTCTCATTTTGTTCCTGTTAGAAAAGGAAAAGAATAAAGTTCCGCATTAACATCATTTAATTTTTAAATTCCACCCCTATAACACGATGTACCCTAATATATGTATGTATGTATGTATGTGTGTGTGTATATATATATATATATATATATATATATATATATATATATATATATATATATATATATATATATATATATATATATATATATGAATTAGCTAAATATTGGAGGGTGGGCATAATACCACAATTAACCAATATTTCTTATATAGGGTTTATTTTTAAAATCTCAGATGAACTTCAAGACTGTATGTCATGGAATGGCCAGACTCTATATAAATATATATATATATACCTTTTGTGGTTTGCATGGTTTGTTTAAGATTCGACCTTAGCCGGTTCATGAATGGGAAATACTTAAGAATTCAATGGGGATGGTATACTTTTAATTGCAGGGTTCTTTCAAAACAAATATTTCTGAGTGCAAGTTGGCCAAAAATTAACAGGTAGCTGTTGCAAAAGAAAAATAACAAAAATATACCTTTACTAACAAATAAATAAGGTTGAAATAGGTACAGGTACAAGGTTTAAAGGGAATGATCGTATATGCAAAAAATTAACTGTTAGCATAAGACACAGGAGAGATAAATATGGGATTAGTGGTCAGGTTCAGGTCAGTGATTAAAAGGGGATTTTAATCCACGGCTCCCACAAAGGATGGGACAGTTTGGGTAGACCAGATTATAGAATAATCTATAGGCGTTAATGATTGCAACTGCTTACATGTTTGTTGAAGGGAAGGGCCAGTCTTAATACAATGACTGTAATGAGGAAGCTTGGTTACCTCATGAGGCAGATGAGGGAGCACACGTAGTTTGTCCTTCAGAGATGGAAATCCTCATCAGATACTTGCCGATTGACTATGGCAGAGTTCACGGATGTCGATATAGCCTTTGCCCTTGAATAGAAATCACCAGTGTCTCCAATCATGATGAGTCAGTGTGTCCTTTGCTCATACACAATGATAGGCAGGGAAGTCGTGGAGTGCTACACACTAAACTGAGTTTACGGGATTCTAAAGGCACTCTCTGGTGGCTGAGATGACCTGGCGAGAGCCTCCACGACTCCTGCGATCTTGGGCAAAGATAGTGACTCATCTGGGGGAACCAGGATAAAGATGGCATAGAATGTTCAACAAGCTTTGATCTATGCTGGAGGGCAAGAAGTTGGCTGTGAGGAAATGCAAGACAAGAAGAATGTATCCTAAGTAAATGCAGCTGGGGGTGCAATAAAACGGTGTGGAGCACATCCTCGCTTCCAATGCTCCATGCAGTGATCTCAAGACCACATGGGTACAGAAGGTCAGGTGGTCGACCTTATTCTTCTACAATGTAAAATCAAAGGAAATTTTTAAGGAGAGCGGTGCATGATATTTTAGCATGGAGTTGGGGGGTTTTTGGTAGGTTTTAGCATTTTTTAAGTTAGTATATATATATTTTTAATAGAATTACTTGAGTTGAAAAAAGGGTAACATGCCAAAAGAAAAACTTGGTTGCTTTTCTGTGTTTTTATTTTAAATACAAACCTTTTATTTAGCGTGCAAGGATATTCTATTATTGAGCAATTAAATAAAAATAAGGATTTCAGAAAATGCTCATATATAATATAATTCATATATAATATATTCATATATATTATATATTATTGGAATTGCATCATATTTTATTATATATAGAAATATCATTTTGAAGGGAATTTCAAGGTAAATTGAGATGATGATAGCGCTGCCTACTTTAGGCTATTTCTGCCCAAAATTATTATTAATTGTAGGGGGTTGAATGACCCACAATTTTTAAACAAGTTAAACTCACCAACTAAGGCACATTTTTTGACACCTTTTGGAAGGCCCAGAAATTGAACCCTATTGCAGGCATTTAAAGTTGAAAGTATTACATGACAATATTGGGGAATAGTTGATCTTTAATATGCACAAGACATTCAATTATAACAAATACAAGCCGCTGTTCTCTTCCTTAACAGGAAGAGCTTGGTTACATTGAAAGAAGGTGTGTGAGGGGAGATATGATTCAGCTTTTTAAAATCTTTTCTGGGATGGATAAATTGGATTTCAGCAAGTTATTTGAGTTAGAAGGTAGTAATAGAACTAGAGGCCACCACTTAGAGATTGAAAAACAGAGGTGCAGACTGGATGTTAGAAAATATTTTTTCACTAACAGAGTGGTGGATTATTGGAATAGTTTGCCACCTGAGACTAAACAGCCCAATGAATGTTTTCAAGCGCAGATTAGATGATTATATGCGGATGGAGGGTTAATTTCTTACTTTTTGGTATGTGGATGTTTCTTGACTCATTCCTGTGGATGAAGTTTCTTTTTATTGTATATTTTGGGGGACTTTGATTTTGTTTTTGACAGACTCCTATGGAGGCTTTAAATTATATATTGTAGATGCATGGTTGGACATTCCTATGGATTGTTAAATTGTATATTGTAGATGTATGATCTGACAAAATCCTATGGATGCATTATGTGGGTGGGATTTGATGGATACGGATGACCTTTGATAGGCCCTTGTGGCTTTTGTCATCCGTGAAATTATGTTATGTTATGTTATGTTACACAGGTACCCCTGCAGGGGTGTGGCCTACGGACTTATTTGCTATTCTTAACTGCCTTTTTTAATCCCCTTTATAGACTCTTTATTTTAACACCACCACCTTCTTCTTCTTTTCTTCTTCTTCTTCTTCGGTTTGTGTCCTACAGCCTATCATGATTCTTTTTTCTTTTCCCCAGCTAAATTTGCTATAATAATTTCCATGCCAAAATTTTAATAAATTTTCTGAACTTCACCATTTGTAATTCTTTTAGTTTTAAAAAGTCACAAAAATTTGATACTTATATTTATTTCTGAACTTTAACATTTTATTTTTTATATATTATAAAGGAATTATTAGAAATAACTTTGATAAAGAAATTAAATCTACTTAGGTGACAACCGAACTAAAAGAAAAAATCTTATTCAAACCTTCAAAAAATCTTGTTCTTAAAATATAGGGTTATGGATGATGGCAGTTATTGATCGGCATTCTTATGATCCTTTTCCTGATTCATCATTCTTCTGTTATTTAGTGCTATTTAATCAGTGTTGTTGCATTGTGATCTTAGCGCTTTTTAATATATTTCATTGTGTGAACTATAATTACCGCATAGTATTTAATGCTTTTCAATTAGTTAGCGCTGTGCTCATCATTCGCTGGTAATCTTGCTTGCAAGTACCAAATTTTATTTGTAACTCATTACTCATTTCGGCTTCAATATTAACTTCCTTCTCACTCCATTGATTCATTTGTTGTCACGTGCTGCTCTTTGTCTTCCTTCCTGGCTAACCCTCCCTCACTCCAACGCCTCACATCTCTCACTTAACTCTTTAAATCGTCTTTTGCCAGTTACATAAGTGAAGATAAGGGGGGGGCTGGTATCCCCAAAACACACCCGACTAGGAGAGGGCCAAGACTTTCAACATCCTTTAGGAACCTCTTTCACCCTACCATTCTTCCTTTACCCAACACCTCCCAATCCCCCCCCCTTCCTCCTGTGCTCATCAGCAGGCACTGTCGGCGGCTCTTCTGAACATTAGAAGCCTGACCAATAAGTTAGAGTATGTCCATTACCTTGTTGTTCGCACTGGGGTTTCCTTTCTTGGCCTTACAGAAACCTGGCTCAAGTCTTATTCTGATTCATGCACTGCCCTTACAACCCTTCTGGGTCATTCTTTCCAGCATGTTCCTCGGAACCACCATGGAGGGGGAGTTGCACTGATTTCCAACTCATCCTTCTCCCCTACCCCCCTCTAGCCTCATTTGAGGCTCTCATTGCTGTCTCACGTGATGTGCCCGCTCTGACTATTGTGGTCCTTTACCACCAGCTCGTCTCCAGCATTATTTCTCGGGTAGTTCAGTAACCTACTCTCTTACCTATTCTCTACTGGTTCTCTCCTTATTCTCAGGCACTTCAATCTTCCTAGCCACAATGAGACTTTTAGTGCATTCATTAACATCATCGACCTCTTCTCTCTTACACAACATGTCATCCCCCACAAACATACATGGTAATACCATAGGTGGGCGCAGTAACGGAAAAATGTATCACAATAACCGATAAATTGATAACAATAACCTTATCGGCAATAATCGATAACTGGCGATAAATTTATTGCCCGATAAGGCGATAACCTATAAATCCAAAATTATAATACAATATTGATTATTGACTATATATAGCATTATTTTATAATACAATAGTAAGAATATTTTAATACTGTTTCTTAGTTTCTTACCTGGTGAGGCTCTCCTTCATCTCCTGATAGGTTTTGAGGATCCTCCTCCCAGCTTGGACCTACCTATTTCTGCCTCCAAGGCACTTGCAGCTCGCCCCTGTGCTAAACTGGAACCAAAAACTGAAATTATCAATTATCGCTAGTTTGGAACCAAAAGTATCAGCGATACCGATGAATCGCTAATGCGGAAAAAAATATATAGGATAACCGATTACCTGATATCATTAGCGCAATAATGCTCACCTATGTGTAATACTCTGGACTTAGTCATCTTGAACCCCTTGGTTCACCATGGAACTCCTTTGTTCAAGGAGGTCCCTACATGCTCATGAACAAGCCCTCCATAAAGCATGCTACTGTGGGCAGGACACGACCTCCCTCTCACTTGCCTATCACCTTGCTACTTCGACTATTTCTTCTAAATTAAAATCAGTGTGTGAGGTTCATTCACGCAAACTTTTGTCTGAGAGCAAGAATGACCCTCGGACCATCTTTCTTCTCCTCTCTCGTATTTCCTCACCTAGCCCCATGTCCTCCATCTCTCCCCCATCAACCCCTCTACTCTTTCTAAGTTTCTGATAAAGTAATTAACCTTTGCACCGTACTACCCCAGTTGTCTGAATAAGCCCATGCTGTTCTCCCCCACCATACTCCATTGCCGCTTAACATCATCATTCGGGCATCCTCTGAGGAAGTAACTTCCCTGATCTGACACTCTAACAAATCTGGATCCCCTAAAGACGTCTTTCCACCCAAACTCCTCCACCAAATTCTCCCTGCTGTCCTCCCACTGATTCTTCATCTCTTTAACACTTCACTTGCTACAGGAGTGGTTCCCTCTTCCTTCAAACATGCCTTATTTCGTCTAATCCTTAAAAAACACATCTTAACCCCTCTGAACCATCTACCTATTGACCTATCTCACAGCTTCCATTCTTCTCTAAGATCCTCGAGAGAGAGTGGTTTTCTCTTGCCTTAATGACCATATTTCTAACACAAATATCAATGAAATGTACCAATCAGGGTTCAAAGAGAAGCACTCTGCTGAAACTGCTCTTCTTAATGTTCCAGACAGTTTATGTAGAGCAGCCAATAGGGGTTGTACATCCATTCTAGTCCTCTCTTCTGCTTTTGACACCATCTACCACACTGTCCTCCTTGATCATCTTCACACTTTCTTGGGTTCTCGGGCACTGCCCTTGATTGGTTCCGCTCATACCTCTCCTCCTGCACTCGATATCCAATCCTCCAAGCCTGCGCCTATTTATTTTGGAGTGCCTCAGGGCTCAGTCCTTAGTCCCCTCCTCTTTCGCATCTACTTACTTCCTCTTGACTACCTTCTTTGCAATTTGGGCCTGTTCTTTCACCTCTATGCCGATGACATTCAGATATACCTTTTCTCATCCCCTGTGTCCTCCTCTCAATCAATTATCAAGCTCCTTTCAGCCTATGCCTTCATAAATGAATGGCTGTCTGCCAACTTTCTCAAACTTAACCACGATAAAACTAAAGTTCTCCTTGTTGGTACCACTTTGATGGTGGAGAAATCTAAAGCTCTCTTCCCCTCCCTTAACCTTGGGGAAACCAATGTCTGATACTGTCAGTAATCTTGGTGTTATTTTTGACAAGCAACTCTCATTTAAACTGCACATCCATCGTACGAGGGGCGGTCAATAAGTTTGGGGAAGCGGTAGGGCAAAACAGAGGAAAGGGAATGGCTGTTTGTGGGGGGTGTTAGGACAAGTTATGACAAGTAAGGACCTGCAGCCACACGCTCTTGCCTCATCTATTTAAAAAGCAGTAGCTGATCGTAGATCATCAGTCACAAATTTTTCAACAATGGAGAAGGTTGAGTACTGCACAGTGATCAAATTTTTGACCAAGGAAGGCAAGAATGCAAAAGAGATGCATGAATGCATGGTTGCAGTATACACCGACACCACCCCTTCCTATGCAACCATTGCTAGCTGGAATAGGGAGTTCCACCATGGTCGTGAGTCCCTTGAAGATGACCCCCATCAGACGTGACCAATGAGGACAATGTGGCCTGTGTGGAGAGGATGATACTCAAAAACCGACGGGTGAGAGTTGAAGAAATCAAGCGAGAACTTGGAATATCATATGCAAGTGTTATCAACATCATCCACAACAATTTGGCCATGACCAAGGTCTCTGCCCATTGGGTCCCTAGAAACCTCACGCCCCATGATCGACTTCAACGTCGTCAAAGTCCACAAGGCCAGAGTTACACAAGCTGCCTTGCATGAGTGCGGATTCAAGGAGCTCAACCATCTCCCCTACAGTCCAGATCTGGTCCCTAGCGACTACTTTTTATTCTACCAGCTCAAGGCTGCACTGTGTGGACGCCAGTTTGAGGATGATGAAGATCTCCAGCTCGCTGTCCAGGAGTGGATTGAACAGCAGTCGGGAGATTTCTGGTTGTCGGGAATTCAAAGCTTCAGGGATAAGTGGTGCAAGTGCATTGAAGTTGAGGGTAATCATATTGAAAAATTTATAAAACACTTTTCCTCATATCTCATTTCCTTATATCCAAATTGCAAAACTTATTGACTGCCCCTTGTATCTGTAAGTCTTCCCTCAGTTTCCTCTACAACTTCTCATGTGTTCGATCCCATTTTGATCGAGGAAGCCTTGAGACTGCTATTCATGCCTTCGTCACTTCGCACCATTTAACTAGTTCAAAACTATGCTACCCGGCTCCTCCTTCGGTGCCTCTGTTACAGGAGCTACACTGTTTACCTATTCGCTTCTGTACCCTCTAGAAAATTCTTCTCATCACCTACAAGGCCCTAAACCTTGAGGCTCCACCTTATCTATCGTGTGCCTTCTCCCATCATCAAACTCCTCGGGCACTCCAGTCTAACACCTCACTCCCATCCTGAACACTCCTCATTCTCTCCTCTGCTCAAAGGGTGACTGTTCCTACTCAGTTTGTGCTGCTAAACTCTGGAATGCTCTTCCCGCCAAAGTCCGATCCTCTCCCTCCCTTGCTACTTTTAAACGTCTCCTGAAGACTCATCTCTTCAGAATTGCCATCTCTCCCCTGTAAACTTTCTCTACACTCGCTATACAACCTGCGCTCTGGGAGGGCTAACATCCCTGAAGGGCGCATTATAAATACCTATTATTATTATTATTATTTATTGCACATCTTCTCCAATTAAGACTCATTTTGATTTTTTCTTTCTTTTTTTACTTTTTTTAGTAATAATGACAGAGGACATAAATGTTGTTACATCTATAAATGAAGGATAATTAGAAACTACCAAAGGTTGCTACTTTTATCTCTCTTTAAACTAAACAAAATGAAAAAAAATACCATATTTCTTTTCTAAGTAGGCAATTAGTTTAACATAGAGGTCAAGCAACTTTAATTACTTATTTAGGCCCTTTCCTCATTATAAAAAATAATCTCTAAGAATATAGGAAACATTGTCTGGGAACTGGCGTAGTAGTCAGTTCTGGCAAGCACCCTCCACAAGGGCCACTCACTCACACAATGAGGCACCCATTAGATTAGGAGGGGTTTTAAGAAGATGTGACTACTCAATTTTCTTTATTTAAAAAAAATATATATATATATATATATATATCCCCACCACCCAATACAATCACATAGAAAATATATATATATTTGTATATATACAAAGTAAACAAGAAAACTCTAGAAAATGACTAAAATAAGAATATTAAGAACATACAAGATAAATAAATTTGGACTTAGAAAAAGGTAATATTTACAAAGGTCTACACACACAACCTCGCTACCCTACTCAATTGCAGTTTTGGTACAACCACAACTAACTTGCTAATTCTACTAGGTGAGTGGTCTTTTTTTTTGTGTAGTTAGGCTGAGTCCTATCGCTCTCCTTGATTATGGAGCAAGTAGGGGTGGGGGGCTGGTGTCTAGCATTGATCCGTCTCATCCTTGCTCATGATGGACCAGGGAAAGGGATGGATGTGATCCCCAAATTGCTCCACACATGAAGGTCTCCCAGTTCCACACTACCCTGATTCCTTCTTCACTTTGAAATGAGAGCAGCGGTACCTTAGGAGCTGGATAAAAGGGCAAAGAGTTACTCTCTGCTCACTCCTTGATGGTGTTACATATCCACCCCCTCACTCATATACATACACACCACCCACAAACATTTCTGGTTCATACATATACACACCTGGATTTCATGTCCAGCTCTGCTTTTCTTCGTGCACTGGACATCAAATGTTCAAGGTCTTTTTTTTCACTTCACTCACAACCCAATTTTCATCTTGGCGGTTCCCTTTCTTTTCTCATCCTGCAGATGTCCTTGACATTATTAAGTACATTTCTTTTTGTGACTGGATTGGCCCACTTAACTGCATTGGTTAGATAATTAACTAGAACATTTTCTTCACCATCAGTTAGAAGAGATTTTGGTCCAGGTTTAGAGCTCATTCCATGGTATCCAGAGAGTTCGTGCCTAAGGGTTACTTCAGGGATGTCATATTTCTTTGCAACCCCTCTTACTGACAGCCCCAAATCTAAGAAAAAGTAAAGTAATCATAAAATGAGTATACATACAGTAAGAATAAAAAGTTGTACTAGTACTAGGTTAATATGCAAATATATAGCTTTGTTCTAATAAATAAATGAAATAATTATGTAAATATAAAAGTTGAATTAAAGTAAACATTCTCACATTTTAATGTCTTCAAAGGCTTTTATCATGACATCTTCTGAATAACGCCTCATGTTTCTGTGGGGCCTTCTGCTTCTGTGGAGCCTTCTCAGGCAGATTCATCTTCCTGTTTTTACTTGACATTATATCTTACTTCATATATATAAATCTCTTATGCTAGATTAGGTAATTCCTGAAAAAAAAGAAGAATGTAACTTCAATATGATTACCTATACAGCCTTGGCTAAAATTATGGGGCACGTATGAAAAAATAGAGAATACAAATGAAACTCATTCACATAATAATTGAAAATAATATAATAAACAGTTGAGTATATCCGATCTATAATTAGGATTTTATGTTTTCCTTTTGCTTTTATAATCGCTTTAATGCATTTTTGCATACTGTGCACAAGTGGTTGGGGCAAGCTTCTACTATTCAATGCAAGATACTAATGTTTATTACTATTTTTTCAGTGATTATCTTATTGTTGACTTACAAGTGGTAATTTTTTGTTCAAAATTTCTCCAAAGAAACAGATTCCTGAAGTTCAAATCATTGCATTGTCCAAAGAGGGATTATCCCAAGTCAAAATTGCAAGAAAATTGAAATGCTTGAAAAATGGTGTCCAAACAAACATTAAAGGTACAGTGAGACCAATTCTTTCAAAAACTGTGATGATCAAGGTCACAAAAGGTGTACAACTCTGAGGGAAGAGAGATTGCTGAAAAGGACATCTCTGGCCGATAGGAAAAAACCCCTTCTGATGTAACTGCTGAGTTTCGGGCAGCAACAAAGAGATATCAAGACACACAGTGAGAAGGTTATTAGAAGCTAGGCTCAAAGGATGTAAGGCTAGAAAGAAACTGTGGCTGTCTCAGGTGAACAAGAAGAAGCGATTGTCTTGGGCAAAAGAGCATGAAGATTGGATTGATGATGATTGGGCTAAAGTTGTTTGGTCTGATGAAAGTAACTTTGAGGTAGGTTCTCCACATTAGTTTCCACCGATATATTACACTTGTACACATTTTTATTGGATACCAAAAATGATCAGTAAAATTTTCTCCTCAGATCTTTGAAACACCTGGAGCTGCCTGGAACTGTTTATGTTTGTCAAAGAGTTGGGGAAGCTTATGACCGAGATGTGTTGACAGTCAAATTTAGAGGTGGCAGTGTAATGGTTGGGGGCTGCATGTCATCTTCAAGTCCAGGATTGTTGTTCTCTTGTGAGGGAAGAATGAATTCCAACACTTACACCAGCATGTTAGACCAGGTTTATCAACCTTCCTTAGGTAGAATTTTCAATGATGACATACCAAATGGTGTAATCTTCCAACAAGACAATGCTCCATGCCATACATATAGAGTCTCAAAGGGTTGGTTTGAATAGAAAGGGGTGACATTGATGGAATGCCTCCCCTCAATCTCCAGGCCTCAACCCCACTGAACATTTGTGATCATACTTGGGTACAAGAGAGAGGGTGCACAAATGTTCCTCAAAAAGTGAATTAACAGCTAAAATTCATGAAGAGGAGCAGAAAATTGAGACAACTACCTGTGCAGTCTCAACTTATAATTTGCTTTCATCTTTACCACCCTCTCTTCAAACCTACTCCAGTACATTTCTCCTCTCAGTACCTCTAATGTTATATAGGAATTGGCTCCTAGTGCTATTCTTGCCACTTTGCTTTGGATCTTTTCCATTCTCTCCAATTCTGCCTTTGTCACTTTACAGACTTCATACCCATACAGGCTTCTTCTTGGGACTGCTATCCCCTTCCACAGTTCTCTCATCATTTTAAACTTATTTGCTTGCTTAGTTGCCATGTTCCTCAGCATGCCAGTCATTTTTAGCATATTTACTTCATTTTGTCTCTTATGCTTCTCAAAAATATCCTTTTGGTTGCAGACTGTCATACCCAAGTATCTATACTCATTTACCACTTCTAGGATGTCATTTCCTAGGGTCCATCCTCTGTTTCTTCCTTCTCCAAATATCCATATTTTGCACTTTCCTCTACTAAATTTACTCTCCATTCTTCCCCATAATGGTACACCACATTTAAAAGTCTCTGCTGTTTGACTAACCAGAATTATGTCATCCACAAATCCCAGGGTTGTCAATAGGCATTCTCCAACCATGACTCCTTGACCTTCCCTCTTTACTCTCCCCAAAAGTTCTTCAATGAAGAAGCTGAACAAGCTAGGAGACATTGTACACCCTTGTCTGGCCCTGATGTCATTCACCATCCAACCTGTTTCTATACCTTTCAGATTAAGTTTGACGTTATTATTCTCATATAGTTTTTGTATCACATTTAGAATATTTCCATCCATCTCCAAGTCTCTTTAGTCTTGTAAGCAATTTTGTTCTCTCAACTCAATCAAAGGCTTTATTGATATATATTGAGAAAGCAGACATATAGCACACTCCCTTGCTTCCTTACCCTCTCTATTAAATTCCATAGAATATACAAATTGCCTATGGCTCTTCTTCCAGTCCTAAATCCACTTTGCTCATCGCCAAGTATCGTTTCACATTCATCCCACTCCTTCAGCTTCTTTGTCATGATGCTGCCAAGCATCTTTCCTATTACACTTATTATGGCTACTTACCTGTAGCTATCTACCAGTTTTTTGTCTTTATTACCACCTTTGTGCAACAAATTAATCCTACTTTTCTGCCTAGTCTCAGGCACCTAACCATTCACTAGCATATCATTAAATAAGATTGTCAGTAATTATTTCATCCTTTCTCCTCCATATTTTAGAAATTCACCAACTATCCTTTCTTCATCCATTGACCTAGGATTTTTTAATCCTTTCTATCCATACTTTATGCCCTCCCTGTTGATTCCTATACATTCATCCTCCAATTCCTGTACAGCATACTAAAGTTCTTTATTAGCTCCAAATTCTTTCAATCCCTCCCTTACTCAAATGATTTTTCCCAATATTATTCAATTTACATCTTTATTTTTTCCTCATCCTCACTTTCTCCTTTTAGTGTCTTCATTGTCTACTTTGATCTGGCAATAAGCAAATATCATGGCAGGCAAAGTGAAATATGTGGAAAGTGCAAAAAAGTGGTAAAGGATGTCATTTTCTAGGGTCCATTCCATGCATTGTGGATGTGTGAAACTCTTGGTGGAAGATTTTAAAATACTTCAAAGACCCAACAGTAAGATGCAATGGTATTGCCCAGCATGCCAAAAACTCACTATTTGAGCTAACTAAACGCAACAAGCAATTGAAGCTTGAAAATGAGGAACTTAAAAGTGAAAACAGAGACCTTAAAAACTCAAAAAGATGGACATAAAGATAGATAAGCTTAAAGAGTATATTAAGGATGAAATACAAAATGCCAGAATGGGAGGAACAGATAAGAACAATTTAGTTGAAGAGATAGAGGAGAAAGTGGCAGAGCATCTTAGAGAAGAGAATGAAAGAAAGTTGAAGAAAAACAATCGTTATATACAAAGTGGAAGAACCTAACAACCAGGATGATACAGAAAGTATGATGGTGGATAAGAAGGTATGGGAGAAGGTATTTTGAGATATCCTAAAAATTGAAGATGCAAGCATCAAACAAGTCACAAGACTCAGAAGAGTGAGATGAGGAGATGGTAGACCAAGACCTTTTTTGGTAAAGTTGATAAATGCTGTTGAGAAGTGTTGTAGTATAGTAAGGACCGAGTGATGGAAGAGTTTGTACGTATGGGTTGTTTACATACTACCAAAAAAAAACTGTGATTAACATTATATCTCTCTAAGAGTGCTATATATGTTTGATTATTATTATCTTGATTTTTACTGATTTAAACTTGGAGGGTTCCTTATGCCATAATTAGCGTTTCAAGGATAGATAAAAAAAAATTGTTAAAACAAACTAAAACTTTAATTAAAACAAAAAAAAATAAAGATGCACCAAAGAAATACTACATATTAAATACACAGAAATGACTTCAATAATTTTTAAGTAAGGCTTTCTAAATTGATCTCTCGAAGTTATAGTGACAGTTGACCCACCGCTCACTTCAATATAAAAAAATTGCTAGAGGCCTTTACCTGCCAGATACTGGAGTTTAAATACCTTTGTCTCTCTTGCGACGGGTTTGAGTCTGACCTTGAACTCAATGAGCTACGTAACCTCAGGAATCTTGTTGTTTTGTGATGCGTGCCTCGGTCAGATGGTTGGCGTGAACGGAATAGCTTTTAAAGCCACAGAGGACTTTGGTGAGTGTGGCAGATGGGGAAAGCCACTGGCCTTTGGCAGGAAATGATATCATTACCGGATTGTGAAAGAATGTTCCTTTCTCTTCTTCAGATTACTCTGAGGAATAATTCACACTGGCTAGTGATGAGCCAGGCGGGAATCTTTTGACTCAGGGGAGTGCTGGGGGGAGTTCACTAGGGGGTCTTCCTCAAGGGTGAGGACTATCTCTGTTCTTTGGGCTGCACCAGGATAGGAAGGGGAGGGGGTTCTTCTCTGACAAGAGTAAGTTGAACTTGATTCTTTAATCAAGTTAACTTAAAGTTCGGTGTGACTACCAGGAACTAGCTTGAGGATGAGCTTCTGCTTCTTAGTTCTAGTATTCCTCAAGGGCGAGGCCTATCTCGATGCTTTGTGATACACCAGGATAGAGGGGGGGGGGGGCTCTGACGAGAGTAAGTTGAACTTGAAGCTTAAATCAAGTTAACTTAAAGTTTGGTGTGACCACCGGGAACTAGCTCGAGGATGAGCTTCTTCTTAGCTCCAGTGTTCTGCAAGGGCGAGACCTATCTTGGTGCTTTGGGATACACCAGGATAGAGGGAAGGGGGGGGGGGTTCTCTGATGAAAGTAAGTTGAATTTGATCAAGTTAACTTAAAGTTTGATATCATTAACAGGAACTAGGTCGAGGGTGAGCTGCTTCTTAGTCCCTTCTCTTGGTAGCCCGGGCCTCTTGCCAGGAACTTTGTAGCCTGCTGACTCCTAGCCTCCTACCCCTACCCCACTGGGGTAGGGGTAGGAGGGTCCTGAGGAACTTTTGGGAACCCTGAGGAACCTTGAGGGAGATGCGTCTCCAATTTCACACTTGCGGTGAAATTGAATAATCTCTCTTAAGGAAAATCTTGCAGTTTTAACCTTTCAGCTTCTTTTCAAGACAAGGGGCGAAAGAGAGATGATTAGGAGTTTGGGTTGGTCGCCTACACTGCCCAGATATTGTGGTTAGCGACCAGAGGCTCAACTGAGAGAGGAGGGAGAGTATCGATTCCCTTACAAGAAGTACTATAATAATGTATTATAATAGCGCCTGACCTAACAAAGAAACAGCAAGAAGAGGATAAAATTTTGAGGGTAGGGTTTTGAAAAGTTTCTCAGTATGGCTGTTGCTTTGGATGAAGTGAATATGCCTTTTGATGTAAGCAGTGTGTGATTTTTGTGGTGTTGAATGAAGAGCAAATGTATCTGAATGCCCGGTGTGTTATGTGACTAGTGCAAATGTGGCTTTGGTAGAGGAAGTGAGTCAGTTGCATGATGAATGCAAGAGATTAAGTGAGTTGGTGCATGAAGTGAAAAGGGATGCGTGTGTACACATGAAGAATGTGGGTGAGACCAGGAGGGTGGAAGATAGGCCTAGACTAGGGACTGGAGAGAAAGAAGTAACTGATGTGAGTGAAGATGAATGGTGGGTGAATATGGATAGAATAGATAGGTTAGAACAGCTTAGATGAGTGAGTAAGAGGGACATGCAACCTGTTATGTCAACTAACAGATTAGATGCCCTGAGAGAGGAAGAGATTGAAAGTGATTTGTCTGATGTGGTTGTGGCAGAAAGTGAAATAAGTGGTAGTTTGAATAAGAACAGGAGGGAGGGTAATGCTTGGCCTAGTGGAACTAGAAGGATGACTGAGGTGCTTGTGATGGGTGACTATCAGATTAGATATTTAGATAGGAAGTTGAGTGTGAGCAAATGGAAGGGAGTGAGAGTTTGTTTGCCAAGTGCTGGTGTAAATGATGTGTCTGAGAGATATGATAGTTGTGTGTATGGGTGTGAGAGGGATGCAGTTGTGATTATGCATGTGGGAGTAAATGATGTAAAGAAGGTGGGTTCATGTGAGTTATGAGAGAGGTACAAAAGATTAGTTGAAAGGTGTTGTTTCAGGTGTGCTTCCGAGATTGGATGTGGGGATGGAATGGTTGTCTCGTGCAATTGGACTGAATGAGGATGTGAAAAGCCTGTGTGAGGAGTCAGGATTAGTGTTGGTAGATGTTTGGAATGGGTTTTATGGGAATAAAGCATTGTATGTATTGGATGGACTCCATTTAAGCTGGGATGGGGTTGACATGTTGTGGCAGGAGTTAGATAGAGTTGTTGGGTCTTTGCAGGCAGGAAACTAGTTACTAATAGTGGTCAGGAAAATATAAGAGTAAAGGGTGGGTCAGGGAAAGGAAAGGGATGCAGAAGAGAGAGAGCAGAAAGTATACATTCTAAATGAGGTGCTTCAAGGATAGGATGGCTGAGTTGTCTTTATACCAATGCTCATAGTCTTAGAAATAAGAAAGATGAGTTATTTAGTTATATTATTGATGAAGATATAGATATAATATGTGTAATAGAATCATGGGTTAATGAAAATAAATTTAATGACAATGTGAGTGAATTTGAACTAGAGGGTTATGATATATACATTAGTCAAAGGAGAGTATCGTGGTATGACCAGGTGTATGTAGTAATACCCCCACTGGCCTACTGGCTGACCGAAATTGAGTCTCCACCTAGGAATGGTTCTAAGAGTGCTTTAAATACACGGTTATTAGGCCAAGGAGTATTAAAACATGGCTGCAAAAATATACTTGAATACAGCTAAAGATTACATATACATATAGGGCAAGTTAAATGGAAATGCAATTAAATATTGATGGTTCACTGCTGAGATGATTAATACTATCGATTAAGTTTGAACCGAGGGATAATTAATTAAGAAATCGTCCTACAATTATGGAAGTTCTAGAGCAAAGGGGATCCTTGAGGTTCGATGCGGTAAAGGTGGGAGGAGGTAAACTTGTGGGCGTCTCATGAGACACTCAATCCAACTTCAGTTTCCTGAAGTTGGAGGGACCTTTTATCCTTAAGAGGCAAACAGAGGGTGCTTCAGGGATGTCTTTTTCGATCCTTAAAATCTGAAGATGTGGTGAGAAGTGTTGAAGGATGCCTAACTATCTCCATGAACAACACTGAGTGACAACTAGCTCTTCCTTGGCTCTTCAACAATCACTCAATTCTTCTCTGGACAAGAATGTAGTCGATTTCCTCTCAACTAATGAAGATGTTACGGCTAACGTACTGGAAGGCATCTTCAGACACAATCTGCCTATGAACTTCAAAGTGTTGAATATATACTCTGAAATTATCTAGACGGGGAGAGAGATTCATCACGAACAGTCTTCCTTAGTTGCCTTGGGTTATGATAAGGTTCCATAGTGCGAAGTCGCGATGCCTCCTTAATAGTCTTTCTAATTTTCAGAGTATATAGGGCAGGCAGATTTAGAGTGGTTAAAGGTGAACTTGGGAAGTCAGGAGGTGGGGGGGATTCCTTCTCTCTCTCCTTATTCTTCCACAGTGAGAGTTGATTATTTATAACAGAAATGGCATTTCTTCAAATCTAAATAATTCTATAAAGCAAGGAGAGGTTGAGGCATTGTGGAAAAATATTATGGTCAGTAAAGTAAAAATAGATAATAAATACACTTGGGAGACTTTTACATACTACCCGGACAGACTGATTGTATTGATGAGCTAATGATAGGGAAAAATAAGTAAAGGATGTGAATTAGATAGTTATTCATGGTGACTATAATTTAAATTCTGTGGACTGGGAAAATATGATAGGAAGGGATAGAGAAAGTTGTAAATTTATAGAATGCTTTGAGGATAATTTTTTAACTCAATTTGTTAATAAGCCAACAAGGGGTGCCAATATATTAGATCTGGTTGTTTCAAATGATGATCACTTGGTTGAAGAATTGAATGTCGGGGAAGCATTGGGAAATAGTGATCATCAGATGGTTCGTTTTAACTTGGGAATAGTGAAAGGTAGAACATCAACAAACTCCACAAAAACTCCAAATTTTTATAGGGGAGATTATGATAAATTACGAAACTTGCTAAATCAGATTAGGTAGGATATAGAATTCAGGGGGAAGAATAATTATGTGATGTGTGACACTTTTAAGACTATACTAAACATAGTCCAGGAGCAGTGTATTCCAATGAAGGTTATTAGGAAGAAATGTAGGAAGCCATTGTGGTGGAATCACAAGATAGCTAGGAAAATTTCTGAGAAGAAAAGGGCATACCAGAGATTACAGAGCGAAAGTACTTTTGAAAATTTAAATCATTATAGGTTTACCAAAAATGAGCTAAATAAGATTATTAAGAAGAGCAAAAAGGGCAGCAGAAATTAATTTAGCTCAAAATAATAATAAAGATCCAAGAAAATTCTTTAGCTATTATAAAATTAATAACAAATCTAACAGTGAACAGGGAAATAATTAAAGGACTTATATTGGAGTTAAATTCTAGTAAGTTATCTGGCCTAGACAACATTCATTCTAGGTTACTCAAAGAAGGGGTAGATAGTATTGCAGTAGCTCTTGAGAAGTTATATACTAGATCACTAGAGATTGGAGAAATACCTAATGATTGGAAATTAGCAAATGTAATGCCAATTTTTAAAATGGGAAGTAAAGAGGACCCAAATAACTTTAGGCTGGTAAGCTTAACTTCTATCATTTGTAAAATCCTTGAGAAGATAGTTAAGAAGGGGATTTCTGACCATCTAGAGTATGGTAAGCTAATAAATGATGCTTAGCATGGGTTTAAAAGAGGTAGATCATGTTTAACAAATTTACTGGATTTTATGGATTATGTTACTAAACAATTAGATAGGGGAGAGAATGTTGATGTAATTTACTTAGATTTTAGCAAAGCTTTTGATAAGGTTCCACATAGGAGACTAGTTCACAAATTAAAAATGCATGGGATATGTGGTAAAGTTTTGAATTGGATAGCTGAATGAGTGAAAGACAGGAAACAGAAAGTTGTGCTGAATGGGGGTGAAGTCACAGTAGAGGGACATTATCAGTGGCGTACCTCAGGGATCCTTTCTAGGACCCTTATTATTCATAGTTTCTATAAATAATCTTGGGGAGGCTGTAAATAGCAAAGTGTCAATTTTTGCTGATGACACTAAATTGGCAGCTGTAGTCAGAGAAATTGAGGGTAGCTTTAAAGTGCAGAGAGACTTAAATAAGTTATTAACTTGGGCTCAGAAGTGGCAGATAACTTTTAACCTTAAAAAATGCAAAGTTCTTAACATGGTAAGGGATAATAGGGAATTTAGCTATGAAATGGATGGGCATTGGCTGAATTCAGGTGAGGATGATAAGGACTTAGGTGATGTAGTAGATAGGTCACTGAAGTTTTCAAAGCAGTGTATTGAGGCAAAAATAGAGCAAATAGGGTGGGTGCTAGGATATATTAAGCAGAATGTTAGCTACAGAGTAAAAAGGTTATCCTTAAACTCTACAACTCGTATGTTAGGCCACATTTAGAGTACTATATCTAAGCATGGTCAACACATTTTAGACATGATATCAACCTGGTTTAGTCAGTGCAAAAGAGGGCAACAAAAATAATACCTTCCCTGAAGCACCTTGAATATGAAGATAGACTGAGGGTAGGGTACTAAATATATTCTCATTTGAGAAAAGATGTGTGAGGAGATATGATTGAGCTTTTTAAAATCTGTTCTGGGATGGATAAGTTGAATTTTAGCAAGTTATTTGAGTTGGAAGGTAGTAATAGGACTAGGGGTCACCACAAAAAAATTAAAAAACAGAGGTACAGGTTGGATGTTAGAAAATATTTTTTTACCAATAGACTGGTAGATTACTTGAATAGTTTGCCATTTGAGACGGTAGACAGTCCAAACTTGAATGTTTTCCAATGCAGATTAGATAAAAATATGGGAAGAGAGGATTAACTTTGGGGGGTATTCTGGACTCATTCCTGAAGATGGTTTTTTATTATTGTATATTATGATTAATTTGGATTTTGAAAGGTCTTGATGATTGTTTTTTTTAATTCAAAAGGGATCCTCTGGCGACTGCCTACTTGGGCATTAGTCGTCGTATTCAACATTGCCTAAAATTAAGCATCTTTAAAAAAGATACTAAGAAAAATAAAAAAACATCAATAAAAATAAAACAAAGAAAAAAGGTAATAAGCATGAAGCAAGCTCCAGCGATGGGGGAAGGTTCACCTCCTCCTGGCAAAGGTACATGCGACCTACTAAAATAAGAAAAAACAACTATTTAAATAAAGGGGAGAGGGCTGACCTCCTCCAAAAAGTCTAAAAGTCCACAGGTCGGTATGCACAAAACTGTCCCGACTGGGACATTCAACAAGAATGTGCCGAACAGTCTGGGAGACAACGGTCTTCACAGTAGGGCTCAGGTGAGCGCTCCATCATATAACGACGCGTCCCGCGAGTATGTCCAATTCAGGGAGATGACAGAAAGCAACCTGAAGCCTTCGCAGCATTGGGGGGTAGGTCCATGGGAACAGTCGCGGCGTAATGGCACGCAACTTTAAGTTCCTTTCGACCGTCTCCCATATTCTTTGCCAAGCAACCTGAAGAGCTGCCCATATTCCTGCCATATAGGCGTGTAAGGAAGAGCAAAACGCTGGTCCAGTCGCAGAGTCCTTGCAGACTCTTTGGTGCCCTCATCAGCACACTCATTCCTGGCAATTCCTATATGTCCAGGAACCCAGTGGAAGATAATCTCAACATCCATCCGGCTCACTAAAACCATGGCATCACGGATATCGCAAACCAGAGGGTGCGGAGATTCCAATGCCCCAAGAGCCCTCAGGGCGCTCTGTGATTTGCTATAAATCACGATCAAGTCTCCAAACCAGGCATGTGGCATAATATCCGGGACCAAGTCGTGTATTGCTATGGGGGAGGGGGCCATATTTATATTTTTCTTTTATCTATATCATTCATCTTGTTGATTTTCTGTATATGAATATATTTATTATTTCTTGATTGAAGATGCGCCTTGAAACATTGACTCCATTTATCTGACTTAATATTCTTGTAGGCTGAGATTCTTTCTTCTTTAAGTTGGCTGGGTAATTCTTGATCTTCTTTTCTTGATGTATCTTCCTTTTTTTTTAACGACGATGTGATGATTCTTTCCAATTCTGATGATGTGATGACTTCTTGATGCTTTTTGTCAATTTTAATAAGGTCTTGATGAGTTGAGAGGAGTTAGCCCTTGAAGTCGTTTTCTTTGAGTGCGGTTTTCTCTTGACTTGATTTCTTGAATTGTCCTTAAAGCGTTTTTCGTGGTCTCCATTTTCTTTGAGAATTTTCTTTGTAAAAATTGTGAACTTTGGGGTTCGATCTTGGGTCTTTTGAATCCCGAGGCTAGCACTCTACCATTATACTACGGCGAAGTCCGTTCTGACTTGGTGATTTAATGGGCTATTTATATTCTTGCTTTGGAAGGAAGTTTTCCTCTTATACATCTTCGTCGTACCCCTACATTGCCACCTATTCAGCCATGAAGATGACAGGTCTTGATGATGCTTTTTGTTTTTGACACATTCCTGCATATGGTTCTAATTGTAGATGCATGATCTGACACAATCTTATGCATGAATTTTGGGTAATTGTGTAGACGATGGCCGGATGCGATTATTTGGAGCGTCGGCTCATTGTTGGGTACAGCTCACCGCGGGGATAACACTGCGATGACCCTGAGTTTCAATCCTTTGGGGGGAGCTCTGGGGGCCACAGCCCCCCAGTATAAAAACGAAAATCGCCATAAAATTCTTCGATTTCATCTCTAAAAAAGTAACAACGAAAAGTAGCCCCCCCAAAAAATGAGGCCTAGGATCCGGCCATCTTCTTCACAATTACCGAATTTTGTGGGTGGGTTTTGACAGATGCGGATGACCATTGATAGGTCCTTGTGGCTTTTGTCATCCGTGAAATTATGTTATTAAATGGAGATGAAAAGTGCACAGGAGAAATAACTATAATTTTTGCTTCCAACTGCATAGAAATTTACCCTCATATCTTCATAGATTGTTAGTGCTGCCAATGCTTCTTCCATTTCATTTTCATTGGCCATCTTGCCTTGATGTTGAGTTTAGAGTTTGAGACGGGCGTTTCATTCACCCTGACGTGAACGATTGTCTTCAGGTATGATTTGCTTAGAGGCGGTCTTTGTTATTATTTGGGATTTGATAGCTTTGTTTGATGCCTTGTGTTGGTGCCAAATATATTTCTACAAGCCTCCTAAAAGAGATTCACAGTGACCCTCATTGTGCGAAAGAATTTTTGTTTGGTATTATTTTTGTTTCAGCCACTACGTTGCAGAAGGTTAGAGATAGAGTGTTGTTTAAACAGGGTGAATTTTTAGATATTTTATTAATAGTTTTTGTTGACATGTTGTATAAATCCAAGTTTTGTGAGAATAAATAAAACAGCATTGAGACAGACTGCAAGCACCAAAGTAGGTTATTTTTTCTAGCAATATTGTAGGTTATTTAAAGATTTAATGAGCTTGCACTAACAAATACAGGCGATAAACTAATCATAGGTCTAATAAAGTAGAAATTAGTTGAACATTTAAAGAATTCTGGAACAGAAAATGAACTACAAGCAGGATTAAAAAAAATAGATGTGACGATAATTAATGATACTTAAATACTTTATTGATAATAGCATAAAAAGAAAAGAATAGTTGTCATTACTGCCATTGATTTAGAGAAGACTTTGATGAGTTAACAGAGGAGAAATAATCAGAGCGATGATGAAATATAAATGTAATCTAGACATCATTGATATAATAGCTACACTTGTAGTGTTAGACTCACATTGTAGAAATATAGAGGCTCAACTGTTATTAGCAGGCCGAAAGTATAGGGGGGGTTCTGGTAGGAGGCTTCGGCGCAGAGGGTAATTCATTTGACCGCTGGCTTTGATATGAGATAGGCAGGGATTACCGAAGGTTTGATATTAGATAGGCTGGATTTAGCGAGGGCTTTTTCGTATGGGCGGTGAGAGAAAGGACTTCGAAAGGATGCAACAAAATATAACGTTATTCTTTAAATTGTCCTACTCAAACTGCACTAGCTTCCCCGGCTAGTAGAGTGGTTAGCGTGCTTCCCCAGAAATCGCGGGGTCGGCAGGTCGAATCTCCGTCCGGATTCTTTTTAAGCTGACACTATTTATTAAAAGAGGTTACCGACATGACTGGGCATCACGGTGGGGAGTTGGGGCTTGCCCTGGCTGCCATCCGCTTGAGAATAGCTTGATACGAGGACTAAAACTAGCAAACTTTAACTTTAAACAAAGCAAGCAAAACGTCTCGAGGTGTTCGAGGTCAGTAGGCAGGCTTCACCAGGCCTACAACAATACGGAGGGATAAGGAGGGAGTGATAGATTATCTGCATTTTTACTAATGACTTTGATGAATTCTCACTTTCCTTACAGTCTTCTAACTCCGACTGTCTTCTTAGTGTGAATTTCGTAGTATATTATACAGGGTTGCCAGACGCTTGAGAGAAAAAAAGGATAGGGTCACCGTGAAAAAGGGACAATCCACCCAGAAAAGGGACAGACGGGCATAATGAGATAATATACCGGATGTTTTAAAAAAAAATCGATATCGTTTGAGATGCAAATATCACAGAAAATACATAGTCAAGGCAAATATAGAAAAAAAATACCAAGGTATCAGGTCAGGTGAACGGGGTGACCATTTCAAAGCGGATTGTCTTCATCACTAGCACGCCCGATCCATCTACCTCGCAGATTGTCATTGAGATAAGCCAGCACAGTGAGCGTCGTAGCTTGATATGAGGACTAAAACTAGCAAACTTTGACTTTAAACGAAGAAAGCAAAACGTCTCGAGGTGTTCGCAGTAAGTGAGTAGGCTTCACCAGGCCTACAACAATACGGAGGGACAAGGAGGGAGTGATAGATTCTCTACATTTTTACTCCTGATTGTTGATGACTTCTCACTTTCCTGACAGTCAGCGTAAATTTCGTAGTATAGTATACAGGGTTGCCAGACGTTTGAGAGAAAAAAAAGACAGGATCACCGTGAAAAAGGGACAATCTATCCAGAAAAATAACAGGCGGGCATACAGAGATAATATACCGGGTGTTGAAAAAAAAAATCGATATCAATTAAGATGCAAATGAGACAGAAACTACATAATCAAGGCAAATAGAGAAAAAATCGCAAAGTATCAGGTCAGGTGAAAGTGGTGGCCATTTCAACAGCACATTGTCTTCATCACTAGCACGCCCGATCTATTCCCTCGCAGATTTCCATTGAGATAAACCAGCATAGTGAGCTTAATAGCTTGATATGAAGAGTAAAACTAGCAAACTTTAACTTTAAACGAAGCAAGCAAAACGTCTCGAGGTATTCGCGGTGAGTGAGTAGGCTTCGACAGGTCTACAACATGCCTGATGGAGGGGAGGAGAGAGTGATAGATTCTTTACATTTTTACTCCTGACTGGTGATGACTTCTCACTTTCCTGATAGTCTACTAACTCTGACTGTCTTCTAAGAGTGAATTTGTAGTATATTGAATATAAGTGTCTTGAAAATAATGGGAGCAACCTAGTATTATCCACCGTGGTTTTTCGGGTGGTGCTTGTCTTATGTTTTGGGAGCAGCTAATTTCAAAAGATAGCTTTTGGTTTCACAATTAAATTTCATAGTCTTCGATTGCAAACAATAGCCGTTGTTAATTAATTAAACAAGTTCCACCGGCACCGTGTTTTCAGTCTGAACCTGCATACCAAGCATGGTTTAAACAGCTAACCTTGTATCGCGACAATGGAACCACTTTTGTATGTTTGTGTGCCTATGTTTGCTCAGGTAGCAACCCCATTGATAGCGCGTTTTTTGACGAATTGCTTGCCCTCCATTGAATATATATATATATATATATATATATATATATATATATATATATATATATATATATATATATATATATATATATGATGAAAATAAATGTTAATGCAATATCGCAAGAAAAGATGAGGAATTAAACCACATTTTCCGAAGACAATTTAATTCAGAACAGTTTCGGTGTATCTCATACCCTTTTTTCAACTGACACTGGATGGAAAATATAAGAAAAGTGCATACAAACATAACACAGGGTCAGGTCGTGAAAGATCCCCTCTTTTTTCCCCCAATCCCCTACTTGTGGCTAATCGGGGGGGGGGGGGTAGGCCTAAACATATTGAAGGGCTGAAATTTTACTATTTTGTTTATTTGCTTTCTTATTTCAGGATTTAAAAAAATTGACCCTCAGATAGATTTAAATTAGGAACTGACGATATCGAGCTCGATTCTACGATTCTTCTCTTAACATAGTTAGCCGATTTAAATACCATTTTACTTTCATTAAAATTGATCGTATGATTCAAGTCTCTAACATGGCAAAATATTCCACTGCTTTTGCTGCCCACTCTAATATCCCTTTTGTGTTAATACAATCTCTTGTCTAGATTTCTCCTTGTTTCCCCTATATAAACTTTATGGCAATCGTTGCATGGTATTGAATATACTCCTATGTTACGATGTTCTTTAGGTTTCCTGGCAATCATCAATTGGTTTAGGGAATTATTATATTTAAAGGCTAGATTAATATCCGCTTTTCCAAATATGTCCTTTAAACTATTTAATTTATTATTAAATGACAATGTTATACATTTGTTGAAGTCATCAGGGCGGAAAGGCTTATTACCATAGAATGTTTTGCTAGCTGCAAAATGGCCTTCCCCCACTAATGAGTTCAACAAATGTAGGGGATGGGGGAAAAAAGAGGGGATCTTTCACGACCTCACCCTGTGTTATGTTTGTATGCACTTTTCTTATATTTTATATCCAGTGTCAGTTGAAAAAGGGTGTGAGATACACCGAAACTGTTCTGAATTAAATTGTCTTCAGAGAAAGTGGTTTAATTACTCATATATATATATATATATATATATATATATATATATATATATATATATATATATATATATATATATATATATATTTCAAAGAGGCGAAAAATGATAAAATAAATCCAGAAACCGCAAGAAACAAAAAAAAAGGGGATAATTTTTCTCCGGAAATGTTATTTCCTAATTCGCAAAAATTCCGGAGAGGGGTGGTATTCGAACCGTGCACACAGAGGCAGCGAGCAACAGCTTTGATCTCAATTAAACAATCCCTTAGACCACTCGGCTGCGCGGAAGATATATATATATATATATATATATATATATATATATATATATATATATATATATATATATATATATATATATATATATATATATATATATATATATATATATATATATATATATATATATATATATATATATATATATATATATATATATATATATATATATATATATATATATATATATATATATATATATATATATATATATATATATATATATGAATATATATATATATATATATATATATATATATATATATATATATATATATATATATATATGCAAGAAAGCCCAGAGGGAAAACAATATGAAGATTCAGATTACTTTCGAACTTGATTTCGAAATAAAGTTCGAAAGTACTTGAAATCCTCGTATTAATTCTCCCTCTGGGCTTTGTCGCATTTATTGCTTGCTCACGCGATACTTTGTAAGTTTCCATATATATATATATCCAGAGGCGGTCAATAAGTTTTGCAATTCGGATATAGGGAAACGAGATATGATGAATAATGGAATAATGCATTAAAAATATATAGATAAATAATTATTAAGAACATACTTCAGGCAGAATGGAAAGAGCATTTTAATGCTGGTACAGGGCATGGTGGGAATTCGTATATATATATATATATATATATATATATATATATATATATATATATATATATATATATATATATATATATATATATATATATATATATATATTATCATCTTACAATTGGGTCTCATCTTTTCTACTACTATACAAAGCTATAATTATGATACAGTACATTTATACATAATCTCGACACGTAAGAAAGCTAAAGAGAAATGAAGCGTACTGACATTTTTCCATCTTTCTCCTTTATTATAATAAATAGTGGCAATACAATGACCTTCACAGGATCCAAGAATAAAAGAGTGAGTGGTTGCAACAATTAAATTTGTTAAAGTGGCAACTATCCTCTGATTCTTTACTTCAAACCATCTAATGCCAATCTGGTTCAAATTTAGGGTTACTTACGAGGGGCGTTCAATAAGTTTTGCAATTCAGATATAAGAACACGAGATATGAGGAAAAGTGTTTTATTATTTTTCAATATAACTACTCTCGACTTCAATGCATTTGCGCCACTTGTCCTTGAAGCTTCGAATTCCCAACAACCATAAATCTCCCGACTGCTGTTCAATCCACTCCTGGACGCCGAGCTGGACATCTTCATCGTCCCCAAACCGGCGTCCACGCAGTGCAGCCTTGAGCTGGCGGAATAAAAAGTAGTCGCTAGGGGCCAGATCTGGACTGTAGGGGGATGGTTGAGCTCCTTGAATCCACACTCGCGCAGGGCAGCTTGTGCAACTCTTGCCTTGTGGACAGGGGCATTGTCGTGGAGGAGCAGAACACTGCGTGTCAACTTGCCGCACCGCTTCTGACGGATGCACTTCTTCAACCCAACCAGTTCCTCTGCTTAATATTGGCCTGTGATGGTCGTTCCACGAGGCGCATAGTACACCATCAACACTCCCTCAGAATCTCACAAGATGGTGGCCATGATCTTCCCGGCTAAGGGGTTGGATGCAGAACTTGATGGGGGTCGGAGAGCCCCTGTGCTTCCAGGACATGCTTTTGAGCTTGGTCTCGGGATCCCAGTGATGGACCCACGTTTCATAACCTATCACTATGCGTGACTTGAATCCCACCGGGTCTTAGTTTTACAGGAGCAGCAGCTCCTTCGAACTTTGACGACGTTGAAGTCGATCATAGGGGCGTAAGGTTTCGTGAGTTTTCTAAGGACCCAACAGGCAGTGACCTTGTTCATGGTCAAATTGTCGTGGAGGATGTTCATAACACTTCCATGTGATATTCCAAGTTCTTTCTCGATTTCTTCGACCTTCACCCGTTGATTTTCAAGGATCATCCTCTCCACACGGGCCACATTGTGCCCGTTGGTCACGTCTGACGGTCGTCCTGGACGAGGGTCATCTTCAAGGGGCGCACGACCATGGCGGAACTCCCTATTCCTGCGAGCAATGGTTGCATAGGAAGGGGCGGTGTCGGTGTACACTGCAACCATGCGTTCATGGATCTCTTTTGCATTCTTGCCTTCTTTGGTAAAAAATTTGATCACTGCGCGGTGCTCAACCTTCTCCATTGTTGAAAAATTTGTAACTGACGATCTGCGATCAGCTACTGCTTCTTAAATAGACGAGGCAGGACCGTGCTGCTGCAGCTCCTTACTTGTCATAACTTGTCCTAACACCCCCCCATCTATCATCCCCCTTCCTCTGTTTTGCCCTACCGATTCGCAAAACTTATTGCCCGCCCTCGTATTTACATACTCTCGATACGTAAGAAAACTACAGTGTAATGAGACGTGTTTATATTTAGGCCTCTTACATTATAATAGGATTCAAAATTATAGGAGTGATTGGTTCCTGGCAAACGTGACTCGTCTCCCAGAGCACGTGAAGACGTCTGGCCTGGCGTTATTCTCTCCGTTTCCTGTAAGGCGTCTCCTTTACTTCCTTTTGCATCATTTCCTTTGGTTCCATGGACTCTAACAGGTGAAATGTTACCGGTCCTCCTCCTGTTTTCTGCCTGATTCCTCGGGCGTTGTTGATTACCCGGCACGTGATCATTATACAAGGGAGCAAGGCTCGCTGACTTTAATCTGTCCGCCGATACAGTGTCACTCTTGCCATCAGGGAATTCTAATTTATAAACCTTGCCATCACGCTCGAGCACTCGGAGGAAAGGGCTAGTCTTCCATGACGATTAAGAAACTAAGGGACTCGCGTACAAAAGTGTAGTTCCCGTGACTGCCATGAAAGGCAAAAATCCCAAGTCATTTGGTAAGGAGCGGATGCCCAAAAGCACATTTGGAAGTGCCATCAACCAGCCTGATTGATGGGCGATTATGGAGCATTTCAAAGTCCTGTGTTCCCTTTCCACTATCCCGTTTGTGGACGGTCGGTACGCTGTGGTGCGGAGACGGGGAAAACCAACAAAGGCAGCCAGTTCCTCGCATAGCTCAGATTCGAATTGGGCGCCTGTGTCGGTCACTACGTAAAGCTGGACTCCAAATCTGGAAATCTCTCCGTCTAGGAAAGCCAACGCGACCGTTGTGGCACTTATGTACGGCTCAGTAACGTTTCAATCCATTTTGTAGCACGGTCGATGCACTATAGTAAATACCGATTGTACAATGGGTAGGATTACCCAGGCAGTGTACACGGCGGAAGTGGTCCTGCTATATCATTATGCACTGTTTCGAACCTTGAAGATGGAATATCAATGGGTAGGGTCGGGGATTTCATGTGGCGACTGATCTTGGAAGATTGACATGAGAGGCACTCCCTTATCCAGGAGCGAATATCCCTGTCCATATTCGGCCAGCCAGAAATATCGAGATTTGATAAGACGAAATGATGCTTTGACTCCAGGATGTGACATATTATGCAATTTACTAAAAATGGTCCTCCTGCACTCTATAGGGACGAACGGTCGCGGGTATCTCGATCTTACTCCACACCATACTTGAATTTTTGGGGCGAAAGGGAATGATTTTAATCGGGAGCGAAACTATTTTGTCTCCTCATTGTCATGCGGTGCTGACGCCAAAGCTTGGAAGTCAAATGAGTCCACTTGGAGCGAATTCACATTCCTCGATAGGCACTCTGTGACTACGTTGTCCTGGCCACGGGTGTAGATGAGGTCGCAAATGTTTTTTTCAAAATAGCCGTCCAGTGGTGTTGCTGTATCATCGTCTCTGCATTTAATGGCGATTTCTCTACATTTTAAGTCCTGACTGTTGACTGACTTCTTACTTTGCTGACTGTCTTCTAACTCTGACTGACTATCTTCTATGTGTGAATTTCGTTGTATATATGTGTCTTGGAAATAATAGGCGTAGCCTATTATTATCCACTGTGTTTTTTCGGGCGGTACTTTTAATTTTATATTTTGGGAGCAATTAATTTCAGGAGATAGAGTTTTCGTTTTATGACTGGATTTCGTGGTCTTCGCTATGCAAACAATGACTGCTGTTAATTAAACAATAACCACTGCTACCGTGTTTTCAGTCTGCACCTACATCCGAAGCTTTTTTTAAAGAGCTGACCTTCTGTCGCAACAAAGGAACCACTTATGTATGTTTGTGTGCATATGTTTGTTCATGTGTCAACCCTTTTATAGCGCTTTTTAGAGTTTGCTGGTTTAAGTCCTCCTATCAAGCTATGTTGCTTCTCGAGCGGACATCAGCCAGAGCAAGCCTCAACTGTCAATCGTGATGTCCACTCACGGTGGTAACCTCCCTAGTAAATACTGTTAGCTTAAAAAAAATCGGGACAGAGACTCGAACTTCCGCCCAAGTGATTGCCGGGCAAACGCGCTAACCGCTATACTAGCCGGGAGGCTAGTATTTTTGAACGAATTTTTTGCCCTCCATTGCCTGATGTACATTTATATATATCTACATTGACTGATGTATATACTCGTATATATATATATATATATATATATATATATATATATATATATATATATATATATATATATATATATATTGTTTCATTTCCTAATTCTCTTTTAGTTCATTATTTATTAGTTGTGGCCTATTATTTCTTTAATTTTCAAAAATAGAATTTTATGATTTGATAGATCCCCCGAGCGTCCATTTGTGCAGTTTCTCTCTGAGCCTATTTAATCTTACAATTTAGGTGCCACAAACTTACTGCTACATAATAGAATATTTTAAAACAAATCTAAAAAAAAGATGCGAAGAGAATTGAAGTATGTGAAATAAATATGAAATAATATGGTGGAATAATATGGTGGAATAATATGGTGGAATAATATGGTGAAATACTATGGTGAAATAATATGATGGAATAATATGGTGACTATGATGGACTGTGACTTAGAGTCTGCAATATGAGAAGTAAATATAATTAGGACCTACTCTCGTATGGTCGTTTGCCAAGAATTGTGAGAGAAAGTGGAATTAAATTTGTAGGGGTGCAAAGATGTATAAGAGAAAAAACTTCCTTCCAAAGCAAGAATATAAATAGCAAATTAAATCACCAAGTCAGAACGGACTTCGCCGTAGCGTAATTGTAGAGTGCTAGTCTCGGGATTCAAACGACCTGCGATCGATCCCCAAAGTCAACAATTTTTATAAAGAAAATTCTCGAAGAAAACGGAGACCACGAAAAACGCTTCAAGGACAACTCAAGAAATCAACTCAAGAGAAAACCGCTGTCAAAGAAAACGGAAAGAAAACGACTTCAAGGGCTAACTCGTCTCAAGAAATCATCAGGTCATTAGAATTGGAAGGAATAATCACATCGTCTTTAAAAGGAAGATACATCAAGAAAAAGAAGATCAAGAATTAACCCAGCTAACTTAATAAATAAGAATTAACTCAGCCAATAAGAATACCAAGAGTCAGATAAATAAATGAATTCAAGACAATATTTGAAGGGGCATCTTCAGTCAAGAAATAAATAAACATAAAGAGCCCCCCCTCCCCCATAACTGGTGACCCTCAAAAGGCCTAACAATCTTCTGATCTTCGTTACAACTGCACCTCGTCTCCTACTAGAGTATAAGAAAAACTGCTGCTGGGAACCGGAGACCACGGAAAGGATATTACTGATTAGCGTCGAAAACCTAGTTCGCTCTCCTCAATCCCACTTAATTAGCTCCACTTATCCCGCAGACTCGGAGGCCGGGGAGGGAGAGCTACTAGTAATCATCGATTAAGAAATCCAATACTACTCTCTCCCCAATCCTTAAATTCGCTCCGCGTTCTAGAAAGGGACCTGTGTAGGGGTGCGAAGATGTATAAGTGAAAAAACTTCCTTCCAAAGCGAGAATATAAATAGCCCATTAAATTACCAAGTCAGTCCTTTCTATTTTATATGTTTTCATTTAATAAGTTTTCTACGTCTAATGTATAAATATATTTGTTTACTTACTCTCTCTTTGTTTTCCGAATTACCACGTGAATAATACTTCCTCTTCTTGATCGATCCTTGATGTGTAAGTAGGGAAGAGTCTATGCGCTCCCCTCCTCTTCTCTCTGATAGATCAAGACCCGAATTTCATCTCCAATTTTTCCTTGCGTGTTTTGAATCAGTTTCTCGGCTTTTTTCTCTATAATCTGGTTGAGTGGGTCCATTTTCGCTTCCCGATGTAGATCTTGTTGTCTTCTTCTGTCCTTTCTTCTTGTATTTGTGATTACTGAAACTGCTTTGTTTTGTATACGCTGCAGTTCAGTAATATTACTATTTGAAATGGTGTACATGGGAATCACTGGTTATAACATTGCTGTTTGGTTTATCGCTTGGTAGATTTTATTTTTATTTTTTCGGTTAAGGTTCCTGAGCCTGTAAAGTAGCCCCAGTCCCCTTTTCCTAGTTCCACTCTTTCTTTTACGTGCTTTGAGTATCCTGTCTTTGTAATGGTTAGTCCTAGGACTTTAGTTTCGTTTTTGTATTCGTATGTGTTTCCTTAGAAGTGAATGTCGCTGAGTCTCCTCCTATAAATTGGCACGATCTTAAATTTGTTCCTGTTACTACTAACTTCCATTGCTTCTTGTAAACGTTGATTCTTCTTATTTCTTCTCCCGTTAGTCTTGTCTGCATGTCCGGGTTCTTGTAGTGGCAGACGACGATCTGTGTGATGTCATCTGCGAACTGTATATTGAGACATCCATGTGTAAAAGGTTGAGGAATGTTCGATGTGTACACAGAGTACAATGTCGGAGTCAGAAACCCTCCTTGTGGAAGGCCAGCCTCCAATTAAAATAAATCTCCGTGGTGGTGCTTCATTTCGATATATGCGTGCCACTCCATAATGAAGTTGCAGATTAGTCTTTATAGTTTGCTGTGTATGCGTAGCTGCAATATTTTATATTGCATTCCTTTAATCTATACATTGTCGAATGCTTTTGAAACGTCCCTGCAAACGATATCGACGCTAGCCTTTTCCTTTTTAGCTTTGGCTATTTTTTCAATAATGACCCCGATGGCCATTTCTGTGCTCCATTTCTTCCTAAATCCGAATTTGTTTTAGGTGCTCACTTAGCCGATGGTTTATTATTTTCTCAAACACCTTCCCGATGAAGTCTTGTAGAAATATTGGTCTATAATTCTCTACTCGTGTTGTAGACTTACCCGCTTTGGGGATAAAGATAATTTTTGCAACCTTTAATTCTTTCGGGAAGTGGCCGGCGTTAAGGCAGATGTTGAATACAGCCAATTTTCCTGGTCCCTTCTTTTGGAATAGCGAAATTGTGTTTTTGAGCTCTTGCACGAGAATTCTTGCGTCGTTACCATCGAAAGTGTCTCTTATTGTGTCCGCAGTTTGGTATGAAACTATTCTATCCGTTTCCTCGTTGAGTTCTCTTAAGATATTCCGTTCGAAGTCGATTTCGAATTCTTCGTTGTCCTCTTCACTTATGTTAAATATGTTAGTCCATTGGTCCCTAAATATCCGTTCTATACTGTCCTCTATGGTGTTTCTATAATTGTCTTTCAGCGTCAGTTTTCTATTTCCCCCTTTGCCTTTCATTAAGTTGACTTTTTTCCAAAATTTCATTACGGGTGCATCTCTATCAATATTCAGATTGTTTCATTCAAGTATTCCTTCTGTTCTTCTATTATTTCCGTGTTTAGTTGTCTTTTTATCCTCCTCATTTCGTGGTGTAGCTCACTCGTTGGTTCGTTTCTTCTTATTTCTTCTGCAATTTCTCTTAGTCGTCGGTGCTTCCATATCATCTCTGGAGTCCAAATAAATGTTTTGATTGTGGAGTATCGGCTTCTTGGTATGGCTATTTCGTCAGCTGCCTGCATCGAGTTTCTTATATTTTCCAATTCTGCATCTAATTCTTCTAGTTGTTTGGGTTGGTATGAATTTAGTTCCCTCCTATATCTTTCCCAGTCTGCTATGTGGAAGGCTTTTATTACCTTTTCTAGAATTTTATGGGTCTTTGGTTGAGGGTGAGCAACCGATGCCATCGCTGCTGGCATCCATACGGATTCCAAACAATTTGTTTGGGTTCGGAGATGCAATATGGGGGCAGATATTAGCCTATTCTTCATCTGCTGGAAGTGGGAAATTGCCTTGGGGCTCCAAACAAGCGAATCTGGGGATTTTTTTAAGGAGAGAGTTCAGGGAGGACGCTACGGCGGCAAACGGATACGAAGCGCCGGTAGAAGGAGGTTGAACCCAAGAAGTAACGTAGCTGCTTCTTAATATGGGGATGGGGTATATCTGAAATGGCCCTGAACTTTTCTTGCTGGGAGGTTATTTGATTTTCCCCAATGTGAAATCCAAGGTACTTGATAGTGTCGTAAGCAAAATGACACTTGGCAGGACCCATGGTCAGACCATGCTCATGGAGCCTATTACAGAGGGAACGAAGGGAGATTAGATGTTCATCCCATGTGCGTGTAGCTACGTACACATTATCAAAGTAGAATGACACATTGTTCAGACCATCTAAGATGCGGCGCATCATTCTGTTGTAATCACTACAAGCAGTGAGTAAACGGAATGGGAGGCGCTTAAATTGCATGAGCCCTTTTTATGTAAGGAAGGTAGTGATTTCCGAACATTATCCTTGAGGAGAATTTGATAGTATGCCTGCAATAAATCTATATCAGAAATAATGTTGGCGTTCTCGAACAAATATAGGCTCTGGTCCATCAATGGGATTGGTTGGGCATCGAAAGCCGTCACCGCGTTAAGTTTTCGAAAGTCCACACACATTCGAAAGGACTGATCTTGCGTCCGAACCCTAACAATGGGGAAAAATTAATCTGACGAGGAGGGTTCGATTATTTCTAAATTAAGTAAGTTTTCGACCTCCGGATTGAACGCTGATCGCAAATGAATGTGCAAAAGGTATGGCTTGGATCGGATCGGTTCTTGTGTGGTCAATACTATGTCATGCTCGAATTGGTTCGAGAAATCAGGCTTCTTGGAAATGACGTCCAGGTAGTCCTTAAACAACAGAGATAACTGGGCTTTCTGAGCGTGCTCCAAGTGGGGATTTAGATCGATCTCTAGGGGATTGTCTTTATACGTTCCAAGGAGCAACGGGAGTGTGTGGTCATTTTCAGCTTCTACGCGTTTTATCTGGACTAGGTTAAGAGGATCGGGGGGATGAAGGCTTCTATCACGGCCTCTTCGTCCAGGAGAACAATATTTTTGATGCAGGCGCGGCGGTGGTAACGTTTAAGCATGTTGCCGTGAAATAATTTGTTACCGGAGGGCATTTGGATGAGGTAGTCCACGGGTCCACGGGCTTTGAGGACTGAAAAGAGGCCTTTTCATTGGGAAAAAAGCTTATTTGTCTCCGTGGACAGGAGAAGCAGGACCTTATCACCGGGCTTGAACCGTCTTTCTTAACTTAATGTCAAAATGGGTCCTGTCATAGGAGAGGGTGATTCATAGCGACCGCTTAGGGGAGTGGTTAGAAACGGAGATTGAACGGAACAACAGTTCACCCTCAACGAGGTAGGAGACCTCCTTGTAACCACGAACGGATTCGCGCTCGTTGGTCCTCGACTTTTCCCGCAATGCCTGTAGGGACGGATATTCATTCTGGGCCTTTTTAAAAGACTCGTTGTTCAAAGTCTCGTACTCGGGGGAAAAGGGGGTTCTACAGTCACGGGGGGGTGTCTCGTTATTTATGGCTTGGGCCCTCGTGATGGCGGGATGAGCAACGGAACTAGGGGAGAGCTGCGGGCTATGGCCGACATATATGGCGCAAAATTTAATAGGAGCTGCCACGATATCAGCCCAACTGGTGAAATATTGGCATTCGATGAAACAACGGACCACCCTCGAAGCGGTTGGCTCGTCCCAAGTAGTCCTGGACTACTGCAAATTTATCGTGGTCGGGGCTCACTAGGAGTAGCAACTTTTCCGTTCCCACTATGCACTTGCATCCCGTATCTCTGACTAGGGTTGAAACCCGGCAACCATTAACCGATCCAGTTTCAAATTCGAGCACACCGAGGGAGCTCTTGTTAAATAAAAAATTAACTTGAGGACCCGGGGGGCTATTCGCTGGTTAGGAAGTCGGCGAGCAGACGGAGGAGAAAGAGAGACGCTTACTTGGTGGACTTGGTGGCTAGGAGCAGAACGAACTTGACAATTTTTGGGACAGTTCCCCCTCAAATGCCCGAGGTATCCGCAAGAAAAAACAGATGATGGGTCGTCTGGGGTAATCCGACGCAGGGGGATAAAAGAAGTGTGGCTTAACATCCCTAGGTTCAGACGGGGGATGATATTTCAGTTTGGAGGGACCTCGGATCTTTACGAATTTGGAAACGTTCTCCGGATGAAATTTAGGGAGGTGGACTTTACTCTTGGTGGAGGGAGGATGACTCTTCTTGGGATATTTGGGGTAAAGATTATGACTGGCCGCTTGCAAATCCGCTTCTTCAATGCATTCTTTGAAGGAAGCAACTCTTCGGTCCTTCACGAATGCACGGATTTCAGAGGGCAGCGTAGCCATCAATTGCTCCTGCAAAATGAAGTTGAACAGAGACTCATAGTCGCCGTTTACCTGGATGGAGTCCAACCAAAACTGCAAACTTCTTCTGAGCGTAAATCCGAACTGGCGTTAAGTCTGGCCAGGTAGCAACCTTGCCTGACGAAACTTTGCCATGTAGAAGTCCGGATTCATGTTGATCGCAGCCAAAAGTTTAGACTTAAGGGTCGAATAGTCGAGGGTAGCCTTGGCGGGGGGCGAAATGAAATATCTCGCAGCTGAGTATTAAGGAGAGGCAAAAGTCGGGAGACTCCATCAGTTTGGATATCCCAGTGATTTCCCTCAAAATCTCTTTGAAATGAGCGAGGTAAGCACTGAACTCTTCACCGTCCTTAAATGCTAGTAGCTTTAAAACGGGAATCTGGGGGCTCCATACCTGGAATTAACTGAGAGGGTTTCTAAGTTATTACTATTTAATTCCCTTTCATGGTGCCTCACCCTTTCTCTTTCTTCAGCTTCAGCTTCAGCTTCTCTTTTTCTCTCCTCAGCTTCAGCTTCTCTTAGTTCTTTCTTCTCTGTTCTTTCGTTTCTCTCCTCATCCTAAATATAGGCGACTAGCTATTTACCAGAGAGACCAAGCATCTCACCCTGTTGCCTAAATCTCTCGAAGGACGTCATCTTGTTTCCTTCACGAGCCTTAGCCACTCGACGCGTTCAAGAATCTTACGGCAAAGAAAATGGGGCTTTCGCAATAGTTCCCCAAAGTTCTAAATGAAATCTTCCTCTTGTGATCTCACACACGGGCAAATGAAATAAATTATAATAAATATACTAATTCCTATATGAGTACCCGATATAGGATTTCTTAATCCGGCACAGGGATTACAAGGAGGGGAGTTTGAAAGATTTTCTCCCAAAACACACACAAAACAAAAAATGGCCTGTTACTAAATATGGTCTCACGGGTACCACAAAAGACCGATTACTAAAAAAACAAAACAAAAAAACATTAGGAAAAAATATTAATTTCCTATCTTTAAATAAACTTAACCCAACTTGGTAAATTTACTATTAATTCAATTGAGGGACTTGAAAACGAAAGGGGTCCTCAATTAACCCAACTATAAACCTGACACCAGAATTTATTATATATATATATATATATATATATATATATATATATATATATATATATATATATATAATCCAGGTAGTTTCTGCTGTGTAACCTTAATTTAATTTTCAAATAATCTTTATTAAGATTGAGTAGTGCAACGTTTCGACCTTACGGTCATCTGCTGGCTCTATAAAACAGATTAAGATATACAAATATACAAAATAGGTTTAAGAGTTAACCACAAATTGTAATTATAATAACAGGGGAGTAAAATACCACGATTTAAGGAACGAAGTAAAGTAAAATTGTACAGGCCCCCTCCCCCTCCTAAAAAATGGCTAATAAAAGCTTAAAAAATAACAAAACAAAAATCAATACAAAACCAAACGGATCCAATGAGAAACATACCTTGAATCTTTGATATCCAATGAGAATATGGTGTGGTAGAGAGTTGACGGGAAATATAACAGTTTCGCTAGTAGTGGTCGTTTAAAGGATGTTTAATGTAATAGAAGAGGGATCAGAACTGAGTGAGGGATATAGTGTTTTGATATAAATAGATTCAGAGATACGTAGTGACAGTGGGTTTGAGTTGTAGTCCAAAATCTCGAAGTCATTCAAGGATGGAATTGTTTTGCATTCAATCGTGTGCTCTCTTATAGAAGAATGTTCTTTGTTATTAAGAAGTTTCCCTGTTCTAAGGCCATATGAGAGAAAAAACGGGCCTGAAGGGTGTGTAGGGTGCTTCCAACATATTTTTCAGAGGTACACTTGGACAAGAGTAAAAATAAACTGCAACAATACGGAAGCCCTTAGGAGTTTAAGCTTTAATTTAAAAAAAAATTCCAATTGTGTAGTTGTTGGAAAAAAACAACTTTAAATTCAGTTTCCCTAAAACTATTTGTTAAAAGTTTAGAGATATCTTTTCTTAAGGTCCGATTCATAAAACCCATCTCAGGAACAACAAGAAGTCTATCTTCTCTAGGTGCAGTGATTTCAGGAAAGGGAGGGTAATATACTGGTATGTTATTTATAAATAGTTTTATTGTCCTTTCAATTAAGAGTGACAGAAAGCTGTTTTATATCAAGACTGACTTCAAGTTATGGAACTCATGGTGGATTTGGAGCAAGAATGAGCAAAGGTAAAAGCCCCTGTGTACAAGAGTCTTAATGGTAGAAATTTTATAGTTAAAATCAAGAAACCTTTGAGCAGGTAAAGGTTCATTGAAAACTGCGAAGCAGTCATCGACAAAACCACGATAAAAGAGTGGTTTATAATCGTCGGCACACTGGTGAAAAATTAAGCTTCTAAAAAATTCATGAAAAATTCAGCAGCGGTTGGGCCAATAGGAGATCCTATCGCTACCCTATCTGTCTGTTGCTAGATATTATTATCGAATGTGAAATAGGACTCATTAAATATAAGCTCCAAAAGTTGTTTGAAAAAAGATCTAGAAAATCCCTGAAAAGTTTGTTGGTGATTGAAAATTTTGTTAAGAATTATTTCAATGGTTTGATTGACAAGTGATTTGACATCAAAACTTATACAATACTGATTATGTGTGAATTTCTGTCTTAGGATATCCTTTTGAAATTCACAGGAGTTAATTACAGTAAATTTATTACCTTTAATTGGAGACAACAGTTTGACAATTAACTATGAGTCTTATGGATCTTTGGCAGACAATTCATTTTTGCTAAGCCAGTACCCGTAGCGAAAAGATCTTTATAGGTGCTCTGATTAATAATTCCTTGTGAGTTTAATTTCAGAGAAATCTACTTTCTTTATCTTCCATTCTTAAGATCACATCTTTGGCTGGTTGGGTTATAAGCAATTCCATCCCTGAATGACTTTGAGATGTTGGGCTACAGCTCAAACCCACTGTCACTACGTATCTCTGAATCTATTTATATCAAAACACTATCTCCCTCACTCAATTCTGATACCTCTTCTATTGCATTAAACATACTTTAAACGACCATGTAGAGGGATTCACTAAAATAGTAGTATTTTCCAAGTTCCTAAGATATTACTTCGCGAGAGAAAGAGAGCTGTTACCCTCCCGCCCCGCTCCGACTTCACCCTTTTTGGACTGGCCGCCAGGTCACTGAGAAATTCACACTGAGGCATAACGCTGAAATTGAAGGCTACCTCCCCGCCGTCTTAATCTCTCACACCCCGCCCGAGTCGGGAGATTACTCATCTATTTTGTAGGTTTGCCTCGAAGTACTTTTATGACTTCAGCCGCTGGTCGTTCTGTCTGACCCGCTGTTCCCGGCCTCTTACACTATCCCGTAAGGACACGCTCGGTTGTCCAGGTCGATAATGAGGGTTCGAGAAGGCCCCCCCCGCCCTCTCTCTCCTTGTTTTGGAGAAATCCAGGTATATATGCACCCTCTGGTAGCTTTTTCGTGTGCACAGGTCAAAAGTAGCATATCCGGGATGTCTTCATTCGATCGCTTTCATAAGCAAGGGAAGATTCTAGGCTTATCTGGGAAAGATTTAATCACTTACGTCCAGGAAGAGGAACGTAATGAAGGTGCGGAAAGAAAAGCACAGTGAGAAGACGAATAAAGAAAAGCACAGAGAGAAGCAGAAGAGAAAGAAAGAATTATGCAGCATGATAGAGAGATAAGCCGTGACCAAGTCGAGATAAACTCCGTAGGATCTCGAAATGAACAGGCTCAAGTGCCTTCACTAAAATGCCCCGCATACAAGGATGGAGAAGATTTTTGCTCTTATTTAACGCACTTCGAGAAGATCTTCGAAGTCAACAATTGGGACTTAGAATCAGATGGTGTCGCCCGGCTACTTCCACTCTTGAACCCTCGTCTTCGCGACATATTCATTTTGCTTCCTTCAGAGGCCACCCTTTATTAATCAGCCCTAAAGTCAGAACTTATTTCTGCAATTGACATAAATACAGAATTTTATAGGGTTAGATTCCACTCCCCGCGAATACAGCCAGGCCAAACCTACAGGCAATTTGGATTCACGCTTCGGTGTAACTTCCAATTCTGGCTGGATTCCGCCCAAGTATCAAATGATTATGAGTAGCTAATTGACTTCATTCTAAGTGATCAACTGATGTCGACCCTCCCTCGCCAACTAATGGCCTTCATAGCAGACAGAAGAACGTCCACTTTCAAGAAGTGTGTGGAAGAAGCCGACCTTCAAGCTTCCACTCACGACCTCTACCCCAATGAGGTCAAAAAGAACCAACCCCCCCCTCCCATAAACACCTGTTTGGGTTTAACCGAAGCCAACCCAAGGGCAACAACGGCTTCGTAAAAGTGCAAGCACTGAGCATGTACAGCCCTCACCGGCCACCAGAGCAAAATGACTTGAATACTCCAGTACTCCCCTCCACGCCTGGCAACTACCCCCATAGACCAATTGTATGTTTTACCATGGCACCCCTGATCAGTTAAGTTACAATTGCCCCCCAAATTCTCAACTGAGGACCTCCTCGAGTCACCAGGTCCGCCAAATCTCTGCTGCCCCATCGCCTAATCCGCCAGCTGCATCGCCAGTGGCCCCTGCTCCCTCTCCCACGGATCAACAAGTAAATTTCCTGTTTAACAAGAGTTCACCCGGTGGGATCCAGTTTGAAAATGGCGCTATAAATGGTTGCCGAGTGTCAACCTTGGTTAGAGATACAGGTTGCACCTGTATAGTAGTATCCGACAAACTGCTACCCTCCGTAAGCACCCAGCGTAACAGGTTTGCATTGGTGCATGACTTTTTATGTCATGTCACCAGATTCCCAGTGGTACGGTGCCATATTCAGTGCCAGTACTTCACCGGATGAGTCGATGTAGTTGCGGCCCTGATAAAATTCTACTCCGTCCTTATCGGACAGAATGCACAGCTCTCCCCAAACCCAATTTCTCTGCCGGTAGTTACGTACTAGAGCCCAGGCCGAGAAAGATGTATCGCTCCCAGTAGCCCTATCGTCCCCAGATGTCGACATTGCCACTAATGTTCAATTTGCTGAGGCGCACAAGAATTGCCCCACATTACAACCCCTGAGACTGAAAGGGTTCAAGGCAATCGGAAGATCGAATACATCATGAAGGAAGCGTTATTATACCGTTCTTCTGTCGAATCGTAGAGTCCCCCGACCAACGCGTTGTGTGTGCCGAGAACGTATATCGAACAAGTTCTAAAGATGGCTCATGATGGCTTAATGGCCGGACCTTTCGATCATAACAAAACGGCACAGCTAGTTTTAAAATATTTCTTTTGGCTATGGGCGGCCAAAGAAATAATCGACTTCTGTATGTCATGTGACCTTTGCCATCCAAAGGGCGTGTAGCCGCCGCCCCCCTTCAAAAGACCCCGAGAGTGGCCGAGCCCTTCGCCCGGGTTTCAATCGACCTAATAAGCCCCATTCGTCCCCCGTCAAGCGAGGGACACCCCTATATTTTAACCCTCGTCGATTGCGCCATCCGTTTTCCAGAAGCTACCCCCATGAAGAAGATTGATAGCATTTCTTGTGCAGAGGCTTTAATATCAATCTTTTCCCGAGTAGAGATCCTAAAGGAGATCTTATCAGACAGAGGACGACGATTCACCTCTGAATTGATGGATTATGTCGGTAAACTCCTTCTAATCAAGCCCTTCTTCACGACGCCCTGGCACCCTTCTGCTAACGGGATGTGCGAAAAGTTAAACAGCACCCTCAAAATGGCACTCAAGAAAGTGTACCACGACCAGCCACAAGAGCGGCATTGCTACCTAACCGTAGCGTTATTTGCTTGTCGCAAAGTCGCCCTTAGGACTTTGGGGTTCACTCTCTTTGAGCTGTTATATGGACGTAACGTCCGAGGACCGATTAGCATTTTAAAAGAATTATGGTCCAATCCTAGAATGGATGACAAAATTAAATCCTCTTACGCGTACATTTTAGATTTTCGTACACGGTTAGAAAAATGTGCGGACATCACTCTCCGGAACGCCGATGTAAACCTGAAGAAATACCGCACCTCAAACTCAAAGGCGTGTTCGTTCAAACCAGGTGACGAAGTATTTCTTTTACTTCCCTCCCACTGGAAAGGACCTTTCCCCGTTTTAGAGCCCTGCGGCCCGGTGGATTACCTAATCGAAACCCACCCCGGTAATAAGATTTACCACATCAACCCCCTAAAAAAATACTACCGCCGAGCTTGCCTTAATAGCATAGTCACCCTAGACGAAGAACCCGTCCTCGAAGCCGCCTATCCCGTTGAACCATTGTGTCTGGTCCAAACGGTGCGCGTAGAAGTACACGATGAGTATCCCCTGCCGTATCTTCTTTCCCCCCAAGCTCCGGAGCCTAACTCCGACTTGGACGTAAACCCCAATCTCGCCTCTAATCAGATAATCAGAGAGCTCAATTGCTTGCCTTATTGGAAGGCTTTCCTGACGTCTTTTCAGAATTCTCGGGTTGCTCAACCCAATTTACGCATGAGATTGTACTCACTACTCAAGATGCGATAAGAACCAATCTTTATCCCATACCCGTACATTTACAGCCGACTTTCAATCCAGAGATCGAGAATTTATTAAAATTAGGAATAATAGAACCCTCGTCGTCTGATTTTTGCTCCCTCATTGAAATGGTTAGGAAGCCTGACAAGTCGTTAGGATGTCCAGGTCGATAATGAGGGTTCAAGAAGGCCCCCCCCCTCCTCTGTCTCCTTGTTTTGGAGAAATCCAGGTATATATGCACCCTCCCAAGGATTACACACAGATTCGGTTAGACGACGCTTCCCCGAAAAGAGTCGATTCAACGACGCTCTCTCTCGAGAAGTCTTTAGTGACGGTCGCAAGCCACGGAATAGCTGGACATCATACTCGTACCTTCGGGTTAGGGAGAAGAGTCTCCTGAGGCAACGTCAGCCTTTTTCAACCGCCTTCAGATCAAGGATGGAGAAGCCGTCCTCCGAAGTTCTTCTGGCAACCTCTTGAGGACAAGAGGCCCGATAGCTCGCTCAATCCGAGTTTGGAGAAATCATCTCCCTGCCCCCTTTCGGAGTTAAATCAGTGCCCTTGAGGACAAGAGGCCCACATCGAGTTAAATCCAAGTTTGGAGAAAGTAGCACCACCCTCTTCGAGTTCACAGCTACACCCGTGATTAACCAAGGTCACTAAGACCCCCCCCCCTTCCAAGTTCGCCCTGCTTTACTCTCGAGGTTCAAAGGAACTAAATCGCTCACTACCCTAAATCCCCCCTTATAACCATTTAATAACCCTGGTTATCCGATTTGTATTCAGAACCTAATTCCGTCTTATTCATGTACCTATATATATATCCATATTTATTTTGTGCCTTTTATTTAGTGTGTATTAAAATCTATTTTTGTTGTTGTGTTTGGAATATTCCTTGCTCACGCACTCTTAGATCAATAACATGAGAAACTTGTATTTTTGTGCATTCATTCAATCTTGAGTGAGAATCAAGTTAAAGCATGGGCTAAGACCCATCACATGCGGTAAACACACTATATACATATAAAAGGACACCTTTAATTCAATATACATGAAACATAATGCATTGGAAATGATATACAATGTGGATCGAAAATCGAAATTATTAATTTTGCATGTTTTTTTTTAGAAAAATCAATGAAGAATCGTGAGCGAGGTTTTGGCCGCAGTTACTCGTCTGGTCGTACTAAAAGGAAAGATAAGGAGGAAAATTGAAAAAGGAGAGAGTGGCTGTGTCCAAAATTCGAAAGTTGACTACTTTCTTCGAGATACAACCTAGTGACACTGACACATCTGAACTTCAAGGTGGACCTTCCCATTCTTTGAAATCATCTGATGAACGTTTAGTTGAACTTGAAGCTGAGGTCAACAAATCACCCAAGTATGACGAGGAAAACAGTCCCAAGGCTGATAATTTGGAATAAACCGAAACAATGGTACACAGTAGAGCAAATTATAGATACAATTGATACAACACTAGTGTCAAAAGATGTGGATGTCGAAAACAAAAATAGCTTTTCCACTGATCTACGAAAGTGGCCAGCAAAGTTTTATGAGGTTTTGAAAGAATACTGGATGCTAAATTAGGCCAGGACTGTCAAAATAAAGGCTCTGCGTTTACTTCCTCCAAAAGACACTACAGAAGCGAAAATAAAACAAGATTTTGTCAGAAATCTTACTTTAACAGGGTTCACAAACTTACAAATTGTAAACAAGAAAGAACTTGCCTCTGCTACTCACCAAGCAAAGGCTGCCTATTTTGCTTTCATTTCAAAGTTATGAGCTTATAGTTGCATTCTAATTTTGCCATGGAAGGTTTTGATGATTGGAAGAATGCTAACACTGGACTGATTCAACACGAATAAAGTGCTGTGCACGAGAAAGCTATTGTTGTCTTATTAGCTCGGTAGAAGACGGGTGAACGTGTTCATTCTGTACTTGTCAAAGAGATGGAAAATGAACAACAATACTGGCGAAAAGTGCTTGGGCGTGTAGTATGTAGAATTTCTAAAGTTTTTAACAGAACGAGCTCTCCCTTTCCGTGGAAGTTATGAAACTGTTGGCTCTTGAAAGAATGGTAATTACCTTGGACTGTTAGAACTGCTGGCCAAATTTGAGTAAATAAATGCTCATGGGAACAAAGGAAAAGGTCATAGTTCATATCTGTCCAAAGATGCGTGTGAAGAGTTTATTAGTCTCATCTGTGCCAGGATGTTTGACCAAATAATCAGTGAAATTAAAAAGTCCAAATATTATTCAATTTCACTGGATTCAACACCAGATTTAGCACACTGACCAAGTTACTTTGATTGTACGATGTGTATTGCCGTCTGGACTTGTAGAAAGATTTATCAAGCTTTTAGAGATGGAAGGGCAAAGTTCTGCAAAACTTGCTGACAGCTCACTGGACTTCTTTAAAGAAAGGGAAATCAACATCAAATATTGTAGAGGCCAGAATTATAACAATGCTAATAACATGAGTGCAAGATACAATGGACTACAGGCCATCATCAAAGTGAAGTGTAATTTTCGTAGTATATTCCACGTTTTGCCCATTCCCTCAACTTGTTAGGAAAATTTGCTGCAGAATGTCCAGAAACCGTCAATTTTTTTGCTTTTGCTGAAAATATATACACATTCTTTTCTGGTTCTACTCATCGATGGGGACTCCTTGCAAAGGCATTGTCAAATAGTAAATCTCTCCTTCCTCTGCCCAAAAAAATGTCTGATACTAGATGGTCTGCTCGAGCAGATGCGACTTCAGCCCTCCATAAAGGCTATTCTATTATCATGAATGTATTGGAAGACATTGCTGAGGATACTGATGTCAAGCCTGAATGCAGACAACAGGCTAAAGAACTCTTATTAACCATCAACACATTTGAGAAAGGACTTATGGTCATACTGTGGGATCAGATTCTGCAACGATTTCAGAAAACCAGTGTTTCATTGAAGTCATCAGATCAAGACTTGAATTCTGCTTGTGCGTTGTACGAATCTTTGCAAGGTTATGTTGAAGCTCTTCGACAAAGTTTCACAGCTCCTGAAGATAAGGCCAAATTGATACTGAGGGCCATCAATACCACAAGGACGTTTCACGACATAGACATCGGAATCGCAAATATGACTCCTACCATGGTTCTACCTCAGATGATACTAGCATAGAATCCGTCCAGCCATCTGAATCATTTAAAATTGGAGCTTTTCTGGTTATTGTGGTCAGTTTGGTTGCTGCTCTCTAAAAAAGGCTCATAGCATATAAGAAGTTGAAAGGTATGTTTGGGTTTCTTCGAAAACTGCCAAAGCTTACTTCAGATGAAGTCAAAGCTGGTGCAACAAAACTGATTCACGCTTACCCTGAATATATGGAAAGTAGTTCGAAGATGAAGTGATCCAGTTCAGTGAAATTTTGAAAACTAACCTAGCTGCACCTATCTCTCCACATTTGGGTTTGGGCTCGTGGTAGATAATCGACCCCCTTTTCTGGCCCCTTAATGGAGTCTCCTGCAGGGATTCACTATACCCTATTACCAACTGCGTCTTGGACTTTGCCTGCGACCAAGTTATATAGCGCTAGGTAGATGTAAGGCGAAATTAAGAGTTGGTTAAAAAAAGATTCACAAGTTAGAGGAAAAGGAGCTTTCTAGGTTTCAAATTACAAATTACAAATTAGGTTAAAGTGGTGAAATTGTGTGGTAGGTATATAAAGGTGTGAATAAGTTTTCTAGTTTGCCCTGGTGTTAGGGCATCACTAGCATTCTTCTTGTTTTATTTAAAAGATTTATATTCCTCCGTCAAAAAGTAGCTGGCTGTCATTGACAGCCAGTTTCCTCCGTCATAATTATATATGTTTCTTCATAGGTATTTTCGCCTTCGAAGCATTCAAGCCTTTCAAGGTGACTTTCATGCTGAATGTTTCTCAATTTTGGTTGATTTGAAGTATTCTTAATGTGGGCATTTAGCCTCTTTTCTCAGTTTTTAATATTGTTGACTTTTAGTTTACTTGGGTATTGGGAGTTGGGCACTTCGCCTCTTTTTATTCTTGACTTTTGGGTTTTTGTTAGGTTTGGGCACTTCGCCTCTTTTATATTTAAATTTAGTTTTAATTTTATTGATTTTTTGCTATATTTATTTATATTTAGGGGGGGGAGGCTTTTAACGTGGGCACTACGCCTCTTTTTTCAATATTTTACTTAAAATTTGTCAACTTGGTTGTTTAACTTCAATCTTTATAGTCTTGGTATATTGGATTCTCACAATTTAGAGAAGTGGACTAATACTACGTAAATATGGGTAGTACCACTTCTCTCGCGCAGGTTCTACTGCTTGGGAACAAGGCAGTTCTACCTATAGCGCGTCTTCGGTTCGCACGTATGTTTAGGTTTAGGTTTAAATTCGGGAGTATAGTTAGATCTATCTTGTCCCATGTCTTTCTCCCTAGCCTTTGGATCTCCGTATTGATCGGCTTTAGACCGATTCTCTGGTGAAGAGTCGATTGCCGAATACGGTCGATCCTTCGCGTGCCTGTAATCAGCAGCGTGGCTTTGTTCTGCACTCTCTGCATCATTCTGAGAGAGGTACAGCTTGCCATCTGCGTGATCACGGCCGGGTACACCAGGACTGGGCGTACCAGGGCCATATACAGTTTCTTGCTGTTAGGCACGCTGAGGCCTCTGAAGCGGTAAAGTTTCTTCAGCTCTCGTTTGGCTAGGGAGACTCTGGTATTTATGTGGGTCTTATATCCAGATTTAAAGAGGCGTAAGCCCAGGACATTACCCTCATTGGAGTACGGATAGTGTTCATTATTGACGACAACGTCATCAGTTTTTCGGCGGTTCATTGGAACGATCGTGAACTTCTGGCGGTTGGTTTTTATTTTCCACTTTCTTTCATATCTATTGATATTTTCTATTTCGACAGCTGTCGCCCTCGCCTGGCTTCCAGCGTTCCTGAATGGACTCAGGACGATTTGTGTGATGTCGTCTGCGTATTGCAGATCCATCGAATCGTACCTCACTGGAGCAAGCAGGTCTATTGTGTACACGAGGTACAGCAGAGGGCTGAGACAGCTGCCTTGTGGAACTCCCGCTTCTAGTTCGAATTCGGGTCCTTTGCAGCCCTCGATTGAAATTTGGGCTCTCCTATCGGAGATGTAATTACAAAGGATCCTTTCCAGGAGTGGGTTAAGCTGGAGGTTGAGGATCTTGTATTGTAATCCTCCCAGCCAAACCTTATCGAAGGCCTTCTTAACATCACGCAGCACCACGTCTACGTACCGCCTCTCAGCTTTACTGCAAGCGAGTTTCTCCGCAAGAAGGGCGAGGGCTGTTTCCGTCCCTCGTCCCTTGCGGAACCCGTGCTGCTGAGGGTTGTGGGCTCCCAGCTCGGCTAGTTGTTGTTGAAGCCTGTCAGCTAGGAGTCTCTCGTAGACTTTTGCAATGAACTCCAGCAGGGCGATTGGCCTGTAGTTTACCAGTTGATCAGGGGGTTTACCTCCCTTGGGTATGAAGATCATCTTCGCAATCTTGAGACCTTCCGGGAAGTAGCCCGTGTTCAGGGAAGCGTTGAAGATATTAACGATTCCCTGAATGATCTGCTGTGGGGCGTTAACCAAGTTGTTTCTGGTAATACCCGTCCAGCCTGGTGCCTTTTGTTTAAAGGCTTTTACAGTGGCCTTGACGTCCTCTGATGTTATGGGACGTCCGTGACCCGCCATCTCCCTGCCTTCGTTGACTTGCTGTAGTGGGTGTGTGCGATGCGTTTCCTGATTAAGTTGTTCAATCAGTTGGCCTTCGAATTCCTGGTCGAACTCAACGTTTTCTTCGGGTGTAATCCTGAAAACGTTTTTCCAGAAGTTCCTGAACATATCCTCGAGAACCACCGGGTTCTCAATGTGGTCTCCGTTCTCCATTATCCGAGTCTTGAGTCTTGGTGTAAGTCCCTTTAAGTTTCTGACTTGGCGCCAGAACTTGGCCGGGCTAAGTTCGCTGTCGACTTTGGCTATCAAGTTGTTCCATATTTCCCCCTGTTGGAGGTTGATAGCCTCTCTGAGCTCTGAGCTTAGGCGTCGGAGCAGCAAGCTCCTTTCCCGGCTGGGACCCTCCCGTCGTACTTCTTCGAACACTTCCCTGTGAACGCGAGCGATATCTCTCATCTCCTCTGTCCATCTGGGCTGAGGAGGTGTTTTATACCCTGTAACGGGTATGCTCTCGCGGTCCGCGTTTAGTATGGACGTTGTTATCCTCTCCAACTCCCTGTCGATCTCCTCTAACGACGCCGTGCTGAGGTCAGCTGGCGCATAGTCACTGAGTCGTTGCTTGTAACGATCCCAGTTGGCCATGGCGTAATTTTTCCGGAGAGGGGCTGGGAGCTGGATTGGTGCGAGAGATATTGTGGTGAGAATCGCTATGTGATCACTAGGGACTGTCGGGCCTGGCTCACTATGGTAGTTGAAAGGAAAGCCTTCACTTGTTAAGATTATGTCAGGCTTAGTTGCTGACCGGGAAGTGATATAGGTCGGAAAATCCGGCCCTATCCTTTGAATGTTCTTTCTTCCCATAATCAATTCCAAGTTTCGGCCTCTATCGTTGGTGTTACCATAGCCTGCCGCACGGCATCTGGCATTGAGGTCTCCCCCTAAGAATGCCATTCTGCGGTGCCCGAACAGTGTGTAGAAGTTGCATAACGGGAGATATGCTCGTCGAGGGGGTTGATATGCTGCAGCTATCACGAGGTCTCCGACCAGGGTGTGAACCTCGATTGCCACAAAGGACTCATCGAGTTCTGGCAGTTGTTTGAAGGAGATGTTCTTCTTGACAGCTATTGCAGCACCATCAAACCTTTCCTGGGAATGATTCTTCATGAGCACTCTGTAGCCCGGTATTTTTATGCGACCAGCTGTTGTGTCGATACCGTGCTCTGTGATGAGAATGATGTCGGGGTCGAGCACACGGAATATGTTACCATATGCCGTGGCCTTCTCCTCCCAACCATTCACATTGAGTGTCAGAATCCTCATTTTATTGCTTACTCTTTCCATCTTGAGTCACCTAGTGTTTTTGGGTGACGTTCTTCCTCCTCCCATTCTTCTTCTTCCTGAATTCAGCGTTAGAGAGTTGCTCGCATGTGTTCTGATGAAGGATCACATTCTGTGCGAGCAGGGCCTCTTCCACTGTACCAGGGTCTATCTCAGAGTCGTACTCCCATTTATAGATTTTTGCTTTAATCCCTTGGAAAATACGACTAGGCTCCATTTCCTCTGGGAAGGGGAATTGATCGCAGGCGTAAACCCTCAGGTTGATGTAGTTCGCCCGCAATCTCTTGGATTTCTTCTTTTTACCCTTCTTTTCCAGGGGTTTGGATGCTTCCGCGTCTGAGGAGTCCGAAGTCTCTGATGAGCTGCTCGTTTCCGAGCTCGCTTGTTTCGCCGTGCTTGTCATAGATTGGGTGGGAGCAGGAGTTTTCGTCTCGACTGCTTCGTTATTCGTTTTTTCGGGTTGTTGTTTACTTGGGTTAGCTTGCACCTTAGTCTGCTGGGCTTTTGGGGTCATCTGCAAATGCAGTACGTCCCCAGAAGGGGGGTTATCCGGGAACCACATTTGTTCCATCCCGTTTTTGGCCAACATCTGGTTCAACACGGTGGCGAATGTGCCTGGGCGAGCCAGATTCATGACGTGCGCATGAAGTATGCACGTCATGATTTTCGTAGATCCCTCATTTTCAATTTTGAGGTATGTTCTTCTGGCATCCACCTCTGAGATGGCTGCCTTTGCCGCTTGTGCGTAGGACGTGTTCGCCCTACGTGTGACCTCATTCCTCTTTGCCTCCTGCTTATTCCTCATAACTTCTTTCTTGGCGGGACAAGACATGGCCATCGTTCGGTGGCCCTGCCCGCAACTCACGCATTTTTCTGTTGTGCTGACACAGTTCCGCCAATTGTGGCCAAGCTGGCTGCATTTGGAGCAGGTCTCCTGTGGCTCCTTGCAGTCCTTGGTGGCGTGGGACTCCATCTTATAGCACTTGAAGCAGTATTGGACCGGGGTGAACTCACCCTTTTCCACCTGCTCACCGCTAATTTTGGCGTTAAACATGAGGAGACCCTGCTCCTTCGCCTTCTGTGCCATGGTAGTCTCCGTGAAGACTACCTTAAACACGTGCGAGTAATCGCTGCCGTCCCTCCGATTCTTGAATTTTATAATTTCGGCTACCTTAGCCCAGGCCTGCCGTAGCTCTATCTCCTCTCTCATCTCGCTTGCTGTATGCTGCCCAATCCACGGATCGATCCGGCGGCATACAACACTCCTGTGCGCCAGGATCTGGGGTGGCACTGCAGGCTGCAGTCCTATGGCCCGAAGGGCTTCGACTGCCTTCTCCTTGGCAATATCTTCTATATCCTTTTCGGTTTCGCATATTGCGATATAGCCCGACGGAATGTCCAGGAGTCTCACCATGGCAATTCCCAGTTTACCATACACGGCCTCGAAGGTGGATTCCCTGCTGGGCTTGGGTTGCCCTTCGACAACCCGCAGAGGAATCCGGGTCGTGTGATCTTGGGCCATCTCTTCTAGAGAGTGGCCCCTTAGCGTCGATGATTGGTTGCACCAGATGCTCTCGTTGTGGGGGAACTTGTTGTTGATCAGTATGGTGCACCTCTTCTTCTACGTGTTCTTCTGTGTTAGTTTATTTGGGGGGGGGGGCTCCCTCTACTTCGCCTCTAAGCTTACGTGAACTTTATTGCCAAATGGGGGGGATGAATGATGGAGGGTGAACCCGGGCGAGGCCCCTCAGATGGGTGATGAGTGGCGGACTTGATGATGGGTGGTGTTAGAATCAACTACCACCACCCGGGGTGCCGCCCCATCTGGGGTTTGGATATCGATGCTGTTTCCAACTTACACAGGGACGGTTGTGTGTCCCCCTGTGGTCCTGGCCGGAAGTTACCCTTAGAGATTAGAGCGAACTCTTCCCCAAAGCTTTCAGCATCGCCTCGTAACCGGGCGGTCTCTTCCGTAGAGTTCCACAGTGGGCTAATCCTCAAACCTGCTTTCCTTTACGTCCCCAATTATGTCTATCAAATTGGACCGACATAGTTGTGGCGAGACTAGATGAGTGGCAGTTCAGTTCACTTCAGCGTCGCGACTCCGTAGAGGGAGGGGGGGGGGGGGTTAGCACGACATCTAGTCTTCTAGGTGCCGGTGTAAAATTCGTTAAGGAATTCTCCCCGTAAGGATGATGAGGCTCCAAAAAATGGCGTTTTGAGCCTCCCTTGCCTCCGACTTTTCCTCCTTTTCCAAAAATGAGATATTCTCAGCGTCGACTTTTCAAGTGAAATTATGCTGCCTTCTCTAGGTTTCAATGCCCGAGCTAGAATGTAATTAATTAAAATTGAGCGAGTAAATACCGTCAAGGTAAAATTCAAATATTTCCTAACGTTACATAATTTAAAAACCCCAGTTAAAATATCTCAAATGTTTAATATTTTTAACAAAGTTAAATTTGTACGACAAACTAAATCAATTTTTTTCTTTTTTTATTAGAAGTAACATTAAACTAACTTAAAAAAGAAATTAAACACTTTAATTTAATAAATTTTGGTTGGTAAATATAAAATTAGTGTTAAAGTCTAAACAAAATAAGCATAATCTTATATTTTCTAAATATTTAATATAAATCGAGTTTAATTAACAAAAAACGAGGCTTAGAGCATTGAAATATGAGAAATAGTAACATTTGGCAATCATGCAAGGTATGGCTTAAAAAAATAAAAATGTAATAGATTTCTCTTGCCTTTGCAAAAGTTATATAATTTATGATTAAAAAAAAATAATAAAAATGTAAAGGATTTATTTTGATTTTGTAATAGTTATATAACTTGGATTAAAATATAACCAATACCAGGCAATGGCTTCGCTACTAAGATTAAAATTTAAAATCTAAAAAAATTCAGCCAGGGTTAAATTTTTATAAATTTTCTGAACTTCGCCAATTCTAATAATTATAAAAAGGAAATCGAAACTAAATTTCCCCCCTTTCAAAATATCACGTTGCTAAAATATAGAGTTATAGAAGATATATAAAAATACATTTTCTGAACTTCACCTTCTGTAAGGAGGAGTGGTGAAGCCCTCCTCTTGTTATCTCAATTTTAAAAATTCCACAAAACACACCAATTTATTTCCAAACTAAGAAAAAAAAAGTATTTACTATTTTCCAAAAAATCCCGTTCTTAAAATATAGATTTAGTGATGATGATGATGATGATGAAGAAGTGATGCTGATTAGTATAAAATAATCTCCAAAACTTAGATTTATAATTTAGCCTACCTCGATCTAAGGAATTTGTTAAGGGACTGTACAGAATCTTAATGCATTTCTTATGATCAATAACCCAACAATTATAAGACTTGATACTTGTGTAAGAATTGGTATAAGTTAATGCAAGTGGAGAGAATAAATTAAATATTATGGGAACTAATTAAATAAATAAGTTAAGTATAAGTATATGTTAAAATACGGCATTCATGTATGCTGATCATTGATGCAAAGAGGGAGTTGCCTGCATTTAAGGATGAATTCTATCATCAAGAAAAGCCATCTGAGGCCCGTTCAAGTTCCCAACGAATAGAGAATATTGAATCCAGCTACAAAATTCCTTTTTCTTTGAGGAAATCTCTATAATCACATTTACTGAACATACAAGCAAGAAAGAAAAGAGCTTTATAGTGTTTTGGAGTCAGTGCCTTATGAATACCATACATTTACAGTAGAACCAAACAGGCAGCCGCCAAGCCGAATCAAGAAACCCATTTGGCTGCCCAAAGAGCAGTACCAAAATGCGTTGACAAATCATTCTCAGTAATCACGCCATTCTCAGCGAGGCTTACCCAGCCTATCAACCTATACACAATATAACAATTATGAGACTCCTCTCTACATAAATAATAAGAATATATATATATATATATATATATATATATATATATATATATATATATATATATATATATATATATATATATATATATATATATATAAAATATTGGGTTGAGTCAGAAAATCAAAAGTGTTCGGACTATAACTCGGAACCCGGCAGTTCATGCGTATTGATGAGGAAACACTACAAACGTGAGGAAGTCCTGTGTGTTTTGCAGTACCACACAAATCTAAACTCGCGTGATTTGAAGTTCTCAGTTCGGCAGACAGCACTAAAAGTTCATCAGTACTCCAAGGTGAATATTCTGACCAATGATCAAGGAGGACCGCGAGTTTTTTGAAGCCCAGAGAAAGTCTGGGAGGCAGGGAAAGATAGGCGGTGTGGATACGACCTAGATGGAAAAAGAGAAGCAGACACAACAGCGGGGGATGAAGAAAGAAGTTGATCTGCAAAGGAAAGTCAATCGTTCGTCAATGAGTATTCTCCCGAACGGCAAAGAAGTCCTGTGTGTTTTGCAGTAACACGCAAATCTAAACCCGTGTGATTTGACGTTTTAAGTTCAGCAGACGGCACCCAAAGTTGAACATCAGTACTCCAAGGTGAATATTCCGACCAAATGATCAAGGAGGACCGCGAGTTCCTTGAAGCTCAGAGGAAGCCTGGCAGGTAGGGGAAGATGGGCGGTGTGGATCCGGCCTAGGTGCAAAAAGAGAAATGGACACACAGCAGTGGAGGATGATGAAAGAATTCGAGTTGCAAAGGAAAGTCAAGCGTTCGCAGAAAGGCAGGCCACCGTTGAACTCGAATCTTCGACCTCGCCCGCTTCGTCTGAAGAGAAGGCGTGATAGTAACTCTTCCACCAAAACGATCCCACCGTGCACCATCGCAGAAGTACATCATCTCCCCGCAAGTTTCTGCTGCTCTTAACCGGACCAACATAGGTGACCGTCAAGCTGCAAACGTGCTGTTCCATTCGCGGAGTTGCTGGAAGCTAACGCTGGAGAATTGTCGTTTTGCGCAAGCACGATTAATCGGCAGCGGAGACGTCATCGCCAGGAAAAGGCTGTAGAGTTGAAGGAAAACTTTGCTCCTGATGCACCACTCATACTCCACTGAAATGAAAAAATTATGTTCTCCTCACAGACGAAGGCGTTGTGGACCAACTGCCGACCCTCGCTTCTGGATAAGGCGTGGGAAATATCCTCGAAGTTCCCATCACTGATGGCAAAGGGAGCCTACGGCAAACACCATCTATTCCGTTATACGCGAATGGGCTATTTTCGATCAAATTCGAGCGCTGTGCTTCGACACAACGGCGACGGATCCGGGTTCCAAGGGTCGATTGTGCGTTTGACTGCAGCAAATCCTTGTTCGAGATCTGCTACATCTGGCCTGCCGCCATTATGTCTGGAAATTCTGCTGGAAGCTGTTTTCTCGACCCTCATCCCAGAAGCATCTCAAATTCCAGATATTGCTGCCTTTATCCGTTTCCGAGAGTTCTAGCAGTACAGTGCAGAAAACTAAGAGCTCAAGAAAGACTGGGTGGAAAACGTCCTCAAACTCTGCCAAGCTAGCTCCGGCAGTATCACCCACGTGACGACTAGCGGGAACTGCTAGACTAGCCGTTGTGTTATTTGCTGGAATCTCTCATGGACGCAAGAAGATCTCGTTCCACAAGCCTCGAGTAGTGAATCGGGCGCGATGGATGGCAAGATCGATATAGTCTCTGAAAATGTGGATCTTCGCGCCACAGTTCGCAGAATACAACAAACAGCGACCGTCCACTTCACCCGAAGTCAAGGTTGCAGTTCAGGTCCTCCAAAGCTGGACGAGTTCTGTGTCTTAATCGTACGCTACTACATTCGAACGTGGTTCTCAGATGCGTGTTCAGCAAAAGCTCCAAGAACGACCTTAAACTTTACAAAGCCTTCGCGAAAGAGTCAAACAAGGCGATCAGAGAGTCAGGGCTAAAGAAGTTGAGCGGTAACATGTGTTACATGACAGAACTGAAAGTTGGTTTTGCGCTTTTTGGAGATAAGCTGCCTCTTGAGGAGAAACGGAATGTTGTTGACAAACTCCGAAGCGTGGATGCATCAAAGGAATCTCCACCCAAGGTGCGCGTCGAGGAGGGTGACTGAGACAACAAGACCGTTGCCTCCTTCATGACGAAAAACACTGAGAAATTCCTGGATCTGCTGGAAATCGACAAAGGGTTCCTCGACCTCGATCTTTCCCTGTGGTGGAAAAACCCAATATACTAGGCTGGAAAAAGAGAAGTAGGTGGCCTTCTCGTCACCGAAAAATGTATCCGAAGGAAGCCTGAGGAAGTCGAAGCACTGATTACTGATTTGTGTAATATGACGCAATTTTTTACCGTCCATGAAGAAAGGTATGGTGACTGTCCAATCAAAAATAAATTTCTCTCATTTCGTTTCTGTTTGAAAAGGAAAAGAATAAAGAGTTCCGCGATGACATCATTTCATTTTGAAATTGAAACCCCTATTGACGTGATACACCCTAATATATATATATATATATATATATATATATATATATATATATATATATATATATATATATATATATATATATATATATATATATATATATATATATATATATGGGTAAAAATCACGAGAGGTAACATGTGAATAAGTATAAATATTTGGTGGTACTACGTAGGGAAAAAGAAAGATTGATTGGAGCTAGCTAGTACTTTCGTTATCTTAATAAAATTTGCAAACTCACAATGGTTTATGAAATACTGATACACTGTATTTATACAAAACAATGTTTTCCCTATAAGATCAGATGGTCAGATTTTTTATGGCCTTTGTAAGTTTGATTTGAGAAAGAAAGATAGGACTGGATCTAAAGAAAACAAACCGGGGCTAATATTTCCATTTCTCTCCTCTGTGCTGGAGATTATGAACGATTCAAATATATTTCTGCTAATAAAATCATTTATATGCATTATGCTATTTGCTATGACCAGTTAATCTGGTGACCCATTTTAAGCCTATTGACGGCCAAGGCATTGTTTGTATATCTCTTAAATACTGGATTTTGATGTTGCCTAATTCTTACAGAGATATTTTTAGAGGTTTGACCTAAAGGGAATAAATTACAATCCAAACAAGGTATACTATATATTACATTAGTATCGTTCCTTGGGCTGTGTTTTCTTAACTTATTTTTTAATGTATAATTGTATTTAAAAGTTACATTTATATCAACTTGTTTTAACATTTGTTCTACATACAAGAAATTATCATGGTGAGGTAAAAGTAATATGCTGTGTAGAGGCTCTGTTTTCCTCAACTTGCGGTTATAAAATGTTATTTTAGCTTTATACATTCAGTTTTCCAAAACGATATTTCAGGTAACACAGATTGAAGGAAATCTCTTCAATTGTTTGTAAATTCTTGGTCTCTATAGTCAGGACTACATATTCTGAGTGCCCTAAGATACATGGAAGAAATTATTGATCTTTTAGTATTTTTAGAATGACCTGAATAAAAATGGACATAGGATAAATTATTTGACGGTTTCCTGAAAATAGAAAACTTAAACCTGTCTGGTTGTCTAATCATTAGAACATCTAGGAAAGTAAGTTTATTATTTTTTATTTTTCTAAAGGAAATTTAATTGACGAAACTAATGAAGTAATAAATAAAAGAAAATCATCGAGGTCAAAATCTCTCTTCAGAATTCCAAAGACATCGTCTATTTCATAAACCATTGTGAGTTTGAAAATGTTATTAAGATAACGAAAGTACTAGCTAGCTCCAATCAATCTTTCTTTTTCCCTACGTAGTACAACCATATATATATATATATATGTATATATTTGCGTTAAAAAATAGTGATTCATTTTCCCTTAATAATCTCCTTTGTATAAATAAATTTTTTAAAGATGATCAGTCGAACATATAGTTAAGTGGTTTTGTAGCTGGTGCTTTATCCCATAGTGACAGTGTGAAATACTTTGAAATCCCCAGGCGCTTCATGAATGCCGTCAAATTAATTAATTCTAAGAAAAATATCATCCTAACAAAATCGGAGAAAACTAACCAAATCGTGGTGTTAGACAAGAAATCTTATACTGAAAAATTACAGGATTTACTAAATGATTGAACATTTACGAGAATTTATCTTCCAACACATTGGAAAATAAAACCGAGATCCTCAACAAAACTCTCACAAAATTGCTCAAACGATCCAACCCAGACCTTCTTCATTGTTTTTAACATACCAGCCCATCACTTCCCCGTATGTATGGTCTGCCAAAAACCCACAAAAGAGGAACACCACTCCGACCTATCATATCGTGTATCGACTATCATGCATACAAAACTCTCAAACTAGTTAGCCTCCCTCCTTGTTGACGCTGTTGGATTGACCCCTCCTTCACACATAATCCATTCCTCTGATTCCATTAAAAAATTTAGGAAAATCAACATAAAAGGAAGCCGCTTAATAAGCTTTGATGTAGACAACCTGTTCACTAATGTCCCAGTTAACGAAGCGCTTGATGTTCTATCTAAAGTATTAGATAATCAAAAATTAAACCTCACTCTAGGCAAAAATAAAATTATATATCTTGTTAAACTTTGTGTTACTGACAATGTATTTATCAGCGATATGGGTTTTTTCCGTCAATAATATGGTCTTAGCATGGGTAATCCTTTATCGCCCATATTATGTAACCTTTTTATGGAGCATTTCGAAGTATCATTACTACCTTCTGTGATTCCCCATCATAATTTTGTATGGTATAGGTATGTAGATGATGTCATATCGATTTGGCTTATAAATAGTTTAAACTTATTTGAAAATTTCCTTAAAAATCTTAACTACTTCCATCCCACTGTCAATTTTAAAGTAGAGTGGGAAAAAGATAATTGTATATCCTTTCTTGATGCAAAAATTGTTAGAGTCATTGACAAAATTAGCTTCACTGTGTACCGAAAACCAATTCATTCTAACTCTTATATCCATTTCTTTTCTCATCATGATATTAAAATTAAGTGAGCCATGGCATCAGGTATGTTTTTGAGAGCAGTGACCCTTGCTTTCTAGAAGACGAGATTACATATATAACCTGCAGTTTCATTAAATTAAATTATCCCCTCCAGGTGATCAATGAAAGTTTATCTAAAGCAAAATCTACTCATTACCGTTCCAAGGATGAAAAAAAATTTAGTAATACGAAGTGTCTATCCATCCCTTTCTCTCCCCTTCTTAAAGGAGTAAACAAAGTTATTTCCCCAGGCCTAACCACATTTAAATACCCTTTTTCTACCCTTAAATCTTTCCCTTCGACCAAGCCCGTGGATCAGCCAAATGAAGCAGGTGTATATTTAATTCCATGTGGCTCTACAAACTGTCACTCATATTACATAGGAGAGACCGGAAGAACATTAACAAAACGAATTTATAACCATAAACCTGATATCAGACGAGGGTTTGCCACATCCAGTATTTTTAATCATATTAGCAATTTCAACCACCAAATTGACTATTTAAAGGCACAAATCATATATAATTGTAAAGATTTCCGTAAAAGAAAAATTGTATAATGTATATTAATAGGAAAAATTCCCAATTTTAATTTGTCAGATGGGCAATTTAAATGCAGCCCCCATTCCCGTAACCTCATCGTAAACAGCTTAGTCAACGATCTTTTTCCCTCGTTTTGTGTTTCTTTTTGTTTTTTTCTGATCTGTACGCTATTTATAGACTTTTGTAACAATTGCATTCTCAGTATACGACTGAAGAGGGTATGATAAACTACATACTTAAACTAGTCTCGTAAATTAAACTTTTGGCTCCTATAAAGTGGTTTCACTATCATATACCATAACTCGCCATTGAGTTAACGATCCCATTTGGCGAGTGCTTACTTAAGCAAAATTAGCCGTAATCACACTACAGCCTAACACTATGTTAGATTATAAAAACAAAAGAAACCAAATAACAAAATTACAAAAAAGTCAAAGAAACAAGCAAAAAAATACCAATAAGCAAAAGAGCAAGATGAAGAATAAAGCACTTTTCTGCTTTGGAGGGACAGGTTAGGTTGCCCCCGTCGCAGGAAATTGCGACCTACAACTGAGAGGGTCAAATAAAATAGAGAAGGTCAGCCTCCTCCAAAAAGTCAGATAGTCCAGAACACTATTTACACTAACGCCTCCCGAGTATATGAGACAAGAGGCAGTCACCTTGCTCGTATAGGGACAAACCTACTCGTCCCGATACCCAGCCAGCTGGGCAAAAGCACTCAATCAAATTGAGGCGCAATGGCAGGCGACTCTAAGTTCTCTTTGGCCGTCTCCCACCTGCTTTGTCAAGCAGCCTGCAGGCTTGCCCTGATTCCTGTCATGTAGTCGGTGTAAGGAAGAGCCAAACAATGCTCTGGTCGCCAAGTCCTCTGGTATTGTTTGGCGCTCTCATCTGCACGCTCATTCCCGGCAATTACTACATATCCAGCAGAAGATAATCTCGACATCCATCCGACTCACGGCCTCATGGTTCACGGATACCTCAAACCATTTTGTGTGGAGTTTCCATGCCCCGAGAGCACTCAAATCGTTTTGTGAGTTGCAATAGATCACAATCCAGTCTCCGAACCGACCATGACGCATTATATGACGTACCAAGCTGTGTATTTCAACCATCTCGGCTGGCTGTGAAGAGGGACGCAGCGCCTGGTAGAGCACCCCTGACTTCAAACAAAGGGGAGAATGCGTGAAAAACAACCTCCTTCTAGAAAATCGAGTCATGTGTATACTCTAGCATGGATCTAGCGTGAAACGAAGTGTGATCCAAAATGGCCGAACGAAATACTCCGGGCACTATGCAAGCTTTGGGAGCAGAGGCGTGGCGAGAAATAGTCAGAGCTGTTGCCCACCAGTGGGCGGGGGGGGGGGAGGCAGAACCAGACGCGCCAACGGCCCGAGAGCTACACCGAACCATCGAATGAGTGGCATAGGCTCCGTTGAGATCTGCCGGGCTCGCGCTTATATACTGAAACTAGTCTCGTAAATTAAACTTTTGGCTCCTATAAAGTGGTTTCACTATCATATACCATAATGTACTGTACACGACGTAGAACGAGTGTGATTTCTCCAGCATCGACAAATAGTCTCTTAATGCTTTACGGGAGGAAGGCACCGACCGGTTGGCACGAGGAGACCGATCGAGCCCACTTTCCCAATACACACTCGACTGCGGATGCATAAAAGATGCATTCATAGACAAATTTTGAACAAACCTATCGGATACCATTTCCTGAAGGTCACATAACAAAAAATGTTAATGGGGCGGGTATAAGAGTCCCTAAGGTTGCGAATATAAGCCTCCCAGGTGAGAGATCGGTCAAAAACAAGAGTAAGGGAACGATGCAAATCCACCACTTGAAGGCAAACCCAGTTTAGGAACAAGTCTGGCTCGGGGTGCACCAGTGAATTTGTGGCAGAAGTACACCACCTTAGTATTGACCAAGGAAAACGGAAACGTCTGCGTTTCGACATAGCGAGAGATGGGGTTCAATGCCTGTTAAAGTTGACCCTCCAGACTTGGTATCTCGGCGGAACCAAACGAGATAGAAAGATCGTCATAGTAGAACGTATCGAGAACATCTTCTGAGTGATATAGTCGATTCTCAGGGCAAAGAGTATGACACTGTGGACACTTGCCTGCTGGACACACTCTCCCTGCACAATTGGGCCAGAGAGGGGTCCGATACCCGTACGAGAATCAACGATTTCGGATAAAAACCTGACATAAAGATTAGGAGGCGTCTCCTCGCCCCAATTGCGTGGAGAGTGTCAGCACACGAAGTGAAAGCGGAACTCAACTCACTCAATATAAATATGCCGTTGAAGGGTTCTCCGCATCTGGAGGTTAAGTCCAGTCGGCGCACTTCCGCGATATCACGACGCGCATTGAATGTTCGCGGAGCAGCATTCCAGCTAGAGAATGCGGTGAAAGCGGTCACGAAAGAATCTGCCACGGACGCTGGGTCCAAAGATTGTGGTCCCATTCTCCTGGAGAACGGGTTGGACTCCTGCGAGAACTTGCTCCTAATCTTTTTGACTTGCTTCGACACCTCTGCTAGATAAGTCTTCCCGTTAAGTGAAAGCACGTATGCCCACCAGGAAGAGCGGTAGGTGTGATTCGAATCATATCGGAACCTACCCTTAACTCGGAGAAATTTATAGTGGTGGAGGGGTGACTAGACCGAGGATTGAGGTGGCGGAATATTTATTTTTTGACGGAGAATTCGCCAGTCTTCTCTTCTCCGTTTTCCGAGGGGTTACCGGTCATAGATATACCTCCTTCGGAAAAGAGCACCCAATAAACGGTGACAGGGCAACTTCTTCAGGCCTCCTTAATGTTTTAGCTGGTGCTGTCCTTGTGACGACCTTGCTGTCTGACTGTGGGTGGTGACTTTATAGTGATATTAATAATGCTAATCAGAAACCTTGGTCATGGACAAATTGTCGCGGATGATGTTCATAACACTTCAATGTGATATTCCAAGTTCTCGCTCGATTGCTTCGACCTTCACCCGTCGATTTTCGAGGATTATCTTCTCCACCCGAGCCATATTGTCCTCGTTGGTCACGTCTGATGGGCGTCCTGGACAGGGGTCATCTTCAAGGGACTCACCACCATGGCGGAACTCCCTATTCCAGCGAACAATGGTTGCATAGGAAGGGGCGGTGTCGGTGTACACTGCAACCATGCGTTCATGGATCTCTTTTGCATTCTTGCCTTCCTTGGTCAAAAATTTGATCAGTGCGCGGTGCTCAACCTTCTTCATTGTTGTAAAATTTGTGACTGACGATCTGCGATCAGCTACTAATTATTAAATAGATGAGGCTGGAGCGTGCGGCTGCAGGTCCTGAGTTGTCATAACATGTCCTAACACCCCCACAAACAGCCATCCCCCTTCCTCTGTTTTGTCCTAGCGATTTGTTTAACTTAGCGGAATAATAGCATTTATCTAAAATAACGAATCCATCCCTTCCCCGTATGTATGGGTTACCGAAAACCCACAAGTCTGGAACACCTTTTCGACCAATTGTATCATGCATTGGCTCCCATGCATTGGCTCCCATGCATATTCCCTCTCTAAGTGACTGACATATATACGAGGGGTGGTCAATAAGTTTTGCGAATCGGTAGGGCAAAACAGAGGAAGGGGGATGGCTGTTTGTGGCCGTGCTAGGACAAAGTTATGACAAGTCAGGACCTGCAGCCGCACGCTCCTGCCTCATCTATTTAAGAAGCAGTAGCTGAGCATAGATCGTCACTCACAAATTCTTCAACAATGGAGTGACCAAGGAAGGCGAGAATGCAAAAGAGATCCATGAACGAATGGTTGCATTGTAGCCCGACACCGCCCTTTCCTATGCAACCATTGCTGGCTGGAATAGGCAGTTTCGCCATGGTTTTGAGTCCCTTAAGAGATGACCGCCGTCCAGGAAGCCCGTCAGACGTGACCAACGAGGACAATGTGGTCCGTGTGGAGAGGATGATCCTCGAAAATCGACGGGTGAAGGTCGAAGAAATTGAGCGAGAACTTGGAATATCACATCGAAGTGTTATGAACATCTTCCACGACAAATTAGCCATGACCAAGGTCTCTGCCTGTTGGGTTCTTAGAATCCTCACGCTCCATGATCGACTTCAACGTCGTCAAAGTCCACAAGGCCACCAGAGTTGCACAAGCTGCCCTGCGCGAGTGCTGATTCTAGCAGCTCAACTATCCCCCTACAGTCCAGATGTGGCCCCCAGCGACTACTTTTTATTCCGCCAGCTCAAGGCTGCATTTCGTGGACGCCGATTTGGGGACGATGAAGATGTCCAGCTCGCCGTCCAGGAGTGGAGTGAACAGCAGTCTGGAGATTTATGGTTTTGGGGAATTCGAAGCTTCAGGGACAAGTGGCGCAAGTACATTGAAGTCGAGGGTAGTCATATTGAAAAATAATAAAACACTTTTCCTCATATCTCGTTTCCTTATATCCGAATTGCAAAACTTATTGACCTTCCCCCGTATATATATATATATATATATATATATATATATATATATATATATATATATATATATATATATATATATATTTCTCTCAAAGTAGCACGAGAGAATTATGAAAATGAATCCATTAAACCACATTGAAAGAGAAAACGGAATCATTTTTCCTTACAGTAATATTTGTTATTACCTTTATATATATATATATATATATATATATATATATATATATATATATATATATATGGGAAGGTGGGGTACAGTGGGACAGAAAAATATATATAGCTATATAAATCCTTTATTCAAACAGTTTTCACAAAACTCAGTTATTGAATAGAAACTATTACTATTTGCCATCAATAATCATATATAAAAGAAATAAACAACTTACATGAAAAGGCTATATTCCTTCAAAATAAAAAAATATTTTTGTGTCCCACTGTTCCTGGCTAGTGTAGTGGTTAGTGCGCTTGCCTGGCAATCGCTGGGTGGGCAGTTCGAATCTCCGTCTGGATTCTTTTATGGTATTTGGTTATTAGTAGGATTCATTTTAGTTAATAAATCAGCCTAGAAAGCTAAGTGAAAACCATTTCATATAAATTTGTTGAATTTGGTTGAAATAGTCGTCTGCTAATATTTAGACCTAACAACTGACGTGAAATAAATTTAGAAAACTTCTGAACTAGGTTTACAAGAAAAACAGAAAATAAACAAAATAAATATATTTACAAAAATCAACGAATGCACAATGAGGGAATTGCATTAGGAAATAACTAGTGAGCGGTTATTAAAATTATATGGATGAATGATATAATTAAATTGAGAATTGCTAAGGAATACAACGTAGTGCAATGTGTGGAAGTATTGTAAAGTAGACTTAATGTAAGGTATGTAAAGTAACTAAGATGTGGTAACTATGTGGTAATTATGATGACTAAAATATTATAACTATGATGTGGTAAAGTAACTATGATGGACTGTGAATTGGGATCTTGATTTGAAGTAAAGTAGAACACGAATGGATGGGTGACTGCTTCAAATCGGGCAGCTAAAGGCGTGCGTTCGTTTGTGTGTATTGGTAAAAGTAAGTGTTGCTGAAAAGAATATATTTTAGCCAATGATATTTGGATCGCAATTCTGTTTTACAAAATATTTGAGATTTTGGATTGATTACACAGGCCTGCGTTTGAAATTTTTTTTATGTTCCCCAGGATTTCTTTGTGGTTTATTAATGAATCCAACCTCCTGAGCTCAAAAATGAATGTATATTTGTTCAATCAGGTCAGATTTTCTCAGTACAGCATACACCATTTTCATTGAGATTACCTCATTTTTTCTGATTTTAACAAAAAAAACCCTTTTTCTATCTAATAATGCATTATTACTGTTATATCATATAAACAGAAATACACGTATGTAACTATAATTCTTTTAATAAACAAAAAATAAAAGAATGCAACATAATAAAGAAAATAATTATAATTTCGAAGAACAGACGCCCTTGACGATTTTCGTTTGTGCCTGTCATCTGGTGCATAACGCTTCAAATACCAACAGTAGTCAGCAAGCATGTTTCCGTTCCATTTACACTGGTACCTGGATTCCATTGTTTTTATGTCCTGGTGGAATCTTTGCCCCTGTTCTTTACTGTAATCCCCGCAGTTGTCGGGAAAATAATCCAGATGGGACTGTAAAAAGTGTATCTTTATAGACATTCGAGCTCCCAAATGTTTGAGACTTGTTAAGAGCTGATTGACCAGGGCAACATATTCTTCTAGGCTTCTTTTATTGCCTATAAAATTGTTAACTAAAGCTTTGAAAGCTTTCCAGGCATCTTTTTCTATGTCCTTCATTGATGCATCAAATTGCTGATCAAGTTCCTGATTTGAAGTCCATCAAAAATTCCCCCATGGAGCTTAGCGTCACTGATTTGTGGAAATTTTTGAAGAAGAAATTTAAAAGCTTGGCCTTCTTTATTAAGGGTTTGGACATAATTTTTCATTATGCCAAGCTTTATATGCAGTGGAGGAAGGATTATTTTTTGAGGAGGCCCTAAAGGTTCAGCTATCCCATTGTTTGATCTAATTCTAAATGCTTCTCGTGGAGGCCAAACCTTCTTCTCATAGTGCATACTATCTGCACGACTGTCCCATAAACATAGGAAACAGGGATGTTTCGTGTAGCCTGTTTGCGTCCCAAGCGTAAGAGACACTACCTGAAAAAAATTTAGTGCGGTATGTAAATTCAGTGTAATATTTCTAAAAACAAATTCAAAGTAATATTTCTTAAAACAATAAGAATATGAATATGTACTGAAAAATCCTGTATGCCGATGCATTAAATCATCGTATTGGAACTAATTGGATATATGTACATCTTATTTTGAGTTTATTGAGTTGTGTTGTATACCTTCTCAATTTGGATAAGTTCCCCATTAACCCAATAGGATGCATTAACCTATAGCGACACACTTCAACAAAAAATATAACTCAAAAATGACTCATGATTTCTAGATTTGCATTCTTGTAAAATGTAAGTTGACCAAAAGGCGTATACAAGTATTAACAATTAAAAATGAAAATGTCAATATCAAAAGCTTAGAAATGCCAAGTGTAAAATGATCTTACCTTTAAGTCACCACATATCCTCCACTTATAGCTAGAGTAATTTATTGCATCCAGCATTTTTTTCATATTTTCATAACTTTCAGTAAGTTGGATTGAATGGCCTATAGGAACGGAAGCTATCTTGTTACCAATATTCAGTAACACAGCTTTTAAACTTCTACTGGAGGAATCTATGAACAGTCTCCATTCTAATGGGTTGTAGGGAATTCCAAGGGCCTCAACAAGTCCTTTAATATTGGCGCAGTATACTAAAGAGCTGAAAGAATGCTGTAAAAAATAGCTTCGAAACTCTTGTTCTCTCTTTCTGTTTCCCCCTAAATGTTGTTTCTTAAGCGAGAAGATTACTTTCACGAAGTCGAGAGCCAAAAAGTTGTGTATTCGCCTTTGAAACCCCCAGATCCCTGATCAGGTCATTTAACTGAACTTGAGTGAATGGTCTTGCGACCATATCATGTGTGGAAACCTGATAAGACTCAGATGTGTCATAATCTTGGTCAACTTCCATATTAATCTCTTCATGTACCACTATATGTTCAGGGGGAGAAGGTATAGGAATTCCTGGGCCATGGGGCAGGGGTTTGATTGCAGAAGGAACATCCGGATATGACACACTATGTTTATTCTTCTAATTTATACCTGTGGAAAATATAATTGCATATTACATAAAGGAATTGATTTGGAGTTGCAGGTAGTACATAAATGTTTAGTAAAGGATATGTTCATGCTGAAGTGAACTATGTTAGTTTTTAATTTTATGCTAAGTCTTTGCATAATAATGACATTTTCAGGAGCCAGTATAATACAGAAAGCTTAAATACTTGATACAATGCTCACCTTTAAGATTTGTCATGCAAAAATAGCAGTCCGTAGTGTGGTCCTTGCCATCTCTCCACACCATGGGAACACCAAAAGAGAGGGACTTCTGTTCGCCCTGACTCCAGCGTCTTAAACTTATGTAGCATCCCTTGCAGCAGATATGTGGTGCAAAACTTGATCTCTTAGCCTTACTCCAAAATATGCACGATAAAAAAATTTAATTACAGGAGGGATTGTACTTTGCTACTCGGGAAAGGTCACTTTGCCGCAAACATAGCAAAATCTGTCGGAGCTATTCTTACATTTTCTGTTCATTTTTAACTCAACCACTATTATTATTATTCTTATTATTATAATGCTAAGCAATTTTTAACCTGCAAAATATAAACCTATTTGCATAATTACTTAAAATGTACACAAAATTTACTGCGAATAGAGCAGTGCAAAAACTATTGAAATTTGATGTAATATAGGAGATGTATAAACTATAAAATTATTATCACCCCCTGTATCGCAAAAACTGGAGGTGATAGAGAAAAACGGATGACAGATTCGGATTTAGGAGGTCAATTTTATTAAGAAACACTATAGAAAACCTAAGGTACATTTTTGACGCAGACCAGTGTTATTTATAATGGATAATTTTACATTCAATTTGAAAAAGAAAGTATGCTAATGTAATATTGATAAATTTAATATTTTATAAGAATGCCAGAGGGCATTGCTATACCTTTAAGCTAACACTGTTTATTAGGAAAGTTACTGCCGTGACTGGGCATCACGGTGGGGAGTTGGGGTTTGCCCTGGCTGACGTCTGCCCGAGAAGCAGCATAGCTTGGGGGAGGACTGAAACCAGAATCTTTATTTTTTTTTAACTTTAACTAGTTTACATTGATGAAATCAAAATTGAAATAAAATTTGAGATATGCATTTTGCCTATTTGTTTTACTACATGTATTAATTAGGTTTGGGCAGGATGCCCTTAATGTCACTGAGCTTTATAGAAGACATGACCGGAGCCAGTGGAAAGAAAAACGCCATTGATTTCTCCATTCTCGGAAGATATGAAACTTCACTGTCCCCTTCATCATCATTTCCTCCTGTTATTTTGCCCACGTGATATTTCTTGTGGTTGTGTCAAACTCAATAAAAATGTAATTATTGACTCATGGGTCACTGTCTAAAATATAAAACTCTCGATCTTCAATGTCCATCTCTTCATCGAAGTTGTCAGATGAATGATCTGACAAGACTAATTCCTCCTTGGATGATGAATCATCCTCTTAAAAAAAATTAGGGGGACATGGCTTGGTAATGGTCTGCTTCCTTGAGTTGCTGTCTTGTACAGACTTGTGCAGTTTAGGTCTATTCTGAGCAAGCGCTTCTTTTTCAGGAGTGTCTTTGGCAATCATAATGCAGCCCTTCTCTAGGAGCACCCTTGTGATACGCTCTAATTTCTTCTGAAGACAGAAAGCCATGTCGACTAATGTTGGTCGATGAAATTCCATTTTCATCAGATAGACTTGGCTCTGTGACTCTGGATTGATGACTGGCTTCACAGGTTTTGGGTATGGCCGTTCTGTTACTATGCTTGGTGCAAAATCTGAGTCGGCCAAAATATTTTCATCTAAAAAAAAAAATTCCACTTCACTCAAAGCCAGTTGTGATGTTTGATTGTGTCAGAGAGCGTTTGAAGGCAGTGTCCACTAATACTCCAATATCATATATAGTGAGTGGAGTTCCTGGTTTTATTATAAGACATTAATCCATTGCAGTAGCGTAATAAACGTTGAAAGGGACAAACACTGCAATATCAAGAGGTTACAATTATCTTCAACGAGAAGATATTTGCCCGCATAGAGGAACACAAAAACGCTCTTTCCCTTGCCTCATGTTCAGGGGGCAGGGGAATCGGAAAGCTGGAAGGAACGCGGATGCCATGAAATTCCCTACAGACGCACATACTGAATTGGCAGAGAAACACCACCACACGCTCCCTCCAGACGCAATCACAGAGGAACACCAAGTACGTATTCAACGAAACAGCCATTTGCGGTTTGAGTTCACAACAGATTACATCATTGCCGAACTCCGCCGTGAGTACGGCATCGACGCCATCAAAGACATACACTATAACTTCACCAAGCACTAGGTGGTCATGTGTTTCAGAAAGGACACTCTTCTCAACCAGGCATCAAAATCCTGGGTACAGTTACATACACACACGCTATTCAACAACAAAACAACATAGGCCCACATCAGTGCCACCGCTGCTACAAGGCGGGGTACACGAGGCAATCCTGCGTAGCAGACTAGGTCGGTTTGAAATGCAGTGCTAAAGCGCACTTTTACAATGCATGTAGGAGTGACACGCTCCTGTACGTCAACTGCGACGTTAATCACACCGCAGTGCACATGAAATGCCCTTACCTCACAGAAAAGCGATCTGAGGCGGTCTCAGAGATCCGCAGACCCCAACACGCCTCCCTCCTCACATTACACCTGTCTCACCCCCACCTTCCCTCACGAGGTCCTTCACCTCCGTATGCGGATCTCAGAAGATCTCACAACAATACTACACTCTCCTTACACACACCCACACAACCCACGCTCATACATCCCCGACAGAACACACATACATACACAAAACCCCACTTGTACACATGCACACTCCACCTACACCTACAAACACACAAGTTCCACACACACATCCAGACTCACACAGGTCAATCCAAAGGTACCCCTGGCCATTGCATTTACTGCCGTGGCGAAGGAAATGGCTGGAAACGATGGAAACGACCCAAGCCTATACACGAAAGTCTTAAATCAGATGTACGCTGAAAATAGACTAGGCCGGATCGTCTTTTAGGAGACGGTATTTGCTCTCACCAAAGAAGAAAAATAAAAACAGCACTCCTGCCACATACAGCCACATGCACACAATTGGCCTCACAGTTCCACCGTCACCCCGCTCCTGCCCGGTTCTCTGTTTGCCTCTCCCCATATACCATCCAGATCTTTCGAAATTCCTTCCACCGCTCCTTCCACTCTCCTGCTCGCAACCCTTCTCCCCTTACCTCCGCTCCTACACCCACCCCTGCTCCTACCCCTTCCCTTGACCCCACCCTCACCTCCGCTCATACTCCCATCCCTGTCCCCATGACCGCCTTTGCTCTTACACCCACTCCCACATCCAGAGCTATACCTAACCTCACGCCTATTACTATACCATCTTCCACACTCACCACCTCACATACACCCACTTCCACGCCTACTCCCTTTCCTACTCCTAACACCTCCAGACCAACATCCCCAACCTCCAAAAGAACACACCCACCCTTTGCTTAAACCCCAAAGAACGCATATTCATCTACCCTCATTACGCTCACAAAAAGAGCGTCCCCCACGATCACACACCCACACACAGCGTGAGGTCATCTCGGTGCCCCCACCATCCTAACCGAGTGCCAGGAACTTAGGAAGTTTAAAGCCACACACGCACTACCCTCTTACTAGTGATAGGTCGCTTAAGCGTAGTACAACTAAAATTACGCAGTTGTCACGGTATTCACCGTACTGCCTCCAACTAGGTACTAAAAACACAACGCCCAGACATAATCCTCTTGAACTCTATCAGTCTACACCCCTCAAATTCTAGGCTTTGCATTGTAGGCTAACACATATATGATTGGCGATCATAGTCAAATGCCGTATACAAAAAAAAAAATATACACACTCATAAACCACTTCACATTCTCAATACACACACAAAGACTCATCATGTTATACAACAATCACTACGGCAGAGACATACGTCAACAAAACATTACGCTCCTTCTTGCCCGCATCCTACAGTGTGTGCGGCGGAATAGGAACCGTCAGTGAGGCGAGATCATCCGCGCTGTGGAGGATGCTCGCTGGGCTGAGAATGTTAGGCACAGCCCTTTCCCTCCAAGCCCATAAAATTACAAAAAGACAAGCGCACGCTCACAAATATGGATGATATCCTCGAATCATTCAGATCCCACTGGGACCAAGTTCACACCACGATTTGGCGTACCCCAGAGCAGCGTGTTGGCATCCACACTCTTCATCATATAAACAAACGATACTCCATACCCAGAAGAAAACAATACACATAAACTGGCGTACGCAGATGACGAGACTATTCTCGCCTCCGGTCCGTGCCAGGAAACTATCGCGCACTGGGCCCAACGCATACATAACAAAAAAACAGAATACGAGGATCAGTGGCTTATAACCACCAATCGTTAGAAACTACACTACACGGTGCGTCTGATAACTACATGCACAACATAAAAATATACGAACACACCCTAAACCAACAATAACCCGCCCCCACAAGACTCACATACAAAGCTAAACACACAAACAACATGCTCAGGAGATTTCATTTCGACAGCAAAAAATGAAGCTATAACTATACAAGACACTCGTAAGACCACTATTCACATACGCACCAATATCACTAATGACTGCAAGCCCCACATGGCGGAGAGGCAGACAACATATTCAGAAGTCTGCTCTGAAGCGCGTTTGTCGCTCTCCCATGTACACGAAAATGTCCACACTACACGATGCAAATAAACTGACGCCATTAAATACTCAAAACTTCACAAGATTAACACGATAATTAAGTAAACTCAAGGGGAGACCCAATATATACCAAAATACACAATATCCAACACGCTTCTATGGTGTGCAATAACCCATCAGCCCTCAATTACCCTTTACCCACACGAGCATCCACGTAAGTATCAGCATGTAGTGACGATTCCATAAATTACGCCACACTCAGCCTGCGCACCAGCAACCTCGCCGATTAGCTAGACCCCTCACTGCCTTGCTGACACTTCACCCCCGCCAGTCAAATACCTCAACACACACGCCTTCAAATACACGCCACGCAGTTGTATTGTAGGGGTGCGAAGATTTATAAGAGAAAAACTTCCTTCCAAAAGCAAAAATATAAATAGCCCATTAAATTACCACGTCAAGAAGGGACTACGCAGTAGCGTATTGGTAGAGTACTTACCTCAGGATGCAAAAGACCCACGATCAAATCCCCCAAAGTCCACAATTTTTACAAAGAAAATTATCGAAGAAAATGGAGAATCCTTCAAGGACTAACTAATCCAGAATACCACGCTCAAAGAAAACGGAACTCAAGGAAATCAACTTTCAAGGGCTAACTCGTCTCAACTCATCAAGTATCCAAGAAATCATCAACGTCTCAAGAATCATCACATTAATATAATACGTCGTTGTTAAAATGGAAGATTCATCAAAAGAAGAAAGAATATGGAGTCAGATAAATGAATTCGAGACAATGTTTGAAGGGGCAACTTCAGTCTAGAAGAAATAAATAATACGAATATAGAGATCTCCAAGATGGATAATGGTATTGATAAATGATAAATAAGAAAAGTTATAATAGATGGCCCCCCTCCCATAACTGGTGACCCTCAAAAGGCTCAACAATCTTCTGATCTTCGTTACAACTGCACCTGCTCTCTTACTAGAGTTTAAGAAAAGGTGCTGCTGGGAACCGGAGACCCGGGAAAGGATATTACTGATTAGCCTCGAAAACTTAGTTCGCTCTCCTCAATCCCACTTAATTAGCTCAAATCATCCCGCAGACTCGGAGGCCGGAGAGGGAGAGCTACTAGTAATTCTCGATTAAGAAATCCAATACTAGTCTCTCCCCAATCCTCAAATTCGCTCCGCGTTCTAGAAAGGGACCTGTGTAGGGGTGCGAAGATGTAAAAGAGAAAAACTTCCTTCCAATAGCGAAAATATAAATAGCCCATTAAATTACCAAGTTAAGACGGACACGCAGTGGCGTATTGGTAGAGTACTTGCCACGATCGAACCCCCAAAAGTCCACAATTTTTACTAAGAAAATTCTCGAAGAAAACGGAGAATCCTTCAAGGACTAACTAATCCAGAAAACGGCGCTCAAAGAAAACGGAACTCAAGGAAATCGACTTTCAAGGGCTAACCCGTCTCAACTCATAAAGACCTCCTCAACTCTCAAAAAATTATCTCGTTTTTCAAGAATTTGGAAGGAATCATCACATCACGTTAAAAGGGAGATACATCAACCCAACTTAATGAAGAAGGAATCTCAGGTAACTAGAATATGGAGTCAGTATAGAAGTAATAAATAGATATCAAGTTATAAATATAGATATGCCCCCCCCCCCCTCATAGTATAACCACCGGTCTATCTTCCCTCCTCCTCTCCCCTCTTAAGTTATTTCCAAAACTTTCCTCTCAGACTGTTGTGTTCGGTAACCTGAATACAGAAATTCCTCACCCTTTCTTTGTATCTTGTCTCGTCAACAACTTGAAGCATTCCTAGGTTGGATTCCGCAATACTCACTTCTCGGAAGAAAGACCCTAGCTTGGGTCTGAAAGCTCATAAATAAACTCTTGAAAGAATAGTCGTGCATAGTCGTAAATCACTTAGAAGTGATTTACACAATGCTTCAAGAACTTAATCATGAAAGCAAAAGAGTTGGCTTAAAAATAAATCTTGAAAAAACAAAGTCATGAAAAAAAAATATATATATAATATTTTTTTTTTCATGACTTTGTTTTTTCAAGATTTATTTTTAGGCCAACTCTTTTGCTCTCATGATTAAGTTCTTGAAGCATTGTGTAAATCACTTCTAAGTTATTATATATGAGTACACTATCATCTGCGAATTTCAGGTGAATGAAGTAATATCCTCATAGATCTTAATGTCTTTGTTTTGCTAGTTTAGTTTCCTGAAGATTTCTTCTACGTAGACAGAACATGAATAATTTAGGAGAGATAGTATATTCTTCTCTTACACCTTACTGAAATTACAAAATGTCTGAATCCTTATGCAATTTAATGTAGCATCTGCAAATTTGGTATATGTGTTCTATGATATTTATTTAAATCGGAGCTATACTTTGATTCTTCGAGGCTTTTACGACCGTTGGTGTTTCTATTGAATGAAATGTTTTCTGGTAATCTACAAATAGCAAGTATAACGGTATATTGCATTCTGAAATTTTCTCAATAAGTTGGTTGAGAATATGTATGTGGTCAATCGTTGAGGAAAGTGCTTTTTCTGAAGCCAGCTTATTCTTTCGGATTTTGGTCATCTAGCTGGTTTTACAATCTGCTAATAAAGCTTCTTGTGAAGAGTGTACAGACATGCGAAAGAAGGCTGATTGTATTTCAGTTTGTTCATTCTTTAGGTGACCTTTTTTGTGTAGAAGAATTATTGTGGCATTATGCCAGTCCTACGGAATCTTTCCTTGTTTTAGGCATTCATTGAAGAGGCAAGCTAGTTTCTCCACAATGACATCTTCAGAAACTTTTATCAAGTCGGAAGTAATGTTGTACTGACCTAGTGCCTAGTGACCCTTCAGTTGATTGATTGCAATTTCATTTTCTGATTTGATAGTGGTTTGGATATTATTGGGTTTGTTGGTTAGTTGTGGTTCTGAATGGTTTTGTTGTTTGATTACGAGCTTTTATAGTATTTCTTAGGTTTTTTAACTATTCTTTATCGATACTGTATGGTTATTCAATGTCAATGTTCATCTTTTATAGTTGCTATGTGAAATTTTAATTTTTAAAGTCTCATTTTAGGCATTTTATATAACTCTCCTTCTTTGATGGTTTCTTCAACAATAATGTATTGTATTTTCTGCTGATGTGTGATCTCCTTTTCTTTTTAATGAGCTTTTTTATTGTTTAATTCTGCAAATTCAATTTATTCGTTGATGTTTGTTGCTTTAAGGTGTTTAAGCTTCTTAATTAGTTTTTGGTTTCATTTAGGAGTTTATTTTGTTCTAATTTTGTGTTTAGTGTAATTTTCGGCAGTGTCTGTCAGGTGTGACTGGGTGCAAGGGGATGGGTCTTCTTCGAAACAGATCTGGGAGCTAATTAGCTGTTCGAGGCTATCGCGAGGTTAAGCTTAGGCTAAGGTTAAGCAATAGGGTAGCCAGTAATGCAGTGTTAGGTAAATGGTATTGTAGACGACAAGGTTACCAGTTATGTAGGTCCGGATGACGGCGAATCAATTGTATGTGAATGAAAAAGGTTTCCGTAACTACCACCTTATAAGGGCGCGACGAGTTACAGTTTGTAGGTGAAGGGTAGTGTTACGGCGAATTATTCATCTGACTCCAAAAATAAATTATTTTAAAGTGGTCTTCTACTTGGCTGGGCTTAACGAAGGTTTTGTAGGCAAAATGGACATACGAAAATAAACAGTTTATTCTAATAATCGAATACTACGGTGCAAGCGGCGCGACACAGAGCGTGCTAGGCAGGAGACTAGTGGTCTATATATTATCAACGCAAGTTCGAGTTAAGGGCGAGACAAGACTCAGAGGATTAAATGCAGCGCGAACGTGAGTGAATTCGTTATGATTCAATGTCTTAATCAATGAATGAAATCTGAATCTCTCCTTTTCTTATTTAGATATGCGCTCCTACTGCAGAGGGTGTGGCCTGGAAATAACCGTGGGATGAGCTACCTCCGTTGTGGTCAAAGGTAAATTTACAAATCCCATCATATTTCTCATATAATATTGAATCTTTACATTATATATTAGTAAGGCATGCTTGGATTTAATAGGACCAATTCACGTCCACTTTGCGGAAGTATCTTTTGGGCCTATTGAATCCAGCAATTTTGGTGCCAGAAGCCTACCTATTGCATAGTTCGATTACTACAAGCCTACCTACTGTTTAGTCCGACTACTACAAAGCTATAGCGCTCGAGGCTCGTAGTGTGAGTATATCCTGTAGGTTAGGTTTTGGAGCAAGGAATTGGCGCAAACTTCTTGTAGAAAGATTGTCCAATCAGTTATGGCTTTTGTTGACACTTTAAGCTCTTCAACACAGCCTTCCCCACCACCCAGTAGTTGTGAACCATTTGCACCGTACGTGAATTAAATATCCGATTGTCTCTGAAGGTAATTTTAATTCTTCAAACCAAGTGTCTTTTCGAAATCCAACAATGAGATTGTATTCAAGTTTATTCCAGCGACTACGGCAACGCGAAGATCTTGATGAACGTTGTATCTTATCTCTATTTTTGCACAAAGTCGCTGTCCTATCATAACCTAACCTTAGCCTAAATTTAGCCTAACCCTAACCTCGCGATAACCTCAAACGCTTAATTCACTGGCTGGTCTGTGCCGAAAAAGGCCCAAAGGGACTTTCATGTCTGCTCTCTGAAGATCGAGTTATAATTCTGTAACGAGATTTTTCTTGATCTTAATGGGCTATGTTTTGAATAGGATATAGCTCTTTTCTTTCTCTCTGAATGTAAATTTTATCTGTTATTATTTACCTTACCCCAATCTGTTTTTTTTTTGCGGTAGAAGGGCGAAATGGGGTAAAACAGAGTTTTATTCCGATTCCCTTGAAATCGGAATAAACTTCGATTTTGCTGGATTTCGCCTGAAATAGTTTAAAAATGACCCTATCTAACATAAACTAAGCTTCAATTTTCAAATTACCAGTTTGTGAAATTATACAAACCTTTTGTACCGACCTAACCAACCCGATTTTTTTAATCAACTCGAAAGCACAAATAAGCCCCGATTTTGCCGCATTTCACCTTACGACCAGCAAAAATGAAGATCAGATTTGAATAAATAACCTAAAATGTGCCTGAAAATTGAGAGAGAGAGAGAATAACCCGAAAAGCCGGCGGCGCTTTTATTACGACTACTTGATTTGTGCAGCGTAAATGGCGATCTGACGGAGGTGCTTTACACTGCGCACTACACACACCACAGATGAAATATTTGCGAATCACACTATCTTTCCCCCCAAAATTCCATGGCACGATTAGGGTCACTGTGAACCTCTTTTACGAGGTCTTCTAAATATATTTCACATCAACTACCGTCATAACGCAAAGCTGTCTAATCCGTGTAAATGGGGAAAATGTGTGGATAGCGAAATAGAGATAAACTGGCGAAAAGAGAAACGTGTGGAAGATGTGCAGAGACGAAGCAAGGTACCTCCTTATCTGTTTGTGCGTGTGTTTGTTATTATGATTTTTTAAAACATTCAAGCCTTTTTCATTGTTGTGTAATATTTTGTTTTGTTGCTTGTCTACGATTTTCCTTTGTTTTGAATCTGTTTTTCTTTTTGCATATTTGTGTTGTTCTTTCTATTTTGCGAGTCGTTGTAGCTGTATCTATATTTTGGGGTTCGAATAGACTGATTAATTAATTCGCGACTAATTGATGAGATCAGTGAAAGAGTTAAAGTTAGTAGAGAAGTTATGAAAAGACTGTGTAGAAATTTTTAGGGAACAAAATAATAAGATACTGAAAGATCTATTCTCTCTTATACATTGGGTTTAAAAACCTCATTTTTTTATTTTTGCGTGAAAAAAATAAAAATAGAAAAATACAAAATAAAATCTCTTCAGTTCGTTATTTCTTTTTGGCGCACCAATTTTTTTTAAAGTGCGCTTTTTTATTCCTTTGCTTCGGCTCTTGGAGATTTGGACTCCCCTCGAAGGTGAGTCTCTGTATATCTCCTTCATGGTAATTTGACGAAATGGTTCATTTGAATTTTACTTTCTCTATGCCATCGATTATGGCATCTTGGTCGGTCCAGTCTTCTGGGAATGGCAGCCTTTTTGGTAGTGTATATTTCTAAATTTAATGTTTCTTCATTAATTTCTTCTTCACTTGTGGTTTCTTCGTTTTCGGTGTCTTTCTTTTCTTCTGAGATTGGGGTGTTGTTTAGGGTGGCTGGTTGCAGATCACCTCCATAATCCCGTGGGGTTGCCAGTCATCTTCGGCGTCTCTCCTTTTCTTTGGTGAATTGGCTGGAGTTTTCCTTCTTCTTTCTTTTTTTTCGGGAGTCTCCTCTTTTTTCTTCTCGGGCGATATTACCTTTTCTCTTTCTTTTGCTTTACAGTTACTCTTTTTTTTATAAATGTGTCTTGCTCCTTTTTCCTGACTGTTTAGTACCTATCAGTACTTCGGACGAGGAAGGGTTTGCTGGGAATCATAGGTCCCTGCTGATTCCTATTATTTCGGAGCACCTCTTTGTACCCTAATGAGAAAGTTCCTGGTTGGGTTACATTAGCGGTGTGCGCGTAATATGACATAACTGCTATTAGCTATTTTTGTTGGTGTTCTGCTATTTTTTCGCTTCTTTGGGGTTTTGCCGCTGCAATTGACTAGGTTGTGTTATTTCTTATTGGTTGTCAGCTTCTCTTTTTAATATTTTTATAACTTCTTTCTTTTAGGGGCATTTCATTGCGAGTGCTGACTCAAGACCTCCACAATTAATGCACTTCTGCTCCTCTGGGCAGCAGATCCCGAAGTGAATGGAATCACCGCACTGTGAGCAGTATTTGCCCTTTCGGGCACTTCCTTGATTCGTGGCCATCCAACTGGTAGCACTTTATGCATGTCTTTACATGCACGAAGTTCTCATTTTCAAACTGGCCTGGAGACATCCTTAGGTTGAATGCCAGGAGGCCTGTCATTAATATCTCTCTTAGCCATTTCTACCTCAGTAATAAACTAATAATGACTTTAATGGTCCTCGTCGGTTGCCCGAACTTTAGTTCCTTCTTCATCTTCGCCTATTCTGGTTGAGGCTCCAATTCTCCCTTAATTGCCTCTGGAGTTTTTCCGCCCATCATTCGATCGAGCTACCTGCAGACAATCGCCCTTTGCTTAGGGGTTTAGGAGGGCACGTTTGGCTCTAGAGTCATTTTTTTTAGTTCCTCGGTGGCCGTCTTTGTGAGTAGTTTTTCACGATTTTGCTCGGAATGGCACATTAGCTACGAATCTCTTGCGGCTTTCGAATAGCCTTACCAGTGCCACTGCTATTTTCGTGAAGATTACCTCCGTTAATTTCTCTTTTGTTGGTTTGGAGGAGGTATTTTGTATTACCCTGGTGGGAGCCGAAATCACGTTTCCCGCTCCATAATTGCTTCGTACACTCCTCGTTATTTTTCTCTCCCCTTTTTGAAGGGTCTGGAATTTTAGGGAGGCATTAAATTATACTCGACCTAAATATATAACGTCTTAAGTATTAGAAGTATTTATGCAACGAGTATTTTTTTGCGTGAGATACCTTCATTGGTTACTTCTTTTAGAAGGCAAATTGTGTATCTCTGGTATTAGTACTTTCGTATTCGGAAATTCGGGAATGAAATAAAATGAAATGAAAGAGTAAAGTGGGAGAGAAAGTTATAGATCGCCGTGCCCCACCGCCTGCTTATTCCCTCCTAAGAGGAGCCCGGGCGGGGGAAGGGAGCGAGGCCCCGGTTCTTCCCGTGTGTCCTTCAATGCTCCTACCCCCCGGAGCATTGATGAGATCCAAAGGAAAATAGCTCCGGAGGAGAGGGGGATATTAAGAGGAAAAGGCAAGTACAGAACAGTGGGAAGTAAAGTCAAAGACATAACAGTTGACCTTGGTGGTCAATGGATTTAAAGTTTAACGTGGGATCCGAACCACGGGTATTTAGTGTTTTTTGACCTATTTCATTGGATTATATGTTGTTCCCTATCCCGCATGTTAATATTTGGTCTAGGAAGAGATAGCGATAAAAGTAAAAGAAAGAAATGGAAAGAAGTTTGAAGTTTGCAGAGAATTGCAAGTTTGGTGGAGGTCGCGCCAATCTCTGTTCCCTTAGATATTAAAGAGTTAATTTCGAAATAAGTATTAGGCAAAGTACATTTGTTTCTTTCTGCGTTTGTTTTACTTTTTGTGTTTTGTATTTCTGGCGTTCAAACCATTGCTATTTTTTTCTCCGGTTGTTGATAAGCTGTATTTTCTCAAGTTGTTTTGCTTTCATATCCTTGTATCTCTGTTTGTGTTTTTCCTAGTATTTTATATTAGTTTTATATATTTTCCTTTTCTTAAGTAAATCTTTTCTTGGTTTTATTTTGTTCTTGCGTGTCTATTCAGGTTAATTATTCAAATCAGTTATGGGCCACGTTCGGTTAGTTCTTTCGTTTTTCTGTGTGTTTTATTGTCTCGTTTGGGTATTCATAATCGTGAGTTACACGTAAATCTCATCCTCTTCCCTTTGGTCCTCTTTATTTGTAGCACTAGAAAATAGCATGTGTTGTCTCCAACCTGCTCCTCGTGCTATTTGGTTGCTGAGTTCTTCTCATATTTCGTCCTGCGTTTTTTCTAAAATTTTATTTTCTCTGTTCTCTTTTCCCTTTTATTTTATTAAGTGGCTTTATTTGTGATTCGTTGTGTATATCTTTCTGTTTCTGTCTGTCTGCTCGTCAGGTATTAGGGAGTAATAAAATCGCTTTTTACTATACATGTTGAAATTTATTTAGGTTGCATCTGGCTATTGTGTGTATTGCACTTGTAAGGAACACTAATGTAGGCTGTATCATAGCTTGATATATCTTTTTGTTGTCTTAAAGATTGAGGTTTATTAGTTTCTAAAGTAATTTCAACTCCCATTTTCATTTGTTTATTCTCTCGGTTACGTGTTTCTTGTAACCATTTGTTGTGATTGTTAGGGTTAAAATCTTTCCTTCTGTGTTATATCTGTATCGATCGTCGTCGACGTAAATGTCTACAACCTTTTTAGATCCATAGGTATTATTTTGAAATTATTTCTACTGGTCTTTTATCTTCCATTTTCCTACATAGTTGTTCAGGTTCTTAATTTCTGTGGCCGTCATCTTGGAATGTATATGAGGATTTCTGTAGACAAATGGAATTAACTGTGTTAAGTCGTCAGTGAACTGTATGTTAATGCAGTCCTCGTTCCTGGGTGGGAGAATGTCTGATGTATACACATAGTATAGTGTGAGACTCAAACAACCTTCCTGCGCGAGGCCTACATCGAGCTTGAATTTCTCATCTTGGTGATTTCCCGTGTCTATATATGTGCATTCTTTTCTAGTACGTAATCACAAAGTAGTTTCCTAATTTGTGGTTTAATCCAAAATTCATAATTTTGTGTTGCATTCCTCTTTGCCATAATTTATCGAATGGTTTCGGTACGTCCCTGCATTCCATATCAATGCTGCCTCTTTCTCCTATAACCTTGCTTTTTTATGTAATAACGCTGAGAGTCATGTGCTCTTGTGCTTATTTTCTTCCTGAAGCTAAACTGTGGTTTATTCCATAATTCTTTTCTGTTAGATATTCATTCAGTCGTTGGTTAATAATTTTTCCGAATACCTTCCCAATGAAGTCGAGAATGGATATAGATTTGTCGTTTTGGACCTCTGAAGAAGGTCTTCCTGGCTTCGGGATGAATATAATCTTCGCTATTTTTAACTCTCGGGGAAAAATATTCGCTGTTTACGTAAGCGCTATACACATTCTTTGAGCCCTCCAGTATATTATTTGTGGTTGCTATGTAGTTCTTCTTGTTGAAGCTCGATATTCCTGGCGCTCTTTGTTTAAAATTTGCGATGGTATTTCTTAGGTCTTCGGTGGTAATCTTGTCGTTAATTCCTTCATTGGCATATCTTTTCTACGCAGTGATACGGGTAGGTTCATTTTATTTGTTCGTTTAGTGAATCGATAATCTCATTTTCAAAGTCGATATCAAAATTGTCATTTTCCTCCTCACTTATGCAGAACACTCCTTCCTTTTCAATTGTATTTCCATGTCTATCTTTAATATTTGTTTTCTCTTTTCATTTAGTATTTCCCATTCAGTTTTTATCTTCTTGTAGAATTCGTGGGGCGTTTGCTCGTTGTCGATATTTTGAACGGCTGTGTCCCAGTATTCCTTTTGTTTATCACTTATGTCTTAGTAGTTCTCTTTTTCATTTTCAGATATAAGTACCTTTCCTTTGTTTGTCCGTTTCTTACCATATCCTAATTTTAATAATCTCATTTTCCTAATATTTCCTTTAATTTTCGGGGTTCATATGAAAAATATAATTGTTTATAAGTGATTTTGTCGATTGTATTGCTGTCTAGTGTTTGTATGTTTGTTTTTATTATATTAAGTTCGTTGTCGATCTCTTCAAGTGTTGCTTCATTAACTCTGGTTTCTATTGTGTTTAAGTATTGATTGAATCCATCCCAGTTTGTTTTGCTGTTTGCTTTTCTTCGTGATATTTTTATTTGGATGGGTGAAGTTGAGATGGTGGTAATTATGCTTAAATGATCGGATGCAGTTGCGGGACCTGGCTGTGTGTGGTGATTTAAATTGAAGTTTTGATTAGTTAAAATAATATCTGGGGTAGTCGATGATCGGGCTGTGGGATACGAAAGGAAGTCGGGTCCTTCTCTGGTGAGTAGGCCTCTTTGCATCAGGAGATGTAGGGTTTTCCCCGTACCGTTTGTATGGGTTGTGTACCCTGCTTCCCTGCACCTTGCATTAAGGTCTCCGGCTAGAAAGGTTGAGGCTTGTCTACAGAATAGCTTGATGAAATTGGGTATCGGTAGGTACGAGGGTCTAGGTGGTTGGTAGGCTGCGGCTATGACCAGGTCACCTGTAGTCATTTTTATTTTCACAGCTAAAAATGATTCCTCTAGGACTTTTATTTCAGTAAAGTGTATACTTTTTTAATGCCTAGGGCAACTCCGTCGTTTCTTGACTGTGAGTGGTTTGTTGTTAATATTTTATAGTTGGGGATTTTTATTGTTTCTGTATCTGTGGATATGCCATGTTCTGCTAAGATGATTATGTCTGGATCTCCCTTTCTTACTATGTTGGAGTAGATTAATCGTTTTTCTTTCCAGCCGTTAACATTCAAGGTGAATATTTTAAGCTTTCGTTGAAACGTGTCCATTATCGTTATGGTTGCTTGTGTTCTCTACTTGACTTTGCCTTTTCTGGTCGGCCTGGAGTCGAGTGCGTCCATTTCTCTTCTTTTTGAATTTACCGCATGAGATGTTGCTTCATGATTCTTGAGCGATGAATAAAATGCCCTGTTTCAGTGCGTTGTGAGCTTTGGTTTCTTCCGCGTCTGCTTCGTATTCCCATCTAAATTTACCCTTGACTATTCTGACGACTATTTCCTCCTGCTTGTATTGCTTAGGAATGGGGGTAAGCATGAGTTCCTTAAATTTTGATGTTAAAGTGTTGGGTGGTCATTTTTGATTTTTGTTTTTCTGAGGTCACTTTTGTGCTTTCTTCCTCTGAATCGGTATCCATTTCACTTTTGTCTTCTTATTCTTCTATTTGGCTAGTAGTTTCCTTTGGAGTCATATTCATTTTGTAAAACTCATTCGAGGGTGAGTTCTCCGGGAACCACATTTTTTTAGTCCGTTTTCTCAAGCATAGTGTTAAGTTCAGTTGCATAAGAACCTGGGCTCGCCATGTTGACAAAGTGTGCATGCATTATACACAGTATTAAGTCAGGCTCCATGGTGCCCTCGATATTTACCGTTGTGGTCTGTGCGGTGGGTGCAGAGATGCTTCCATTAGCTGTTGCTACAGCGTAGGTTGTATTTTTTCTCCTTTCTTTCTCTGCGTTGATATCGGCCTTCTGCTTCCGAATAAGTTGCTTTTTTACTGCGCATGACATGGCCAGAGTCCTATGTCCATTTCCGCAGTTCAAGCATTTTTTCTCTGCACTCATCCCATTTGTGTTCCTGGCTTGAGCATTCAGAGCAAGCTTTACCTTTGAAGGTACACTCCTTGGTTGGGTGCTTGTCTAGCGCGTAGCATGTGAAGCAAATTTGCACTGAAACGAACGTTTTCCTTTCTATCTGGTCGGGGGAGATTTTTGTGTAAAATGCTAGGAGTCCTTGCTCGGTGGCTTTCTTTGCGATCTCTGTCGATCGGAAGATCACTTTAAAGACGTGGCTGTGATCCTCTCCATTCTGGTCCTTGAATTTTATTACGTCTTCGACTTTTGCACATTCTTGCTCTCTTTCTAGCTCTTCTTTTATCTCTTGGGCTATATGATTGCCTACCCATGGGTCAAGACGCCGGCATATTACTGACCTCTTTGTTTGGACGTCAGGGGGCGTCCGGGGGGCTAGTCATATTTTGCAGAGTTTCTTGGCCGCGCCCTTACTCAAAAGGAGATCGAGGTCTTTCTCCATGTCGCATAGCGCCACGTAGACATTGTATTGGTCTTTAAGCCGTAGGAAGACCACTCCTATATCCGCATATATGCACTTCAGAGTCTGTTCCCGGGAGGGTTTCTCCCGGCCGGGGAGGATGCAAAGGAGAACCCTCTTCGCTCCTTCTCGGTCGTCCATTGCGGTTGGGTTGCTGTTTCCTTCAAGTGGGTTCTGGATGTTCGTCGCTGTGTTTCCCTTGCTGTAGGGTCCGATTCTTCTTTTTGGGAGGGTTTTAAAAGCTGCCCCCTCCTCGTTGCAAGTAAGTTTCCATGAACATGAACTGCCGGATGGGATGGATGAATGATGTTGGGCGAACCCGGGGAGGACCCTCAGATGGGTGAAAAGTGGCGGACTTAATGATGGGTAGTGATAGAGTCAAATATCACCGCCCGGGGGTGCCGCCTCGTCTGGGGTTTGGTTATCGATGCTGCTTCCAACTTACACAGGGACGGTTGCTTGTCCCCCTGTGGTCTTGGAAACTACCCTTAGAGATTAGAGCGAACTCTTCTCCAAAGCTTTCAGCTAATCCTCAAACCTGCTTTCCTTTACCTCTCCAATTATGTCTATCAAAGTAGACCAACATAGTTGGAGCGAGACTAGATGAATGGCAGATCAGTTCCGCTCCCTTGCTCCGATAAGGGGGCCGCGGGGGGGATTAACCGGACATGGGTCGGCTATGTGTGGCTCTGTAAATTATCTTCGATTTCTGAAGTCCCCGTGGGGAAAAAGTGCGGTAAGGTCACGTTTTTGACGTGGCTTCCCTTTCCTTTCCCGCCTTTACCGGTGATAAGCTTCTTCTGAGAGCTTGAGAAGAGGTCCGTTTCATCTGAACTCTACTGCCGATCTCTGTACTAAAAAAAAAATTCGGAAAATTCGGAATGATGATGATGTACTCAGTTTTTCGAACAGAGATGGTATAATGGAAGATATAGTGGGTAAAAAAAACTAAAGATGGGGGGGGTATTTTGCCCTAGTAGGCAGGGTATCACTTTATTTTTATTCTATTTCATTTTTCCTTTATTTGTGTTGTTATTTTGTAATTTTTAATGTCTATTTGTTTCTTCATGTGTTTGTAATGTTCTTCTTATTGTATTTTGTTTCTTCTTCTCTGTCTTTTGACTTTTAGTGTAATAGTGTTGTTTGTAGCATTCAAGCCTTTTATAGCTTTTCTTGCTGACAATGCTATTTTAGTGTTGTCTGTAGTCTCATTTTTCGTGAGTAACTGTATGTGACTAGATGTGATGTGTTGTGACGCTTTTTATGTGTATATTGGAGTGATATTATTTTGTGAACAGAGTTTTGTGCCCGGGAACCGGCTTCTGCGTGAGGCTTTCGCCCGTAGCCACGCGGGTATATTCAATCTGCCGACTGCTCCCTGCAGTTCTGGAATGACATCATCCGTTAACATGGACCAGATCTTTTTGCCCAGTTTCTGGGTGACGACATTGATGGGCTCCAAGCATTTCCTCCGATGCAGGACGCTTTGCCTGATTCGGTCACGCCTTCTTACTTTATTGATAAGCAGAGAGGCAGTGTTCTGGATACGTTGGAGCCTTTTCATCGAGGTTTTATTAGCCGCTTGGGACACTACTGCGGGGGAGATCAGCATAGCCCGGACATACATCATATATAATTTCCTGGTGTTGGACGAGCTAAGATCTCTAAACCTGTAGAGCGTGGAGATTTCTCTCTTCGCCAGGTTCCGCCTCTCCATGTGGTGTCTCGAGTACCCATGGTCGGGGATTTTAAGGCCCAGGACGGTGCCTTCGGCGGAGTAGCCGTACCTCCTCCCATCTATGATGATGGATAATGTCAACTCGCGGTTCAACGGGACAATTTTGAACTTGTCCCTGTTGGTCCTGATTTTCCATTGTCTTTCAAATCGGCTGATGTTGTTGATTTCCGCTATAGTGCGGGCCGCCTGCGCCCTTGCTTTCCTCTCCGGGCACGGGAAAATTTGTGTGACGTCATCTGCGTATTGCAGATACATCGTGTCCCTGTGCACCAGAGTTGGGAGGTCGATGGTGAAGACCAAGTAAAGCCGAGGAATCAGGCAGCTTCCCTGAGGGACGCCCGACTTTAATTCGAATTCGGGGCCTCTGTGCCCTTCAATCATGAGACACGCCCTTCTGTCCATGATGAAGTCACAGAGGATCCTTTCCAGGATTGGGTTTAGCTGGAGGTTCAGGATCTTGTATTGAAGTCCTTCCAGCCCGACTTTATCGAAGGCCTTTTGCACGTCCCTCAACACAATGTCTACATAGAACCTGTTCGCTTGGGTGTATGCTACTTTCTCAGTTAGGAGCGCCAGAGCGGTGTCTGTGCCCCTTTTTTGCGGAACCCATGTTGCTGTGGGTTGTGCGCTCCTAACTCGATCAGTTGAGCTTGTAGCCTATTCGCTAAAATCTTTTCAAAGATTTTACCCTGCATCTCAAGAAGAGAGATCGGGCGATAGCTTGCCACCTGGTCTGGGGGCTTGTTCCCCTTTGGGATAAAAATGATTTTGGCCATCTTGTATCCATCCGGGAATTAGCCTGTATTCAGGGTGGCATTCATCGTGTTTGCCAATCCCTGAATAATTTGCCTTGGGGCATTTACGAGGTTATTTTTCGTAATCCCAGACCAGCTTGGAGCCCTCTGTTTGAAGGACCTTATGGTGTTCAAGGTCTCTTCTACAGTTATCGGGCATCCGTGGTCAGCCATCACTCTTTCCTGTGATACTTGTGGATGGGGGTGGGTTCTATGTATCATTGTGCCGAGGTCGTCGAGCAGTTGGTCTTCGAAGTCCTGGTCGAAGTCGTCGTTCTCCTCCGGTGATATAGCGAAACTGACTTTGGCCGTGTTTATGTGTAAACGGTTGGAGCGTTAGTTTCACTTTAAATATATCCTGGCGCCTGATTGTTTGAAATGTTATAGTGTTAAATTTAGATGAAATAACTATTTATATAGGTGAATTTTTGTGTAAAAATCAGTCAGAAGAATTAGAAAATTATTGTTGTTTTTAGAAGAAAAGTTATATTCCTTGTTCACCATATTCAAAGCTTATTCCGGCTATAATATACAGGAATAAAGAATCTAGATATAAATATATATTTTTCCTTCATCCCATAAGGAAGCTGATGATCATTTAACCCAGCCTGCAAAACTAGAGAGAGAATACCATAACTGACTTAGACCCTACAAATCTATTTCCTTCGGGAATTTCATTAGTTTGAGATAAATTTCCATGGGCATGAAATTTAATGTAATTGCGTATGTTCTTAGCTGTGCTATATTCATAACGGCCGAGTGTAGAATGCAAGTTAAGATTTTAACATTTAAGGTTCCATGGATGTTCATTTGTGTGGTTCGACTGATTTTCCTTACTTCTGCGGCTGCGTCATTTTGTTTTTTGATTTCCTAAGTTGACCTTCTGTATCCTTCCTTCTGATTATTTCTTTCCCTTTCGGGCATGACATAGTGCATCTTTAGTCGGGGAGTTGATGGTAGTGTGGTCTTCTATTTTTTTAGCGGAATGGTCACCCCCCTTCCCCTCGTTCACTCTTGGTGCAGTTCCAAGGCGGTTACCGCAAAGACATCCGGCCGAAGGCATCGGCGGGTCCCGCGTGGCCGCAGCGCTGCACCAGACCGTGCCATGAAAGAGGTCACCCCCCCCCCCCCCCCCGTTCACTCGTGATGCAGTCCCAAGGCGGTGGTTACCGCAAGGACATCCGCCCCAGGCATCGGCGAGTCGAAAGTTTGACCACAGGGTGGCATAACTCGGTGCCATGTAAGACCCTAAAGGTCAAAAAGGTAAGATCTCCCCTAGGAGAGTGAGATCCAGTTTCACGTCGAACAAGAAATTGGAGACGGTTTTCTCCCAACCTCGATGGCTAACGAGGAGCCGATGTTTGACTTCGTGGGAAAGACCGTTTGGAAAAAGAACTCTCCTGGGGCCGTCCTCAAGCCCCTCTCCCCCTTACCACTCCCCCAGTGGGGGTGCGAGGTATAAATGAGGAACTCTGAGGAAAATCGAGGTAGTATACGTCAGTCTCTAGGTGACGAAGTCCTCGGATCCACAACCGAGCTACCGAGACTGGAGAGGTAGTTTACTTGGGTCGCCAGACCAAGAAGTACCCTGCAAGAGAGGCAGGGCTACCTACCTTAAGGGGCTAAGAAAAAGCTCATCCTTGAGCTAAGTCCCTGGTTATCAAACCAAACAATAAGTGAACTTTGGTAAGTTCGACTTACTCTCGCCAGAGAGACTCCTCATATCCTGGTGCACCGTAAACACCAGGGGTATTCCTCGTCCTTGAGGAATTAAGAAAAGAAGAAGGAAACGGCTCCCCCGCAAGCCCGTTATTCGGTGGCCACACCAAACGTTAAGTAATTTATTCTCGCCAGAGAAACCCCCCCTCCGTTATCCTCGCCCGTGAAGAAGACCCTCCCCGAGTTCAGTCCTCGTCCATAAGAAAATTAGTAACGAAGGTGAAAAGCTCCTCCTCGAGCTCGTTACTCGGTGATCACACCGCACTCCAAGTTAACTTGAATTAAGAACCAAGTTCGACTCACTCTCGCCAGAGGGACCACGGCTGCCCGGGTGTTGCATAGAGCACCGTATTGGTTCTCGTCCTTGAAGAACCCTTCCCCCCCGGAAGAACGTGTGGACCCCCCAGCTGCTACCCTCGCCAAGACGACCGTGGAATTCCGCCCATCTACACGCGTCAAGAGTAAATATTTCTGAGGCCCTTTAAACTCCACGAGTCCGTAAGCCTAATTTTTATATTATTGTTGTGTAGAGAAAACGTTAACCAAGTTTTGTGGGTAAACTAATTTAATTAATTTTTGTTTAGGATAATATTCCGAGTATTCCTGTAGTTAATGTTATGTATTCATTTGATAAAGGTCAATTATAAGTTATTTTGGGATTAATGTTCGTTTCTCTTATATATATCCTTACGTGTTGCACAATAGCTCTGTGCTTTAAGATATTCTTATAATATCAATAATTAGACACTCTTAGCACTCTTAGAGACTAGAACAAAAAGGAGGAGAATTCTACGACACTAACTAAGTAAAAGTGGTGTCAGACAGGTCAGAAAGAATTCTACGACATAATTAAAGTGGTGTCAGGTGTGGGGTTGTTATTAGAAAGAACCCAGCAGTGTCTAATTAAGAAAGAGCCAACACGTAAAGGAATATCAGGAACAAGAGAATAATTGACGAGAGGAAAATTGGTAGAGTTAGGGGTGGTAACAATATAAAGGTAATTGGCAGTCCAAGTGGTAATTTTGTTGTAGGGAGTGGCATTTCAATCAACATAGTAGTGGGATTAAGGGTTATTTATGCTGAGCGCTACCTGGTGAGTGGCGGCATAATTATCTGAAAATACAGAAAGGAAAAATCGACGGACCAACACGAAATGGATCCAGTCAAAAGATTTTACCAACAAGCCCAAAGTCTGGGACTTGAAGGCACAGAAATGCATGACTACGTCATGGCAGAATTAAGAATAGATTGTGTAGAAGAAGAAAGAATTTTGGATATAGAAGAAGAACAAGAATTAATAAAGTTTGAGAGAGAAAAAGAGGATATAATAAGAGAGGATACAAGAGAACGTGAATTAATGGAAATATGGATGAACCGGAAAAGTGAAGAATCCCGAATACAGCGGAAAATAGAAACTGAGGGAAGAAGAATGCTGAGAGGAGGTAAAACAAGCGAAAGAATAATATTGTTGAAAAGAGACGCACAAGAATTCAGAATAAGGATAGAAATGGAAGATGAAGAAAGAAGACTAAAGATAAAGCTGGAAGATGAAGAAAGAAGAACTCGACGGGAAAACGAAATAGCGAAAGCAGAACAAGAAGCCAAGGAAAGGAGAATGAAGATGGAAAAAGAGTCGAAAGAGAGGAGAATAAAGATTAAAAAAGAAATGGATGAAAGAAGAATAAAGAGGGAAAAAGAACGTGCTCAAGCGGAAAGAGAAGAGAGAGAAGAAAAGGAAAGATTGCTCGCACTCGAAAGAGCACCTATCGAGAATCTGATAGAGGTCGAGGAAGTCGGAGCTCGGCCTGGACCTAAGAAAGGACCATCGAGGGAAACCCAGCCAAATGGGGTAACGATGGAAGAAGTAGGAAGTAGGAATGAGGTACCATCAGGAGTACCTAAAGAAAAACCTACGAGGAGAACCCAGCCAAATGGGGTTATCAGGGAAGAAGAAGAAGGTAGGGTAGAGGTACGAGCAGGTGTACCTGAGGAACTACCGGCGAAGAGAAGTGAGTCAAATGATTTGACAAGGAAGGAGGAAAGAGGTGCTATTGCGATACACCCAGGTAAGACTAATCAAATGGTAGACGCGGATGAGTATCCCCTACCCCTAGTAGTCTCCTCCCCGAACGGAACGTCCACGGAGTTACCGCTAAATCGCCAAGTCGTAGTGAGCGTCAAGCCCATTAACGACCTCGCAGGGAAAAGTTTTCTCGATCCCCAAAGATCGAACCCAGACACGATCTTCCCGTGTATATGGTTAAAGGAGAGCTATGGGACCTACGCTCCCATCAATTATGCCCCGCTACAACAGGCCGCTCTAGCCATAATGTTCAGTTTAAAGGTAGTCAAGTACCATAAGAAGGGTAATTCGAGTAGGTTGAAATACCGCTACCATTTAGTACCATACTTGGGTAGACTCAATAACCAGAACGGCCGACTCAGGCGCGGTAGAATAATGGTCACAGAGCACCATTTTAGGATCAGCTACATCAAAGGAGCCGATAATGTACAGCTGCTCTATAGGTGGAGACGAAAAACCATGGAAGGTTATTTCAGTACCTAATAAGCGTGAAACCATGTTTTCATGTGTTGTTCGTGTTAATATTTATCGGTAGGATTTAAGTTCTCAAAAACTTAGAAATGTAAGGAAGTAGCTTGTTTTTTTTTTGTTTTTTTTGTGGGTATTCGATGAATTAAGGTTTTGTTATGTTCATGTAAAATTGTATTGCGAGTAGGTCTAGCTCGACACATTGCCGGTGTAAACGCGCGCGTGGGCGCTCATGTGTAAGGAAACTTAATGTAAGAGAGGGCTCAAAGAAATACAACTTTGCTAATCTCGACTAGGTTGAGTAAGTTGTTTTGAGTTCCCGGGAGCATCCCCCCTCCCCATTAAATTCTTCGATGGGAGGTGTTGTAGAGGAATGGTCACCCCCCCCCTCGTTCACTCTTGGTGCAGTTCCAAGGCGGTTACCGCAAAGACATCCGGCCGAAGGCATCGGCGGGTCCCGCGTGGCCGCAACGCTGCACCAGACCGTGCCATGAAAGAGGTCACCCCCCCACCCCCCGTTCACTCGTGATGCAGTCCCAAGGCGGTGGTTACCGCAAGGACATCCGCCCCAGGCATCGGCGAGTCGAAAGTTTGACCACAGGGTGGCATAACTCGGTGCCATGTAAGACCCTAAAGGTCAAAAAGGTAAGATCTCCCCTAGGAGAGTGAGATCCAGTTTCACGTCGAACAAGAAATTGGAGACGGTTTTCTCCCAACCTCGATGGCTAACGAGGAGCCGATGTTTGACTTCGTGGGAAAGACCGTTTGGAAAAAGAACTCTCCTGGGGCCGTCCTCAAGCCCCTCTCCCCCTTACCACTCCCCCAGTGGGGGTGCGAGGTATAAATGAGGAACTCTGAGGAAAATCGAGGTAGTATACGTCAGTCTCTAGGTGACGAAGTCCTCGGATCCACAACCGAGCTACCGAGACTGGAGAGGTAGTTTACTTGGGTCGCCAGACCAAGAAGTACCCTGCAAGAGAGGCAGGGCTACCTACCTTAAGGGGCTAAGAAAAAGCTCATCCTTGAGCTAAGTCCCTGGTTATCAAACCAAACAATAAGTGAACTTTGGTAAGTTCGACTTACTCTCGCCAGAGAGACTCCTCATATCCTGGTGCACCGTAAACACCAGGGGTATTCCTCGTCCTTGAGGAATTAAGAAAAGAAGAAGGAAACGGCTCCCCCGCAAGCCCGTTATTCGGTGGCCACACCAAACGTTAAGTAATTTATTCTCGCCAGAGAAACCCCCCCTCCGTTATCCTCGCCCGTGAAGAAGACCCTCCCCGAGTTCAGTCCTCGTCCATAAGAAAATTAGTAACGAAGGTGAAAAGCTCCTCCTCGAGCTCGTTACTCGGTGATCACACCGCACTCCAAGTTAACTTGAATTAAGAACCAAGTTCGACTCACTCTCGCCAGAGGGACCACGGCTGCCCGGGTGTTGCATAGAGTACCGTATTGGTTCTCGTCCTTGAAGAACCCTTCCCCCCCGGAAGAACGTGTGGACCCCCCAGCTGCTACCCTCGCCAAGACGACCGTGGAATTCCGCCCATCTACACGCGTCAAGAGTAAATATTTCTGAGGCCCTTTAAACTCCACGAGTCCGTAAGCCTAATTTTTATATTATTGTTGTGTAGAGAAAACGTTAACCAAGTTTTGTGGGTAAACTAATTTAATTAATTTTTGTTTAGGATAATATTCCGAGTATTCCTGTAGTTAATTTTATGTATTCATTTGATAAAGGTCAATTATAAGTTATTTTGGGATTAATGTTCGTTTCTCTTATATATATCCTTACGTGTTGCACAACAGCTCTGTGCTTTAAGATATTCTTATAATATCAATAATTAGACACTCTTAGCACTCTTAGAGACTAGAATAAAAAGGAGGAGAATTCTACGACACTAACTAAGTAAAAGTGGTGTCAGACAGGTCAGTAGGGTTCTTATCAGAAAGAATTCTACGACAGATGCACAGCTGGATATAAATGTATTGGTCTCTTTGTGTGCCCATTGCTGGTATCATCATGCTTCATGCTATACGCGAGCAATCGTATTTTAAGAGGTTTGGTTGCAATCTCGGTCGATTCAAACACGATTTTAAAGACACGTGTGTGTTCCCTGAATTTTATAACGTCCTGTAATTTCACCCATGGTTACTGTTCTTAAAATTTTTGTATTATATCTTCTGGGGTGTGCTCGCCTACCCATGACTCAACATTCTGGCGCAAACTGCTTCGATTGACTACAATCTGGAGGGAAGGGGGACTCTGACTTCCAAGTCTATCTTCTTTAAGGTGATGCTTCCGCCTGATGAGATTAGTAGTTCCACATAGTTATTATCGTCGCATATAACAGCTAATCCGTTGGGCATTTCTATGCATTTGATTATGGCGATCTGAAGGTACTTGAATATACTTTGGGTGACATCTTGAGGTTTAGGTTATTTTTCCCTTTTGTATTAGCAGTAGCGGTAATTTTTTTAGTAAAGGCGGCGAGTCCATTTTCCTTTCTCATGCCCCTCCAATGGGGGAATATCCTACTGAAAATTATTCGGAGGTTATTATCCCAGGTATATTAGTGGAAGAAGACCTCTATATATTCCTAATTCAAGATATCCTGCCTGCTAAGAAGCGCACAATCTCTTACCACCCTATCTAAATTTACTTAGCCCTATAAGCGATCCTGCAATTACGTTTGGGCTCGTAACCTCTAACTTGGCTCCTTCTCTGTCTCCTTAACGGGGGTCTCCTTCGGGAGTTCACTACGCCCTACTACTGACTGCTACTGACGCGAGCCTTCAGTGAGCCGACGGTGATTCCATTATAGGTCCCCTGGTCGCACCAGGTGCAAATAAATCTATAAACAACCGAGCAGCTAGTCTCACAGGGTGGGGAGGTCTGTCCAAATTCGAAAAAATTGTCCTAAATGAAAATTACTAAGGAAAACTATTTTAAAGTTAGTGTGTGTGAAAAATATTTTCAGGAGATTATTGAGTTTACGGCTTAAGTGAGAATTAAGTAATGTTAGATTCTCGGCCCTAACCTCCATTGCTTTCTAGAATCTCTTTCCATCTGCCAACAAGCTTATAAATCAATGCCATGTTTGTACCACTCTTTACGGTTTTGATACAAAATCTGAATCCAACTTATTTTCAACCTCTTCTCTTGATGTCAACTTAAGACCATCCAGATGGTTCTGTAATCCCTTAAACAAGTGACAAACAGAAGGAGCAAGGTCAGGAGAATATGAAGTATGAAGCAATATTTCCTAACCGACTCCTCCAAGAGATCTTTGGTTATTCGAGCTGTGTAAGGACGTCCAATAATGATTAGCATTATTTGTTTGCTTGTTTTCTAACAGTTCCTAATGGACAATTTCTTAAATATCCAATCATACACTCAACATGATATTTTGGGGGGATGAAGTCATCCTCTTAGTTGTTGATAAATTATGATTCCTTGACTGATCTACGAACGGTGGCGTTTACCGTTATTGTAAAGGCTCCACTTCTTATTACCAGTGACAAGCCTGCCCCAAAATGGTACATGTAGGTTTTTTGGAAGCAGTGACTCACAATAAGCAACAAGCTGTTACAGATTCGCTATGGAGCTCATGCGGGACCCATTTTTCAAACACTGAAACCTCTTCATTTGGCTTACTTAGGAGAGCCGTATGGGTTACGTTACATTGTTCTGAGAGTTTCCTAGAAGTTGTCACAGGATTTGCTGGGACAACAGCTGCTTCTAACTCTTCGGAATCAAGTTCTTTTAGACAAACTTCCTCTGTTCTTTCTTTTAGACTGAAATCCTTACTTCTGAAACGGGAAAAACACCTCCTGTAACTTTTTTTCATTTACTTCATCATTACTATAGATTCATTGAATTAATTTTGCTGCTGTAGTTGCATTGCCACCTTTATGAAACTAATAAAGTAAACCATGCTAATGTCATCTTAAGATGGGACGAACATAGGGGTAAATATCGAATAAGATTATGAACAATATTTTTAAAATGTGAAAGAAAAAGGTATAAATTACTCATTGTAGTATTCCTCAACAATAACAATAGGCGCTACTTTACTAAATACCAGCTAAAACATTATTCTTGAAGATCTGAAATTACTTTCCTTCCCACACGATATATACGCGTTGATGCTAAATTGAAAAAGAGTAACGCAGCTCCTCGTCAATAATAGCTACCTAAAAAAACATATTGGCTATTCCATAAAACAGAAGATGTACTCACACCACAACCCAAGTAATATAAAAGAAACACGAAGCACAATTAATTTTTATTGTCAATCAACCATTTATACGAAATATACGGAGGATGAAAAATTTCTTAAGGACATCATTCACCGTAATGTCCCCCCCCCCCATCCATCCAATAAAGAAATTTAATTTAGTAATTTATTACAGGCCAAAGAAAACTAGTGCTCTCGTCCTCATGAACAGTTCTTTCCACTTGACAGGAAACCTTGAGGAGTCCTAACGTTTTTACGAGTATATTTGCAACTTCGGTGGCTGTGAACATCGCAATTCATTGTACATTGAGAGGACTTCCACAACCTTATCATGGAGGTTAGTAGCACATCTTCAAGATGGAACAATCAGACCAGACACTTCAGAGCATCGAATGCCACTTACCCGAGAAATATTTAACAAAAACATTGCCATATAATTCTCCGTGAGAGTCACCAGACAAATGCGAATGTGTGGAGCCGTTACCATCTGCAACAAAGACCAGGAATAAATATCTAACGGCAGCCCCAAACCAATTTCTTCACTACTCGCATTCGTAATCCCAATTTCTTTGCCTCATAACCTTCCATGCCCGTTTTCATTGACCCTTTAAAGAATATTTAATTGTTGCATATTTCGTAACCTCTGATTGGTCGAAACCATAGGCACATTTTTAAAGAAATAAAACCTACTTTTGTAATTTCTAGTGGTCTTCGTTCTCTTCTAGTGTTATGAAAGATAGTCTGTTCGCTTTCAAAGCACTTCTTCCGAAGAACATATAGGAGCATCTATCCTTATTTTTTCTAATCTTCAATTTTAGTGAAGGGGCCTAATAATTTTAGGCCTATTTAGATAGGGTGGTCAAGCCGTGCTTTTATAATAAAGAGGTAGCGTGGGACTCAGAGATGGTAGGAAAGCAGTAAAAAGATCTGTCCTAAAACACTCTTTACAGATTGCACGGAAGGACGAACACCAAATAATGATTGAGGTGAGAACTTCAAAAACACTGAGTGCCTGGGAAGCTCAGTAAAAATAATTAAATGCTGATAACGCCTCCCACTCAAGGGAAAGTGGGTAGCCTAGAATGCCCAGGAGTACTTTTAAGGGCCAGTGGCGGCTCGTAGCTAAAATTAGTTGGGGTGCTGCATCAGAAATCCTTTAACATTGTTTTAATATTGTGTAAAAGAAAATAAAGATATAAAAATAAAATTTATTGATAAACTTGATGAAATCCTAAACAGAATAAAATAAAACATTTTTTACTTACTAATAACCTAAAATGTTATTGTTAAAACTAGATCCTTTCATTGAAAACGAAATCCATTCTTCTTGTTTTAATTTGCGCGAAAAGATTAATTATTTTCTCCTTGATCTCTGGATGAATACTGAGGACTTTTTCTCTATTGAAAGCACTGCAAGTGCATTTAGTTTTTCAGAATACATACATAGTGCTCCTTAGAAAAGTTTTTATTCTTTTCAGTGTTGAAAATCAGCGTTCTGCCTCTGATCGAGTCATAAGAATTGTCAAGAGGGTTTTTATCAGTTACGTAATTTCACTAAGAACATAATCTAGATTATCTTTCCAGATAAATTTCAGCAGTCAATTAATTAATCAATTAAAAATAAAAGAACCGAAAAAATATAAATTAAATTTTACACTTTATCACATTTAGGAATATAAACACGTTGTTAAGCACAACACACGCGGAGTCAAAAAGAAACACTACCACCCACCAGCACACCACATTCGGCACGTGAGCCACAGTGCTCTATCTCCCTAGTGTGCAGCTTCCTATCTCGGACATGTGAGCATGCGCACAACAGCCAAACAACGCGTCACTGTAACTGTGAAGCGCACCGATCTATACCAGGATTTACCTTTTTTTCATAAAAAGACTCATTTTATTGAATGTTATCGATAATATCGAGTGAAATAGGGAATGCTGCAGTTTCGCAGTGCCTATACACGAGCCACCACTGTTAAGGGCCATCGAGAACAAGAACAATCCCCCAAAAGGAAATATCGTAGAAAATCTGTTTGGAATACTAAAAGTAGCTCTTATCGGAATTTTGGAAGTCTCGAATTATTACATCATAATCTACCACGAAGCGTGGGATGTATAGATATTAGTCTCAACGGGCAGAATAGAGACGATAAAGAAGATTGAATTTAACTCCAGAATTCTCTATCAAATATTAGCCAAATGGAGCCTCATATGTATAGGCTCAGAGACAAAATGGTTATCAAAAGTGAAATCGAAAAAATCAACCAGTAGTGGAAATCCAAGAAGATATTAAATTTAGAAACCACAGTATGTTTTTGTCGTGTGCGACTGTACATCTCACTATGTCGGCGAGTCGGTTTGGGTGTCTCGATCCCCCTTTTGCTTTTTTTTTTTGTAATAGCATTGTAACTATTTGTCTATTCTAACGAAATTTGAAACCCTTATGTTGTTTTACATTCTCTTTCGAATGATATAATTGCTAAAGTACTACCAAGTTAGCCAGGGAATTATTTTGTTTTGGTAATAACATCATAATTATTTGGCTGATTCTAACGAAATTTTAAAGCCTTGTGTTGTTTTACATTCTCTTTCGAATGCCATAATTGCTAAAGTCCTCCAAAGGTTGTCCCATGAATTATTTTTTTAGCAATATCATAACTATTCAGCCGATTCTTACGAAATTTGAAACCTGTATGTTTTTTTACATTCTCTTTCGAACGATAGAATTGCCAAAGTCCTCCCAAGGGTTAGCCCGGGAATTATTTTTTTGGGCAATATCATAACTATTCAGCCGATTCTAACAAAATGTGAAACCCTTAAGTTTTTTTTACATTCTCTTTCGAATGATAGAATTGCCAAAGTCCTCCCAAGGTTAGCCCGAGAAGGATTTTTTTTGGCAATATCATAACTATTCAGCCGATTCTAACAAAATGTAAAACCCTTAAGTTTTTTTTACATTCTCTTTCGAAAGATAGAATTGCCAAAGTCCTCCCAAGGTTAGCCCGGGAATTATTTTGTTTTTGTTTTGGAACACTTATAGTTGTTTTCAAGGTCCTCTCACCCCCAGGCCGGGAATTTTTGAAAGTTTTGAAGGTCATAAGGTCATAAAACAGAATAAATGAGAGCACGCGACTTTTTGGTCAGAATACCTTGTTTAAATAGTATGCATAAAAACATAAATTGTCAACAAAGAATTCTACCGTAAACTATGTAAAGCGAGAAGCACATCATTATAGAAATGTGCTTCAACTGCTACAAGATGGAAGACTTCGCAACAAAAAACTGCCCTGATACTGAATAAAGCTGCCCTGAATGTGGTGAACGAGTGCCATTTGGGAAAAATTAGGCCCACAAGATGGAGATAAAAACATGTTTCAATAAGAAAGAAATGGAGGAAAGAGCATCAATAAAAACAAGAAGAATGTAACCTAGGTAGAAGTGGTAAAGGCCACAGTACAACACATGAGGCAGTCAAAAACACATCTCAAAGTACAAAAAATCATCGATCAAGCTTCTTAAGTGCATACTCTATGCGGGTATAATAGATATAGAAAGACCAAGAGCCTTTATAGAGACCCTCATTACCATGCTGGTAAAAAATAGAATGAAGATGATGTGGTTCACTCAGAACTCAACCTCCTCAGGAATCCTAAACCTCAGTGTGGCTAAGTCCACAGAAGGGGACCTACTTAAACCAGGAAAATAAGAAAATGAAAAAAAAAGTCTCCGCAACAAAAACTACAATTTCCGAAAATGAAGGAAGGAAAACGGCCGTGGAAAGCAGCACTACAAAAATTGAGGGAGCAGAGCTTAACCTCAAAATTTACGTCAGCGAAGAGTACCCCCTAACCAGGTGGAAAAGGCAACAAGACGTAGTTAATGCTTTACGTGAAGGTACATACAAATGGGCCTTCAAGGTGAAGGCAGGAGAAGAAGAAGAGGTAATTTAGGAATTACTCCTCAATAACAGTATCTTCGCTGGTGACTGCGTTAACTTACACTAAAAAACGTTAAATGATTTTAAAAGTGAAAGGCATAAGGCTGTTGGGGCTGAACTAGTCAAAAGGTCCACCAGATAAACAACGAAGGATAACTGAAACGATCCATAGTGGCCAATAACTCACCATTTCCCGTACAAATTTATCAAACTGAAGGGGAATGATGAGCCATTGTTTACCGGGAATCTTGGCAGCGTCCATAACAAGATCCAGCTCACTTAAAGCTACAATAACCGAAAAGGTAAAAAAACTTAAACACGACAGAATTTATGTGCTAGTTCATCTTTCCCCCACTAAGTCAATTGTACCAGACAACATTTCCGAACAATAGCAAGAAAATGAACAAACGATAAGGACTTCACAAATGTGGCAATGTGATAAAAAACAAAACAAAAACAAACCACAGTGAAGAAAGTGTCACACGAAATGGAATTAAACCAAGGGGAATGCCAAAGTGAAAACAACATGAGGAAATAAATTTTATACAAACAGACAAAGAATCACTACAAACAAAAGAACGCGAACACAAAAAATCACTCAAACTAAAGCTCGAACACATAGTAACATAATGGCATAAATGATATAGAATACATATGAATGCAACAGTGAATAAATGTATAAAAACAGAGATTAGATGGACCTCCGGTCAGGTGGATTAAAGAGAGTAATGATAAAACACGAATAACAGAGAGAGTGACATAATAGGTAGGTACAAATAATGGAATATCTCATTCTTTGCCGTCTATCCCCATGTTCGTAGGAAATATGTTCTACTTAGATTAACTTCTTCTCTCATACTGATTTCTCTTCTCACCTATGTTTCTTCTTCTATCCCTCTACAGCCCCACCGTTCCTTCTCCCTCCTCCCACAGGTCCAACCAAATACAGTGGGACCTATCGAAGGAGGGCGTTGAGGAGCCGATAGGATTCACCCTGGGATCCTATTCCTTCTTGTCCCTGGGAAAAGGAGGTGGGGGGAAGGAGCTGCGGGCGATGCTTCTATTCATCTTCCACAAAACAAACCAAATTTCCACTGGATGGTATTATTGTGAGTTTATTCGAGTAAGCCTTACAGCTTTGTATAAAGCATTTTGTAAAAAAGAGAATTCAGCTGAGGACCAATTACAGGGAAGAAGAGCGATTTACGTTCCCTTTGCTGATTGGAGAGAACTCCTGTTCCCTTGCAACGAATTAATTCCTCAAAGTTGTATTTCTCTTTTCTACTACATGTATTCCGTCCATGCTCTAGCTTCCCACATTATTTCATCTGTTAGCACAGCATAACTCGACCACCGGCAAAGTCTGAGATACAGTTGGAAGTAGGGTATAGTGAAGTCCGGCAAGAAGCCCCGTTATGGGGGGGGGGCAGAAAAGGTGGTTGGTTATCAGCTATGAGCCCAAAATCAACTTATGGACTGTTGATGATAGGGTTAGGCATATTTCAGTATGGTGATCAAAGATTGTTGCAATAATTATAGGTAGGAAAGATAGCAATGAGAATAAATACGGAAAGCTCCCCACTAGAAGAAAAAAATAAACTAATAATTTTTGCCACGGATTTATTTCAAAGAAAGAAAAGAAACAATAAAGAGATGAAGACAAACAAATGTGGGCGCTTAGGCACTCAAGGAAAATGGAGATGAGTGCAAACGAATATCAGTCCAAGGAATGGGGAAAGCCCCGAACCCGGACAGAGGAAAAGTTGTCCAGACATTGAACGGAGAGAAGAACATCGTTCTCGTCGAACTCACTAAAAACATTTCAGGATACAACGCATTATGCCATCAAGAAAAAGCCACAGAAAGGTTCGTGTCACAGGACGGAATATAAATCTTCAGAAAGATACAAATTATAGATAAAAGAAGCGTAATTTGCTGGTAGGATCGACGTCGAGGGGCCCTTGGTCGATTTCCAGCAGATCCAGGAATTTCTCAGTGTTTTCGTGACAAAGAAGGCAACGGTCTTTTTGTCTAACTCAGCCTCCTCGACGCAAACCTTAGGTGGAGGTTCCTCGGATGCCTCCACACTTCGGAGGTTGGCAACAAAATTCCGCTTCTCCTCCAGAAACAGCTCATCGTCAAATAGCGCAAGACCAACTGTCACTTCTGGCAGGTACCACGTGTGACGTCCCAACGCTTTCAGCCCTGACACTCTAATCACCTTGTTCGTCTGTTTTGAGAGGGCTTTGTAAAGATCAAGGTCGTTCCTTGGGGCTTTCGCTGAACACGCATCTGAGAACCACGTTCGAATGTAATAGCGTACGATGAAGACACAGAACTCGCCCAGCTTTGGAGGACCTGAACTGCAGCCTTGAGTGCGGGTGAAGTGGACGGTCGCTGTTTGTTGTATTCTGTGAACTGTGGTGCAAAGATCCACATTTTCAGAGACTAAATCGATCTTGCCATCCATCGAGCCCGATTCACTGCTTCCGGCTTGTGAAACGAGATCTTCTTGCGTCCATAAGAGATTCCAGCAAATAACACAACGGCTAGTCTAGCAGTTCCCACTAGTCGTCACGTGGGTGATACTGCCGGAGCTAGCCTTGGCAGAGTTTGAGGACGTCTTTTACCCAGTCCTCTCTGAGCTCTTAGTTTGCTGCCCTGTACTGCCAGAACTCTCGGAAACGGACAAAGGCAGCAATATCTGGAATTTGAGATGCTTCTGGGATGAGGGGCGAGAAAACAGCTTCCAACAGAATTTACAGCACATGATGGTAGCAGGCCAGATGTAGCACATCTCGAACAAGGATTTGCTTCACTCGAACGCACACTCGACCCTTGGATCTCGTATTCGTCGCCGTTGTGTCAAAGCACAGCACTCGAATTTCATCAAAAATAGCCCACTCGGATATAATGTAAGAGATGGTGTTTGCCGTAGGCTCCGCTTTGCTCTGAGTGATGGGAACTGCGAGGATCTTCTTCACGCCTTCTACAGAAACGAGAAATGGCACTCGGTCCACAAAGCTTTCGTTTGTGAGGAAGAGCATATGTTTTCCATCCCAGTGGAGTGTGAGCGGTACATCAGGAGCAACATTTTTTTTCAACTCTGCAGCCTTTTCATGTCTTGATGTATTCACTGAAAATGGATAGTGCTCACATTCAACGACAATTCTCCAGCGTTCGCTTCCAGATCCTCCACGAATGGAAGCAGTACGTGTGCAGCTTGACGGTGACTTATGTTTGTCCGGTCCAGAGCAGCAGAAACTTGCTGGGAGATGATTTTCTTCTGCGATGGTGCACAGCGGGATCGTTTAGGTGGAGCAGGCACTATCACGCCTTGCTCTTCAGACGAAGCGGGCGAGGTCGAAAACTTGAGTTCAATGGTGGCTTGCCTTTGTGCGAACGCTTGACTTTCCTTTGCAGCTCAACTTCTTTCATCGACCCGTCGCCCCCCCCCCCCGTTGCTGTGTCCGTTTCTCTTCTTCCACCTAGGCCGTATCTACACCGCCAATCTTCCCCTCTCTGCTCTGCTTCCTCTGAGCTTCAAGGAACTCGCGTCCTCCTTGATCTTGATCAAGTACATGGCGTCACGATGTGCTAAATCGAAAAAACTTTCAGGGAAGCAACGAAATTAGCTCGGTATTCCTCAGCTTGTCCTGTTGTCCGGGATTTTGATTTCTTCAATCCGTTGTCCTTTTTCTCTTGGTTTTTATGTTCTTATGTAGATATTTTGCTTATATATATATATATATATATATATATATATATATATATATATATATATATATATATATATATATATATATATATATATATATATATATATATGTATACACCAGGTGTCCCAGAAAAAAGTTAACCGTACTTTGAATTAGTATAACTCAAAAACTATTGGAGATTTAGGGGTCCTGCAAAAGTGTTTTATTTATCAAATATTTATCTCTCGATTTTCGAAGTTTCATTAAATTCTCTTTAATGATATTGATACACTAATGGGTTTAGTGAAGGTTATTAAAAATATGTTTGCGCAAGGAAGTAAAATAATGAAACGAAGTCTAGGAAGGCTAGGCCATTCTGCACTTTCAAGAGAAGCGTAGGGAGCCTAGTTAGCCTAGGTCACTGTGTTATTCTTCAAGCAAAGCCTAGCCCATTTTACAGTGGTTTTTCAGCCACGCTGTGGTATGGTCACGTCATTATTGCTTACTAAGCAAATCAAAGCGAAAGTTTCTGTGTAAAAGTTTACTTCCATTGAACCTTTTTAATCATGCAGTTAACAAAAGATGAACGCGTATTTGTAGTCACAAACTTTATTAAGACTGGCAGTATTAAACAAGTACAAGATTCATTTGAACAATGTTTTCTAGATAGGCACCCACCAAGCAAGCCCACAATTTGGAAAAATGTTAGCAAATATTAACAATAAGTAACTGCTTAAATCTAAATAAAGGTCGTTTGGGTCGTATGAGAACCATAAGAACAATAGAAAATATTGAAAATGTTCAGATGACACTTCTTTAAAATCCACATGTACTAGTCAGAAAGAATGGGTTACAATCGTCAAAGTCATCATTTAACCGCATTATTTAACGACTTAAAATGGCATCTCTATAAGATGCATGCATGACACGAGCTTCTTGAAACTTATTTTCCTCGTCGTAGACAATTTGTCGAATGGCTTCTCCATAAACCAGCTCGTTTCTTGGAAAACATTGTGATTGGTGACGAGGCAGCCTTTTTCATGATTGGAAAGGTAAATAGACATAAGATTCGGCAATATGCGCCGCTGAACCACCTCCCAGCATTCAACTTTGACACACGTATTTGTCAGCAGAAAGTGTCTCTGTGGATCGGGATATATTAGAATGGCTATCTTGGCGGCCCATTGTTTTACGAGAATAACTGAATGGTGCTGCCTACCTGAGCATGATCAACGAAAGGATCTTCCCCGAACTCAGCCAGATTTACGGCAATCAATTCAATAGACTTTGGTGGATTCAGGACGGCGCACCAGCTCATAGACAGCTTGCTGTAAGAACAAAACTAAGAGAAACGTTTGACAATCACATTGTCGCGCTAAATCAGGCAAGTGAATGGGCCCCCAAGATCCCCTGACTTAACACCGTGCGATTATTTCTTATGGGGATATCTAAAGAATAAAGTGTATTCTACTCCACCACAAAGCATCAACCAGTTAAGAGATAGTATCACACGTGAAGTCAATAGACTTAAGGAAAATCACAAGTTAATCAAAAGAGTTGTTCAATCAATTCGATCAAAGGCACAACTGTGCTTGGAAAGAAATGGAGGCATGTGGAAGGAAACGATGCTTAGAAATTTAAAAATCAATTTGTATTACCCATATGAAGAGGCGTTTCTGTTAAAAATGGATTTAAATATATTTGTTGATTTTAAACTTCGAAGTTTCATTATTTTACTTGCTTGCGCAAACATAATTTTGATAGCCTCCACTAAACCTATTAGTATATCAATATCGTAAAAGGGAATTTAATGAAATTTCAAGAATCGACAGAGAAATAGTTGTTAAATTTGTTTTGTTTTGCAGAACTCAAAAATCTCTAATAGGCTTTGAGTTATATTAATTCAAAGTACAGTTAAATTTTTTCTGGGACACCTTATATATATATATATATATATATATATATATATATATATATATATATATATATATATATATATATACAAGCTATTATATTACGAATATTCATTCAAATTTCATTGTGATTGTTTTGTTTTCATTGTAGATACATATTTTAATTTATCAACTTTAATGATTATATTTCTTCTTCAGATTGTGGTATAGATCCTAAAATGCGTTACCTCACTAAGTTCTAAAAAATGCAAATTGTTGGAGCTCGAATTGCAGGACTTTTCGTCACCAGGACAGCTAAACTCGTTGGTGTTTCGAGAGCTACCATATTAAATACCATGACAGAATTCAAGAAGCAGAGCAAAATTCCTAGCAGGAGAAATAATTCCTGCAGGACTTCGAAGCTCGCTGAATGAGACTGACGAGTGTTGAAACGCATTGTGATGAAAAATCCCTAGAAAACTGATCCTAAATTGATTTCAGAGTCGATTTAACATCTTACTAGCTCAGTTTCAACCAAAACTGTTTGCCGTGAGCTATAGAAAGCCAGATAGTATTGAAGAGCTGCCATCAAGAAACCTTCTCATCAAAATATTCAGAAAAAGTTGAACTGGTGTAGAGATCACAAGGGCTGGTCGACAGATCAATGAAAGCAGGTAATATTTTCCGACGAGTCCAGTTTTTCTCTTTTCCCCACTGCAGGGCGAGTTTATGTGTGAAGGCAGCCAAGGGAAGCTTTTAATCCTGCTCGCCTTCTCACTGCAGTGAAACACGATATGGGCAGCCATATCTTGGAATTCCCTTGTTCCAATCGTTGCCCTGCATGGTAGGATCAACAGCAACGAATATCTGAATATTTTGGAAGATCAAATCCATCCCATGGTCCAGACATTATTCTCTGATGGGCGGTGCTTTTTCCAAGATGACAATGCCCCACTACACACTGCTGCTCATGTGGTTAAGATTTGGTATGAAGAGCATAAGAGTGAGCTATAACACATGTAGTGGTCCCCGCAATATCCAGATCTTAATATTATTGAGCATTTGTGGTGCGTTTTGAGCGATAAGTTAGAACTCCTTACCTTTCATCGTCGTGTCTGAAACAGCTGGAGCAGGTATTGCAAGAAGAATGGCTCACGATTCCCCTAAATGCAGTCAGGAAGCTGTATGAATCAATTCCCAGGTGCATCGACCCTTTTCAGAAAGCAAAAGGAGGGCCAGCTCCGTAATAAATAAATATCCATCGAATTTAACACGTGTTCCAATTATTTTGTCCAACCCCAGTATATACATATACACACTAGCTGAAATAACCCACCCAATGGCGTGCCAATAATGTTCTCAAAGCGCTAACAATAACTGCCAAAATAGCGCTCTCTCTCTCTTCTCTTTTGTCTCCGTCCCCCCTCTCCTTGTCTCCCCCCTCTCTCCCTAAGCGCTAACACTAACTGCCAAAATAGCGCTCTCTCTCTCTTCTCTCTTGTCTCCGTCCCCCCTCTCCTTGTCTCCCCCCTCTCCTTGTCTCCCCCCTCCACCCCGCTCCAACTCCATATTCTCCCTATATTCTCCTGGAGGTTTAAGAACTCCCCTCGGATCTGAGGAACTGGCAATGGGTCTAAATAACTTCTTATTATATTTAAGAACCAAGTGAGTTTTACGGACGTATGCTAAAACAAATGGGAAATGCACATTTGAGCCAAAAAACTATATTTTTATGTATTTTACATTTTAGCCTTTTGCATATAATAAATTTAGGAATAATTGTGAAGCTACACTAAATCTGATAAAAGTGCATTTCACATTTTTCTTAGCATACGGCCGTAAGAAACCAAAAGCGTGACATACGAACGGAACTTGCATTTATATATAGATACGAGTTTATAAACAATAGCGGCCATAATGATTTGTACACAGGTTTTTTATTAAAAAAAACGTACAGTAGCTTCAAACCGAATAATGTTAATGAATGCATGATAAATTACAGATATAATATAACTATGGCTAAGGGTGTACATGTACATTGTACATGTTTGGATGGATGAAACTGCAAGTTACTTGCAAAAGAGCATTTTTATTCGAAATATATGGTGGTCAAAATGATCCTGATAGGTAACACTACAGACGTTGTTGAGAATGTAAAATGATATGTTACCCAACAAATAATTTTCGGTTGTAAAATTGTATTAGTACTTGGTATGTAGAGCTTTAATACCAATTTTGCAATGACATCTTCTGCCACAAGAACGCAATGACCGAATACATTCTTCTGGTGTTATTTTTTCCATTCCTTTTCAAATATTTCTCAAAGTTCTTCGACGGTGCTTAAATTTCTCCTTTTACTTCTCTCTCCTAGCGTCTTCGACACAGTCTCAATCAGATTGGGGTTCGGGCTCTGAGCAGGCCGGTAAATGACACTTACTTCCTTTTGATCCAGGAAATTCTTCACCAACTCTGAGGAGGATCAATATGCATCATCCTGCATAAAAATGGCAGGTTGGACAATGGTGGCACAGTAAGTGCTTGCAGAAGTTCTTTATACACTTGAACATCCCTTCTACCGTGCAAGCAGACAGGTGGGCCAGTACCTTCCGTTTAAATTATGCCACACACCAAAACGCTACTTTTCCCTCAGTTTAGGGATAATCTTTGGCTAGGTCTTCGACAAACTAACCTTCTGCCAACTGAACCAAACAAATTTTACTTCGATTCATCGCTGATGTAATTAGGACAATGGTTCTTCTGTCCATAGAACGAGCTTAGTGGCCAAGGATAATGTAGCTTCCTTGTTCTTAGGACTGATCAATGTCTTGACTGCTAGTGTGCGAGATTTTAAAGATCTTTCCGTCAGGCAGCGTGATACTGTCTTCCTGGACACACTAATGCTCATAGTTTCATTTTCATCTAGTAAAATCCTGTTGTCTTATATTGGTCCTCTTTTGAGATACGGAAGCTGGCTTGGTCATCTCTCTTTGAGGTTTTCCTAGCCTTACCAGTAGAAATTCCATTGATGCATAAGCATGTGGTATCGTTACCATACTTTTGGGGTGTTTCACTCTCTCAGCTTTGGCTCTAATGGGGATATGATCCTCTTGACGTAGCTTAACAATTGGCTCCTGGATAGAGGCAGGTATAGTGTGTCTCCTAGGTGTAGTTGCTGCTCGAAAGTTGGCAAAGTAATGACTGAAAGTTACTACCATAAATGAGTTGGATGTCTCAGAGATAGACGTAATTGAATTACGCTGTCCAGATCATTTTGACCACAATAACTTTGTTAAGAAAATGCTTTTTTGCAGGTAACTTGCAGTTTCATTCATTCTAACATGTACAATGTACATGTAAAATTTATCAATTTTTTGGTTTGGAGCTACTCTAAGTTTTGTGATGGAAACTTATGTGACCGAATTATTATGGCTGCTACTGTATATATTAGCAAAGGTACGAGAACAGATCCCGGAAGAATGGCAATAGTAACCATCGCTCCTGATTAGTTTACAATCAGAACAAAAATCAATTCATTTTGCTACCCTTCCATCTACTCCTTCCGTTTTTAGCTTAATTTTGTCTTTTATGTGGAACTGTGTATAACCTTTTTGAACTTGCGATAAACTACAAATACAAGCTAATCTTGGACAATCGTTGTGATCATTAGGTGAACAAAAATCGACCAATTATTTACCCATGAACGGTCACCTCAAAAGAACGAACAGCACTTTTACTTCAATAGGTAAATAGAACTTTGAATTTGGACTAGAAATTGCATTAGATGCCACAAATTGGTTGTTATCGGTCCATGGCCCCCCTACAATTATAGATTATCTACCTATCTAGTTCCATATACACATTTTTCTCCTCCCTAGTCAAATGTTTAGGGACCAAGTGTAGTTGAGCTTCTAGCGGCTGCTGGGCCACCCTCACTCCAGTGTGTATGGCGAAGTGAACTGTTAACACTTCACATTCCTTCTTTCACTATATATTAGTTTGTTTATTTATTAAGCATTTATTTTTGTGTTTAGACTGTATCTTTCAATTACATGAGCTTAATATCACCATCTACCTTTGTTTTCCCTCTTTTTGGGGAGTTTCGATGGCTCACATATTCTCTGACCGTCCGTTTCATGTTCATTATCTTTCATTTCCATTCTACCAGACAGGCCTATGTTGAGGATATGTTTCGTTCTGTGGTGATGGTGGGGGTGTGGGTTCTCCCATGATCCTTCGTCTGCCCTGCCCATAAGAGAGGTCGTCACTCTTCTCACTTTCTTTTGTCTCGATAAATTTGGAAAGACAGTCCCAAGGATTTTCATTCTAGATGGTTAAGAAGAGAGTGTTAGATCCTTATTGGCTCTTCAAAATACCGGTCGCAACTGACTTGAGTATCATTAGGTGCAACCGTTTAAGCTGGTATAGAGTCACGAAGGAAAGCACAAATTTGTTTATGCTGTAATGGGATATACATAATATTCACAATCATTTGCTTAGACTACATCTTCCAGGGTAATATCCGATTCAAAAAACGGTTTTCATGACAAACGTTCTAGTGGATTTTATTCTAATTATCCATGTTCAATTGAAGTTTTTGATTTGAATGATGCTTTTGAGTTTTCTGTAATGAACCACGTCGTATGTAGTCTCATCGAAATTGAAATATTGTCGTGGAGGTCTCTTCTTGCATCCAGCCTGATACTGTCGTAAATATGTCTTCTGTTGCTGAATTCTCATTGTCTTTTACGTCCTTTCCCAGGATTATGTTGTTAAAGGCCTGAAAAGATCAAATGAGTTGAAGAATAATGGCCTGTCTTGATTTCAAAGCATCTTGTTTGGTAAAAAGTGTTAAATATGAGTTTTAAGGATAACTAAACTATCTTACCCTACTCTTGATAATACTTCTACTGTAATTCTGATGTTTGTGCGGTAGGAACTTCCTAAATTTATCAAGGGTAGGTATCTCTGAAACCCAATAAGCTGTTGTTTTGAGTTGCCAAGACACTCTTTCAACTGTAATATGTTAGGTAATGTAGCTGATACGTGTGAACTATACAAACATATGGCAATCAAACCTTCACATGGCACGAATCAACGTGTAAACAAGCTCCAGGCTCTGCCAATTTTGGTGTCTCAAATATTGCAGCTAACAAGACCTATCTATTAAACTTGCTTTGAAGAGTACTGCTTTTCATGTGAACATACCTCATCTGGACATTAAGGAGGCACGCCGTCATGTTCTAAGTAAAATTTCGTCATCTGGGCATCTTTTCTGAACATAACCGCCCATCTCAGATAAGTTATTATCTTTGACATTCGATTTTATTTCTCGTCATCCAGCTTGCTCTCCATTGGGAACTGGCGACAACGAGGTTTTGCAGCCACCCGAATCTGAAGTGCATTTTGTCAATCTGAGCCGACTTCGCATGATATAACTTTTGAGCAACGGCGCAGGCCAGGGAGAAACATCGAGCGATATCCCGACTGACCTGATGGAGACGTCCTTGTCGAGTTATGTCTAAAAGTAAGAGTCCAAGCTTGAGGATTCATGGGTATGGGAGCGGGATTAATGAGAAGAACGGGGTTTAATTCAAAACCTTCTTCCCTCTCTAATATTTTGACTAACCCTCTGCGGCCGTTTTCGAGAGCATAAGGCTGTGCGGCTTCTGACAGGTGGGCGGGCTTTACTGCTTTGTTGGCTGGCAGGCTAAATTAAAGTCTCCATGCCCTCAAGCTGCCCACTAGAAAACTGCAGGCTTTATGGATTGATAATCCACTGAGAAATTTGTCGTTGTATGCCCCTGCACAATCTCGAACATCCTACATTAACGCTTCCATGGTTGAAGCTCTGAAAAATTAAAAAAACCAGAAACAGGATAGGCAGTAGCGACTCGACGCGAATAAAGTTCACCAACTAGTTTTATTGTTCGTGTTGATCACAAATATACGAACATTTCTCATTTGTTGGTTAAAAAAATGAATGCAAAATTTTAGATGATGTTCTAGACAGCAAAGTTCCGAACAACCAGAGTTGGTCTGGGCGAAGAAAAACACCTCACCGGTGAAGTTGCTCCCATCTCACCATTCTTTATTTGTAAAGGGGATTCTCATTTACCACTTGTAGAGACGCTCTTGGAAAACTCCACATCTGAAAACTAGGTGAACTTTCTTGTGCTTTCTCGAGGGCCGCTACAAATTTCATTTAGCATAAGGAGATTTCTCCGTTGTCCCATTTCTACTTGCGTGGTAGTATATAACAACTCATCCCTTGGAGTTACTCCCGGAAGACTCTACTTGTAGACCAGCGGTAATTTATCCTTTCTCTGTCGCCGGGGCCTGCCAAGAATGTACGCGGCAGACGACCCAGTATAGATTGCACTCGGTGGGAGCTACTTGATTTGGCAAATCCCCTTAGAGAGGGAATGGTGGCAAGACCATTAGATCATGCCCTTCCTCCTTATTTGACCCGCGTATCCTGACCTTGTTGGGGATCAGTGTGCCTTCCTCCATTCTTTTCAGATACAAGCCAGCTTAATGGTCCCACTGACGTGTGTTTCTTTATCACATCTCAGATCTGATGAGCCTCGCGTCTGATTCCTCGACGCCATGGGTATGAGAGATGGCTGGAAGCAGACTCGTCCCTGAAAGAGCACGGCACCAAGGTGCCCTCCTACAGACGTCAGGGTCTTTCCGTCTTTTCCAAGAGGTAACATTGATTTGGCGGGAACCACCTGCGATCCAGAGTTTACTCGCAGACCAGGTCCTCCTAAGGGGACATGATCCTCCGGAGAGTCAGAGAGAGAAGGGGACTATTTTCATTCCGGTGGAGATCCACGGACGACTTGGTCCTTTCTTATTTCTACAAAGGACCAGGAGAATCAGGCTCGTATGGCATCAGGTTCCCTCTTTACTCTTCCATTCTCATAAAAAAGCAAAATAAAAAAGAAGAGCAATAAAACAAGGGTTTCTCTCCCCTTGGGAAATTTCGGGTACGGACGGATGCCCTGCCTCCTCAGAAGGTTACAAGGTTCAGGATGGTTCGTCCGGCCTTAAGACGCCATATGGCATGGATGGAAGTGATGAAAGGCTACACAAGATTATAAATTCACCGGGTCTTCGATGATGTCGGGTCCCCTAGAGTTTACTTCGCGTTTTCGAGCCTGCTTGCTTCAAACGCTTCTTGATCTACTAGTAGCCCACTAGTGGGCGTCCGGGTGGCGATCAGTGTGGCTGCCATCTGGCATTGGGCGCCGACAACCTACGAATAGTTGGCCACTGGTGACCAACCAGTCAGCCACCAGTTGCCGAGTAGTCGGCCACTAGTCATGACCATCAAACTTCTGACAGGTCCCTGGCGACCACCTCTCGTTCGCAACAAGACTTCAAAAGGTCGCTTACTGTTTGGCGATGGGTGGCCCACCAATCGGTGAGCGGTCGGCCAACGGTCGTCAATTTATAATGACCCTATATATAGGGCAGCCTGGCCAGACTTCCTCTTCTTCAGTTTGTCGTAGATTGTGCGCATGGACTTGAACCAAGTCCAAATCAAGGTGGCTGTAAAAAAAACAAGAAAAATAAATTATAACATGATGTTTAAGACCGATGAAATACGAAAATCAATTTCCTCTCAATGAACTAATAAATGTTATGACAAAGTATCACTTTGAATGGCACTATATTGGAATGAATTACTCTGGTTATTTGAAACAACAAATTATATAAATTATAATTTGGCATGATATGACCGAGTAAGAAAAAAATGGTTTTAAATTTTACACATATGTGGGTGACAACAAATTACTTACGATTAAGGCCCATCTCCTTGGCCTTCTCATCCATGACCCGTGTCTTCAAACTCCTGTTCTTAAAGTCCTTGCGCGTTTAGTCATAATAATTTGGGTGAGCATTACACCAGGCGACGAGTTAATCCTCCTCGTCCTGCGTCAAGTCGCTTAACTTGGTTGCCTTAGTTGTCCTGTCACCGGTAGGACCGAAGTCTGTCCCGACATCGTCAGAGTCGCCGGAGGCTTCCGTGAACAAGTCATCCTGGGGCAACTGCTCAAGCAGGGGTGGAGTCGGGCTAGGTGAGGCAGGGACCTCGGGGGAAGGGTTCACGGTGTCAGGGTCTCCGGTGGCAGCATGACCGGTATTGACGCGTCTCTTACCCATGACTGTAAAAAAAGAGTATTTACAAAATTATTCAAAGTTCCTGTGGATGGGTGAAATGTATATGCAATAAATCATTCTTCATGTTTCACAGGTTTATTGGGACGTACAATCACAAATAAATGAAATACCTACATAAAAAGGTACGTTTTATAGTCACTAAAATATGGTAATTAACTTAAATGAATCAGTCGGAACAGGTAGAAGCGGTAGAAGCAGAAGTGAGCGGGAGGCGGCAAGCAGAGGTGGCGAGCGTGACGCTCCGGGTCGATTTGTAATGGTGGTAGAGCGGTCAGCTGCCGGTCGCCAGATGTCGTGAATGCAACAGCGACTTTCACTGAGACCAGTGGCCAATCGGTCGCCCACCACTCGCCAATCAACGGGCAATCAATGGCATTTGGTACTCTAGTTAAACAGAGACTGAACATCAGCGATACAAGCCGTATGCTGGTCCATGCCCGGTAGCAAAGAAATCCTACATCATGTACCCGAACCAAGAGAAATAAGGCTAGAAAATTCTGTGGAATCTAGAGGCCAGTCAAACCTCATGGCATATAGCAATGCACTCTGGGGCAGGGATTTGTAGGCCTTCCGCTTCTTCGTGGTCCTCCTTACTCCACATTGTGCCCAAATCCACGCCGGATTAATTCAAAGCAGTATGGGACTACAGGGCTCTAAACACTATTACAATCCCTGACCGATATCAATTGCCTGTCATAGCCGATTTTACCTCATCTCTCTCTTCTCTCACCTGGATCTGTTCCGTGCTTTCAAACAGATCCCTCCTCACCAAGATGTTCCAAAGAATAACATCACCAGTTCCTTTGGATGTTTTGAAATAGTCAAAATGCCATATGGATTGTGCAACTCTGGTAAAACTTTTTAGCGCTTTATGGACCAAGTCCTTAGGGGTCTCCCCTTTGTATTTTGCTACATCGATGATCTTCTATTAGCATCCTCCTCGCTGGAAGAACACCTTTTCCATCTTCGTCAGGTCTTTTCTATTCTTCAATGGTAAAGTATCGTACTCAACACCTCCAAATGTCTCTTTGGTATCTCACAACTCTCCTTCTTGGAACACCATGTCTCTAGTGCAAAGACTAGCCCACTCGAAGATAAAGTTACCGTGATGTGCAACTTTCCTGGACCCACAGCAAGTAAAGAGCTCATACGTTTCTGTGGTATGATCAAATTCTACCACAGATTCATTCCAAGCTGTGCCCAGGTCACTCAACCTTTTAATTACATGCTCACTAAAATCAAAAAGATCTTTTCTCTTGAATGGTCTACTGAGGCGTGCGATGCATTCTCTCGCACCAAATAGGCTCTTGCCCGCGCTGTGAAAAAGGCTCATCCTCCTCCAGTAGCCCCCATCAGTGTATCCTCGGACGCATCCTCGACTCATATAGGTGCAACCTTACAACAAAAGATTGGTGATCAATGAAAACCTCTGGCTCTATTTCTGACTCCCAAAAGTGGTATAGCACCTTCTCTCGCGAGCTCCTCGGAATATACTTCGCAATCCGCCACTTCCACCATCACTTGGAAGGATTTGACTTCATTATTCTTACGGACCATAAGCCTTTGGTCGGTGCTTGTTCGTCTCGTAGTACTTCGTCAGTACACATTGCAGTTGACTCTCGTCATCTTGACTTCATCCTGCAGATGAAAAATGATATTTGCTATGTTCCTGGTTCTTCAAACGTCGTATCATATGCGCTTTCCGGCATTGCCGTGATTTTGGGCATGCAACGATTTCATACTGCACCCATCGATTATACAACCATAGCGCTAGCCCCAAAACAAGATGAAGACACGCAAACACTGCGTCACTCTCCTTAACTCGTCGTTCGCAAAATCGACTTACCGGACAGTCCCTCCAGACGCATCCTGGTCGACTATTCAATACCTGACTGCCCTCGACCTCTCATTCCTTTTGCTTACCGTCGGCACACTTTCGACCAATTTCACGGCCTCTATCATCCTAGCGTCAATGCTACACGCAAGCTCGTTGCACAACGCTTCTTGTGGCCAAATGGACTCACTCATGCCTGCCATGCCAGAGCGCCAAAGTCCATCGTCACACAAAAGCTCTTCTGGTCCCTTTTTCTCTTTCTTTGTCACGCGTTGACGCCATTCACGTCGATCTAGTAGGTCCTCTGCCTTACTCACTTGGTTGAAATTATCTTCTTACCATAATCGATCATTTTACTCGATGGCTGGAGGCTGATCCTATCTCGGACAACAGAGCTTTCACTGTCACTCGAGCCTTCGTCTCAGCATGTGCTGCTCGTTTAGTGTTCCCTCAACGATCATGACTGACCATAGGAGCCAATTTGAATCCCACCAATGGGATGCGCTCATGTCATTGCTTGGCTCCTTTCGTCTAGGTACCACTAGCTACCACCCCCGAAGCAACGCTAAAGAGTAATGGTTGCACAGGACCCTTAAAGCAAGCTTACGCCACACAGATCCCAACATTACTAGGGTATACAAGATTCCTTTGATTCTCCTGGGTATTCGATCATCCTTGAAAGAGGACATGGCCTGCTTTGCGGCGGGACTTGTCTAGGGTACTTAACTTTGTCTTCCTGGTCAATTCTTCTCTTCTTCTGACCAACCTCTATCATCTCACCTCAATCATGCTTCATATGTACATAATTTTGTACGGGTTATGGCTAAAGTTAAGCCAATCGCCACTTGAGTGCCTGCCAATTTCAAAACCTTTGTGCCGAAAGAGATGCCAATATGCTCCCATGTTTTCTTCCGTCGCGATTCAACTCACACATCCTTGCAACCAGTCTATGACGGACCCTTTCTCGTCCTCTCCAGGAAGCCGAAGTTCTTCGTACTTCAGCTTGGCATCAGGCAAGATACTGTCTCCATAGACCGCCTGAAACCTGCCTATATAGGAAACGTTTACCTAGAACGCCCTTTACCTTCTATTGCTCCCACCCTAACCCTTTATGCTCCAGTAAGCCCCCCAAACAATCTCCAACCCACCCTTTCACAACCCTTCCACCTTCCGTTTCGCTGTCTTCTCCTTTTGTGTTGCAGGAACCCTCTTCGGTAGCGGTAGTCAGTCAAGATCAAACCTCTCCACTACTTGTCACTCCGTCAGCAAAGAACAGGACTCGAGACTCCTATTTCCCGGTTGACGCCATCTCGGATGGAAGTGGCAAGCGGATCACTTTTGCTCCATCAGCCTTCATACGTGTCAGGCCTCGTTCAACGCTACTGACACTGACACAGCGAATCTGTGTCCCCGTACCCACAGTCACACCAATGGCACTGTCACACGCTCCGGTCGTGTTGTTAGGAGACCTCGACGTTACACAGACCAGTATTACTCTATTATAAAAAAGGGGGTAACCTTCTTAGGGGGGAGTGTTAGAGTTTGACATTCCTATAAATAATAATAATCCTGGCTAAATTATGTTCATATATATATATATATATATATATATATATATATATATATATATATATATATATATATATATATATTGTGTAAAACTAGCATCAAATATAATTAATCAATCAATTACTCTCTGACGGGAATAAACTATTTCTATTTAATAGTACAAAATCCCTTTTATACAAAATTTTCCCTTAGACGAACACACATATAAACACACGCCTCTGCCTGGAATCGGTTTTCAAGGTCCATTCGTGCACAGCGTCTCTTCAAAGAAAGACCCAAATTGCTGATAGTTTTAATTCAGACAGTTACCGGCCTTTTCTCCACCACGTACCTTATGTGAAAACTATTAGAAAAGTGTTTAGCGTCGCGTGACTACTGTTCTTTAAAAGTTAATAGCCTTATTCTCGAGATATTTTACCACACCACATGACAAGAATTGCATGTTTAGGGAAAGTGGGTTTATTTACTAACATTTATTATTTTTTTCTTCCCTCAATTTTAAAGGCTGTTTTGAGGGAACTACTTCGACTTGAGGAGAAACGAATAAAGTTTCCGTCAAGGAGTATCTTGATTGACGCCTGTTTTTCCATAGCCAATATCTATAGCTTAGTTTAAGCCCACCTATATGAAGTATGGCTATTCACTTCAGAGATAATGTGGCTCTCTTCTGCGTGTCACTTCTCATCTCTTCGTCTGCTCATCGCCTATAGTGTGTGATTGAAATGGCATCCCAACGTGTGTTTTCCAAACCATTCCACTTTTGATAACTATGCAATTTTTAAGGAAGAGGGCAAAACCTCATAACGTCCCTCTTTCTGCAGAATACTGAAATAGAAATAGTTACAAGTTTAAGCTTCTAAATATAACTCTTGACTCGAATTTTACATGATTACCCTATTTACACGTTTAAGGCAGAACGTTTGAAGATAATATATATTTGGAAGGTCTTGTCTCACAGCCCAAGTTGTAGTATTAGACATACCTTATGGAGGTTACATACCACTTTTGTCTAATCTAAACGGGATTAGGGATTCTAGGTGGTCTCTCCACATCAGCAACGGTCGTAATTTTGTTTATCTTATTCGTAGCATGGACGTTCGACTGTCTATTGGTGCCTGCCGTACCCTCTCACTTTGCCGTGAAGCGCTTATATGCAGAAAGCGGTGATTTGCATTTTCCTTATTATCGGATACAAGACTGTTTAAGATAGATATTTCGTATTCAATAAACACCATCTTCTGAAGTACATAAGTGTATCTTTACTGCTTCCATGAAAGCACTTTTTGGCAGACTGCCAACTTTTTACAGGCTATTGGGACTTAAGAGGGTAACCACTTTTCAATTGTTGGTGACCCTGATGTGTTACCTATCATTTCAGATGTACCCAGTTAGACTTCGAGCTGTTTAAATGTTTGTGTTGGCATGCGGTACCTTAAAATATCCATAGATAGGCAATTGCTGAGGTGTTCATTTGATGAACATCCTCCCTCTCGCGCCACACTCTAGCAGTCATGGTTAGCTGTGCTCATTGAATCAAATGTTTCTTACATTTTTCGATACTTGAAATATGTTTTGATCGATGTTTCAATTTAATCACGTAAGGTTCCATTATTATATCCTGTTTTAAGCAAAAAATCAATTTAATTATATGAGGCTACATTATTTTTACTTGAATACATGCTTTCACTAGAATGGAAACTAAAATTACTCACCTGATTTCATATAAGGACAAACAAGGGACTCGTAGGCAAGGATCCATGTGCTTCATTGATTTTAAATGTTTTTATTCCTACTTGATGAGAGGATTTCACCAGCAAGACGAGTAAAATTACTCGGCTCATTTCATACTAGCTTAAATTACCTGACCAAAGGCCGGGCAATATTTTTCTCGAAAAGATACCGCTACCTGCCAGAATAGCTATCTCCCTTCTCCCTTCTCCCCCTATCTCCACCCGTTTTCCCCTCCTTATTCTTCCCCTCTCTTTCATTTTCCCTCATCTCTCGCCTTCCTTGGCCTCTATGCTAATCATCCTCCCTCCTCTTCTTCTTCCTCCTCTTCTTCTCACTCCTCTCCTCCTCCCTCCTCACCCCTTCTCCTTTCCTCTCACTCTTTTTTCTTTCCCCTGTTATTTATTTATGGAAATATACAGGAACTGCAAAATTGTTCGATTGGCATGAATTTTATTCTAGTAAGTGATAATTTATTTACGTACAGAAATATTGTAAAATAATACTCTAAGTCATTTAAGAATTTCCGTGTAAACCACAATTCTAGTTCGTCCTCTTGGTGCGTTAAAGTATAGGGTTCTTGCGCTACCATCCCTGGAGTATGGCATGTAGAGTTGTCCATGTGAGAGGTATGATTCTTTCAACTGGAGCTCAGTCACTTTCAGAGTATGTATGACCTTGCGATTTGTTGATAGTCATGGCAAAGCATCGCCTCAATGGAACTGCAGTCGTTTAAAATCGAATGGAAGATCATTTGGAAAAGAGGAATTCGAGGAATAAGCACATCCTCTCCTGCTCCGCAGCCACTTGAGGTCAATCCTCCCACTCTCCTCTCTCTCTCTCTCTCTCTCTCTCTCTCTCTCTCGCCCTATCCTGCCTCTCCCCTTCCTTATTCTAAGCTTCTTATTCATCTTCCCAATCTCACCACCTATCCCCTATTTCCCACGTCCTCCGTTTCCCACATCTCCCAACTTCCCCTCCTCTCTCTCATATCCTCCTTCCCACTGAGGTTTAAGAAGCCCTTAGAAAACCATTGGGTGTCTCAGAACACCACTCGGATCTGAGAAAATGGCAATGGGCCGAAACATCCACAATTGTATCTACGAACAAAGTGGGGGCTTAAGAAAACAAAAATTGTGACATACGAACGAAAATTGCGTTTATATATATATATATATATATATATATATATATATATATATATATATATATATATATATATATATATACATACATATGGAAACCTCACAAAGTATCGCGTGAGTAAACAATAAATGCAACAAAGCCCACAGGGAAAATTAATACGAGGATTCCAAGTACTTTCGAACTTTATTTCGAGTTATTTATCAAGGAATAACAAAAGTATTGAAAATTGTAATATATATTTAGGGATAATATACAGAAGAGGGAACGCCCACACTAAAGCAAAGAACCAATCAACAAAGTGAATTAATATGAAATGGAAACATTAGGAGGAGCGAAGAGTGACAGAAAAAAAGGAAGATTAATGCAAACTAAGATCATTAAATCAGGTAAATCCAAGAGGATTAAAGAGGATTAAAATACCGCTTAAGCAATTAAGGAGGGAGAAAATCTGAGCGAGAGATTAACATCAGAGGTCAGGATTAAAAAAACAAGGTAGAATAAATATAAATGTTCTAAGACTTGATCAAACAAAATAAATAGACATACTTAAACATAAGGCTATATATGTAGATACACAAAAACAATACAATTAAATAGTTTATTAAGATTAATATAAATATTTAGTTTCAAATTAAAAGTTTAGACAGTGCATTGTGAATATAATTTAAAAAATAACCATCTGGCTTATATAAACTCGATTATAAGAGAATTGAACTTATGCTTTCTGGTACAATTTCTTATGAGCTTATCTGTAACGTGTTTAATATTGTTCTCTTGCGTGAGACATTTAATGTCATCATATTTCCTATTTTTCTGATTGTTTAAGAAAGTAAATCTGATAGTAGAATAAAACATCTAAATCATACTCAACAATGTGAAATTATGTAGTCATGTAAGCACAGTCACATAAGAGAAAAACTGGTCTATTTGGGGTAAAATATCTGTTGCACGACCAAAGTGACGGACTATTGAATATTTTTCCCTCTCGATTTTTTTTATAAAACCTAGACTGATAGAACAAAACCAATATCGGATTCAAATTCAGTAATATGAAATTAGTTGTGTGAGCATAGTCTCATATGTGAACCATTCTGGCTGTTGACCAGTGTAATCTAAATATGTATTTTAAGCATGGTATCTAATTACGAACTAAATGCTGCATTATTCCTACCTGACGTCAGGTATTCATAGGAATGGTGACCTGAATAGCTCTACGTAGACGAAATGAAAATAAACAAGAGAATCTTAATCATAGATACGAGCTACGGATTATTTAGCAGGTCATGCATAGAGCTCAGGAATAACTACTCATGTTTATTAGCATTTTTGGTTAATTCCAGCCTTATATCTTTATTCAAGTATTTAACATGACCGGCTTTCAAACGTACTATCAGGGCATCTATGGAGATATTATAATTGACCTAGTGCTCTTTAACGTTAGCTTGGGTGCGCATATTTACACAAATATCATTTAAACTCCTAAGAAATTTCCTTCTACCAAAGTATCGAAGACTAATCGGGTGGATATAGGAATATGGACAGACTGTGAGGACGATATTAAAGAAAAATCTATTAGCAAATGACTACTAAAGTATATAAATTCATTTTCGCTGTCGAAGAGAGTATTTTTTCATGGCTACCAGTGGTTGGAACTAGCTATCGTGGTTGCACAATATGCAGACAATAACTTCGGTAGTGTTTTCTATTGTCGAGTCGTGAGAGCGGAGGAGAAGGTGATAACCATCCTTGATGGTATAATAATCACTCTATGTGAAAAGATAGTAGAAGGTAAAAAAGTTGGTGAAGTGGGGGGGGGGTGCCCTTGTTTTAGGGGCATCGTTAGCTTGCTTCCATTTTTTATTTATTTTTCCTTTGTTTGGGTGTTGTTATGTTCTTATGTTTTCGTTCTGTGCGTGTTCTTCTTGTTGTTCTTCATTGTATTTGTTCTTTGTTTGTCTGTGATATTTAAACTGTGTACTTGAGCTTTCAAGCCTTTGTAAGCTTGCAGTTATGTGTGTGTACTTCGTGTCAATGATCTTCGTTAGTTTTGTGATTCGATTTTTGTGTCACCATGTTGTGTGTTTCTGGTGTTTTGTGTTTTTAGGTGTATATTGGTATTATGTTTTCCTCCGAACAGACTCTGGTGCTCGGGAATCGCCGGTTACGACCGACTTTCCCGTGCAACCTGGCAGGGATGTTGATTCTGCGTCCAGTTCTTCGTAACTCCGGTAGGATATCATTGGCCATTGTGGACCAGACTTTCTTGGCCAATTTTTGGGTAGCGACATTTATCGGCTCCAGTTTCTGCCTGCGGTGCAGGTCCCTCTGCCGAAGTTGATCCCTTCTTCTGCATTTGTTCATGAAGAGGGACGCAGAGTTCTGTACTCGCTGGAGCCTTTTCATAGATGTTTTGCTGGCCGTTTGAGTCACTACTGCGGGGTAGATAAGCTTAGCCCGGATGAACGACAGGTATAATTTCCTGATGTTCGCCGAGCTGAGTTCTCTGAACCTGTATAGCTTAGAGATTTCTCTCCTCGCCATATTCCGCCTCACCGTGTAGTGCTTCGAGTATCCGCGGTCGGAGATTTTTAGGCCCAGAATGTTGCCTACGGCGGAGTAACCGTATCTCCTCCCATCAATCATGATGGGCCACGTCAACTCACGGCCCAGCGGGAGAATTGTGAATTTCTCCCTGTTTGTCCGGATTTTCCACTTTTTCTCGAAGTTGTTAATGTTCGAGATCTCCGCGATGGTGTTGTTTGCCTGGCTCCTTGCTTTCCTTTCCCTACAGGGGACGATCTGAGTGATGTCATCTGCGTATTGCAGGTACAACGTGTCCCCGTGGATTGGAGTAGGGAGGTCGATGGTAAAGACCAGGTAAAGCAAGGGACTCAGGCAGCTCCCCTGGGGAACGCCCGCTTTAAGTTCGAATTCAGGACCCTTGTGATCTTCTATCATGATACGCGCCCTTCTGTCCATGATGAAGTCACAAAGAATCCTTTCCAGGACCGGGTTTAGCTGGAGACTTAGGATCTTGTATTGCAGTCCACTCAGCCAAACCTTGTCGAAGGCCTTCTGCACATCCCTCATCACGATGTCTACGTAGTGACCCTTTGCACGGCATTGCGCGATCTTTTCTGTTAGGAGCGCCAGGGCAGTTTCAGTGCCCCGTTTTGGTCTAAACCCATGTTGTGCCGGGTTGTGTGCTCCTAACTCGTCGAGTTGATTTTGTAGCCTATTGGCTATAATCTTCTCGAAGATCTTGCCGGGTACTTCTAGGAGAGAGATTGGGCGGTAGTTGGCCACTCGGTCTGGGGGCTTGTTCCCTTTCGGGATAAAGATGATTTTTGCCATCTTATACCCGTCTGGGAAGTAGCCTGTATTCAGGGAGGCGTTCATGATGTTGACCATTCCCTGAATAATTTGCCTAGGGGCATTCACTAGGTTGTTTTTAGTGAGCCCAGACCATCCTGGCGCCCTCTGTTTGAAGGACTTGATGGTGTTAATCGTCTCTTCAACAGTGATTGGGCGTCCGTGGTCAACCATCTCTCTCTCTCTAGACACTTGCGGTTGTGGGTGGGTCCTATGTATCATCGTTCCGAGGTCGTCGAGCAGTTGGTCTTCGAAGTCCTGGTCGAAATCGTCGTTCTCCTCAGGTGAGATCGCAAAGACCTCTTTCCAGTGGTCCCTGAATTTTCTTTCTAGGGTATCCGGATCTTCTATGAATATGTCGCCATCTTTGATTTTAATCCCAGGCCTGGGAGGCAATCCCCTAAGTCTTCGGATGCTATTCCAAAAACGTACAGGATTAGTCTCCCGGTCTAGTCTGCCAATGATATCATCCCAGATGTCTTTCTGTTTCTCGAGGATTGTGTTTTTCATAGCCTCGCTCAGTTGTCTCATTCGGGCTTTCTTTTCCCGGGTCGGGCCTGTCCTACCGACTTCTTCATAAATTTCCCTGTGTTCCCTAGCGATGTCCCTCATTTCATCCGTCCACCTAGGTTGCGGGAGCATTTTGTACGAGATCCTGGGGACGCATCTTTCGTCAGCTTGAATGAGGCGATTGGTGATGTTCTCAATCTCCTCATCAATTTCCTCCAGATTTGCGTCCTCCAGGTCAGCTGGGTGATAGGCGCTGAGCATCTCTCTGTACTGCTCCCAGTTAGCTTTCGCATAACTTTTCCTATGTGGGACGGGCCTGAGCATTGGCGCAAGCGAAATGTTGGTGATAATTGGGACGTGGTCGCTCGGGACTACTGGGCCAGGTTCGTTGGCGATGTTAAAGGGGAATTCCGGGCTCACTAACACAATGTCCGGTTTTGTCGCCGAACAGTCTGTTATATAAGTTGGGAAGTCAGGTCCTACTCTCTGGACTCTATTTCTGTCGAATAGTAGTTCCAGATTTCGTCCCCTTTGGTCAGCGCACCTGTAGCCAGATGCACGGCAGCGGGCGTTTAGGTCCCCGCCTAGCAGCGCTAGCCTTTTGTGCCCGAACAGGGTGAAGAAGTTGTTGATCGGTAGGTACTGTCGCCTGGGTGGCTGGTAGGCTGCCACCACAGTTAGGCCACCAACCAGGGTCGGGATTTCGACTGCCACGAATGATTCATCTAAGTCCGTCAATGTTCTGTACTTGATGTTTTTTCTGATAGCGATGGCTGCGCCATCGTATCGTTCTTGGGTGTGATTTTTCTGTATAACATTGTAATTGTGTATTTTTATGTTGTCTGTGGTTGTGTCTATACCATGCTCCGATATGAGGATGATGTCTGGGTCCACTGTACGGAAGATGTTGCCGTAAACAATGGATTTTCCTTTCCATCCATCCACATTCAGAGTAAGTATTTTCAAGGCGTTGTTAGTGTTTTCCAGTCTGAGATGTTATGTGTTTTAGTGTACTTCTTGTTGTTTTTATGTTTGGAATCTCCCGTTGCGTATTTCCTTAAACTCTTGATTGTTTAGGGCAATACAAGAGTCTTTGTAGATTTTCACTGCGCCTTCATGCAGTGCCTCTTCTACTTCTTTTTCCTGTAAGCTCGCGGCGTAGACCCATTTTATACTCCCTTGTTGGATTCCCTTAAGGATTTCCATGGGGGAGAGTTTTTCTGGGTGGGGGATCTGCTCGTTTGAGACGATTCTGAGGTCGATCTCCTCTCCGTCGTACTTGTATGTACGCTTCGAGGTCTTCAACCTACTTCTGGAGCTCACAGGGCTTTTGGTCGCCCTGCTCACTGCTTCGTCCGCTTCAGAGTCCGAGGAAGCTCCGCAAGACAGGTTTCCCTCGGCTTCTTTCAGCTTCCTTGCAGCTTTTTTCTCCTTCTTCTCGCGTCTCTTTGCCGCTTCTAGACGGGGGTCCAGCCGGGACGTGCTGGTCTTCGTGTTTGATGAGCTTTCCTTTGTTTTTGCTTCCTCCACGATCTTCTCTTTGGGGAACGGGGTTGCTGGGGCCTCTGTTGCTCTGTCAGAACCAAATTGGAGTCTCAGCACGTCTCCCGAAGGTGGGTCATCGGGAAACCACATCTCCTCCATGCCGTTCTTTTTGAGCATGAGATTGAGGGTTTTTGAAAAAGTCCCCGGACTTGTAAGATTATTAACGTGCGCAAAGAGTATGCACGTTAAAATCTTCGTCGAGTTTTCATTCTCGAGCTTGAGGTACTGTTTTGTCTGATGTTGTGGGGTCTCTGTAGTGTTTGGGGTTCTCTTCGTGGCTTGGGCGTATGAGGTGCTGGCTTTCTTTTGGTCTACCAGCTTTTTCTGCCTCACAATCTCTTTTCTTTGGGGGCAGGACATCGCCATCGCCCCATGGTTAAGGCCGCAGTTTGGGCATTTCTCTTTTGCCGCCTTGCACTCCCTCCATCCATGGCCTGATCCACTGCATCTGGAGCAAGTACTGTTCGTCTCCTTGCAGTCCTTCGTAGTGTGGTGCTCCAACTTGTAGCAGCGGAAGCAGATTTGGATGGGAGTAAATTCCTCCCTTTCTATCTGGTCCGCGCTGATTTTGGCGTTGAACACCAATAGGCCTCTCTCTTTTGCCTTCTGAGCCATCTGCGTGTCTGCAAAGATTACTTTGAAGACATGCTGGTGGTCGGTGTTGTCCCGTTTGTTACGGAACTTTACCACTTCCACCACGCTGGCCCATGTCTGATTCCTCTGGATCTCCTCCTTTATCTCCAGGCTGGAGTGTTGGCCTATCCAGGGGTCTAATTGCCGGCACACGATGCTTCGGTGCGCCTGAATCTGGGGGGGAGTGCTAGGCTGGAGGCCTATTTCCTCCAAAGCTTTTCGACCTTCCTCCTTGGTCAGGGTCTCCACGTCTGCCTCTCTTTCGCAGACAGCGGAGTAGCCGACGGGGGTGTCAATTAGTCTCGGGATGGCTACATTGAGCTTCCCGAAAATCTGAGAGAACACCGTTCCTCGGTCTGGCTTCGTCTGCCCAGCAATTGTCCTCAATGGGACTCTGGTGGCTGGGTGGGAAGCCATTGTTGGACTTGCACTTGCAGCCCCTCGCTGGGGGGTGCAAGTCTTCTTCACAAGTGCCTCTTGATGGGTGGCACTGAAGGACTTCTTATGTGTGTATGTGTGTGTGTATTTTTAGGTTTTAAAATTTTTTTACGTTTTACTTCTTATGTTGATTTCAGGTTTTTCCTTGGGGACGAAAAGAGGCCCCCCCCACGTTCGCCGGTCGCCTGGATGGAAATGAAAATTGCCTTTTAGGTGAAGGATGATGATGAATGAGATGAGTCCGGGTGGGATCCTCTCAGGGGTGTGATTGTATGGCGGACTTATTGACAACGCCGCCCCCCCGAGGGTTTTAAATCGCGACTGCTCCCCAACATAGCATAGAGACGGTTTTCACCCTCTATGATCCTGGGAGGGGCCTCCACCGTATTTAGGCACCGAAGGTCGCAGTCCGTCCCTTGTCCGGAATGTTTCTGACATTGTTCTCTACTGTGGGCTACTCCTCAAACCAGCTTCCTCCAATGCCCCCAATTATGGCCAAGCAACTGCCTGACATAGTTGGGACGAAACATGAATGGCAATTTCACTTCACATCTGACGGCGGTTCACGCGGGGAGGAGGGCCGAGGACTTAAGCAGTCATCCGCTTAAGTTGGGCCGCTGAAAATAAAGGGGGTGATGGTGGTTAGTTTGTGAATGATGATGGGGTTGGACGTGACACAAGGATAATAACGTTTTTTGGAATATTTGGTCCTAAAAATAGGAACCAAATTTTTCGGAGGCGTAGGCAAAAATTGCCTAAAGATTTTCCTCCTTTACCAGTTGGTAAGATGCCTGATACGAGGTACTTTCTGCCAAGAATTCCGAGCTAGCGATAACCATCCGGATGCGGGGTCTGCCAAATATAAGGACTAAAGGGAAGAATAAGCAGTGGCAGATTCGTGGTTAGCCTCAAGGAGGAGAGGACTTACATTGGGGTCGGAGGCAACGCGAGGTGGAGTTGAAAGAACGATTGGAGCCGAACTGCCATTCATGGATGATGTCAATTCTCTAAGTGCCCTAACGGATGGCGATAGAGTTAGCTTCAAATTTACAGTAACGTTTGAGACCTCTTTGAAGTTGGACATAGGTGGTAATGTAGCCTATAACCCTGGAATTTATTGAGTATAGAGTGATCTTACGGTGAAAAACTCGTGCTATGGTAGGTGGGCTCGGCAAACAACTTGAGGTGGTCTATGTTTCGATCTTTTATCTATTATGATCATGGAGGTCTAGACTCTCGTACCTGTTTTTACTGAGATCATTTATAATTCCATAGAATCCTCACCACTTGGGTTAGAGCATGTTCTGTACGTACGATGGTTTAAAGGTTTTAATTGTAATATCGCATCCTTATTGCGAGTGCAGAAGATCACTATACGATGCTGCTCTGCCTCCATTTGTCTGCTACAGGTCTCTAAAACTTCCGGAACTATGTCAAATATCTTGAACGCTCTTTCATTGATTCTCTGTTTGATATCAATAATTTAGGCTGCGGAGAGTATGTCCCCGAAGCCTGCGTCAGCAAGATCGAAAGGAAGACGCTTAGAGTAAGAAATATCATAATTAGAAAGATTATAGCCGTTGTTTAAGGGTATTTGTACCTAAGAGAGGCATTCGTCCCATTTGCGCGGGCAGCACTGGTAATTTACCGCAATGTCTCAATGATCTTTATATTTTGCCACTCTATGAGATCCTTTCAAAAGAATAATACTGCACTATATGTTCCTTTTCAATTATTTACACATTTTGAATTTGGATCACAAAAGCATAGATATAAAGTGTGCAGCATTGTCTGAGAACAATACAGAAAAGATTGTGTGATTTCGTATAATCCATTTTACTAGGGCTCTGCCAATTGCCTGCGCGGATTGAACACGGAGCGCGATAAGTTCATTTTGACGCATTAAGTGATCGGTAAAAACCAAGTTTATCTTTGTCACCATAATGATGCCTCTCCGCTAGACCATTTACTGTGTGTTTGGAGAATCATGACACAAGCCTATGGCTACAACAATATAGTGGATAGCGTGCTTTCCCGGCAATCGTTGGGTCGGCAGTTTGAATCTCTGTCCGGATTCTTTTTAAAGCTGACACTATTTACTAGGGAGGTTACCTCCGTAGCTGGGCATCACGGCGGGGACGAGTAGGTGGAGCTCGTAGCAATGGCACGCAGTCCACCTAAGAGAAAAATAACTTTGATTTCATGACTCTGGAGCCACAGGCATAATTTGCCTCTTCCAGAAGATCCTCTGTGAGTATTGTAAAAGAACGACCTCTAACCCTTGCCCCCCCAAATTTATCGGAGATCACGTGTTATGGTATCCCTCCACGAACGACGTGATTTCCTGTTCGAATAATCCCGAATTTTCGACTCCTGAGCACGTTGGGAAAATATTTCCCAATCCTGCGAACTCGTCCCAAGACTCCCCCCACCCCCGCCTCCTGGTGACGAGGTGTGAAAGGGCCTCTCTGTCTCATCTTTGCTGGTAAATGACGAATCGACTCCGCCTCAGGATTAAGATGTATGGAACTTGTGACTCCTTTCTCCAAACTCCCCCTTCCCCCTCCAGAATCGGGCATACAAATTTACCGTTTATTCTGTAATTCAACGAGTCCAGCCCGCACCTCAATGCCGTCCTTATCGTCTCGTCCCGTGAGCGTTCGTCTGACAGCAAACTTCTTTAGCCCTGATTCTTGTAGCTTCAGTGAACGGCAAGTCTTTGAATTTGCGCAACATTCTCCCTTCGTTTAATCAAACCGAAGAAAATCTCCATCGATTACCTTTGAGGAAGAGAAGATTCCTCTTTCAGTGGAATTACGACAGTTTCCACATTCCCCGTCGAAGTCATCTTTAAAGTTTAGCTATCTTCATCGGAAGGTGGGTTCGGATCGTGCCCCACCTGCTTCATTCGGATCGAATTCCACTTGCCTCATCGGGTTGTTCCCCACTCACCTTATCGCAAGAACGACCTTCCTTGAAGTCATCGACTCGTAACACTGAAACCCATCCATTATTCGTATTGTCAAGTTCCCCCTTTTGATCTGATCATAGTTAAATTAATCAATTAATTCCATTTTAGAATCCCTTCTCATAATAATTATCGAGAGATTCTTTCAATTTAAATAATTCCCCTTTGCCTATTATTATTCTTATTTTGATCTGTGTAAATAAAATTATATTTTTGTTGTTTCATCTTTAACTAACCTTGAACGATACTCTCGGCCTATTCAAGTAAATCTCGCCAACCATTTATGCACTCTGACTGATTATTAAGGATTTGAAACCCAACACCTCAATTGTAACCTCCTAGTCGGTCGTTAATTCCAAAAACAGTCCTTCAACGGTTCGCGTTGCAGTAGGTGTTAAGTCACCTCCTCCCACATAATACAGGAGTAGTGTATGGTATAGAGTGGTTGTATCACGTTAAGTATGATTTGAGGAATCTCTACGAGGTTTTTGCCGGTGTCGCTTATTTATTATAGTAAAGGATACCCTTATCTATGATGTAAGATTTCTTTCGTTCCGCATCTGCTGCTAGTTGTTTTAGGTGGCTACGGATGTAATGAATGTATGGGTCATGATATTTAGTAGCTCGAACACTTCTAAAATCGATCGCCTTAGTATGCTCAATCCTATTCGCTGATTCATAAGAATTTCCAGCTCTTATCTTTGAGAGCTGGTCAGGGAGTGCATGAAGTTTGACAGGCTTAAATTTGATTTTAGCCGAAAAAGCTTCTACCACCAAAGCCCATCAGCTAAGTCCACCTTCAAGAAATTGGTGGTTAAAAAGGCAAACTAGCGGTTTCTGATAAGTTATATGATGGTACAGATCTTTTAAGAGCCCAGGAAACGGCAATTACTTCACGACCTGTACTGGAATAATTCCGTTGTCCATTCTTTTACAACTAAGTAGCGTAGGCAATTTGTAAATGATTACCATCATGTTCTTTTAAAAAGTGTTATTATCGAGCTAGCGACAAGAGAAAACCGTAGTATGATTGAGAAATAAAACTCCACAAAGCCAATGAAAACACAGGCGTTGTCCAAGTACTTTGGAGTCAGATAACTTCGTAGGGTTTCGAGTTTTAAAGGGTCATTTTCAACTCATCAGAAAATAAAAAACCTAAGTTTACCAGAGAGTAATGTAAGAAATTTCAGTTCCCTGAATTATTTTCAGATTAGCGCATCGCAACCTAGAACATATATTCTTTAGTCGGCTAAAGAGTTCCGGGACAGTTTTACTGAATATGACCAAATCGTCGAAATAATAAAGAACATCAACTACTAGGAGATTAGACCAAACGGTATTCATGAGCCTATAGAAATTCGTCGGGACATTTTTAGCCCCAAAGGGTAAAACTTACGTGGAAAAACCATGTAGGGACATGACTCTGTGGATAGATCAATTTCCCAGTATCCAATTAACAGATCAAGAGAAGTACAATATTTAGAATTCTGGATTTTCACGATCGTTTCCTTCATTCTTCGATGCAAACCTATCGGGGATGGTGATGGATTAGTTTCCCACGGTTAATGAAAGAGCGACTCCTGCGGTCTTTGTTCTTAACCAGGACCATAGGGAAGATCAGGGGCTTGTTAAGAGTTCTTTAATTAAGCCCTAGAGAGAGCATATTTTGAATATCATATTCCAATAATTTCCAATTCTGAATGGAGCATTCGATAAGGAGGTTGAAAAAAGACCTTGAACCTAATTTCAAAAGGAAGAAGAATGCTCAGACCTAATCGGTCTCTTTTAAAGCTTTGTTCTTCACCGGAAAATCAAACATTTCTCATAAAATTGCGGGGTTCTGTAACGTTTTGGGCCCTCTTATGCGATTTCGATATTTCACCAGCGTCACTGCGTTAATTAGTTCGTTTGGACTAAATAGTTAGGGCAAAGATATGGTATTTATAAAAAAACTGGAATTTTGTAATCCTTGTATTTACAAAGTGACTGGGCAACTATAAATAATACTATGACCGAACTTATGCTTTTAAACTATGCATCTTCCACATTAGTTCCCTAAGAAATATACAGCTTAGCTAGGAACAACAGATACCAAAAATTCATTAAGAAAAGTATCAATAAACAATGAACGAATTTGCGCTAATCCTCAATCATTCAGGGCCAAAGTATTGTTGTCCCTTAAATCTAAACCACTGCTCACACTATCAGTCAGAGCAGCTTTATCATGGTTCTTGGGGCATTCTGTCAGAAAACAAGACGGTTCTCCATTCAACTCCGGCTTAGAGACCAATAAAACTTTCGGAGAAGCACCAATTTTGAGGGCCCTTCTATAACTTCATTCCCTGGAGTACCATTTATTTCCCTTTTCTCTTTTAAATTACAAATCCCTGAAGGAGCCATTTCTTGGCTCTCCATCCTTAAACTAAGGTTCATTTGAGCAGCCTATTTCTCACTGTCTTTCTTTTGACTAATAATCCTTTGATCAGCACACTCTGAGCTCTTCCCTGTTAAACTAAAAATTCTTGGATTAACACTAACTTAGCTCTTCAATGTTAGGCAGCACTTTATTGTCTGTCACCCGTTAAACTAATAAACCTTAAGGCAGCACACTCTTGGCTCTTCTCTTTTTAACAAAATATTCCTTGGAGCAGCTTGCGTGGGACTCTCCACCTTTACCCAAGTCTTTTTAGGATTGATTGATTGGTTTTGAATGATGCAACTAAAGGTCTCTTTAGGAATAGCGCCCCTTAGGTCCTCTTTTTTCTTACAAACCTTTACCCGAGCATCCATACCACGAATCTCATACATTCTGTCTTCTCGAACCAGGCTGTATAATACCCAGCTGGTTTATAAGATTATGTACATTCCCTGTACAGTAAACTATCTTTCCTGCTGGATCCTGCGGCGAGCAGAACAAACAATTTTGACTGAACGCAGTAAAAGTAACGAATACGAGTAATCTTAAGGAACTAGATCCCAATCCAAGCAAGAAATATATAAAACAAAGGCATGAATGCCTTAAATAACCAAGAAACATATATTAAGAAAACAAACACAATATAAAGAATTAGAAGAAACTTCAAGAAAATATAGTTATATATATATTTTTATCTATAAAAAAAATATATTATTGAAATAAGAAACAAACTTTACCTGCAAAGGTGCCATAAGCATAAAAATAAACTAAAGGCAAAGCAAAGACAAAAGAAGATATAAATTAGAAGAAACTATATTGAAAATTTAGTACTGAATATACTGAAAAAAGAATAAAGAATAATCAGAAAAAGATCAACCAGTTTCCTGGTAAACCACATACACACACACACAATTGGCTTTCACCCCACCTAAACGTGCTCTTTCACTGGTCACCTACGCCCTACTACTGATTGTTTTGGGGACCTTGCTGGTGGTCAAATTATGCTCTGCTAGATTGAAGTGCAGTATGAGAAAGTGAAAAATATAAATAAGGGATAGTCGAAAATTAAGAAAAGTCTGAGGAGATCACAGTTTTGGAGTGATACCCCGTGAATCGGAAACAAGAGATCTCTCCAATCAGTCGATTTACGGATATATTTCTTCTTTATTTTAAGGTCGCTTTTTCTCGTCACTGTTCAGTAGTTAAATAAAGACGATTCCGCCTTTTTTGGGTGTTGTTTGAAGAAAGGTGGCTTCTCGCGAAACCACGTTTCTCGCCTCTCTTTTAAGCCACATTTCCTCATTAACAGGTAGGTTGCTTTATCAAAGCGCAGTGCGCTTGAAATTGAGACTTGTAATGTTTAAATATTACTCGTATGTGCGTAGTTTTTTTGTCATAGATGGTTGATTAGTCGAATGCGACTTATACGGGCAGAATAAAAATTGGCGCAGTTTGACCAATTGGCGCGCGTACACGACAAAAAGTGAATCTTATTTTGAGGAGTAAAGTTCTGAAATTGAATTATTTCCTAATTTTTGTATAAATAGGTAAATATTAATTATTACTTCAATATTACAATTATTTTTGAGAGTATGGTACACTAGTAAATTAATATCCATTGCCGTTAGATGGTAGTATTAATTAATCATTAAGAAAATATGACAAAACACGGTATCTAGGAAAAGGAATATCCATAAGACCCTGAGATGCCATCCATAAAGTCAGGAGATTCGTCACAAGAGCTCAATCCTAAAACCAACTAGATTTACAAAACAACGTTGCACATATGATTTTTTTTTCTTTTCTGCCGCACCTATTTGCATTTACCTCAAAATAAATTTGGAAAAGTTAACTAAATACGCTCATCTAAAGTTCCTTCACGAAACATTTTACGATTCAGTATCAGTTTCATAGAAGGGATAAACTTTGAAGCAAAGGGGTGTAATAATTCCTTATCTATATTATCTCGATAAACCACACATAAATGCAGGAGAATAGCCGAATGCTCTCACCTTTCCCCACCTCCTTTCCAGGTGAGCCACGATATCAAACTTTCCCATTCCAGCCCGATGTCTGGTCGCTTCCCGCCGGAAGAACCAGACGGCCATTTCAGCTAACCCCTGCTTTCCTTCCCGGACTGGTTATCGATAGATGGGAGCCCATCTTGGCTTCCGGTGGATTCTGGAAGTTTACAAAGGACGAAATGGAGGAGATAATAAAGCAGCTCTCACCTTAACAAGGGCGCTTGACCTCAAATCTACTTCCGGAGCCATGTGAACCTCTCCCGAGTTTCGGGTATAAAAGATGAATTCTTTTAACCCTTGGTAGTAGAGCTTGCACAGCGTCTGGCGGGGGAAGAATTGCCATCTATCTTGGTGTTGTGGTAAATCGTCGAAGCGTCAAGTCTTTAGAGAGGAGATCGGTCCCAGTTAGGGAGGCTCATTACCCCGTTGGTCTGCAAGACCAACGTACTCACGTTTTCAGAGCCGAAGCTACAAACAGCCTCACTATGGTTCCCTAAGCGAGAAAACTACATCTCAGCTTTTCTCCGTGACCCTACGCGACGATAGGTTACTTCGCCCCCTCACAGAGGCACCCAAGATTACTCGAAGTTCACGAGCGTGGGGCCCTCTTTAACAAGAAGCTCTGGTCACCGCCTTCTTCCAGCATAATCGTGACGGGATTGTGGGATCAGGTCGGTCCCTGGAGAACCTACCTCATCGTCTCCACCCCTTATCTCACCACCTTCACTCACCAGCACCACCCGAACATTAGGTTCCAAGGTAACCCTTCCTTTTCACATTCTCCAACTTCACCGCGAAGCTTACCAACATTCCAAGTGCATAAGGATTTGCATGGTGAATACTTATTTACAAGCCAAGTGAGATATCCTAGCTTCACTTATTAATTTATCTCTCAAAGAACCTTATTTGTATATATATATATATATATATATATATATTATTTAGCGTTGATTGAAATTTTATTTTCATATTGTTTGTATATCTAACTTCTTTTGGGTCGCTTGCTGGCAAAGTTTATTGCCTCTAAGCACTCTGAGTCAATAAAGCCATTTAGGGCACGGGTCGAACGAAGTATAAAGAGTAGTACGACGATCCTTCCGCATTCAAGATATATATATATATATATATATATATATATATATATATATATATATATATATATATATATATATATATATATATATAACGGGTGTTCCAATAATTTGGACCAATTTTAAATGTGAGTTAATTTTAAGCGTCTAACGATTTTTTTCTCTTTTTCTTTCAGATTTAACAAGAAGATTGTTGAAAAGCCACTGCATCCACAAAAGGTCACTGTTTGGTGAGAATTTTTTGCTAGCGGAATCATTGGGCTGTATTTCTTCGAAAAAGATGCCGGGAATCTGTTAAGGTGACAGGCGAGCGATACCGTGCCATGTTAACCAACTTTTTATGGCCTGAATTGAATTTTATTGGTGTCGAAGATTTGTGGTTTCAACAGGACGGCGCCACATGCCACACAGCCAATGCAACAATGGCTTTATTGAATGAGAAGTTCCTAGGTCGCATCATCTCTCAAAACAGCGAGGTCAATTGGCCACCACGATCGTGTGACTTGACGCCTTTAGATTTCTTCCTTTGGGGTCATCTCAAAATTAAGGTCTATGCCAACAAGCCAACAACAATGTAACAGATGAAGGATGAGATAATAAGGCATATTGGTGAGATCGAGGAGCAACTATGCAGAGACGTCATAAAATTTTTGACAATCGAGTAGTGGTGTGCCGCCGAAGCTTTGGCGGACATTTAGGCGATATTATTTGTCACACATAATTGCCATGACTCAAATAACATGATCAAATAGTAAAATCAATAAATTTTCACCAATAACACTGTTTTATTTACTGCTAAATTCGATCCGTCTTAATTGAACACCCTACATATATATATATATATATATATATATATATATATATATATATATATATATATATATATATATATATATATATATATCTATCTATCTATCTATCTATATATATATATATATATATATATATATATATATATATATATATATATATATATATATATATTAGTGATGGAGTCGTTCCTTGGGAACCTTATTCGTAGCAGGAATATGAAGACATATGCGATGGTTTTGAACATTTAATTTTCCGGACGTTTCGGTCATTGACGATGAACATCATCAGCGAATTCTAAATACGAAAAATTATTTTTATAGGAATAACTAAACACAGAAATCAAATTAGTGAAAATCTATTAATAAGAAATTGATGTAATATCTTAAAAAAAAATAACTAAATTAAATAATAACCCCACGAGTTTTTAAATATGCATAAAAAACATGACTTAAATGACTATCGAAATACAAAAAAATATAAACTATAGCAATAAAGTCGAAAGCAAGGCATGAAGAAATCGATTAATAAGACAGAAAAATAAGATTAAATAATCCCATGAGCAACAAATATGAATAATAAACATGAATCAAGTGGAATACAAAAAATTCACTATAAAACACAGCAAGAGAGAATTATAAGGGCAGGGCGAACAATCGAAAATAAGTTAGATCAGGGGGTATGTAATCGAAGCGGATATTAATAAATGGAGCGAAGCAAGTAATTCAATTAAGTTAAATTTTAAGTGATTGAACATCAAATAATATGACTAGACTAAGGCACGAAACTTTCAAATAGTAAATAATTAATAATGGAGGGGTCAAAAGGACGACTAAAACAATAAATTAAGGAAAAGTGAATAATAATCAAAATCTTTTAGATATTAATGGGACAAACTAAAATAGAAATACAAATTTCTCTGCACCCCTCGGCCTATTCTTTAACAATAAACTAAACTTTCTAGTTCTAGAACTAATACCCTTCCCTTAATATATCTTATCTGATATAAATGTACCCACAAAGCATTTCTGGAGCTATAAATTAGTCAACTATTTTGTATAAATAGTTGCGATGATGGAGAATTAAATTTTAGGGCTCTGATCACCATAGTTCCTTACTTCAGATTAATTACGATCTTCCTTTTCGTTTATTAATCTGTTTCCGAAACTGAATGAGTTTAAGTGTTAAATAGTGTAGAACTTTGTTATCTGTCTCTAAATTACAGTTCTAGATACTATGGAACAACTGCTGATATTTGCTAATGTCAAATGATACTCATGTTTGAGGATATTATACGCCTTTCGATTCCTAATAGAAACATTTATTATGAGACATGTTATATGCTATAGTGGCAGCAGGCTAAACACTCCTTGTGGTGGAACGGACAAAAAAGAGAAATGTCAGGCATTCTCCTGGTTGTGATGATCCATTTCAATTTCACTAGGACTAGTAACCAATAAGAATCTCTTCAAAGACTTTGAACACTTGTGTTTGGGAAAAAAATAAGAGACGCATGCCTTGATTTTCTGGGGGTTCATTGACAGTTTGCATACCAATAAAATGCGTGGACGTTTTGTAGCCCTGATTTCCCGGCTTCAGTCAAATGACTTTGGTATTTCAGCCAACAATGACTATCTGGAATTAAATTGATATTTAGAATTTTTAAGATTTCAGCAAATGTTTGGTAAGGGGTGAAGTTGGATGTATTTTGTTTGAATCCAACTTGTTACATGATGATTTTGGCTGGTAAAGGATTTTAAGGAGCTTAATTGAAAAAATAAATAATATTAAAAATGTCGTGCCTGGAAATAAAGAACTATTTCCAAAATGTCGGTGAACAGCTTTTGACGTTTCAAATGATATTAAAATCCTCTGATTGCAGCCAAATAAAGATATATATTTTATTTTTTCCTACCTCTTCCCCTGGGATTAGGTTCAGATCAACACAACGCTACTTTTCATTGTTCCTTCTACACCTACATATGTACACTCCAGAGGTAGGAAGACCGCCGATATTTTCCGAAAAGAAGTGGGGTGGAAAAATGAAGAGCAGACGAGTGACAAAAAAGGGCTTGGAGATGTGAGTCGGTTGATGCCCTTTACCAAGCAACGTTTGAAGGACTGAAGAATAGAAATCGCTGTACCGACATGTAAGAGTATACATATATTTTGAAACCCAAATTGGTGAAATAAAAGAGAAAATTTTTGAAACCTACAAAGATACATTTCTGCACAACTAAACCGTGTTCATCTCGACGCTTCTATGTATATAAATGGCCATTTAATGTTATATTTTGGCATGGAGACGCAAATAAAATAGCTAATCACTAAATCAAACATCACCATTCTCAAAAATCAAGATACAATACTTTTTCCATATTCAACTTCCATTTTGCTTAGTTTCAAATATGTTGTATCCTGAATGCTGTTTTCTAGTTACTTACCAGTGCATACGATTCCAGGACATTTTGTACAATATTTGAACATTTCATGGTAGTCGCCATATTTATTATTAAGTTCTTCCACGTCATAACCAGGAAAATCAGTCTTGGGCATCAATCTAAATTTGCAATCTGGAAAATACGTAGGCAAATGCAAGTATGCTTTCTTTTCGATAAGTATGTAGTGGTAGGTCATCTCTAAAGTTAAAATGTTTTTAATTTTATATTTCTAGTTAGTCTCTCACCTAATTTTAATTCCATTACTTCTTCATTAATCTAATTTGGCACTCTGGAATTAATTCTAAGAAAAGGAAATTGTCAAAACGTTTTAGAAAAAGAGGTCTATTTTTGTCATCGGACAATGGCAAAATGGACTCCTGTAAATGTTTGTTATGGTAATCATAAGTATTCCCTAATTAAGGATTAATTTACAATAGTTATGCAAACATAGAACCTAATTTGTAGCATAATTAATTGTATACATTTCCATTAGTGAAAATGGATTTGCGAACAATAAATGAAATGTGCTTACAACTCCTTGTAAACTAATGATCCTAGAAATTTCGGGTGCACGAACAGATAATTGTAGAGTGAATGATGAAATATCTTGAAGTGGAGTTGATTTATTGTATAAAGGAACCGACGTAGTGTGATTAAAGGGGTATTTGAGATATTTTGTATACTGTCATATTGAATATGAAATTTATTTAATATCGGTTCGCTCCGTCTAACACATATGTTGGTCTGGAGTTAAAATCCAACGTAGGATATGGCGAATCGGGTAACCGAAGCAAAGTAGAAGTGAATAGGAACTGCCATCTGTTTTTTATGCGAAAGCTAATGAAGGCATCTAAAGCAGAAATATTTTAACAAGAGATCTGAAAAGGAAATGGCGAAGGTAGAGGAAATGGAAGTCTATGGAAGATATATAAGCATAGATATTCCTTCGCGCACTGGAGCCATGAGGGCAAGCATGCTGGCACACGCTATACCAAAGCCCCTATTACGGGTTAGAAGTGCCCTCCTGTAACAAACAAACATATATGCTGAAAATAGCGAGGGGAAGATGATGATATTTAGATTATGTTCAAAGGTAAATTCGCTTAACGATAGGACCAGCAAAGATCATCGTCTCAGTTTACCTGATGGCAAATTAAATCTAGCCTATTCTGCAGAGGAAAATTCTGGCTGTACAGGATGCAGATCGTCTCTCATTCCGCGAGGCAATAGACCTGATCCTGGCGCGTCCAGTTCTGCATAGGTAATATTATGCCACAATTTAAAAAAGCATCCGCTAGTCCTTGTCCTCTCTTTCTTCCTTCAAAACATTTGTTTCCTGTCTTTTCATACAACCTCTCCCACAACTTTCTCTGGTCAGCCTCTAATTTCACAGGGTAGATGCTGACCTTCTTCTCGGCCAACCGTCCTGGATCGGGGCTGAGGGGGGGAGGGGACAATGTTCCCTAACCCTTGAGCTCCGATCTGGGGTGGGTGTTTTTTAACAACCTGCTTCATCCCCACCCATACCTTCCTCACATCCCTTTTCCTCTCGTCTTCAAAATCTATCTTTTTTACGCCGTGTCTAAGGTGGAGCCACCATGCCGATGGACTGCCAGGCCACCAGGCGGGAGGGGTGGTCCCAAATGGTGGCGCCTGGCTCTGCCGGGCGTGCAAGCACCTCTTGCAGTGCGGGCAACTCTAAGAGGTGGTGAGCTGTTGCGTCCCGTGTAAATAAGAGGGTCACCATGCCCAATGATGAGTATAAAAAAAACCCAACCCCCAACTTCCCCAAGAACATCAAAGGAGCCGCCCTCAGGCAGCTCCACCAAAAAAATGGAGGTCCCCCCCTTGTGCTTGCGCAGGGGACCCTCCATACTTCTTTAACCGGAGAGGAGGCTTACTCCTCTCCTACGCCTACGGGTGTAGGAGACTCCCCCTCACTCCCTTCTCTGGAGGTGCTTTCGGGCACCTCCCTATCTCCAGCGGCAGTCCCTCCTTTTCTTTCTAAGGGGACTGCCAGGAAAGCCAGCAGCCAGCCCATTGCCGACCGCCCCTCGTGTAAGCGGCTCGGTAGGGCAAACCCCCTTAGGGGGGAGAGGGAAGCCAGGCCCCTTCGGTCGCTTCCCTCAAAAGACCTGCTGGCGAGGATATTAAACCTTGCCGGGGTTAAGGCTTGTGCCTCCCCCAAAATGACTCTTGACGCTGCCAAGGGGACCTGCGATGTCCTGAGAGGGGATGGCCAACTGGAGGCCCCTCCTGTGATAGACATGGTCCTTGAGGAGACCCAGCCTCAGAGGGTAGAGCCTTTCATGGGGAGGAATCCGGGCTCGGCGCCAAGCACCGAACCCGAGTCCGCCCCTATGCAAGGTCCCCCTCAGACGGCTGAGGGCTCCGAGGCAATACAAGGAGGGGAGGGATCTCCTCACACAGGTGCCCCCACGACTACCAGGAACTTCTCCATTTCGGAGAGGGACTTGGCTGAGGCCGGCCAAACCTGGCATGGGGGCTTCTGCCAGCGGAGGTAAGAAGCGGGTTCATTCCCCCCCTCCTCTCCAAAAAAGAAAAGAACGAAAAAGACCAAAAAGACGAAGAAGACTCGGGGCTTCTCTTCATCCGCAGGGGCTACGGGGACGGATGGGTCTGCTGCCACTTTGGCAAGCGACCAAGCCAAGATCGGCACATCCGGCCCCTCTGCCCCCCCGGGTACGGAGCTCCTGACGATGACAAAGACCAAAAGTGCACAGGGCGGAGCCTGGATGACATCGGGGCCCCTGATTCAGAGGTTACCTGGCGTTTTCGAGCCCGCTGGCTTCAAACGCTTCCTCGTTATTCGCTCCACTGATGGCACAATGTTGTCCAAGGGCAACATGATCCATCAGAGGAGAGGATTAGCTAGTGCAATTGGTAAAGATCCGAAAGTAACCCGTTTCTCAGACGGGAGCCTTCTGGCGAATGCGGCGAATCCGCCGAGGCGGCCAAGATAAGTGCTCTTCGGACACTTCATGGCACCCCGGTGAATGTGAGGCCGCACTCTACCATGAGCTTTGTGAAAAGAGTAGTTTATGCGAGGGAACTCGTTGACTACTCCATTGAGGACATCACCCTAAAGCTGGCCGACCATGGGGCGGTCAAGGTCGAACGTGTGATGAGAAAACAGGGAGGGGCCTCGAGACCCACCCCTACACTCTTCGTCACGTTCGACTGTGACAAGCTCCCTGAGTCGGTGCGTGCTGGTTGGTACCGTTACCGCGTGAAGGCATTCGTGCAACTGCCGCAGCGGTGCTATTACTGTCACCGCTTTGGCCATATGAATCGCTAATGTAGACGTGCAAAGTCGGGGTCACCCGAAGTATGTGTAAATTGCTCCAAGGTCGCACACGAAAAGTCTAAATCGTGTGTGGCCAAGTGTGTCAATTGCGGAGAGCCCCACCCTGCTTTTTTGAAGCAATGTGGTGCATATCTCCTTGAGAAAGAAATCCTGGCCGTTTAGGCCCAGGATCGACTCTCATTCCGCGAGGCAAAGGACTTGGTCCTGGCGCACCCGGCTCTGCTTGGGACGTCATATGCCTCAATAGTTAGAAAGGCTCCCTCTGCTCCTGGCCCATCCAGGCCGACGAGCACGGTTGATTCCGCGCCCATTCGGAGCCCTTCTGCGGGCTCTACTCAACCTGGGCGCTCTTCTGGTAAAGCTGGCGGCAAAATAGGTTCATACCCTGCCCCGGCTAAAACCAGGGCTCCCCCCTCTTCCCCCAGCGTGACCGTTTCCCGTAAGGCGAAATGGCCACGTGCCTTCAACGAGTCGTTAGACTCACAGGGGGCAACACCCCTGAAGATGGTCGCTAGGCCATCTTCCGGTGTTCCTAAAGCTGTTCCTCGAAAGGAGGACAGCAACAAAGGAGCTTCGGCCCCTTCGCCGACGCCCCGAGGTGGAGCGAGTGGCTCGGAGACGGTGGTTCCTCGAAAAGAGGGCCCCCGCCTCCCAAGCCGCAACGCCCGCCTAAGGTTTCGAGGCGGAGGGAGGAAAAGACTCGCATGGCGAGCCCAACCTCCCCCAATAAGTCCTCGAAGGCGATAGCGCCTTCAGCGCTTTGTCCGGCCAACAGCGCCCGGCGTTCTGCCCCCGGGGTTCTGCCCCCGGAAAGCGTATGGCCATTCCCGTGAGGGTCTTCAATTCGAGGAGGGCCCACGCGTCTCCTCCGAGCTAGGCCTGGAGGGTATATTCCTTCAATGGAATTGCCGTGGACTCCGGGCCAACTGGGAGGAGCTGCGGAGGCTCGTCTCGTCCCGTTCCCCGTTAGCTATTTTTTTGCAGGAGACCATGCTAGGCGCGTGCCCGCTGCCTGCCCTCCCGAGGTATAAGGGTCTTGCGACCCCACCACCGCAAGATGGCCGGGCTGGGGGATGCGCGGTTTACACCCGGCATGATGTCTCCGTTCTTCCTTTCTCTTTAGATACCTCCTTTCAGGCAGTGGCTGTGCAGCTGTACCTAGATAGGAGGTATACTATCATTTCTGCGTACATTCCACCGTCAGCTGACTTCGACGCGGGGGACTTCCGCCGCGTCGTGGCACGGTTGCCGAGGCCCTATCTCTTGCTTGGAGATCTGAACGGCAGGCATCCTCTCTGGGGAGATTACTCCATAAATCCCAGGAGACAAGTCCTTGCCAAACTGATCGAAGAGCTTGAGATGGGTGTCCTAAACGTGGATGAGTTTACGCATCACTGTCCGAGAACCGCTTCATTTTCTTGCCTTGACCTATCTTTGTGCTCTTCGGATGCACAGCCTGATTTTGATTGGGGGGGTGGTCGATGACCTCCATGGTAGTGATCAATTTCCCATTCAAATATCATTTTCAGGGCAACTGCCGCCTGAGAGACCACCTCGGTGGTGCTTGGCGCGGGCACGGTGGCCTGCATTTCAGGAAATAACTGAATTCTCTATCTCAGTCGAGGGGTTTAGGTCGGTAGATGAGGCCGTTGAGTTCTTCTTCGGCAACCTCATCGCCGTGGGCCTGACTACTATTCCTAGGACGTCTGGCCGTTTTGCACGCCGACCACTCCCATTGTGGTCAGCCGAGTGTGAGACGGCCCTCAAACAGAAGCGTTATGCCTACATGCGCTATAAGCGCCGCCCGAATGATTTCACTGTCGCTGAATTTCGTCGGGCTCGGGCTAGGTTCCGGTATATTTCGAATTACGCCCGCCGCTCTTCTTGGCGGGCATACGTGTCTTCACTAAACGGAAAGACCCCTCTAGCAGAGGTGTGGAAGCGAGTCAAAAGGATTCAGGGCAAGTTCTCGCAGGACCCCCTTCCCGTTCTCCAGGAGAATGGGACCGCAATCTCGGACCCCGCGTCCGTGGCGAAATCCTTAGCGACCGCTTTTTTCGCATTGTCTAGTCGTGATGCTGCTCCGCCAGCATTCAATGCACGTCGTGATGTCGCGGAAGGCTGCCGGCTGGACTTTACCTCCAGAGGCGGAGAACCCTTCAACGACAAGTTTACTGTGAGTGAGTTGCGTTCCGCTCTCGCTTCGTGCGCGGACACCGCCCATGGTCCGGACGATGTCCCGTACGCCATGCTTCGACACCTGGGTGAGCGAGGCATGGCCTTTCTGTTAGATTTGTTTAACAGGATCTGGGTGGAAGGTCTTCTCCCAGACTCCTGGCGAATCGCTACTGTGTTCGCCTTTCGCAAGCCGGGAAGAGATCACTCTACTCCGACCGGTTTCCGCCCAATCTCTCTAACCTCTTGCGTGTGCAAGTTGATGGAGAAATTGGTAAATGTTAGATTAGCCTTTTTCCTGGACAGCGGAGACCATATGTCTTCTGCACAGTGCGGCTTCCGTAAGTTCCACTCCACGTTCTATGCTCTGCTCCGACTGGAAAATGCCGTCTGCGAGGCTTTCCTTCGTAGTTAGCATTACGCCACGGTCTTTTTCGATCTGGAAAAGGCCTATGATACCGCATGGCGATACGGTATCATGGAGACTCTCCACACGATGGGGGCGAGGGGACGCCTCCCAATGTTTATATCTGAATTTTTGCGAGATCTTCGACTCCGCGTACGGGTGGAGGGAGCCCTCTTCGGCCCAAAGGAGCAGGAAGAGGGTGTCCCGCAGGAAAGTGTCCTCAGTGTCACACACTTTGCCCTTAGCATCCATGGCATCACTTCGGTGCTGCCGGAAGATGTTCTCGCTACGCTCTACGTGGACGACCTTTCGATCTCTTTTGGCGCGGCCCAGATGCCAACTCTGGAGCGTCGACTCCAAAAGGCATTGAACCGCGTCTCTCGCTATGCCGAAGCGCACAGGTTTCGCTTTTCTTTGGCCAAGACCAAGGTGGTGCACTTTTGCCGCCATCCACGGCTTCACCCCGACCCAGATTTGTCTCCTAATGGGGTGCGCCTGGATGTGGTTAAGGCGCACCGTTTCCTTGGTCTTGTATTCGACCGACGCCTCACCTGGGAGGCTGATATTCGCAGCCTTAGAGTCTCTTGTACCCGCGCCATGGACATTCTCCGTTCTGTGACGTTCAGCGCTCTGGGCGCTGATAGGGCTACTGCCTTACTTTTTTATCGATCCTTTGTTCGCTCGAAGCTCGACTATGGATGCGAGTTTTATGCATCCGCAGCCAAGCGTTTATTGCGGAAGGTGGATTCGATCCACCACACCGGCCTTCGCCTTGCGACCGGTGCCTTCCGCAATTCTCCCATTGAGAGCCTGTTGGTCGATGCTGGGAAGATTCCACTCGCTCTGCGCTGCGTGCAGTGCATCACTCGCCTGTACGCGTGAGCCCGGCGCCTCCCTCAGTCGCCAACAGCTCTCACTGCATCCGCAGCTGATCTCGATGGTGCCTATGCCCCTGAGAGACGCCAGTCATACCCTAAGCCCTTTGGGTTTAGGGCCAGGAAACTCCTTCGAGAGCTAGATATAGCTCTCTGGCCGGTGGTGCCCCTGGTTCTGCCTAGAACGCCACCCTGGAGGGTACCACATTTGGCAATTTGTCGCCACGCCTCTGCTCCCAAAGCTTGTACTGCGCCGGGAGTATTGCGTTCGACCTTTTTGGAGCACACATCGTGTCACGCTGGTACCGTGCCAGTGTATACGGATGGCTCCAAGTCCCAAGAGGGGGTCAGCTTCCACGCCGTATCCCCTCTGTTTGAAGTCAGCGGGGCTCTACCAGGCGCTGCGTCTGTCTTCACGGCCGAGTTGGTGGCAATACACCACTCGGTACTGGAGATTACGCGACGTGCCCGGTTCGGAGATCGGATTGTGATCTATAGCGACTCACAAAGCACCCTGAGTGCTCTCGGGGCATTGGAATCTCCGCATCCCCTGGTTCGCGAAATCCGTGACGCCACGGTTTTGGCAAGCCAGGCAGATGTCGCGATTATCTTCTGCTGGGTTCCTGGACATGTAGGAATTGCGGGGAATGAGCGCGCCGATGAGGGCGCCAAAGAGTCCGCGAGGACTCTGCGACGGACCAGCGTTTCGCTCTTCCTTACACTGACTACATGGCAGGAATACGGGCAGCTCTTCGGACTGCTTGGCAAATAAGATATGAGACTGTCGAAGGGAACTTAAAGTTGCGTGCCATTGGCCGCGACTGTTCCCATGGACCTATCCCCCAATGCCGCGGCAGCTTCAGGCTGCTTTCTGTCGTCTCCGAATCGCTATTTGACTGAGCGCTCGCCTGCGCCCTATTGCAACGACTGCTTCGTCCCGCAGACTGTTCGGCACATTCTTGTCGCATGTCCTAGTCTGGGTGATCTTCGCGCACGACACCTGTTCCAGTACCGGGAAGGGCGGGGTCGCTACCACCTGTATCTTGTACTCGGGACGAGTTCGTGTACTTTGACTGGTGGACTTATTGACTTTTTGGGGGAGGCTGGCCTTCTCCCTTTCATTTAACCCGGTTTAATTGTTGTTGATTTTGTTATTGTTTTTGTTATTGCTTTGTTATTTTTATTTCTTTTTATTGTTTCCTGTTCAATTTTTTAAAGTAGCCTAGAACTAGGCTGTTTGTTTACGGCAACTTATGCCTTAGTCGGCAGTCGCCAGATAGCCCCTTAATTAAAAAAAAAAATCTGGTCCTTGTCTCGTGAGGCACAGTTTTTTTGGACCCATTTGGAACCCTTCTGCGGGTTCTAACATGCCAGGAACTCCTCTGATAGAGCTGGCGGTGCAACCTTCCCCAATAATTAATTCCTCCAAGGCGACAGCTCCTTCTTCGTCCAACAGCCCACGGATTTCTGTCTCTGGGATTCGTATGGCTCTTCCTGGGATGTTCTTTGCTTCGACGAGGGATCCAGCATCTCCTTCGAGCTAGGCCTGGAGGGCATATTCCTTTAAAGGAATTGCAGGTTACTCTAAGCAAGTAGGAGGAGCTGCGGAGGTTTATCTCCTCCCGTTCCCCGTTAGCTATCTTTTGCAGGAGACCATGCCTACGTGTGCCCCCTGCCCACCCTCCTAGGGTATAAGGGTTTTGGGACGCCACCACTATGGCATGGAGGCCGGGAAGAAGGATGCGCGATTTACACGTGGCATACTGTCTACGTTTTTCCATTTGAATCTAAACCTGAGTATTAGGTATACTGATATTTCTGTGTAAATTCCTCCTTCAGCGACTTAGACGCCGTGAACTTTCACCGCATTGTGGCACGGTTGCAGATCCCCTTTCTACCCTTAGGGGAGATAAACGGTAAACATCCCCTTTGGAGAAACAATTCGATCAAGCCTATTGGTCAGCGCCTTGCCGATCTGATCGACCAGCTGGTGATAAGCCTCCTAAGTGTGCTCTCCCGATGCACTGCCTGATTTTGGGTAGGAGGTGGCAAATGACTTCCATGGTAGTGATCATTTTACAATTCAACAATCTTTTTCTGGGTGGATACCGCATAAAAAACCTCTGGGGTGGTGTTTGAACACTGGCTCAGTATCTTAAATTTAGGAAATGACTGATTTTTTTTCTCAGAGTAGAAGTGTTTATGTCGGTGGATGATGCCGTTAGATTTTTCTCCAGCAACCTCACTGCCGTAGGCCTGACTATTATTCCTAGAACATCTGGTCATTTTGCACGCCGTCTGTCTCGATGGTGGACGGTCGAGTGTGATGCGGCCAACATACAAAAATGATATGCTAACATTCGGTGTATGTGTTGCCCAAACGACCTCACTCTCACTGAATTTCGTCGAGCTAAAGCTTGTTTCTGGTATATTTCCAAGCACACTTGCCGCTCTTATAGCCAGGAATACCTATTTTCACTTAAAAGGAAAATATCTTGCAGAAATGTGGAGGAATGTCAAAAAGATTCGGTTAAGGTCTCGTAGCACTCACCTTCAGTAGAACTGAACCGCAATCTCGGATCCCACGTCCTTGGCGGAGTTCGTTGCAACCGTTTTCTCTGCGTTCTCTGTCCAAAATGCTACTCCGCCAGAATTCAACGTACGCCGCGATCTCGCTGAAAGCTGCCGACTATACTTTACTTTAAATGACGGAGAACCCTTAAACGAAAGGTTTTCTTTGAGCAAATTGCGCGCCGCTCTCGCTTAAAGTAACGACACTACCCTTGGTCTGAACGATGTACTCTATCTCATGCTTCGACACCTCGGTACGAGAGGCGTGGCATTTCTGCTAGATTTTTTCAAAAGGATCTGGACAGGAGGTATCATACCAGACTCCTGGTGAATGATTCCTGTGTTTTCTTTTCGCAAACTTCTGAAAGATCATTAATAGTAAATTAATAAAGCGGAGAGGTTCAGTTTTTCCTTTACCATGACTACGGTAGTGGATTTCTGCCACCAAAAACGACTCTACTAAGCCCCCGAGTTCGTTGTCGGAAAGTCGTGGATTCGCATCGTTTCCTTGGTCTTGTTTTCGACTGATTCCTAACTTAAGAGGCCCATATCATCAGTTTTAGGGTCACTTTTACTTTCGCTGTGTCACTCTTTTTGCCTTGAGCATCAACTCTATCACCTCGGTGATGCCGGAAGCTGTTCTCGCAACGCTTTCCGTAGACGTCCTTTTGATGTCTTTTCTTAGGACTCAGATACCAACTCTGGAGGATCCGCTCCAACAGTCATTAAACGCACCTCTCAATATGCCGAATCGCACAGATTTCGGTTTTCCTTTGCCATGACTAAGATAGTAGATTTCTGCCACCAAAAATAAATCTACTAAGAACCGGAGTTTGTTTCCTTGGTATTGTTTACGGCTGACGCCTAACTTGAAGTGCCCATATCATCAGTTTTAGGGTCACTTTTACTCTCCCTGTGTCACTCTTTTTGCCTTAAGCATCAACTGTATTACTTCAGTGATGCCGCAAGCTGTTATCGTAACGCTTTCAATAAACGTCCTTTCGATCTCTTTTCCTGGGCCTTAGATGCCAACTCTGGAAGATCCGCCCCAACAGGCATTGGAACGCATTTCTCGCTATGCCAAAGCGCACTTGTTACGGGTTTCATTTGCTATGACTACAGTAGTAGATTCCTCCCACCAAAAACGACTACACCAAAACCAGAAGTTCGTTACACGAAAGTGGTAGTTTCGCACAGTTTCCTTGATCTTGTTTTTACCTGTGGCGAAGCACCAGGTATAGGCGTCGCTTCTTTCAAGAAGAGTAAAGTTCAATTGTACCCATTTAAAGTCATGAAATGACCCATATGATAATGGGCATAGGGTTATTCACCCTGGAAATTTCAAGTCTGTCATCGGATTTGGCACTGGGTGGCGCAATCTAGTGGCAGAAGCCTCATTTATTTTTCAAAAGAGTAAAGTTCATTTTCAAAAGGAGTAAAGTTCAATTGTACCCATTTAGAGCCATGAAATGATCCATATGACCATGGGACATAGGGTTATTCAACCAAAGGATTTCAAATGTGCCATCGGATTTGGCGCTAGTTGGCGCCATCTAGTGGCAAAAAGCCTCATTTAGCCATTTAGCCATTCAAAGGCACTTGTAAGTGATTTAAACCATGGGAAACCATCAATGCAATAACCATTTATCATCTTATCACAAAACGCCGTAGGTCATTGTAGGGAATTTCCCTCTTGTTGACTAACGCCTAACTTGAGAGGCCCATATCATCTGTACTCGCGCATGGAAATTCTGCCTTCTTGGACGTTCATCATTTAGGGTACTGATAGAGCTACTGCTTTACTTTTCTATAGAGCTTTTGTTTTTTTGAAGCTTGATAAGTAGAATAATATTATTTTGATAAGTAAATAGGTGTTCATCCAACTTATTTTTAACGTTTCTCAATGTGATATTATTCATTCATCAGTTATTCATTTGCTAAAGCATTGATATCAATTTGTGACCATTTGTTCGCGTAATGTTTTCAGTCCGTTCAAAAACACATTCCTAGTTTGAAAGACTTCTATCAATTGGCACAGGAAGGCGCCTATCTTCATCGAGAACAATTTCAATTCTATAAGTTTGTCTCCATTGTGGCTTTTGAGTAGCTCTGAAATGAGCTTGGTCGCACTTCACTCTACTCTCCCCAATTCCAATATGTTCTTTTGCAAATAGGAAGAGTAGAACTAAGCTGAATATTCTCGTGATAAAATCGAGTGTTCTGTTTGTTACTATAGTTATCTGGACGCAGGGTTTCAAAAAACTTAGCTCAAAATTTATAAACTGAGAACACTTTCTTCAGAATTTTTTTTTCATCGATCACCCTTTAATGCATCATCACTAACTCTATAATTTAAGAAGGGAATTTTTTTGAGTATTTGAATAATAATTTCATCTTAGTTTGGTTATGACTTATGTTTTTTTATCAAAGTTATTTCTAATAATTCTTTTATAATATCAAAAAACAAATGGAAAAAGTTCAGAAATAAATATAAGTATTAAATTTTTTGAATTTTTAAAACCCAAAGAATTACAAAAGGTGAAGTTCAGAAATTTATTTTTATATATCTTCTTCTATAACTATATTTTAGCAACGTGATATTTTGAAAGGGGGAAAATTTAGTTTAGAGTTCATTTTTAAAATTATTATAATTGGCGAAGTTCAGAAAATTTCAAAAAATTTAACTACGGCTGCTTTTTATTAGATTTTAAATTTTAATCTTAATAGTGAAGCGTAAGCTTTCCCTGTAGAGGGGAGGGGCGAAGCCATTGTCTGGTAGTTAAAGATTTTATTTTGAGTCTGATCCGCATACATTTATACGTCTTAAGATTAAAATTCAACTGACATGTATCCAAATAATCAAATATCTCATATATGTCGTCCTGTATTTCCTCTCGATCTGAGTTTTGTTTCGCTATATGACCTAGTTTATTATCCCCCGCGAAATAGTCAATCTTGGTAAGTATTCATGAATCTATGTCATTTACGAAGATAAAAAATAGTACAGCACCAAAAACTGAGCCAGAGGTAAGCGACAAGTGATTTTGCCCCAATCAGACGATTTTTCATTAATCACTACTTTCTGTCTATGGTTTCTAAGACAGTTTTAGATTCGACGCAGCAGACTACACTTAGTCCGTGCGCTATAAACTTTTCTAAATGTCTCCTATAGAGAAAGGAATCAAATGCCTTTTAAAAATAAAGGAAAATAATAACTACTGCTTTATGATAATCATATTTTTAGATCATACCAGAAAACAATTCAAACAAATTCGTTAAACATGAACGGTGTTCCTACTCCGCATTGGCGTTCTTTAATGCGTTGTCTTGGCATATCATTTGATTTCAATGTTAATGAAACCCTAATCTATCTCTCCACAGCCTCAACCTGGTTTACTGAGACTATAGGACCTCAACTACCCCTTTAAAAATACTATCACACTAAATGGCTGTCGCTTAAGATTTTGAATCTCAATCATGAAAGAAAAAGGTATTACTGGAAGATCCTTCCCTTGAAGATAATTACTATAAAGATATTGATCCTTTTCTTAACCTTGGGATCACCCATGTCCGTTTTTAGATAATGAATATTACCGTAACCTTTGATATTGATCTTCCTCTCAAACCTCATGTTAATACAGTCTAGAAATATTCTATCTTTTTACCCGTACTCTTACGCACATCCACTCCAACAACTATCACTACAGTTTTAAGATTGCCATCAATATTTTCGTAACCTTATTTCTTTATTATTGCAAAGATCTTTTTGCAGGTTCACAATCTTTCCCGTCTAGCTAGTTCAAAACTTTGCAGCCTCTGTTCTTTTTCTGTCGTTCGCATTTCTCTAGTGCGAATCCCCTACTTCCTGATCTTCATTGGTTGTCCATTTGATACATTGATCCAGAATTATCTTCAGTGGCTTCCTTCTCACATGAGAGACCTTGAATATTGCAGTAAGCTCCTACCTCACTTCATCCCTGGCCTACTCCAGCCTTGGAGAACTCAACTCTTAGGATCTGCTCCTTTAATATATGATCCTCAGAGATGTTTCTCGCAATATATGATTCTAAAATACGGAAAGACTGCCTGCTGCGGTAGGCTCATTCCCCTCTCGTAAGGCCGCCTAGCGTTCCTTAGGCCTTTATTTACTTAGTAAACAGGTGGTTTGTGAAGGACCATGTCTTTCAAGAGTGCCATGCGATAATTAATTATGAATATCATTATTATTTTAAATATTATTCGTATCCCTAACAATATTCGTGTACGAATATTCGTACAAAGTCGGTGACTGCGAACACCGCAATTCAAAGTACATCGGCGAAACCTCTACAACCTTGTCAAGGAAACTGACAGCTCACCTTCAAAATGGCGCGATTAAAAAACACGCCCACTCTCATGGTACTACCCTAACCCGTGAAAAACTGAATAAGGACACCTCCATCATCCTTAGACTCCAAAAGCCCAGAAGATTGCGGATGGCCGAAACCGTCAATATTCAAATGAAGAAACCGGCAATTAACGTGAAACTTTAGACGGAAACCATACTCACGCCATCTCGGCGTCCCCGAGTTGACCGCCGTTAAAAGAAGCACGTTTTCAAACTTCATTTTCCTTACCTCCTTTGCAAAAGAACTAGATCGGAGCGACAAATATTCAGACTTTGACTTTGACTTGTTGTAAGAGATGGTGTGTGTAGGAGATAGAGATAGGGTCTGTGGACAAATAGCGGAAAATAGAACAGTGGTGAAAAGAGAAAGAAGTGTGGAAGGGTGCAAAGAGATGCTAGTGCCTGGTGATCAGGCCTATCGCTTTAAGTATTTTTGGTTTTGTGGTTCTTTTGTTGTCTTTGAGTTAGTTATATATATATATATATATATATATATATATATATATATATATATATATATATATATATATATATAATATGGCGTTCAAGCCATTTGTCTTCCAAAAAATATTGATGTCCTTGAATATGATATGCGCATTTGCTATTGTGGTAATAATTACTTTATTAATTACTTTAGTGTTGTACTTAGTGTCTTTGTCTTTTTTTTATATCTTGTAGTGAGTGTAATTGTGTTTTTTGTTTTTTCATGGATCTCTTCTTCGGTGAATTTGGGGCTTCCTCGGTGAATTTGTAGAAATCGGTGAGGTTTCACAATTAGGTATTTTTTTCTTGGTTGGGTTGTTTATTTGGTTTAGGGTAAAAAACATTTCTATTCTCATGTGTAGAACGGCACTTCTGCTCCCCCAGCTAAAACCCCAGCGGAGCTTAGAAATCTGGCGCAACTTATTCCTCTTCTGTTCTGGTCAATCATTTGGACGATGTCAATGTCTAATTTACGTTTAACCATTTCCTCCATATTCCTAGTCTGTTATTCTATGACAATATTAATGGGACTTAGTCCCGCCTCTTGGTGCAGCTCTTCCTGGCGTCTTCTTTCTCGCCTGAGTGTACCGGTATTTAGGTACACACATTTGATCTGCACCACTCGAGACACACGAGAGTGCAAAAGCGTGGTATAGCAGAGTCGATCTTAGAAGTGGATTGTAGATCTTTTTCATATTGCTTTGAAAAAGATTTCTGAAACTGTATAAAGTTTTGACTGCAGCAGTGGTCTTGGTGATTCTTTCTTGGACGTGCTTCTTGTACCCGGATGAGGTAATCTTCATTCCGATCTATTGCACTTCGTGGTGTAGAAATAACGTCTATCCCCACACCCTGACTTCGTAAAGTAGTCTCCTGCCTATGGGGACTACTTTGAACATTTCCTGGTTGGTGCGGATCTGCCACCGGGCCTCATAGGTGTTAAAATTTTTAATTTCTGCTGCTGTCATACGAGCTTGCCAAGGCACATTCCTCCATGTAGAAGTGATTATATGGGTGAAATCATCGGCGAATTGAATGTTGAGGTAAGTGGCACTTATAGGGACTGCAACATCAGCGGTGTAAATCAAGTAGAGATTAGGGGACAGGCACCCCCTCCTGCGGGAGGCCCGCAGTGAGTGAAAACTTTGGTCCGTCCCTGCACCCTAAACTGATGTCCGCCGCTCTCTCCACGACATAGTCATAGAGAGTTATTTCTAAGTTTTCACTTAGGCCCTGTCGTAAGATCTTGTACTGCATTCCCCGTTGCCACACCTTATCAAACGCCTTTGATACATCCCGACAAACAATGTCCACCTAACTCCTTTCCCGCTTTGCTTGGGCTAGCTTTTCCGTGATGATATTAATCGCCATCTCCGTAATTCGGTTCCTCCTAAACCCAAATTGATGTGGGTTGAAGAGGGAGTTCTTGTCCAGGTGAGACACCAGTCTTTGGTTGAGGATCTTTTTTAGTGAAATTGGCTGGTAGCTCTCCTTCAACGTTGGGTCCTTTCCGTGCTTAGGCAAGAAAATCATCTTAGCCGTTTTATAAGCATCTGGAAAGTATCCCGTGTTCAGTCAGGCGTTATATATTCTTCTCATCCCTTTGATGGCATTGGCTGGTGCCTTTTTAAAGTTTAGCTTTGTAAGCCCCGATTGTCCTGGGGCTTTTTGTAGGATTGAGCGGAGCGCCCCGAGTTGTTCTTCTTTCGTAATCTCGGCGTCTCCGTCGCGCGATCTATCCACCCGGTGGTTAGGGTGCGTCGTGTGTATTTGTTCGTTAAACTCTTCGATGATGTTGCTTTCAAACTCTAGTTCATAGTCTTCGTTTTCCTCCTCAGTTATACTGAAGATTTTTTCCCAATAACTTCGGAATAACTCTTCAATTCCCCCTTCTTCCGTTTCGATGTTTCCATCTTCCTTTTGTAGCTCGATCTTCTGCTTCTTCTTCCCAGTCAATCCTTTGATATTTCTAATCTTCTTCCTAAAATATTCAGGAGTTGCTTCGTGATCAAGACTATCGATCACATCATCCCATCGTCTCCATTGTTGTTCGAGGATCAACTGGTTCAGTTCTTCTTTGACTTCTTAACTTCGCTGTATTGAATGAACTGACTCATTCCTGACGTTGATTTCATACAATACCTTCACGTCACGGTATAAATCCTTCATGTATTCGGTCCATCTGTAGGTAGAGATGGTTCTATATTCGGATTTAGGGATACAACCTTATCTGCGCTGTTGAGGTGGTTATTTAGGTCGTCGAGTGCCTCGTCAATCTCATCGAGAATTGCCTCGTCCAAATTGGGCGAGTCGTAGGCCTCGAGAAGGAGCACGTACCGTGTACAGTTTGGCGGTTGATATCCGGTAGCAACGACCAACTTTCCTAAGTTAAGTTCGACCTCAATCGCGAGGTAGGATTCTTCTAGATTTCTTATTTGTTTGCATTTGATCACTTTCTTTATTGCAATAGCGGCTCCGTCGAACCGCTCTTGCCAATAATTTGTGATCAACGCAACGTAGATCCAGATTTTTATTTTTGCACTACGCGTGTCGCTCACGTGTCCCGAAATTAAACGAACTCACATACACACACACCTAACTACCCCAACAAATTCACAAGTCGAGCGGAAGGAAGTTGCTGCTCTTAGGCCTAAGAAGGTGGAGCATTCGCCCCGCCCCAAAAAAGCCTCGCAGTCACGTCGACCGAGTAGGTCCTCGTCTTCAAAGAATCGCGCTGCCAGGTACTTGTACTACTCGAGGATGATAAACCTCAGAGTATATGCTACTGAAGGGAATCAGTTTACTGACGACGCAGACCCAGAGGATATTGTCGATGGCCTTAGGGCCGGACAATACAAATGGGACTACAAGGCTGAAATACCTGAAGATCTGGTAAAGCAGGCTCTCTTCCGCAACCTGATCCAATTCTCAACTGACACTTACGTTGTTCTCAAGGCCGCAGAGTTCCGTAAGAAGAGATCCGGCAAGGAGAAGAGTCCTCCGTCCTTCCCTCCCCAAGGAGCAAAGGTTGACCGAAAATAGAACACTCCTCGCCATACATCTACTGTACATTGCGAGCGTAGTATCCGAAGCTAGCCAAAAATTTGAAGAAGACCTTACCCAAACAGAACATCAACTCAAACATGTAACATTTACCGATTATGACAACCCAATTTACGACAATTTTTAACCGAAATTTGACTTGCCGCAGTAGCGAGTTTTACTAGTTACTACAAAAGCTTGAATGCCAACCAATTTCGACACCTCCCAAAACATTAACACGAGGTAAATATTGCTAGAGCTACCCTTTGACCAGGGATCTATACATCCCTGCTCTTGTGTGCTTTATTTTTACTATACTACCTACTTTTCCTGGAGATACCCTTACATCAGGGAAATATACCCACTTCAAACTTATACTAAACTTACCTTTACTATCCTTGTCAAAACCCTTTCACCACTATACTCTTACTTTTGCTCTACCAATCAATACTTCCTAACTTGTTATCTGCAATGTCCAATAAAATTCGACGGAAGATAGATTAACAGAAATAACATAAACGTAAACGAAAGGAGAAGTGCCCAAACTAAGAATCAAATTGAAAATAAGAAATGAATAATTAAATACAATCAGAACAAGCATAGCTATAATTTAAGTAGAAAGAAACAAAGAATTAATAAATAATAAAGTACAAATAAAGGAGGAAAAAATGCCCATATGAAATTAGAGAATAGTTAGCAAAATAAAAACTACTTGAAAGGCTTATATATATATATATATATATATATATATATATATATATATATATATATATATATATATATATACATATATAACAATGGAAGAACCTGACTGTCATTGACGGTCAACAACATTATTGACGGAAAAATAATAATTTAAAAAAAAAAACAAGAAGAAAGTATGCTAGTGATGCCCTCAACAGTAGGGCAAACTAGTAAACAATTTCACACCTATGAAAACCTACCACACATTTCATCACTTTCATTAACTTGAACTTGAACTTCCTTCGACGCTTCTGACTGAGAACAGTGCGATTTCGGCAAGTCATACCGTGGACGGTATCATCTCTAGAGGAATACACTACATCCAGAAAAGCCCCTCACTCCTTTCCCCTGAATAAAAATTCCTTTATTTCCCTGGCTCATCATAGTGATATTACGTGCTAAACCCTCCCCATCCCTGCCCGGCCATGACTTTGCTCCGTGAAAATAACTCTACACATAGAGCTCCATTACAACTCTGCCGTTCTGCTTAGAAAAGGCATAATTGCAAACTTTGGGGAAAGGAGGTCTGAGGCTTAGCCCGCTGCGGAACCCAAACCAAGCAGCAAACCTGGATTGGGACTCAGTTACCAACACGAGGAGGATTAATCCCCCCCTCAGTGACACCGTCCAAGGCCACAGAGGGAGATACTACCTTCTCTGTGAGATGTCGGACGTAACTGAGAAATATCCAAAACCCAATAGAGGGAGCGATACCCTGACTGGAGTCAGTTGATTCGGGCTTCAGTCATCATTATGTACGCCATGTTTTCAGGACCCTCTGAGGAGGCCAACCAGATTCAAACTCACTAATTATTTTCATATCCAAGGCATTTTCACGGGGTCATTATCGGTGGGGCGGGGGACCCCCTCTAAAGAAAGAAAATAAAGTTTTCAAAAGCGATCCTCATCATGGTACATAACAATACATCCACACTCACACTCCTACACATAACAGAAAAAAACACCCAGTACTAACAATGAACACACACTTCTCAACCTAGCCGCTACACATGACACCGCCATCACAAACATAATAAAGACTCACACAGGCGACAACTAGTCTTCAGCTCACAGGTGGACCCAATCAAGTTCCACGAACTTGCATCTGACACACTCACCGCACAAGACCTTCACACAAAACTAGCCGACGGTGTACACAAGAAACACCAAATACGAGCCCTCAAGACAAACTTCCTATGGTTGACTTTCTCTAACAATGACCTCCGCACACACCTCAGACAGGAGTATGGGGAGGAGGTCATCAGAGACTTCTACTACAACCGTACAAAACAATGGGGAGTAATTACACTGTCCGATGAACACAACAAAATATTGCTGCTAGACCAAGGCATCAAGGTCTGCGGCATACTAACATATCCACATAACATCGAGCCACAGCTGAACATAAAACCCACACAGTGCCACCAGTATTATAAAAATGAACACAAGACGCGAACTTGCGAAGCAAACTTGGTCTGCTCAAGGTGTAGTGTAGTGGGCCACCACTACACCACCTACACAGCCACTTCACCTCTCTGCACCCCTAAATGCTCTTATCTAAGTAAAGTCCGCTCTGAGGCCGTAGAGGGCGTCCACAACCCACCAACACAACCACATACTTCGCCACTTCCCCTGCCTACGACCCTCCTCCCCTCACAAGAACATTCGCTGCTACTGCCGGCGCAACGCTTTCCACACCACTTCCTGTCCTACCCCAGCAGCAACCCAGACTCACCCACTTATTTTGACACCCGCCCCCACCCAAAAACCCTACACCCAGAGACCCCCACTACTCCCGAAACTCACTCCTACCCTACACCACACACCCAAAGCTCCACCTGGCCGCCTTGTTTTCAACGGTGGCTAACGACATGTCAAGGGGTGACGCCCAACTATACGCTAACATACTTAACACACTGTTTGCCTCGCATGGTCTAGAACAGATCACCCTTCCCGAGAAAGTGTTCGCCCTAATCGACGAGCATACACACAGGAGACCCGCACTCCTCCCCACTCCGGTGGACACGAACACTTTCCCACCTAGACCTACTGCCCCCTCACACCCCCGCCCCCACCTTCTCCAGGCTCCTTCTCCTCCCACCTTTCTGTCCCTGCCCCTCTCGCCACTGTTCCTTCCTTACCTGCCCCTTCGGCCACTGCTCACACCTCCTCTCTTCCTACTGCCTCCTCTCCTCCATCCACAGCTACCACTCCTACCTTCTCTATACCTAAACTCCCTCCTACTACGAGCACTTCTCTTTCGGGAGCCTCAACTCCTTCCCTATTGCCACCAACCACCCTCCTACCGTTCCCACCCCAATCTCACAGCCTCCAACCCACTCCCACTGATACCACAACTGCCACCTCCTCCATCTCCCCTAAGCCCACCACACCCTCCACAACACTCCGCATTGAACAAAAAAAACTCCACCACGCCCCCCTTCGCCACACACAACCATGCGTAAAGCCGACCAACCCCCTCCCTGCTGTTCCTTCCTCTCCTCCTTCCACCCCTCATTCCTTGCCATCCCAATCTCCTCTCTCTCGCGAAACCCCCCTCTCATAATCTGCGCCTCCCCTACTATCTCTAGCCCCCAACGTACTAGCTCTACTCCCTCCTTCTCTGTTCCAACCCCCACCTCCTAGACTATACTTACTCCAACCCTCATTTCACGACCACCACCCACTCTCCCACTATCACTAACCCTCCTTCCACAGAGCACACTCTCCCCTCTACCACGGCCAGCCCACCAAATAACACAACAGCCAACCTCTCTACTCCCACGAAACCACAGCCAACACGCGTAAAGGTATTCGCTTCCAACCTCTCCTGGGAAAGAACCAAGGAGAGGGGAATGGTCCCGGCCAAATTAGCCCTACGCGCATTCCGCCCACGTCAATAGGTCACACTTGGATTGTGCAGCAACCCACTGGTTCTTTACCTTAAACCTCAATAGGTCACTTCAACATAATACAATTAAACGTACGCAGATGGCACGGTATTCGCCATACTGTTGACAACTGGGTCCTAAACACACAAAGACCTAACATAATACTCTTGAACTCGACTAGTCTATACTCTTCCAACAACAGACTCCGCATTGCAGGCTACCACACATATCTAACTTTACAAGCACCGCATCTAGAATCAGTTATCCTAATAAAGCGCTCTATACACCCCTCCCTCATTCAAACATGCAATAATTTTTTTCTAACCTGCAAGGTACAGACAAGCTCCGGCCCCATCCTAGTGGCCACGCACTAAAGACCACCACACCTACAATTAATTAAACATAGAAGTCCCACTCCGGGGACTACGGGACTACGTCCCCGGACGTAGTATTCCGCAACGACCACGCTACACGCTTCTACACTCACATTTCGCCGGGTCCTCAGTACTCTCTGACCACATACCGATATGCCATATCATATCCACATCTTTCATACTGATACCAACACCACCTCTCTTCGACTACAAAAAAAAAAAAACTGGGAAGAGTTCGAGAAAAACATGCCACAAAACCTCGACCTAGACTACACTAATCCAAATATATTAGACGACCACTGGTGCTCAATCATGAACACTATAACCACAGCACGCGACCTACACACAACACACAAAACCTACACATGTATAAAACATTTCACATATTCCGTACACACTCAGAAACTCATCATACAGTACAACAATCACAACTCCAGAGGCCCGCGACAACACAACATCACTCACCTACGTGCCTGCATCCTACAGTGCGTGCAACTAGATAGGAACTAACATTAGCGAGAGATCGTCCGCATCACGGACAACACTCGTTGCACGGACCCCTCCTTCTTCTGGCGGCGCGTAAAAAGGATGCTAAGTACCGATCCACCCAAACCCATCAACCTCCAAGTAAATAACTAAACCCTCACGGACACCAACATCATCCTCGAAGCATTTAGGTCCCACTGGGACACAGTACACACACAACCTACCTAAACCGTTAGACGCGCAAAAACACTTCCGGAAACTCCAGGAGTGGTGTCGGGCCCACGCTCACGAGCTAAGGCCCACCCCCCTGAAACGAATGGAGCTGCTCGACAACACATCTACACTGACCACTCCCATCACCGTCGAGGAAACAAAACACTACAATAAAACAACACCAAAACGCGCACCCGACCCCTCCGGCGTACCAGCCGCATTAATACACAAACTCCCCGCAAACATATATCCTACACTTACACACCTACTCAACGCCTGACTAGCCTCAGGCCACTCCTCCCAAGTATTCAAAGTCTCTCACAACATACTTAATTGTCACATTGTTTGTAAATTTATGTTTACCTTTTGAAGCAACTTCGTTTTTATTTCCCAAGTTCACAGTTGCTTAAAACTTATACATGTTTGTAATAAAGGCATGCTTTAGTGCCTTTGTCAGCTTCACTGACTTTAATTAATTGACCATTCTCGGAAAGGGTAAGTCCATGATCCTCTTTTGTTAGGCCTAGGGTCCAGCCTTTGAAGTTCTTTATTGCTAAATAATTCTTACGGGACTCCTGTTACCAGAACAACCCGTCTTCAAATGCCCCCTAAGAAAACCCCAACGAAACGGACACCCTCTAAGGGTGCGACAACCCGTTCCTCGAGAACAAGCTCGTCTGCTTCAGCACGAGACTCCTCCCCACGTGCCGCCCCTAGTGCTATAGCCCCTCCGGGACCGGAGGATTCAGCTAGCTCCACTAAGGAATTAGACACCCTCAGGCGTCAGGCATTAGACTCTATAGGTACTCGGGAGGTCCCGCCCCTTCTCAGGAGTTCTACCACGTGGGAACCCAACCCTGCCGATGCACGAAGAGTGCTAGGCTTTGAGGAGCCTATACTGGGCTTCCAGCCCAACCAGGGGGTCCCCCAAATTGTAGAGGCCCCCCAGGTTACCCCGGACTGGGCTCTAGTGGTAACTTACTTAAGGGCAAGGGTAACTACCCCCTCCAACCCACCCATCTTCCTTCCCCGGGATTTGGAGGAGCTGCAGCTCCTATTTATAATCTACCGCTTGAGGGAGAGCCTCCTTGAGGAGGAATCCGCTCGGCCATTCACCCGCCTTAGATTATATTACTTGGTATCCTACGTTGGTTGGGGTTACGCCTTGGAGGACCACCGCCTCCAGGCAACCCAAGGGGCTGGTATTCCCATTGACCCTGTTATTTACAACCGTACGGTCCTAAGGGAGTCGTGGGCGCGTCCCGCCCCTGCCCGCCCCCAGCCGGCTGCCCCGGCTGCCCGTCCACGCCGTCGTCCGCGTGCCCGTAGCAAGGCTAAGGATGGCAGGAAATAGGTCCCCCGTGGACTCATGGGAGGATGAGGTGTGAGCGGTGCGGGACATTTTTGACTTCGCTCCTAGCTCTTCCGTCCCCCCCCCTTGCCCTGGGTATCGGTTTCTCCTGGGGTTGGGGCTGAGAAGAGTTTGGCTTCAACATCGATAATCTCGCTGAGTTTGGGGCCGAGCTACTCCCTGAAGAAATGAGGGAGCTGGAGGATTTTGACCTAAGCTCTCAAGAGCGCCTCCTTGCGGCTGATCCCGGATTGGCGGCCGCCGTCGACGCCATTAACATGGTGGTCCCTCTTGGGGACAATACCCAAGAACTTATCGACGCGGACCCACAACTGCGCGACGTAGTCAACTTTATTGAAAACGTTCCAGGCCCGGTTCGGACGACCCCCCTGCTTCGCTGGGTGAGGAGGCTCCTATTCAGGACGCGCGTCGGCAGCCAGGGTTGAGTCTGGTCAGGACTAGGGCAACGTTGATGAGAACGAGGACGACGACAACGGTGAAAGTGAGGCTGGGCGCGTTTTCGACCCGTTGGCGCGGGCCCGCAACGATCCTCTCCAACGTCACATTTGTGACTTTCTCCCTGGAAACGTGTGTCACCACGTGCCCCTTCCCTCCAGTGTGGCGAAAGCTGCGGGAGGAAAAGGGGTGCGGGTGCTCCTTGGTCAATACCGTCACTTCGCCCCCAGCCGTAAGCTGATGCTCCCGGTGTTGCAGATCCTTCTGCACGCTCGGAGCAGATCAGGTGTGCCCATCAGGCGTTCCTGGTCCCCAAAAATGAGATCGAAGACCGGCTCATTTACGACATGTCCCCTTTGGGCGTGTCAAGTCTTTATACCCCCCCTCCTTTCCAGCTCCCATCCATGGAAAGGTTCTGTGTGATGCGGGAGAGGCCACGCGTGCAATAAAACTCGACTTACAACACCGTTTTTATCATATAAAACTACACCCTAATGCCTGTCCTTGGTTCGGCGTGCTTTGTGGGAAGGATCGTTTTCGATTTAAACGACTGCCCATGGGGTTCGCGGGATCTCCCTACATTATGCAGTCATGCATGGCTCCCATATTTGCCGAGTTCGCGCGACAGGCGGGTGTCACTGTGTATACATACATAGATGACATCCTGGGCCTAGGTTGTCCCGACGCCCTCTTGAGATTCATCCAGCTCGTCCGCGACTCTTCCATTAAAATAAATGTGGCAAAGTCCGTGCTCACCCCCACCCTCCACAACACTCCGCATTGAACAAAAAAAACTCCACCACATGTATAAGTTTTAAGCAACTGTGAACTTGGAAAATAAAAACGAAGTTGCTTCAAAAGATAAACATAAATTTACAAACAATGTGACAATTAACCAGAGGCAAGCGGAGCATGAGTGACGGTTGAGCCGAAAGCACTTGTTTAAATACCCCTTGCACGTGACGTCAGCGCCAGCCAGAAAAACGTCATGGATTTATCGTGGCGTCATGAATGACGTCACGGGAAAACGCATACGCTAACTAGCGCTTAATCCACGCGACGGGAGATCAGCAAGGTTCGTCTCAGACGGCACCTAAGCGACCGCAAGCCTGTGGGAAATAAAGAGGAAATGAAACATGACCAGTGTAACAGAACTTATGAAACGCAACCAAGAGGTTAATATTGCCCCCTTGTTAAGCAAGGTTACACTGGCCGATGAATCCGAAAATAACATATAATGGGGTCTACATACGTACAAAATAAACAAGGCCGCAAATTCTGCTTTGACGGCATGAGTGGGGCAAGACAAAATTAAGGAAGCTTGCCTCTGGTTAATTGTCACATCGTTTGTAAATTTATGTTTACCTTTTGAAGCAACTTCGTTTTTATTTTCCAAGTTCACAGTTGCTTAAAACTTATACATGTTTGTAATAAAGGCATGCTTTAGTGCCTTTGTCAGCTTCACTGACTTTAATTAATTGACCATTCTCGGAAAGGGTAAGTCCATGATCCTCTTTTGTTAGGCCTAGGGTCCAGCCTTTGAAGTTCTTTATTGCTAAATAATTCTTACGGGACTCCTGTTACCAGAACAACCCGTCTTCAAATGCCCCCTAAGAAAACCCCAACGAAACGGACACCCTCTAAGGGTGCGACAACCCGTTCCTCGAGAACAAGCTCGTCTGCTTCAGCACGAGACTCCTCCCCACGTGCCGCCCCTAGTGCTATAGCCCCTCCGGGACCGGAGGATTCAGCTAGCTCCACTAAGGAATTAGACACCCTCAGGCGTCAGGCATTAGACTCTATAGGTACTCGGGAGGTCCCGCCCCTTCTCAGGAGTTCTACCACGTGGGAACCCAACCCTGCCGATGCACGAAGAGTGCTAGGCTTTGAGGAGCCTATACTGGGCTTCCAGCCCAACCAGGGGGTCCCCCAAATTGTAGAGGCCCCCCAGGTTACCCCGGACTGGGCTCTAGTGGTAACTCACTTAAGGGCAAGGGTAACTACCCCCTCCAACCCACCCATCTTCCTTCCCCGGGATTTGGAGGAGCTGCAGCTCCTATTTATAATCTACCGCTTGAGGGAGAGCCTCCTTGAGGAGGAATCCGCTCGGCCATTCACCCGCCTTAGATTATATTACTTGGTATCCTACGTTGGTTGGGGTTACGCCTTGGAGGACCACCGCCTCCAGGCAACCCAAGGGGCTGGTATTCCCATTGACCCTGTTATTTACAACCGTACGGTCCTAAGGGAGTCGTGGGCGCGTCCCGCCCCTGCCCGCCCCCAGCCGGCTGCCCCGGCTGCCCGAGCACGCCGTCGTCCGCGTGCCCGTAGCAAGGCTAAGGATGGCAGGAAATAGGTCCCCCGTGGACTCATGGGAGGATGAGGTGTGAGCGGTGCGAGACATTTTTGACTTCGCTCCTAGCTCTTCCGTCCCCCCCCCTTGCCCTGGGTATCGGTTTCTCCTGGGGTTGGGGCAGACCTCTCCCTCACCATAGGGTCTGGTGATGGCTGAGAAGAGTTTGGCTTCAACATCGATAATCTCGCTGAGTTTGGGGCCGAGCTACTCCCTGAAGAAATGAGGGAGCTGGAGGATTTTGACCTAATCTCTCAAGAGCGCCTCCTTGCGGCTGATCCCGGATTAGCGGCCGCCGTCGACGCCATTAACATGGTGGTCCCTCTTGGGGACAATACCCAAGAACTTATCGACGCGGACCCACAACTGCGCGACGTAGTCAACTTTATTGAAAACGTTCCAGGCCCGGTTCGGACGACCCCCCTGCTTCGCCGGGTGAGGAGGCTCCTATTCAGGACGCGCGTCGGCAGCCAGGGTTGAGTCTGGTCAGGACTAGGGCGACGGTGATGAGAACGAGGACGACGACAACGGTGAAAGTGAGGCTGGGAGCGTTTTCGACCCGTTGGCGCGGGCCCGCAACGATCCTCTCCAACGTCACATTTGTGACTTTCTCCCTGGAAACGTGTGTCACCACGTGCCCCTTCCCTCCAGTGTGGCGAAAGCTGCGGGAGGAAAAGGGGTGCGGGTGCTCCTTGGTCAATACCGTCACTTCGCCTCCAGCCGTAAGCTGATGCTCCCGGTGTTGCAGATCCTTCTGCACGCTCGGAGCAGATCAGGTGTGCCCATCAGGCGTTCCTGGTCCCCAAAAATGAGACCGAAGACCGGCTCATTTACGACATGTCCCCTTTGGGCGTGTCGGGTCTTTATACCCCCCCTCCTTTCCAGCTCCCATCCATGGAAAGGTTCTGCGTGATGCGGGAGAGGCCACGCGTGCAATAAAACTCGACTTACAACACCGTTTTTATCATATAAAACTACACCCTAATGCCTGTCCTTGGTTCGGCGTGCTTTGTGGGAAGGATCGTTTTCGATTTAAACGACTGCCCATGGGGTTCGCGGGATCTCCCTACATTATGCAGTCATGCATGGCTCCCATATTTGCCGAGTTCGCGCGACAGGCGGGTGTCACTGTGTATACATACATAGATGACATCCTGGGCCTAGGTTGTCCCGACGCCCTCTTGAGATTCATCCAGCTCGTCCGCGACTCTTCCATCAAAATAAATGTGGCAAAGTCCGTGCTCACCCCCACCCTCCACAACACTCCGCATTGAACAAAAAAAACTCCACCACATGTATAAGTTTTAAGCAACTGTGAACTTGGAAAATAAAAACGAAGTTGCTTCAAAAGGTAAACATAAATTTACAAACAATGTGACAATTAACCAGAGGCAAGCGGAACACGAGTGACGGTTGAGACTTGACTTTGGTGTATAGAAATAACAGAGAGGGACCGCTGTGATACGGCAGTCAGGTAGTCAGAGAGGAGCGTTGCAGAAAATAATTAAAAAAGGGACAGCGCGAGTAGATAGGTCGGTGGCTATACATCGAAGCGAGGTGTTGTTATGAGGGTGTAGGTTATGTGGTATTGACTGGGCGAGGGTTGGGGGCAAGTCAGGAGGGGGAGGCTGACAGCTCATCCGGAAACGCGTTATTCACGATGCCTATTGGTTTATGCGAAGAACGGTACGGGTGGCAGGTGTTCGTGGGTATTGTCCCCAAGAGGGACCACCATGTTAATGGCGTCGACGGCGGCCGCCAATCCGGGATCAGCCGCAAGGAGGCGCTCTTGAAAGCTTAGGTCAAAATCCTCCAGCTCCCTCATTTCTTCAGGGAGTAGCTCAGCCCCAAACTCAGCGAGATTATCGATGTTGAAGCCAAACTCTTCTCAGCCATCACCAGACCCTATGGTGAGGGAGAGGTCTGCCCCAACCCCAGGAGAAACCGATACCCAGGGCAAGGGGGGGGGACGGAAGAGCTAGGAGCGAAGTCAAAAATGTCTCGCACCGCTCACACCTCATCCTCCCATGAGTCCACGGGGGACCTATTTCCTGCCATCCTTAGCCTTGCTACGGGCACGCGGACGACGGCGTGGACGGGCAGCCGGGGCAGCCGGCTGGGGGCGGGCAGGGGCGGGACGCGCCCACGTCTCCCTTAGGACCGTACGGTTGTAAATAACAGGGTCAATGGGAATACCAGCCCCTTGGGTTGCCTGGAGGCGGTGGTCCTCCAAGGCGTAACCCCAACCAACGTAGGATACCAAGTAATATAATCTAAGGCGGGTGAATGGCCGAGCGGATTCCTCCTCAAGGAGGCTCTCCCTCAAGCGGTAGATTATAAATAGGAGCTGCAGCTCCTCCAAATCCCGGGGAAGGAAGATGGGTGGGTTGGAGGGGGTAGTTACCCTTGCCCTTAAGTGAGTTACCACTAGAGCCCAGTCCGGGGTAACCTGGGGGGCCTCTACAATTTGGGGGACCCCCTGGTTGGGCTGGAAGCCCAGTATAGGCTCCTCAAAGCCTAGCACTCTTCGTGCATCGGCAGGGTTGGGTTCCCACGTGGTAGAACTCCTGAGAAGGGGCGGGACCTCCCGAGTACCTATAGAGTCTAATGCCTGACGCCTGAGGGTGTCTAATTCCTCAGTGGAGCTAGCTGAATCCCCCGGTCCCGGAGGGGCTATAGCACTAGGGGCGGCACGTGGGGAGGAGTCTCGTGCTGAAGCAGACGAGCTTGTTCTCGAGGAACGGGTTGTCGCACCCTTAGAGGGTGTCCGTTTCGTTGGGGTTTTCTTAGGGGGCATTTGAAGACGGGTTGTTCTGGTAACAGGAGTCCCGTAAGAATTATTTAGCAATAAAGAACTTCAAAGGCTGGACCCTAGGCCTAACAAAAGAGGATCATGGACTTACCCTTTCCGAGAATGGTCAATTAATTAAAGTCAGTGAAGCTGACAAAGGCACTAAAGCATGCCTTTATTTCAAACATGTATAAGTTTTAAGCAACTGTGAACTTGGAAAATAAAAACGAAGTTGCTTCAAAAGGTAAACATAAATTTACAAACGATGTGACAATTAACCAGAGGCAAGCTTCCTTAATTTTGTCTTGCCCCACTCATGCCGTCAAAGCAGAATTTGCGGCCTTGTTTATTTTGTACGTATGTAGACCCCATTATATGTTATTTTCGGATTCATCGGCCAGTGTAACCTTGCTTAACAAGGGGGCAATATTAACCTCTTGGTTGCGTTTCATAAGTTCTGTTACACTGGTCATGTTTCATTTCCTCTTTATTTCCCACAGGCTTGCGGTCGCTTAGGTGCCGTCTGAGACGAACCTTGCTGATCTCCCGTCGCGTGGATTAAGCGCTAGTTAGCGTATGCGTTTTTCCCGTGACGTCATTCATGACGCCACGATAAATCCATGACGTTTTTCTGGCTGGCGCTGACGTCACGTGCACGGGGTATTTAAACAAGTGCTTTCGGCTCAACCGTCACTCATGCTCCGCTTGCCTCTGGTTAATTGTCACATTGTTTGTAAATTTATGTTTATCTTTTGAAGCAACTTCGTTTTTATTTTCCAAGTTCACAGTTGCTTAAAACTTATACATGTGTTTGTAATAAAGGCACAGTGGCGCCTTTATTAGAGCACCTAGGCAAAATACTCGAACGTATGACCAACTGCCGCCTACGGGACTACCTAGAAGAGAGGGACTGGTTCTCCCCCCACTAATATGGGTTCAGGAGGGGCCGGTCTACTCAGGTGGTTGTGACGATCGTTCACGACATTATACAAAAAAACACACCAGGCACGAAAAAAAAAGACTCTTCATCAACAAGGACGTGGAGAAGGCCTTTGATAAGGTGTGGCACGAGCCTTCTGCACCAGAAGGCTCCTCTCGCACTACCTCACTGAACGAAGATGCCACATAAAATACAACAATACCCTATCACAACCTTTCACACAACGCTCAGGCGTTCGCCAAGTAAGCATGTGTACATCATGTACAGAAACGACACCCCACACCCACCCGAAAACGGCCATCATACCTACACAGTGTCCTACGCCGATGACGAGACCATTCTCGTCAGCAGCCGCGGACCAGACGAGATCGCGCACCACGCATAAATAATACTAGACAAAAATACATAATACGAGGATAAATGGTCGATTACCACAAATCCTCAGAAGACACAGATGACACTCTTCGGCGCATAACCTACAAATATTTTCACACACCCTAGACAAGAACCACCTAAACCCAACAAGGCTCGACTACACACAACAGGCAAAAATCCTTGGGGTAACTTTTGACAAGTCCCTTAGGTTCAATATACACAAGCACATAATACAAGCAAGAGCCGCACGCACAAACAAAATGCTACGCAGGCTCTACTCTGCTGGCAAGAAACTATAGTTACATCTATATAAAACACTCGTGCGACCTCTTCTCACTTACGCCCCACTGTCACTCGTAGCTGCGAGTGTCACGTGGCACCAGACCTTTTCAGAGAGGGAGTGAAATTTGATTTCATGCCTACCCTTCAATCCATCTGTTTAATAGTGATGAGCTGTATCAATCAATCGTTTATTAATCTATTATTTCAAAATTCCATGTCTTCTTTATTGCGCCTACATGAATTATAATAATGGTAAATAGTATTTATAAGTGTTCATTAATCCTCCTTTGAAATATGATTGTTGTAAATAACTATAAAAGTTCGAAAAATATAACGGAAAAAATACTCAAACCCAACCGTGTTTTCCCTCGTTCCAAAGGTTAATCAGGAATCTATGTTTGGTGCAGGTAAATTTCGCCACCTTATTGAACAACGGGTCATCATTACGAAGTTCATATGACATACAAACGCCTTTTTCCTCATCATAGTAGGCCATAGTCTGGAATGAAGATGTTGTAAAGAAGATACTTGTTGCGATATCCATCAAACTTCTATTTTACACTCTCCTTTAATTCATAAAGCCATCTTATATATCAATTTATCCAAGGTTAGTTATTATTGTAACTATAAATTAGAAGAGAGTGAATAAATTTGGTGGGATATTCCATTGTTATAAATTGGTAGAAATACATACCTTAGCATTTTGCATGAATTTCCAAAGTGGATTCTTTTCAAACTCGTCGCGTGTGTAAAATGTTGCACTATGTGGCAAAACTTCACATTCAAAGACATCCCCATTTTCTGAGAAACAGAAAAGTTTTCATCAACATAAGTGAAAAAGATCATTTTAGACCCGAACGGACAAGGTGAGATGATAGTTAATATTTTAGCTGGATTTCGAGAAGTCAAAGAGAAAATATTCTGTGTACATTTCAGTGCCTTCTCAGCACTAGCTTACCATATAAGTTGTAGGCCCAGCATTCGCTCTTTGCCAAGCACATCGCTGCACATTGGAGATGTGATTCGAGGTAAAAAGAAGGACTTAACCCACGAATAACTCTTCCAGGTTCACCTGCGTAATTATGCATAGCGCAAAATTAAAAATAGCACGTAAATATGGCATAAAGAAAGTCGAAGGGGCGAGGAGTTTTAGGTAGCGTTGAACGTCCCTAAGAGTCCCTTTTGTCTGAAACTAGTAGATGTGTTAGACTTTGATACGATATTCTTATAAAAGAAGAACTGGATCTAGATTTGAAATAAATCGAAAGGAACCACGAGCGAAAATATCTAAATATTATTTTTTTTTATATTCAACAATTTTACATTTCTTCTAACACATTTCCTACCTACACTACCGCGAAAAATAAGAGAACATTTTCCTTTTATTAAAATATTTCAAAAAATATGATGAGTAGATAAATAAAATTTCCATGGTATATAAAAGCACACATTTAATATATTGTATGAAGGTTTCCTATCATAAAATTGTATATTTAAGAAATTTTATTAAATAAACTAACAAAATAAAATATTGACATGTGCAAAATAAGAGAACGATCATTCATAAAAATGCTTAGCCACCGATACACTAGAAACAAAGCCAGATTTTACAACCATGAAACTTAAAACAATTAATATGTGGTGTTGAAGCCTTTGTTTTCTATTACTTCTGCGTAATAGGACCTCTCCAATTTCTTGCAAAGTTCTGATGTTATTTTGTTCCCTTCTTACTCAATTTTTGTCCAAGGATCCTTACAGTTGAATGATGCTGGTAAAGAACTTTGTCTCTAATGATCTTCCAGGGGTTCTCAATTGGACTCTAGCCAATGAATTAGCTCAGGCTACTTTATTATTTCGATATTTTCTTGTTAGAAATAGCATTTTACTCGTTTTTCAGTATGGCATGGGCCGCTCTCCTGCATAAATACTGCTGACTGGTTAAGAGATACTCTGATTGAAGGTATAGCATGCTGTTGTATGAAGTTTAGGTACATAATCGCATTTATATCTCTTAATTATTCTCACTAACGGACCAACTCTTTTAAAATAAAACATCACCCCTACCATGACGCTGTCTCCTTTATGCTTGACAGACTTTTTTACACAGAGTTAAGACTCACCTGTAGCACGTTTAACAAAGCGTCTGCCACTACATCCATCTTCATTAAATTTAATTTTGTCGCTAAAATTAACTCTCTCCCAATCTTCATCCGTCCAAACAACATGAACTTCAGCAATTCGATTCTCACCTTCTGGTTCATCTTACAATGATTGGATTATTTGCTGGAAAACAAGCTTTTTAAATCACTTTTTTCCCTAATTATTCGAGAAATTCCTGCTGCAGTCTCGAAGGGATGTTTTTTTTTTATAAAGGGCTCATCTGGCGACTGCCTACTTGGGCATTAGTCGCCGTATAAAAAACTGGCCTAGTACTAGGCTATTTCAAAATAAAGTACAAAAAGATAAAAAACAACCCCCCAAAAAATAGGGCAAAAGGAAGCAAGCTCCTGTGTCGGGGGGAGGTCCCCCCGGCGCAGGAGCGTGCGACCTATAAGGGATGAAAAAAAATGCTTAAATAATAGAAGGCCAGCCTCCCCCCCAAAAGTCAACAAGTCCACCAGTCAAAGTGCACGCACTCGTCCCGAGTACAAGGGACAGGCGGTAGCGACCCCGCCATCCCGGTACCGGGACAGGTAACGTGCGCAAAGATCACCCAAACTGGAGCATTTGACAAGAATGTGCCGAACAGTCCGGGGGACGACGCAGTCGTCACAATAGGGCGCAGGCGAGCGCTCCATCAAATAGCGATGCGTCACACGAGTATGTCCGATTCGGAGACGACAGAAAGCGAGCTGAAGCCGTCGCGGCATTGGGGGATAGGTCCATGGGAACAGTCGCCATGGCACGAAACTTTAAGTTCCCTTTGACTGTCTCTTATATTCTTTGCCAAGCAGTCCGAAGAGCTACCCGTATTCCTGCCATGTAGTCGGTGTGAGGAATAACGAAACGCTGGTTCGGTCGCAGAGTCCTCGCGGACACTTTGGCGCCCTCATCCGCGCGCTCAATTCCTACATGTCCAGGAACCCAGCAGAAGATAATCTCGACATCCGCCCGACTCGCCAAAACTGTGGCATCACAGATATCGCGAACCAGAGGATGCGGAGATTCCAATGCCCCGAGGGCACTCAGGGCGCTTTGTGAGTCGCTATAGATCACAATCCGCTCTCGGAACCGGGCACTTCGCGTAATCTCCCGTATCGAGTGGTGTATTGCCACCAGTTTGGCCATGAAGACAGACGCAGCGCCTGGAAGAGCCCCGCTGACTTCAAACAGAGGGGATACGACGTGGAAGCCCACCCCCTCTTCGGACTTGGAACCATCCGTATACACTGTCAAGGTTCCAGCGTAACACCAGGTGTGCTCCAAAAAGGTCGAACGCAATACTCCCGGCGCAGTACAAGCTTTGGGAGCAGAGGCGCGGCGACAAACAGCCGAATGTGGTACCCTCCAGGGTGGTGTCCTGGGCATAACCAGAGGTGCCACCAGCCCAAGAGCTACACCTAGCTCTTGAAGGAGTTTCCTGGCCCTAAATCCAAAGGGCTTAGGATATGACTGGCGTCTCTCGGTGGCATAGGCAGCGTCGAGATCAGCTGCCGTTGCAGTGAGAGCTGTTGGCGACTGAGGGAGGTGCCAGGCTCGCACGTACAAGGGAGTGATGCACTGCACGCGAAGCAGAGCGAGTGGCATTTCTCCAGAATCGACCAACAGGCTCTCAATGGGGGAAGTGCGCAAGTCACCGGTGGCAAAGTGAAGGCCGGTGTGGAGGATCTAATTCATCTTCCGCAATAAACGCTTGGCTGCAGATGCATAAAACTCGCATCCGTAGTCGAGCTTCGGACGAAAAAAGGATCGATAAAAAAAGGTAGTAGCCCTATCAGTACCCCGAGCGATGAACGTCACGAAACGGAGAATATCCATGGAACGGATACAAGAGACCCTAAGGCTGTGAATATCAGCCTCCCAGGTGAGGCGTCAGTCAAATACAAGACCAAGGAAACGGTGCGATTTAACTACTACCAGGCGTACCCCATTAAGAAACAAGTCTGGGTCGGGGTGGAGCCGTGGATGGCGGCCAAGGTGCGCCAGCTTAGTCTTGGCCAAGGAAAACGGAAATGTGTGCGCTTTGGCATAGCGAGAGACGCGGTTGAATGCCTGTTGGAGTTGACGCTCATAAGTTGGCATCTGCGCCGCGCCAAAATAGATCGAAAGGTCGTCCACGTAGAGCGTAGCGAGAACATCTTCCGGCAGCACCGAGGTGATACCGTTGATGCTTAGGGCAAAGAGTGTGACACTGAGGACACCTTCCTGTGGGACTCCTTCTTCCTGCTCCTTTGAGCTGGAGAGGGATCCCCCACTCATACCCGGAATCGACGATCTCGAAAAAATTCAGATATAAGGATTGGAAGGCGTCCCCTCGCCTCCATCGTGTGGAGAGTCTTCATGATACCGTATCGCCATGCAGTATCATAGGCCTTCTCCAGATCTAAAAACACCATGGCGTAGTGCTGTCTATGATGCAAGGCATCGCAGATGGCCTTTTCCAGTTGGAGCAGAGCATCAGACGTTGAGTGGAACTCGCGGAAGCCACACTGTGAAGAAGATAGATGACCTCCGCTATCCAGGAAAAATGCTAATCTGGCATTTACCAATTTCTCTATCAACTTGCACACGCAAGAGGTTAGAGAGATTGGGCGGAAACCGGTTGGAGTAGTGTGATCTCTCCCCGGTTTGCGAAAGGCGAGCACAGTAGCGATTTGCCAGGAATTTGGGAGAAGACCCTCCACCTAGATCCTGTTGAACAAATCTAACAGAAAGGCCATGCCGAAGCATGGCGTACGGGACATCGTCTGGACCTTGGGCGGTATCTGCGCACGAAGCAAGAGCGGAGCGCAACTCACTCACAGTAAACCTGTCGTTGAAGGGTTTTTCGCCTCTGGAAGTAAAGTCCAGACGGCGGCCTTCTGCGACATGACGACGTGCATTGAATGCTGGCAGAGCAGCATCCCGGCTACAGAATGCGGAAATAGCGGTCGCGAAGGATTCCGCCATGGACGCAGGGTTTGAGATTGCGGTACCATTCTCCTGGAAAACAGGAGAGGGGTCCTGCGCAAACTTGCCTCGTATCCTTTTGACTCGCGTTCACACCTCTGCTAAAGAGGTCTTTGCCGTTAAGTGAAGACACGTATGCCCGCCAAGTAGAGCATCGTGCGTGCTTCGAAGTATACCGGAACCTAGCCTTAGCCCGACGAAATTCAGCGACAGTAAAATCGTTCGGGCGGCACTTATAGCGCATGTAGGCATAACGCTTCTGTTTGAGGGCCGTCTCACACTCAACCGACCACCATGGGAGTGGTCGGAGTGGAAAACGGCCAGACGTTCTAGGAATAGTAGTCAGGCCCGCGGCGATGAGGTTGCCGGAGAAAAATTCAACGGCCTTATCTAATGAGCTAAACTCCTCGACTGTGATAGAGAACTCAGTCATTTCTTCAAATGCAGGCCACCGCGCACGCGCCAAGCCCCATCGAGGTGGGATCTCAGGCGGCATTTGCCCATTAATGATATTGGAATGGGAAAGTGTTCACTACCATGGAGGTCACCCATCATTTAAAATCAGGCTGTGCATCCGAAGAGCACAAAGATATGTCAAGGCAAGAAAATGAAGCGCTTCTCGGTCAGTGATGCATAAACTCATCCACGTTTAGAACACCCATGTCAAACTCTTCAATCAGATTGGCAAGGACTTATCCCCTGGAATTTATTAAGTAATCTCCACAGAGATGATGCCTGCCGTTCAGATCTCCAAGCAAGAGATAGGGCCTCGGCAACCGTGCCACGACGCTTCGGAAGTCCCCCTCGTCAAAGTCAGCTGACGGTGGGATGTACGCAGAAATGATAGTATACGTCCTATCCAGGTGCAGCTGCACAGCCACTGCCTGAAAGGAGGTATCTAAAGAGAAAGGAAGAACGGAGACATCATGCTGGGTGTAAAGCGCGCATCCCCCAGCCTGGACATCGCGTGGTGCTGGGATCGCAAGACACTTATACCCCGGGAGGGCGGGCACGGGGCACGCGCCTAGCATGGTCACCTGCAGAAAACTAGCTAACGGGGAACTGGACGAGACAAGCCACCGCAGCTCCTCTCAGTTGGCCTGGAGTCCACGGCAATTCCATTAAGGGAATATGCCCTCCAGGCCTAGCTCGGAGAAGACGCAGGGGCTCCTTGAACAGAAGACCCTCACAGGAATGGCCATACGCTTCCTGGAGGCAGAACCACGGGCGCTGTTGGCCGGAAGAAGCGCTGAAGGCGCTGTCGCCTTCGAGGACTTATTGATGGAGGTTGGCCTCGCCATGCAATTATTTTCCTCCCTCTGCCTCGAAACCTTAGGCGGGCGCTGCGGCTTCGAATGCGGGTGGAGCTGAAGCTCCTTTCTTGATTTCCTCCTTTCGAGGGACAGCTTTAGGAACGCCGGAAGATAACCTTGGGACCAACTTTAGTGGTGTTGCCTCCTGTGAGTCTAACGACTCGGTGGAGGCGCGTGGCCGTTTCGCCTTACGGGAAACGGTCACGCTAGGGAAAGAGGGGGCAGCCCTGATTTTGGATGAGGCTGGGTGTGAACCCTTTTTGCCGCAAGCTTTACCAGGGGAGCTCCCGGGTTAAGTAAAACCTGCTGAAGGGTTCCGAATGGGCGCGGAAACAACCGTGCTCGTTGGCCTGGGTGGGCCAAGAGCAGAGGGTGCCTTTCTAACTATTGAGGCATATGACGTCCCAGGCAGAGCCGGGCGCTAGGACCAAGTCCCTAGCCTCACCGAATGAGATTCGATCCTGGGCCTGAACGGCCAGGATTTCTCCCTTAATGAGATATCCTCCACATTGCTTCGCGATGCGGAGGGCGGCTCTCCGCAATTGACAAACTTGGCCACACACGATTTAGACTTATCGTGTGCGGCCTTGGAGCAATTTACACAGACTTCGGGTGACCTAGACTTTGCACGTCTACAAAAACGATTTGTATGGCCGAAGCGGTGACAGTAATAGCACCGCTGCGGAAGTGGCACAAATGCCTTCACGTGGTAGCAGTACCAACCGGCACGCACCGACTCAGGGAGCTTGTCACAGCCGAACGTGAAGAAGAGTGTAGTAGGGGTGGGTATCGAGGCCCCTCCCTGTTTTCTCATCACACGTTCGACCTTGACCGCCTTATGGTCGGCCAGCTCTAAGGTGATGTCATCAATGTAGTAGTCAACTAGTTCCCTTGCATAAACTACTCCTTTCACAAAGTTCATGGTAGAGTGCGGTGTCACACTCACCGGGGTACCATGAAGTGTCCGAAGAGCACTTATCTTGGTCGCCTCAGCGGGATTCACCGCATTCGCCAGAAGTCTCCCGTCCGAGAAACGGGTCGTCTTCGGCTCTCTACTAATTGCACTAGCTAATCCTCTCCTCTGATGGATCATGTTGCCCTTGGCCAACATGGTACCATCAGTGGAGCGAATAACGAGGAAGCTTTTGAAGCCAGCGGGCTCGAAAACGCCAGCTTACCCCTGAATGAGGGGCTCTGATGTTATCGAGGCTCTGCCCTGTGCACTTTTGGTCTTCCCCATAGTCAGGGGCTCCGAACCCGGGGGGAGGGGGGCAGAGGGTCCCGATGTTCCGACTTGGCTTAGTCGCTTGCCAAAGTGGCAGCAGACCCATCCTTCCCCGCAGCCCCTGCGGATGGAGAAGAACCCCGAGTCTTCTTAGGCTTTTTTTCTTTTTAGGAGAGGAGGGCGGGGTATGAACCAGCTTCTCTCCTCCGCCGGCAGGAACCCCCAGTCCAGATGGACCGGCTTCAGCGAGGTCCTTCTCCAAAATGGAGAAGGTCCTGGTGGTCGCAGGAGCACCTGTTGGAGTAGATCCCTTCCCTCCTTGTACTATATCGGAGACCCCAGCCATTTGAGGAGGACCCTGCATAGGGGCGGATTCGGGTTGAGTTCCTGGCACCGACCCTGGATTCCTCCCCATGGAAGGTCCTACCGTCTGAGGCTGGGTTGCTTCAAGGACCATGTCTATCTCAGCGGGGCCTTCAGTTGGCTATCTACCCCCCCCCCAGGACATCGCATGTCCCGTTGGCAGAGTCACCTGTCATGTGTGGGGAGGCACAGGCCTTAACCCCGGCAAGGTTCAATATTCTTGCCAGCAGGTCTTTTGAGGGAAGCAACCCAAGGGGCCTTGCTCCCCTCTCCCCCCTATGGGGGTTTGCCTTAACGAGGGGCAGGAGGCAATGGGCTGCCTGCTGGCTTTTTTGGTAGTCCCCTTGGAAAGAAAAGAGGGGACTGCCGCTGGAAAAAGGGAGGTGCCCTTAAGCACCTCCAGAGAAGGGGGTGAGGGGAGTCCCTTACACCCGTCGGCGTAGGAGAAGAGTAAGCCTCCTCTCTGGTTAAAGAAATATAATGAGTTTCCTGCGCAAGCATATGGGGGCGACCTCCATTTTTGGGGGGGAGCTGCCCAAGGGTGGCTCCGTTGATGAGCAATGGAAAGTTTGGGGTTGGGGTTTTTTAAGTTGTGCATTATTGGGCATGGTGACCCTGTATTTTCTTCGGGAAGCAATAGCTCTCTACCCCTCGCAGTAGCCCGCACTACAAGAGGTGCTTTCAGGCCTGGCAGAGAGAGGTGCCGCCATTCAGGACCACCCTTCCCGCCTGGTTGCATGGCAGTCCATCGGCATGGTGGCTTCACCTTGGACACGGCGTAAAATTGATAGAGTGTGAAGAGCAAAGGAAAAGGGATGTGAGGAAGTTATGGGTGGGGATGAAGTAGGTTGTTTAAAAACCCACATCCCGGATCGGAGCTCAGGGGTTAGGGAGCATTGTCCCCTCCCTCCTCAGCCCCGATCCGGGACGGTTGGGTAAGAAGAAGGTCAGCATCTACCCTGTGAAATTAGAGGCTGACCAGAGAAAGTTGTGGGAGAGGTTTATGAAAAGCCAGGAAACAATTGTCTCAAAGGAAGGAGAAGAGGCTAAGCTGGGATCGGACGGGGTGCTGAGTCCCGTCAGCACGGCGGGCAGGTTTACAAATCGCCGGCCCCTTACAGTCTCGAAGGGATCCTTCATAGCGCATAATAGCTCTGGCTTCTCAGACGGTGGTTATTCGGGGTCGAACGACTATTGCAGGTGATTTATATTTTTATATTGTATAACTTCAGAACAAGCGAAATCACACTTTTGGAACTTGTAACTCTCTTCAAATTGCAAAAGAGTCCTTCCAAAATCCTCAAGCCAACAATTTTCTGACAGAGCTCAGGAGTCACTTGATCATGTGGCGGCATCTCTGCAGAGTTAGACAACAATAGTGGTTGCACAGCTCTTACCTACTGAGCATAATGTTGCTAGATGACTTCAAGAAACTTCTAAAATTTGCCTGAAAAATCTTTCTCTTATTTTTCACGTGTAAATAATTTATTTTGTTAGTTTATTTAGTATAATTTCTTGAATTTAGGATTATCTTGTATGAAATCTTCATAACATCTGGATGCCTAGATGTACGAGTACCTTAGAAATTTCTTTTTACCTTATCATAATATTTTTGAAAATATTTAAAAAAGCAAAATCGTTCTTTTATTCTCTGGGTAGTTTATTATTACTTACTTTTCATTAAGCATAAGCGTTTATTTTTTTGAAACGCAGTGATGTGATTCGAGAAAGGTAAAAATATAGTATTTCTGAGAAAATCAAAGGATCAACTCCTAACCAATTTTAAGATGACACGCGCTGTTAATTTAGAGATATGTGCAATTATATAATTCATTAATACATTAGAAAGTGAATCACCAAATAATATTTGATTTATTTTAAGAAATATTGGCTCTGTATTTGAAGAGTCCCTGAAATTATATTTTATTTATGAGAACAGAGTAAGAAATTGTAATAATTCTTGGGGTGGAGACTGTGTGATTTAGCATGAAAGTGTGAATCAGAATGCTGTACAAATATGATAGTGGTAGATGATGAAGGCAGAATGAAGTAGTAGTGAATGTTTTAAAAGATGAAGAGTGTAGGTTATGTAAGAATTCCATTTTAGGAATAAGGAAAATATAGTGAGAGTAAATGTATGGACTGCCTTGTAGTTTAAGGTAGAGAAATGGGTAAGATAAAAAATGGTGAGTTAATCGGTGAGAGAATTATGTTAATGTAGTTCAAAATTGGCAAATTGGATTGGAAGAGGTAAACTGTGCTGTTGTAGAGTATCAAGTTAGCGAAAATAAAGGTGAGAATAAGTACAGGTTTAGTAAAGAAGTAGGACACGTAGTGGTATAAAGGAAACTTGTTTCTGATGATGGTTAATAGAAGAGTGAACGGATGCTTATTGAATTATAAATTAATTAATATAGGCCTGATTTTGATTTTAGTTTTGATGAGTTCAAGGCGAATTTAAAATTATTATTTTCGTCAATTAGATGTGTTTTTATTGTATATAAATTTGAAAACTTAGAGATCATAGAATAATATAAATTTAGTGCATATATTTTATCAAACCAAATTTAAGTAACCTACAAATCTAGTAAATATATATGAATAACTGCAGAATACTAATCAGTGAGGGAGAATTGACCTTTCCAAAAATTTTCTTTTGTGTTTCAATAAAAAGTATGTCATTTGATACACCACAATCATTTGCAAGCATGTTCACATCTCATTCGCCAAGATACCTCCCTTCTATCATTCGTATCCTTATTCTCGCTATAATGAGTGACTTAGTCGATCTCTTTGAGGTAGATGAAGAAATGTACATCGACATTTTTCCTGTATTAAGGGAGGGGGAGCAACTCATATCTACAATAGATATTTTAGCCCGGAAGACGTACTGGAACTCTGAAGAAACACGTTTTGCCAGCCTTTTCAGGGTTGTCTGAAGGATCCATGAAACAAGAAAGAGGTTTTTTCATGATGGTGATGACAAAGGTGTCCTATATATATTGCATTCGCTCTTTTTTACTCCTTCCTGTACAGGCTGATGTTCTTGTCGTTTCACATATCCTATGGTACAACTCCTTCCTGCTAACACTGAAGGGAGTGCTTAATATAGTTGGGAGCAGCAGTTTAGTTAGGCAATGCTTCAATAGAGCGCTGGAATTCGATTGTTGCCTGGTGGTATACTAGATTTTCTGCTAAGATTTGCTATCGTCGTTATTACCTCGAGCTCATCCATAATTCGGGAGTATTCGGTGACTTCATTAGTTAATAGACACATGGTGTTCTTTCTAGAGAAATCTTCGGAGTAATGTCCAGTAATATTTCCATTTAAGGATCTTTGTGACAATTTTCCCCGTTAAAGATTTAAAGGAAACTACACCTTCTTCCGTGGGAATCCATCAGACTGCCCACACACTCACATTGGGAGCGATGCAGGGCTCAAATCCCTGCCTCTCCATTTTTGATCAAGAAACGGGACTCAATTTCCTTGCAGACAACGGCTCTATCGTCTCCTTCTTCCAGCTTCGCCTCATGACAGAAATCGAGCGCCGATGTTCGCATTGCTCTAAAATATCTCAAGTCAGTCTATCCGGGTCTATGCTACGAAGCTCCTTTTGATCTATATTTCCTCTGACGGTTTCTCCCGTGTTATTTCTTATTTAATAATGTCGGGCAGTAACTTCTGGTCAACTTGCTGCAACACTTCTTGCAGATTTAAAAGGGTGTGCTCTCACGGATCAAGTCTCTATGGGCATTATTCACGACACTCCTTCTTCTCGTGTTTTGCGGTTTAGACTTACCGCGCCTGTTCAAGGACTTTAATTGGCAAGATCTACAGGCCTCATTTCAGACCTGTCTGCAGCCTACCAGACATGTTCAATACACTGCATTACTCGCATAATGTCCAGGCCTAAGCTCACACTAGTTGTATAGATAGTCGTTAAAGCAATCTACCAGTCATTATATACTGTGTATTACAAAGGTCCTGTTACACCGGTTATGACGCCTGCAGCAATAGTTTTGAAGCAGTTAAACACGCTTTTATCGTTTTAACATATACATATGCGCTTAAAATGTAATATTAATCAAATTGGCCGCCCTTGGCAGGAGCACGGTCTCCAGGTGAGAATTGAAGGCCAAGCACATGTTGCGGTCAAAGTCCATCGTAATGCTGGCCCAGATGCAGTTGAGGTAGGTGTTCAGCTCGTTGATGTTGCTATGGCGGACCTTTTAGCTTTTGCCCTACACATGTCTCTACATGTTGTAATTGAATAGATTGAGGTGGGGCAACTTTGGCGGACAAAATTATTTAGACCAGAAGTTTATGTTCGCCCCAACCACTCTGTCACGGTTTTGCCCGTGTGGGCCGGGGCACCGTCTGGCAGGACTTTGGTGGCCAATATATTCCTGTAATCGGCCGCGGTGAGCCTGTGACTTGCCGCAAACCACATTGGTGGCATTCTATTGCCATTCGAAACCACGATGCCCAGCATCATCATATAGCGGAGCTCGTAGACGTCCTTGCTGTTGATTTAAATGTGGTTGTTCTGCTTGTTGATGAGCGGATTGACTGCGAAGAATTTTCATCAGAAGAAAATGAGAATTCGATTGCCATGACTCTTCAAGTCATTGAAAAGGCAAATACAGCGTTCCAAACGTTGTTCTCACATACCTTCGGTGAGCTAAGCCTTTTACACGCACCTCAAGCTCTTGCTGCCCTCCCCCCTGAGGGCCTTGGGTACCGTGGCCACTGATATATTCTTTCTCTGCACAAGCGCTGTTATTTTGATTTTCTGTGAACTTTCGAAGGCCTTTCTCACAGCCAAACGGTGGGCCACATGATATCTGCCTAAACAAGGTCGATCTTTGAGGTCTCCTACTTGTGGGCAACTTCAGATTCTTTTGACTTCTATCTCAGCACACCTGCATACAATGGAAAAGACGTTTTAAATACAGATGCTAGGAAAGTAGAATTTTAAGTTTGTTTTACGGAACTTTTCTATCTTACACGTAAACCTTTCGAAAGATAAAAAAGAGTGTACCAGAAGTTTTTAAAAACTTGGTACATCCAACAGCCCCCGCCCCTCAGTCTTTGAACTCCCTCGCCACTTCCCTCCAGCTAAATTCTAAGCCGCTAATGACGAGTTGTCCATAATGGGAAATGTCGATATAATTCGGAAATCGTGATCTTCCAGGGCATCTCGATTCTATCTATTTTGTAAGAAAGATAGGTTGTTTAGGCTAACGTATTACTTCTGTGCCTTAAGCAAACGAGTGCATCTCACCTCTGCTTGAGTTGCAGATATACGCAATTTTCATGCTCCCGGAACATAGAAATCTATAAGAGGAATTCCTAGACCTATTCATTATTTACAGTAATTATGTAAAAAATGTGGCCTTCATCTTAGTCCCACTGCAAATCGTCATTAAATTGGCCGTAAAGTGTCTTTCAGGAGGCTAAGATTGCTCTTTCATTAGCTACATAATTAAGGCACTCATTACAAGACACCCTATTTCGTATTTTGCCTAATCCAAGTGCGACGGGTGGTGGGCACCTGAGTACAACATGATAACACTAGCGGCTTTTTATACAGTAAAAAAAAATATTTCTCAATATAGAAAGCTTCAATGTATCACTTTTTACTGGCATCAAGGCTCTCGATTTGGCATTTCTTTCTCTAAAGTCTTCTCACTCTCCTCTGGTAGCACAAGAGGTGGATTTCATTACACAATTTGTGAACGCCGTTTAATTATCACACGGCAAACATCTCACCCTACCTTACTTTCTGTCGATAAATTCAACGACCAAAACCATAGTCTCTCTTGGTAAAAATGACGCCGCAGTCCTCTCTTCCAATCCTCTCTCGTGGCTGCCATTGAAATTTTCCACGTCTTTTCAAACGGTCAATCATGCCATGCTAGTCATAGAACAATTCATTTGCCCGTTTATTACACGCTTCTTGAGTAAGGAAAACACAAACCTCAGATTATCTTCCTTTTACCTGGCGACCATTTACCGGAAAATTCTTTTGGATTTCTCCTTAATAGGCTAAAGTTCCTCGTACCCAAAACATTTAAACAGCGAATATTGGAAATCTTTCAGTGCTTGGCTCGCTCTGGTGTAAAATGCACACTATCACAAGTTTCAAAGTACTTTGTGTGGCCTAAAAGGCGCAAATATTTCAAAACCTTTGTTCGTACTTGCGTTCCCTCTCAGCAAACACGCACGAACAACATAATCAAACCTCGATTTAGGCAATTTTTTCTGCCGGAGGCTAAGTATGGTTCATGTAGACATCAGTGGGCCTTACGTTCAAACGCATGGGTTTTCCTACCTATTATCTATAGTAGAAAGATATAGCAAATGGATCAAGTTTCTACCCTTGCGCGATTTATCTGCTGCAGAATCTATTCCAGCGATTGCACAATGATGGGGTTCGCGGTAGGAAGGGCCCAAAAGGCTGATATCCGACACTGGAAAAATAACTTTCATTTTCACCTAATCCCAGACCTAAATAGCCCTCCTGGCATTCATCATGTTTTCACTTCATCTGGGAATCCGAGTGGGAAGAGTGTATTCAAGTGGTTTCATTTTACGCTTAAACGCTTACTGCTTGTAGGTTCCCCACCTAATCAATCGTACAATATATTACCCTGGGTGGCTTTTGGCTACCGCTCTGGTACATCACCAGTACAGGCATTGCACGTGTGCTTTATCCGTTTTTCTTAGACATTTACAAAATCCTTTAGATGCCTCTATCTTCCTCAATGATCACATGGGAGGATTGCGACACGCGTAACTACGCAAGCTCCCTCACGATTCTTAACGATCTCTAAACTTGCACCTCATATGTTCGTTAGAACACTGATGTTCCTCAACAGATTTAATGGTTATTTTCCCGTTAAAGATCGCAGATAATGAATGCTCTTTTCTTGTTAAAGTAGGCATGTAGCCTAAAACAGACGGAACGGAGGAAAAACCCGCCAGTAGCCATACGAGAAGACTACTTGGGGAGTTAAGGGTAGGGCAAATTTTCTCCACTGAGGTAATGTAAGCAAAGAAATCTCATCAATATCCTTCATTAAGAAGTTGCATCCAACTGACCTCTTAACATAGGGGAAAAATTTCTTAAAGGGAAAAATATTTTCTTTCCCTACTCAAATAATTTCTAACTTCGACTCATTTATTCCAATATGTTAACCTCAATTTATGTTATAACAACTTAATTGTTTCCTACTCAAACATCAAACTTTCATGGACGCTGTTTTATATTTGAGAAACTTTCTAGCTGTTATACCTACAGTGACCAGTCATTAGTATTTTGGTGGACAGTCCGTCATTAAGAAAAAAATTGTATCTTAAGTCGAACCCCACAAAGGTGGTGGGGATTGTGTAACAGGGTTAATGCCCGTCTTAAAAGTGAAGAAACCTAGAGGAGCGGCAAGCTCCTTCCGGCCTGTGTGCCCTCAAGTGAATTTGGAGCTGTCTTGGATCCTCATTTGACCTTCTCTTATATCTCGGATTATCTTTTCCATGCCTGAATAGACCAAACAATGGTAAAAGAGGGTGTTATATTTTCTTAAAAATTATCTTTTCGGGAAAAAATGATAGCGTTAAATACACCTTCCTTTTCTGTACACTTTCCTATTTTCACTTGATTCTAACAGAATTCATCCAGGATTTAATGAGGAAACAAAAAGTGGAGAGACAGGTTATACATATCTTAATGAAACGTCCCATCTGCACGACTCCACTGCTGAAGATACAGAAGATGGCGAGATTAATGAGAAGCACGACTCCCTTAACACCCATTTTCACAGTCAAGCCTCGGAGCAGTACGGAAACCACTTCCGTCGAATGTTAAAAGGTGACTAAATATCAAAGAAAATAATCGGGAACGAATAAAGTGTTCATTGATTTTTAAATCGACACTGGAAATACCGTAATTTATGTCCATTAGAAGAATATCAAGCTTTTGGATTTGGAACCAGGCACTTATATGTAGTGTTCAGTCATTAGGCGGTAGCACCATTTGTCTCCCCTAAGACCGGGTAGTAAAATGCACGCAGATGCCTATTGACAATGACTATTGGTCTCGAAAGTACCAAGGACCTTTCCTCGTTGGGATGGCATTAGTGTGTCCCTGACTCTAACAAGAACTGGGTGAACTCTTCGTGATTACGAGGGTAGTGGCATCCTTAAGGGGTTTGTTGAGATAAGTGCCCTCATAGAGGGCACTAGTAGTCGAACGGAATGGATGCAAAACGGAGCAAGGAAGTGGGAGGGGGAAGGGGCTGTGGAGGAGGGAAGGGAAATGGTAGCTGCGTTGTGATTGTTTATGTATGATAATGCGTGTAGAGATTTTTAAGCCGTGGAGCTCAGTATCAGCGAATCCACCCAATGGGCGATAGGTTGAACGATTTGTTCCCTTATGCCTTGACGTCAGGAAGTCCAAGCCGTCCCCACTAGCAGAATTTCCTAATTCTAAACACGTGTAATTAGAAACTAAAAAAATAAATAAATAGAAATTAGAAAAATTTATTGAAATCTCACTAATCGAGGGTTCGTCTCTGATTAAGGATTGATCACAGATCGATGGTTGGTCGCTGATCGACAATTGGTTACTGATTAAGGGTCAATCACAGATCGATGGTTGGTCGCTGATCGACAATTGGTTACTGATTAAGGGTCAATCACAGATCGATGGTTGGTCGCTGATCGGCAGTTAGTCACTGATTAAGCGTTAATCACAGATCGAGGGTTGGTCGCTGATCGACAGTTGGTCACTGATTAAGGGTTGATCACAGATCGAGGGTTGGTCGCTGATCGACAGTTGTTCACTGATTACGGGTTGATTAGATGTCGAGGGCTTGTTACAGATTGAGGGTTGGTCACTGATCGAGGGTGCGTCATTGTTCCAGGGTTCCTCACTGATCGAGGGATGGTCACTGATTGAAGGTTGGTGACTGATCAAGGGTTGGTCACTGGTGGATTGTTGGTCATTGATGGAGGTTGGGTCAAAGATTAAAGGTTGTTCAATGATCGAATGTTGGTCCTTGATTGAGGATTCGTCATTGATCGAGGCTTTGCCACTGATCGAGGGTGACTTACTGATGAAGAGTTGGTCACAGATCGAGGGTTGGTCATTGATTGAGGGTTCGTCGCTGATGCAGTGTTGATCATTGACTAAAGTTTGGTCACAGAGTCAGGGCTGGTCACTGAACGAGGGTTAGTCACTTTGAGAGTTGGTCATTTTTGGAGGGTTGATCACTGATTGAGATTTGGCCATTGATTTAGAGTTCGTGACTGATCGAGGGTTAGTCACTGATTGAGGGATCGTCAGTGAAGAGTGCTCATCATTGAATTAGAGTTCATTATGATTTAGGGAACGTCACTGATGGAAGGTTCGTCACTGATCGAAGGCTCGGCACTGATTGAGGGTTCTTCGCTGATCCATGGTTGGTCAGTGATCGAGGGTTCTTCATTGTTATAGGATTCTTCACTGTTTGAAGGTTCGTCAATGGTCGGGCGGTCGTTACTCATTTATTGATCTTCACTAATCGAGGGTTTGTCACACATACAGGTTTCGACACCTATCGAAGTTTTGTCACTGATCGAAATTTGTCACCCATAGACGTTTGACACTAGTCAAGAGATTGTCTGTGATTAGGATACGTCATTGACCGAGTGCTCCTCACAATTTGAGGCTTCGCCCTTGATCGTAGTTTCGTTACTAATTGAATGTTTGTAAAAGATTAAGGTTTCTTTATTCTTTGGTGAAGGCGAAGTTTTGTGATGAAATTTTAATTGGAACAAGTTTACGGAAAGAGTCTCTAATACCATAAAAGGCACAAAAAAAATGATTATAGGCACATTTAGTAAGAAGGTGGAATAAAATAAGAATTCCTTTTATTGAGCGTAACATTGAAATAAGATCTCCAATATTGCCGAATTAAGTCATCCACCATCAAGTAATATTTTCATCCACATTTTACGTTTTATACTGTTATTCTTTTTTTGCCATATTTCGCATTATATTACATTTTATATTCTTATGACCAATATTTCATGTTTAGGAATTAAAAAATTAATAGGTTTAAATGTGTTTTGGAAACTCATTTCAGGCTCTTTCTTATTGACGTTTCCATGAACATCTTACATCATAAGTTGCCACAGCTCCTTCGCTCCTTTTGGCTAAATTACGCGATGAATATATGAATAAATGATAAGGCCATTATTTAAATAAAATAAGAGGAAGCTCCATTTATTTAGGCCATTCACAAATAAGTGTTCAGAGTCAATGCCCATGCATTAATTGGGAGTCAGCTGAGAACCAGGCACATTTCATTTTGCCCACACCAGGCACATTAACAAAATAGTTAATATTAATGGTGAGTTTGGTGCACATCTAGTCATGTACAGAAAACTTTGCTGTTCATGGTTTGGAATACGTGTATCGGATTTTGTGTATGAATATTCCATTATTGCCATAAAATAACTAGTGAATATATTTGAAAAAAATAAATAATTAAGGAATAGTTGTTTCATGAGGGTGAGTGGGTTTTTGGCCGACAAAATATTAGTGACTTAGATTTTCCCATTTCGACAATGGTAGCAAAGAATTGTGCCTCTTTATTTACCCTCATTTGCATGTGTTTGTGTGTTTTGAATGACAGATCAAAAATATAACACTGTTTCCTATTACAACGGTTGAATTATCTCTTCGAAATTAGCACAAAAATATTTTTAGTCGCGTACAAGTCTAATCGCCAGTGACTCTACATCTTACGAGGTGCGGTCAATAAGTTTTGCGAATCGGTAGGGCCAAACAGAGGAAGGGATATGGGTGTTTGCGGAGGTGTTAGAACAAGTTATGATAAGTCAGGACCTGCAGCCGCACGCTCCTGCCTCGTCTATTTAAGAAGCAGTAGCTGATCGCAGATCGTCAGTCACAAATTTTTGACAATTGAAAAGGTTGAGCACCGCGCAGTGATCAAATTTTTGACCAAGGAAGGCAAGAATGCAAAAGAGATCCATGAACGCATGGTTGCAGTGTACACCGACACTGCCCCTTCCTATGCAACCATTGCTCTCTGGAATAGGTAGTTCCGCCATGGTCGTGAGTCCCTTGAAGATGACCCCCGTCCAGGACGCCCGTCAGACGTGTCCAATGAGGACAATGTGGCCCGGGTGGAGAGGAGGATCCTCGAAAATCGACGGGTGAAGGTCGAAGAAATCAAGCGAGAACTTGGAATATCCCATGAAAGTGTTATCAACATCATCCACGACAATTTTGCCATGACCAAGGTCTCTGCCCGTTGGGTCCCTAGAAACCTTACGAAACGTCACGCCCCATGATCGACTTCAACGTCGTTAAAGTTCGGAGGAGCTGCTGCTCCTGTACAACCAAGAACGGCGGGATTCGAGTCATGCATAGTGACAGATGATGAAACGTGGGTCCATCAAAGGGATCCCCTAGCGATTACTTTTTATTCTGCCAGCTCAAGGTTGCACTGCGTGGACGCCGGTTCGGGGACAATGAAGATGTCTAGCTCGCCATCCAGGAGTGGATTGAACAGCAGTCGGGAGATTTCTGGTTGTCTGGAATTCGAAGCCTCAGGGACAAGTGGCACAAGTGCATTGAAGTTGAGGGTAGTTATATTGAGAAATAATAAAACACTTTTCCTCATATATCGTTTCCTTATATCCGAATTGCAAAACTTATGTCAGTCACTCGGTCCCAGTTTTACTTTTTTTGTTTTTGTAATAACATCATAGGTATTCGGCCAATTCTAACGAAATTTGAAAAGCTTATGTTATTTTCCATTCTCCTTCGAATGCTCTAATTACCAAAATCCTCCCAACATCATAACTATTCGGTTGGTTCTAGTAAAATTGGAAACCCTTATGTTGTTTTACATTCTCTTTCGAATGATATAATTATCAAAGTCTTCCCAAGTTAGCCGGGGAATTATTTTGTTTTGGCAATAACATCATAACTATTCGGCCGATACTCTGCTAGACTAGACTAGGCTATAATATGCTATACTCTCCTCGGTAAGCTTAAAATAGGCTATACTCTGCTAAGCTATGCTTAAATATAATGTACAAGGGTAAGATATACTATGCTAATTTAGGCTATAAAATGCTATGCTAGGATATCATAGAGTATGTTAGGCTAGACAATACTAAGCTATGCTTGACTAGTGTGTAATAGGATAGTATACGCTATACTTGTCTAGGATAGATAATGCTAGGCTAGGTTATAATATGCTAGGCTAGGCTAAGCTATACTAGGCTAGGCTAAGCTATGTTAAGCTATACTAGGCTAGATAGGGCTATACTATGCTATGCTAAGGTAAGCTAAAGTATAATATGCTGAGGAGGGCTATGCTCTGCTATGCTAGGCTATGCTATGTAATACTATGTTAGGGTATGATAGGCTAGCTAACCAAGGCTATAATATCCTAAGCTATGCAAGGTTATTCTAGTCTTCGGTATGGTATGCTATACTAGTTTAGGATATACTAGGCTAGGCTATAATATGATACGTTTTTCTATATTATGTTAGATGTGGTTATTTTAGGATAGGCTATACCAAGCTAGCCTATAGTATGCTAGGCTAGGCTATCGTACGCAAGGATATATTAGCTAGGCTATATTAGCCCATTCTAGCTTGACTATACTAGGCTAGGCTACTTACTCTATGCGACGCAGGGCTAGACACTGACATACGATGCTATGCCGTACCTGGTTAGCCTAGGCTAGGCTATAGTAAGCTAGGCTACCCTAGGCAATGCTGCGCTAGTCAAGGCTATACTAGGCTATACTATAATATGCTAGGTTAGACTAGGGTCTGCTAACCTAGGCTAGGCTATATTAGGATATGATAGGCTAGGCTATACTAAACTAAGGTAGGAAAAAATAGGCTATACTATACTAGGTTATGCTAGGCTAGCTAGATTATACTGAGCTAGGATAGGTTAGGCTAGCACAGCTAGGCTATTCTATGTTTGGCTAGGCTTGGCTATACTAGGCTAAAACAGAGTAGGTTATATTATGCTATGTTTGGCTATGATATGCTATGGTATACTAGGCAAGTTTAGGCTAGGCTTTTTTAGGCTATACTAGGCTATGCTATGGTAGACAATACTACGCTATGCTAGGCTGGGCTGTTCTCTACTATGCTATGATAAGGTATGTGGCTATACCACGGTCCTCCCATGGTTACTCCCGGAATTATTTTAGAGTTTTGAAGGTCGTAAGGTCATAAATCAGAATAAGGAAGAGGACGCAACATTTTGGTCAGCAGACCTTGTTTCTTATCTCTCAAACGAGTTGACGATACATTGCAGATGAGTGACTCAAACCCTGCCTCTGCAAGTGCATACAATAAGCCAATGAATAATTATGGATTTTAATTATATAGGAGTGTAGGGTAGGTACTTCTCGCTAATAAGAACTAAGGCAAATTAAACAGAGAAAACTCTGCCTTTTATGGCATTGCGATGTTTCTGCCTCATCAGTCATTTACCTTTTGAAAATGACTCACTCGGGGTGGAATGAAATTTTCACGTTCCCGATATCTATCTATTAAAATTTAAATTCGCTGTAGAAGGTAGATGCACATTCATTAAATATTACATCGTTATGTCGCAGTGGAAAAGATATTAAAACATATAAGAGGAATTTTTCTTATTTTGACCTTATAAACTCTAGTGTATGAGAGAGTGAATTATAATTTACTTTTGCCAACGATAATTAGCCAGGATTGTTTGTAACCATTGTTCTAGTTTAGGTCCAGTTAACAGAGCTCTTACACAAACTATGCGAAGACATATCCTACCATAGCCCTTTTGGTTAATTAATAGGAAAATCTTTCGATAGTTTGGAGTGATTCTGGGATTAGTGACACCGATGGTTCTGCAAAAGGCACCATCCTAAAGGATACCACTATTGAAAGTTTTTCACCATGCCTCTGTTGTCGAAGCTTCCACAGCCATGAGAGTATTGCGTTCGTACTTCTTATAGCATGCATAATGCCACAATACTAATGTGCCGTTTACCAAAGATGGCTACAAGTATGAAGACCTAGTTGGTTTCAGCGATATCTCGTCCTTGATGGAGGCTAGCAGAGTTTTTATACATCTAATTATCCTCAAGGTACACAAGATTACAAATCAAGATCTGTAGGAATGAATACGTGATGGGCTCTGTTTGCAGTACATTTTGTGATCTCTTGTAGATCCTTCCCCATGGCGTTTTTAGAATACCATTTTTATCAAGCCCAGAGTTTGATAGGTTGCAATAAACAAGATTAGTTTATTTAATGTAGTAGTATCCAATTTATTATAGAGAAGTATAAGAATGTATTTTTATTGAAGAAAAAGCAACTAAAGAAATTCTTAAGGGGAATATATAAGGATAACAAGGAGTAAGAAGGAAAGAAAGTACACTAGAAGACCTTACGGTCCATTCAAAGAGCGAACCTATGGAGTAGAAGTCGAGTGGGCACATCTCTGCTCAAATGCTTTACGTCCTTAAACGGCCACTTTTCAAGCCCCTTTCCTAGTCTTGCCTTGAACTGGTTAACATATTCACTGTTGACAAGTTCCGCTGGAAGTGCGTTCCAACTACCGCAGATACTGTACGTGAAAATTTTCCACACAAATCGCGGTTGTAACGCTTCAGTTCAAGTTTAAAGCGGTGATTTCTTGTTCTGTTCTTAGCATGTGTGAAAATATCCCCGTAGTCAACAAGGTCGAACCCTCGAAGTATTTTGAAAACTTCGAAGAGCTGACCACGCAGTCTACGGGTTTCCAACGAGAACAGATCTAATTCGCTTAATATATCTTCATAACTTTAATGTCTGATAGAGGGAATCAGTTTGGTTGCCCTGGCTTGCACGCGTTCCAATCTCATGATGTCCTTTCGAAATGAAGGACTCCAAAATTGTACGGCATACTCCAGGTGCGGTCGGACAAGTGAGTTGTACAAACACAGTACAATCTCCTTGTTCCGATATCCAAACTGGCGCATTATATATACTAGCATCCTTTGGGCCTTTTTCTCCGCCTCAATCCACTGTTTCGAGAACTTGAGGTCACTACTTATTGTTACACCCAAGTCCTTCTCAGTGTCGGTGGATTCAAGAGCAGTGCCCTTAAGGATATAGGATGGTTCGGGATTTCTGTATGCATCACTTTGCATTTGTTTACGTTGAAAGGCATTTGCCACGTATCAGACCACTCTCCAATCTCCTGAAGATCTTCCTGCAAGCGGGCAGTATTTCCATCCTTTGCAACATTCATACCAAGCTTGGTATTGTCGGCAAATTTGGAAATCTTGGCAAACATGTCACCGTCCATGTCGTTGACGTAGATGATGAATAGTAGTGGTCCCAGAACAGAACCTTGAGGCACTCCGCTACTAACGGGCACCTACTCAGAAGCCTGTCCATTCAGCACCACCCGTTGCCGTCTGCCACTTAGTTAGTTCTCTTTCCAGCCGGCTACTTTTCCATCTATGCCCAGCGCTGGCACTTTCCGGAGAAGGCGGCGGTGTGGTACCTTATCAAAGGCTTTCTGAAAGTCTAAGTAGACTACATCCACCACCTTGTCCCGATCGTGCTCACTGAGGACGAAGTGGAAGAATTCCACAAGGTTCGTCAGGCATGACCGTTGCCTTCCGGAGCCGTGCTGGAAATTCCTCAGTAGCAGCTTTGACTCTAAATCCGACGTCATTTTTTCCACCATCATGCTTTCCATGAGTTTACCGACTATCGAAGTCAGACTGATAGGTCGGTAGTTCGACGGTTGGCTACGGTCTCCTTTCTTGAAGATAGGAGTCACCTCTGCTTCACGCTAGTTTTGTAATTCATAGAGACTCAAATAGTGCACCATGCGCTTTTGGGTTATTTAGGTAATTGCTGGATGTCTTTCGTGGTGTGACATTATATTATATCAATACCATATTATATCTATGAAAAAGGGACTAATAACTTAAAGGCGAACTGACAAAGGTGCGCAACGCCACGAGTTTCGACGCGCGGAGCAGCGAGAATAGAGTGCAAAATGAGGTCATGTAAAATTGGGGCAATGGCACAGCTCAAGGTTATTTAAAGAGGTATTTACAAAAATATAATTTTATTTACATAAAATAAGAGAATCAATGGGCAAAATTATATTGGTAAATGAGCGGGTGGAATTGCAGAATTATGCATCAGACTCTGAAGTTAGAAATTAATGCGTTATAGAAGGAGACTATTCCAATGGGGAAGATTAACTCAAATTAGTTGCTGAAGGGGGAGAGGGGTTGGCTTACAGAGGATTCCGGGTGAACCGTCAGGGTAAGGTTTCACGGATGTCTTCTGCAGGCAATATACGTGAGGGCAAGGGCACTTGGAGCTTCTGAGCGGGAAGTTGACGTGATGATAGTTCTTCAAGGGGGGGGGGGTAACGTTCGGTCCAGGGGAGAGTATTTCGGCCACCCGATGACGAGGAGGGAACGAGCAGGGCTTCTAAGAGTTGATGAGTAGAGTCGAAAAAATCGCTCGTTTGCGATCGTCAAATGGAAATACCTCACTGGCTGGACTAATTCCAACGACACGAAAAGTTCAGCCGTCACTTTGCTTCGTTGTTAAGCACATGACTTGGAACTTGGGGGAATGCTTCTTGGATCCTGGCGGGACTCCTCAACTCTGTATCTCCCACCTGGAAGACGAGCCCTATATATCCGAGGCTCCCCCCGCAGGGGTGGGGGAAACATGGGGTGTTTGGCCAGCGCTACTCTCGAATAGCCTCGAACCTTCACACGCCCAGGTGATTCTAACCCGCGAAAGGTGGTCCGGGGTGGACGCGGTTCGAGGCTACCGCTTGTGGATGAAGGGGTGGAGGCTTACCAATCTAAGCCTAACCAAATTCTAAAATTTTCTTTAACGCATGGACGTCACTTCCGTGCTGGAAAAGAAATTCCACGTGGAATTTCCCCACAATGTCTATGTTCGTAGCTTCCGAGGCACACGGCGAATGTAAATCGGAAGGATCCCAGAATTGTCTTTTTTCCTACTACACATGTGGTGGGTACTAAGAACGAGCACGCTTGTGAGGAGTTTACCTTTCTCCGCAGACGCATTTACCGGAAAGCGGTTTCGCTCTTCGATAGATTGACTACATTATAGGCATCAGGACAGCCGTGAGGGCTGCTTAACAAGGAAGATGAGAGTTGGTCTGCGGGAATTTAATATGGTATTCAATACTGCCACAACTCAAATTTCCTTGGACTTGTCATCGAATACCTTAGATATATCGACTAATTTTTTGTTGTTTGCAAGTACAGTCCCATCGCTGGACGTAGCTTCATCCGATAAAGCGCTCCTCTATGCCTTTTGCGAAGACTCTTTTATACAGCTCACTGTGCGTCATAGTAGTCCTGTGCGCGCAGTACTTATCTTGGTATTGAAAGGAAGGGGGTTGCTACCTTCTATGTCTGGTGTTTATGGAGATTTCCTTTGCACCATGTGTAGGTATCATAAAAATTTTGAAGGAAGCAAGTGTTTTCCACTCCTGAAGGAGAGCCAAATTATGTTAAGCTAACTTTGTCATTACCTGAATGATTGATTTACTTTGTTTGTTTTTTTATTAGGAACTGGGCTAGCATGCTTTTGTTTGTTACCGAGATATTGGGACCTAAAATTTTAAAAATCCTACCACCTCTTCTTACTGAATCTGTGCACCCTGCTTATCTAAACTATTTAGAGAGCAGATCAGCAGAAATTTCCAAAATTTGACCATAATAAATTAGATTTCATTTAAAAAATCCGATGAAGAGGAGGTGGCCTAATTTACTGCTCTCCAACTAACACCATCTTTTCATTGCTATTTTTTACTTTTTGCTGGCAGGATAAGTGAGCTCATCATAGCTCTAGAAGCCTTGTGTTTGATACTGATATGAGATTTATTTTGAATTGTTTAAATAATCAGTTAAAATATTACTTATAAGTACATACATAATATACTATCTAGAGAAAAATTCAGGGAAATCTTAAAATTTCCTTGCCCATTAATTTGAGTAAATATTCTCTTAATGGATGAGTTATTAGCTTTTACTCCACCCTAGGTATTAGTACATTTTAAAACAATAATCAGCAATTAAAGGCGCCTTTTTATATACATTATCTTTTTAAAAAACACGTAGAAAACGAGCCTTACTCTCCAAAATACCGACTCTTCTCTCAAACATGCGTCACCGCTTCGCAAAAGACGAAGCAACCAAAATCCTACAAATAGTTGTTTGACTTGGAGGTAAAAAATCCAAGAATGTAGCAATGGGCCCCAATAGATAATATGAAACATGTAATTGGACGTATGGTAGCAATAAGAAAGCTTTATCTGTAAAAGACGAGGGGCTCCCACCCAGAGTGCCCCTCACCAGCAAAAAGACTTGAGTCAGGGAATGAGAAGGCTTGGGTAAGAAACCGAGTCTTCTCCAGTAATAGTTCAAATGCTACGACAACAAATGTGCATTACGCTGCCTGGCATCTCTGCCCCAAGCGTCCTGTGGCCATCCAGTTGAGGGACTTCTCCGCTAAGTGGGTCAGGAGAACATTAGTTTCACTGGAATAGGCTTGGATTTCTGGATAATGGAGACAACATGAAGAGAATAGTCACCTCCCATTAAACTGTAGCTTTCTGCATAATGACGTTCTTGTTCCGTATATCCACCCTGTGCACCTTGTGGGGGGACAAAGGTTTCGTGGCCTTCCTAAAAAACAAAATGGAGGCCTGGAATTGGGCTACGCAATTTACACCCTATGTAATATTTCTTTCTTTCAAGTCGCTCATCCTACCTCCTTTATATTGTAAGCAGTACATATTCAATTGTATTAAAAAGCATACTCTCGTTACAATGGAGCTTCCAATTTCAGTCTATTTTGAGTCTGCGGAGTCTCCCCATGTCCTAATGCTGATGTCAAAGCATTTTCTTGGACCCTGTGTACGTGGCAGAGTTCTTTGCGACAGCTTTCCTTAATTTAAGTACCCTGGATGTTGTACTACAAGCATGACCAAGCGCACCGCACCGTAATTGAGATCCGTTGACTTGAATTCATATCTAGGATTTCGGACCCTTTTGGTCATCTGTTTTTGGTTATTTTTTTTACATATTTCTGCTCTTGATTCTTCTGCCGATAAAGTCACTAATATCTATCTACCTTATCACGTATGACATGCTTCGACACCTAGGTAGGCAAAGGTTGAGGTTTCTTTCCATATTATTTTTTCGAACGGCAAACAATTCCTTCTAACCTGGTTATAATTTTACAATTTACTTAACCTATCTCGTTTGAACATAAAGGACAAAACGCTAATTATTAGGGCAACAAAGTTTGTGAAAAAAGGAGATCAACTGTATTTTGCCAAGCCAGGCTTCCGTAACTTCCACTCTACGTTGGATGTTCTGCTCCGATTGGAGATGCTCTTTGCGAGGCTTCCCTTTGTAAGCACACCTTTGCCCGTTTTTTATATTTGCAGACGACCTACAAATCAACATCATCTCCCGATATTCTGTATACCATGCATTCTATGAGGAAGACGGACGCCTGTACAATTTTAGAGGCGGACGATCCCGCGGTGGGATAGGAGAGATTTCTGTGAGCCCTGTGAGGGAATAATATGTACGTTGTTACGCTGTGAAATTTTCTCATCGTCACTGGCTTTAGCATGATTGTCAACAGTATCATCTCAAAGGTGCCAGAAATTGCACTCTCCAAGATGCACGGAGATGACATTTTGACCTCTTAGGGCAGTGGAGAGGAAACTCTTCTCCTGTTGGCAATCTCCAGATGAGTGGCCTCAAAAATACTTTCTTAGGTTTTCTTTCGCAGGAATAATGACTTTAGCTTCTGCTATGTTTTGCATCATCTTCGGAGTACGGACCTGTTCCTATATGGGCTTTGTCTGTCTGTGGTTTAATTATACCGAATTCATGGTCTTGTTTTAGCCCTACACATAAAGGGAGAGACCTACACTTGCAATTACATGTTTCTTATACTTCGAACGTATGGCAATCATAAGGGTGCAAGATTTACTCTTTCGCAACAGAAAAACTATTTTAAATGGTTGATACAATCCACCACGCTGGTATCCGGTTGGTGATTTGTTTCATCTATTTTTCCTCTAGAGTGAGTCATCCTGTTGATATAGGGGAGATACCGCTTGCTTTTTGTTGCGCACGGTACATTTTGAGATTTGTTTCGCGTGATAATTGGGGTCACTATTGTTTGTCCCGGTGTTATTTTTCTATTGTTCCTTTGTTGTTTTACATAGCCTATCCATGTAGTCTAAATCCTTTGGATGTCGCTAAAAGGACTTTATGAAAGTAAAAAAAATACAAATGAACTTGTTTTTCTTGTCCTTGTGTGATCAGAGCCAATTTCCATTTCACTTTTTATTCAACGATATGTTCCTTTATTATTATCCGTCTTTATCTTAATTTTCTTCCCTCCATTATCCCGTACCACAATTTTACCTTTAACAAAATAGTCTCATTTCAGACATGCTGATGTTTACCAAATCTTTAATAAACTTTGATCAATTTCAACGCCTTCTTCGGCCAAAAGCGCCCGGAGCTATGCGTCCGAGAATCGTACGGCCATTCCCTGAGGTTCTTCTCCTAGAAAAGAGCTCCAGCATCTCCTTCAAGCGACGCCTAGATGACATATTACTTCAATGGATTTGCCACTGAGTTTGGGGCCAACTGGTAGGAAATGCGGACGCTTGTCTCCTTCCTTTCCCAGTTATTTATATTTTGCAGGAAAACATGGTGGACACGTGGCCTCTATTCACCCTACATGGGTATCAGGGTTTTGCGATCTCACCACCAAGGGATTGGGGGCAAGCAAAAGTATGCACCATTTACTCCCGGCATAGCGTGAATGTTTTTATCTTTGCCTTAAATACCTCATTTCGGGCAATAGCACCGCAGCTGCATCTGAATAGGAGGTCTACTGTTATTTCTGCGTGCATTTCATCGTTTGCCGACTTCGACGCGGGAGAATTCCGCCGCATCGTGGTATTGTTGCTGAGCCCCTTCTACTGCTCAAGGATTTGATCTGTAGACAATCCCTCTGGGGATAATACTAGCTCAATTCCAGGGTCAGGTCCTTGCGGACCTGATTGATGAGCTAGAGATAGGTGTCCTAAATGTGGATGAGTTTACGCTTCACTGCCCGAGAACCACTTCATTTTCATCTCCTGATATATGCCCGTGCTCTCCGAATGCACGGCCTGCTTTTGGATGAGAGGTGGTCAGTAACCTTCATGGTATTACCACTTTCCCATTAAAATGTCTTTTTCTGCACACTTGGTGCATGAGCGGGTTTCCGCATTTCAGTACATGACTGATTTCGTTCCAGTCCAAGAGTTTAGATCGGTAATAAGGCGAGGTTTGCCTAACTACTATTTCTAGAACGTCTAGCCGTTTTGCATGCCTACCACTTCCGTGGTTGTAGGTCAAGTGTAAGACCGCCTTCAAACAGAAAACCTATGCCTACATGCGCTAAAAGCGCCACCCGAACGATTTCGCTGTCGGTGAATTTAGTCGAGCTAAGGCTAGGTTCCGGTGTGTTTCTAAACACGTCCGCCACTCTTCCTGGTGGGCATATGTGTCTTTATTTAACGGGAATACCTCTCTAACAGAGGTGAGGGAGTGAGTCATGAGGATTCAGGACAAGTTCTCGCAGGACCACCCTTCCTTTATCCAGGAGATCGGGACAGCAATCTCGTGACGGTGTCGTTGACAGAGTCATCGCAACCGCTTTATGCGCATTTTCTGGCCGGCATGCTGCTCTGCCAGAGTTTAATGCAAGTCGTGATGTCGTTGGAGGCTGCCGACTGGACTTTACCTCCAGAGGCGGAGAATTCTTCAAAAATAGATTTCTACTGAGTGAGTTGCGTTCCGCTCTCACTTCGTGCACAGACACCGCACCTTGTCCAGACGTCTCTTATGGCCTGTATGCTTCGACACTTGGTGAGCAAGGCATGGCGTTTCTGTTGGATTGTTCCACAGGAACATGGCAGTGGGTATCCTTCTAAACTATTGGCGAATGGCTAATGTACTTGCTTTTCGAAAACCGGTTAGAAATCACTCTGCCATAGCCGGGTTTCAACCAATATCTCTAACCTCCTGCGTAGACGAGCTAATGGATAAATTGGTAAGTGTTAGAATGGCCTTTTTGCCTGGACATTGGGGGCCACCTAAGCAGCCCAGAGCCCAAGTCTGGAGCCTTAAGCAGAACAAATGTTGAACCTCATCTCTAGCTATCCAGAATAGCACAGGTTTAGATTTTACTTGGCCAAGAATAAGGAAGTGTACTTATGGTGCCATCCAGGGCTCCACCTTGATCCGGACTTTATTCTAAACGGGGTTCGCTTAGAAGTTGCGGATTCTCACCGTCTCCTTTTTGTTCTCAACCAACGCCTCACCCGGATGGTTCATATTCGTAGCCTTAGGGACTCTTTCACCACGTTATAGAGATTCTTCATTCCATGATGTTCAGTATCTGGGGGGCTGTTATAGCTAATGCCTTGCTTTTTAATCGATCCTTTGTTCATACGAAGCTTGAGTAAGGATTCGAGTTTTATGCATCAACAATCGAGCGTGTACTGTGAAAGGTGGATTAGACCCAAAACACCGCACTCTGACTTGTGACCGGAGTCAAAGAGACTAATACACAGCCAACCTGTCGGGGTCGGGAAGCGATAACTTGCTCTGCGCCGTGCAAGGCGTATTATGCACCTGAGCAAGGAAACTTTTCAATAGCTTGCTGTCGCTTTTAGGATAGTGACACCTCTGGCTTGGCCCAAAACGCCACCCTACAGGGTACCCTCTAGAACTATTTGATACCTTTCGGCATAGGTATCCTCATTGCATAAGGATACCTAAGTCACAGGAGGGATCAGCTTCCTCACCGTATCCGCTATATTTGAAGTAAGAGGGCTCGGCCAGGTGTTGTCTCTATTTTCATGGACAAGCTTGTTGAAATGCATCAATCGGTACAGGGATAACGCGTTTTGACCGGTTTGGACAGCGGACTATGATATTTAGCGAATCAAAAAGCTCTCAGAGTGCTATCTGGGTTTAGCGTTTCCAGACCTTCTTGTTTGAGGTATAAATAACGCCACGGTGGCCGCGAGCGGTGGTTGTCGAGATTATCTTCTGCTGTGTTCCTAGACATGAGAGAATTGCGGAGAATGATTGTCCTGATAAAGGTGCTGAAGAGTCCGTGAATACTGGGCAACCAGACCATCGTTTCGCTCTTCCTCACACCGACTACATGACAGGAATCCGGGCAGCCCGATGGGCTACTTGGCAAATAAGATGGGTGATGGCCATAGGGAAATTAAAGTTGCGTGCCATTGCGCCGCGCCCCCCCGTCCCATGCCGTGACGGTTTCGGGTCGCATTCTGTCATCTTTAAATTGCGCACACTCGTGGGACGCACTGCCCTTGAATGGAGGGTTTGTCTTCACTTTATTGCAACAAATGCATTGTTCTTCAGACTGTTCGCCACATTCTTGTTGAATGTTCCACTTTTGGTGATCTTTACGCACGTTACTTGTCCCGGTATCAGGATGAGCAGGTTCGCTAAGGTTTGTCCATTATACTTGAAACGCATTGGTATAGACAGAACTGTAGATTATCTAACCTTTTAAAGAAGGCTGACTTACATTTTATTTTACCTTTTTGCTGTAGGTCGCATTCCCCTGAGGCGGAGGAAGCCGGGCCTCCTCTGGACGCTGGCACGTCTTTCTTCTTGTTTTGTTTGTTTGTTATTTTTTTGTTGTTTCTGATAATTGTAGAATAACCTACGACTAGGCTAGACTTTTCATTACGGTGACCTATGCTCTTTGAGACAATCGATATATGGGAAAAAATAATCTTACTTAGGGTACTGTTCCTGTAAATTCCCATAGGAAAGGTGACCCACTCTGAAAATCTCTTTGTTGTGATCTATATTTTTACCGCTTTGTTTCGTTTTTTATCATGTGAGTGTATAAAAATTGTCTGAACATGTGCAGAGAAAGATTTATTTATATTTAAAATAAATTTAATGAATCATTTTTCCTTATACAAGTTGCATTGGGTAATTTGTTAATGTTGTTAACTCTTAATTCTATTCATGTTTTTTTCTGCCATCTTTTCCCACTTTTTCCTATAATATTAGACTCAGTTGTGAATCGTATGTGAAGGAAGCGATAACATGGCTGAATTCAATTTTCCCAATATTTAAAAAATGACTGCTCTGCTGATTGGGATTTACGCCTGAAGCTCCAAAGCGAAGGTTTCTGAGTAATTTAGTGTCAGCCTGATGACGCTGCAGAGGATATGAAAATATTTGAATCGGTCAGACTGTAATTAAGAGGATACAGAGGCTCGGAAACCTCACTCAAAGAGTTTTGATACGAAAAAAACTCCCGGGGTGGCCTCTGGTTACATCAAGTGCCTGGATGAATTGGGTTTGCCCTGGATCCAGGAAGTGACCATTGACAAAACTGTAGTTGTAGTAGCAGACTCTACGCTATGGCACACAAGCAGGAGGAGCCAGTGTTGACTGTCAGACAATTTCTTTGGCTACATCGCTTCGGAAATCTGTCCTAACTCCGCAGAGAACCAACAAGTTCTCGTGCACTACCAAAGTATATCATAGGACAACCGTAGAGAAGGACTGTAGCATGTTTGGACGACGCCTGTAGCCCCACGGTTATTTCATTGAATCAATGAATAGTGCAATCCTTCAAATGTTCAACATGTAATTTTCCTGAATATATCAATAAAAGAACTTCCCGTGTTATTTTTTTTTAGAGTTTTAGGCGAAAAATTACCCAACATACCTTGTATGTTTCCCCCTTGAACATTTCTTATTATAAAATAATTCGCCGCTACAAGGAGGACGGTATTCTTTAAAATTCAATTTACCTTATTCTCTATTGATGGCTTAGCCATCTTTTCTTCAGAATGTGATGGTGATAGAAACTTATATGAAAATATTATAATTGTTTTCATGCTAAAGAATTTGACAGGATCGGTCTTAAGGTTGTAAAAGGCAAATAGAGAAAGATTCATCGCGTTGAATAATGAATTCTTCTTTAATGGTAGATGTTGAGCTTTGGGATATGGCTCGAATAATCTGATTGAATAGGCGTAATTTCTCTATCTGACATTTTTTCATTCAAATGTTTGATTTTATTACATTTAAAAAAATCAAACACATTTCTTAAGAAGATTTTAATTAACTGATTTAAGACCTTTTCTCAGTTTTTTGGATAAAGAAGGAAATGCCTTAAAAACGTGCATATTTTTTTATTGTAGATTTCATTGCAGTATTTACACTGTTTAACTGTGAAATGTATGTAGAAATTATGATTGTAGGAATCTGTTTGCTTTGTTTTTGTATCAGGTTGAAACAAAGTAAGGACGATTTTCGAGAATAAAGGTTTCCATAGGATTTATTAAAGTATTGACTCTTTTATCGTTTAGGTACATTATAATGTGTAATCTTTACCTTTTTTCTTTCAGATTCTAAAAATATTGCTGATAATCTTCTCCGGTATTCATTCCTATGTAGTCCCATCTAAAGATCTCATTAGGCATGTGTTCATAATGGTGTCAATACAAATACAGCGGCAAATTCCATTTAGAGCACCTATGAAGATGCAGTAAATGAAAAAAGTATTAGGAGGTGGCTTTCCCGTTTCCAAAGTGTCAATTTCAGTCAAAAAGTTGGAACAAAAGAAAGTCGTGGGAAAGAAATTGATTGCGAAGGGTTGGAATCTCTCTTCACTGCAAATCTTGCTACACCCTTTAGAGACTTGCAAAACAATTTAACGTAACCCATACGACTGCCCTACAGCGACTAAAAAGATTGTACAAGTTCCTGTGTTTTAAAAATGAGTCTCGTACGAACTGTCAACGGTATCTGTACCAGCGTGTCTTACTGTGAGTCATTGCTTTCACGATAACTTCAGGTACCATTTTGAGACAGGCTTTGTTATTTGTGATGAAAAGTGTTTCCTTTATCATATGGTTAAACGCCGCCGTTCGTGGATGAGTCAAGAAAACGGAATTTATCAACGACCAAGAGGAGGACTTCATCCCCAAAAGATTTTGTTGAGTGTATGGTGGGATATTGATAGAATTGTCCATTACTAACTGTTAGACAACAATCAAACAATTAATGCTAATCTCTACGACAATCAACTTCGTCGTTTGATAGCAGCTCTGGTCCAAAGGTGAGACTGTCTGTTCAACAGAATGGAGGTTATCCTCCATTACGCTAATGCTCGTCCTCACACAGCTCGAATTAGCAAAGATCTCTTGGAGGAGCTCGGTTGCGAAATATTGATTCATCTTTCCTATTATCCTGACCTTGATACTTCTGATTATCGCTTGTTTAGGGGATTACAGAACTCTTTAGATGCTCTTAGGTTGATATCAAGATAAGAGGTTGAAAATGAGTTGGATTCAGATTTTGCAGCAACCCTAAAGAACTTTACAAGCGGGGTATTTTTTATAAGCTTTTTGAAACATGGAATGTGGCCCTAGAAAACAATGTAGGTTATGTTTATGATTAAATATTTCGAAAGTTTTAAGGTTTTTATTTTTAATATACACTTTAAAATCGAAGATTAGGAGTTATCACCTATTTCTCGATTCCTTCGTTTGTTTAGGGAAGGACTACGACAGCCCGAAATAATAATTGGAATAGAATTTCGTTGAGTGCGCGGAGTTTTTGTTATTCGAATACTTTAAATAGGGTTGGCCGGGATTGGTCTTATTCAATTAGGCTTTGGTGGTTGGAGAAATTAAACAAGAATTGCAAAAATAATCTCCAATTACACAACAAAACATATAATACAAATAATTACACTCTCTAGTTATTAATTAATTCAGCATTGGGAAAATTATCAATAATTATTTATGCCGCAAGGACTCAATACTCCAAGTACTAACCCGATAGTGTTTTGGAAGAAACTACGAATGTAATCCTAGTTAGAGGGCGTGACACCACCTCGACGAGGAAGGAAAGGTGTAAATATCTTACTTTGGAGGGGGTGGGGGTACCACAAGTAGATGTTCGGAAAGGATTCTCCAAGTAGACGCTCAAAAGGGGAAGATTCTCCTGTATGGCTGAGGCTGTGCGCTTCTTCTGGACGGGTCCTTCGATCCTGACGCCGTCGTTCCAAATAAGATGCTAGCTGCGGCCGGTATGACACCGTGTTCTATCGCTCGGGGATATGCGCCGTCAGAAAATGATTTCACAGACGTCTTAAGAGGCCGCCGAATACCTTATGTATTTTCCGAGCTTGGCTCACTCGGGAGCAACGTAAAGACAGCTCACCACCACGACTTGGGGTCTTCTCCAAGGGGGGTGGGTGGGAACGTCTTCGGGACTCTTCCTTGGGCGGATTCTGACGGAATACTTCTGCGATTAATTTTGTGACGGGGAATATACAGGTGTTCGCCGGAACTCCTATATTTGCTAACGGAAGCAATTAAGCCCTGCCTCACCGCCTCGGCGTTTATAGCTCGGCAATGGGGGTTTTTATGGTCCAACTTAACCGAAAAAATTCTCGGCTAATCTCGCCGGAGGTTTGCCGACGGGCGTAGGGCATTGCTCTTCCCGATGACTCTCATTTCACACGACTCCATTAAACAAAGTCTTACTCGATCTCTCTTTCTTCGACACACCTCCCTCCTCAAGATTGAAGACACAAGGGAAGTGATATCACAACTAATGGTAATTAAAGGTGTACACCGAATACCCAACGGAGAGTAGTGCCAAATACAAAGAAAAAGAAATACATATATACAATGGTTTTATAATAATTACACTCTGAATTTTAAGAAAACATGTTTACCCGTTACTAAGATACCAAGGGTAATAAATAATTCAACCAGGGTATAGCTACAATTACATATAAGCACATTCACAAATGAAAAAAACATAGTACCTAAAACTAAAGTTTATAGTAGACATGGCTAAGGTAAATTACTCAACTACTTAAAAATTCAAAAGAAATTTCAGCAGAGGCACATCGGGCCTCAGTTACACCAGATAGGGGCATATATTTACAATAAGGGTCCTAACAAGGACCGAGAATTAGTTATATCTATGTACATGGAATAATCACGCAAGAATTAAGGTAGGCCTAAATTTCATTGGGGTTAAAATCAACGTGGTTGCGATTTAGGCTATCCGCTATACAATTCTCTGAGCCTTTTAGATAGGAAATTTTGAATGGAAGTTGCTGGCATCTCAATATTTACAGTAGAGAGTGAAAGGCAGTCAGGTGGGTTTCCCAATCATTTGTGGCAACATATATGTTATCAAAATAAAAGGACATATTAAGCAATCCGTATAAAATCTGTCTCATTATCCGCTTGTAGTTGCTACAAACGGTGACGAGGCCAAAAAGAAGCGTTCTAAACTGCATTAACCCCTTTTCGGTAGGAAATGCGGTAAATCTCTTTACACTGTCTTTCAGAGGAGTCTGATAGTACGCTTTGCATGAATCTAGTTCCAAAGTATATTTCACCCGCTTAAACAAGTGCAGATTTTGGTCAATTAGTGGAATAGGCTTCGCGTCAAACACAGTGACCGCGTTCAATTTCCTAAAGTCAATACGCATTCTGTATGACTCATATGGGTTTCTTACTATGACCACGGGGAAACAATAGTCAGATTTGGAAGACTAAATGATTTGCAGTTTTAACAAATTTTCCACCTCTCTATTAAATTATTCCCCCAGGTGTACAAACAAGGGGTATGGTTTAGACCTAACTGCTTCTTGGGTCGTTGACTGAATACCGTGCTCGAATTGGGTAGCAGATCCAGATACGTCGGAGATGAAGTCACAGAACCGCTTGGGGGTAGATAGGAGCTGAAATTTCTGTTGAGGCGTTAATTGTTCGCTGATTTTAAGCTCTTTTGAAGGGGTCTCCGTTATCTCGGGCAGGGGAAAAAGGTAATCCTCGTCTTGTTTGACGCATGTATTTTGGACAACCCCCAGGTAAGCCAGAGGAAAATTTCCTTTGAGGGTCGATTCTTCATTAATTGCTACAATGTAATGAATTCCTGCACGCCGGTGATACCTCTTGATGAGGTTGATATAAAAAAGCCTATTTCCGCTTGGAGTTTCGATCAGATATTCTACGGCGTCATGCTATTCAATTATCCTGAAGGGACCTTTCCATCGGGTCAAAAGTTTGTTAGTATCCGTTGGGAGCAATAGCAAAGCTTCTTCACCGTCTTAAACCTCCGATCTTGTGATTTTCCATCGAAGTAAGTCTTATACTTGGCCAGGTTCACGTCGGCGTTTTGGTAGGCCAAACTCGGCGCATTCTTCCAATTTCTTACGGAGCTCGATCAAGTAGGAATATGAGGACTGTATTTCCTACTCTAAACTAACATTTGTAAAGAGCTCCTTAAGGACACTAAAGGGTCCACGAACATTCCTACTATATAATAACTCAAAGGGTGTGAATCCCCAAATACGATGGGGTATCTCTCTATAAGCGAAAAGAGCCACTGGCAGATAACGATGTCATTCGCTTGGTTGCTCTACGCACAACTTTCGTAGAATCACCTTGAGATTTCCGTTTAACTTCTCAAACATTCCACTTCCAGACGGGTGGAACGCAGTGGTAAATAAAGGTTTTATTATGAGAAGTTTTCCTACTTACTCCATTAAATGAGAAGTAAATTGAAGGCCACGATCTGACACAATTTCGTTGGGTTATCCAACGCGGGCAAAAATTGAAATAAACGCCTCGGCGGATGATACACTGACATTCCCTTTTAGTGGAACGGTCTCAGGAAACCTGGTCGAAATCAACTAGGATGAGGATGTAACTATGCCCCTCGCTAGATGGCGAGTGAATCGGACCAACTAGGTCGATAGCTATAGGGAGAAAGGTTCAGAAATAATAGGGTTCTTTTGCAACGGGGCCGGCCTAACTTAATCCTTAACTTCTGTCTTTTGACATACGTCGCAAGATCGACAGTATTGCAAAATTTCTTCGGCGATCCGAGGACAATAAAATTATTTAAGATCCGCTTAGCGGTCTTCGTGTGGCCAAGGTGACCAGCGAAAAGGCTTTCATGTGCGGTCTGGACTATGAAACGCACATGTGAGGGCTAAACGCATACTGTCTGGGACTTAGATGAGTTTCTGCGGGAGGAAATGCGATAGAAAAGGTTATTATTAACATGAAAAGTGACCAATTTGCCACCTTTTACCGCTTCCTCTGTTCCTTCGCGGTCTTTCACCCACAGGGGTTAAAAGTAATGACATTTCTTTTGCTTCTTGGAAGGGTCCCCATTAACTATGTTTCTACAATTCGCTTCTGCAGTTCCGAGAGTTTCCAAGGGGACAGGAGCTTCGGAATCTCTCTTAGCCTGAGAGTGAGTGGTCACTGGTTGAGCAACCGGCGTCAATGAAACTTTGAGGTTCTTCCCAATCAGAACGGACTAGAACTTTATGAGGGCCGCCACTACTTTTGCCCAGCCGGTGAAGTTGGCGCAATCAATGTGGCACTCTATGTACTATGGGGAACCTATTAGCACATCCCAGATAGTCATGGGCGATGTCAAACCCATCGTGATCCGGTCCTACTGGTGGAAGTAACTTATCCGAGAACAGGATACACGTACACCCTGTATCTCGGACAAGGTTGGAGATACGGTAGCCATTTACTACATTCGAACCAGAGGCCCCCCGGGTTACTTTCATTGAATAAAAGGTTTACCTGGTGGCCAGACGGACTGGGTTCACTTAACGAGATCGAGGATTCTGCAGGCGAAACGGGCTAAGTGGGCGTTGCACTTACCTAGTGCACCTGGTAGGATAAGTTGTTTCTCAGCTGGGTACTCTGAGGGCAATTGTATTTAAAGTGTCCACCAACTCCACACGAAAAACACACGATGTTTCTTCTTGGGAATTGCTGACGGAGGGGGAGTGGAAGAGAACGGCCGATTTTCCTGCTTGATGGGAAATTGCTTTAGTTTTGACTTAACCGGGCCGATTATCTGGACAGATTTTCCTTTATTTTGAGAGAAGAAGAAGCGCTTCTGAAAACGTGACCTGGGGGACATGGGCTCCATTTTCTTTGCTTTCTTGGGATAAAAAATATGGCTAACGGCATATACGTCAACCTTTTCTAATGTTATTGAACATTACATGAAAGGGAATATTGCGTCATTTTCTGGCTGATGTCTTCTACTTTTAAATGCCTTTGTTTGTCTTGTGCTAGCTTCCTAAGATACTTGAGTGACAATTCGGGTTGTTGGGTCAAGAGGAGTTGCATATGACCTCCCAGATCTTTTAAGTTCTGTTGTGAAGCTTGAATTTTATGGGGGTTAGCCTAATCATGTCAGGAAATTCACCTTGCCTCTTCCTCTCTCTCCTTCTGGAATTTGTTATAAACAGGACCGCCTTGCTTTTAACCACTTTCAGTTTAGATTCATGTGTCTTGATCCTCGCGTTAAATGGGATGGGAGAGTATTGTAGCTTGGAGCGAATGTAGACGATGCATAATTTTGGTTGAGTGGAGGGTTTAATTGCCTTTTGAATATGTTAAATTTAATTAAATCCCTGCGTGCACTCGCCGCAGATCTTTGAATATGGCTCCCATATACACCCACTGCAATTCAGACCGCTATTAGCGTGCCCTCCGTGCAGTATGGGATAAATAACCCTTCTACAGGGTCTTCGGCCAAGTTTAGTCGAAATTGGGATATGATCCGGAACTTTTGAGCATTTGTGGACATTTTCCCTCTTCTCTTGTAAGAGGTGATGTTCTCAATTCCCATTGTCGTACAAACATGGGAAGGTAGCCCAATAATTACACGTATAAAGAACCGTCTTTCAGAAGTTGGGAAGGTAAATAGTATAGCTGTTGTAGAACCGTGGACTAAAAAAACCTCTTAGGGACACCACCCCCACCTTGAGTTCAACTTGGGTTCACTGTAATCTTTTATATGCACGAATACTTTCCTCTCCATGATGTACTTGCACAAGATCCTTTTAAGTATAGGGTCTAGGTCTAGTCATAGTATTTTGTACTGCAAGCCTCTCTTTTTGCCCCTAAAGTGCTTTTTTAACAGATATGACCAGTAGATTTGCGATGCGATTTTCAACTTTTAATTTTGCCAGCTTCTCATTGATTACTGCTAGAGTCGTATCGGCTCCTAGCGACCTCCAAAATCTCCGCTGCTGGCTGTTGTTCATATATTATTATCGAGAAAGGAATTAAGTCTGTTGGCCAGTATTTCCTCTAAAACTTTGCACCTAAATTCTAAGAGCGATATGGACTTGAGGTTTTTGGATTGTCTGGTGGCTTTCTAGATTTGTGCCTGAATATAATTTTTGCTACCATCCAGTGGTCAGGAAAATACGAGTAGCTCATATTCAAAAAGGCTTTCATAATATTCAGAAGCCCCTGAACGAATTCAATCTTTGGGGTCTTTCCTTTTCTTGAGCCTCCCCGCGACTTTTTGGACAGTCGTACGGCAGACGTTAAACCGCTTAATGCTTTAGAACTTGTGGCCCATGCGCAGGAGAGCAGAGATCTCGATTCTTTTCACTTATAACTAGAAACAATTCCATACAATAAAAATGATGACTTTCTAATGACACATGCTGGAAAAGATATTTTACTTATTATATATATATATATATATATATATATATATATATATATATATATATATATATATGGGACAGAATAAGACCGCCCGCTTTCTTAGCACCCTGGGGGGCGCCCTAGTCACCACCAGGGAAGAAACGAGTTAGTGAAACTTGATCTTCCTCGATAGTGACTAGGTCGTCCCTAAGGTGCTATAGGAAGTGGGTGGTATCATTCTGTGGTATCTACTAACAGTACCATCTGTTATAATTTTGCATATATATATATATTCATATATATATATATATATATATATATATATATATATATATATATATATATATATATATATATATATATATCATCACATATTTCATATGCTATTGATATTCAAATAAAGATGATATATAATTTAAAGTATAATGGCTTGATAAAAAAATGGCATGATTAACGAAGAATAACGCATTATGTATTTTCTTTTCCTACTCAGTTGTTTGCATCACATATTTTACTTGTTATCTGTCCTTTACAAATTGTACAGTATGTCATGACCACCAGCCAAGAAATGATGATATATGCCGAATGAGTTGTTTGTAGGAACTCTATTAAGAGTTACTTTAAAACTATGCATGCAAATTTAAGCAATAAAACTGAGCAATAACAAAGAGATTTAATTTCCCGTGAATTGGGCAAGACAAAATAAAAAGTCTGATATTTTGATGAAATTTATTGCAGGTTTCAAATTTTATTGCTCAACATCAAAAGCTAGTCAATCATAAGGGGTATATTAAAGAAGCATAGCCAGAATGTGCTGATTACCTTTTGGACAATCATTCAGGACGAAAAGACTTTTAGTGAATTAAAGATTTAAGGGTAAACCCCATTAATTTTTTCAACTTTATACTACGTTAGATTATCATATATGAAATTAAAGCTCATTGAAAGCCCCTTTATTCCCATCCAAATCATAACTTACGGCGCCGTTTTTGAGATAGGGGAATTCTTCCCCTCCCCCTTGAAACTTGAGATCATATAAATGGCTATAGAATTGCTAAAAATTAAGCATTTGAACTCAATTCACGATCAAAATATGCACACATGATATAGTTATCATTTGAAATCAGTTTCTTTAGTTCCATTAAAATTTATGTTAATGGTGGACTAAAACATATATTTTTCGTACAAGGTAAACTATAGGCTTTGTTCTCAGTTGGAGGAGGGTTAGGGGGTTAGGTGAATAGTATGTGTGTTCTTAATGACCTGGAATTTAGTTCAATCTATATTCGAATGATGCCAAAAATATAAACTAGTTCTTAGGCGCCGTTTATATTTTAGAAAATATTTAAATCGCATGGTATAGTTTTGAGTTTTGTTCACAAATCAACTTTAAAAATCCTACGGAGAATTTCCACGAATGTATAAAATTTTGCAGCATCATGATTTTCACTCACTATGTTCTATTTATGTTGCTAAAACAAAATATATACTATGAAAAGTACATAAAATTTGCAATAAAATGATATAAAAAGCAATGGTGTAGTTTGGGTCGTTTTTTTCCAAATTAACTTTAAATATCTAAGCAATTTTTTCCACGAATGTATACAATTTTGCACTATCTTAATTTTCACTATGTTCTAGTTATGTTGCTAAAAAAATAATTATACGATGAAACAGTGCATCCAATTTGAAATAAAATGATATACAAAACCAAAGAATGATAATTGTGAACCAAATAATTTGAAAAGTGACTAATGAAAAAATATGGCATCCCCTTAACCGGTTCTCTATGGCCCATTGGCGTTCCTTAGCGACATTATATTTCATAGAGCTTAATTACTTTATTTAAAATGTTTTGTTCAATGGCTGCGTGAAATTAGATAGTAAATATGTAGCTAAGAAACTTTATCTGAACAATAATTTGTGAAATATTTAATTCAAGCGCCTTTATCCCAGTTGCCAAATGGCGGGGGAACGTGAATGTTGATTTCTCAAAACGTGCCTGTTTATATGTGTAAAAATGTAAATAATAGCAAATATTTTGTGCTAGGAAAATTCATGCATATAAAAAAACCCATTTAAATATTCAAATTAGATGTTGTTTAATGAAATATAATTAGCAAATATAATGAGCAAATTTTTCCATTCAAAGGTAAAAGTCATATAAAAATTGCATCCCAAGTAAACCACACAAATGAGGATTTAAAGTGTTTGCTCTGTGTGACTTATCAGGCATTCTACACGATTTTGAGGTATATACTGGCAAAATACCGCCAGTACCAGGAGAGCCTGACCTCGGTGCCAGTTCCAATATTGTCATTCAATTAGCAAGGACGATTCCAGAAGGCATGAACCATTTATTATATTTTGATAATTGGTTTACTTCTATACCACTGGTTACTAACTTAAGTGAAAAAAGACATTGACATCTATTGCCTCGGAACTGTAAGAATAAATAGAGTTTCAGGAGCCTCTGCTTATCTTGCTTCAGATAAAGACTTACTAAAGAGAGGACGTGGGTCCTATAATGAAATCGCTTCAACTATTGATGGAGTTGACATGAGATTAGTCAAATAGGCAGACAATAGTTTTGTCAATCTATTGTCCGACTTCTCATCTGCTAGCACAATGGGAATATACAGAAGATATGACAAAAAATTCGAAAAGCATGGTAGAAGTCAAGTGCACATCAATTGTTCTCGTATATTACTCTTTCATGGGTGGTGTTGAACTTATGAATTCACTGTAGCACTATACAGAATTTCTTTACGATCAAAAAAGTACTACCAAAAGCTGATCTTTCACTTTTTAGATACAGCAGTGGTTAATTCTTGGCTTCTCTATAGAAGAAATTGCGACAGCTTTAAGGTGCGGTTGAGACAGAGAATGGATCTTCAACACTTCAAATTCTCCATTGCCCAATCTCTTCTTTTGGAAGGTAAGGCTTCCTTCCAGAAGATGTCAAAGCTTGGCAGGCCTTCACTTTCGGTAAAAACACTTCATTTGCTGAAGAAGAAAAAAGGCAACAGGACAAACCCGATCCCAGACAAAAACATCAGGAAAGATGGAATGCATCATTGGCAAGAATTTGGTGAAATCCAAAATCTTTGCAAGATGCCAGCCTGCAGCAAGAGAACATATAATCGGTGCTCAAAATGTAACGTGTACTTGTGCTACACAAAAGAGAGGAATTGATTTTTGAAATTTCATACATGATACTCGTAGATATGCATATGTCAAAAGGATTTTTTTGTGCAACATTAATATAATTTTTTTTTTTATTCAGTTATAAATGAAACTTTTGGTTTTGTATGGCATTTTTTATATGCATACATTAAAGAAATTATATACAGATGAAATAAAACATATAATAAAAGTTATAAACTATACGTTTTGCTTTCTTCCTTCAAAAGATTGGTAAATATTGATAATAGCTTGAATAAAAGACAATTATTTTTTTCAGGCCCAATGGCCCAATGTCGTTCATGAAAGACATTAGAATAAAAAAAATAAAATAAAATTTAATACTTGAATGTAAAATACACTTGATAAAAGGCCAATAAGATCATATTTGAAGAGAAATATTTTTTTATTTCTAAAAAATAACTTGGGTCATAGAGAGTTAAAGATGCTTAAGTTGGAAAGGAATACAGCTGAACAATTACCAGAGGACTTGGCTTCATTTAAGTTTTCTTATGTATGTGCTAATAAACGCACATACATCACATCATTAGCTGGGCAAGCAATTTTTTTTCGATTTTGCATGGTCGACGAGTTGTGCGAAGATATGATTAATATTGCAACACTACCTCAGCGTCAAACTCCGATGAAATCTGTAAAGCAGTTATAAACGAATTATCTATTCGGAAAATTGACATTACAAATGTAGTATCTATCACAACAAACGGTGCAGCAAGCATGATTGGTGATGAAGCAAGATTTGTAAATCTCTTTGCAGACCGTGTTGGTCAGCCACTGATAGGTTTGACTTCATGACAATTGAGGAGGCTTTATGTGCAAAAGCTCGCTTAAACGAACTTCAAGAAGCGATGCAAATAGTCAACAAGTTTGTTAATCACATTTTCGCACGACCTCTAAGCAAAGGAAAATTTAAGAATTTATTGAATGGGGGTGGATTTCGTGTACAAAGAATTAACATTGTATAACTATGTTAGTTGGCTTAGACAAGATTTAGATAGTTTCTAAATTAAAAGAGATATATCAATGCTCTTCAAAGGATGCCAAAACAGTCCGCCAATGTCTTCTAATGCTATTTTTAAACACCATTGAGTCAACTTTTGAGCACTTCTATACAAGATTTGCTAAATTCAGAGAATTAGAAGAGACTACAAAACTAATTAAGTTTGCATCTAGTACATATAACTCTGGATGACTAATCTTGCTGATCTTCTCATAGATAGATACAGATGATTTTAAAATGTAATTGATTGAATTCCAAAGTAGCTTATTGTGGAGACAAAAATTTGTTGAGCTTAAAGTTGACTTGGAATATATAGAAAAGGAGGGATTAGAGAAGGGCGTAACATATAGAAATGCGGAAAACGAGGTTTTAAGGACTTTAAACAATATTCCAGAAATTATTGTCTGTTTAAAAAACCTTGGAACAGCATTACTATATATTTTTCATCCACATATTCGGCTGAATCCTTTTGTTCTCAGTGATGAATTAGGGAATTTTGTTGTCTCGCAACAGGAGTAGCTTTACGGCTGAACCTAGTAGCGAATAAATATCTATCATTTTACCAATATAAACCTTTTATAAATTATCTGATGGAGCAGAAAAAATCTCAGCGATAAAAAATAAATAAAAGCTCCACAATTTTTCTTTCTTTAGTTTCGGTTTGTTCTTTTCTGCTAAAAATGGTAACAATTCACTTATGTTTAATAAAATATGTAGTTTTGTAGGTAAAAGCGATTATTATACATCCTTCATAGAAGATTATGCATAATAAATATAGGATATCTTTAAGTTTATATCCTTTTATTGTGTTTTAGTGAAATTAACCATTAAGATATTAAGCATTGCAATGTATTGGCACGTGAGAAAAATTTTGATCAAGGATTTGGCCGATTTTGGCACATACACATAAAAAGGTCGCACACTCTTGGTCTAGAACAACATCTGAATTTTACTTCTTTCTCTCATGGAAGAAAAAACGAGGGACGTCTTTGGGTCTTCTCTGGTATCGTTCCCCTTTACCTCCTCCTGAGTCAATCTCCCCCAGATACCTCTCAAACACCTAAGCTCGTAATACCCTACTCCTCTAGCACACCATGAAATCCCTAACAACGTGGCCCATTCCTGATATTCTGGCACTCATCTCCCTCCTGATACCCTATTACAACGTCAATGGCAAGGAACCTTATCACCAGTCGATAAATAAACCCCAAAGCCCACATAGCCCAGGCTACTGCAAATCCGCACCCTCCAAGTCCTCTCCAAACCCCCAACCTCTCAAACACCCCACTTCCTAATTACCTCCTAAGTCATCCACGTCGCAAGTTTCTCCTAAGCACCCTATACCTTTAGTCGTTTCAAAACACCATACATCCCAGAGAATCTTCCAGCGGTCGTCACTCAATGATGTTACTATAACTCGAACTTGCATTTTTTCATCCACTCAACCCTCATAACTCCTGAATCTATTCATTTCCCTTCTACAATCACACTGCATCTTCTTCCCTCCAATAACACCCTAAGTTAGTGCCCAGAGCCCCCTTCCATTACTTATTCAACATCCCCAAACCACTCTCACCGTGATGCTAGACTAGCTAAAGCTTCCAAGCCATCTGAGCCTGCTGGACAGCTTATTCCTCTCCACGTGTTTTAGCATTGAATTATAGCGTGCGAGAAGTTCAGGTGAGCGTCTTAAATGCTTTGCTTGAATGAGCTTTCTTGGACGAGTCAGGATGGCCGAGTGGTTTAAGACTCTCGCTAATGGCTGTCCAGCGATGCGGGAAGCGCGTTTTAATCTCGTTTCGCTACTTTTCTTTCTTTATTTTTCTTTGCTTCCTTTCCTACTCTAAGCTATCTACAATGGTGTCGCAGACCCGGAATGCCAGAGAGGGAGAACATTAATCCTCAAATAACTATTTATATAGCTGTATTTTGTGGTTTAAAGAGGTTATTAGCAGTCATTAGTCAAGAAGAAAGAAGTTATCGTTACTGTTCGCCTTTTCGAGACGTTCTTGTAATTTACAACGGAATAAAGAATCCAGCTCAATATTTTCCTTTATCCTAACGAAGCTTCGTTTGATCACTTAACCCAGCCTGCTACATGAGAAGAGCTCCCATTTTCGTACCTTACATAAAAGGGGCATATAACGTCCAGAATACCCATAATTATATAATCTTAAAATTCTCTCCCATAGTGAGGAGAACTATGTTAAACCAACAAAAAACATCATAGAGGAGATATACCCGAGCCTTTTATAATATTTCAAGAAGGAAACTATAAGCTAGAATAAAATTCGTTTATTAGCCTTGAATCATGCTGATTTTTAGAAAGTATGACTTTCAATTGAATCCATTTTTTCTATTTTAGAAAATTACCCAGAAACAAAAATGGGATATTGCTTTCCCATTGCCTAGTTCATTTGTTTAAATGCAGTAAACACACTAGACAGTATTGAGTGCCGGATATTGCTTTTTCAATTATCTCCCATTGGTTTTGAACTTAATGGATATTGTTTCTTATGTATTGGTTTGTAATCAAGGTTTGAATTGCAATTCAATAACTCAAAGGGGGCAATATTTTAATGGCCGTTTTCCTTATGGATGAAAATTAGCAAGGAGGATTAGTAAGATTAACATTTTGTAATAATACAAAAAGTAATAACTCATGCTTTTTGCAGAAAAAGTGTATAATCAGAAGAGGAAACAATAACTCAATTAAAAAGAGAGAATCGGATAATAAAGGAAATATTTAGGAAAATAACAAAGCCCCAAAATATGTCTTCAAGCAGGGCCTTTTAAATTCTAAATGCCTGGCACAGGATGGCTCGTTCAAAGCCTTGAGTAGAAACTTACTAAAAAGGAGCTCTGACACTCTTTTTCCATAATTTGATTCCCTTTGGTGGGAGGGGAAGTAAAAACATTAAAATACATAAAATAAAGTGAGGGAAGGTCACGTAGACTGGTGAAAAATGGTTCCTGGATGAAAGAATCCTGATATTGGGCGTAATTTTAAATGAAGGTTCCCCGACGTACGATGTGGTTTATGGAGAATTGATTGAGAATACCACATCCTTGGCCCTGCTCTTGTTGGATCAGCATTGGCAACTGAAGATTAAGGAACGGCAACAACTAATAATAATAATACTGATAGTAGTAACTAATAATTAAAATCGCTATCTGGAATGTTCGGACAAAGAGGTGATATTACAGGCTTCACCAAGAAGAGTAAAATCATACCTAATATCTCTTAATTATATTAATCTACGAACTAATAACTATAAACTGGTAGAAGAACAAGTAAAACCTTTCCCATTAATATAAGTACCTAATAACTCAACGTAGAGGCGATTGATCGAAATCCAAACCTAAGAAATAAGAAACATTTCAGGCTTCAGCAATAGTGAGTTCGTACTTAAAACTCTGAATATTTCGAGGAACCAACCTCGACTTTTTGGTTTGGTTAGTTATTTCACCTCCAAAGGGAATGCAGTTCACGCAATTGAGTTCCTGTGCTCTTGGAGCGAACTCTTGGAAGTATAAGCGCCATCCCTGACCAATTGCTCTGGATCTGTAAATAGTCTTTATTTTCTTTTCTACTATTCTCTTGATTTTATTCATACAATTTATGATTGTCGCTTCGTTTTCCAGTTTAAAATGAACTCGTTGTTTATAAAAGCTGTGTATTAATTGTTGCTGTTTAGAATAAAGATTTAGGTGAATATTTTGTAATCCAATCAGGGGGCTGGCTCATTTATCAGGGAAAATTGGAGGGTAGACAAGAAAATAAAGAAAACTAGGGATGAATTAAATGAAAATTAATAATAAACATTGACATGAATAGAATGAAAATTATCAACGTTGGAATAAAGAGAATGGAAATAATGATAACCTAAAGCAGTCGCAATTCTCGTTAGTTCTAAGTGCACGTACTAACTCGTTGGTCACAAAACACTCTTCTGATACTCTTTTTATTTAAACTTTGAAATGACCATTGAAATTGACAGTCTATTGATTCCCCATTTTGCTGGGCTGTACTAAATTTGTAGTGATTCCATATACCTAGACCACATCATATCTAATCTCGCCAGATCTAATCCACTCAACCTTATTCTTTTTATATTATTTTTTTCTAAGATTTCTCTCCATTTCTCTGGTCGTATATGAATCGAAAAAATGGACAAAACGAGATTGAAATAAGTAGAATTTCAGCTTGCGCGTCCTAATCTTCGAGCTACTATTAAATAGACGTAAACAATTTAAGTTAATAACTCTGTCCATTTTTAAATTTTAAACTTCAAAAAATGCTTATTATTTGTTTCAAACAAAAAATTGCTTGCAGATATTTATTTACTAACAGTTGTTAACTTAGATGAGATTCCTCAAATCAATAAATACTTTTCCTTCGAATTTTTTTACACATTACAATTTTGTTCTATTTATATATTCAATTGAGTAAGTAGATTATACGATAAAATTTCAATTGAAATAATGCAAAGAATTTTATTTCCAGAATTTTTAGTGTTTGTAAGTATTACTTTCGGGATAAAGTAATTGCGGGTTAAAATAAAATATTTATTTTTGACAGCGAATTTAGTAAATCAGCCATTTTCTGCAGGTTTTAAGGTGCAGGTATTTGGTGGACATTTTTCAACACAATTTAGGCATAGATAAATAGACCATCTTTACGTGAATAATTTACTTTACTCATATCATAGAAATAAGAATATTGGATGGAGCAAGGGGATGAAATGGTGAGGAAATAGAGTGTGGCCACTTATTGAAATAAAATGTTTAGCACAAATGATTTATATACTGAATTTCCTGGATTCCAAGTAATCATCTAAAAAGGTCAATGTTTTCTATTCACAATGAGTATACAAAATTAAGTGTAAAAAATAACATATGATTTCATTTAAATTATTATCATTTATTACTATTTTAAATATTATTTCTTATTATAAACTGCTTTCTCGCAGTTTAACAATATTTTCATTGACAACTTTCAATTTTCACGTGACACCCTCCAAATCATACCATGTCTTATGTTATTGATTTTATTTATTTGATATACTGGACGCCACGATGCTTCATTGGCCACGAATGGCAATATTTAAACATGTAGGACTACTGGCATTTGGCTTCAGATTTACTGCGCATCAGGTAAGGCAACTAAATATGATGGCCATTAATGTGTGAAGTTGGTTGAGACGATTGGTTGTGAACAGTTTGTAGAAGGCTATAGGAAGTTCAATGGTCTCGATGAAGTGGTAGGACCATTGCTCTCACGGAGTTTGCTTGGAGTCATGTAGTCATCGTGGTACAACAGTAGATGAATGATAACAGGTAGTTGTAAATTTTGGTACCAGTTCTCTTGAATAGGAATACCAGTGGGCATGCTTACCGATACGTATATAGAGAAAGGAACCGCACTGCACACCAGATTTGACGCAACGAGAGCCACAAGGGAAATATTACTCCGTAAAGGAAAAAAAAAACATACTGAATGACTATAGAAGGTATGTACAAGGAATGGATCAAGGAGGACTGGAAAAGGGTAATTTCCCTAAGGAAACATCCACAATTCGGGAGTCCTTTAAGCCCAAAAGGCAGAAGAAGAAATGAGAGACCCTTAAATGACCCATACAACAAATTGACCCTGACGAATTCAGAGATCACCTGCATCCAGGGCAGCTAATATTCGAGAGTTAGCTTCACAACAACCTACACTAGATTACCCGTAGGGATAAGAAGAATAAATAAAGGCAGCAAAATGTCCTACAATATTGAGTCCTACCAAGGATCCTAGCACAATGAACACCATGTCTTAGGGGAAAATTCTAATGAGGGATTCGGACACAAAAGCTTCAAATTTTTTGTTGTCTGGAATGAGATACTAAGATGGACAGCCCGTTGAAGATTTCAAATATATTCAGAAACTCGGCTATCATAAGCACAGAGGTATATTTTTGTTGATCCAAAGAGGGTGGATATAATGCTTAAACAATGTAGCAGATACATCAAATGTTTTGTTTGATCTGAATGGAAAAAGTGAAATGGTTCTTTAAGAAAGAAAATGACTTTATGAGCATAAAGAAAGAATGCATTACTTCAAATATATTTGCACATCCTTCCTTGAGCTAAGTATTGAAAATAAAACAGATATACATAATGTTTACCTGTTCTTGAAATCTTAAACTCATCAAAGATTTTAATTTTTAAAAATCTGATTGATGTTGAAGCTTCTGCTTGTTACAATTGTTTCTTTTTTATTAAGAATTTCTTATGCAAAAACAAATGATATAATTATGAAGAATTAGTGCAAAAGATGATCAATAAATTTAAAAATATAATTTCTAATATGATCATAATGGTGCACATTCTCCATAGCCACTTGGACAGATATCCTGAGAATCATGTTGATTTAAGTGAGGAAGAGGAGAAATTTCATAAGCAAATAAATATTATAGAGGAAATGGATAAAGGCACATGAGATAGGAATAGGATCGCTAACTACGAGTTGAGCCATCTAAGTAATTGTACAGCTAAACCGCACAAAATGATATGTAAAAGTAGAGTTTATCGAAGGATCAACGGTTATTCCTGAATATTTTTAATTAGTCAATGTTATTATATTTTTGTCAGTGAGATTCTAATGCCCTATAATAAAATAAAAGTAAAATTATTTGAGCATTTAATATAAATAGATGACCTAATACTTTAAAATCATTTCGACAGCTAAATTATAACGTGGAAATAATATGGGCTGAGAATTCAAAGCGAGTTTTATTCTGAAATTTGGGGCTTTCCATTATCTTAAACTTATCATAAACTTTTGAGCCAATCCAGCGAAACTGATATATATATATATATATATATATATATATATATATATATATATATATATATATATATATATATATATATATATATATTATATTTATATTTATATATATATATATATATATATATATATATATATATATATATATATATATATATATATATTTATATATCCGAAGAAGTACAGTAACGTACATGTAAATGCAGGAAAGAAACCACAATTTATTAGCAAATCCAGGTGGTTTCGACGGAAACCTCCGTCATCGTCAATAGCTAGAATACTAATGAAATATGAAAGAGATACAAAACTTCAGGACACACAAATTGACAAGTCGGAATTTGATTAGGGCGGCGGTATAGGGGATCAGCGCAATTTTTGAGTAAAGAAAGTATAAATTTCTCACCTATCAAATTGGCCATTGGAAGTAATGAAGTTTGACATTTCCTTTATAATCGCCGATTAGACGCCTATGTATACAATTTTGAGAATTATAAATTATTTTTTGCATTTTCAATGTCAATTGAATGGTTTTCATTTGACATGTGGAGAAACAAACTAGAAGAAAGAAAACTACGTCGCATATCTGTTCCTTCATTCTCCTTGAGAATCTGCTGCTTTCCCCAATATATACCTTATTTCAAAATTTGCAAGGAATAAAATAAACTCTCTGTTATTTATCGCTCGATCTATTTTTAGTCAGACTATTTCGGATCGTTTTTTCGTATTGAAAGGCAACATTGTTGTCTTTTACATACTTTTTTAGGATTAGCTGGCGAGTAAAAGATAGTTCTGGCTTCATAATGACATTTTTCTATGAAATAAATGGGATACTGCAGCTGAATGAATGTTTGAATGATCGTATTGATTTCATCCTGCAGGGCATATCGCATTTGTGATCTTTGTTTCTTGCAGGATGAAATCAATACGATCATCCAAACATTTATTGAGCTGCAGTATCCAATTTATTTCATAGAAAAATGTCATGGAGAACATTGTACTGCGGCTCAACAAATGAACAAAGCTAAATGGAGGTCATATCGAACACGCGGTCAAGAATAAGGAAGAAATTTCAAAAGACTCTCATGTTTTGATATGATGTTTTTAAACACAATAAACTAGTTATCATCAAAGTTTCATTCAATCCTTGCAGAAAATTAAGAAATGAAGCCTATCGAAAGTTGAGGCCCGTTTTGGGGGGGTCACCCTGTATAACAGACTCCTCACATTAAATATAAATGCTCTTCACGCCATCCAATAGTTTTCTACTCATTAGATGCACCTTTAGTACCAGCGAGATTTTTTCTTTTATTTACGCGATTATAAGCTTTTTCCAGATGAAATAAGGTTACAACAGAATATTTGGGGTTGGAATTTGATGGCATTTTGTTGGAATTGTTTACTTATGGATTTTAAAACCATTTGCCAGCAAAATTCTCATCTGACAAAGATTGGTAATTTTTAGCATAATTTGATAACAGAGACAGTATTAAGTGGAGGTAATATAATTGGGGCAATGAAAGTAATAGGGAGTATGTGTAAATCAATCAGTAATCGTAATAAGGTTACTAAAATACCAGTATTGGATTGGGTAACAATAAATCTTGTTAATACAGGTCTTATTAGGTTGATTTGGCTATCAGAGTAATGAAAAACAGCGAGTTATTTGCACTGTAAAATAACAATATAGTTTTTCTAAATATTATGGTTAAGTAAAAGATATTTTGAAATACATTTAAATATATTAAAGACATCAAGTTGCTTGAATGATGATGGGAGTCCATCCTGAAAACGAATAGACAGATTTAGAAAAGAATCTTGAGATGAATATTGAATAAAATTAGCGAGCGGAAAAAAAGCGGGTTGTGGAAGCCTATGTGGGAAGAAAGGCTGTTTAAGAAAGAGATAAGTATCGGTACTAAAAAAATTAAGAATTTTATTATGATATAATATTTTAAGAGAATTAAAAGAGAGTAATTTTGTTGTGATTGGGTTCCTAGGTGGGCGGTAAAGGCCAAACTATTTTCATGTTCTTTGAAGAATGTTATATTATTTAGTGGAATAGATGGCACCTAGTGAGAGTTAGTGATACCGTTTGTGATTTTAGATAGAGTAATTGAATTGTACACTGTGAATTCTCTCTTCAAAGCCAAAGGCTGGAAAATTCATTTTAAGGATCCCGAAGTCTCGACAGATTTTTTAGGGATTATTTATGTGTACGTGAGAAACTTCAGTCTATGATCAATGTGAATAATAACGAATCTAACAGAGTACGATCGGTAAATAGGATGATTGTCAATTAATATAGGAGGCAGAATGGTAGGCTTATTAAACGAGATAACATACAGCTGGTTTTGCCAATATTCAGTGATAGTCAACGATAAGCCAACGGTATTGAGAGCTCTCTCGGTATTTAGGGTAAGAAGTAAATTGCGTGAGTTGTAGTGCGCTATAGAAGAAAGAAAAGGGAGGCCAAGGACATATCTATAAGGAGATAGATGAAAGGGGTGAGATAACGGCGTCTGTGGCCAGTGAGAAAGAAGTAGAAACTATGGTAAAGATTTATGAAATCGAATTCAGCATTCGAAGGATTAATTAAATATTTAAGTTGCCGAAGAAAATGGTCGAATGTGAGAGATTGCATCCAGAAAGTATAGTAGAGATGGTTTCATAAAATCGAGGATTATAACACATGGCTGACGACATACTTTTATAATAGTCAGGTTAAAGTATTAACAGATATTCCAACAGTGGAAATCTGAAAAATTATTGCCATATTCAAACTCATTAACATGACTTCATGGAATTTACACAAAATATGTAGATATTTAGGCGCAAAATATATTGAAGATTTTTACCTGGTTTGATTAATTGCGCGGTTTCTGAGAAATTTCATAGGTTGTACAGTGGCTAATAATTTGATAGGTAGAGTCGCATGTTTCAAAATTCCAAGCTGACTAATCAAAGCTTCCCATGTTGAAAATAGGGCTGGCTCTAAATTTGTTTGCTCTCCATGGGTATATGAAGATTAACAAGTAATCACCCATATACAGGGTGTGGTGGCTAATTTGCGCCGTTGGCAAAACTGAACTCTGCGCATGTGGGTTGTCTGGCATCGGTTTTCTCTTTTTTATACCATAGTAGTCTCATTTATGCATCATCTGCCTCGGAAGCAATAGCATGGGTGAAGTCAATCCTACAAAAAAATGGAAAAATGCGAACTGTACTTATTGGAATTCACGGTGCGAGTTCCAATGCAAAGATCTCCGAGTGGTTTGGTGTGAATCAGAGGACGCTACAAAGGATTAGGAAACAATGGGATTAGTCAAGCTGGAATAAAGAGACAAAGACGGCTCTGAAACCTAACTCTAAGTGTTTTGATACAAAGAGAATACACAAATTTCTAGAGGTGGAGATCGAGGCCATTATTGAGAACAATCTCAGCAAGCTAATGATGCCCATAGCCAAAGACATGGGAGTACTAGACTCTTGCATTGGCCCGTTATTGCATGAAGACATCTGCTACTTTAATAGAAGATGAGAAAAGACAAGCTTTTGTCGCAAAAGATGAAGGATGAACGGAAGGAACGTGCTGCGAAGCTTGTGAGCAAACTGAAGCATCTTCTCAGCTTAGCATGCTTTGGTTCTTCTCAGACAAAAAGAATTTCAGCCAGGACGTTGTGGTGAATTTGCAAACCAACCAAAAATATACAAACCTTTATAAAGATAAAGTTACTGAGCCACATTATAGTGATTGGAGTGGTCACTAGCGAGTGCCAGGTTATTGCCCCGTTATCTTCTCAGACTGATGCATCAAGTGCCCCGGGGAGTTTGTGTTGCCCTGGATTCAGCAGGTGCCAACGTAAGGCCATACCTGTAGCATCAAGACTCTGCACTATGGCAAATAAGCAATAGGATCCAGTCTTGGATGTCAGACAAGATCCATGACAACATCAATCTGAACATTTTGCCTACTAACTCTCCAGACTGCACCCTTCTTGGACTATTATGTGTCGGGGGTGGTTGAGAGAGAGAGCAACAAGTACCCCTGCTCCCTTAAGGTGGAGTTTAGTTCATGGATCAGTAAGGTTTATACCCAGATAAATAGGCGTACTGTTAAGGCCTGTACCAGATTTCGACGTGGCCTAGAGGTCGTAGTTGTGGCCAATTGCGATTTCATTGAATTAAATGAATAAGTACAGATATCCTTCAAATCTGTAACACGTATTTTTGGTAAATATATAGGCATAGGTGAACTTCATGTTATTTTTTATATGAAGAGAAGAGATAAAATACCTAGAGCAAACTGTACTTGGAGTAGAGAACTTATATATGTTTTCAATTTTCGTAAATAGTTAACATTTTACTAGTATCAAATTTTTCTTCCCTCAACCTCACAAAAGAAAATATAGATTGGTTTGGTCAATGGATCCAAATCCCAGTATTTACTATGTTGAAGAATAAGGTCGAAGGGCAACCTTGTGCCCTTCGCGATCAGAGACACCGGCGATTTCGATTCGAGGACGAAGGCTAAATCAACATCCGTGAACTCAGCCATAGTCAATCGGCGAGTATCTGACGAGGAACTCCATCTCCAAAGGCCAAACTACGTATGCTCCCTCATCAACCGCTTGAGGTAAACCAACTTCCCCATCGCAGGCATCGTATCCTGACTGGAATTTCCATTCACCGAACACGTAAGCCTAGATAATATTCTATAATCTAGTCTACCCAAACCGTCCTATCCTTTGTGTCAGCCCCGGATTAAAATCCCCTATTTAATCTCTGACGTGAACCCGACCACTAATCCCATATTTATCTTTCCTGTGATCTGCCCCGTGTCGACATTAAATTTCGCCTATAGGATAATTCCCTTTAAACTCTCTATCTGTATATATTTCAATTCTATTTATTTGTTATTAAGGGTATATTTTTGTTATCGTCTTTTTCTTGCAACACTAAAGGAGTACCAGCTAGATGTTAATCTTTGGCCAACTTGCACTCTGAATTATTTGTTTTGAAAGGACGCTGCAATTGAAAAGTAAATCATTCCCACTGAATTCTTAACTATTCTTCGTTCACAAATTAGCTAGATCGACTGTCAAACAGACTTCGACCAAACCCCCCAAAGGCATATATATATATATATATATATATATATATATATATATATATATATATATATATATATATAATTGAAAATCACATGACGCGTGATTTTTTTATGTATTTTTAAAGGCCCAAAGAAATGAAAATTGGTGACACAACCCGGAAAAACACTTAGGAGAATATCACGTGAAACAATCAAAGCTTAAGAAGGAAAATGGGAGACGTAGAGAACGAAAAGATAGGACAAACTATTTTAACCGTTATATGAAAATAAATAAAAAAGTTGGATTTGAACCTGTATCATTAAGCGCTCATCGCTTATATGACCAAGACGCTGATCGCCAGAGCTACCATCCTCAACCCCCCAAAAGGTTGATTCAAGAAGCCTTTTGAACAACAAAGTGTAGGCTTTTATCCAGTGAGAGACAAGACAAAGTGTTTCAGTAAGAGGAGGCACGGGCTTATTTTATAAATTGAAAATCACATGACGCATGCTTTTTTATAGATGTATTTTTAAAGGCCCGAGGAAATGAAAATTGGTGACACAACCCAGAAAAACACTTAGGAGAATATCACGTGAACCAATCAAAGCTCAAGAAAGAAAATGGGAGACGTAGAGAACGTCTCTAATTTTCCTTCTTAAGCCTTGATTGGTTCACGTGATATTCCCCTATGTGTTTTTCCGGACTCTCGGTCGGGACTGCAGGCGCTGCAGCACGCCCACACTAGCGACAACATCAACCTCACCACCACCATCCTGTGCACTCTGCAGGACCTGGCAGCTCAGGGCAGGCGTGTGCGGCTCCACTGGATTCCAAGCCACGTTGGCTGCGCGGCAACGATGCTGACGACGAGGCTGCCAAGCGAGCCGCCCACGGCCCCACCATCACCTGGACCGTGCGCCCCAGCCTGCAGCAGCTCAAGGTGCAGGCCAAACGCAGGGCCGCCCACAACGCCCACCCACCAGAAGCACCAAAAATGGGAAGCAACTAAGAGGCAAGCGGCAGGGTATGCTGCAGCCACAGCCTATCGCCCACTGAACTCAGCCTTCCAGCAGCCCAAAGCGAACGGCGTGCTGCTACAGCGTGTGAGGCTTGCCTACTCCACACGAAAAGAGCTGCACGCCTCTACATGGCAGGGAGGTGCAAACACTGTGGCCGCCGCTCCCGGCGCCCACTGGTGCACTACCTCCTCTCCTGCCCAGCCACCGTCCGCCTCAGGCCAGAGTGAGCGCCAGCCCTTACCCCTGTAAGAGGCGCCACACTGAGGGCGCAAGAGGCAAGAGCCACCTAGGTGGTCGGCCACACCCAAAAAAACGAGCTGCTGGATGTGCTGAGAACAGCACCCCCTCCGCGCTGATCGCCGCCCGCACCCAGCCGGGCGACGGGTGGTGAGGACCGCCGCCACATACTTGCAGCAGATAAGACACGCGTGGGACACTCCGCCGCCTCTTACTGCACGCCAACACTGGCGGGCTCCCCGCTTTGTGTAATGTGTATGCATATATTATGTGTATTTATATATTATTATATCATATTATTATTGTATTTGTATTAAATTATGTATAAATGTACGCTATTGCACAATAAACCTATACAAACAAAATGGGATCGTTACAAGAGACGTCATTGGAGGAGATAGACGAAGAGTTAGAGAGTATAACTACGTCCATACTAGAAGCGGACCGCGAGAGCATACAAAAAACCGGGTATAAAATACCTCCTCAGCCCAGATGGACATAGGAGATGTAAGAGATCGCTTGCGTTCACAGGGAAGTGTACGAAGAGATAAGAGGGAAAGGTCCTAACCGGAAAAGTAACTCGTTCCTTCGACGCCTAAGCACAGAGCTAAAAGAGGCTAACAACCTCCACCAGGAGGAAATCTGAAAGAACCTGATAGCCAAAGTCGATAGCGAACTCAACCCGGCTAAGTTCTGGCGTCAAGTCAAAAAACTTAAAGGGAATAACAGCAAGACCAAAGGCTCGAATAAGAGAGAACGGAAACTAAATATAGAACCCGGCGGTTCTGGAAAACAGGTCCATAATTTTTTGGAAAAACGTCTTCAGGATCACCCCTGAAGAAAACGAAGAGTTCGACCAGGAATTCGAAGGCTAACTGATCGAAGAACTGAATCAGGTTATGCACCGCATGCACCCACAATATCGAGTCGACGAAGGCAGGGAGATGGCGGACCACGGCCCTCCCATAACACCAGAGCAGGTCATGGCTACTGTAAGAGCCTTCCAACAAAAGGCACCAGGCTGGACGGGCATCACCAGAAACAACTTGGTAAATAGCCTACAGCAGATCATTCACGGAATTGCAAACATTTTAAACGCTTCCTTGAATACGTTTACTTCCCTGAAGGTTTTAAGATTGGTGAAATAATCTTCATAGCAAAGGAAGGTGAACCCCTTGATCAACTGGTAAATTACAGGCTAATCGCCTTGCTGGAAATCGTTGCGAAAGTCTACGAGAAGCTCCTGGCTTCAAGAACAATTAGCCGAGCTAGGAGCCCACAACCCTCAGCAGCACGGGTTCCGCAAGGGACGAGGAACGGAAACAGTCCTCGCCCTTCTAACGGAAAAACTCGCTTCCAGTAAAGCTGAGAAAAGGTACGTAGACGTGGTGCTGCGGGATGTAAAGAAGGCCTTAGTTAAGGTATGGCTGAGAGGGCTACAATTCAAGATCCTCAACCTCCAGCTAAACCTACTCCTGGAAAGGGTCCTTCGTAACTATTTTGCGGATAGGAGAGCCCAAATCACGATCGAGGGCTGCAAGGGACCCGAATTCGAACTCGAGACGGGAGTTCTACAAGGCAGCTGTCTGAGTCCTTTGCTGTACCTCGTGTACACAATTGACCTACCTGCCCCAGTGAGGTACGATTTGATGTATCTGCAATACGCAAATGACATCACTCAAATCGTCCTAAGTCCATTCAGGAACGCTGGAAGTCAGGAAAGGGCGACAGCTGCCGAGATTGATAACATCAATCGCTACGAAAAAAGTAGAAGATTAAGACCAACGGCCAGAAGTTTACCATAATTCCAATGAACTACCGGAAATTTGACGACGTCTTCATCGACAACGAACTTTATCCATACTCTAACGAGGGAAAAGTCCTGGGCTAACGACTCTACAAATCTGGTTACAAGGCTCACGTAAATACCAGAGTCTGACTAGTCAAAAGAGAACTGAAGAAACAAAACCGTTTTCGAAGCCTCAGCGTGCCAAACAAGAAAAAGCTGTACAAGGCCTTGGTACGCTCAGTCCTAGTGTACCCGGCTGTAATAACGCAGATGGTAAGCTGTATCTCTCTCAGAATGATGCAGAGGGTGTAGAATCAAGCCACACTGCTGATAACTGGCACGTGAAGGATGGACCGTATTCGGCAATCGGTTCTACATCAAAGAATCGGACTAAAACCGATCAATATAGAGATCCAAAGGCTATCGAGAAGGACTTGGGACAAAATCGATCAGTAAATACTCCCGACAATAAACATCGATTTAAACATACGTGGAAACAGAAAACGCGCAATTGGTAGAACAGCTCTGTTCCCAAGCGGTAGAACATGCGCGAGAGAAAACGTACTACGGATATATACTTAGTAGTATACAAAGGAAAATGACCTTAATGAACTCGATTCAGATTAAGACACTAAAAAAAAGAAAAAATAACCTTAACAAAAGAGGCGAAGTGCCCAAATTAAAATAAAAAGAGGCGAAGTGCCCAAACCCATTAAATCCAAATTAACTAATTTTACCAAAAAGAGGCAAAGTGCCCATATTAAAAATTTAAAATAAAAAGAGGCGAAGTGCCCAAATTTAACTCGATTCAAAATTAAATAAAAATAATTCATATTAAAAAAAGAGGCGAAGTGCTCAATTCAAATTTAAATTTAACAAGCTCAGATCATGAAAATTAACCAACTAAAACAAGAAGTGGAAGACAGAATAAAATAAACGAAAAGAGGCGAAGTGCTCAAACTATTACTTAAATTGAAAATAATAAATGAAAAACTTAATAAAATTTAACTAAAGATATTTAGAATAATAAAAAACATTGAACCGCTTGAATGCCACGACGGTGGAATAAATTAAAATAAACAAATAAAAAAAAATATATATATATTTAACAATGGAGGAACCTGGCTGTCATCGACAGTCAGCACATTTTCACACCTTTATAAACCTACCACACAATTCATCACTTTCATTAATTAATTAATAACGGGTTACGTGTTCCAGGCAGACCCAAAAGCACTAAACTGCGCCCCGTAACTCACACCCAAATGAATTCAGCTAACAAGGAGGGGAACCGACGAAAGATCATTATTTAAATTCGGGGAGAGCTGTTTTATATATAGTTTTCTCGGATTTAAAGGGTAATGGGACATTTGTGCGAATTTAGAATTTCAAAGTCCTCTAAGGAAATATCACTTGTGCACTTTATTACGTGATCTCTTATCGATGAATTTTCTTTGGTTTCAAGTATCTTACTGGTTCTATTACTTATACCCATATGGGAAAAGAATCTTGCCTTCAGAGTTCTCACGGAGCTTCCGATATATTTGCCTTGGTAACACTCAGGACATTTAAATAAATATATAATCGAACTCCGAAGACTGTTTGGAACCGAATCCTTTATTCTAAAGAAAGATTTTATATTTATTTTGTTGACAAGGGCAATTTGAAATTTTATTTGACAGACGTATTTCCTTAGCAATATGTGTAATTTTTGGATAAGGACTTTATTGTGAATACCCACCCAGCTCTGGCATTATTAAATTATGTTTGTCTTTTGCTACTGTTATCTCAGCGTGGCTTGGTTGATACAATCCGCTTAAAAGGTGCGGATTGACTCTTCTACAATAAAAAATGGAAAACCATTGTGCACAAAGAAAGATTTAAGGTACTGAAATTCTTTGTAAATAAAATTGTAGGATGAACAGAGATAGTATGCGCGGTGAAGAAGGGTCTTAATGGATGAGATTTTGTATTTCAAATCTAAGCAAAAAAAAAAGTTTAAACTTGACCTCGTATTAGTCGGTTTCCTATATACTGATGTTTCTAGATTATTTTGATTTTTTCTTAAAATATCTAAAAAGGGAAGGGTGTTATCACTCTCAGTTTCCATTGTATATTTAATACCGGGGTGGATGGTGTTTAAAAAATTAAGAAATTCTAAAGCTTGATCTCGTTGTTTAAATATACGAGGGGTGGTCAATAAATTTTGCGAATCGGTAAGGCAAAACAGAGGAAGGGAGATGGCTGTTTGTGGGGGTGTTATGACAAGTTATGACAAGTCAGGAACTGCAGCCGCACGCTCCTGCCTCGTCTATTTAAGAAGCAGTAGCTGATCACAGATCGTCAGTCACAAATATTTCAACAATGGAGAAGGTTGAGCACCGCGCACTGATCAAATTTTTGACAACGGAAGGCAAGAATGCAAAAGAGATCCATGAACGCATGGTTGCAGTGTACACCGACACTGCCTCTTCCTATGCAACCATTGCTCGCTGGAATAGGGAGTTCCTCCATGGTCGTGAGGTCCTTGAAGATGACCCCCATCCAGGATGCCCGTCAGACGTGACCAACGAGGACAATGTGGCCCGTATGGAGAGGAGGATCCTCGAAAATCAACGGGTGAAGCTCGAAGAAATCGAGCGAGAACTTAGAATATCACATGGAAGTGTTATCAACATCATCCACAACAATTTGGCAATGGCCAAGGTCTCTGCCCGTTGGGTCCCTAGAAACCTTACGAAACGTCACGCCCCATGATCGACTTTAACGTCGTCAAAGTCTACAAAGCCAGAGTTGCACAAGTTGCCCTGCGCGAGTGCAGATTTGAGGAGCTCAACCATCCCCCTACACTCCAGATATGGCCCCTAGCGACTACTTTTTATTTCGTCAGCTCAAGGTTGCACTGCGTGGACGCCGGTTCAGGGACAATAAAGATGTCTAGCTCGCCGTCCAGGAGTGGAGTGAAAAGCAGTCGAGAGATTTCTGGTTGTCATGAATTCGAAGCTTCAGGGACAAGTGGCGCAAGTGCATTAAAGTCGAGGGTAGTTATATTGAAAAATAATAAAACACTTTTCCTCATATCTCGTTTCCTTATATCCGAATTGCAAAACTTATTGATCGCCCCTCGTAGCTATGGAGTCCTCTACAAAATGTCAATAGAAAGTTGTCCTTTATGAATCAGGAACTTCAGAAAAAATCCTCTCCTCCAAATGAGTCATGAAAAATTCAGCTGCCAAAAGGCCGATTTGGGACCCCATACCAACTCCATCGATTTGTTGGTAAATCTGGCCATTAAAGGTAAACACCGACCCACCAAAAACAAGGTCCAACAAGGAACTCAATTCTGATTTACTGAAACTATGGAAGTTTGGTGAATCCTTAAAAATTCTGTCTAAAATAATAGTCTTTGTTTCATTAACTGGTATGTTTGTAAACAGTGACTGAATATCATAACTCACTAAAAAACTACTGGAATTTGCTTTATATGCCATCAATTCTGCTTGAAAACTGTACGAGTTGGTAATTGTGTATTCATTCCTTGATAATGTGGATAGTAATTCCACAACGTATTTTGCTAGGTTGTAGGCAGTTAAGCTATACGAGGTTAAAATGGGGCGTAATGGGTTCCAGGTTTATGTATTTTGAGGAAATAATACAGGTTAGCTAATCCAGAACCTGTGGTATTTAATTTAAAGTAAAGTTCATGGCTGATAATTGAAAGAGATTTACATTTGTTAAGAAATCGATTTACTCTGTCCTCCAATTGAATTAGAATTTGCTCTTCGAGTTTTTGCATTTTTTGGAATTTAGAGGAGTCTGCCAAACGAATTTGTGCAAAATATTTTGTTCGTTTATCTGTATTTTAGGCCTAAGAAGATGACCGTATTGTGGTCGAAACGTCGCCGGTAAATTAAAAGGATGATGCCAGCTATTTTCCTCGCCTTGGGATTTCTGTTAAACATTAAATTTAGGCTCCCTAGAAGCAATCCTCATCGATATATATATATATATATATATATATATATATATATATATATATATATATATATATATATATATCGATGAGGGAGTTGGGTGAGACCCCTCGGCATGGTAGATGATGGTGGGGGCTGGAGGGTACCCTCTGTGACGGCGGTAAACACCTCTTCGCGGAGGAGTGCGTCGAGGTCCTGCTCTGTGGGGGCTGCGGTGCCCTTCCGGCGGTCGAGCAGCTTCTTCACAAGCTGTACCACACACGCGAGGATTACGTCCACAATGGCTCTGCCCTCCTCATTGAGTCCCTCGCCTTAACCTGGTGGTCCACGTCGAGACCCTGTCGGTGGTTGGGCATTGGGTAGTACCGTGGACTGCTCCTCGTCTGGGCGGGCGTGGTGGGCCCGACGCCTGTGTCCCTCCCACCTCTGTGGCTTGGAGTCCAAGGAGGTTGGGGGCTGGGTGGAGGTGTGAGTGGAGTGGCCGGCGGGGCGGTTGCTGGTCCCCCCTCTCGCTGCCCGCTCCTCTCCCTCCGTTGACCTGACCTGTGCCGGGCTGTTTAGGGGGCGGGTAGGGAGCCCATGCCGGCCTGTTTGGTGTTGGCGCGGAGACAAGGCGTCGGCTGTCTTGTTGATGGGGGGGGGGAGGGCCCACGTGGTTCCCCCTGCTGCTGCCTTTGTTGCTGGAGGGGGTCCTCGTGGTTCCCTCTGCTGCTGCCAGTGTCCCTGTGGCAAACCTCCTCATGCGCTCGGAGCACTTCACGTTCCACGCGTGGTGCCTCTTGGTGCAGTTGGGGCATCGTGCCGTGGTGGCCTCGCTGGCCTTGTGGCGACCGATGCGCTGCACCTGACGGTGTTTTGGCAAGTGGCTTGCAGGTGCCCGAAGCGCTGGCACTTGTAGCACCTCCCAGGCTCACCCTGGTAGGTGCTTAGGGCGTAGCGTCCCCAGCTGCCTAGGTCCAGCTTAGGGGGAAGTGGCCCCTCGTACACTATCAAGATCTGCCTCGTAGGGACCTTGTCTCTGTGCGCCCGGAGCCGTGTTGCAAAGAGCACGTGGCGGTGGGCCTCGACAGCCTGGAGGGGGAGATTAGTAGGGTAGCGCTCCAGCACCACCTTGTTCCTCCTCACGCTGGGGGTCGAGCAGGATCACTCAATCCCCCTCCTCGGCAAGGCGGCGCAGCAGGGCCTCCGACCCATCGTCCTTCAGGGTGAGGACGTTTTTGCTGGTGAGAGTGGGGCGAATGTTTATCCGCATGCCTGGGTCTGCGCTCTCCAGCTTCCTCACTGTCTGGTAGGCACTGGTGGTGTTCTCCTGGTGCACTAATTTGAACTTGGGCCGGGGGCCTCTTCGGGAATGAGAGACTGTTACCCAGCCTGCCTCATTATCCTGCTGGGACTCCTCGGTTTGGGGGCTCTCGTCGATGACGAGGTGACCGCTTTCATCGCTGGGGGCCTCTTCTGCCTGTGAGAACTCAGGCTCCAGGCTTTGGGCGGTCCTTTTCGGTGTGGAGGTCTCCGCTGGTGACACTGAAGGAGAGCGGTTCAAAGTCGGCTTCACCGATCTTCCTGGGGTGGCTACGCGCGCCGACCCTTGCGCTGAATAAGTCACTGCCTGTCGCTCACCACGTGTTCATAGCGTGATCTTCCAGTTGTATACATGAATCGTCCACTTTTACTCCTTGAATTGTTTCACAATGTCCCAAATTAGGATTTCGCTTTTGTCTGGGCCGAATTCACTGAATTTAAGCTAAAAAGAAATTAGTGTATCATGGAGCAATAGCACGACACATCTATACCGCATGGATTCTAAACGGACACTGAACTAGTTCATTTGATTGTATAGGTTTATTGTGCAATAGCGTACATTTATACATAATCATAATACAAATAATAATAAAATAAAAACAAACAAAAAAACAAAAAGACAAATACAGTAATAATATGATACAATAGTATAAATACATGTATAAATGCACACATTGCACAAAACGGGCAGCCCGTCAGTGTTTGGCGTGCAGTAAGACGTGGTGGAGCGTCCCACGCGTTTCTTATCTGCTGCAAGTGGGTGGCGTCGGTCTTCATCACCTGTCGCCCGGCTGGGCGCGAGCGGCGATCAGCGCGGAGGGGGTGTTGTTCTCAGCACCTCCAGCAGCTCGTTAGTTGGGGTGTAGAGGACCACCTGGGCGGCTCTTGCCTCTCGCGCCCTGAGTAGGGCGCCTCTTACAGGGGGAGGGGCTGGCGCTCGCTCTGGCCTGAGGCGGGCGGTGGCTGGGCAGGAGAGGAGGTAGTGCACCAGTGGGCGCCGGGAGCGGCCGCCGCAGTGTTCACACCTCCCTGCCACAAAGTCGGCGTGTAGCTCTTCCCGCGTGGAGTAGCCCAGCCTCACACGCTGTAGCAGCACGCCGTTCGCTCTGGGCTGCTGGAAGGATGGGTTCAGTGGGCGATAGGCTGTGGCTGCAGCATACCACGCCGCTTGCCTCTTGATTGCTTCCCATTCTTGGTGCTGCTGGTGGGCGTTGTGGGCGGCCCTGCGTTTAACCTGCACCTTGAGCTGCTGCAGGCTGGGGCGCACAGTCCAGGTGATGATGGGGCCGTGGGCGGCTCGCTTGGCAGCCTCGTCGGCAGCATCGTTGCCGCGCACGCCAACGTGGCTGGGAATCCAGTGGAGCCGGACACGCCTGCCCTGAGCTGCCAGGTCCTGCAGGGTGCACAGGATGGTGGTGGTGAGGTGAATGTTGTCCCGGGTGTGGGCGTGGGCGTGCTGCAGCGCCTGTAGGCCCGACCGAGAGTCAGTGTGTATCACCACAGTGGCCTCCCGGCGGAGCAGAGCGTGCTGGAGGGCGTGCAGGATTGCTACCAGCTCCGTCTGGAGGGTGGAGCAGTAGTCTGATGTCCTCCACGCTTGCGTCAAGCCAGCTCGTGACGAAGGCGGCGCCGGACCTCCCGCTTTCGGGGTCGACGGAGCCGTCGGTGAAGTACACTGCGCTGCCTGGCTCCGTGACCTCAGACATGGCCATGAGGGCGTGCTGGCGCAGCTCCTCGGTGAGGCAGTTCGCTTTGCTGTCGGGCAACTGTGTGGCGGTGAAGTGTGCGGCGGGGGGGTCCCATGGTGGTGGTGGAACGTAGGCGGGGTTGGGGGTATCGGGGTCGCGCCACAGCCAGTTCCCTGCCCGGTTGAGGGAGCTGGTTGCTAGGCTGACGTTTACGAGCCACCTGTTGTTACGCAGGCACTCGATACCCTGCACCACGGCCATTCTGAGTCTCCTCTGCGCAACACCTTCCACGTCGCGCTGGAGCACTCTGGCCACCCGACAGGCCACCATGCAATCCACCCTGGCTGTGAGGGGCACCAGGTTGGCCTCACTCTGCATGACACAGGCACTGCACCACCTGGGTGCCCCTAACATGGTCCTCATGGCGGTGTTTTGTATTACCTCCAGGCGCTGTTGCTGCTGCCGGGGCAGCGCTACAAGGACCGGTGCACTGTAGTCCACTAGGGAGCGCACTGCCTGGAGGTAGTAGAGGCGGAGGACGGGGAAGGTTCCACCAGCGCTCGGCCGCGTCATGGCCCTCATCACATTCAGCCGGGCCTGCGTCCGCTGCCTCAGGTGCGTGACATGCTGCGTGAAGGACAGCCGTCTGTCCACCCACACTCCGAGGTACTGGTAGGAGTCGGTCCAGGCCAGGCCGACTCCTTGGACGCGAAGCTGCTGGCCAGCAGGTGTGCAAGTCTTGATGGCCATGGCCTGGGACTTCTCTGCCGAGATCTTGAGCCCCAGCTCTTCGCACTTGGCAGTGATGAGGTGCAGCGCTTCTTGGGCCCGAGCGAGCTTGTCGCCGCACCCGGTGACGACGAGTGCCAGGTCGTCGGCGTAACTGAGGAGGATGGTTCCTTCCCGATAGGGGAGGGCGACCAGTTGTTCCATCAGCACGTTGAAAAGGAACGGGCTGAGGATGCCGCCCTGGGGTGTCCCGTTCTCGAAAGTAAGGTAGGAAGACTTGTGGCCCTGGAACTTCACGCGGGCTCGGCGCTGGTGAAGGTAGTCCTGGAGCCAGCCCAGCAGTCTCCCTCGGATGCCCTTCCTCACAAGGGCGGCCAGTATGGCGCGGGGGCTAGCCAGCTCGAAAGCCTTCTCGAGGTCAAGGAAGACTACGATGGTGGGCTGGTTGTTGGCGTGAGCCAGGAGGGTGATGAGGCAGTCCGCAGTGCTCACCCCCCTGGTGTAGCCGAACACGTGGTGATGAAGGCTTCCCACGCTCCACTGTAGGCGAGTCAGCACCATCTTCTCCGCCGTTTTTCCGGTGCAGCTCAGGAGGGAGATTAGCCTGAAGGTGGTGTGATCCTTCGGCTTGGGGATGGGCTGGATGTCTGCGTCCTTCCAGGAGGGCGGCAGACGGCCTGCCAACCACGACGCGTTCAGAAGGGCTAGCAGCGCGGCGTCCCCGGCGGGCCCAGCGTGCGCCAGCATAGAGTACCGCACTCCGTCGGCTCCCGCCGCTGTGTCACGTCGACGTTTCGCCCTGGCCAGCTCCTCGAGCGTGAAAGGCTGGTCCGTCGCGTGCGGCTGGCCCCGCGCCTCCCTGACCTCTTCGTCGCGCTGTGGGCGTAGCTGCTGCTGGAGGTAGCTGGTGTGGGGAGGAAGCTGCTCGCTAGAACCCCTCGCTGTAAAGCAGTTCGCCAGCCGATCTGCCTCTTGCTGTGGGCGTGGGTGGGCAGCTGGGCGGGTCGGGGCGGCGCCTGAGGCCTTCCTGAAACTCCCCCACAGCTGGCCGAGGGAGGTGTGTTGGCTGAAAGAGGCGCACCACTCCAGCCACTTTGCCTCCCTGGCGCTAAGGGACACCTGTCTCGCGCGGGCTACCACGTCCTGCAGGAGCTGCAGGTTGATGGCCGTTGGGTGCTTCTCGTACAACCTCCTGTGGACGTTGACGCGGTGATTGTGCTCCCGGACTTCCTCGTTATAAAACCACCAGTCCGGGCGCCGGCGGCGATTTGAGGCTATTCTGGGCATGGCCGCGTAAGCTGCACTCTCTATGGCCGCCGTAAGGTCCCTCTCCTGCGGGTGCAGGTCCACCGGAGGCACATACGTGGACCACCATTCGGCCAGGGAGGCTTGGAACTTTGCCCAATCCGCCCTCCTGACGTTCCACTGGGGCGGCGGGAGAGGAGGAGCTGGTGGGGCCACAGTGAGGGTGGTGAGGGTCCCGTAATGGTCGCTGGTGAGGGTAGGGTGGACCTGCCAGGTGGCACCGGGCTGTAGGTCGCCCGACACCAGCGTGAGGTCGAGCCGCCCCCCATGGACGTGCGTGGCCTCCCCTGTGTTCAGTAGTCGAACGGCAGGAACTTCTTCGAGCAGGTCGGCCAGGTGGCGCCCGGTCACGTTAGTGGGTGACACAGACTGCAGCACGGGGTGGTGGGCGTTGAAGTCGCCCGCCACAAGGAGGCTGGAGTGGGATGCGAGGGAGAGCAGCTCCCCAACATCCAGCGGGTACCGCTGGCTCCTGTATATATTGTATACAGTCAGAGTGAGCGGCCCCAGCTGTAGCTCCAGTGCCAGGACCTCCACGCCGTCACCACAGTACACGGGTGCGGCGATCCTCTTGTGCGGGATGGTGTTTCGTATGAGGGCTGCACAGCCACGCCCATTTCCGTCACCAGCCGGTAGCGAGTGGAGGGTGTAGCCTGCGACTCGCCATTCAAAGCTGGCGGGCGTGAGAGTCTCCTGTAGGAGAACCAGGTCCAGGTCTTCTTGGAAGACGGCTTGCAGCAGCTCATGTTTCTTGGGGCGGAGCCCCTGAACATTCCACTGCAGCACCCTCAGCGTGGGCGCCGGTGCGTGGGCTGGGCTGTCAATCCGTGCCTCCATCTTGGTTGTGGGCGTGCGGTGGGTGCAGAGGGTGTTGGGTGGGACCTCTCGGCGTGGTAGATGATGGTGGGGGCTGGAGGGCACCCTCTGTGACGGCGGTTAACACCTCTTCGCGGAGGAGTGCGTCGAGGTCCTGCTCGGTGGGGGCTGCGGTGCCCTGCCGGCGATCGAGCAGCTTCTTCACCAGCTGTACGACACACGCGAGGATGACGTCCACGATGGCTCTGCCCTCCTCATTGAGTCCCTCGCAATAACCTGGGGGTCCACGTTGAGACCCTGTCGCTGGTTGGGCATTGGGTAGCACCGTGGACTGCTCCTCGTCTGGGCGGGCGCGGTGGGCCCGACGCCTGTGTCCCTTCCTCCTCTGTGGCTTGGGGACAGAGGGGGTGGGTTGCTGGGTGGAGGTGTGAGCGGAGTTGCTGGCTGTGCAGCTACTAGTACCCTCTCTCGCTCCCTGCCTGTCCTCTTCCCCTGTCTCGACCTGACTTGTGCCAGGCTGTTGAGGGGTAAGGGGTGGGTGGGAAGCCCACGCCGGCCTGTTTGGTGGTGGCGCTGGAACAAGGCGTCGGTTGCCTTGTTGCTGGGAAGGCCCACGTGGTTGCCCCTGCCTTTGCCGCTCCCCCTCCTGTGTACCCCCCAGTCGTGTGCCGGGCAGGCCGAGAGTCGCGGGTTGATGGCTAACCCACGCCGACCCGATTGGGGGTGGCGCGGCAATGAACCGACGCTCTCTTCTTTGGGTTGGGGGGGCACGTGGTTCCATCTGCTGCTGCTGCTGCTGCCGCCGCCGGTGACCCCGTGGCATCCTTTTCTGTCGCTCGGGGCACTTCGTGTTCCAAGCGTGGTGCCCCTTGGTGCAGTTGGGGCACCGTGCCGTGGTGGACTCGCTGGCCTTGAGGCGACCGATACACTCCTCCGTCGGGTGCGCTTGGCTGCACACGCCGCACTTGACGGAGTTTTGGCACATGGCCTGGAGATGCCCGAAGCGCTGGCACTTGTAGCATCGAACAGGCTCACCTTGGTAGGGGCGCAGGGCGTAGCGGCCCCAGCTGCCCAGGTCCAGCTTGGGTGGTGGCGGCCCCTCGTACACTACAAGGATCTGCCTGGTTGGGACCTTGTCTCTGTGTGCGAGGAGCCGTGTTGCCGAGAGCACGTGGGGGTGAGCCTCGACGGCCTGGAGTGGCAGAGTGGTCGGATACCGTTGAAGTACCAACTTGTGCCTCTTCACTCTGGGGTCGAGCAGGATCACTCGATCCCCCTCCTCGGCAAGGCGGCGCAGCATGGCCTCCGACCCATCGTCCTTCGGGGTGAGGACGTATTCGCCGTTGAGAGTAGGGCGAATAACTATCCGCAGGCCAGGGTGTGTTCTCTCCAGCTCCGTCACAGCCTGGTAGGCACTGATAGTGTTGCTCTGGTGCACGAGTTTAAACTTGTGCCGAGGTCCTCGTCGGGAATGAGACACTGTTACCCAGCCTGCCTCATTCTCCTGCTGGGCCTCCTCGGTCTGGGGGCTCTCGTCGATGACGAGGCGACCGCTATCATCGCTGGGGGCCTCCTCTGCCTGTGAGAACTCCGGCTCCAGTGTTCGGGCGGTCCTCTTCGGCGTGGAGGTCTCGTTCGGCGTGGGTGGACTTAACCCATTCCGCGTCCGCTTGGCAGACATCGGCGTGGTGGATATGGACGCCGACCCTTGCATCGTGGCGTCACTCTTGTTCGCCCATCAGCGCCACGGGTGCAAAGGGGAGAAGAGAAATGCTCTCTACAAGCAGGACAGGAACAGGAGGAATCTCCAATCAACCCGTCCACGCTTGCTTCTGTCTCTTTTGAGAGCCACGGAAACAGGAGGAATCTCCAATCAGACCGTAGCTGCTCTTATGAGACAAACGAGGCAACCTTCTTCTTCTACTCTCACGGTTAATAGTTGCCAAATGGTAACATTCTTGGGCGATTAACTCTGGTGAAGTGGTGATGACTCTTCGATGCTTGTCCGTCTGCTTCTTGTTCTTGTCTTGCTGTGTGCCTTCCAGTGATTGAACTAGTTCATTGTCAAGGTTTGTGATTTTGTATATTAGGTTTATGTCAATTTCTGTTTGAATTATTCGTTTAAAATTCATTTTAAAACAGTTTTATATAATCATTAGATTCATAAATCAAAGCGCCTCTAACTTAATAGATTTTATAAATTATTCACTCGCTAACTAATTTAAATATTTAAAATCCTTCCCTAGTCTCTTTATTGAAAATTTGAGTTCCATTTCGAAATATTCCCTTTAACTTTGCAATTTAAAGCTAATACTAGCTAGTTAAGTTCTAGATGTACATTTAGCAGTGTGCTCTCTTAACAGTGCAAAATATTTTGTTCGTTTATTTGTATTTTAGGCTTCAGAAGATGACCGTATTGTGGTCGAAACGTCGCCGGTAAATAAAAAGGATGATGCCAGCTATTTTCCTCGCCTTGGGATTTCTGTTAAACATTATATATATATATATATATATATATATATATATATATATATATATATATATATATATATATATATATATATATATATATATATATATATATAGTCCAGCAATTCCACGACATACTACCTAAAAGCTGAATAAATACATTCCTCTAGCCTATTTGAAGATAAGCTCACCAGAGAGAAAATTAGTCACGTAGTTTAAACTATTTTAAAAAATCAAACCATGTGATTAGCTTTTTGTCTTGTAGTTTATCATTTATGTAATAAAGGAATGAAATTTATATGAGTCTATATTATTTTGATAGTTATATATAAAATTTTAGATGATTCTCTACTTAAATTTCTTGCTTCTTGTCACTTATAATTTAAGTGCTGATCAAAGTTTAAGTAAGGGGGCAAAAACTTTAAAACATAAGTTGAATCATTGACAAAAACGGACCAAATTTTATGTTTCCTAGTAATCGTCAATTGTTTTCTATATTTCCCTGGAATATTGTAAGGAATTTTTAATAAAATCTATCCTGAGGTATTCTTACTTATCTTCATTTCTACCCCTATGGTGCTATATATCACACAACAAAGGAAATTACAAATGTATATGGTATATGTATAATGTTTTGAAAGCCAATTTTGCATTTCAATTACTTCTTATTACACAGCCCTCACTCCCTATTATCGAAAGGCAACTAACGAAATATTCAGATGTTAAGCTTTTATGTTATGTACAAATGTTTGCATTATACAAAAGTTTCTTGTTTTATTTTATCTAGTTTGTATTTATAGTATTTCAAATGAAAGGTAAAAAGTGGTCATTAAACAAATTTATAACTAGAACATAAAATGGGTAACGTTTATTTTCGGGAAAGAAGAATAGCTGCATCTCCAAACTAAATGTTTATTTAGGAACCCAGAAACTGCTTCACTAAGTGCTAAAAATTGATTTAATCTACATATGCAAGTAAGACAAAATAAGTTTTACACTGAGTCTTTATTGTTAAGTAAATATTCTTAATAACAGTCAATGGGGACTTATTGCTTCCCCATTAACTATTCGTACATAGTATTTCGCAAATAGCTTCACTCAGAGAACCTTCTACTCTGAAAACAACCATTAAAAACCAAACAGAAAAGAAAGTTCATAAAACCTGGACAGCTGATGCATAGAGAAGTTTATTTCACTGCGATATGTCATTATTTACATTATTTCTTGCAGCTACTAGCGTTTAAATATTTACTTCATAGAAGCACCATTCCAGTCTGCTGATACAGTCATACATGCCCTTGCATCCAAAAGATAAGTAGAGGGGCCATGTATTCTATGAATAAGCCTCGTCGTTAACATAAATGTCCAAGTGGCATTGGTTCTGTGCACTGTATTTTGTGTAACAAATGAAAATTCAAGCGTTTCAATATATTATATACCTCTGGTGGTTGCAACTACAAACTTCGGATAATAATGCTTGCATTTTTGCACGCAGATGTATTACTTTTAGTTGCGTGAACGTATAGTATTTTTTTTCTCTGGTCGTTTAAATAGCCATTCTCGATTCTTTCGAGTTATTTCGAAGGGTTTGGTAAAACAGACTGAAAAGCTGAGTTACATACTAAACTATAAATATTAAAGACATTTACTAAATGTTCTAAGAGAAGAAGAATAGAAGATTTCCTCATATTTACATAAATATTTGTTGAAATCTTTATATTTTTGAAAATGCTCATTTAATTCCATGAAAATTTCTCAGAATATTCTTTAAAACTTGAATATAGTTTTCTAAGTTTCATTTCATAGATTAGCATCTAGAAAATTCTTTTGAAAGTTATTTGTAGTTACGGAAAGGATGCCACCAAAACTATAAATTACTACGTAAGGTATTTATATCAATACTTTCCAGAAATATTGTAGATTGTTCTTCATGCTAGTACTCATTAATCAAGATGTTAAGACGAACTAAGTTCGACAAATCATTCTCAAAGCAGGTTGACTAGTGGAAGAGTGAAAGAATGAATGACATTGTCGTAACATTTCTAGGCATTTTATTCTGTTAAAAAGCGTGATTTCCCGCATAATGAATCTTCACGAGAATACCAAATCATACGAGTCGACTAATAATTTATTCAAACAGAACTTAGCACTATGAAATGAATATCAATATAAGAATGATTTGACTTCAGCAGGCGGAATTGTTGACTGCTTTGCTTGCCGGAGTTAGTCTTGCTCTTCTCACTCGTGACTTTTGATAAAGCCAACCTTAAGTTTGTTTTCGCACGTTTTAGTGAATTGTGTTTTCGCGCGTTTAGTGATTACTCACCCAGGAGTACTGACTCAGCTTACGTACGAATTTGTCATTGCGTTCTTACAAGTAATAAGTGAAATTTCGCTCGCTTCGTGCGTCGGTAGCGAGGGTGAACTTGTTTCCGCCCTCCCCCTCCATTTTCCACACCGGACTCCCTTTGTGGTGGACCGGAGACCTGCAGGCCCTCGAGAAGCGCCTGCACCCAAGGTATAGTGCCATTTTGATCGGGTTTTTTGTTTTGGACAAGGATTACTTCTTTTTATCTATTCTTTCTCACCGGTGATAAATATCACGTACTCACACACACGAACACAGCCACACACTCCGAGTCTTCGTAACTTCTTTTATTTCTTCAGCTCCCATGCGGAAATGGAGACTTAAATGAGGGAGACTCGGCGGATACCGCTGAGGACTCTCTCCGATGGCCCCAAGCCAGATCGGGGAGATGTCTTCGCAATCACCCATGGGGAACTAGGGGTAACCCTAGTACGACTCATCGATACGCATAATGGCTACTCGGCTATCTGCCAAAAGGAGAGTGACTGCGAGGTCCTCACCTCTCAAAAGGCGGCAGAGTCGTTGAAAAAGATAAACTTCAGACCCCACACGCCTCCACAAATCAAAACACATCGCAGCATCATTCTTCGGCGCCTCGATCCTTGGGTTGGCAGCCACAGCATTGAAGAAATTCATGCTGAGGTTGAAAAAAACCACCCCTGGGCTAAAATAGCGGAAATCCTTAAATTTAAGGATTACACGCATGTGTTCAAGATTGTTTTTACGGATTCGGCAATGGCGGTTAAGGCTACGAAGTGCGGTATGCTCCTTTTTAACGTTCGGATCTGCCCCGAGCAGATCGAACGTGAGGAGTTTATCGACCTCCAAATGTGCTTCAAATGCTATAAGTATGAGGAGCACACCACAACCAACTGCCCCAAAGGGAATGCTACCTTATGTTCCATCTGTGCATCGGACAACCACTTCTGGAGGAGCTGTAAGAGCACCACCATGAAGTGTCTGAACTGCGCGGGGGAACATAAGGCACTCTCCATGGCCTGCCCCATCAAAAAACAGATCCTAAAGAACAAAGCCGCACAAAAAAGAACTGACGAGGAAAAAAAAGCCAATACTACTTATGCCAAGGTCGCAAAAGCTGCGGTAGCGGAGTCTAAAGTGAACCCCACATATCTCCACGTCGAGAATGGAAACTCGACAAAAATTATGTGTTGTATATATTATGCTCATATTGCGAATCTCTCCTCCCCGGGGTGCTTTGCAGATGAGCTTAATAAGATGCTAACTAATAATGGAATGGAGAAGATGTGGTTCCCCTCGAACCCGCGGTCAGAAGAGATCCTGAAAATTAGTCTCAAACCTCAGTGCGAGACTAATTGTCAGAATCTCCCAACCCCCAGTAATGCCACAACCTCAGCTTCCTCCAGAGACCCCAGGATCCAGGCTGCGAAAGCACGCACTGAACCAAAACAACTCAAAGAAACTACGAAAAGCAAAAATACCCACGCAACCACACCCACAAAAGTGAATAACGAGAGCACGGAGACTGGAGTTGCGAGAGCTGAGGGAGGGGCACGTTCGCCCCGCTCACGTAAAACCTCGCAGCCCCAGAGACGCCCGAGATCGTCCTCTTCTTGTAAGAGGGAATCCAGGCACGCATACCATTCAAGAAAAATTAACTTGAAAGTATTCGCTGCCGAAAGGTCCCCTTTTCCTAAGGAGATGGATGCCCTTGACGTATCCGAAGGCTTAATAGCCGGAATATACAAATGGGAGTTTACCTCGGACGAGCTCAGTGAAAAACAGGTCGAGGAGGCTTTACTCCAAGGCCTGATAAAACTGACTCCGGACTCTTTTATCACCCTAACTGACGGCGAATACAGAAAGAAACAAACAGGAAAAACCATAACGCCCCCAAACACTCCACAAAGACCTAAACTCGTAAGAGAATAAAGTCCAAAAACATCATATTACACTCGAAAACCCTTAAGTGAACTACAAAATGACGACTCTAAAAATTTTACATTTGAACTCTGACGGATGGACAAACAAAAAAATATTATACGGAAACGTATTAAGACAAAGTGACCCAGACGTTATATTTATTTCTGAACATGGAATAAACGACGCTAACCCGATAAAAATCTTTCCCTACGAAGTCTTGACCAAAAATCACAGAGAGAACGTTTTGACGGATGCGCCATAGCTGTGAAAAGAGGTCTTGACTTCAGATCAATAAGTGGACTTGACGAATCTTACCTTGCTGTGGAGGTCCGTACGGCAGTGGGATCCCTGGTCCTGGCAACGGGGTACCAACCCCCAAGGAGAGGGTATTTGCCCCTCCCAAACTTCTTGCAGTTATGTGGTCACGGCAGAACCGTTCTCTTTGCCGGTGACCTCAATGCAAGAAGCGCTGCCTCCGGTTATACGTCGACCAACCCAGCAGGCAGGAATCTCGAGACACTTATTGATAGAAACATTATGACTAGAATTGGACCAGACTTCCCCACATATATTACTCACAGGTCAGCCACAAAACCAGATATTGTGCTAACCAGCAATATGTTCCCTTATAATTACTTCATTGAGCCGGGCCCCCCTATTCCCAGCGACCACCAGGCTATCCTTATTAAAATCTCAACCTCCCCCATTCAAATCCCTATCCCAGAGCGAAAGAGCTATGCTCGAGCCGACTGGGATAAGTATAATCAACTCCTCGAAAGTTATAACCCAGAACCCTTAAATGATGCCTCCCTTGCAGAAATTGACAAGGAGTTGGATAAATTAAATGAAAAACTATTAAAAGCCGACAAGGAAGCCGTCCCCCGAGTTAAATATAAAACTCTCCCTGCCCCCTCATGGACCCCTAGAATGAAAACCCTCGCGTGGAAATATAAGGAACGGATCGATGAAGTAAACCTCACTGGCCCCAACACTAACACACACCGACAAACACGACTCATACGCGACGAACTAATGACTCTTATAAGGGACCAACAGAGTGTACTCTGGAATAATTTGATTGACGGACTGAATGTAGAAACTGACTCACGTACATTCTGGCAGACGGTAAAACGACTAAAAGGTGGACAGCCACCAAAGACTGTTAAACTTATACGTGACGACACTGAAATTTCTGACGTGGAAAGAATCGAAGAGGAATTCAGACTCTTTTGGGCATCTATATTTAAGTTTTCCCCGGAAGAGAATGATGACTTCGATTTGGACTTCGAAAACGAAATTATTAACGACCTGAATGACCAAATACACAGAACGCATCCTCATCATTGCGTGTCACAGAACAGGGAAATGGAGGGACTCGGCGGTAGAATTACTGCCGAAGAACTCTATGACCTTAAAATCCTTCCGACAGCGAGCACCGGGGCGTACAGGACTGACGAAGGAGAATTTTATTCGAGCCCCGCCCAATATCTTATTGGGGCTCATGAATATCATGAACGCATGCCTAAACGTGGGATACTTCCCTGACCACTGGAAGGTTGCGAAAATGATATTCATTCCAAAAGCCGGTAAACCACCGGACAGTCCAGCTAACTTCAGGCCCATATCTCTCCTAGAATTTTCAGGGAAAGTCTTGGAGAAGATATTGGCCAACAGGGTAAACACGTTCCTCGAGAGAAACAACTCTCATAACAACCAGCAACATGGCTTCCGTGCGAAGCGAGGAACAGACACGGCGCTAGCCGTAATTACCGAGAAGTTGGCAAAAGTAAAATCAGAAAAACGCCATGCAAATCTGGTGCTACGCGATGTCAAAAAGGCCTTTGACAAGGTATGGAGGAGAGGCCTACAATATAAGATCCTTCAACTAGGCCTCAATCCCATACTTGAGAGGATTCTTTGTGACTATGTGATGGAGAGGAGAGCGTTTCTGAGTATAAAAGATTATAGCGGCCCTGAGTTCGAACTCGAGGCGAGGGTGCCCCAAGGCGGGTGCATCTCTCCCCTGCTCTATAACATCTACACTATAGACCTTCCCCAACCCTTGACTAAGGGTTCCTTATACGTCCAATTTGCGGATGATATAACGATGATATGTACGGGGCCTTATCGGAATGCGAATTTCATGGCAGTGGAAATCGAAAACATCAACTCTTTCGAGAGAAGATGGAAGATATCCACCAATGCCCAAAAGTTCCGCGTAATTCCATTATTCCGAAGGACTCTGGCAGACATCCGTGTGGGGGGTGCACGCATCCCATACCGCACGGAGGGCACGGTTCTGGGACTACAAATTACGACCGGTGGGTATAGGAGCCATGTAGCGAGAACTACACAGAATGCACGGAGGGACCTGGGTGAATTTTTCAAATTCGTAAACCTGAGTACCTCCAACAAACTGAAGATCTACAATGCGTGCATTCGCTCAAAACTCCTGTACCCCCCGATCCCTATAAACGTAGTTTCCAAGACCCAAGTCCTTAAACTGCAAAGAGTCCAGAATAAGGCAGTATATATCATTACGGGAGCCCGAAGGAGAGAAGGGAGAAGGCAGAGTGAACTCCATGGTGAACTGGGGATGACCCCCATAAACGTGGAGCTTCACCTAAGAGCAACCAAAATCTGGGACAAGGTGCACCGGCACCTCCCTCCCGAGTTTGTACTAGAGCACATCGACTTCGACATTTTACCTAACTTAAGACGACCAATTAGTTTCAAAAGCAGTAGACTACCGAATGACTTTAACGTCGACCCAAAGTTCACTTAAAAACTAAATAACCCCCATTCATAACATAGAAAAAACATGAACAAAGCCAAACGAGTTTAGCCACCGAATTAACACTTGTTTAATTTGGTTTAAAAAACACTTCCCCAAATTTTTGCGCGAAATATCGCCAAGAACATATAAACAACACCAAAAATCCAAATCTAGGTGTGAAACACCCAGAATTGAAGATGAAAATCTTCCAAAAGCCACGTAAAGATACCATGTATTAATACAAAGGCTCGAATGCCCACCGCATTCACCAGATAGTATATTCATATGCTATAAAAAAACAAACAAAACCAAAACGCAAAGAAAGCCAGTGATACCCTTTCACCAGGGATCTGTCTTTCATTCTACCTTTCATTTTTCGCTTTCCTATTATATTTTCCCCTATTTCCCCACTATTTCTCCTACTAAAACCCTCTACTACTATATTTCTCACTTATTATGTCCAATGTCCAATGGCGGAATTGTTCGTCAATTTGTCGAAAACCTGAACTAGAGGCAGTTTCAGGAAAACAGTTGAAATTCTCCCTAAGGACAAATGTAGGTTACTTGACCTTGAAACGCTTAGTAAGTTTATATTTCATGCGGATAATAGCATACACGGCTTCCTCTGAGAATGACGGCTGTAATCGAAAAACAGTACGCTATACCCGCCCCTCCCCCTTCGCATCGGGAGAAGCGTGAAGGACATTGAGATGATTTTTTTTAACTCCGCTAGGATCCTCGTTTACAAAGTGAAACGAAAGTATGATGAGGCTGAGAATGAAGAGGAAGTTAACCGCCAAACAAGAGTGGCACAAGCGTCGCTCTTATAATATCAAGAACAAGAAATTCGTCGTTAGTGTCAGATAGCAGATCTTTGAGAACCCCGGTAAGTCCATGGGCAACTTGCCAAGAAGATGGCTGAGAGCAAGGCAACCATCCATGGAGCAGCAGCAGGAACTGGGCTACCTCTCGTGCATGCTGAAGAAGCGCCATCTTCTCACGCAGGCTAACAAGAAAAGCCGTATTGTGAAGATATAAGCACTCATCACGAACCCAATTACAATGGCCCCTGCTTTTTTTCGGGGAGGGGGGGTGGGGATAAAAACAATTGTCCAGGATGGGATGGCAAACCATCATAATGGTCGTAGGCTGCGTTAAGATACATCATTTGTGCCACGATGTGTTTTGGGTGTAGTCAGCAACGTGGGTCATGTTATGCTTCCTTATACCTCCTCCCATAGCCTAAAGGTTAAAGCGGACGTTTACATTGAAATTCTAGAGACTGTAGTCAAGCCTTGGATGAACCAAATTGCTGTGAGAAGGCTGTACGCTTTTCACTACGTTTCTAATCACGCGCACAAGCCAGAGATGTCAGACCTGGTTGTTCACCAACGTCCCGCATCACTAAACCTAGAACTTGTGGTCACCCAGCTGTTCTGACTGCAATCCCTAGATTATTTCGTGTACGGTATTGTTGAGAAGGAAGCCAACAAGGCTGCTTACCTCATTTTAGGATCTCTGAGGATCGCCATTTTGGAGGTAATGTCATTCATAGACAAGGACTCCCTAACCAGGGCATGCAACTATTTCAAGTCCCGCGACTATATATTTCGTTTTATTTATGTGTAAATTTTCATTGAGAATATGTGTATTTCTTTATTTGGCATTTTTGTTTTCCTTTCCTGGGTTAAATTTGTATAGGTTTACATGAAACCCCCTGTACAATGTCTTTCGCCAAACTGTCTCACGTTGATGAACTGATTTATGACATAGCACGCTCTTCTGGTAAAAAAATAGTAAAAAGAATAAGGTGTCTAGGTTGGCCATATCCCATAACTATCTCCTCTGAGAAAATGAAAAGTGGCTAAGAGTATTTTACGGTTTCCCAGGCAAATTTCTATTATTTTTGGTCAGTTGCTGAGTCGCCTGTAACGTGTCGTACAGGTGAAAAGCTAAATCACATATGAACGAAAAGACTGTTAAATTTGTAAGTGACGGTGTTATGGTGTATGGCTTGTTTTAAAGTCTTAGAGTCTATCCCCTCCTCCTCAGTTCATGCGGTTAAGTAAACAAGAATCTGCTTTTGAAGAATGTGGTCCGCTCTCACCGAACATCGGCAATACGTGAGCCTGTTTCATATAGAAGAAAACTGCTCCGTACCTCAGAGCAAAGACATTAACGTAGTTCCTAGATGTTAAAAATGTTGGAGTGTTGAACAAGCCTGCACAAAAACCTGATTTCAAACCAAAGCGAAAACTTATGGAAGGTACCCAGGGAAAAGGCTAAAGCTCGAAAACAGACACATGTTGAAGGTCGAGAGCGAAAAATAGATCAAGAAGGGACTAAAAACGCCCAAACACTGATATAATTTGTGAAGCAATATGGCCGAAAATGTGATAATTATGTCGTGTTCTGGTTGTGGCTCCATTTTTATTTAACGTTCTCTAGTTTTAAACGTTCCATTTGTTAAAATGCACATTTCTTTTCTCATAACATTTCAGCCACTGTTCTATGCAGTGAATTTGGAACAATCAGATGTAAATTTCAAAGAATATTCTTTGCAATTTTCCTAGAATTTTAAATCGTATTCTCAAGAAAATATAGATTTTGAATTTTTTTATTTAGTTTTTAAGATATTGTATGGCCCTTTAGTAAAGTGCCTTTCACTATATTATTAAAATTGATATTAGCGATAGTTTAAATCATAAATATTTTAAAGAATAGGTAATTTGTTAAAATGGCGAATTAGCATGAATCATATTTTTCCTTTTCCGGCGGTCAATCTACAGTTTTATTCTCGCACTACTCTTGTTATATTCCTTGCTATTGGTAAGGTCGGGAGAAGATTTACTTAAATAATTTAAACTACCTAACTGCTATTGCTCTATTCATTACTATTTATGTTAATATTTTTATTAAAAATTTAATGAAGACAAACACTATGCTGACACGTCTCCAATTACAGCGAGTAAATGACTCGCCCAAATTTTATGCTTTGGAGTTTAAGTTTTTTTAAATGATTTTGCACACGAAATGGAAGAAAATGAAGTTGTATGTTTTATTTTGTCAGTAAACTATGATTTCAGGAGAAGCAAAGACGTACAAATATATGTGTACAATATACACATTTGCATAATGAGATGAAGGTTGGATTAACGATTTATCTCATCTGTCCCTTTGAACTTGAAGAAAATTCCTTTTCATATTCTGCCTTGGACTAACGACTGGAGTTAAGTTTATCTATGAGCTGGAATTAGGCTCCCTACTCTAATTAGTGACGTATTTTTTTTGAACAGCTAAGACGAACAGTTCCATAAAAAAAATAATATTTATAGACCTTTCCACGGAGAATAATTTATTGTAGAGTAGTTCTTTCGAAAGTTTTTCTTTTTTATGAGGTTAACATAATTTCCTATCTTTTTTTTAGCATATCAGAAGAAATTGATATTAAAATCAGCGTAAAAGTTATTTTTGAATTCTGAATATTTAGAAATTGATTGCTTCTATGAATATAGAAATATATTGTTGGCGTTCAACTTAATTCGTTACACCAATTCTTGAGAAAAGCTAGCAATTCGATATAAAAAAGATAGCTATATTTCGGGAGAAAACCACAATTGACGACCTCATTGTTTAGGGTATCATTGAATATTAGAGACATAACTAACCATAATCGAAGAATTCGTGCAAGGCCTGTTTAGGTACCACTTTATGAGGAACTGCATCCGTTTTAATACTTCCGAATGAAAAGAGGACGGTCATGACAGCGCGGACATGCATTTATGTACATTAAGGTATAGTACACCATGTTGAGGGAGGCTACGTAAGCTTACTTCATTTTTGCAGTCCTTTCTGTCCAAGATTGAGGATGGGCATTTCAGATCTAGGAAATGTAATTATTTACGAGTTTTCGATACAAAGCTGAGAATAATCTAAGGTTAGTTGACCCCTTTAATTATGTGTCCTAATCAAAATTCTTTTTTAATTAAAATGCATTTTATCATTTCATTATAACGCCATAAATTACCACCACCATCAACTATAAGAAAGAAACGAATCTAACAAAGGAAAACAAATATTTACTAAATAACCTGACAAAAAGTATAATTTTTTGTGATCACAATTATAGTGATTTATTATTAATAGCTCTTGAAAGGAGAATCAAACAAATTAAGTCAAATCAGTTTGAAATGTAACGAAGAACGGATGATCTGATTAACGATTTATAATTGGAAGAAAGTTGAAGCTATTGAGAAGTAAGATTATTTAGATTTTATATCAACAACAATGCAGAGAACAACAGATGTAGTCTTAGAGAAACATTAAGATTGCTTCAGAAGTTTTTTTTAAAATAGGGGGCATATAGTGCTGCCGAATTATCGACTTTTTCGATATTACTAGGTGTAATTGTTTTTTTCTTACTACTAGTCTATTTTTAGGCAATAGATGAGTATTTATGCATATATTCTTTATTTGCAGAAGTTGGAGAGAATAAGGAGAAAATATTACTACGAAAAGAAAAGATAAACAAATCTGGATATTCTAGTTTAAAATGTGCAACTTATCAGAACAGATATCAGGGCAATTGTTTATTTTGTTAAACATTTAAGGATTAAATATGAAACACTAAATTTTACAGATACATACCTACACACACACACACACACACACACACATATATATATATATATATATATATATATATATATATATATATACATATATAGAATTTTTTAAATGAAAGGTAAATTTGAACCCCGAAAACAAATTTCCTGGGTGAAAAAAATTGACCTTTATTTTACCCTAATTATCACCTAATATATAAAATATTTTGGGAAATAATGGTATTAAATATAAAATATTATCAATATTCGTTCTTTCTTAAGGTCCTATATCGGGTGTGTTAAAAAACTCTTATATTTCAAATAATCATTATTCAGTAATACTAAAATTAGAGCTCACAAAACACGTCATATGGTTGAACTTTGAAACCCATATCATTTATGCCTTTCTCAAGTTTTAAAATAATAAAAATTCTTCTTATAAAAACAAATATCATGAATTTTTATTTATCTTGGAAAAATAAATGGCCAATTGGAGCACCGTCCTATTGACTAACTAATCGGTCTCTTTTTCCACATAAAAATTCATCTCTGCGCTTAATTATTGTCAATTTCCGACCATAATTGCAATGTTTTCTTTGAATTCATCGGGCTGCGAGGAGGCCAGGCATTCTTGACAATAAATCTGAGCGTATACAATGATAAAATTAATGTAGATCAGCTTCGACAATAAAACAACAAATCATGAGGATCTCGGAGCAACAAGAGGCCCCAGGGGTGTTGGATCTTGGTCCACCAACGTGTAGACCCACCTGTTCCCTCGCCAACTCCCGACCCACTGTCTTGTGGATGTCCTTGACTGGACAAAGACTACGGGAATCAACCCCTAATGCAAAATCTACTGTGAAGACCCGCAATAGGCGATCGTTATTAGACCGATGATTCGTCAGTCTCCTACAACACTCTACAATGCTGGTCGTTTTGGACTACCATACCACCAGCCCAACTATGCAGTGCCAAGATAGTGGGCCGATGAATGCACACCCCTTTTCCACTCTAAGCATCTTTTGTGCAATTTTTTTTCTATGCCCAACTTATTCTTTTTAAAGGCATAAAGTGACGTCATCACCGAAATTGACGGACAACTAACTACTATGATAATCCAGGAATATCTAGGTGGCCATTTTGGTATTCATGTACATAACGGTCCGCTGACTCGTTGAAAACAAAAATCGTTTTCCGGATAGATCGTTTGCAGCGCGCGATATTAACAATGTCGATTAAAAAGAAATTATTCCAATAATGCCTTGAAACTGAAAATAAGAGCAAAGAATTTCTCTGTGATAAAAACCTTTTTGTTGTGTTAATAGATCCGTGCTCCAATCAGCTATTTAATTTTCAAAAAGAAATGAAATATTCATGATATTTTTTTTTTACTCGCATATTAATTTTTGTGAATTGTGAAAAAAACTTTCTTCTGTCGGAAAATATCATTATTGATTTATATTTTTTTTTATCACAACAAATATTCGGTGAATTAATTCATTTTACCTTAATTTACAAAGTAAGTGAACGCTATGATGTTTGACATAGAAGAAATAACCTCCTCAAGTAAATAGAAAAAGGTTTGAATTATCACATCAGTTTTATTTCTACTTTAAATTGGATTTTTATTTGTTATTTTTACCTTAAATTATCTCCTAATTTACCTCTTTAGTGAGATGAGGCTTCTTCGCAGCCCTTCGTGACATAAGAACTTTATCTATGTTTTCCGCACAACTGTGCTCGATAAAGCGCTCACACCTGCCTTTTCTAATCATGACCAAACTTGGCACTGTAGGAAACCCGATTATTGAGTTGGGACCTTACCTGAGGCTATTTTGGTGTTCATTTGAAGCTCGAGGGCGTTCGGAAGACCTATTCACAGGAGTCTAACCTCGCTTTTTTAAAATCAATAAATGATCCTGAAGATGCTGCTGCTTGATGCAAGACCCTTAGCAATACCCTTAGCAACCATTGGCACAGACCAACAATGGTTAGAATCTTTACTTTGGAGAGAACCATTTCTGGAATTGGAAAAAAAAATATTACCAAATAGATTATAATTACACAACATCATTCATTTAACCCCTATTTGTTATCACTCTACTCTTTTAATCGAATAGCAAATCTCAATGTATGAAAACTCACTTCCTACAGGAATAGGATTTGATCTCAATTTTGGATTCAGCGAATGAATGCACTGTCTTTTCGTATTATTTTGGAAATGATGACTTTTTAATAAACCTGCAATAATATAAAAATTATGATAATTGTTTCTAACTAGTAAATTTTTGTCGTGGAATGGACTCCCGACGATATACCATATATCACTATTCGTTGAGGGAACTTCTTTAATTATCTTTAGAGTGCGTTAATGTCTGGTGGGCCGATATTATGTATCTTCGATATGCTTAAGAAGTGGAACTGAGCTCAAGGATAATAATATTGCTATCATTAATAAAATAGAGTTTTATTAATAATAACTATCAACAAACACAAGACGGAAAATATTGACATAAACAGAGAATGGAAAGGGTCCTTTAAATCCGAGGATTTAAAGGATTTAAAAAGGTAAAACAAATATAGAGTTAAAGAGATGGGATGGTTCGATAAACCATTTTAAGCACAGGATAGAATTGACAAAAGGGTTAATTACTCAAAGGTGACGTTTGGCTTACGTAACTTTACCCTAGTGGTGCAGTGGAAGGTGGCGTGAAGGAATTTCGGTCCGCTGGCGAGTTCCAGCCGAAGGGGGGGAATAAAAGGATCCTGACGTGGCGTCTAGGGAATGAGAACTGTTTCTCGACGAACGGCTTGAAGAACAATGGCTGTTCTACGTTGTTCTCTTCTAAACAGAAGGGGGGGTGAGAACCGTCTCTTGTTTACGGGCTCAAGAACAATGGCTGTTCTAATGTTATTCTCCTCTGAACAACAAGGGGGAAGGGTGAGAACCGTTTTTTGTCAAAGGGGGCTCGAAAAACAATGGCTGTTCTAATGCTGTTCTCCTCTGAACAACAAGGGGGAAGGGTGAGAACCGTTTCTTGGCGAAGGGCTCAAAAGAACAATGGCTGTTCTACGTTGTTCTCTTCTGAACACGAGGGGGAAGCCTTGGGGACTTAACGTCACGAAAGGCTCGAACCTTTGGCACTCAAGGAATATTGTCCTCCTTCTGGACAAGTGATGGTGAATCTCGAGGTCGAGGTCCCTTGGCGCACAAAGGGAGAGAGGGTCGTGGTGATGTTTCGCGACAAAAATCTGGATCTCCAATCTGATCTTAGTTGTAAAGTTTCCATATAAATAGCCAGGACATCTCCTTGGCGTGGGGGACAATGGGGTATGAGCTTCGAGGGAACGCACAGCCGAGCCGGAGAACAATGCTTATCTGCCCATAAGCCTAACTTAATCTGGCGAGGTCGGCGTATGGGGGAGAACGGGGGGACGATAACCCCCTTGTTTAAACATTGACATCCGGTGGCGGCGATAAGGCGCCGAGCTTCGAATCGAAGATGCACGTGGGCAACATCGTGGTTTTAAATAAGATGTGATAGAAGTTGAAATTAACGCAGCTTCAACTCGTTCTATCACATTAATCAAAATTTGATAATAGCTCTGATCTCAAAAGTTTGCTTTTCCCTGGATGAAAAAAACAAAACTAATTTTTTGTAAGCAGTCACTTGCTACCTGAAATGCGTCAGAGGAAAACGTGACGGCTTTGCAGGTATCAGCACAAACCAAAGATATGGTCAAACGTGTTTTAACTTTACAATTTATGATAATCGTTTGAATTAAAGGCTTGCACCAAGACATTTTTGAGAGTCCTCGTATACAAAGGGAATATCCATCAAATAATCTACTGTGTCATTCTGTAATTGCTGGAACAAATAGCAAATCTTCTACATACATAACTATTACACAATCTCTATTCTATGGGAAACTGATATCTGAATGGATTAATTAATACCTTTCTTAGCCAAAATTCGAGAGGTCTTTTTAATATAATTTCATGGATGTGTTTGAACATCATCCAGAGATGTTTACATTGCATAGGTGGAAAGTAGAAAAGCAGAAGACGCAGAAAATGAGTGTGAAATCAAATGTACCATTTGATGAATTTTACATTCAGTTTCTTTCTAAATTTCCATGTATCGATTACTGATTTATTATCCTGGCCGCCCATGAACACAATTCCTTGGAAAATAAATGTGCTAGATCCGCTTTATTATCAGAAAGTGACAGAAATTTGACCAATTCTTTGTAAGAGGTACATCAAGACTTTCTACTCGCTGTCTGATTGGTCAAACTGATTTGTTACGCCGTTTCTTGTTGAAGCCCTTGATTGTCATTTCCATGTATCTGTCGATCACAATATCATATATTTGATACTTAGAACCTAATTTCAGCATTATTTTCACATAGAGTCCAGTATAATCAGGCTTCCGAAAGCCACCGCCAAAGCTTTCCATCAATGATAAGGCAATATAGCGTGTCATGAAGTTAAATTTTCTCAAGATAGTCTATGTCTTCTTCTAGTGAGAAGTGTATCATTTATATCGGCATAGGATACAGACACTGGAAGACACTCATGTTTAAATATAGAAGGGAAAGCAGAGAACATTTTTGTCTGCCTTCAAGATAGTTTCCATGTCTTGTTTTAGAATGTGGCGAATTTTGGTGTATTATAACTGCTCAGAAGATTAAACATCTGGCTTATCACATTGCTCAGCCATGTATGTTCAACCTTTTTAGTACAAATTTCTTAACTTCTTTTTTAAGCTCCACATATTTTGTTACAAGTTTTTAACAACATATTAAATCCCTAGCCGTCGTAAAAAAAGAACACTATTCATAATTTTTCCTCGATTGTCGCGATTTGAATGCATCGTTGTAATTCCAACAGGAGTAATTTAAATTCTATGGTTTTGATCTGAAAAGTCAGACCTCAGCTTAACAGAAATTTTACACCTGCACACCTGTGTCTACCATCTTTTGTGTGCCTGCACAACAAAATTCTATCTTTGTAACAGATAAAACTAATTCTGGCAGCTAATGCATCTAATCGCGCTAAGCTAAGATTTGTTGCGGAGGTATTGTGACCATGCCATGTAGTACCACAGGAACTGAAGTTCACAGCATCAAATCTACTCTCAACAAAATCATTCAAGAACTTCTTAAATTTTTTCTAATTCAGTAATTACAACAGTTTTCGAATATTTTAAAGGTCATCATATATATATATATATATATATATATATATATATATATATATATATATATATATATATATATATATATATATATATATATATATATATATATATATATATATATATACATATATATATATATATGAACATCAAAGCCATGTGAGAGTGTAGCGTTATTGATTCAAAAAAAATTTTACCCTTAGACGATGTATGTTAGAACTTACTCTGTAATACTATTTCGAGGGGGAGTTTTATGACACCCAAATTACAAGGTGGAGTAGACTCAACGAGGAACCTCACAAATGAGCACCCAGTTAGACTTATGAAGTTCTGAATATGGGCACACATATCGAGCAATGAAATAATATGCCATGTTGTAATAATGAACTAATGTGGGACAAAGCAAAATACTTGTAAATAATGTTAAACTGCAATTTAATATCTATTAAGTAATAAACAGAAAATATTGTAAGAATGCCAGCGAAATTGTTAGAGGTCCCACACGGATGTATAAACATACTCAAATAAGAAAATAGATGTGAATTAAAAGGTCTGGAAAATAAATAATAAGACAGCTAGGTAAACTTAGGGCGATATCTAATCTGACCATCCAGATTTTACGTGAACCTGCGAAACGGCATAATCAATCTTGCTGTGAATGCCGGCCTGAAAAGCCCAAAGGCTGATACATGTAAATGCAACCCTAATACACACGTGTCCAGACTGAACACGTACACACTCTTTGACTCCGTCCAGCAGTCGTAACGAAGAACAAACGAACAAATTTTGACCCGATAGGCTCCGCCTCGCATTGAGATTATGAGCTAGATGTCACGCCACCTTAATGACGGCAATATAAATGGACGGACAAAAACACTCCTTTCATAATTCCTAAATTATGATTCTCGTTTCTGACTTGTACATTAGTAGCATTATTACTATTCACGTTACAAGTCCGTTCACAAACTGAAGTTGTCCTAAACCTAGATTAACGCAAATCAAATTCGCCATTTTCTTCCGAGTCCCCCCCTTCTACCAAGCGATAACTAAGTTACCTTTCTAACCCAGCCTACAAGGGAATTATCAGTTTTAAGAACATTTGGAGTATGACCAAACTTGAAGGTAAGAGCTTAACCGCCTTCGCCCAACACCCACATTCCGATAACTAATCGTCATCTAAAGATGGTGACTACCTTCCATAAACAAGTAACCAATAGGCATACCACCGTAAACCGGCAACCTATAACTCACCCCTATAAATAGGTGACGAAACACTCATAGAATCATATGCTCTCTATCAACTCTCTGATGTAGCTCTTGCCAAAGTTCTATTCTCTTTCCGCTTGTGCTAGTTCTCTTTCTATCTGATTCTTCTTTATTCTACTTCTCTTTTCATCTTTATTGTTCTTTCTTCGGCTTCTCTTTACATCTTTATTCTTCTTTCCTAGGCTTCTATTTCCGCTTGCGCTAGTTCTCTTTCCATTTGTATTCTTCTTTCTTCTACTTCTATTTCTATCTTTATTCTTCTTTCTTCTGCCTCTTTTCCATCTGTATTCTTTTTTCTTCGTCTTCTATTTCTATCTTCCTTCAAATTTCTTCTGCTTTTATTTTCAACTGTATTATTCTTTTTTCTGGTTCTATTTCTATCTTTATTCTTCTTTCTTCAGCTTCTCTTTACATCTGAATTTTTTTTCTTCGTCTTCTTTTCTATTTGTATTCTTCTTTCTTCTACTTCTATTTTCATCTTTATTTTTATTTTTTCTGCTTCTCCTTTCATCTTTATTCTTCTTTCATCGGCTTCTCTTTTCGCTTGCGCTAGTTCTCTTTCCATCTGTATTTTCCCTTCTTCTACTTCTCTTTCTATTTATATTCTTCTTTCTTCTGCTTCTCTTTCCATCTGTATTCTTCTTTTTCGGCTTCTCTTTCTATCTTCATTCTTATTTCTTCTGATTCTCTTTTCAACTGTATTATTCTTTATTTTGTTTTTAGTTTCCCTCGGTATTCTTCCTTCTTCTGCTTCTATTTTCCACTGTATTCTTGTTTCATCTACTATTCTTTTAATCTGTATTATTCTTTCTTCTACTTCTCTATCTATCTGCATTCTTCTTTCTTCTATTTTTAGTTCATCAATATTCTCCTTTCTTCTGTTTCTATTTCCATCTGTATTCTTCTTTCCTTGTCTTCTCTTTTTCACTCTATTCTTCTTTCTTCGTTTTCTTTTTTCCACTCTATTCTTCTTTCTTCGCTTTCTATTATCTGTTCTTCCAGGACGTAGGCAACCATATTTTTGCCTTCTAGTCCAAGAATTTGTGCTGGCTGGTAGAATTTTTCCAACGATGCCATATTGTCTATGTCCGTCAAACTCTCAGCGCTCTACACTCAGGTACTTATACAACCACTAAACAAGTAGCACGCTGCCTAACTTTCCCTCATCACAACACTTTCTGCTAATTAGAATACTACTTCCAAAAAATGAATTAATAACATTAACGGGCTAATCACCGACAGTTAACCCAAAATTTATGGATGAACCTAATCCTCTTATTATGCTTAACTTTTACTCGAACGCTAGGAACAAATCTATTATTAATGAAAGGAAAACAAGACAAACAACTATACTGAGTTCTTCCAATATTCATAAAAACTATCACCAAATATTTATGTCATGATATTGTAAGGGCCGAGTGGTGGTATGTAAGTTTGCTACGTACTTCAATAACTCATTTATTTCGTTTTCTCTAAGAGTGCTATATTGTTTTTTTTTATTTAATCTTTGAGGATTTCTAGTGCCATGTGCAGCGTTTAGAGGATTGAATGAAATACTTCTAACCAAAAATATATCTTTAATTACAACATAAAAAAGTGAAATATTAAAACAAACTATACATCTATTAATAAACGAGTCTATGTTAGAATTACTAATTTAAACCAAATGAATATAAATTAATGGTTGACCCTCAAGCTCACTTTAATATTGGACTCTAATTGACCCACAAAAATACTTTAATTTCTTTAGCTTTAAAAAAACACACGTGAATCCGGCTGAAGAATGACCTTGACCTTGGACCTTATGTAGACGGGGAAATTGTTTGCAGTTAAACGCATGGGCGTGTTCGCAGACACCCAGTCATTTGTCTGGCGAGGAGACGGACTTGGAGCAACAGGTGATTTCGGTGAGGGCGACGGATGGCGTTAAGCACGTTGTCTTAGCCAGATGATTTGAGCAACGGGACCGTGAAGGGATGCTTTTTCCAATCTTCCGGTTAATCTTGAGCTATTCACACTCACGAACGATGAGCAAAAAGTGAATCCTTTGATGAATGGGGAGGGGTGGTTAAGGCAGTTCACTTAGGGTATTCCTCAATGGCGAGGAGTTTCTCTGTTTTTGTTGAAAACCGAGATAGGGAGTTTCTCTGACGAGAGATGTATGAGAGTGATTCTAGATATAAAGGGCTAATTTTCGGTGTGACCACCAGGAACTGGCTCAGAATGAGCTTCTTCTCTGTTTCGTTCTTTGAGTGCCGTGGTGACGCCGGACTTCGTCGTGTCGATATTTAACTCGATTTTTTTATTGTTCTCCAGTTATCCGCCTATATACTTTAACGACCCACTAGGGGTAGAGGAAGGGGAAATGAAGGTTTCTGTATTAAGGCTCTCTCCTTAAAGACTCTTCTCCGAGCGTCTTTCACTTAGCCCTAAAGGCATCTTCTGGCTTTTGGTCGCAGCTCCTATAATTTCGTCTATTACGCGAAACTAGATCCCAAAACTTAGGGAAAATAGTACATGTTTAAACATTGTTATTGCACCCGCTCCACCCCCCCTTCGTATTATGCTCGCTGGCACAGAAATCTGTTGATTCGTACTTCTCGTGGTTAGAGAAGGCGCCTGGTGGCTAGCGGTCCAGGGGAGAGAGATGGGGGGATGGGTTAAGTAATCGGGTTACACCGCCTAGCGCCAGGATGTTGTAGTATCCGAACGAGGCATCTGTTATTATGGTGGGTATCGATTTCCCTACAAATACACTCACTACGATGAATTAAGTCTTTTTTTTTTTAGAGTCCCTGAGATTCTTTCTACTACGGTGAAAGAAAGTATGAGATAAGGGGTATCAATATTATGTTAGAATTGATATTCCTGCATCGAATTATATTTCTATTAAATTTTTGTAATTTAGTAGATTAATATCTTGAATGATTGTCTTGGATTATCTTCTCACCGTATCTAATGAATGATCTCTCAGCTCTGGTGTTATTTTTTGTTGGAATTTTTCCTATTTCTTAAGGCCACGACTTTCTATACTAAAGAGAATGTTGTTCAGTAAATTTTCACTCGAGATTTGTCGTACCAGATTAGCAAATACAGCACTTCATTGAGGGAAATCTTTCTTATGTAAATCGTGTAAAACTTGCAAATGACGTGCAATTTACAGTTAATATTTTTTGTAAAGATGACGTCGTCAGACTGAGTCTGTGTAATGCAACACGAAAGGACGATGTGTCTTCCCAGTGATAATTCCGTGTACAGTATTCCCGTAAGATCCCGCAAAATTATTTACAGGTCCCGTTCGTTTGAATTTGTTCATTAAATTTTGTATAATTTATCGGTCGTTTATTAATATAAACCGCACTACCATAATCCAAACTTGAAAATGTAATAGGGTGGGTATCCATTTATGTTCGTATGAGTCCAGCTTTATATTACCTGGCCCCGACAGGAACCTGTTTATCATCAGAACTCATGGGAAGGATTAAAAAAAAATCACGATGCAGAACTTCTCATTTTCTCTGGTAAGTTTTGTCTTGGGGTAATAATTTGAGGTATTTATTGATTGCATGATCATAGTCTGAATAAATATAACATTTTTACATTTATCTCATTAATAATGTAATAGTTTTTAAAATGATACCATATAAATCAATGACAATTCATTGATTGGGGGAAAATAGTTGAAAAGAGATTCCATTTCGGCGAGTAGAATTTCTTTAGCAACAACGGCACCAAATTGCCTATCGCATCCGTTATGTGTATGCATGCTTTCCATCCCTATAGAAGTTAATTTATCTTATGCATATGTATCAGATCTCTGTTAGATAATCAAGTAGCTATTCCTTTCCATGGTAATTATGTACATTTATACGAACAGTTAACTAAAGGGGCTTAAGTGCTCTTTTGAACCTTGATTTATTCAAATTGGACTAAAAAAATGGACTCTCTTAGAGGATCATTTCATACTAATTTCTTATTATAGCAGATAATGACTTATTTGAAGATTCAAAAGTAAAGGAGTGTATTAGCATTGTCTTTCTTTACCTAGAAGTTGCGAAACAAAAACTATAAAGACAATCAAGCGAGAAGCGTTACTAGAAGAACAATATAAAGTGAGAGAGTATGTAGAAGGAAAATAAATTAGTAATTTAGAAACTGGACTAGTTGTGGTGCCAATCAAGAAATTACTAATACGTTAAACTTTAATTTGTTTTGACAGCCTTCAGATCTTTGTTTTGCTTACTTTTGACTTTATTGATTTACTAGTTAACTACTAGTATAGAACAATGCGAGGAAATTATTCTTACATCTGAAACCTTGCCCAGCATATGCAAACTTCTCTCTTAGAATACAGACTACCGGCAAGAGCATTCATGGTGGATTCGGTCTGTTAGTATAGCCTTTATCGTCTCTGATCCAGTGAGTATTTCTGTTCTTTCCATATCTCTATCTTTATTTTTTGTCTATTTCTCAATATCTTACATCACTGCCTCGAATTCCTTTTATTATTTATCACCCCTACAAGAAAGAAAAAAATATAAATATGGAATAAACTACATAAACAAACTGAAACAAAAGGTGCACGGGAATTCATGTTTTTACAAGAAAGTGAAAATTGGATTTTTATTTATAAGGAGAGGCGATTGTGTAACCGGGAAAAATGGTAGAATAAAATGCAGGTTTTGTAATTTATATAATTGTATATTTATACAAAAATCTTTATTACTTACGGCTCTCCCCATAAATATTCCCATTAGGGGAAATTATAATTAGTTACACTGTCTAACAAAAGTTAACTTTTTGTCGACTACAAAGATTAGAATAACATTTTTTAGAAAAATGGAAGTCATTTTTATCGAAATGAATCCAGTTTTTTATAAGTTGCCAATTAATATTTTTGTAAACTTTGGAGATTTGAACGAATTTCATTCTTTTATTTCCTATTTTCAGGTAATTTAACTAAATAAAATATTAAATAAAAGCAACAATTTTAATTAAAATTCTAAGAGGACAGTGTAAAATTAGCCCAGATAAATTCTGCTAAATATGTGCTTCAGTAACATTTAAAAAAATCAAAGAAAAATTTCTTCTCTAGTGAAAAAACTATATAATTTATATTTTGGATGGAAAATTGGCGACCAAGATAAACCATGGGCCCCATGGTCTAATGGAAAAATAAAAAGTCTTTAATTTGGTGTTTCTATGGTATGGCGAGAGCCCCAAGATCATGCCACTGACTACTATTTCTGTTTGGCATACATACAAAGTAAGTAATTGTTTATTGTCCACTGTACCTATATTTTGAAGTACTCGTAGTATACTGTAGTATTATTTTTTTTAATATAAAATTAATTAATTTTAGATCCACTTTATTGTAATTACACATATATACATAACTATAAATTAAATTTTATGCATATAATTTCCATGCTTTCAGGTAAAACAACGAAGTGTGCTTCAGCTCTGTTATATCCCAACCTTAGATCTGCTATTCGGCCTATAACCTCACTTAAAAGACATTCCAGTACCTGAACGATCTGCAGAAATTGTTTTGTCTAACTCTGATAAATCAGATATAGAATCATGTGAACCAGAGACTGAAATGTATGTTCCTGAAACTGTTGATAATACTCCAAAACCTTTCTTACAACTTGATCTAGATGATCTTGTAAGAGATCTGAACTTAAAAAAGCAACAGAGTGAATTACTGGCCTCGAGACTGAAAGAAAGAGATTTAGTAGCAGAAGATGTTCGAATTACTAAGTTTCGCATTCGATCAAACAATTTACAAGACAATTTTCATTTGACAACAATTTATTCAACTATAATAATATTCCACGTCTCTTTGAAGAATTAGATATACATTATGAACACAGCCAATGGAGACTTTTCATTGACGCTTTTTCATATAGTAGTAAAGCCGCGCTTTTGCATAATGGAAATAAACTACCATCGATACCATTAGCTCATTTTGTTGTTTTCAAAGAAACTTATGAGAATTTAGATTTCATTTTAAAAAGCATTAAATAAAGTGAACATAAATGGTGGATTTGTGCTGACCTTAAGGTAGTAGCCATTTTAAATGGTTTGCAGTCAGGATCCACAAAATTCATGTGTTTTTGTGCCAGTACGACAGTAGAGCTTGGGAAGAACATTACATACGCTAAGAATGGCCTTTAAGAGAAGAGACAAAAGTAGGTTGACATAACATCATATGTGAACCATTGGTTCCTAAGGAAAACATAATTTTGCCCCACTTCACATAAAATTAGGTTTAATGAAACAATTTTTTAAAGCTTAAAGCATCACCAGCCATCCTTCTTATGTTTAAAAACAAAATTTCCTAAGATTAATGATGCTAAAATATAACAAGGAATCTTTGTTGGGCCTCAGATTAAAAAATTTATGGTAGATAGTGAGTTTGAGGCAAAATTGAGCAAGCCAGAATTTGAGGCCTGGTATAGTTTCAAATCTGTATGTAATGGTCTCCTTGGAAGGCATCAATCAGAAAATTACCACATTCTTGTTCAGAATTTGATTAAGTCTTATAATGAGTTAGGATATAGTATGTCACTAAGGTGCATTTTTTGCATTCCCATCTGTCTTTCATTCCAGAGAATACAGCAGACGTCAGCGATGAGCATGGTGAAAGATTCCACCAAAATATTGCTACTATAGAAAGGAAAATAGAGTCCTGCAATGCTTGCTGACTTCTGCTGGACTCTTCACAGAGACAGAGAAAATGTACATAAAACGAAGCCTAAATATTCTAAAAATATATGACTATTGTATAAATTTCAGCAATTTTGAAAAAATATTAAATTTTCATTATTTTTTTAAATATATTTTTATAATACCATACTCTGAAATGTATTAAAAGGACTTATTAATTTCTTTTGATGAATAAGCTTTTTGTTTCCACTTATCTTTGTACTTTTTGTCAAATAAAATAAAAATAATGACAAATATTTCATACCTCTATATACTGAATAATCTAATATAAATCAAAAAATAAATGTGCAGATTACAAAAAAACTGAAGTCATTTCATGAAAAATAAAGGCAATTTTCGTAATCTACACAAAAAAATACCATAGAAAACTACTTCCTCATTTCTGTAGCAAAATCATTGTTGGACAGTGTTATTAGTATTTATTTCTGTAAAATTCAGAGTTGTGAACAAGATGTAGTTTTATTTTATTTTTCTTAATCGCTCCATAACTTTTCAGGTCAGCCGATTTTTTTTTAAAATCACAAGTTATAGCTAAACCGTATCTTTTTGTCTATTGATAATAGGAAATATCTGTAGCTCCATTAAAAGAGCCGATATTTTTCAGAACATTTCAGTGACTTTTGATTTAAATAGTAGAACGATCTCTCACTGACCCAGGGTCAGGAACTTCCATTATGTTACACCATTTGTGGACATGACTGGCTAATTTAAATGAACAATACGCAAACAAGTTTGACACACAGGCGAACCCTACATTCAAACAACTGATCAGCCTGTGTACTTCTGTAGGGGTGCGAAAATGTATCAGAGAACTTCCTTCCAACTCGATAATAGCAATGGCCGATAAATTTACCAACAAACGGACTAAGACTAGTCGTATGGCTAGAGTATTGGCGTTAAAATCAAGAGGTACCGCGTTCGAAACTCAAGAATCCCCAAACTTTTATGAAGATCTCACAAGAACGAAAACGGAATGAAAACGTTTGAAGGACTAACTTAACAAGAAGCACGAAGAAATCAGCAAACCAAGATAAATGGAAGAAAACGAAAATTAAGGACCAACAAGAAAGAAAAATCGACGAAAACAACCTGCATCGAGGAAACCAAGTGAAAGCAACAATAATATTGGGGACTCTCAACGCCTGAACAATCTTCTGATCTTCGTTACAACTGTACCTTTTCTTCTACTAGAGATTTAAGAAAAAGTTGTGCTGGGAACTTCGCAGACCCGGGGAAGGAGAAGCCATTACTCATTGATTAGAGACAAGGCTTCGTTCGCTCTCGTCAATATCTTTATATTAGCTCCACTCATCCAGCAGACTCGGAGGCCGTAGGAGAGAGAGCTACTACTTATTCCTCGATTAAGAAATCCAAGACTAGTGTCTCCCCAATCTTCAAATTCGCTCCGCTTTCTAGAAAGGAACCTGTTTAAGGGTGCGAAAATGTATCAGAGAAATTCCTTCCAACTCGATAATATAAATGGCCGATAAATTTACCAACCCACAGCCTAAGGACAGTCGTATGGCTAGAGTATTAGCATTTAAATCAAGAGGTACCGCGTTCAAAACTCAACAGTCCAAAAACTTTCAAGAAAATCTCTCAAGAAAACGGAAGAAAACGCTTAAAGGACTAACTCAACAAGAATCAAGAAGCACCAAGAAATCAGCCCCCAAGATGAATGGAAGAAAATGAAGCTGCATCAAGAAACAAAAACAAAACAAAAAAAAACAAAAAAAAGAAGATTAAGGACCAACCCAGCCCCAAAAAAGAATACTGAAGTGAAGAAAAAGAAAATTTCGAGGAAGGAACCTGCATCGAGAAAAGCAGGAATAATATTGATAAAGCCATAAATGGGGTAAGAAGGATATGCCCCCCCCCAATACTTCTTGCCACGAAGTTTACCTTCTGCAAAACCTCACAGACGGAAAATAGGAATTTACAAAGATAAAAAAGGAAGGCCTCATTAAATCCCCTTTCTTCCTATGGGTTTCACCTCTCCGCTATGTTTGAAAGGAGTATGGCACTCAGTGACTGTTCTGGCAGGGGTGTCGCCCCTCTTGAACTGTCTCATCCTACCCCTGAAAACAGTTTAGGGCAACTATTATTTTTATTATTACTATTATTCGCCATTTGGAACACTAATACAATATCATGGCTTATACGTAGAACAAAATAAATATATTTACAAACACTAAATAAGTACACAAACTATCCATATTTGAAAGAATTTGGAATGTTTACAACAGTCCAAACTTTACTTATCCATTGTGGGAAAATATTGTCAACGAAGGGTCAAGACGAAACCAAACTGGTTACATATTATTATTAAAGATTTTGTACAAATATATCTGTTAAATTACATATTCGTAGTATAATCACTGATGTGTGTATTTTGGTAGTATTCCATAGTTTGAGCGAATTTACTAATTGTTTAGTACTGTAGAAAATTAGATTTGCGCTATTAATCGATTCTACAGCTCCATCACCACTCTGTTACAGTGGAAAGACTTGAGGTCAAATTACACTCCACACCTTCTTCCCACATCTCACATCTAAGCATGAGACCATTCCAGTATTAGAAACCTGCATAGTTTATAGAGAGGATACGTCCAAATATCAGACCTACACGGAGCCATGATATTGAGGTCACATCCAAATGTGGGATAAAAAACCAATCGGGGAAATGCATTTTTTGGAAGGGTTTTTAACAACCTGCTTCATCCCCACTGATACCTTCCTCACATCCCTTTTCCTTTCCTCTTAACACTCTATCAATTTTACGCCGTGTCCAAGGTGAAGCCGCCATGCCGATGGACTACCAGGCCACCAGGCGGGAGGGGTGGTCAAGAATGGCGGCACCTGGCTCTACCAGGCCTGTACGCACCGATTGCAGGGCGGGATACTGCGGGGGGTGATAAGCGATTGCTTACCGTATAAAATACAGGGTCACCATGCCCAATGATGAAAAAATGAAAAAAAAACAACCCTCAACTTCCCCTGTTCCATTGACGGACCCACCCTTGGGCAGCTCCACAGAAAAAATGGAGGTCCCCCCGTGCTTGCGCAGGGGACCCTCCATTTTTCTCTAACCGGAGAGGAGGCTTACTCCTCTACTTCGTCTACGAGTGTAGGGGACTCCCCCGCACCCCCTTCTCTGGAGGTGCTCTCGGGCACCTCCCCTTTTCCAGCGGCAGTCTCCCTTTTTCTTTCCAAGGGGACTACCAAGAAAGCCAGCAGGCAGCTCATAGCCGACTGCTCCCAGTGAAGCGGCTCGGTAGGTCAAACCTCCTTAGTGGGGAGAGGGAAGCCAGGCCCCTTCGCTCTCTTCCCTCAAAAGACCTGCTGCCAACGGGACCTACGATGTCCTGGGAGGGGATGGCCAACTGGAGGCCCCTCCTGAGATAGACATGGTCCTTGAGGCAACCCAGCCTCAGAGAGTAGGGCCTTCCATGGAAGGGAAACTGGGATCGGCGCCAAGCACCGAACTCGAATCTGCCGCTATACAAGGACCTCCTATAACGGCCCGGGTTTCCAAGGCAGTACAAGGAAGGTAGGGATATCCTCCAACCGCTGCCCCTGCGACTACCAGGACCTTTTCCATCTTGGAGAAGGACCTGGCAGAGGCCAGTCCATCTGGCCTAGGGGCGAGAAGCGGGTTCATTCCCCACTCTCCACTCCAAAAAAGATTAAAAAGACTTAGGGCTCCTCTCCACCCGCGGGGGCTGAGGGAACGGAGGGTCTGCTGCCACTTAGGTAAGTGACCGAGCTAAAATCGGCACATCCAGCCCCTCTGCCCCCCGCCCGGGTGCGGAGCCCCCGACTATGACTAAGACGAAAAGAGCTCAGGGCAGAGCCTCGATAACATCGGGGCCCCTCATTCAGAGGCCACCTGGCGTTTTCTAGCCCGCTGGCTTCAAGCGCTTCCTCATTATTCGCTCCACTGATGGCAGCATGTTGCCCAAGGGCAACATGATCCATCAGAGGAGAGCATTAGCTAGTGTAATTGGTAGAGAGCCGAAGGTGGCCCGTTTCTTGGCACGCAGCCTTCTGGCGAATGCGGCGGATCCCTCCGAGGCGGCCAAGATAAGTTCTCTTCGGACACTTGATGGCATCCCGGTGAGTGTGACATTACACTCTACCGCGAACTTTGTGAAAGGAGTAGTTTATGCGAGGGAACTCGTTGACTACTCCATAGAGGACATCACCTTAGAGCTGGCCAACCATGGGGTGATCAAGGTCAAACGTGTTCTGAGAAAACAGGAAGAGGCCTCGAGACCCACCCCTTACACTCTTTTATGTTCGACTGTGACAAGCTCCCTGAGTTGGTGCGTGTCGTATTGGTACCGCTACCGTGTAAAGGCATTCGTGCCTAACTGCAACGGTGGTGCTATTACTATGACCGTTTCGGCCATACGAATCGTTCATGTAGACATGCAAAGTCGGGGTCATCCGAATTCTGTGTAAATTGCTCCAAGGCCGCACACGATAAGTCTAAATCGTGTGCGGCCAAGTGTGTCAATTGCGGAGAGCCGCACCCTGCTTCTTCGAAGCAATGTGGTGCATATCTCCTTGAGAAAGAAATCCTGGCCGTTCAGGCCCAGGATCGACTCTTATTCCGCGAGGCTAAGGACTTGCTCCTGGTGCGCCCGGCTTTGCCTGGGACGTCTTATGCCTCAATGGTTAGAAAGGCACCCTCTTCTCCTGGCCCATCTAGGCCAAAGAGCACGGTTGTTTTCGCGCCCATTTGGATCCCTTCTGGGGGTTCTAATCAACCCGGGCACTCCCCTGGTAAAGCTGGCGGCATAAAGGGTTCACACCCAGCCCTGGCTAAAACCAGGGCTCTCCCCTGTTTCCCCAGCGTGACCGTTTCCCGTAAAGCAAAACGGCCACGCGCCTCTACCGAGTCGTTAGACTCACAGGAGGATACATCTTGAAGTTGTTCGCCAGGCCATCTTCTGGGGTTCTTAAAGCTATCCCCCGAAAGGAGGACAGCCCACGCCTAGTGGTGGGCTGAGTAGCTTTGAGATGGTGGTTCCTGGAAAAAGGCCCCCCTCCACCTCCGAAGCCGTAATGCCCGCCTAAGGTTTCGAGGCGGAGGGAAGAAAAGACTCTCATGGTGAGCTCAACCTCCCCCAATAAGTCCTCGAAAGCGACAGCGCAATCAGCGCTTTGTCCGGCCAACAGCACCCGGCGTTCTGCATCCTGTAAGCGTACGGCCATTCCCTTGAGCGTCTTCTGTTCAAAGAGGGCCCCCACGTCTCCTCCTAACTAGGCCTGGAGAGCATACTCCGGCTGGACCTTACTTCCAGAGGCGGAGAACCCTTCAACGACAGGTTTACTGTGAGTGAGTTGCTTTCCGCTCTTGCTTCGGGCGCGGATACCGCCCATGGTCCGCGATGTCCCGTACGACATGCTTAGACACCTGTTAGATTTTTTCAACAGGATCTGGGTAGAGGGTCTCCTCCCAGATTCATGGCGAATCGTAACTGTGCTCGCCTTTCGCAAACCGGGGAGAGATCACTCTAATCTACGCCGGTTTTCGCCTAATCTCTCTAACCTCTTGCGTGTGCAAGTTGATGGAGAAATTAGTAAATGTTAGATTAGCCTTTTTCCTGGACAGTGGAGGAAGTCTTTCTTTTGCACAGTGCGGCTTCCGCAAGTTCCCCTATTTGTTGGATGCTCTGCTCTGACTGGAAAATGCCGACTGCGAAGCCTTCCTTCATAGACAGCACTATGCCACGGTGTTTTTCGATCTAGAGAAGGCCTATGATACTGCATGCAGATACGCTATCATGGAGACTCTCCACACGATGGGGGCGAGGGGACGCCTCCAATCTTTATATCTGATTTTTTTTTGCGAGATCGTCGATTACGGGTACTGGTAGGGGGAGCCCTTTCCGGCCCAATGGAGTAGGAAGAGGGTGTCTTGCCTGGGAGTGTCCTTAGTGTCACATTCTTTGCCCTGAGCATCAACGGCATCACCTCGTTGCTGCCGGAAGATGTTCTCGCTACGCTCTACGTGGACGATCTTTCGATCTCTCTTGGCGCGGCCCAGATGCCAACTCTGGAGCGTCGACTCCAACAGGCATTGTACCGCGTCTCTCGGTATGCCGAAGCGCACAGGTTTCGGTTTTCTTTGGCCAAGACTAAGGTGGTGCACTTCTGCCGCCATCCACGGCTCCACCCCGAACCAGACTTGTTTCTTAATGGTCTACGCCTGAGAGTGATTGAATCGCACCTTTTTCTTGGTCTTGTATTTGATCGACGCCTCACCTGGAAGGCTCATATTCGCAGCCTTAGGGTTTCTTGTACATGCGCCATGGATATTCTCCGATCCATGACGTTCAGCGCTAGGGGCGCTGATAGGGCTACTGCCTTACTTTTTTATCGATCCTTTGTTCGTTCGAAACTGGACTACGGATGCGACTTTTATGCATCCGCAGCCGAGCGTTTATTGCAGGAGGTCGACTTGATTTACCACATCCACTACACCGGCCTTTGCTATGCGACGTGTGACTTTCTCACGTCCCCCATTAAGAGCCTACTAGTCGATGCTGGGGAGATGCCACTCGCTGTACGCCGCGCACGGTGCATCATTCGCCCGTACGCGCGAGCCCGGCGCCTTACACAGTCCCTAACAGCTCTCACCCCCATTCAAAGCTGATTTCGACGGTTCCTCTGCCGCCGAAAGGCGCCAGTTATACCCTAAGCTCTTTGGGTTTAGGGCCAGGAAACTCATTCAAGAGTTAGGTATAGCTCTCAGACCAGTGGCGCCCCTGGTACTGCCCAGGACTCCAAGCTGGAGGGTACCATATTTGGCTATTTGTCACAACGTCTCTGCTCCCAAAGCTTGTACAGCGCCGGGAGTATTGTGTTCGACCTTTTTGGAGAACACCTCGTGTCACGCTGGAACCGTGCCAGTGTATACGGATGACTCCAAGGCCCAAGAAGGGGGCGGCTTCCACGCCGTATCCCCTCTGTTTGAAGTAAGCGGGGCTTTGCCAGGCGCTGCGTCTGTCTTCACGGCTGAGCTGGTGGTAATACACCACTCGGTACGGGAGAATATGCGGAAGTACCCGGTTCAGAGACCAGATTGTGATCTATCCTGACTAACAAAGCGCCTTGAGTGCTCTCGAGGCATTGGAATCTCCGCATCCCCTGGTTAGCGATATCCGTGACGCCAAAGTTTTGGCGAGCCGTGCAGATATCGAAATTATCTTCTGCTTGGTTCATGGACATGTTGGAATTACTGTAAATGAGCACGCCGATGTGGGCGCCAAAGAGTCCGCGAGGACTCTGCGACCGGACCAGCGTTTCGCTCTACCTCACACGGACAACATGTCAGGAATGCGGGCAGCTCTTCGTATTGCTTGGCAAAGAAGATGGGAGAAGTTGAGGGGAACTTACATTTGCGTGCTATTGCGCCACGACTGTTCCCATGGACCCAACCCTAATGTTGCGACGGCTTCTGGTCGCTCTCTCTCTCGTCTCCGAATCGGACACACTCATGAGCCGCATCGCTATTTAATGGAGCGCTTGCCAGCGCCCTATTGTGACGACTGCGTCGTCCTCCAGACTGTTCGGCACATTTTTGTCGAATGTCCCAGTCTGGGTGATCTTTGCGCACGTTACCTGTCCCGGTACCGGGATGGGCGGGGCCGCTACGGCATGTTTATTGTACCCAGGACGAGTGCGTCTACCTTGACTGGTGGACTGATAGTTTTTTTGGCAGGGGCCAATCTTCTCCCTTTTATTTAACTAGGTTTTGTCGTTTTTTATTGTTGATTTCTTTGTAGGTCGCACTTTCCCGCGCGGGGGGGAGGGGTCCTCCCCCCGACGCCGGAGCTTGCTTCCTAATTGTTATCGTCCCTTTTTTCGTTGTTTTGTTTTTAATTTTTTTTCCTATATTAGCCTAGAACTAGGCTGTTTGTTTGTGGCGACTTATGCCCAAGTGGGCAGTCGCCAGATAGCCTCTTAAAAAAAATTAAAAAAATTGGTCAGGTATTTTAGGATCTAACCTATTTTCTAAATTTGATTATGACGGCATTAAATCAAATACCTTCAGAAAATAGAATATATCTAAAATAGCTGTAGCCTTTTTGTTTGGTCTTATTAACTCCTTTTATATGCCAAATGGTCTGAGTGCATCATCACAAACGGTGTGCATTTGTAAATGAATTTTCCTTTGCTATGAATTTTAATTTCTTTTAATTCTTTGATGATACCTTACTATATTTATCTATGCATTATTTGCATGTGATTATTTGCATGCAGATTAACAATCAGCTTGTAATGCTGATTTTGCGAATAAAGATTAAATTTCTCAGCATTTTTTAACCATGGAGGGTACCTTAGCACTTTATGAAATTTTGCAGCCTGTTTAACTTTTAAAGTAACCACATGTAAAATGCTGCCTCAATATATTGTCCTCTGATGTCTTTTTTTAGAACTACAATAAATGAATTGAATCCACTTTACTACAGGCATCTAACAAAAATCCTAAATTATTTAAGGTGCCTATTAGAATAATAGGAATGAAAGATTGAATGGTAGGAGTAGTGGATCTTAAACGGAATTGACTACATTCATTGTACTTTCTAAGAATGTCTTTTAGTGGGCCAAAATTGTGGAGCTTTGAACGTAGTTATTTCACCATTTGAAGTGCTGAACGTCACGGAACAAAGAATGTCCATGGTGCGGATACAAATAACCACAATAGCCTGCGCGAATTCAACCAATACCAGCCAAACCCCGTTTAAGAACAAGTTCTGGTGGGAGTGTAATTTTGGATGGCGGAAAATTTATATATTTTTTGGGGGGCAAAGGAAACCTGACACTTGTGTGCTTCGGATAACGAGAGATGCTGTGTATAGCTTGTTGGAGTTAAGTCTCCAGAGTTGGCATCTGTATCGAACCAAATGAGATCGAAAGGTCGTGTCCATAGCGCGTAGCGACAACATATTCACTGGGCACCGTGGTGATACCGAGTTGCTAATGAGAGAGAAAATGCCACTGAGGACCTTTCACTGTGGGGCACACTCTTCTTGCCTTATTCTACGCTAATCAGGCATTTAAAACTTTCTTCAACACTTTTGTCATGCAGGAGGTTAGAGAAATTGGGCTAAAATCGGACGAGGTAGAGTGATCTGTCCCTGCTTGCTGCAAAAGGTTAGCACAGCAGCCATTTGCTAAGAGTCTAGGAGAATACTATGTGCTTAGTTCCCGTTGAACAAATCTAACAAAGAGGCCTTGCATTGCTCACCCATGTGTCGACACATAAGATACGAGACATAGTCCAGATCGGGTATGGTGTCCTCAAATGAAAAAAGAGAAAAATGCAACTACATATTTTTGCTTAAACATGTCTTTGAAGGGTTCTTTACCTCTGAGGGTAAAGTCCGGTCGGTAGCCTTCAGCGACATAACGACGTGCATTAAGTGTGTGAGGGACATCACCCGGCGAAGGAATGAAACGCTGGGTAATAAATTTCTATTCAGTTCTAGGAAAAAACACTGGTTGAAGGGGGGCTGCGGGAACTTCCACACCTCTCAAAGAGGACTATTCCCATTAAGATATGAGTCTTGTGCCCACCCAGAAGAGCCGCGGCAGTGCATCAAAACATATCGCAACCAGCAATAACTAGTCGATATTCACCCACTTTAAGTTCGTTCAGGCGGGGCTTATAGCGCATCTATGCATATCTTATCTCTCCGAGTGCCGTTTCACACTCGGCCGATCACCAAGGAAGCTGTCGAAGTGCAAAACGGGCAAACGTTCTAGGAATGGTACTCAAGTACACGACAATGAATTTGTCGTATAAAAACTCATCGGCCTCAACCACCGAACTAAAATTCTTGATTGAAATACAGAAATCATTCATTTCATCAAATGCACACCACCGCACCTGCTCCAATCTACATCGAAATGGTTTCTTTGAATTGGAAAGTGGTAACTAACATAAAGATCATCGATCACCTCCCACTCAAAATCAGGCTATGCTTCCCGAAATCAAGACACATATCAAGACAAAAAAATGAATCGGTTCTCGGACAGTGATGCGTAAACTCATTTAGCACCCATTTCAAAGCTTATCACACATCTGACATCACGATAGCTGGCTGAAAAGTTTAACGTCAGCAATCCAGCCACTTTGCACGATCTAGAGGAAATGGGCATAGTCAGCAAACTGGACATATCGATTCCACGTCAACTAACCGACTTTAACCGTCAGCACCCCTAGACGTCTGTATGACAATACTCTCAAGAAACGTCTTTTGATTGGTTAACTAAGTAGTTACTGAGAAATGGCGTCTATACGCAAACATGGCGCGCAAAAGAAGCTGACTAGACAAAGATGCAACTCAACAACTTCAGGCAAAGGCCAACTGACATCAAAATAATATTGTTTGTGTCAGGTAGTATGTGAAATGAGTAATTTACTGGGAAATGTTGGATCGCAATCACTATATCGATGTTCAGTTATACATTCAACAACTGCAACAGGTGGCAGATGCAATTGCCCAGAAACCATCAAAATTAAATTATTTCAAGTTTTTTCATGATACCTTCCTACCACACGCTGCAAATCCTACCCGTGACAAACTCCTGGAGCAGGGTTGGGAAGTTATACATCATCCAGCTTACTCGGTAGACCTGGCACCAACAGAAAACTACATATCTATTCCTGGCACTGCAGAACTTATTGAATCTCAATCCGTTAGCAAATAATGAGGAATTAAAAAGTGTAGTTGAAGAATACTTTGATAGCAAACAGTTGAATTTTAGAACAAAGGCAAGGATGATCTATTCCATCGTTGGAAGGAGATGATCGAAAATAACGGTGATTACATTCTTCATTAATGTTTCGCGTTGTAAATCTTTTACAAAAAATTTTGCGCAAGATATGTTTTCAACTTTTATATATATATATATATATATATATATATATATATATATATATGGAAGCACCACATCTCCATTCTTGTAATTTTTGTCTACAAGTTGGTTCTGGAGGCTAGGAAATCGGATCTTCATGGCAGGCTTTTACTATTAATTGGACTGTCTCTGAGTGGTGTTGCATAGTGGTGAGCAGAACCTGGAAGCGGTTCGCAAGGATGCCGAATGCATTTTCCACGACCCGCCTGGCACGTGACAGTCAGTAGTTAAAGATCCGTTCGTCATGATCCAACCCCCTTCTGCTGTATGGATTCATGACATGCGTCCTTAGCCCAAATGCATCATCCCTAACGATGAAATATGGCACATCATCATTGTCGTTGGGGAGAGGCTCTGGTTCCGGGAAGCCGATTACGCCATCTTCGATGCATTCCCTTAGCTCGCTGTTGTTGTAGATCTGTGCATTGGAACAGTAGCCCACGCCGCTTACATCCAGCCATAGGAATTTGTAATCTGCGTCCACCATGGCAAAGAGAATGATGCTGAAGAAGCCTTTGCAATTGTAGTACTGTGTACTAGTCTTGGGGGGGGGGGCTTTGCAAGCAATGTGCTTCCCATCGATGGACCCGCAGTTTTGTGGAAAGTTCCACTTTTAATAATAATGGTCGGCCATTCATTTGGGGTGGAGGGGCAGACCATGAGTTCATCGAGTTACTCATCAATGCTTGCCTGGCACACTTCACAGACCACAAGAGAGATGGTGTTGTGGTGGACCCTCCAGGAAAACTTCATATCAGCGTACTTTTTGCCGGATGCCAATTGTTGATGGGTTAATGCCAACTTAAATATGGGTTGAAGCGCTTCTCTGTCGAAGGTGTTCTGTTTGGTCAGCCTTAGTGTTAGACGATCCAGGAGCTCATCGTGCGTAGCAGGGATCATGCGAAGAAAGTTCTGGAATGGGCTTGGATCCTCTCTCCTCAGCTCCACCATCAGCTTGTACACGCCGTAGAGTGGTCTCTACTGGATCCAGGTCCTTACCCAATGGCGCCTTCTTCATCTTCTTTTTCTCGGCCTATGTCTCCGCTGGATGAGTTGCAGATTCAGAATCATGAAGCTCTGCTGTTGTTGTACCAGTGCCATAATTGTGTTTCTCCGTACTGGATCATCCAGAGTGATGGCAAGTGTCTACACCTGGACAACTGGATTTATACTGAGGAAATTCACAAAGATCTGTTTTTTCCAACTCCTGAATAGTCGTTACCCATTTGCTTACCATACATCGTCATCGCCACTGCTTCGTTGTATGATCGTTAACTAATCGTTGTTATCACTTTTTAATCGCTGCATTTGGTAGACATTCTCATCGCAAGCGTTAGAAGAACGTTCTAAAGTTGTTCATCAGTCGCTTCTCATTTATTCCCCATACGCTACCATCACAGTGAACGATTAAGGAACGTAGGCCTAGCGATAGACTAACATATACAACGAATGGCTGACAAATTGGGAACAAATTAAGAACGAACATTTAAGGATCGATTATTCGTTCCCGATTTAAAAATGTTTTGTGCAGGCACACAACTTTCTAGAGCCCCACAACGAATACAACGAACGGTAACGATCAATAAACGATCAGGAAACGTCTGAGAAACGATATGGACGACTGAGTAACGAAAAACTCAAAATTTACACGTTCCACAATCGTTGACCCCTATTCGTCTAAGTGTGACAGGCCCTTTAGATGTAATCCGATTGGTAACATTTTACATTCTGTTTGATAGAAGTGAGATGGAAGGAGAGAAATGTGTGAATCCTTAATGCGTTGGTTCGGATAGTGGTAGGTGCCAAGGTGGTGCTGCATGTTTATGGAGGTATACATGAATTATTTATATAGTGTGATTAGCAATTCATTATGTTGTGCCAAACTGATGTTTGAAGCGTTATTTGTTATAATAGATAAATGTGAGTAATCAAAGCACTCAGCACAGATCAGTTGTATTATATTGTATCACTCAAGCTATTAGATCAAGAAAGATTCCTCAGCCTTTGGCTCACTTGCAGATTAGATCTGTCAATTAAAGTCGTTAATTAACTGCAGCTCTTCTTCTCCGCAGGATTTGGATTTCCAAACACAAATTAATGGCAAATTGCTGCAGAATTTGGTGCTAATTGTTGAATTAAATATTGGAGTTTATCTTACCCATTTTTTCAATGTGAATCTCATTCCAATTTGGGTGGACCGACCCAATAGCCTTTGGTTTCAATTGCAGCTATTCAGAAAAGAAAGCAAGAACGTGAGGGGGATCGTTGGGCCTGTGGTCTGAATGTCCGCCTAGTATGCTCATTCAAAAGGAGTTTTGTAAACAATGCTCTGTGGCCAATGTCCGAATTTACGAACTGAAGCTGTAGAAAACATTCTCAATATTTAAGGAACCTTATTAGATGATGACAAATGTGAAGCTGTTCCTTTTATTAAAGAAAGAGCCCGCAATAAATGTCAATGCGCGAAAATATTAGAATTGTTTGACATGAGTTCGGAAGTCTCGGAGCCACCACTTTGATGTAGGTAGAAGTTATTCTAAAGTATTCTTTTATTCCAGGATATTGTTTAGTATGCATTAAAACTAAAATAAATTTATATGAAATTTCACGATTTTTTAAATTTATCCTTTCAACTCCTACATTGATATATCCTAAGCTAATCCTTTATTAGAGGAGTTTTCCCAGCTGTCTAAGAACGGATACTTCATGACAGTGCTCTGCTAATAGTGTGCTAGCGAAAAGTTGTTCTTGTGTAATTTGATCTCTCTGAGTCACCATTTTTACCATCGCTCGAGCAGCATGTTCAATTACAGTCATGGGTGTCAAGTACTTGGTTAGTTAAGAGTGGTACCAGAGGATTCCCACATGCGAATTAGGATGCCAATGGTGTTTAGAATAAGCCTGATAACTAATTCAACCTTCAGAGAGTTCCACTATTAACTTTCCGATATCTTGGCTAATATCTTGATGCGTGGCCATCATGCAACTATTCTAAGTGAATGGTGGCCCATGAATGACATGTTTAAACGTGTACGAGCAATTGTAGTAGCTGTTACAACTCTTAAGGAGATTCTAGAGAATTATGGAATCAATTAGAATGAAATTATTTTCAGAATTATTTTTTTTAATTAAATTATAAATGTTATTCTAATAGTATGTTGTATAAGTTTGCATCAACAAGTTTTGTCAATTTTTTTAATATCATTTTTTTATTTAACTTTTTTAACTGAAAGAACAGGTAAAACTACATAAGGTAGGTCACATTTCTGAGTTTGGTATACTAGAAGGACTCAAACAGGAAAGAATTCATATCTTGCATAGTTTTACACAGTAACACAAAATGATAAATTTGATTGTATTGTAATATTCTTTACTTGACTCTAAAGAATAACATACAATATAATACTCAGAAACATACATCATACTTTAATTCTAAAATAAAATACTGTATAGAAAAATGCAGTAACTTATATAGTTAATTGGATCATATATATATCTATGTCGGCTAAAGTGATTATATAAATCCTAAACAAAAATTCACCACCATCTGAAAATTACCCTTTGTATCAGACTCACATACACGCTCTCTCTCTCCCTTTCTCTCGCTCTCTCTTTCACTCTCTTTTTATCATTCTCTTTAGCTCTCTCTCACGCATGCCCTATACTTCTTTACCTCTCTCTATATCTCCCTCACTCTTTCTTTCCTAACACTCTCATTCTCTCTTTGTATCTCGCTCTCCCTCTCCGCCATTTTTTCCCTCTCTCCCTTTTTTTCTCTCTGACGGTCTTTCTCTCCCTAGCTCGTTCTCTCTAATTCGTTCTGTCTCTCATTCTCTCTTTTTCGGTTGTTCTCTCGCTCGTTCTCTTTCTTTCTATCCCACTCATTCAATCACTCTTGATTCTCTCTCTCTCTCACTTTCTCTGGAACTCTCGATCAAGTGTGCGAGACCTGGGCCGTTTCTTTTTAGAGGTCCGAAAACTGCGTCTACAACTGATAGAAGTATTCAACTTTCTTCGATGGTCGAAGAAATTAATCAGCCTTGAAGTTTTTGCCCTAAATTAGACATAGACGCGAAAGTATGGGTGGAAGTTGGAGTCACCACTGTACTCACTAGTTTGGTGTGTGGCAAATGACCGTATTCCTCGACATGTACTACAATTGCGTTTGATGTTCCATGGGTTCTAATGCCCCTCTTATGCTCATTAATCCTAGTCTTAATATCTCTTCCTGATTCACCATAATTACTTGGGCCGCATCCGTTACAGGGTACTTGATAAATAATTTTAATTTGCTAAATAATTTGATAATAATTTGATAAATAATAATTAGGGTGTGATCAAAGTAATTTATAAGAGTTTAACAAAAAGAGAGAGAAGAATGATTGAAGCGGCGCATATTATCTCCGGCAGGTCAACCAATCACCGGGACGGGTTCTTCCGGCCTGCCAATGGTGAAGCTTGGGTGATAAGAAATGAAGCGGAAAGGTCGGAGTCCAATAACATCAACGGACCAACTCGAAGAAGCCGACGGAGGACGAGCAGCCGTGACCCGGGAGGACATCTGCTTACATATATAGAGAGCGATTTCCTCTGTACTTCTATTCTGTTCTGAAGAAGCTGAAAAGCAAAACGTTAATAAAGAACTCCAGTCTTTCTGGATTTTTAAATTTTACATCCTCCACCCATTCTCACCTATACGTCGCGAAGACCAACAACACACATACACACACACACACACACATATATATATATATATATATATATATATATATATATATATATATATATATATATATATATATTTATTCAGTAGGAAGGACAAAACGAAGAAGGCGGGTACCATCTTTAATTCCAACGTTTCGGGTTATTACAAAACCCATCTTCAGGAGCTAAACACAAATTCCAAATGAGTAATCTAAGCCTAAAAACATAAATAACAACACAAGTTCAAATTTAAAAACCACAGATTATAGAAAATCACAAAAATGACGTTAAAATTATAAAATGAACGTTACGTTAATGAACAAACAAAATAGTGAGGTAAAGAACTCTTTAAGGACAAACAAAGTAAACGTAATATTACAAAAATAAATAATTTAAATGGATAAATAGAGAATTGGATACAAACAAAAGGTAAAACTAAAATATTGACACTGAAACATTACCTTACATGGTCGGATCACAATGACCAGTAAAAAAAGGAAGGAATTTAAAGAATGAATACAGCTTGGTTAAGTTATAAACAGAGGAAAGGATGACGTGTCCTCATTTAAGTTTGGGTGGTTGTATTTAATACAGAGTGATTCTTTAATGCAGAGAGATGAAATAGATTTAGCAAATTTTAAGACAGAAAAATCATTTAAGGACACGTCTGTTTTACAATCAATAGCATGTTTCCTGATGGAAGAAAACTCTTTGTTAGTAAATGTTTTACCGGTTCTATAGCTATTTCTTATGTGAAAACAAAGACGCGACTGAAGAGTACGTACTGTGCTTCCTATATAGGTCCTCAACTTACAGCTAGGGCAAATGAATTTATATTCAATGCACGAACTAAACGGCGTAGGAATACTGACCTTTACTTTAAAGAAATTACCAATATTTTTGTTATTAATGAATATAAGTTTAAAATTAATTTGACAATAAAATTTCCTAAAAATGGAAATTAAACGTTTTCGGAGAAGGTCATTACAAGGGCTGATGTCTGGTAACAGGACATACCTGATTTTATTTGGGACATTAAAAGAAGTGGAGGGGTTATAAAGCCTGAAGAAGAACTTCCTAATACAGCTTTCAACTAAAGATAACGGGTAATGATTTTTTACAAAATATTCTTTTAAAAATTTGAATTCAGAATCCATACTAAAATAAGTGGAAGACAAATTAAAGCCTCTGAAGAGGAGTGTTTTAATGGCGCTTATTTTGTATGTTAAATCACAGAAACTGCCCTGTGAACTTGGTTTTCTAAAAACACAAGTTTGAATGCCGGAAGATGTACGAAAGACATTAGCATCTAGAAATGGCAACATATTATTAGTCTCATCTTCTTGAGTGAAAGTAATATAAGGGTGTAAATCGTTTATAGAATTGAAAAACCTTTTTGAACAAGAACCAGAGGAAAAAAAACGCAAAGGTATCGTCAACGTATCTTTTGTAGAATAAGGGACGAAATTGAGAAGGGCAATCACGAAAAAGTCTATCTTCAAAATTGCACATGAAAATATTTGCAAAAATCGGACCTAGTGGGCTTCCCATCCCAACACCTTCAATTTGATGATAAACCAAGCCATTGAAAGTGAAATAGTTGTCTTTGCAGCTAGATGCAATAACTGCGAAAATTGTGAAAAAATGAAACCATTAAAGAGTGCATTTTCATCCGGAAAGGCTCTAGTCAAAATAATCTCTATAGTTGCCTGAAGGGGAATATTTGTAAATAAGGACGTGAGGTCAAAGCTATTATTAATGGTATATAGATTGGAAGTAAAAGAGGTTAACAGAGGAACTAAAAACTTAGCAATTTTATAGGAAGGAAGAGTGTAAGAAGCAAGAATGGGATGAAGAGGGCATCCAGTATTATGTATCTTAGGTAACCCATTGAACAGACCTAAGTAAGATGATGAAACATAAAGAGAACTGTAAACATAATCGCTAAGAATACCCGAAGACTTTAGCTTCAGCAAAAAACGGTTAATTTTTTCATCTAAACGGTGAATGATAGTCAAAGGTTGTTCCATAATTTCAGTAAACTTGGATTTATCTAACAAAATCTGGGACATTTTGGGAATGTAATCAGTCCTATTGAAAAATCACCACCCCATTATCCTTATCGGGACGGGTGACAACAATTTCCTCATTCCGCCCGAAGTTCCGAAGAAGAGAAAAATCTTTTTTAGTAAAAAGGAGAGACGAAAATTTCATGGGTTCTTTGTTTAAGTTCCGGTATGGGTTTCTGATTGTTTTTCATGATGAAGCTCACGGTTTGTCTAGTTTGATAATATATAGTTAACCATATTTTTTGCTTGTATTTGGAGGCTTTATAAATCGTTAATAATTTCCTTAATTACCCTTTCGTCTGTTCGGTACACTGTATTCATCGTGTTCATGTAGAAGAGTTTTATGTTATTTTTTCCGTTGAAGTAAAATTGGTCATTTTCTTCTTGATGGCTACCTTTACATTATGGTTGCTGAATCCATTGTTGACGAGTACCAGCGTTGCTTTCTCAATCTCATTGTGTGTATCTTTCTAAGTTTGGTAGTGGGTGTAGGCGCGGTTGATATAAGCGTGAAGTACACTTTTCTTGTATCGTTCTGGGCATTCACTTCCTGCATTAGCAGAGGCCAGGATTTTTGGTTTTAACGAATACGGATTCAGTAACTCAGTGGTACACTAATTTACAATTCAGAATGTAATTAGGGGGTATGGGGGAGCAGGGGAATTTTTGAGTAGAGGAAGGGTGAATCTCCTGCTTATTAAGGGATTAGTGTTGAATTGCCCATCAGAAGTATTAAAGTTATGTAGCATGGTTCAGAGTCCTGCCGTCACAGGTACGGCCTAACAACGGCCAACTCCTGGATCTATAGCAGCACTAACTCATTAATGCACTTGCTCTAGACTTCCAGGAAAATAAACAGGGCGGTGTCGTGGCCTTCCTTAATGAACAACCCGAAGAAAATAATGTGGACCGTAAACTTTACTGGTCTGAGAAGAACCAAAGAATGAAAGGTTTGAAGAGATGCTTAGATTTGTTCACCAGCTTCACAGCCCGTTCCTTCTGCTTGTCCTTCATCTTTTGCGATAGAAGCTACCTCCTTTTCTCTCACTTATAACACACAAAATAACTATAGATCTCCTTATGATATGAAAAAACACCCCTATCAGGAACCCACGCACATAAACGATTGCAGATACTCCGCCGCTTAATTTACTCATAAAAATACCATCACACTCTTCTCAGCATTATAATTCTTCTCTGTGAATTTTGAGTGTAGATTGTAATTTATTCTATCTAGGCCAAACTTCCAAAAATGTTTCCATAAGGACCCAATAACACAAAAATACAGTAATTAAGGGCTACCTGAATAATGCCTTAGCTATTTACAATTCTAAGATAGGACATGGAATTAACTGGTCAAAAACTGATACTATAATCCATAGTAATGATTTTATAAGGAGAAAAATCCTGGAATTATTTTTAATTTCCCACACAAAGGAGAGTAATCTCAACATTAGCCCAGGGCTGTTAACTATATATATATATATATATATATATATATATATATATATATATATATATATATATATAAACGTTAAATATTTTATTTACGAATAATATAATCTAAATTCTAAATTTGCGCTTATGCATTATTGCTCGTTAATTCTTTGGCAAAAGCCTATAATAATTTTATAACGTTCCTTTGCCACAGTTAATTCTTTAAATATTATCTCCTATCCTAATTTTGTAAGTTTTACGATAAAATGCTGAATTTTACACCTAATATAAGTACTAGTAGAAGAAACTATATCTCGCTTGTTGTTTCAAACGTACTAAAAGCAAGGGAAAACGAGTTATTCTTTGCTTTTTTCCAGGGTCTAACCTAAGGTTACTCTCTTCGTTGGGCTTCATTAGATTTGCTTTGCTCCATTAATTTTGCGAGAGAAATAAAAAAACAGTTTCTTCCATAACACATCTTCTAAGTATAAAAACAAAATTTTATGCTGCATCTGAGTGAGAAAAAACGAATAATTACTAAATTCATCATTTGCTTTTATACTTAATGGCTCTTAGTAAGTAGTATGTATAGTATATAAATATTGATTTGTCTTAGGTTTGATATTTAGGAAAATTTGTCATCAATTTTAAATTGAAATTTTTTAATCTAATTCTTTTTCTGTCAATTCTTGATATTGGCTCCAATAATTTTAAATTGAAATATTTTAATCTAATTCTTTTTCTGTCAATTCTTGATATTGGCTCCAATAATGTGTTTTTTTTCACAGTTCGTCACAAAAGGTTTTATTTATGAGATGAAGTATTTATCTTGTTTTTATAGTGATATTATCTATCAACTAAGTTTGTGCACTTGAAGAAATAAATGTCTTAGCTGAATTTTATGTGTGCGAGATAATCTGTCATTTGCGCTCTTATCTAGGCTTGTTTGAAAATATGATACATAGCTGTTTTAATGACATAGAACAGTGTTATTGCAGAGAAAACAAATACAAATATTTTTCCCCAACCTTTTAGTCTGTCGCTCTGCTGCTTCTCTTTACTTGATCCCCGCCACATGTAGGAATGAAGCCATGGCTCGAGGTCTTTTACAGAGCTCACCGATGGATGTCATATTGGAAGGGGTTATGGGGGGTCGAGGAAAGAGAGAGGGCAGGATAGGAAGAGACGAGTGCTTTTGAGACGCTAGAGGTTAGTTAGAGTTGAGATAATTCTGCCCTGCTTAATCCTCCAAAAGAGGATTAAGCAAAAATTAAGGGCGCTCGTTTCCGTATTACCTATAAGACGACAAAAAAAATAAGTATAGTCGCAAGAACGTTGCGCCTTTCAATTCTCATATCGTGAAAGATAATTCTTGCCGCAAATATGAAGGAATCAGGGGCCGGTCTTTGCTAGGCAGAGCTATGGGGTAGTATGTAGATATGAGCACCCTATAGGGGACATTAATGCTTAACATCATGGTATTATGTGAAAAAGAAGTCGTATCCCAATAAAATCTGATCGTTCTTTATGAGAAAATTTAAGACTTCCCAAAAGCAGATTAAGAGGAAAAGGTCCACGAGTCCAAATGCAGCTGGGAAGATAAATGAAGGAATGGCTCTGGAAATGTTCGCTAATCGATATTTTCATATTTTAAACTTAAAATAAAGATGTATTTTGAGTAATAAAGGAAGTAGATAGAATGATTCAAGATGACCGATACAAAGACTCAGATAATAATTTTATATCAGTTTTTAGTGAGGTCACTCATAATTTAAATATTGAAAACCAGATAGAATTAGATTTTAATGTTTCTATACAGTAAGATATAATATTTGTATATGAAGATGAAATAGAAGAAATTAATAAAAGGTCTTCAGATAAAGCTTGTAGCATATGTTGGAATTTAAAAACATAATCTTAAAGATTCTTGAAGAAACTGCAGGTATCTTTTGTATAATCTTTCCTTACTCAATGAAAGAAATGTTCGTCATCACTGATTGGAAATTCGCATATATCGTACCAGTTTTCAAGAAAGGGAGGAGTGAAAATTTTCGGCCAGTAAGTTTAACAGTTTTATTATGTAATATTATGGAGTTGATAATTATCATAAAATTATAAATATATCGAAAGTGTAACAAAGTATTAGTAAAGATCAAACAATGTTTCATAAAACAGAGATCTTGTTATACGAGCTGAGTTACATTTACCATCACCTGACGAAAGTCGTCGATTTTCAAAGTTTTGCAAAATTACCATTTAATATTATGGTATGAAAACTTCATCATATCTAAATTAACAATAATAGCATAAACTAAATTATGGACTAGTGAACGTCTGAATGGCTACCAGTCACATATTATGGTTTCTCAGGTACCAGTTCTAGGACCGTTCTTGTTTTTAATTTCCATAAATTATATGAGAATAAAAAGTGAATTAAATGCATTTACCAACGATAAGAAGCTGATAAACGAAATAAAAAATAAAGAAGATGAAATAAGACTAAATCATGCATTGAGAAGTTAATTTTATTGTATAACAATTTTGGCATAAAATTTCAAGTTATTAAATGCGTCGTGTTACACTTGAGAAAATAAAACGAAATTAAAGAAATTTATCAAAGTGTAATACTCTCAAAGAAGTATAACTAAATGATCAGTTTTGGGAGAGAAACCGATAAAGAAAAATCAAATCTTTCAGTCATTGCATGGTAGTAAACAAAAACAACTTGGCTATCATCATTTATTTAACACTTCGTCTCTAAAAGAAAGTCAGATAGTATGATTAAACTGAACTCTTTATAAGTTTGACCTATCTTTAGTTTTGCCATCCCTTTTTGGCCTCGTTATTTAACTAGAAAAATATATTTAATAAAACAAATAGAGCGCCGGTATACAAAATTATAAGGGAAGCTAAACATCCTAATTATTTAAGAGGAAAAATTAAACAAATTAGATTCATTTAGCTTAGGATACAAAAGGAATCGTCAAGAACAAATAAGCCCCCGACATCTTTAAAAGTAAAATGAACCAATATATGAGTTTATTAAAAGTACTGTTAAGCACCAATGAGTTGTATTAAGCGAGAAAACCTCTATTAAATTTATATAAACAAAGGTTTTGAACTTTGTTTAGAATGTTAATGACTATTGAATATGATAACAATTAAGTTAAAAGAAGTTATTTATAGTTGAGACGTGACAGCATAGTGTTCCCGAAATAAATTTTATGATCAATTAAGAAGTTATTAAATTCACGGGGGTAAACACAAACAAGATAAAGCTAAGGAAATTATAACTTTAGCCCAAACTCACTTTAATGAGACCCAAACTTTGTTTTTAACGGAAAGTTTGCGAATGAGTGACGTGGAAGAATAATAAAGTGAAATATGTGTTGCAGACTAGGACAAATAATCATCTTTCTTTTAGATTAGTTTTGTTCTCCTTTTAAATATGCATCCAGAGGTATATAATAAAATAATTTGGTAGGCCTTTTTCTAACAATTTCCATCTTTTTTGAGGTATTTTCTTTCTGAGGGGAGAGCTACATATAATTTCAAGTGGGATTTGGACCATAGATATCTGCAGTGTATGGTAGCTAATATATATATATATATGAAACACTGTAAATTAGTATATTATTTGCAACAACAATTTTATTTATATAAATAAAAACGAAAGCCAACGCGAAAGGTTTTGAGTAGAAAACTGTGAAAGGGTGCAGAAGACTTTTATCCCAACTAGTTCGAGGCGTATATTCTACAGAAACTCCACTTAATTCCCAACCACTCCCTGGTTGAATCAAATGCCTCTATAGAGCCGAACCTGTCACCATTATTTGGCAGTAAAACATCGACTTCGTAAACAACGAAGGCAATGAATACCAATGGCGACTGCAAAGAAAAAGATTAATATCTTTGTTTGGTTTTTTAATTCATACAAAATAAAATATATTAACTCAATATTTATGAGTTTGGAACACGAACGGATGTGTAAATTCCAAGGTTTAAAATTAATACACTTATGAGGATTTTACAAATAAATAAATCAATTTTAAGAAGTTAATTTTAAAATTAGAAATTATTAGTAAGAAGAACGAGTGGGGATATATTCAACCTAAAAGTAATATTGATTAATTATTATTTCTCACTGATGACATTAATCATCATTAACAACTGAATACTATTAAACGCTATGGCTGAACACAGGTACCATTTTATCACGTCGGTAGCAACGTGGTAAATTCGTTCGGTTCTAGATAAATACGCAAACCTACGAGCTAATGGTGATTGGCATGATAGCGAAAGGAAAGTGAAGAGTAAAGCCTGTAAGCAAAATTACAGACTGTACAAAAGGTTGAGGAATTAAAATGTGGAGTGAAGTGGTCCGTAAAGGAAGATTATATCAGAGTTGACAATATACAAACTGGCCTTGTCCTTGTAGCAGTATATGGTATCGTTCGATGTTGATTGTTCATTCTCATAGAACCATAGAATCTGTTGTAGACGCTTGCTTGAGGTTCTCGTTCTAGATCCTTGCTTTGATAGAATCTGATGAGAACTCCTCCGCTGTGCCCTTTTAAATCCATTTTTCTATTTCCTCTAGTGATGGAAAGTGGATTGAAATCACCCGATTGGATAAAATTCCATTATACTGGAATTCCAAGAATCTCGAAGTTTCTTCTCCATTCCAGATAATTCGCTTTCTACCATTAATTATGTGTCATTGATCGCTGATAGCTAACTTCGTCCAAACGCTGGCGAAATATTTCTGTCATACCAGGAAAAGGCCTCTGTACACATATGGGTGTTGTTGGTATACGCTCGCTTGTTTAGTTGCTAAGTTTTTTATGTATGAGCACCTATGGAAACATAACCTATTTCTCTTTATGTGAATATTAAGGCTGGTAGGGTCCACAATCCTCCAACCGTCATCCGCACCATGATTTCCCTCATGTCCCTCTTGTTCCACAATGCGAGGCAATGGGATCAAAATTGTTGATTTATCATGATGAGGAGCTATCGATTTCAAAATCTGGCTATAATTTTGGCAACTTTAGAATTCTTTTCGTTCTGAATGTAATTCACTAACACATACCTCACTCTTTAATCCACCCTTAGGTCTAGGTCCATGAACAGAATAATTCTTTACTACTCCTAACTCCCTCAGTCCTAAGATAAATTGACGCTCATGTTATCATTTACTTATTGCCGTTCAGCAGCTACACCATTATTGAACTCAAAACTAACATCTTGACTAGGCTCTTTCTTAGGTATTTCATTTTTATCTCTCCTACAACCTCACTAAAACGCCACATCCTCTGATTCGCCGTATCCGCCATTGTCTTCTTTGGGTGTTTAGCATTTCACAACTGCACATACCATGCTGAGATCATAGCAACTCTCATGGCTACGAGAATAAGAAAACGTCGAGCTGGAATTTAAAGCTGCGTGGCAAGGCACAACTACTATTCTGGTAGGCCAATCTTGTGAGCTTATGATAAAATATACGATATCAAGTAATTTTCTCTCGTATCTTTATCGGAACCACTCTTAGCCTCTTCCATGCTATTTAATTTTGGAATCGTGTTTTTAGGTCCTTGTTAGAGGTAGACCTCTCATGGAGCACCCAATCATGCATTTATTATTTTTTTTCTTATTTTATTTATATTGTATTAAATTATGTTCTCGCTATTTTGCTTATTTCTCTTTTAAGTTAGGCCAAGATTTGGCTTTTTGGAGGCTTTTCCTTGTTACCGGGACCAGAATGGATCGTAAAATTAAAAATTCAATAAAATAACTTTACTGCCTTTTAACCTAAGACTCGAATTATCATTATTAAAGAATCATTAAGCCCATTAAAAAGTCGTACATTCATCACCACGACGCATTGATCACACAAAGCATCAACCCAAATTATAATTTTGAACTTACTATATTTATGGCAAACCTAACCAAAATTGACACTAATCCGATGTAAAAATAGAAAGTTTTTGAATCACAATAAAATTAGTTATAAAATAATAAAAAATAATAAAGCAAATAAACTGATGGAACCTTACCTAGCAAAGCGCAAAAAAATCTTATATTAGTCATCATTATATCCTTCCTTAAATCGCTTTAATGAATACAAATCGGAAGCCATTTCTAAAACTTCTCTTACGAAGAAAAGGAATAATATCCAGCCTGAATTATAATTTGAACAAAACAGATGCTGAGCCAAATTCAGCAAATCTGAAAGAAGAGTGTGAAGAGGAAGACTGAGTCTGGTAGAGATTTTACCACGGACTCTCATCCGGCCCCTTCCACAACCGATGTAGTCTACCTAACTGCACTGTAATCGGTATCGGTGTTTTCACTTAGTTAAGCTAGAGCAGACGTATGGAGAGGACCTGAGCAACTCTAATATAATGAAAGTTATTCCCCTCCCCCAAAAATCAAAGTACAAAATATATAAAAAGCCCCCAAACACTAATATGTAAATTATGACTTTTATTGCTAATTAACTAATAATTTTCTCAATAGAGAAACACTTTAAAAATTTTCTTCTCAACAAATGAAATCACCACAGAAAAATCATTACAATCTCTAAGCCCCCCCAAACCCAACACTTCTTTCTTCAACCAACCTTCACGTTCCTCTGCACTCCGTCCAAAGTCATTGAACGCCTCATCTTAAACTTAGTCACACCACATATTCCCTTAGAACCCTTACAACACGGTTTCAGACCACTACACTCAAAAACACTCTCCTCACAGATTTCGCACAAGGAATTTTTGAGTGCATAAACTCAGCTAGATCCGCACATAGAACAGTCCTTAGTCCCCATATAGCAGCAAACCTTTGATGTTATTCTTTGTCACAACCTAACAAACAAAATCTACAGCAAAAACATGAACAATAACACAAAAAGATGGATGGTCGACTATCTGGCAGGTAGACATGCCCATGTGTCATTTTCGGACCAGTCATCACACATTAGAAATTTCCTAACCGATGTACTGCAGGGATCCGTACCCTCCCAAACCCTATTCACAATGTACATGCAGAACATTGACCTAACGTTGGATAAGCGTTCACTAAGAAAATATAAGGGATATTCTAATTATATAGACGTGCAGTTTGTCTAAGTAATTTCATCTTCCTGTAATGCTCTGAATCTCCCATGTAGTGAAATTAACATGAAAAACAAAATTGACAGAGATTTGGGGCCGATTCCTGCAGTTATATTATCTTTTGATTCATCATGAGATCAAAAGGGGGCTTATCATCCTTTCCAAAGGAGGAAAGAGTTTAGGTATTCGGATTGTAAACTTTATCAACATTTTCTCTTTCTAAATTTCACATTTTGTACGATCAATGTATTTTCAAATACTTACTCGTGAAGATAAAATTGTGATAAATTGTGATAAATAGCTGCTCATGTTGCTTAATCGGAAGTTTTTACTGCACCAAGCAATGTGACGCCCTTTGCATTGAGAAATTAATTGCTGGTATTCTATTTTCAGTTACTTCTACTACCGAACCTCCACCTCTGAATTTTAAAGTAATTTTAGATAATTTTCAATGGGATTAAAGTTTTAACCACAAAAGTTATTCCACTGTTCATTTACTTAATACTTTTAAACGTTAATAGATTATCATTTTGACGTGTATTTATAATTTCTAGAATTGAAAAAAGAGAAGTCTATATCTCCCGTAAATTTAAAGAGGATAAAAATATATGCTAGATACCTTGTCCAAGTAGCTAACCGAGGAGACTAGTCAACAAATTCGAGAACATGATGGGACGCACCCAGAATGGATCTCTTTCCTATTCAAATATCAGCCTGCTTGCAAGGCATTTTGCATCGAAAATTAGAAGATTTATACCTGTCGACGAAGAGATTTTCAAATGCAAATATTTGCCATTCTCTATTTACAGAATCATTCGAAGGAACGTTGGATAAATAAGGGTCCCTTTTGGATCCGATCAGAGCCTCGTTCCACTCACTCAGGGATGGTAAAGGAAGGGAAGAGAGACGCGAAAGTGAAGGAAGATTTTATTCAATCAGAATAAAGGATCGACGGTGTTAAGGAATTCTCCGACCCAATATATTGGGTAAAGATTATTTCGATGAAGTTATGGGGAGAGAATTGGATATATTTTTATACGTTGAAGTTTTTTCTCCTAACGTATCACTTTCTACGATCCTCCTTAGAGCAATACAAAGATCGTTTTTAAATCTTGATAAAATGAGAAATAGCAGTCGAATATAGTAGATAATTATACAGTAATGTTGAGATTAAGTTACTTGAAAAGGAACTTGTGAGAGTTTGTCATATAATGTTTGTTGGGTGACCGGCTATTTCCTGCATTTTATGTTAATAAATTCGTATTCCACAATAGATAGATATGGTTATGGTCAAAGTTGGCGTTAAGGCCTCTTTTTTAATATTGTATGGTAATAAACATCTTTATTCACTACAGAAATGCAGATATTCCTCTTTTGCGCAACATTTCTTCTACGTAAGTGGCTCTGTTTAAAGATGATCAGATCAGATGATGAAAACATATTGTTAAATGCATATTTATTATTTATTCTTGAGTTAGACCACCTTTGGTAGGACCTATTGCTTGCATGTATCGAGAGAAGGAGACATTCATCTTTTGGATAGTAGTCCCGGGAAATTTAAACCATTATTAAAACAAACCTTTTCCAGTTCCTTTAGTGATACTGTCGTAGGAAATGGTTTATTTCACTCTTGCCTTAATAAAAAAAAACACATATATTCGATAAAGTTAAGATCTAGTAAATTTGGAGTCAATCCATATCTTCCATCACACTATTATTCTTTGGTCCAGTTCTAACCATTCTAGAGATGTAGATCGATGCATTATCATCTTGTAAGACCGATCAACTTTTGCATTCTATGGTCAATCGTGAATAAGGTAGGATAGCAGGTCTTGCTGGAACCTTTAGTGTTAAAAAACGATAAATGATATTGTTTATGTTTTATGCTTAATACTTAAATAATTTTTCCTCCAATTTATTTAAAAAAATGTTCATCGGTGTTATGAACTACAATTTTTTGGCATAGAATTCCAAATCGAGATGATATTATAAGTAAAAGTGTTTCAAAGATATTCGTCTGATAACGCTTTAATTTTAAATTTATCTCGAATTCGAATTAATGTAAGTGTATGTGCGCGTGTAGAGGGGGAAAAAGCTTGTGTAGTATAGATAAAGAAAATTAAAGTGGTGAAAAGAGAAGGTAGTGCAGCAGACTTGCAAAGGGATGCAACCGCGCCTGGTGATAAGGCTTATCGCTTTCATTTGTTTTGATATTCTTTTATATCTTTTGTTGGATTCTTGTTTTAAACGGTGTTCGAGCCTTTTTTCTTAAAAAAATAAATGTTTTTTGGTATACGTTATGCGCATTTGTTCTGGTTTTATGATTGAGTTACTTTATTATTATTGAAATACTTAGTATTTTTGAATTTCATATATTCTTTTTTCCGTCATTTCCTTCAATTTATCTTCGCGTTAATTGGTTAAAATTGTGGTGCGAAATCAATATAACATCTGTATCAATTTCTCTGAATATTTCCAGAAAGAATCCTTTTCGTTGTCCAGACATTGATGTATATCTCCAATATCTTCAGTGCGGTTCGTTGCGTCATGGTGTGTTATCTGCCGGCGTTTCCTCTTGTTTTCTTCTTTTACTTTCACTGGTGGGGATCTCTAGTGTGTCCAGGCTTCTCACTCTTTGAGGGTGGACTAGGAGTTTTAGATTTACTCTTAGTTGCCCTAGTTTGTGTGCAGGTCTTTTCCTCACTCTCTAAAGAAGTAATATCTTCTTATTCGACTTCCTTTTCTTCTTCTGCCTTTTCGGATTCTTCTGAAGATGGCGCTTCTAGAGACACCTCAAGTCCTCATCTTTGTCTTCCTGTTATTTCTACCATATTCTCTGGAGTCAATTTTAAGTCCGTACCCTTTAACAACTTTACAAAATAGTACCCTTAGTGTGTTACAATCGCCACAAATTTATTCTCGGCAAGTGAAAATTCTTGCCGGGTATTATCCAGGTTTTATGATATTCAAGTGCAAGTGTGCGGCTCTTTGGAATATTGTTAAGCTCAGAGTTCATTTTCTTCTACCAAAATGTTCTCATCAATCAAATGATAAAAAAATAAACTTCATTTATCTCTGACAAAAATGTTCTACAAATCTTTAACGCAAATCTCACTTGCAGAGTAAAGAGTCATTTATAGCTCCTGATAGATAATTGTTTAATTCATTTTATATAGTGATATAAAAAACGGCGACAATCTTAACAAAAATGTTCATTCTACTTCCCTTAATTATCTTAATTCATCATTTATTCTTTTATGAAATTTACTCTAAGATAGCTTGTGGTACCACAATACAAGTATCATGTATAATAAATTTAATTTATATTAGCTGCCGTCTGCAGGTAACTAATATTCAGTGTAAATTTAAATTAGTAATCACTCACAATTTATTAATTACTAATCAATGAATTCACACAAATAATAATTTGTAAATATGATATGGCATGTGTGACAGGAGGACATTTTATTTAGATGAATATTTCTTACTTAATACTCTGTAACTCCAAGGAAGCTGCTATGCTTAGTGGAGCAAATGTCAGCCGTTTGACAGATGTGTTGTTTAGCTGTAAAGTCATTTTTGATGAATTGCATCTCGATGACAACAATTTATGTGAAATATTAAGCCATCATCATTTTTTTCTAAATGAAAAAATATACCATCTCCAATTTCTCAATATTGTTTTCAAAGTTGAAAAAGATGAAATCTATAAATAAACCGAAAGAATATTGTGTTTTGGCAAAATAAGATAAATATACAGTCTTCTGTATATTTAGGAAATAGAAGGTTGGGTTAGGTCAGGAAATAGAAGGTTGCACATTGTTAGTATGTTTGTATTATAGTTTGAAAGTAAAGTATAGAAAAATTTATCAAGCACTAGTTTGATTAACAGCCACAAATTATCTTAGGTTCAAATCTGGCGAAAACTTTGATTCTACTTTAAGCCAAGAACTTTGCTATTGCTTTTGCTATGTGACAAGGTACGTCATCATGCTTAAAAATAGTTATCATTCCCGAATTGGGCCTAAACCTTTGAAAAGGGGGCTGATGAACTACGTTTTAGTTTCATTTTGAGTAGCTGACAGTGTTCTTAAAAAATGTTACTTAGTGCTCCAGTTCCCCTAGATGAGAAGCAGCCACCGACCTGGATAGTGTCCGCATTAGGGTTGAAAATCGGTTTTCAAAAATAGGTGTTTATAAAGTTTTAAATTTTTGGTTCAGAACCGAGAACTGTATTTCCAGAACAGGTTTTGAATTTATTTTATTGGACCTTTCTCACCGATACTCACAGAATATCTTCTGGAAGAGACAATTATGAATGTGGCTCCAGGATTTTAAAATCAGAGTTATCCTTCTCTTAAGTGGAGTGCCTGTCGTCATGGCTACAAGCTCCACCTACTCTTCTCTAACGTGATGGCTAGTAACGAAGGTAACTTTGCTGGTGAATAGTGTCTGTTTAAAATAGAATCCGGACTGAGGTTCGAACTGCCGACCTGTGGTGGTTGTTACCACCCGCAGAAATTGTATTTGCTCTTTGTTTGTATGTGACATGGATTATGAGACTTTAATTTGTGACAGGGTAAAAATATATTGTATAAAATTCCCTTGGAGATTCCTAGCTTAGGTAGATACTGGGTCTTAGAGGGTGACGTTTTGAGTGAAGTAGTCACTGTGCCTGGAAGCTTAACGGTAGAGCATCTGACCTGCAATCTGCACACCCGGATTCAAGTCCCTGCCAGGAATTTTAAACTTTCTTCCCCTGGCTTTATTTCTATTTTCTCATTAATGATTGCCTTCATTGTTCCTCTCTTTGATCCTAGTGTTCTTCCAATGTCCCTTTATCTTACTTTTATAAAACTCCTGTTTTTTTTTTCAATGCTTCGTAACACTTATTGCCATTATAACAAATCCCATAATCAGTACTAAAGCAAGAATACAAAGTAGAGATTAAATATATACATAAAAAGTTTTTTAAAACACGCCCCCAACCAAATCATGAAAAATGAATATTAAATTTGAAACGAGTTGAATACAATGGAAATGCAGAAACGAAAAAAACAACGAGGGAATATATAAAATAGGAAAATAATTGACAGTGGATTTTATTCTTGCAAAAAAATTTAAAAGTTAACAAATTGACATGTTTGTTAATATGTGACTATATTTAATGGATCAGATAATGAGTTATTATTTAGACTGGGTTGAAAGTTTGTAATTTAAATTGACTATAGCAGGTAAAGGTTTAAAATGTTTCTTACCGAATTAGGTATCGTGAAGTTCTCGAGTGTAGCCCTAGAGTCACATTGTGACGGTGTGTTGCCCCCACATATGATGCAGTGCTACTGCACGTACAACGAAAAACGTATATAATTTTGATCGCATACTGGAGGGTGGTTGATCTTTGGACTTGAATAATGATTTCACTCTTAAATCATTAATGAAAACAATAGATGGTAATAATTGAGAATAAGCTTAATTCAAAGGTTTTCACAACATTTTTTTAGGTTTTCGGATTGGGAACCGAAGTATGGGAAGGAAAAGAAGACATTTAATTTATTAGCAGTTTGTAGGGAAGGCAGAGTCGAATATTTTTTTATTGAGAAACAGACTAATTTGTTTCGGAAATAGCGTTTTGAGTAGCCATTGGAGTCAAATAATTTTGTTTAGAATTAAAATTCTAAATGAAGGGCTGAAAAAGTTAAACATAAGTTATATGTTCTATGAAGGAGAGTAAGGATGGCATTAATTTTGAATTTAAAATCAAAAAAGTTAAACCAAGGTTTGAAAAGTAGTTTTTCAGTAAACATTTAACGTGAAGTGATTGTCTACTCGGGTAATCTTCACGTCAAGAAAAGATATGCTATTTTCGAGATCACAGAAATTTTAATATTTGGGAGCTTCGAATTTAAATAATTGAGGAAGAGTGTACAATGTGACTTATGTCTAAATAATAAAAAAGTGTCGTTTACATAGCGTCTATATGAGACCGGACGAAAATTAATTGGGTAATCATCAAGCCAAAGTGATTCTTAATAACATAAAAACATTTGCCAACGAGGAGCCTAGAGAAAGTCCCATTCCAACTCCATCGAGTTGTTCCTAAAAATGCCACTTGACCAAATGAATGAATTACTGAGGCGTCCGGTATTCATTAACATTTGATGAGTGTAGGGGAATAGGCACTTCCCCCCTCCCCCCCGTCCACTCTTGGAGCAGTCACAAGGCGGTTACCGCAAAGACATCCGTCGAAGGCATCGGCGGGTTCAGTGCTTAACCGCAGTGTGGCACAACTCGGTGCCATGAAAGACCCTAAAGGTCAAAATGTAAGATCTCCCCCAGGAGAGTGAGATCCAGTTTCACGTCAAATAAGGAATTGGAGACGTGCTTCTCCCAATCTCGAAGGCTAACGAGGAGCCGATGTTTGACTTCGTGGGAAAGACCGTTTGGAAAAAGAACTCTCCTGGGGCCGTCCTCAAGCCCCTCCCCCCCTTACCTCTCCCCCGGTGGGGGTGCGAGGTATAAATGAGGAATTCTGAGGAAAATCGCGGTAGTATACGTCAGTCTCTAGGTGACGAAGTCCTCGGATCCACAACCGAGCTACCAAGACTGGAGAGGTAGTGTACTTGGCTCGCCAGACCAAGAAGTACCCTGCAAGAGAGGCAGGGCAACCTACCTTAAGGGGCTAAGAAGAAGCTCATCCTCGAGCTAAGTCCCTGGTTATCAAACCAAACGATAAGTTAACTTTGGTAAGTTCAACTTACTCTCGCCAGAGAGACTCCTCATATCCTGGTGCACCTTAAACACCAGGGGTATTCCTCGTCCTTGAGGAATTAAGAAGAAGAAGGAAAAGGCTTCCCCTCGAGCCCGTTATTCGGTGGCCACACCGAACTCTTAAGTTAACTTGGTAAGGAACCAAGTTCAAATTATTCTCGCCAGAGAAATCCCCCTCCGTTATACTCGCCCTTGAGGAAGACTGAAATTAAGAAAAAGCTCATCTTCGAGCTAGTTCCGGGTTACCAAACCGAACGTTAAGTAATTTATTCTCGCCAGAGAAACCCCCCTCCGTTTTTTCTCGCCCTTGAAGAAGACCCTCCCCGAGTTCAGTCCTCGTCCATAAGGAAATAAGTAACGAAGGAGAAAAGCTCCTCCTCGAGTTCGTTACTCGGTGATCACCCCGCACTCCAAGTTAACTTGATTTAATAAACAAGTTCGACTCACTCTCGCCAGAGAGACCACGACTGCCTTGGTGTTGCATAAAGCACCGTATTGGTTCTCGTCCTTGAAGAACCCCCCCCCCCGGAAGAACGTGTGGACCCCCCAGCTGCCACCCGCGCCAAAACAAGCGTGTGATCGCGCTCATCTACATCTGGCCAGCGGCACGCGTCCAGAGTCAATAACATTCTTGAGGCCCTTTAAACTCCACATGAGTCCGAAAGCCTAATTTTTATTATTGTTGTGTGTAGAGAAAACGTTAACCAAAATTTGTGGTTAAACTAATTTAATTAATTTTTGTTTAGGATAATATTCAGAGTATTGCTGTAGTTAATGTATAAAAGTTATGTATTCAATTGATAAAGGTAAAATATAAGTTTATTTGGGGAATTAGTGGGCGTTTCTTTTATATCCTTACGTGTTTCGTAACGGCTCTGTTCTTTAATATATTCCGATATCTAAATATATTAGACACACTTAGCACACTTAGAGATAGAAGAAAAAGGGAGGCAGGATCCTACGACAATGAGTATACTTCAAAGCAGAATGTAAGATATATGAATTTGGTTTAGATTTAAATTCACACATTGTTGGTTGTAAAACTGACGGTGCTCTACAAATCTGTGCAGAGCATCAACAATCCATATCACACTCTCTTTCATCTGGCTGTTACAGATGTTGTGTATACCTAAACCATAGTGACTAATGTAGATGAATCCGCTCACTCCACTGAAGATGTTTGTTTTTTTAAATTTCATCTAATGATACTGAAAATTAGTGTACAGATCATTTGACGGGAAAATATTTCCTTTTTAAATTATCCCCGTCTTAAATAAAAATAAAGTAAGACAATTATCAAATGAGAGGGATCAGCAAAATAGTTCGAAAATCGCCTTTGAAAAATTAGACTTCAAGACTTTGACCGAGCGAAATAATGAAATGAAACTTATCCTAGATCCTAAAACAAGATGGAATAGTATGTTTTTAATGTTAGTGGCTTTTGAAACAAAAGACTTGCATTTCTAATGTTGTTAGAGTGATAAGTTTAACGAAATATTTTTGATTGTGAATGGAAACTTCTCACTGATCTTTATGAGCTATTACGAAATATTAATTTTGCTCTGAAGATACTCTGTCATGAGGCCCCACTATGTTAAAAGCGGATATGTTGATGAAAAACCTTCCTAAAAGGTTTTCACAATTCAGACGTGTAAACCCAAATTCAGAACAACTTATAAAATGTCTCATGGATAGGTATTCTTCGAGAAGGCAAAACGATATTGGGGCACTCCTTAGTTATTTGGCTAACCCAAGTTCAATCCAAGACCAGCCTAATGAAATGTTTCCATTTCCATCGCGCCAACCTCCAAAAGATATGCTGAAACCATATTTCTAGGCTTTACCCTAAGATTTATCCCAACAACAACTAGTCAGAAAAGGAAATTCCAGTAAATTCAGGTGACTCAAGAGATATGGGTTCACTTGACTGAATTGATATTATGCAAGAATATATGAATGAGGTGAAAAAGGCTAAACAAATTGTCGCAAAAAAATTATTCAGTAAGCTTTAATGTGACAAGTGAGTTTACACTTTTCGAATCTACTCAAACTAAAAGCAAGAATTTACAACAATGTCACCAATCCTAACTGACCCTTAAAGCAAATTATATAGAAAGAGAGCGTGCCTTTTCAGCTGCAGGCTTTTTATTAACTAAGGTAAGGGGAAATTGTTAGCTACAAGCATTAATGCTCTATCTTGTAATGCTTGTGAACACTGAAAGAAAACTTTAGAAGGGAAGAAATTTTGTTATTAAATATTGAAATATTATCTGTCAAGAATTTAAGCTTTTTTTGTAAGCCTAAAGAGTAATAAAGTATAGTTTTTTAATTATACAGGATAGTGTTGTAGGGAAAAATGAACTATGAAGATTTAAATTCCCAAGATTTAGCGTGAACCCAGTGACCACTCATACAACTGCTATTTTTGCATAGTTGACCCTTACAAACTCTCGAGGTGGCAAAGATACACCTGCTATTTCCTATCCAGATTTATTTTCTCTATTGCACCAGTACTACACAGTCCTGATCTTCCTGTACCTGCTCCCAGAAAGTAATAAACCACCCTCAGAAAAAAACAACTATTAAGAAGCTGAACAGATCAGTGAAAGTGTGGACTACAGTACCAGAGATATGGTTGTTGAGAGGAATCCATCTTATCTAAACCACAGAGCTTAATTACCTCCTCAGAGATCTTGGCTTGCTAAATCAAATGCTGAGCTTTTAATCTGCGGGAACAAACAGTGGGATTTGCTGGATGAAAATGTGCAAGTGACAAACCAAAGGATACTTCATAAACATTTCTAAGGATTCTTTACTTATCAAGCTGGGCTATGCTACTTCAATGATGTATCTGGTATGTTTGATGCAATTAAAACTACATGTAATCCCGATGAGTGATGCTCTTCATTAGAAGCTCTTCAGGAATCATTAAAGCTGTACTTATCCAAAATTGGAATAAGCATCCATCCCATTCCTTGGATAATTGACTATTTCACAAGGACGCCTATAACAGTGTCAAGCTCCTGTTACAAGTTTAAATTATAATGATTATGTCTGGAAAGCAATTGAGGATTTAAATCTAATAGCATTTTTGATCCGTTTACAGATAGGTTTTACCAAGTTTCCATGTCATTTCTGTCTTTGGGACAGTAAGAATAATACATCACGTTACCACAACAAGAGTGCTTTCAATGGACTGGGTGGACATAATGCCAAGCATGAGCAATTGATAAACCTTCAAAAGGTGTTTTTCCTTCCATTGCATTTTAAACTAAGTCTCATGAAGAAGTTTGTTAGAGCTATTAATAAAGAGACTGCAGTTTTAAAGTATGTTCCTACAAAACCTCTTGCACACACTCTCTGAGACAAAGGTGAAAGCTGGTGTTCTTGTTAGACCACAAATAAGGTCTTTTTTGAGCAACCACAAGGAGAACATTTGTATGCTCATCTTCACAAGTTTTAGGACAATATGCGAGCATAATCATAGGAGTAAGGGGAGCGTTTCCATCAAGATATACTGAACTTTGAACATAGATACCGAGTAGTAAACACGATGGGAGACTATATTTAGGGGTTTGCACGAGAAAGTGATTTACATTAGAACGGAAATCGAGAGAAACTGTTCATTTCTAACTTCTTATTTGTTTTTTATATAGTTCCTGTGGAAGTTTTAATAAAATAGTATAACTGAAATTTGCCTCTTTTTCGTAAATCATCATACAAGCCACAAAAGCAAAGTTTAAACAAATAATGGATATTTTATATTGTTTTACAATATAAAGAGTTGTAAAATCACACTTGCTCACTTGCTGACCAGGAAGAAAAAATTGTGTTACATAGCCTAATCTTTCATATTCGAAAATGTTGGGAATCTGTGTCACTGTCATGCAATCCATTACGACACATGCAAATTAGGGGAGTAGATTATTTGGGACCCTTCTTCCTCAAACTGCAAGTATGAATCCGTTGCGTTCATCAAAGTTGATATATCCTTTTGCACAAAAATGAACCATGGAGCACTCCGTAATTGATTTCGAATTTTGGTTTGCAGTTACCTTCAATTGAAATAATACTGACTAGAAATATGGTCACCCAGGTTGCCGCGACCTTTGCACGTTTCATTTTGTAAAGTTGTTATTTAACTGCGGGTTCCCAAATAAACCTTAAATAGATATGATGTTCAGCCATTTCTAGAAGGACCTTAGTACGACTTTCAAAAGAGTATTTGGTCTGAAATATTTTGCGGAATTTGGGTGGATTCAAGGTTTTATTAGGGAAATATTTATATTTAAAAGCTAATGCGAAGAAGACCCCACTAACTGCTATGCTAAACAAGTCGACAAAAGTGTTGTAGACAATCAATAAAAGGTCTAACTAGGTTTTACACGTAATCTTCAATTCCCTATAGGACTTTCCTTTCGTTCTTTATATACTAGTAGAAGCAGCATCAATTCATTTAATATCACCTTCCTGACAGCCTGTTCATGATAAGGAGTGATTTCTGCCTGATTATCTTTAAGATGATTTACTCTGTTTATCTCATGCTCCTTATCTAACTCTTCATTATCGTCACGAAAAATAATTAACAAGTCTATCCAGTACGACATAAAGAGGGCTTCCTTATCTTCTGCCTCTTAGAAGTCCTCTCTTCTAATGTAAACCCAATAAGCCTTCCGCTTTTGTCTCTCTTCTTGCCCGGTTTGACTCTAAAATAAAAGTCGAAGGATGTAACACAGCATATTCAAAACATAACATTAGTGTTGCCACATTGTGCAGACCAGCTGAGATAAGTTTCCTCAAAATTGATTCATAGAGAACCAAGAAATCCTAAATTTCTATACCAAGCTATTAGCGCGGTTCAGGGTGTACACACAGAATAACAACTAATATATTTTAAAATTATTTTTTTCATCTTTTTATCCTATCGCATTTAACGATACACGATAAACATTGTAAATGGACTTCTTCCAGAGGCATCCCTTAAGTATAAAGTGCATGACTCCAGGAGTTTATAAATACGAAAGAAAATATGTCAAGACGCATTTCCCCAGCTATAATACTCTCTTTCATCCTGTAAACAAAAGAGATGGCGTAGGATGTAAAGCAGAGAGCGCAAAGCGAAAATACAATCAATAATATAGTATTAGACCAGATAATCAGTTGACAAAACCAATTATAAGGAAAGTCCCCGATGAGATACACGTAGCTACTTACACCGGAAGAAGATTATGAATGTATAACCCAAGAAAGTCTCCCCCCCCAAAAAGAAAGTACGAAAAGTCTGCGAAATAAAAATCTCCGACAAAACCTATGGAAATTATAATATTAACAGACTTACAAAAGAAGCAAACAATACTCAGAGTTTATATGCATATATGTGAGCAAGACTTACAAGTAAAAATGTTCTACATATAAAACACTAAATGAACATTTCTTTATTAATATCCTCCTAAAATAAGGATGCGTGAAGACTCCTTTGTCCTAATAAATAGTATATATGGTGTATGAGAATACAACAGCTCAACTTGCGAAATCGAGAGGTGAATGAACAAACGCTTTGAAACTTTTGGATACAAATTTATTTTTGGAAGATAGCTCAAAGGGAGATAAAACATTAATATATTTAGTACATAGAACTCTTTAGTAGCTATTTGATATAGAATCTTACGGAAATATATTTAATAAATAGGGCTAGAAATATAACTAACGCTTCCCTTACTTTTTGAATCAAATTGGTGCTCTGCATTCAAATTTCAAGAACGAAAGTGTAATTAATACATGCGAGGAACATTGCATCAATGCAAGCTTTGTCTCCTCGTCGCCTGAGAATAAATTCCAGGACTCAAAATTAGGAGATTTTTATTTTCTGGGCATCAGTAAAGGTCATAAGCCTCTTCAACGTTTTCACTTATTATATATTTCTTATTTTTGCTGTTGTTCTGTGAAAGGCCCGAACTTGCTTAAATCTTTCAAGGGCGGGTAAGGGTGTTTTTTGATTTTTTTTTTTGAAGGGGGGAGATTAAATGTAGTTAAAGTCTCGGAAGTCTCAATAGAAGAGGAAGACTGGGTATAATATAGGCGAGGTGGTATTAGGCTTTATGCTCTCTCACAACTCTCCCAAACTTCTCCTTTTATATGACTAAAAAAACACGCAATTCACGTGGAGTGTCATTACATTTATCAAAGTGGATTGATTTTCTTTCTTTATAAGGGCTGCGTTTATGCGGATAATTTTGATATTTTGCAAAAAGGAATTGGTTAAGGTTTCATTTTCTTTCTTTTTTTTATTTTATCACCAACTCGAGTTCTTAGCAATAAATAATGCTGGGCATTTTCATCTTCTTTAATTCGAGCGCGTCAGGTAACTGAATTAACACTATTATTTTTTTCATCTTAAAAGGAGTTAGCTTCTTTCTCTAAAATAATGTCCGAAATATATATATCCAAATAAATGATTGGGTTTTCGTTTTGGGGGAGAAAATCCAATGTCAGGTAACTGAGTAAGGAATCAGTTTATCTAGAAGATAAGCTTAATTTTTTTTATCGTTACTAATGCACATACATCGCTTTCACAATATACAATTCTAAGTATATACATATATATATATATATATATATATATATATATATATATATATATATATATATATATATATAGTGTATAGCAATGTAAGATAACTGACTACTTCAGGTCCAGCGGGACGCCCTAGTCCTCGAACTGGAAGAAAGCACTTAATGGGTTCTTCTAAAGTACCCAAAAAGTACATTTCAAAAGAACTGTTTTCTGCTAGTCTCGTTTACCGTCGTAGAAAATCGAATATTTGTTAAACAAATTTCATGGTTATCTTTGTTAAATACATTTTAAAGATGGAAAAAAGTCCAAAACAAACTGGTACGGTTAATTTTTCTCTTAATTTTGTCCATCTTTCAAATGTATTTAGCAAATAAAATGCTGAAATTTGTTTAACAAATATTCAGTTTTCTACGACGGTAAACGAAACTAGCATAAAGGGGGTCCTTTGAAATGTATCTTTTTAGGTACATTAGAAGGACCCATTAAGTGCTTTCTTCCAGTTCGAGGACTACTTACCCAAATCTGTCATCATATACAGTAAGATATCTTTTGCCATTTGCATCAACTTACATGTGCCAGAGTGGATTTTCCTGTCTGCTTCACATTAAGTCAAAACAGAGGAATAGGCTTGCAGTGAAAAGCGTTATTCGTTGTGCCTTATCAAGTACCACTACTATCATTGAAAAGCTTGTGAGTGAGAAGAGAATCCAAAAGACTGGTTGCAAGGAAAAAGGAATTAAGCAAATTTAAAAGGAGTGCTTGTTAGTTGTGTATTTCATGCATAATTAAAAATTTTCGTTGATTATAAATAAATTTTACGGGAAAATGTTAGATAAGTATTCAATTTCCAGGAAATTATGTTTGTAACAGATTTATTTCAAATTGAAATGTTAGCTGGCTATTATTTTATATATTTTTTACAAATTGTTTTCAAACCAAAATGCTTGTTGTGTATACTTATTTATCCTTATTCAGAAATGAAATGGCCCACGACCGTTTTTTATTGGCTTGGTGGTCCTTCGCCTGAAACGAGTTAAGAACCACTTGAATAGAGTATTGTAGATTTTCAGTTTTTTGTTTGACTTAGTCTCATGATATTGAACAGTTTTATAAAGGTGCCTCTGGCTAGATTTGCAAGATTTTTTGCATGGTTGCCTTAATTATGCCTTGTTACTTTCAAGCCGAGCACTTTTCCTTCGTCATGATATGAGTAGTCTTTTACATTGCCAACCAATCATGATGTCTTATCTCTACCAATCGGAAACCACTGGAAGCGCCATATGCTGGCCCTTTCCCGGTGATCTAGCGCGACGGCAAGGTAAACAAATTGGAATTTCATGATGGCAAGAGGGACACTGTTTCAGTGGATAGATTAAAACCACGAGGCTTTCTCCCTCGTATAGTGACAATGTGCCGGGTAATAATTGAGTGCATGGGGCAAAAGACAATGATGCCAAAGGAAGCCGACGAGACAACTTTACAGGAAGCGGAGAGAATAACAGCAAGCCAGACATCTTCAAGCGCTCTGGAAGATGAGTCACGTTGGCCAGAAATCCGTCATTCCTATATTTTTGAATCCTATTGTAGTCGTTATATTGCAAAGGCATATAAAAAGTGAAAGAAGAAGAAACATAACTATAAACACGCCTCATTACTCTATAGCTTTCTTGCGTGTCAAACCATATATAAATATATGTACTGTGTCATAATTATAGCTTTGTATGGTAATAGAAAAGAAGATGAGACCCAATTGTAAGATGATATATATATATATATATATATATATATATATATATATATATATATATATATATATTGTGTATTATATGGCAGAACATGGCATAATGAATAGGCCCGTTTTGTTGAGTACAAGTGTAAAATGTCCGAGGGGCGGTGTATAAGTTTTGCGAATCGGTAGGGCAAAACAGAGGAAGGGGGATAGCTGTTTGTGGGGGTCTTAGGACAAGTTATGACAAGTCAGGAACTGCAGCCGCACGCTCCTGCCTCGTCTATTTAAGAAGCAGTAGCTGATCGCAGACCGTCAGGCACAAATCTTTCAACAGTGGAGAAGGTTGAGCACCGCGTAGTGATCAAATATTTTACCAAGAAAGGCAAGAATACAAAAGAGATCCATGAACGCATGCTTGCAGTATACACCGACACCGCCCCTTCCTATGCAACCATTGCTCGCTGGAATAGGGAGTTGCGCCATGGTCGTGAGTCCCCTGAAGATAACCCCCGTCGTGGCCGCTCATCAGACGTGACCAACGAGGACAATGTGGGCCGTGTGCAGAGGATGATCCTCAAAAATCGCCGGTGAAGGTCGAAGAATTCGAGCGAGAACTTGGAATATCACATGGAAGTGTTATCAACATCATCCATGACAATTTGGCCATGACCAAGGTCTCTGCCCGTTGGGTCCCTAGAAACTTCATGCCCCATGATCGACTTCAACGTCGTCAAAGTTCGGAGCAACTGCTGCTCCTGTACAACCAAGACCCGGCGGGATTCGAGTCACGCATAGTGACAGGTGATTAAACGTGGGTCCATCACTGGGATTCCGAGACCAAGCTCGAAAGCATGGGCTGGAAGCACAGGGGCTCTCCGACTCCCATCAAGTTCCGGATCCAACCCTCAGCCGGGAAAATCATGGCCACCGGGAAAATCATGGAGACGGTAAACAATATATATGTATATAGAGAAATACAAAGACAGAAATTCAATTTCGACAGTCAATTCATTCGATCATTAAGTCAAAAATCCAGTAGTCAAGATGGGTCAATCAGAATCGGCTGATCATAGAATCAATCAGTCACTTAGTACCGTTACGAAACCACGATATTCGCCTAAATCCTGCCCCCTTTAGACTCGATACTTCGCCTAAAACAGAAGCCTACTTACTGACCTCAAAGACCTGGAGACGTTTCGGCTGGCCACTTTCAGTAGACAAATTTAAGAATCAAGTTATTTTATTTTGCCAGGTTCTTTCGAAGTCCTTTTCTTACCCTGTTTATGAAGACACCTTCGGTAAGACCTACCTAACGCATAATCCCTAGTGAGAAAATGTAAAGAGTATAAGTAGTAATCAAAATTCAACAGGGAAATAAAGTAGGCCCACTACTAAATAACAGGCCCTTCCCATTACCCATAGGTAGGCCATTGGTAACTATGGATCACTTCAGATGTTCTTCGTTGACTGTCTGGTTGACCTTTTGTTTTTTGTTTGTTTCTCATCACCAACTTTATACTATCCAGGTAAAAAATCTTTGCAAGTATTGTTAGATTAGTTTTTGTCACCCAGGTTGTCGCCTAGGTTGCATTTTTCTTATTTTCTAATTTATTTGTTTATTTATTTTCTTTACTTAGAACAATTTCCTTCCTCTTTGGGCAGGCTATGGTCATTATCTGGTGTGGCCTGCCTTAATTGAGGCATTTTTCTCTGTCGGGGGAGCACAGTCTTCAACCAATGCCTTCGTGGCCGCTTTCAGAGCAGCTTTGTTTTTTATGTGTACACTTTTTTGCCTGGACTTTCAATCTTGTAGCGATTGAAGCACATCTGTATCTATAGTGATTCCTTTCAATTTATTATTTACTCCTTTGTGTGTGAACCTACCAAATGTTTATTTTGCGACAATTGAGGTTCGTATTGGTTGCAATTTGTGAGGCAATTCTAGGCGCAAGCACATTTCTTTTTAATGTTTCTATTCCATCAACTGAGACTAATTTTTCTCCATCGCGTTCTGCTTGGCAGAATTCGATGTATACATTTGACACGTCTAGGAATTGGATTAAGGCAAATTTGATGTCACCGCATAGTGTTTAAATCAGTTTTCATTTTTCGGGTTTATTCTTATTCTCCAGTGTCTTAAAAGGTACATGGAGGATTTCGAGTCTGCCCTCTTTCTCTTGGGTGAGAGGCGTTCCCGCATATTGTTATCCTCTTCAATCATTATTTCATCCTTCTGTGTAAAATGATTGTGTCATAACAGTTCTTTGTTTTCTTTTGCACCACTTATGGGCCACTATATACTTCTATATCATAGAAGCTGTCTTCGACCACCCTACCTAAAGGGACAATGGTATTAGGCGCTTTACCTAAAATTTGGGCTCGTGGTCTTAAGAAAACCCATCCTTTGCGCCCATTAAAGAAGCTCCCTTTAGAGTTGTTCTAAGCGCTGTGGTTGCCGTTATTTGTTTATATGATTTAAAGAAATGTGTAGAAAACTATGCAGGAAAAAGAGAAAATTATGTGTAGAAGTGAAAAAAATCCATGCATTAGTACGTACATAAATACACTGACACAGCTGCGTGTCCCCCTCCTTATTCCAAATTCGCCTTTTCGCATCGAATCGCTTCACTCCTTTTCGCGCCTTTGAGATAACCAAATTAGCCGCTGGCCACACAGAAAAAAGTCTGCCTCAAAAGACACCTGCAGGCTGACGAAGGCCAGAGTTTCTTCTCGCCGTCATAAACCTGTGACTTGAGACGAGGAAAACTCGGATGGCACCGATGTGTGAAAGTTTTGTATGCCCTGTTGGTAGAGGAAAGGTCTTTTTGCGCGACGATAAAAATTTTATGAGAATCCGGCGCTCTCTCTCAATTTTAGTTCTTGAGGGAAGTAAAAGGGAAAATTCTCTTTGGAGTCGGGCAGAAGTCTTGGACCTACGTTGTGTGTAGAGCTAGTCTCACAAAGGAAACATTTCGCCCGTTGCAAGGAAGAATCTTCGGGGAATTTGTTATTGCCGTCATGGTAACTGTAACGCTAAACTTCTCGCAGACCCCCAACCCCCTTCAGAATCAGAGGTTACACAGGACATCCGTCTGCGGATTACCTTAGACGCAGCTAGATAATCATTTTTGGTTACCCACTCCAGGTGCCAATAATCAGAACGGACACTTCGAGGAGAAGAATTCCGATTTGAGTCACAGTCTGACTCGCCTTCGCGATCCGGCCTAGGATCATTAAATCAGGACACCGGTCTAGGATTACCCCCACATTCGGTAATCTCGGACAACCGGGCTAAGTGTAAACATCGTCAGAAGAAGGAGACATTCACGGTCTTTCTCCAAATACTTACGAACTCAAAGGTATCGTTAAAATGAATTATTCCCTCCCCTAACTTCACCAGTTTAATAGTTAACTAGAATTTCTATCCCGAGCTTATAACCTCGAGTATTACAAGTGATTAATTTATTGCTTAATTCCGTGATATTATTCAATTCATTCTGTCGGGTGCAATTAAGACGCAAGCATCCTAGTAATTTCAAGTGTAATCCCCTCGACATTTATAGACTTACCAATTCAGTACGGAGATTAATCCTATTTTATACATATATATGCTATTTCATATTTCCAATTTATGTATAATAAAGATTATTTTTGTATCTGTATGTTTCAACAAATTTTGGACGATCCTTTGCAAAATTGATAAGCCATTCCACTCGGCTCAATTCTCAATACTACATAAGTCCACCCATGACTGGCTTTTACTGAGTGGAGACACACTCAGGGGATCATTATTTTAATTTTGATCAAAAGGGAAGCACCGGGGTTATTCTTACAAACCAGAAGTAGCTACGGTAGGTGTATTGTCTATACTTCACTCCACTTTACCTTGGTGTGGAATTAAAATAGATGCAAAGGAAGTGGGACTGGGATTACCCACTTACTAACCCTCGACATATATGTGGTTAAGGTGTGTGAGGTTATCAATAAAAGCAACATCTATAAAGTTTTGTGCATCTCAATACTTTACTAAAACAATTACGAACGTCGAAATTAGTCTAAAAACTCAAACATTAACAGAAATTCTTCTTTTGAGCTCCAAAAAAATACTTAGGTCATGGTGCTTATCTAATCTTGTTTCTTTTATTAATTGTTTTCTTTTGTCTACCACGATTTGGTAGGGAACTATAATAACCCCTTTCTTTAAACACGTCACGCTATAGCAACTCTCCCAGTGCATACTCTTATCTTTTGATCGATAAAATGGCTTCCACATCGTTCGAAATATTCCAGAAGGTCACGAACTCAGTGAGTACGTTCAAAATGAACAAAGGAATGAAAGAAAAGAAAAGAGAGAAGAGCAAAAACAAAAACGGAATAAAGATTTGGAAAGGAAAAAAAACTACAGCTCGAAGAACGGGAAAAGATTCCCCAACATGAACGCGAATTAAGCAGAGACCAAGTGGAGGTAAGTTCACTTGGTTCCAGGGGTCAACAACCTCAAGCCTCTGCTCTCAAACTACTCCCCCATCGTGAAAATGAGGACTTCATAACGTACCTAACGCATTTCGAAAAATATTCTGAGGAAATGGATGGGATATTAAAGCCGATGGAGTAAGTCACCTTCTTCCCTTGCTCTCCCCTCGCCCGAGAGAGATTTTTATCGCATTGCCACATGAAGCGACAATCGATTATTCCACCTTAAAAACAGAACTTCTATCTGTTATTAACCTTAACCCCCAGTTCATAGATCGAAGTTCAAATCAGCTAAACTACAAGCAGGACAGACGTACAGAAAATTCGGATTCATCATGAGGAGGAATCTGCAATTCTGGCTGGACTCAGCTAAAGTCGAAAGAGACTACGAGACATTGATCGACTTTATTTTAAAGGATCAATTACTAAGTACACTCCCCCAAGAGATTAGAGCCTTCGTTTAAGACTGAAGGGCCTCCACATTTCAGGATTGCCTTGATAAAGCAGACCTTCACGCTTCAAATCATCATTTATACCCGAAGGAAAGCAGAAAAGGTAACTCCCCTTCCCCCAAGAGCAAGTTTGGGTACGGAAGACACCCACATGAGAAACCTCTCAGTTTGTTTAGGTTACTTCCCCTTTTAAGCGCAAAAACAAATCCCAGAAGACCCCAGAAGACCTAAAATCCCCTGTTTTTAACCCTCACTCAAACAACACCTTCAGGAGTAGTCCGATCACGTGTTACTCTTGTGAAGCTCCGGGGCAAATAAAATCCCAGTGTCCGCAAAATTCAAGGTTCTATCCCACTGCAAGTCATCAGATACATCAAGTGACTGCCACCCTTTCTCTAGCGCAAACCACCGTAGCTATCCCGCAACCTGCAGCCCCGTCAGATCAGGACTACCAGGTAAACTTTGTATTCAATAAGAGTTCTCCTGGTGGACTCAAGTTTGAAACCGGCTCGATTAATGGGTGTAAAGTGTCTACTTTAGTTAGGGACACCGGGTGTACTTGTATCGTAGTGTCAGACAAGCTACTCCCCCACCGTAAAACCCCAGCATCAGCAATTTGCGGTAGTGCACGACTTTTTGGGACGCACCAACAGGTTTCTTGTCGTCCGGCGCCATGTAGAGTGCCGCTATTTCACTGGTTTTGCTAACGGTCGCGGCTTCGATAAAATTATGTGCAGTTCTGGTTGGACAGAGCGCGCAACTCTCCCCGAGCGAGATTCCCCAAGCCGTCACCACCCGAGTGCAGGCGGGCAGAGAAAACGGTCTCCTCGCGCCGCTCAAATTCCCGTGCATCCCTGAGTTCAAGAAGCTGAATAACGCTGAGTTGGCCAGGGCCCAAAAGGACTGCCCTTTCCTACAACTTATATGGGAAAAAGCCAGAAGACGTGTCTTCGAGATAGTACGAGGAAACCGACAGGTGAGGTACCTCGTAGAAGACTCTGTTATTTCGCGCCTCCCCGGTTACAGTAGGCTCCCTTGTCAAGACTACTTGTATTCCACGCCCCTATGCTCCTAAGGTATTGCAGCTAGCACATGAAAACGCATTTGCCGGTCATTTTGGCCATAACAAAACGTCGGAGCGCATTTTCAAATATTTCTTTTGGCCCGGAGCAGGAAAAGAAATAGCTGAATACTGTAAAACTTGCGACCTGTGTCAGAAGACTACAGCTAAGGGACGGATAGCCCCAGCACATTTACAGAATATCACCATTATAGCGGAGCCGTTCTCAAGGGTTGCTATTGGCCTCATAGGGCCAATATATCCCCTTTTCGCCAAGGGACATCTATACGTCCTCGCGCTCGTCGATTGCGCCACTCGGTTTCCTGACGCAATCGCGCTAAAAAATCGACAATATCACATGTGCGGAAGCTCTTATCACCATCTTTTCGAGAGTTAAGATTCCCAAGGAAGTGCTGTCAGATAGAGGCCGACAGTTCACTTCAGAACTGATGGAACATGTGAGCGCGTTACTCCAACTTACGCCCATCTTCACAATGCCCTTCCACCCTGCGTAAACAGCATGTGCGAGAAATTAAATGCAACCGTGAAGAGTGTCCTCAAGAAGCTATGTCATTAGTAGCCCCAAAAATGGCACCGGTATTTACCGGTCTCCCTATTCGTGTGCCGCGAAATTCCCCATAGGACCCTCGGTTTCTTCCCATTCGAGCTCCTTTCACCCACGAAATGTCAGAGGCCCATTATGTATCTCGAAAGAGCTTCTAACTCATCCCCGTGTGGAAGAAGAGATTAAGGACACACTTTTATGTCCTAAATCTGTGGGAAAGACAGGCAGTGCTCAGAAATTGCCGTCCGAAATTCGGAGAGCAATTTAGATAATTACCGCGCCTATTTTGATACAAAGGCTAAAACTCAACTAAAACCCGGAGACAAAGTTTTGCTCCTTCTCCCCACAAACTCAAATAAGTTGCTTTGCCATTGGAAAGGACCGTACCGTGTAATAAAAGTCCATGAAGCCGTCGACTATGTCATCCAGACCTCATCGGGTAATAAGCTTTACCATATGAACATGCTAAGAAAATATCACAGGCGAGCATGCATTAATAATATTGTTGAGTTCGACAAGGAAGAAGTTATTGACGCCGTTTTTCAAAGAATTCCCTTGAACATCGTTAATACCGTTTGTGTGGAGCTGGACAGGGACTACCAGCTTCCCACTCTTCCTTCTACCCCGCTTCCCCAGAAAGAACCCTCTCCCGAGTTAGACGTGAACCGCATTATGCAAAAAGTTGAAGAAGGGCTAGAAAACGTCACATTTTATTTATTTTAACAACGTGTACGTAGCCACGCGTACATGGGAAGAACACCTCGCATGTCTTGGCCCACTCTTAGACCAACTGAGGTCTTACGGCTTAACAATTAAGCCCTCCAAGTGCCATTCTTCTTATAGCACTATTGCGTATTTAGGGTTCAATATTGGCGAGAACCGCATATCCCCACAGAAGGATAAGATAAAAGCAATAACCGATATGCCGCGCCCAGTTTCGAAGAAGCAACTCTGATCTTTTTTAGTAGCAACTTCGTTCTATCATCCCTTTGTCCCCCATTTCGCGGCCGTCGCCTACCCTATCAATGACCTGCTTAAAAAGAAATCTCCAGACCCTATTAAGTGGAACTCTATGGCTATTGGCAGTTTAGGCATCCAGACCGACGCATCTCATCTTGGAATTGGATGCGCCTTGCAGCAATACGAGGCAGAAGTGCCGTTCCCGTTGGCCTTTGTAAGTCGGAAGCTTGCGATCAGGAAAAGAAGTATGCCACTGTGGAGCTAGAAGCCTTAGCGATCGTCTTTGGGATACAAAAGCTCCGCATATATTTGATAGGTAGACCATTCTCCATAGAAACGGATTACAAACCCCTAGCGTAATTAAAAAGTTGTAAGAGCCAGAATGGACGACTCATGTAATGGGCCCTGTTATTATCCGAATATCAATATGATATCTGATACCTAAAGGGATCTCTTACTGTACTCGAGGATAGTTTTTCTAGGAACCCGGTAGACGAGCCTAGTGAGTCTTTGTAAATCATATGTATTATAGCTATGTAGTTTTAGATAAAGGTTTAGTGTCCAACCACAAATTATTCATATGTTATATTTGTAAAATTAATAATCTGACACGCTCTATAACTGTCGTGATTAATTTTAGATTGTTTTCCTTTTTTTTTATGTGATTCTTATATCATACTACCCGGACTAATATATCGAACATAATCATTTATTTCTTTTGTACTTAGACATCAACTCTTAATTAATCATGAATTTCCTGTATATGACCGGTAATCCGTGTGTTATTTTACCGAAAGGATTATTTTATGTTTTTCCTGTATTCTTTGAATTCCCGTATTTTTTCTTTTATTGTGTTGTTCGTGTAGCCAAGGTTAAAGGTATACATTATTCCTAGTTGCACGTAAAAATAATGTCTTCCAAAACGGGTAGGGATGTAGAAGTCTGAATACTTCCATGCAATTAGTACGTACATAAATACACTGACACAGCTGCGTGTACCCCTTCACCCTTATTTCAAATTCGCCTTTCCGCATCAAATCCCATTCACCCCTTTTCGCACCTTTGAGATAACTAAATTCGCGGCCGGTTACACAGAAAAAAGTCTGCCTCAAAAGACACCTGCATGCCGGCGAAGGTCCGAATTTCTTCGCGCAGTGATAAACCTGCGACTTGAGACGAGGAAAACGCGGATGGCAGCGAAGTGTGAATGTTTGATATGTCCGGGCGGCAGACGAAAGGCCTTTTCGCGCGGCGATAAGAATTTTATGAGAATGCAGCGCTCTCTCTCAATTTTCGCTCTTAAGGGACGTAAAAGGGAAAATTCTTCCTGGAGTTGGGCAGAAGATCTTGGACCTACGTTGTGTGTGGAGCTAGTCTCACAAAGAAAACAGTTCGCCCGTTGCAAGGAAGAAACTTCGAGGAATTTTTTGTTGCCGTCACGGTAATTGTAGGTGCTAAACTTCTCGCAGCCATCATCTCCCCCTCAGAGTCAACGATAACACAGTGTCTCCATCTGCGGATTACCCTAGACGCAGTGAAGTAATCCTTTTTGGCTACCCACTCCAGGTGACGATAATCGGAACGGACATTTCAAGGAGAAGAATTCCGATTTGAGTCACAGTCTGACTCGCCTTTGCGATCCGGCCTAGGATCATTATATCGAGACACCGGTCTGGGATTACCCCCACAGTCGGTAACCTCGGACGACCGGCATTAGTGCGAACATCGTCAGAAGAAGAGGACATTCACCGTCTTTCTCCAAATACTTACGAACTCAAAGGGATCGTTAAATTGAATTGTTTCCTCCCGAACTTCACCAAGTTAATCGTTAATTAGAATTTCCATGCCGAGTTCATAACCTCGAGTATTACAAGTGATTAATTTAGTGCTTAATTCCGTGATATTATTCAATTCATTCTGTCGGGTGCAATTAAGACGCAAGCATCCTAGTAATTTCAAGTGTAATCCCCTCGACATTTATAGACTTACCAATTCAGTACGGAGATTAATCCTATTTTATACATATATATGCTATTTCATATTTCCAATTTATGTATAATAAAGATTATTTTTGTATCTGTATGTTTTAACAAATTTTGGACGATCCTTTGCAAAATTGATAAGCCATTCCACTCGGCTCAATTCTCAATACTACATAAGTCCACCCATGACTGGCTTTTACTGAGTGGAGACACACTCAGGGGATCATTATTTTAATTTTGATCAAAAGGGAAGCACCGGGGTTATTCTTATTCACAGGACGTGCCTACGGTAGGTGTATTGGCTACACTTCCCTCCACTTTACCTTGGTGTGGAATTAAAATAGATGCCAAGGAAGTGGAACTGGGATTACCCATTGACTAACCCTCGACATTAAGGATTATCCCCTTCATGGTTTATAACCAGCCCAATGGAAACCGGAGGAATCTCGAATCAGTCCATAGGATTTATATCTTTCTTTTGTCTTTATTCTATCTTTTCTTCTATCTTTCTTCTTTTTTATATCTTTGGTTTTGCCTCCTTTATCTGGCGTTTGGTTCTGCGTTGGGAGTTCGATCCGTGTAGCCTGACTGAGGAGCGTCCGTTCCAACGATCATATGAGGCGTTTTGTTTAATACTGATGTGGAATTAAGAACCTGGTTAGACGAATTCTTCGAGTCAAAATCCAGAGATTTTTATGGCAGAGGCATCGAAAAACTAGTTGAACGTTGGAAGAAGTCGTAGATAACAACGGAGAATACATTCTTGATTAAATTGCATATTGTTATCAATTAAAAATGAAGTTTTTCTAAAATTGTTAATGGTGATGAATAGATTTGATAAAACCGCAAGAACTTATTCCTCAACCCGATAAAATAATAGCCAGCTAACATTTCAATTTGAAATATATTTCTTTCAAACATAATTTCCTGGAAATTTAATACTTATCTAACATTTTGCCGTACAATTTATTTCTAACAAACAAAAAATTGAAAATTTTCAGGAGTATACAACTAAAAAAACACTTTCCCTTCAAATTTGCTTGATTCATTTTTTCTTTCAACCAGAATTTTGGATTCTCTTCTCACTCTCAAGCTTTGCAAAGTTACGAGTGGTACTTGATAAATCACAACGAAATCACTTTCAACTGCAAGCCTATTCCTCTGTTTTAACTTAATGTGAAGAAGGCATAAAAATTGACTCTCGCAAATGAGGTTGATGAAAATGGCAAAGGATATCTTACTGCATGTGATGACAGATTTGGATAAGTACCAATTATACTGGCCTTAAATTTTTCAATGGTAGATTGCTGTTAGATATCTTGAGCCACCAAATCATTCTTCAACTCCAGAAATTCCTCCTGCAGATCCTCTGGAACACTATGAACATCTGTTGTGAACGGATTCCTGATGAAAGATAACTCATTCCTTGCCATGTCCACCTCTGGTAAGGATTTGTGAAATTCATCCCGCGATTTTCCTAATTGCTTAAAAATATGCATTTGAATGCCATTCTTTTCCCCAAGATGACTTTCTCTACAAATGTATGAGGCTTCAGAATAGAACCCTGGTGAGAACCACCTCCCCTATGGTGTTCCTTCTATCAGAAGGACCGCTCATCCATGTAGGATGAGTTTCAGGTTTCGCCTATACTCATAAACATTAACTTTGTCATGTTTTGCATCTCTGGCTTTGTTAACTGTTCCGTCTTATCGTTTTCCTCTTGAAGGACTGAATAACATCTAATATTTCTCCTTAGTTATATGGACGCCCCGCGATCCACTTGTTCTTCTGTCTTTTTTACAACATGATTTAAGCATGTTTAATCTAATTAATTATTCAGCTGCTCTATTACTTTTGTTACAAATTCTAAGACATAGATAACGTTATATTTCTTTCAAATTCATCTTGGTCTTCTACATATTTTCCTTTCCGTCAGCGGCGGTTTTCCGCTGAAATTCAGAATCGATGCCCATTATTTTCTTGGATTTTTTACCCCGACGTTGTTTATCAAGTGTTCCGATATCTTCGTTCTTTCGATCTTCATTTTTATATTTATCATTTAGGAAATAATTCGTTTTTACATTTCTTTCACTATTTAACTAAGCGATTTACATATCTTTGTTGGTTAGCAATTTTTTACTTTTATCCTTTTGGGATTATTTATCATTCCGTTCTTTTGGATAACTTCAATGCCTTTTTCATCAAGGTTGGGGTCTGTATAATTAAAAAACTGATTTTCCATTGCTCTCATTCCATTTATTAAATTCATTTTTAATTTTTTATTTCAATCTCGAGAGGATTTGAGTTAATTTTAATTAATACTGCCTTGTGAATGTTTAAAGTAAATTTATCGTTGGCCAATAAAATATCAGGTTTTGTTGCTGCACTATATACTTATTATGAAGTCGGAAAGTTTGGGATTTTTGGGGTGGGCAATATATTTGTTGATAAAATTTTTAAAGATTTTGCTCAGTTATTTTTTGTCCTCTATCCCTTATATCTTGTCGTGTTATTAAGATCAACAGCAAATACAACCAGCTTGTTCATTTCAAATTCTTGGTAGAAGTTGATCAAAGAAAGGTAGCTGCTACAGGAGGGTTGGTAGTTTGCGTTTAAATAAATTGAATTATTGTTGCTTCCATCTCAACTTCTATATATCTCACGTGTATATCTTATTGACCCCGATGCTCTACATTCCTGTTAATTTCATTTTGTGATTTGATCATATCTATTCATTAACATCTTTTTGTAAGTATAGAATACAGGTAATTTTAGTTCATGCTTTGTAGCGTTTTTTGCAAAAGTCGTGTTGCACTTGTTAAGACGCTCTCAACAAATGACTAAATGATACTTTTGAGGCAATTTGACAGGTTTTTATTGTTTTAACATATAAAAATGTATATATCATATAATATTTATCAATGTGACTGCTATCCGAGGCGAGCAAACGCTCTAAGAGAGAGCTGGAGGCTGCGCACAAGTTGCGGATGAAAACATTACTTATGTTGCCCCACGCGCGGTTGACAGAATTCAGTTCGTGGAAGTTGCCGTCAACCAGCGCCTACACGTTGTAGTTGATGGCATTGAGGTCGGGCGACCCAACGCGGTCAAAATGCCTTTGACTGGAAGTTCATGTTCGACCCTAACTATTCTTGTACGGTCATTGACGTGTGTGGCAGGGCACCGCCCTGCTGAAAGACGTAGTCAGCCTTTTTCATAATCTTTCTCACAAAGGGAGGGACTTTTGTGGCGAAGATATCCCTATAATCGTTTAAGGTGAGCTTGTACAGGGCCATGAATCACACCGGCAGCTTCTTCTCGCCATTCGAAGCAACGAAGTCAAGCATCATCACGGAGGCCGGGTGCTTGATCGAAAACACGTAGCCTACCTCGGAGACATTCTGGAAGAAACATACCACATATGTCGTTCTGCATGTTGAAGCAAGATCGACCAAGAAATTATTTTCAGGTGAATAAATGAGAATTCAATAGCCATGAATCTTCAAGTCGTTGAGAAGGCGACGACAGCAGTCCCAACGTTGTGCTCGCATTCGATCGGTGAGCAGAGGCTTTTCCACACACCTCAAGATCTTGCCGCCATTCTGCTTGTCAGTCCTGGACATTGTGAGCACCAAGATGTTCTTCATCTTCGCGAGCGTATTCCTTTTGAGCATTGGATCTCATTGAAAGGCCTTTCTTACAGCCAAACGGATGACAACCTAAGGTCGGCTTAAACGAGGTCGATCTTTGAGATCTTTCTCGTTCTTGAGTCTTTCCGCACAGTGGACAGTTCACTGGCTGACATTGAAGCACTTGGTCATGTAGAATTTGTTGTGGATCGCGCACAGGAGAGCAGAGTTCTCGATTCTTTTCACTCCCATCTCGAAACACCTGGACACAATGGAAAGGATATTTTAATGACATGTGCTGGATAAGTAGAACTTTAAATTTGTTTGATAGAACCTTCTCTCTCAGACACGTAAAACTATCGAAAAATATATATATATATATATATATAATATATATATATATATATATATATATATATATATATATATATATATATATATATATATATATATATATATATATATATATATATATATATATATATATATATATATATATATATATATATATATATATATATATATATATATATAAACAAGTGTAAAATAACTTTTAGAAAAAAATGTAACATTTAGTCGGCGTTTGCATAGAATAGTTATAGTTCCTTGATCAATTATATTTAAAGTTATAATCAGGTTATATTTTTTTGTCTCCTAACCCTTCGATATTGAATTATTGTATCTTCAAATTATTTGTGTATTCTTTCATGTTTGTTAGTATTTTCTTTATAACTGTCCGATAATTTTCTATATATGTACTTCTGGCTTTCGGCTTTCGTCTCTTTGTCGCTAGTTAAACTCATTTTATTGTTGTTTTTTTTAGTTTTTTGTATTAATACCTCCTCTGTAATTAACAATGGAAAAGTGCGAGGTTTCACTGTGAATTGGTTTAGGTTGAATTCATTTGCTTCACATTCATTTTCTTTTTTTCAGTCATGATTTTCCTTCTTCGATCGGTTATTTTTTTGAGGTTAATGATTGACTTCGTTTCAGGTCGTCTTTCTTCACTGTCCTTCTTTTTTGAACGCTTTTAGATCACTAAGGTGTGTGTAGAGATTATTATAGGCAATAAATAACCAAGGCTGTTTTTAACTACTTGTCATTTTGTTTAAAGTTCTTCATGGATTTAAGGGAATAATGAGAAGACAATGTAAGTTGAATGAGTATACGGAATCCGAATGCAATATGAGAGAAAAATATACTATTTATTAAGAGGATTAATCATTTTACATAAATTTCTCATCCCCCCTTCTCTCTCTTGAACCATGATAGAAATGTTTTCTCCAGAAACTTGCACCGGCATTCGAATCCGTTTTTGACACAACCATCCACTATGAAATGTCCTACTAGCTTGTCTCAAACAATTACACCAAAATCGTAAATTCTTCTCCTCTTATTGTCCTGCTTCACCTGATGTACATTGACAGCGCTGTCTCTTGACCTTAGCATCCGGCATATCCAGAATGACTTGATTTTGAGATAAAGATTCGTTTGCTATAGTCAGTTTTATGTATGCCTTAGCACACAAGACAAGTTCATCTTAGATATTTTGGCTACAAACGTCTCTTTGGTCTTATTCCTAACAATAGAACTTTCCGGAAAACCTTGCACCAGCAGCTTAATAAAGGGGTTTGCTCCAGCATGTGGAAATTTAGTCACTTCTCTTTTGATTCGAGAAAGTAATCGAGGGCGAAAGCCCGGAATTTTTGTTGCACCCTTTTCTTTCGTGGCTAAATTCCATTCTCTGCCATTTTCAGGACTGCCATTATCACGCTTCAAATCACTTGATTTGAGGAGAAAACTTTCCTTTACAAGAAGGAAGACGCATCTTAGTAATTCTTTTAAATGTTGATACTGAGGTAACGTATTTAACTTTCCTTTACAAAAGTCTTTCACTATATAATTCTTCTATCCTTGGGAAAATTCCCGTTTCCTGGCTATTTTGTCAGAAAATACTTCCAGAAAAAAATATATGTATTTACTGTCCTTGTTATCAAGTTCCAGAAAATCGACAATAAACTATGTAATAGTTGAGATAAATACTGTTGTGATAATTACTCATTAACTTTGCTTATTACATTCTTAAAGGTATAAAAAACATAATTTATATAAAATTTTTTAGAAAATTTGAAAGAAAAATGAGACATTACATAAGGTTCTAGGTCAACTGCTCGACTGGCAAGAGCCCGACGGACAACTGCCCGATAAGGAGAATTGCCTGACGGATAAATGTCCGATAGGGACCACCACTGCGCGACAGAAACAAGCCAGATGTTATATATATATATATATATATATATATATATATATATATATATATATATATTATATTTATATATATATATATATATATATATATATATATATATATATATATATATATATATATATATATATATATATATATATATATATATATATATATATATATATATATATATATATATATATATATATAATATTTATATATTTTTCACTATCATTCCAAAACGAAAGTATCATAATATAATTTCAGTACAATAGCAATGTTTTTCGTCTCACAGATTGAAAAATACAACCTTTTTTGAACTGAGAGAGAGAGGGAGAGAGAGAAGGAGTGTCTGTGTGTGTGTGTGTGTGTGTGTGTGTACATCAGAGTCAGTCAACATAATCTTAATATTCTTGGGTATATAATGCGCATTAAAATTGCTATAAATTTATTTTGATTTGTAGCAAGCGTCGTGTACGTCTAAAATAGGACACACCCGAGAGTCGCTACACATATAGTGTATAGAGAGAGAGAGAAAAGTAAAGTTAGCGCCGTTTACGAGAATGTAAAAAGGAAGTAAACGGAGCACAGTTATTTCTGTTAGAGTTGTTGAGGGAATAATTGGAAAACATAGCAATCAAAGCAGAATCAAGAATAAACCGGTTAGCAATCACTGTTAAATAAACAGAAACCAGGACAGAAAGCTGTCTCTGTGGCAAGATGCCACCGCCCACAGAAGATTTTACCAAATAGTGGGAGTGCATTTCTTATCAATATGTTCGACAGTAATGAATAAAAAGTCGAGTTATGTTAATACCAACAAATCAACAGGCCGGTACATACAAGGAGCAGTCAATAAGTTTTGCGAATCGGTAGGGCAAAACAGAGGAAGGGGGATGGCTGTTTGTGGGGGGTGTTAGGACAAGTTATGACAGGTCAGGACCTGCAGCCGCACGATCCTACCTCCTCTATTCAAGAAGCAGTAGCTGATCTCAGATCGTTAGTCACAATTTTTTCAACAATGGAGAAGGTTGAGCACCGCGCAGTGATCAAATTTTGACCAAGGAAGGCAAAAATGCAAAAGAGATCCATGAACGCATGATTGCAGTGTACACCGACACCGCGCCTTCCTATGCAACCATTGTTCGCTGGAATAGGGAGTTCCGCCATGGTCGTGAGTCCCTTGAAGATGACCCCTGTCCAGGACGCCCATCCGACGTGACCAACGAGAACAATATGGATCGGGTGGAGAGGAGGATCCTCAAATATCGACGGGTGAAGGTCGAAGAAATCGAGAAAGAACTTGGAATATCACATGTAAGTGTTATCAAAATCATCCAGGAAAATTAGGCCATGACCAAGGTCTCTGACCGTTGGGTCCCTAGAAACTTCACGCCCCATGATCGACCTCAATGTTGTGAAAGTCCACAAGGCCAAATTAGCACAAGCTGCCCTGCGTGAGTGCGGATTCGAGGAGATCAACCATCCGCTAGCTCAAGGCTGCACTGGGGACGAAGAAGATGTCCAACTCGCCGTCCAGGAGTGGAATGAACAGCAGTCGAGAGAATTCTGGTTGTCGGGAATTCGAAGCCTCAGGGCCAAGTGGCGCAAGTGCATTGAAGTCGAGGGTAGTTATATTGAAAAATAATAAAACACTTTTCCTCATATCTCGTTTCCTTATATCCGAATTGCAAAACTTATTGACCGCCCCTCGTAAGATCGAAGTGTGACTTTGTTGGACGAGGAACTTGTAGGGCGTGGCTTAAATTAAATATATATAACTGTATTGAACCAGAACAGAGGAGAATTGGATTACTGTTTTATATAGCAATATATCGTGTTATATATCGTTCAGTCCGATCTTTCGGATTCGCGTAATTCATCTTTGTATACAGTCGTATACATAACGCAGACATTAAGGTGTAACTCTTAAACGCTCGATTCGTCCGGCCTCCTTTGAACTTTGCTTGCACTTGACCTCGAACTTAGTTTATGTTATAACTTAGAACTTAAAACTTAATTAAAGAACTTTTGTAAAGTGCAATAAGATCTAGTTTCAAAAATTCTATTTTTGCTTTGGTGACTTCAATATCCTGAAGTTACTCAATCTTCCTTCTTCAAGGCCTTATTAATCGGGAAAACAGCCGCTGCGCAATTCTCCTCGTTAATCGCAATTACTCGCTATTACGTAACTCCCGAAATACCGGTGTTCTATTCTGGTGTTGTCTATCGCCATCCTCCGGGCTATTTGACCCCGTGGCTAGACAAGACCGCACCTCGGCTTAGGGCACCCCATAACAATCAACAAAGTAACTCTGGTGGCAAATAAGGTAGGGCAATGGAAACCAATTGGTGTATCTTTATCAACGAGAGCCCTTGCCAAAAGATTACGCGATAACTCAGAAATCTATCACCATTACTAGCAACCAGCGTCCCCCTTCCAAGGTTTTTGGGTTGTCCTCACGATTACCTTCAAGGGTCCCTTATAATTAGAGATGACCTTCAAGACCTCCCCCTACAACTCACGACCCTCAAGATCCTTCCCATAGATTCGTGTTTAGTTTTCATTGTTTGTTTTTTATTTTGTACAGTGAGTAATTTTAGTGATTTCTGTTTTTTTTCTCTTCATTTTTTCGTTTGGTTTAAATGAGTCTCGTTCGATGAATTTTAGTCAAAATCGGTGATTTTTCAGGATTCTGAGTTATTGCATCTTGTTTGGTTTGTTTTCATATTCTTTAGTAAATTTACATTCCTTTCATGTGTAGAGCGATACTTCGTCTCCTCCAGCCACATGACTAGCGTAGGTTAGAAATCTGGCGAGACTTACAGCTATTCTGTTCTAGTTAATCATATGAACGATTTTATCATTCAGTTCTCAACTAACCAGTTCTTGCATTTTCCCTGTCCGTTCTTCAATGACAATGTTAATGGGATTTAACCTCACTTTCCTGTGCAGCTCTTCTTGGCGTCTTCTTTTTCGCCTGGGAGTACCCGTAATTAGTTACACGCATTTATTCTGCACGACTTGTAGTCCCCTTTTTTGTGTCTTTAACACACAATAAAGGACGGAAGCGAGGTAGAGCACCTTACATCTCATAATTGTATTGTAGATCTTTTTCTTGTTGCTCTTACGGAGATTTGTAAATAAGTATAGATTTCTGACTACGGTCGAGGCCTTGGAAATTCTATCAGCGACATGCGTCCTGTACCCGGATGAATTAATTTTCATGCCAAGTACATTGCCAGAAATTAGTCTCCTGCCAATGGGGACTACTTTTAATTTTTCTTGATTCTTTCGAATCTTCCCTTGTGTCTCGTAGCTGTTTAATATTTCGATTTCTGCCTCTGAGCTTGCATAGGCGTGTTTACCAAGGACAAGTGATTATCTAGCTAAAATCATCGGCATATTGAATGTTGAGGCAAGTGTGGTTCGCAGGGGCCGGGACATCCGCGGTGTAAATCGAGTAAAGAGAGGGGGACAAGCCCATCCCCCCACCGTGCGGGAGTCCCGGGGTGAGCGGAAACTTTGGTCAGTCCGTGCACCCTAAATTAATCTACGCCACTCTCTCTATGTAGTAGTCAGAGAGAGTTTTTTCTAAGTTTTCACTTAGTCCCATCCGTATGATTTTGTATTGCATTACCGCTCACACACCTCATCAAACGCCTTTGATATATCCCGACAACAATGTCCACGTAAATCCTTTCCCGTTTGGCTCTGGCAAGCTTTTCCGTGATGAGAATAATTACCATCTCCGTACTTCGATATTTTTCTAAACTTAAACTGGCATTGGTTGTAAAGTGAGTTCCCCTCCAGTTGAGACACCATTATTTGATTAGGATCTTCTCGAAGAGACTCCAGCCAAATTCTGAAGTGTATTTTGCCTGTAACTCTCTCTCTCAATGTTGGGGCCTTTCTATGCTTTGGCAAAAAAATCAACTTTGCCGATTTATATGCATCGGGAAGGTATCCCTTGTCTTGACACACGTTAAAAATTCATCTCATCCTTTCGATGACGTGGGCTAGTGGCTTATCTAAGTTTAACTTCGTAAGCTCCACTTGTCCTAAGACATTTTGACTGAATGAGCGGAGCGCGCCGAGTAATTCCTGTTCGGTAATCTCTGCGTCTCCGTCGCGCTGTCTATCCACCTGGTGGTGAGAATGCGTCCTATGAATTTGGGAAATAAGCTTCTCTATGATGTCGCTTTTAAACTCCATATCATAATCTTCGTTTTCTTCTCCAGTTATACTAAAGATTGTTTCAAAATAACGTCGTAATATTTCCTCAATGTTTCTTTCTTCTGTTCTAATGATCCGTCTTCTTTTAAAATTTTAAGTTTATTCTTTTTCCGTCTATCCTTAAGACGCCTGATTTTATTCTAAAAATATTTAGGAAATGCACCATGATCCAGGCTCTCGATCGCATCGTCACATAGTCTCCACTGTTGTTCGAGGATCAACTGGTTGAGCTCTTCTTTGATCTCTTTACTTCGTTGAATTAAGTTAATTGATGCGTTTATGATGTTGTTTTCATATAGGAATTTCTCCAAAGTATAAATCCTTCATGTATTCAGCCCCCTTATAGGTTGAGATAGAGTGATACTCAAACTTAAGAATAGAAGCTCTATCCGCGTTGATAAGAGGGTTATTAAGGTCGTCGATCTCCTTGAGAATTGATTCATTCAAGTTTGCGGTATGATAGGCCTTGAGGAGACGCGCATACCATGCACATTCTGCTTTTTGTATTTTTTATATCTACAGCTGGGACTTGTATAGGGTTCCTGTTGATGGAACCCTATGTGATCACTACATGGTACATGTACAAGTTCCATGTAGTCAGTGAACAACAGCTGACGATTGGGCTTCGTTGCACTTCTTCCTCTGACAAAGGGGGGAAGTCGGAGCCTATTCGCTGGACAATATTTCTGTCCAACAAAATGTTTAGTCTCCTTCCGATTCTATTGAAGGCCCTGTAGCCGGACTCCCACATCTGGGGTTCAGGTTCCACATTAATATACTAGGGGTTCTTCTGCCAAATAGACCAGTGAGAGATTTTAACGGTAAAGAATCTCTCCTTAGTGGCTGGTACCCGGCAGCTATGGCCAGCTTTCCAATGGAGAGTCCGACCTCAATCGCAGGATAGGATTCTTCAAGAATTCTGATTTTTTCTTTTATTTGATACTTTTCTAATCACAATAGCAGCACTGTCATACCCCTCTTGCAAGTAATTTGTGAATAACACATCATAATTCCAGATCTTCATTTCTGAATTACCTGTGTCGATCCTGTGCTCCGAAATTAAAAGGACATTTGCATCAATTTCTCTGAATACGTTTCCGTAAATAGTCATTTCAGTCTTCCAGCCGTTGGTATTATTTTCCAAATTTTTATTGCGTTCCGTTGCATGAGAGATGTTTTTACCGATGTTTTCTCTAATTTCTTTTTCCTTTTTGGCTTGTAGTGCAACTTTGGTGTGCCCAGGATTTTCGCCCTTCGGGAGGGGACTCGGAGTCTTGGATTTGCTCTTCGTCGATCGTTTTCGAGTGCTTGGGCTTTCGTCACTGTCAGAAGAGGTGGATTCTTCCTCATTTTCTTGTTCCTTATCTTCTTCTTCCTCATCGGAAAAATCCGACGAGGAAACTTCACTCACAGCCTTATTCCAGATTTAATGTCGGAGTTGCTTCTGATGACGGACTCATTGAATGTTATGAAACATTCGGGTTACGCGGACATAATAACTGGAGGCAAGTTATTTGCCTTCAGTAACGCATTTAGAACCTGGTTGTAGCAGTCAGGTTTCACTGCCTTTGCCACATTTGTATGCGTGATGCAAATTAGAATTTTATCACTTAGGTTTCCTGTCATGTTAAATTGTAAAGGCGATACCCTCCTTGGTTTACTCTTCTTAGCAGCGTTTGCTTAAAATGTTCTTCTTCCTTCCTCTTAATGATCTCCTTACGTTTGGCGCAGTTCAGGGCCATGGTCTTTTGCCCCCCCGCCTTTGCAGTTAAGGCATTTCTTCTTCCTTCTTTCACATTTATCAAATCTATGGCCTTCTGTGGCCCATTCACTGCACGACAGATTCTCCTTCTCTGAGCAGGTCCTTGTTGTATGGTCTTTTAACTTATAGCATACAAAGCGCATTTGTATCCTATTAAATATTTTTTGCTGGATATTTTCACCTGGTTTTCTCATATTGACTACCAGTAGTCTCTCCGAGGTCTCTTTTTACCATGTCCGTAGTTGCGAAGGTTATTTTAAAGACGTAGGCATATTCACGAAATTTAATTATTTTGCAAACTTTGGCCAATTGATTGCTCCCTCTGAATTTCTTCTTTGAGCTAGGTCGGGTGGGTGCTCATCGACCCAGGTATCCACTTTGCGGCAAATCACATTTTGGTTTACTGACACTTATGTGTGTATGGGTTTGCGGGGGGGGGGATTGGCTTTGCTTGTAGTCCGATAGTCTTTAGAACTTCGGCTTCCTTTAGGAGCCGGTCCAAGTCCCTGTTTTAAGCGCAAATTGCTATGAAACCCGAGAAGACTTTAATCAATTCGACGAGGGCCACCTTCAAATTTACGAAGAGGGTTTCGTGCCACTTGCTCTTTTCCAGGGTCTTTGATCCTTGAATGATACTGAAGGGGACCGTCTTAGTGAGGGTCTCCACGGACTTCTTGGGTCTTTCTTCCTTTTATCTTGAAGTCATCTTCCTTTCTCTGAAATCAAGGTGTAATTAAATTACATTTTGAGATTGGAGTGATGTGAGAAAGGTGGTAAAGGAAGGAACGGTTTAGTTAGGTCTGTTCATAAAATTGATATAAAGCTCACGTCCATTTAACAGTTTATCCCCCGCTCAGATACTGCTGGGATAATGGGTTATGATGGATTGATGGGATAGATCCCGATTGGGTACCACAAAGGAGGAATCACGAGGGATTTTGATGGAAGTAGTGGTGGAATTAACTGCCGCTACCTTTTTTCCCACAACCCCTTGGGTACTTGCGCCATAACCACTTCAAGCCTACACAGAGAGGACGGATGCTACATCCCTCTATGATGCTGGCTGTTCCCTCGGATGTGAAGAATACTCTTCCACCCGAAGAATCTCAGTTCCGGGAAAATTTCTGATTTATGCTTCAAACCTGTTTCCACATAACCCGTTAATTATGTCGGTCCAAGTGGCCTGCATAGTTAAGACGAAGTTAATAAATGGCAAACATCCGAGGCAGGCTCCCACGCCGGTAGATGGACGATAGCAATGAGCTTTTTAAGCCTTCCTTTGATTACAATCACTCCGGTTAAAAAATATATTATTTGACTCCCTTTCGTAAATGTGAATCAAAATTCACCGAAATTCTGTGGATTATGATATTCATAATCCACAGAAGGATGTTAGATGATGTTCTTATGAGATTTTTTCCGTGTCAGTCCTGTACGCCCAAGTGCTCGTTGACGAAAGGATTTTAGGCTTTCCGATAGTTCCTTGGCAGTAATTCTACTGCCGTATCCCTTTATATTTCTTTCGTGCATTACACAATGATGAGGATAGTTTCTATGAATCTGGTCATTTAGGTTGTTAATTATTCTGTAGTCGAAGTCTCAATCGAAGTTGTCATTCTCTTCCAAGGATATCTTAATAATAGATGCCCAGAAGAGTCTGAATTCTGATATTTCTGTCTCCGTAATTTGTGTGTCGTTTCGTCTAAGTTAAATTGACGTTTGGGTCTGTCCCCCATTTAGTCTTTCTACAATCTTCTTGAATGTATGGGAGTCGTTTTCTAACTTAGGTCTGTCTATTAAATTGTCCCAAGGTACACTTTATTTGTCCCTTATAAGTGTCATTAGTTCGTCGCGTATCTGCTGTGTTCGTCTGTGCGTAGTGATGTTGGGGCCAGTGAGGTTTACTTCATTGATCTGTTCTCTGTACTCCCTCGCAAGAGGTTTTTTCAAGAATTTCGAGAGTGGAAAATAAAAACGAACGCTGATAAGTTTATTATTATCCCAATAGGAAGAGTTTTATATTTGATTCGGGGAATGGCTTTCTTATCACCTTTTATTAAATAATTAGTAATTTTATTCATGTCCTCTTCGATCTCTTTTAAATTGGCATTAATTAAGGGTCGGGGAATGTAGCTTTCGAGTTGTTTATAAGCATCCCAGTTGGCGCGAGAGTAACTCTTGCGTTCTGGGATGGGGATTTGAATAGTGGAAGTTGAAATTCTATATGGATAGCCTAGTGGTCGCTGGGGACAGGAGGGCCTGGTTCATGCAGTAATTAAATGAGAGCAAACTGCTGGTAAGAACTATGTCGGGTTTAGTGGCTGCAGTGTGTGTCATGTATGTGGGAAAGTTTGGTCCAATTCTCGTCATAATTTGTCTTTCAATATGTCGCTCTAGATTCCTGCCTGCTCGCCTGGTCGACATATAATTTGAGGCAGCAATTCTTGCATTGCAGTCGCCGGCAAACAGAACAATTCTGCCGTTAACAAAAAGCTGCAAGAAGTTGTAGAGGGATAAGTACACTCTCCTTTGAGGCTAATACCCTATTGGCAGGACCAGAAGGCCCACTGTTGTACTGACCTCCAAAGCTAGGTATTACTCATCGAGCCCCATTATTATTCTCAAGTCAAGATCTCTTTTCATAGCAATTGCACAACCGTCAAATTGTTCTTCGCTGTGATTTTTGGTTATGACTTAGTAGGGAAAAAAATTGATCCTGGCTGTCTTTATTTACTCATTGCTCTAAAATAAATACAACGGCTGGGTCAAATTGTCCTATTTAATTACCGTAAAGTAGTATTTGTCAGTCCAACTGTTTGAGTTAAAATGCAATACTTTTAGTTTGTACATTGTTCGTTCCAGATAGATTCCTGTGTATGTTTATGAAGTTAGGGTTTATTCACTTTCGAGCTTGGGCTCTAGTGGAGTGGGTAGTGGCGTATATGTTTCTCCTGTGCGTTTATTTTTCTAAGGCTAGTTTTATTAAGCCTCAGAGTAGGCCTCCTCGACTTTTCTTGCAGTCGTCCAATGAGAATTCCTATTCGTATCTTATGGTATTTATACCGTCAAACACATGAATAGTAGGTAGCCTTCTCAGTTAGAAAGGGGGACCTCTCGATGGCGTACACATTCAAGTTTATTTTCCTTGAATGATATACGTGCCTTGATTCTTTCTTACAAGAGGAAGACGACCTCGAAACTTCTCTGAGGCTCCTCTCACACTCTCAGTCTCCGAAATTTCATCTCGGTTTGTATGTGCATTTGTATTTTCTTGTTCTGTTTGTGCGTTTTTATGTTGCTCTGTGCGTGTGTTTGCATCTCTTTTAGCTTAAGCCTGGATACGGGGATCTCTGGAAAGGGCTGGGGCGTTGTCAAGAGTGGGGAACTTCTGGCAACTAGTCTCACACTGGCGTTTGAGACTAATTTTTAGAATTTCCTCTGACCGTAGATTTTCAGGGAACCACATTTGCTTCATTGCACTATGCGTCAGCATTCTATTTAGCTCTTTGGAAAAGGTTCCCGGAGGGGAGAGATTTGCAATGTGAGCATAAAAGGTGCAACACATAATTTTGGTCGAGTTTTCATTCTCAAGGTGAAGGTCTGTTTTTGTTCCCCAAGACTGCGCAACGGCAGCTTTAGCAACCTTGGGGAAGGTAGTATTTACTTTAGCTTCTTCAGACTGTCTCTATTCATTTGCTTTCTTTTTACGAAAATCTAGGACTGGGCATGACATGGGAAGCGTCTTGTGTGCTCCTGCGCAGATCAGGCAGTTTAAGGAGGTGGTATCGCAGCCCCTCCATGAATGTGCATCTGACTAACATATGGAAAATAAGAAAACGTTACATTTGTCGAGGTTTCTCGTGGTATGCTCCTCTTATTTATAGCACTTGACGCACATCTGAAGGTCGATAAACTCCTCACCTTCGTTCTGCTTAGGACAGACGCGGGCGTTAAAGAGGAGCAAACTTCACTTCGTGGCCTTGTTAGCCATAGCCGTGTCTTAAAAGATAATTTAAATACATGAGATATTCATTGAATTAAGTTATTTCAACAGCTTTTACCCAGGTGTGATCTTTTCCACGTCCACATGAATTTCTTCGCGGAGTAGCCCCCAACCAATAGATCAAGGCGGTGAAGGATAACGCTACGGTGAACCTTTATCTGTGGTGGTGTTTGTGGTTTAGGATTGATATTCTGCAGGCATTCTGCAGCTTTTGTGAAGTTGAGTGCTTTGCAGTTAGCCTCCTTAGTGCAGATAGCATTCAACTCCTCATAGATTTTGGGGAAGGGCCTCACATGATCAAGCTTGGGGCTATCGGAGATGGTCCTCAGTAAAATCCGCTGGTTCTCTTTCATCTGTTTTTCATTAGCTCGGAAAATAAATTGAAGAGAAAACCCTCGCGTGGTATGCGTGTCTTGATGTGTGTTTGTCTGTGTGTGTATGTATGTAAAGAAGAGCTAATCACCAGGGGTAAAATAAGGTTTCATAGAATGTGTCCGAATCCCAAGCCAAAAAGTAGTTTTCACTAGGCAATTTACCTTACGAAGGGCGCCTTTGATTATCCGACAAGGTTCACGTCCAAAAGAGGGTGATTTGTTGAAGAGGATGGGGGGGTTAAAATTCACCTCTCACACAGGCATCGAAAATCGGGGGAAAAGATTCACAACATTTAATAACGCAAATTCGTGAATTCATTTTCACTTATAGCTTTTTTAAAAGCTTCCTCAATTTTTAACACTGAAACTCGCGACATTTTATTCACCAAACTCGCTTGGAAAAATTAGACACAAGCACAATTTCTTCACGTCACTGAGAGGTAAGAGAATTTCGACTTGCTACCGGCAATCAGAGTATTCGGCGCTGATCATTAACAATAACGATTTATTAAGAAAAAAATAAATTGAGTTTTTACAAATAAGTAAAAAAATACAAGTGTGTAAAAATATTTGTAGGTAATATAAGTGAATAGAAAAATTCAACAGCAGAAAAAGTTACAAGTATGATTAGGATAAAGTTAAATAAATGCTCTCGGGGGCAGGATACGGCAAATTGTTAATCTTTATACATTGTTAACTTTTAAATGTATTTATGTTCGATTATATATTCATTTTATAATTATCAATTTTTTTAGAAGAAATTATATAATATATAATTATTAATATATACACAAGTTTTAATATTCATTTTAATTTAGATACTTAGTCCTATTCACTTTTATTTATTTATTCACTTAAATACACATCATTTTACTTGCCTATATAAATGTTATTATTAATTACTCACTTTAATTCATATTATTTCACTTTATTACTATCCCTTAAATTTAGTCTTTTCTCTTATATCAGGTATATATTATTTTTAATTATTGACTTTAATTTGTATTATTATAATCACTTTAAAATTATTTAACTCACTTTAATTCATTTTATTATAACCACTTTAAAATTATTTTATTCACTTTTATTTAATTACTCACTTAAATACTTATTATTATAATCACTTTTATTTTACACATTACATATTTTTATTAAATTTCAAGTCTTAAAACTTTTATTTTCTTATAATTTATTCATCGGTTAATATTGTTACTTTTCTTTCTGTATAATCGCCCTTTAATTTCACTTCTATTTTTATTTAAGTCCCTTTTTCTCTACATATTAACACTTTAATTGCACCACTCACTTGTTATTAGCTTTTTCCTAATGTATTTTGTTTATTACGAATATTTTTACATGTTTCTTCGTTCACGGTATGTATGCATGATGGTGGGATATGTGAACGATGGTGGATCCATTTGCATTTGCCTTTTTACATACACACCACGGAAGAGCTGCGTGCGTAGGCGTGGCGAATACTTTGATCCCAACGTTTTCACCGTCCACGAGAAACCCTCTGGCGAGGATTTCTTTCTTCAGTGAGAGAAGGACGCTCGGCCGTGACGAGTCATATAGTTGGTTCTATTTCTCTTTGCCTTTCGCTTTCTCCCAATGGCTTTCTGCCTTTTTTGTTCCATCTTCTTCTTCCTTGAGATAGTCTGGAATTAGTTATGTGCTTCTCCGCGTCTTTAATTCTTTTTACATCCGTTTTACAGTCTTATTCTCTTAATAATCTTCCTTTGCTTTTTTGCTTCATAAATTCTTTCCTCGTTTCTTCTTCTTATTCAGTGAGAGATTCTTGTTCTAAAGCAATTTTATGCTCTTGTGTTTCTTTTCGGAGCTTTTTTCGTTTTTCTTGCTTGTTGAAAGACCTTGTCGTGGTATAAGGGCCGAAGGTATACGTAGGTTTGTTACGTACTTCAATAACTCCGTTACCTCGTTTTCTTTAAGAGTGCGATAATTCTTTATTTAATTTAACCTTTTGCTTTGCTTCTTTAATCAGGGAAGATATCTATTGCCATGTGCAGCATTTCGAGGATTTAGTTAAACAACTCTAACCAAAATATACTTCTAATTCCACCAAAATATGAAATATTAACAACAAATTTTACATCTAGTCTACAATGAGAATAATAAGAGGGTCTAAGCGAAAATTACTACCCTAAAATTGAATATTACGCGATGGTTGACATCCAAGGTTACTTTATTACTAAGCGCTAATTGACACACATAATTAAATAGGTAATGCTTCACCTTTGAAAACAAGCGACGCCGGATAAGGAATGACCTTGACGGTGAATCTTATGAAGGCGGGGGAAGGGGTTTGAGGTGCGACGCGGGTGGATGAGGGTTCGTACACCTAGCTGATCGTATGGCAGGGAGACAGACTGGTAGAAAACAGCTGCCTTCGATGAGAGGTGCAGATGGCGCTTAGAATTGTATTTTAAGATAACGATTTAAGCAACTGAACCGTGGAGGTATTCTTCTTCCAATCTTCGTGTTATTTTTGAGATGCTTCTCACTGACGAGCGATGACCAAAGAGTGAATCCTTTGACGGCTTCGGAGGAGAGGGAGTAAATTTTGGGTATTCCTCAATGGTGAAGAATATTTCTGGTTTTAATTGAAAACCGAGATAGGGTGTTTCTCTGACGAAAGTTTTATAAGAATGATTCTCAATAAAAGGGTCTACTCTTGGGTGTGACCACCAGGAGCTGCCTCAGGATGAACTTCTTCTCTGCTCGATTCCGTTTGTGCCGGGTCCTGCCGCCGGACTTTGTCGTTTCAGTATCTAAGTCGATCTCCACGGTTATTAACCAGCTATCCGTATATATACTTCCACAAGCCACTGGAGGTAGGGGGAGGGCGAAGGATAAGGGCCTATGCTTAAGCCTCTCTCCTATAGCTACACTTTTCAAAGGGTTGTCACTTAACCCTAATAGCATCTTCTTGCTTTCGTCGCAGCTCCTACAATTTCATCTATTAGGCGAAACTAGATCTCAAATCTTAGGGGGAACAGTGAGGCTATTTATACATTTTTATTTCACCTGCTCTAGTCCCCTTCGTAGGTTTATGCAAGCTGGCAAAGAAATCTGTTGATTCTGACATTCTCGGTGATGAATATCGAGTCTGGTTGCTAGCGGGTCAAGAGGGAAGAGGTGGGGAATTATCGGCCTCCACTCGGCATAGCGTTTTGACGCTGGTAGAACCGAAATGGGCATCTGCTTCTTATAGTGTGATATCGATTTACCCACAGAACTCTCAGCTAATAAAAATACGCCACTTGTCAGCATTTTTTCCCACTTTTCGATTTCTAAAAAGAAAGTTTTGTAAAGGATAAAAAGGTGCAGCGCAAGCTTAACCAATCACCCATCCCTGTCGATTTTAACTAATCTTGTATATATATATATATATATATATATATATATATATATATATATATATATATATATATATATATATATATATATATATATATATATATATATATATATATATATATATATATTAGGATTATGGGTGCTTTAAAGGTACCTAAAAACCAACTCTGTTAAAGAATTAAGCCTGCCCAAAAGAAGGGGACCATTAAAAAAAGTGGTTTACAAAAAGAGGATGGGGGCTCAAACCGTCTAAACTAAATTAAGATTACAATTTCATAATTCTTCTATTTGAGAAGGTATAACAATTTATGAGATGAAAATTATCAAGAATAAACCAAAGATATATAAACATAGGAATAACTATAAAAATATAAACGCGCATATATGACAATTGAAGAATTTAGGAGAAATAAGCATCCAAAAACAAAAACAATTTCTAGGAGGTGAACAGGATCATGAATAAAACAGAAAATATATTAACCATAGCAATAACTAAAAAAGCTAATTATTAATTAGGTTAGTGATTTTATCTTTAAGCTCATTCTTGAACATTTTTTTTAATACAAGGGTCCAAAAAATACAAGCCGGCGCTGAGGTTGAAATTACAATTAGAATTAAGTTGTATAATCACAGATTCTAAAAGATTTCGTGAAAAGAAATCTTTCGATTTGGCGATCACAGAAGTCTCGATCCAATTTTTTCCGATGAGAGTTTTCACTTAACTGAATAAATATTGTATTTGGTGTTTTCCCAGAATTTACAGAATACTTATACTGTTTAATACGTACTTCCCAATCTTTGCTAGATTGGACAAAATAAAAAGAGGGACAATCCAAACATGTTATTTTATATATTATATACTGTTATTGATAACATTAGTGCTATATTTCATTAACATCCATTTTAGTCTATTATTATTAAATAAAAACAAAGTTTTCATTAAGAGATTTCAACAATGACTTTATGGTTTCAAAATTAATAAAATAAGGCAAACTGCACAGGTTCTTGGGGGTTTCTTTCTCACTGGTACTTTCATTATAAAAATTTGCGGGCTTTATTTTTGCAAATATCAAGTATATGTGAAGGATAACATAAATCTCTACCAATATTTCTTATGTATTCAATTTCGTGATCCAAATACTAGGGACTGACAATGCGTAATGCGTGTAAAAACAGAGGAGGAAAAATAGATATTTTGATTTTAAGGAAGTAGCGTGAATAAAAATAGACATAATTTAAGATATTAGTTGGTTTCCTATAAATACTGAAATTACATGGAAACGGTTCTCTATCTATAAGACATCTAAGAAATTGAGTCAATTGTCTTTTTCTAATTTTAAAGTAAATTTAATGGATGGAACCTTGTTATTCAAATTAGAGTATGAATTATTAACATCAATGCCATAAGGCCCCATTTTGAGCCTCCCTAATGCCTCTAAGCCCTTCGGCATCCGGACGGATGCGAGTGACGAAGGAATTGGTTGTGTGCTGCTCCAATACTCTGACAAAGATAAAAACCACCCGGTGGCGTACGCGAGCCGAAAGCTAGCGCCCCGTGAACGTAATTACTCAGTAATAGAATGGGAAGCTCTGGCTATAATATGGAGTATTACCAAATTTAGCATGTATTTAATAGGGAAAGAGTTAATTATTGAAACTGACCATCGCCCTTTGTCATCTCTCCTGAATAGTAAGAGCCAGAAGGGACGTATAATGCGATGGCTTTTGATACTCTAACAATATCAGTTAAAGTTTGGTATATACGTGGTGCCGAGAATTGTATAGCTGATATTCTTAGCCAGAATATAGTGGCTGACAATGCCTCCTAATCTACTAGTTTATAGGTCACCCGTAAATCCGTAATTTAATCATGTACTTATTTATATATAGTGTTTTATCGTTGTTGTTCCACTCCCTTTTTAGACAGTTCTAACTTGATCCATTTACATTAACTTTTTTTGCTCAGATCAATATCATAGCCTTTTTGTAAGCCTATCAAATACAGGTCAGGCCCGCCGTTTTTTTTTATCCGACTCACGCCTTAATAAAAATTCCTTCTATCCCATGTTCTTCCCTCTCTCTCTGAAAAGTTCCTTCGTATGGAAGGGAGGGGTGTAAAATAACAACCTCTGACCTCCCCTCCAACCACTTTATTTGGAACCACGTGCGATAATATCCCACCTTGGACAATATCACTTACTGTTCAAGAATATTCACGAATTTTCTACTCCTGAGCGCATCGGGGAAATATTCCCCAATCCTGCGAACTCGCCCCAAGGCGAGAAAGATCCGCTGTGTCCAACACTTTGCTGTTAAATGATGAATCGACTCCAACTCCGGATTAAGATGTCTGGAGGTTGTTACTCATTTCTCCAAATTCCTCCTTCCACCTAAGAATCGCGTATACAAATACTCGGTTTTGACTAGAGTTGGATGAGTCCAGCACGCACCTCAAGGCCGTCCTCATTGCCTCTCAAATTCCCGTGAGCGTTCATCATAACAGCAGACTTTCTTCACCTTGATTCTACCCCAGTCAATTGGCTGCTTCTCTGATCGGCCAGACTTCGAATTTGCGCAGCATTCTCCCTTCGTTTAATCGAACCGAAGAAAATTCCTCTTAATTACCTTTGAGAAAAAAAAGTTTCCTCTTCCAGTTGAATTACGAGTAATCCAACATTTCCAATCGAACGTCATTTTGAAGATTGGCTATCTTCATCGAAAGGTTTGTTCGGATCGTGCCCCACCTGCCTCACTCGGACCGTGCAACACTTGCCTCATCGCACGAAGGACCCTGCTCGAAGTCACCGACCCGTAAGACTAAAACCCTCTCTATTATTAGTATTATCAAGACCCCCCTTTGATCTGAGCTTAGTAACGCTAATCAATTAATTCTATTTGAGAATCTCACCTCATTAAAATTAACTAAACACTATTTCTATTCAAAAAATCCCTTTTTGCCATTTTTTAATTCTTTTTTTGATGTTGCTAAAAAAAATTATATTTTTGTTAATTCATTTTTAACTACCCTTGAACGATACTCTCAGACTATTCAATTAACTCTCGCCAACCAATTATGCACTCGTCTGATTATTAGGGGTTTGAAACCCAACGCATCAAGTTTGATTTCGTAGTATTTCGTTAATCTCTGCGAACAGTCATTCAACGGTTCGCGTTGTAGTAGTGTATGGTATAGGCCGGTGTATCACGACACCTTTATAATCATAATGTCCCCATCTGTCATATACGTGTGTGTGTCTGTTTTTTAAAAATTTATTCCTATGTTTCTTTCTGCTTCAGTCTGCTTTGTAGAGGACGATTATTCGAAAGGCGTCGTAGATCTCCCGTGTTTTATTTTCCTTCTTGGCTGTTGACTTTATTTATATATTCATCGCGTTCCATATTTTGGTGATTCTGTTCTACATAATGAGGGCCATGTTTGCTTTCGCTCTACAGTTTCTACTTTTGAGTTAAGTAGTTACTGCTTTCTCCAAGTCTCTTTCAGCTGCGCATTCGACCAGAAACCAACTAAAGTACTTAAAAACCTGCCTCTCTGAACAAGTGCTAGCTAAATCTTTGCTACTACGTCGTTTAAGAAGATACGTCCATCACCCATGTAATGAATTCAGCACCATGGTGTTAAACGCCACTTAGCAGCTGCTAAGAAAGAAGAGAAGGAAAAATATAAAGGATTAGAAAAAGCCAGAATCACATTCAGTCATTCCTTTCCGGCTGATTGGAAGGACTTGTTGAAACAAGAAATCTATGGAAAACTTCGTAGGACCACAGATACCTTAACAAGCAAACAGGACAAAATATTTCTTATTGATAGTAGTGATTAGGCTAATAATGCACGTAATAATTGTGTTTTAAACTTATCAAGTGAAAAAATAAGTGAAAATGCTGTGATTGCACTCGGATATGGTTTATCCTTCTTTATTTCAAATAGACCCTCTGCCGTAACCATTTTATCTTCCCTATGCAAATTTGAAAATATTGTGACCTTCCCCAAAATTAGATTGACATAATTAAGGGTATCGTTTATTGGGTCACCCATGTTAGTCATGAAAGTAATTTCCCTGCTCGGTATAAGAGAGGTTTGACTGATCTTCAAAAAAACAATAGATTACATATCGCAAAAGCCGATGAGTCGAATAGTATCGTAATTCTAGGTAAAATTGACTACATATCGCGTATGTAAGCTCTACAGGAAACTAATAAGAAACACCCTGGATCAAGTTATATACTATTTAAATAGCACAGTGAAAAAAAATACTTAAAGATAAGAAAGAGTTAATAGGTTTGTTTCAGTAAAATCTTCCTCGTTACCCTACTTGTACGGATTAGTTAAAACACACCAAGAAAATAATCCTATGCTGCCTATTATCTCTACTGTTGGCTCAGTTTCATATAAACTTTCAAAATATATTACCAAGCTCTTGTTCCCTTTACTTGGAACTATCTCCGATTATCACATATATAATTCTCAAGATTTAGTAGAAAAATTAAACAAAATTATTGTTTGGCCTACTGATAGGCTGGTTCGTTTCGAAGTTTGCTCTCTCTTTACTAAAGTCTCAATAGATTTTATTTTAGAGTATCTTAGTAATTAGCTAATCCATCATGAATTACGTCTTCATGTGAGTCTTATTATTTCACTCACTAGGTTGTGCATCTGTGATTGCAAGTTTATATTCAATGGTAAATTTTACCAAAAAATATTTAGTATCGTAATGGGCAACCTATTATCCCCATTACTCTCAAACTTGTATTTGAAATTTGTTGAAAAAACAATACTTAACTAATATCATTTGTATTCCCTTAAAATAGTATAGATATGTTGATGATATTTTAGTGATTTTGCCTTATGGTATTGATGTTAATAATTTACACTCTAATCTGAATAACAAGGTTCCAATCATTAAATTTACTTTAAAATTAGAAAAAGACAATTGACTCCATATCTTAGATGTCTTATAAATAAAGAACCATTTCAATGTAATTTCAGTATTTATAAGAAACCAATTAATATCTTAAATTATGTCTATTTTTATTCACGCTACTTCCTTAAAATCAAAATACCTATTTTTCCTCCTCTGTTTTTACACGCATTACGCATTGTCAGTCCCTAGTATTTGGATCACGAAATTGAATACATAAGAAATATTGGTAGAGATTTATGTTATCCTTCACATATACTTGATATTTGCAAAAATAAAGCCCGCAAATTTTTATAATGAAAGTACCAGTGAGAAAGAAACCCCCAAGAACATTCTCAGTTTGCATTATTTTATTGGTTTTAAAAACATAAAGTCATTGTTGAAATCTCTTAATGAAAACCTTGTTTTTTCTAATAATAATGGACTAAAAGGGATGTTAATAAAAATAGCCCTAATGTAATCAAAAACAGTATATAATATATAAAATAACATTTTTGGATTGTCCCTTTTTTTATTTTGGCCAATCTAGCAAAGATTGGGAAGTACGTATTAAACAGTATAAGTATTCTGTAAATTCTGGGAAAACACCAAATACAATATTTATTCAGTTAAGTGAAAACTCTCATCGGAAAAAATTGGATCGAGACTTCTGCGATCGCCCGATCCAAAGATTTCTTTTCACGAAGTCTGTTAGAATCTGTGATTATACAGCTTACTTCTAATTGTAATCTTAACCTCAGCACCGGCATGTAGTTTTTGGATCCTTGTATTAAAAAAATGTTCAAGAATGAGCTTAAAGATAAAATTACTAACCTAATAAGTAATTAGCTTTTCTAGTTATAGCTATGGTTAATATATTTTCTGTTTTATTCATGATCCTGTTCACCTCTTAGAAATTGTTTTTGTTTCTGAAGGCTTATTTATCCTATATTCTTCAATTGTCATATATTCGCGTTTATATTTTATAGTTATTCCTATGTTTAATATATCTTCGGTTTATTCTTGATAATTTTCATTTTATAAATTGTTATTCCTTCTCAAATAGAAGAATTATGAAATTGTAATCTTAGTTTACTTTGGACGGTTTTAATCACCCTCATCATTTTTGTAAACCACTTTTTTCAATGGTCCCCTTCTGTTTGTTAATCCTTTAACAGAGTTGGTTTTTAGGTACCTTTAAAGCACTTATAATCATAATGTCCACATCTGTCTTATTCGTGTGTGTCTTCTTTGTAAATTTTTATTTCATATGTTTTTTCCTGTTTCAGTCTGCTTTGTAAAATACGATTACTCGAAAGGCCTCGCAGCTTCGTGGCTGTTTTAAGATTTTAACAAGATTTGTTAAAATCGACAGCGATGGATGTTGGTTACGCTTGCGCTGCACCTTTTTATTTTTCTCAAAATTTCTTTTCAGAAAGCGAAAAGTGGGAAAAAATGCCGAGAGGTCTGTGTGGAAATCGATATCACACTTTAAAAAGCAGATGCCCATTTCAGTTACACCTGCGTCAAGACGCTATGCCGAGCGTAGGCCGATACCTTCCCCCCCCCCCTCCCTTTCTTCTCTTATCCCGCTGGCATCATCACCGAGAAAGTCAGAATCAACAGATTTATTTGCCAGCTTGCATAAACAAACGAAGGGGACGAGAGCAGGTGAAATAAAAATGTATAAATAGGCTCACTCTTCCCCCTAAAATTTGAGACCTAGTTTCGCCTTAAAGACGAAATTGTAGGAGCTTCGACGAAAGCCAGAAGATGCTATTAGGGCTAAGTGACTACCCTCTGAAAAGTGTCGCTATAGGAGAGAGGCTTAAGCATAGTCCCTCATTTCTCCCCCTTCCCCTACCTCCAGTGGCTTGAGGCAGTATATATAGGGATAGCTGGAGAATAACCGTGGAGATTGACTCAGATACTAATACGCCAAAGTCTTGCAGCAGGGCCCGGCACAAACGGAATCGAGCAGAGAAGAAGTTCATCCTGAGGCAGTTCCTGGTGGTCACACCCAAGAGTAGACCCTTTTATTGAGAATCACTCTCATACATCTTTCGTCAGAGAAACACCCTATCTCGGTTTTCAATTAAAACCAGAAATAATCCTCACATTAAGGAATACCCAAAGTTAACTCTCTTTTATCCAACATCCGTCAAAGGATTCACTCTTTGGTTATCGCTCGTCAGTGAGAAGCATCTCAAAAGTAACACTAAGATTAGAAGAAGAATACCTCCATGGTCCCGTTGCTTAAATCGTTATCTTAAAATATAATGCTAAGCGCCATCCGCAACTCTCATCGAAGGCAACTGTTTTCTATCAGTCTGTCTCTACGAACCCTCATCCACCCGCCTCGCACCTCAAACCCCTTCCCCCGCCTTCATAAGATTCACCGTCAAGGTCATTCCTTTTACGGCGTCGCTTGTTTTTAAAGGTAAAGCATTACCTATTTAATTATGTGTGTCAATTAGCGCTAAGTATTACAGTGAGCTTGGATGTTAACCATTGCGTAATATTCAATTTTAAAGTAGTAATTTTCACTTAGACCCTCTTATTTTACTCATTGTAAAGTAGATGTAAAGTTTGTTGTTAATATTTCATTGTTTTGTTGTAATTAAAAGTATATTTTGGTTAGAGTTGTTCAACTTAATCCTCGAAATGCTGCACATGGCAATAGATATCCTACCTGATTAAATAAGAAAAGCAAAAGGTTAAATAAAATAAAGAATTATCGCACTTTTAGAGAAAACGAGGTAACGGAGTTATTTATGTACGTAACAAACCTACGTATACCTTCGGCCCTTATACCACGACAAGGTCTTTCAACAAGCAAGAAAAACGAAAAAAGCTCCGAAAAGAAACACAAGAGCATAAAATTGCTTTAGAACAAGAATCTCTCACTGAATAAGAAGAAGAAACGAGGAAAGAATTTATGAAGCAAAAAAGCAAAGGAAGATTATTAAGAGGATATTAAGACTGTAAAACGGATGTAAAAAGAATTAAAGACGTGGAAAAGCACAAGACTAATTCCAGACTATCTCACGGAAGAAGAAGGTAAAACGAAAAAGGAAGAAAGCCATTGGGAGAAAGCGAAAGGCAAAGAGAAATAGAACCAACTACGTGCCTCGCCACGGCCGAGCGTCCTTCTCTCACTGAAGAAAGAAATCCTCGCCAGAGGGTTTCTCGTGTACAGTGAAAACGTTGGGATCAAAGTATTCGCCACGCCTACGCGCGCAGCTCTGCCGTAAGGAGTATGTAAAAAGGCAAATATTTGCAAATGAACCTACGAAGAGCCCTACACCAAATAATATTTGTGGACACTGCTGAAGGAGAGATCCATACATATCCCACCATCATGCATACACACCGTGAACGAAGAAACTTGTAAAAATACTCTTAATGGACAAAATACATCAGGAATAAGCAAATAACAAGTAAGTGGTGCAATTAAAGTGTTAATATGTAAAGAAAAAAGGGAAAGTGACTTAAATAAAAATAGAAGTGAAATTAAAGGGCGATTATACAGAAAGAAAAGTAACAATATTAACCGATGAATAAATTATAAGAAAATAAAAGTTTTAAGACTTGAAATTTAATAAAAAATATGTAAAGTGTGAAAATAAAAGTGATTATAATAATAATATTTAAGTGAGTAATTAAATAAAAGTGAGTAAAATAATTTTAAAGTGGTTATAATAAAATGAATTAAAGTGAGTTAAATAATTTTAAAGTGATTATAATAATACAAATTAAAGTCAATAATTAAAAATAATATATACCTGATATACGAGAAAAGACTAAATTTAATGGATAGTAATAAAGTGAAATAATATGAATTAAAGTGAGTAATTAATAATAACATTTATATAGGCAAGTAAATTGATGTGAATTGAAGTGAGTAAATAAATAAAACTTGTGTATATATTAATAATTATATAATTTCTTCTAAAAAAATTGATAATTATAAAATGAATATATAATCGAACATAAATACATTTAAAAGTTAAAAATGTATAAAGATTAACAATTTGCCGTATCCTGCCCCCGAGAGCATTTATTTAACTTTATCCTAATCATACTTGTAACTTTTTCTGCTGTTAAATTTTTCTATTTACTTATGTTACCTATAAATATTTTTACAGATTTGTATTTTTTCATTGATTTGTAAAAACTTAATTTATTTTTTTCTTAATAAATCATTATCGTTAATGATCTGTGCCGACTACTCTGGTTGCCGGTAGCAAGTCGAAATTCTCTTACCTCTCAGTGACGTGAAGAAATTGTGCTTGTGTCTAATTTTTCCAAACGAGTTTAGTGATAAAATATCGCGAGTTTCAGTATTAAAAATCGAGAAAGCTTTTAAAATAGCGATAAGTGAAATTGCATTCACGAATTTCCGTTATTAAATGTTGTAAATTTTTTCACCCGTTTTTCGCTGCTTGTGTGAGGGGTAAATTCGGCCCCTTCCTCCCTCTTCAACAAATCACCCTCTGATGGACGTGAACCTTGTCGGATAATCAAAGGCGCCCTTCGTAAGGTAAAGTGCCTAGTGAAAACTACTTTTTGGCTTGGGATTCGGACACATTCTATGAAACCTTATTTTACCCCTGGTGATTAGCTCTTCTTTACATACATACACACACACAGACAAACACGCATACCACGCGGGGTTTTTGCCTTTAATTTATTTTCCGAGCTAATGAAAAACAGATGAAAGAGACCCAGCAGATTTTACTGAGGACCATCTCCGATAGCCCCAAGCCTGATCATGTGAGGACCTTCCCCCAAATCTATAGGGAGTTGAATGCTATCTGCACTAAGGAGGCTGACTGCGAAGCACTCAACTTCACAAAAGCTGCAGAATGCTTGCAGATTATCAATCTTAAACCACAAACACCACCACAGATAAAGGTTCACCGTAGCGTTATCCTTCACCGCCTTGATCTATTGGTTGGGGGCTACTCCGCGAAGAAATTCATGCGGACGTGGAAAAGATCACACCTGGGTAAAAGCTGTTGAAATAACTAAATTCAAGGAATATCTCATGTATTTAAATTATCTTTTAAGACACGGCTATGGCTAACAAGGCCACGAAGTGAAGTTTGCTTCTCTTTAACGCCCGCGTCTGTCCTAAGCAGAACGAAGGTGAGGAGTTTATCGACCTTCAGATGTGCGTCAAGTGCTATAAATAAGAGGAGCATACCACGAGAAACCTCGATAAATGTAACGTTTTCTTATTTTCCATATGTTAGTCAGATGCACATTCATGGAGGGGCTGCGATACCACCTCCTTGAACTGCCTGATCTGCGCAGGAGCACACAAGACGCTTCCCATGTCATGCCCAGTCCTAGATTTTCGTAAAAAGAAAGCCAATGAATAGAGACAGTCTGAAGAAGCTAAAGTAAATACTACCTTCGCCAAGGTTGCAAAAACTGCCGTTGCCCAGTCTTGGGAAACAAAAACAGACCTTCCCAGGCAAGCAAACATCCTCTAGGCCACGGTATTTGCAGATGATGTTCCCCAGTGGGCGCATCCATTGACCCGTAGAGAGGCAGAAGTAAATAACGATCAGCCCAAAAGCGTAGCCTGGCCGAGTACTGAGCGACTATGGGGCCCACAAAGCCATAGTCGCAACTTCTGTTGAAACAGAAAAAGAAATGGAGAAGAGATAGGTGGAAAAAAGGAAAAAAAGACAAAAATTTAAAAGATGATAGCTAAGGAACTAAATAACTAAACTAAACTAACCTGTTAAAAATTGAAACCTAAATCTACCTAAAGCTAACGAACTACCCATATATTGGGTATTTTGGATAAATGGGAAGAGTTCAAGCTCCTGCTTAAAGATAACAATCCCGATTTTATTGCTTTACAGGAGACTTGCTTGGGTACTCGCAGAGTACCCAACATCTCGGTTTTTGTGGGATATTATAAGAACCCTGGAGAACCAAATCATGGGTCTGCTGTTTTTGTTAACAACAGGGTTCCCCATAACCAGCTCTCTTCACACAGACCTACAAGCGGTTGCTGTCTGCCTGTTTTCCAGTCACCATTATTCGGTCTGTTCGCTGTATCTTCCTCCTGACGAGAAAAGAGATACAGCTGTTTTAGCTACAACCTTGCTCATTTAATTTCTCAATTCTCCATTGCCTTTTTATTGATGGGCGACTTTAATGTTCGACACCCCCTTTGGGGGGACCATGATAAAAACCTTAGAGGAAATATGATTGAGAGATTTCTGGGTACTAATGATGTCTGCTTTCTTAACGGTGGCAGCCACGCATCATTTTGCATCCAGACAAACATTTTTACATGTGTGAACTTGTTCACCAAGCTTTAGAGCTGATTTGGACTGGGCAGGGGATCTTGAATTGCGAGGCAGTGATTACCTTCCTATTGTAATTACACCATGTACAGGTGCTCCTCATTCACCACCTAGCAAACGATGGAATACTCAAAAAAAGCAAACTGGCCTATGTTCAGGCACCTCTTGAGCCATGATGGGTCCTTCCCTCATGAAGATATTGAAGTGGCTATTGATGATCTTCTAGCTAACGTCAATCATGCAGTTAATTTCTCCATCTAGCTTTCCGGCTCAACTGCTCGTGGACTACAATTGCCCTGGTGGTCTGTTGAATGCTCGAGAGTCGTCACTAAATGTAAACAGGCTTGCTGACGTTACCATTGAGGCCACACGATGGTAAAGAAGCTTGCTTGTAACCGAGCAAGGGCATCACGGCGACGCACCCTTCGACGAGCTCGAAAGACCTCGTTGGAGGGTTATATCGCGTCGATAAGTTTGCAGAACCCTGTAGACAGAATCTGAAAGAGGATCAAAAAGCTATTAGGGAAATGCAATGGTGTTACAGCTCCCAACATTGTTCAGGCCGGAGAACTGTTGGGAGACTTGTCCCATATTTCCGATCTCTTGGCCAGATCGTTTGCTAATATTTCAAGCCCAGACAACTATTCGATCCAATTCCAGCGCTTTAGGCTCTAACAGGAGCAGCATCCTATCAAATCGATGGAGCCTAACAAGAATAATGAGCCTTATAACCGGCTCTTTTCTATCCATGAGCTCCATAATGCACTGAGGCACTATGGATCCACTGCACCCGGATGGATAGGATTTCTATGATATGATTAGGAATATGCATCCATCTCACTTCTCACATTTGCTGGACATGTATAACTTCATCTTGATTAAGGTCTGCTTCCCTTCTATGTGGGAGGAGACTGTGGTTTTACCTTTTTGAAAACCAGGAAAGGATCGGACGGCCCTGACCCATTACCGCCCCATTGCCCGTAGTAGTTGCCCATGTAAATTGTTTGAGAGGATGATAAATACAAAACTCGTCTTTTTTTGGAGACAAACCATCTTATATCTCTCTCTCAATCAGGGTTCAGAAAACAAAGAATACCATCGACCTGCTTGTTAGAATGGAGTCTTATATAGGACATGCTTTTTCAAAGAGGCAGCATTCTGTTGCTATTTTCTTTGATATTGAGAAAGTATATGATACCACTTGGAGGCGTGGTATCCTTAAGCAACTCCATGATTGGGGCCTGCGGGGCTTTCTCCCCAGGTTTGTGTAGCAATTTCTCATATGGCGCACACTACGTGTTAAAGTTGGAATTGGCCTATCAGAGCCCGTATAGCAAGTTGAATGTGTGCCACAGGGAAGTGTCTTCAATGTCACTTGCTTCACTGTGGCCAACAATAGCATTATCGCAAATCTCACAGCTGAGATTTCCTCAACTCCTTATGCGGATTACTTAGCTCTTATCTGTTTATCGTCTAGACTTCCATTTGCCATCCGTAAGCTACAGCGGGTTATAAATACTGTAGCGGATAATGCTTCTTCCAAGGGCTTTCGCTTTTCAACAGAAAAGACCAAGGTTGTCCACTTTTACAATCATAGAGGGGTTACATAAAACCCTCCGCATTTGTCACTCTATGGTGTCCCTGTCATCTTTGAGCCCCATTTCAGATTTGTAGGGGTAATTTATGATTTGAGGCTTTCTTGAAGGCCTCAGTTTTGAACGCCTTGAAAAGGTCTTGTCTGAAGGGAACGGACATAATGAAATTACTGTCACACACTTCTTGGGGAAGTGATCGACGTACCCTGTCACTTTTGTATTCAGCATTGGTTTAGTCAAAGCTGGAATATAGGTCACAGGTGTACTTTTCTGCCTCGCCGTCTATTCTTGAAAAATTAAATACTGTGGGTAACCAAGGTGTGTGCCTGGCTTCTGGAGTCGTCAAGTCCTCCCCTGTGTGGAGTCTCTATGAAGAGAACGGGGCTCTTCCTCTGCCTTTTCACAGGCTCAAGTCTAACCTCAAATATCTTTTTAGACTTGAGCAATTACCATGGTCGCCAGTATATGAATGCACGTTAAATTTGCAAACAGTGGCCTCATATGATAGATTTCCATCTCTGGCTCACCCCTTTGCTCTGCGCACGTCCGAGCACACACGACTTCTAAAAGAGTTCTCTGTTACTCAGTTTTCATTTGCAAAGATTCCTCCATGGCTCATATTACTTTTATATTATAAGACCTGGTGTCAGGTGTGTGAGGTATATTCCAAAGGAAATCAGTTTAGTTGATTTATATCCCCTTTGAATTTTAGTAGTTCCTTTTCATTACTGAATTTTTTTTATATTAGTTATATATCAATGGAACATTAGTCTATCAACTATTTAAAATTTAGATTATTAGTTGGGATCCGTTTTTTTGTATTTGTGTATTCCACTTACCGGAATATTTGAGTTAATCCTTTGCCGGATTAGAAAGATTAACCCGTCTTAACCGTGAAGGAGGAGTTTTAGTGTTCCTTTAGTGAGATAATTTTTGAATATTTATTTTTAGGAAAAGTTAGGCTTCACGTATATTGCCGAGAAATTTCGTTACGTTCGCCTATTACGTTCCCCCAAGTAAGCCAACAAGATGTCTTCTTAGTTTGACCGTTTCAAGAGTCAAGGATGTCTTCTTCGTTTGACCGTTTTAAGAGTCAAGGACAGGTATTGTAGGATCGAGGAAGACAATTTACTTCCTAGCTTATGGAGTATGTCGGCAAGCTCCTCATGGGAAAACTTCTGTTTACCATCCCCATACCATCTAGCCGCAAACAGAGTTTGTGAAAAGCTAAATGACACATTGATTGAAAGCAATCCTGAGAAAATTGTGTATAGATCATTCCCGAGAATGGCACTGATTTTTACCCGTGGCACTGTTTGCGTGTCGGGAAATACCCATATACGACCATAGGATTCGCCCCCTTCGAATTACTGTATGGTCGTAATGTTCGAGCCCCCTTGCTATTTTAAAGGAACTTTTTACCAATCTCCTTCTGGAAAACGAAATCCAATCCTCCAAATTCGTACCTTATAGACCTCTGAAAGCGCCTCAAGATATGTGCAGATATCACACTACAAAATGCTGAGGTAAATTTGAAGAAGTATCGAACTTATTTCGATTTAAAGGCGAAGGAAAGAAATTTTAAGCCTGGCGATGAGGTGCTGTTGCTACTTCCCACGGAGAGTAACAAGCTCCTTAGCCAGTGGAAGGGCCACCTTTTCGTTTTAGAGGTAAAAGGACCAGTGGATTACCTGATTCGAATCCCCTTAGGAGATAAGGTTTTCCACATCAATATATTAAAGAAATATGACCGCCGTGCGTGTTTCAACAATATTGTAGCCCTCGAAGAAGAGTCTCCGTTGGAAGCCGTGTATCCCGCTGACCCTTAAATGTCGTGCAAGTAGTGTGCAATGAACAAGATGGTAATTCCATATCCCTTCTTTACCTGGACCCCCGAAATCATCATCCCTCGTGCTTGCTGTCTCCCCCAGTCTAGCACCTCTTCAAAAGAATCAGCTGCAGCGGTTGCAAACTGGATTTGAATATATCATCTCTTACACCTCCGAATTGTATAGCTGATAATCTTAGCCAGAATATATTGGCTGGCAATGCCGCCTAATCTACTAGTTTATAGGTTGCCCGTAAATCCGTATGTTAATCATGTACTTATTTATATATAGTGTTTTTTGTTGTTGTTCCACTAACTTTTTAGACAGTTCTAACTTGATTCCTTAATTTAAATGTAATTTTTTTTTGTCGATCTATTTACATTAAATTTTTTTTGCTCAGATCAATATCATAGCCTTTTTGTAGGCCTATCGGATCCAGGTCAGGCTTCCGTTTTTTTTATCAGGCTGAAGCCTTAATAAAAATTCCTTCTATCGAAATTTGCGATGTCCCATGTTCTTCCCCCTCTCTCCGAAAAGTTCCATCGTATAGAAGGTAGGACTGTAAAATAACAACCTCTGACCCCCCTCCACCCACTTTATTTCGAACCACGTGCGATTATATCCCTCCTTCGACAACATCACTTACTGTTCAAGAACATTCGCGAATTTTATACTCCTGAGCGCATTGGGGAATTATTCCCCAATCCTGCGAACTCGTCCAAAGGCAGGAAAGATCCGCTGTGTCTCACACCCTGTTGCTAAATGATGAATCGATTCCAACTCCGGATTAAGATGTCTGGAGCTTGTTACTTCTTTCGCCAAATTCCTCCTTACACCTCAGAAGCACGCCTACAAATACTCAGTTTTGACTAAAATTCGATGAGTCCAGCACGCACCTCATGGCCGTCCTCATTGCCTCCTCGAAGTCCCGTGAGCGTTTATCAACCAGCAGAATTTCTCCGCCCTGATTCTACCCCAGTCAATTGGCTGCTTCTCTGATCAGCCAGCCTTTGAATTTGCCCTGTAGTGTCCCTTCGTTTAATCGAACCGAAGAAAGTCCCCATCGATCACCTTTGACGAAAAGAAGTTTCCTCTTCCAGTTGAATTACGAGTAATCCCACATTTCCAATCGAACGTCATTTTGAAGATTGGCTATCTTCATCGGAAGGTTGGTTCAGACCGTGCCCCACCTGCCTCATTTGGACCGTGCCACACTTGACTCATCGCACGAAGGACCCTCCTCGAGTTCACTGACCCGTAAAACTAAAACCCCCTCCATTATTAGTATTGTCAAGATGCCCCTTTGATCTGAGCCTAGTAACGCTAATCAATTGACTCTATTTGAGAATCTCTCCTCATAATAATTATCTAGAGACTATTTCGATTTGAATAATATCCTTTTGCCATTTTTTAATTCTTATTTTGATGCTGGTAAATAAAATTATATTTTTATTAATTCATTTTAAACTACCCTTGAACGATACTTTGAGTATATTCAATAAAATCTCGCCAACCAATTATGCACTCGCCTGATTATTAAGGATTTGAAACTAACGCCTCAAGTTTGACCCTCTAGTCAGTCGTTAATATCTGCGAATTGTCATTAACGGTTCGCGTTGTAGTAGGTGATTAAGTCCCCCCCCCCCACATAATATAGGAGTAGTTTACGGTATAGGGCGGTGTATCACGACACACTTATACTCTTAATGTCCCCATCTGTCAAATACGTGTGTGTGTCTGTTTTGTAAAAAATTCTTATTATGTTTCTTTATGCTTCAGTCTGCTTTGTAAATGACGATTATTCGAAAGGCTTCGTAGATCTCCCGTGTTTTATTTTCCTTCTGTTCTACATAATGAGGGCCATGTTTTCTTTCTCTTTCTAGTTTCCACTTTTGAGTTGAGTAGTTACTGCTTTCTCCAAGTCTCTTTCGGCTGCGCATTCGACCAGCATCCAACTTAAGTTCTTAAAAACCTTCCTGTCTGAACAATTGCAAGCTAAATCTTTGCTACTACGTCATTTAATAAGATACATCCATCACCCATTTAATTAATTCAGCACCATGGTATTAAACGCCACTTAGCAGCTGCTAAGCAAAAAGAGAAGGAAAAATATAAGGAATTAAAAAAAGCCAGAATCACATTCAGTCATTCCTTTCCGGCTGATTGGAAGGACTTGTTGAAACAAGAAATCTATGGAAAACTTCGTAGGACCACAGATGCCTTAACAAGCAAACTGGACAAAACATTTCTTATTGATAGTAGTGATTGGGCTAATAATTCACTTAATAATTGTGTTTTAAACTTATCAAGTAAAAAAATAAGTAAAAATGCTGTGATTGCACTCGGATATGGTTTATCCTTCTTTATTTCAAATAGACCCTCTGGCGTGACTATTTCGTCTTCCCTATGCAAATTTGAAAATATTGTGACCTTCCCCAAAATTAGATTGACATAATTAAGGGTATCGTTTATTGGGTCACCCATGTTAGTCATGAAAGTAATTTCCCTGCTCGGTATAAGAGAGGTTTGACTGATCTTCAAAAAAACAATAGATTACATATCGCAAAAGCCGATGAGTCGAATAGTATCGTAATTCTAGGTAAAATTGACTACATATCGCGTATGTAAGCTCTACAGGAAACTAATAAGAAACACCCTGGATCAAGTTATATACTATTTAAATAGCACAGTGAAAAAAAATACTTAAAGATAAGAAAGAGTTAATAGGTTTGTTTCAGTAAAATCTTCCTCGTTACCCTACTTATACGGATTAGTTAAAACACACCAAGAAAATAATCCTATGCTGCCTATTATCTCTACTGTCGGCTCAGTTACATATAAACTTTCAAAATATATTACCAAGCTCTTGTTCCCTTTACTTGGAACTATCTCCGATTATCACATATATAATTCTCAAGATTTAGTAGAAAAATTAAACAAAATTATTGTTTGGCCTACTGATAGGCTGGTTCGTTTCGAAGTTTGCTCTCTCTTTACTAAAGTCTCTATAGATTTTATTTTAGAGTATCTTAGTAATTAGCTAATCCATCATGAATTACGTCTTCATGTGAGTCTTATTATTTCACTCACTAGGTTGTGCATCTGTGATTGCAAGTTTATATTCAATGGTGAATTTTACCAAAAAATATTTGGTATGGTAATGGGCAACCTATTATCCCCATTACTATCAAACTTGTATTTGGAATTTGTTGAAAAAACAATACTTAACTAATATCATTTATATTCCCTTAAAGTAGTATAGATATTTTGATGATATTTTAGTGATTTTGCCTTATGGTATTGATGTTATTAATTCACACTCTAATTTGAATAACAAGGTTCCATTCATTAAATTTACTTTAAAATTAGAAAAAGACAATTGACTCCATTTCTTAGATGTATTATAAATAAAGAACCATTTCCATGTAATTTCAGTATTTATAGGAAACCAATTAATATCTTAAATTATGTCTATTTTTATTCACGCTACCACCTTAAAATCAAAATACCTATTTTTCCTCCTCTGTTTTTACACGCATTACGCATTGTCAGTCCCTAGTATTTGGATCACGAAATTGAATACATAAGAAATATTGGTAGAGATTTATGTTATCCTTCACATATACTTGATATTTGCAATAATAAAGCCCGCAAATTTTTATAATGAAAGTACCAGTGAGAAAGAAACGCCTAAGGACATTTTCAGTTTGCATTATTTTATTGGTTTTAAAACCATAATGTCATTTTTGAAATCTCCTAATGAAAACCTTGTTTTTATCTAATAATAATAGACTAAAAGGGATGTTAATGAAAAATAGCCCTAATGTATTTAAAAACAGTATATAATATATAAAATAACATGTTTGGATTGTCCCTCTTTTTATTTTGTCCAATCTAGCAAAGATTGGGAAGTACGTATTAAACAGTATAAGTATTCTGTAAATTCTGGGAAAACACCAAATACAATATTTATTCAGTTAAGTGAAAACTCTCATCGGAAAAAATTGGATCGAGACTTCTGTGATCGCCCGATCCAAAGATTTCTTTTCACGAAGTCTTTTAGAATCTGTGATTATACAACTTACTTCTAATTGTAATCTTAACCTCAGCACCGGCATGTAGTTTTTGGATCCTTGTATTAAAAAAATGTTCAAGAATGAGCTTAAAGATAAAATCACTAACCTAATTAATAATTAGCTTTTCTAGTTATTGCTATGGTTAATATATTTTATTCATGATCCTGTTTACCTCTTAGAAATTGTTTTTGTTTCTCAAGGTTTTTATATATCCTATATTCTTCAATTGTCATATATGCGCGTTTATATTTTATAGTTATTCCTGTTTAATATATCTTCAGGTTATTCTTGATAATTATAATTTTATAAATTGTTATTCCTTCTCAAATAGAAGAATTATGAAATTGTAATCTTAGTTTACTTTGTACGGTTTTAGTCACCCTCATCTTTTTTGTAAACCACTTTTTTCAATGGTCCCCTTCTGTTTGTTAATCCTTTAACAGAGTTGGTTTTTAGGTACCTTTAAAGCACTTATCATCCTAATCGTGTGTATTTTCTTTGTAATTTTCTTTCTTATGTTTCTTCCTGTTTCAGTCTGCTTTGTAAAAGACGATTAGTCGAAAGGCCTCGCAGCTTCGTGGCTGGTTTAAGATTTTAACAAGATTTGTTAAAATCGACAGCGATTGGTGATTAGTTACGCTTGCGCTGCACCTTTTTATCCTTCTCAAAATTTCTTTTCAGAAAGCGAAAAGTGGGAAAAAATACTGAGAGGTCTGTGGGGAAATCGATATCACACTATGAAAAAAGATGCCCATTTCGGGTTACACCTGCGTCAAGACGCTATGCCGAGCGTAGGCCGATACTTTATCTTCCCCCACCCCTCTCCCCTCTTAATTCCAGCCGAAGGATGGGGGGATTAAATTATCCTGACATGACGTCTTGGGAAGGAGAACTGTTTCTTGACGAATGGGCTCAAAGAACAATGGCTGTTCTAACGTTGTTCTCATCTGAACAACAGGGGGGTGAGAACCGTCTCTTGCCTACGGGCTCAAAGAACAATGGCTGTTCTAACGTTGTTCTCTTTCTGAACAACAGGGGGGGCCTTGTGGACTTGGCGTCTTGAAGGATCGAACCTTGGCCCTCAAGGGATATTGTCCTCTTCTGGACAATAATGGTGGATCTCGAGGTAGAGGGCCCCTGGTGCACAAGGTGAGACCGGATCGGCGTGATGTCTCGCAAAGATAATCTGGATCTGTTCTGATCTTATTGGGTAATGCTCTTGTATAAGTACCCGGAACCATCTCCTTGGAGTAAGGGACAATTGAGTGGGAGGCTCGGGGGAATGCTCCTCGCGCCTGGGAAAATACCTTATCTGCCCGTAAGCCTAACTCAATCTGGCGAGATCGACGTATGGGGCGAAACGGGGGGAGGGGGATGAACCTCCTTGGTTAAATATTGACTCAGGTGGCGATAGTGCGCCCTGCTTTCTCATCACAGATGCACGTGGGTAGCCATGTGTTCTAACAAACATGTGATAGCGACTGAATTTAAGCGGCCTCAGACGGTTCTATCATAATAAACTTATCAGCGTTCGTTTTTATTTTCCACTCTCGAAATTTTGCATAAAACCTTTCGCGATGGAATACAGGGAACGGATCAATGAAGTAAACTTCACCGGCCCCAACATCACTACGCACAGACGAACACAACAGATACGTGACGAACTAATGAAACTTTTCAGGGACCAATAGAGTCTACTTTGGGACAATTCAATAGACAGACCTTTGTTAGAAAACGAATCACATACATTCAGGAAGATTGTCGAAAGACTAAATGGAGGAGAGACCCAAACGTCAATATAACCTAGAGGAAACGACACACAAATTACGGAGACAGAAATAATCGAGGAAAAATTCAGACTCTTCTGGGCATCTATTATTAAGATATCCTTGGAAGAGAATGACAACTTCGATTAAGACTTCAACAACAGAATAATTAACGAACTAAATGACCAGATTCATAAAAACTATCCTCATGATTGTGTAATTCACGAGAGAAATATGGAGGGATACGGCAGTACAATTACTGCCGAGGAACTATCGGAAAGCCTAAAGTCCTTTCGTCAATGAGCACTTGGGCGTACAGGACTGACACGGGAGAAATCTCATAAGGACATCTCCTAAAATCCTTCTCTGGATTATGAATACCATGAATGCATGACTGAATGTGGGCTACTTCCTTGACCACCGGAAAGTAGCAAAAATGATATTCATTCCCAAATCCGGTAAGCCTCCAAACAGTCCAACTGACTTAAGGCCTATATATCTCTTAAAATTGCAGGCAAAGTCTTTGAGAATGTATCGGCTAACAGAGTTAACTCCTTCCTCGAAACTAAAAATATGTATAACAGCCAATAACATGGTTTTCGGAGGAAAAGATACGGCTCCAGCCGTGATCACTGAGAAGTTAACAAAAGTAAAAGCTGAAAGACGCCACGCAAATCTCGTACTGTGAGACGTCAAAAAGGCCTTCGACAAAGTGTGGAGGATAGGCCTAGAATACAAAAATACTCAACTGGGCCTCGAACGCATACTCCAAAGTATACTCTGTGATTGTATAATCGAGGGGAAAGCGTACGTACACATAAAAGGTTTCAATGGCCCTGATGTCGAACTCGAGGTGGGGGTGCCACAAGGCGGCTATATAGGTCCCTTGCTATATAATATTTTTAAAATCGAACTTCTCCAACCTCGTTAAACGACCAATTTGTAGACGATGTATTGATGATCGGCACGTCACCTTAACGGAATATAGATTATATAGCACCGAGTACGGCGACGGAAATTGGAAACATCAACTCTTTCGAGAGGAGATGCAAGATATCCACTAATGCCCCCAAATAACGGATAATTACACTATTTCGACAAACACTCGCAGACATCCGTGTTGGTGGTGTACACATCCCATACAACATGAAGGGCACGGTTCTGGGACTCCGGAATACGACTGGTTGATATGAGAGTCATGTAGCAAGAACTACAACGTATGCATGGAGAGATTTAGGTGAATTTCATCGATTCTTAAACCTATGTTTCTCAAAAAGACTTGAGATCTAAAATGATTGCATTCGATCAAAACTCCTGTACCATTCGGTCTCCATAAACGCTAGTGCCAGATAACAGTTGTCACATTCTTACCTTGGAAGAAGTGATCATTATCAGAAAGCGAGTACCCATCTATTTCTATCCCACCCCTTCTAGAGCGTGTCGGTTCGGGAAGCTTGAGCCTCCATAGATACTTTTACGGACAGGAGCCATATCTGAACCTTGCGGCTAACTAGGCTCAGGCTGAAGCTTAGTAAGGGATGGGTTAGACCCGTGTGAGTGGCGGATCCGTGTGGGTGGAGCACAAATTGGTAGTGCTAGGCGTTAGGTAGGAAGGTAGGGCTTACCGACACGTCAACGGATTAAGTCAGCGTAATAAGTGGATTTGATCCACACTTTGTATATCTCTATTCCTCTACTTTTTTTTCTCTCTCTCTCTTAACACTTCCGACGAAGAAAACGAAAAAAGAAGAAGAGAGAATCATGGCATGGAATCATCGAAAACGGTTCCTTTGTGCACCTTGAAAGGTGCACAAAAGCCTGACAGGTCATCGGTATTTAAGGTTGCGAACTAGGTAGTTATCCTTATTAGGTTACTGAACTGCACCACAACTTAGGTCACAATTTTCCTAATAGAAAAAGACGTAGATAAACCTCTTATTGAGAAGGCAATAACTCGGCTACACAAACTAGGAATAGATGCCAAAGTCCCTCGCCAAATCGAGGCTTTATTGGCGATTTACTGCCACCAGATTGATCAGTGGATCGGTGAACATACAACTGCCGAAATAAAAGATGAAATAGAAAGCAGATAAGATAGGAAAAAGATTAAAGAAGTTATTATATTTAAAAACAGAGCCAATAACAAAGATTACACCCATAGCTTTAAAATAATCTTCATAGAAACAAACATGGCAGGAAAAGCGTGGGAGAATAGACCTTTGGCATTCAACCTAAAAATAACTCAAGACAAAATTAAAAGCAATAAATTCTTAAACGTATTGACCTACTTCAACTGCTTCACTATAGATGAACATAGCTTAAGGGACTGCCAGAACAGAGGTTAGAAAAGATGCTTAGAATGCAGTTCTAATATGCATACCTGGAGGGAATGCAGAAGCCTCAAGAAAAAATGCGTAATCTGTGGCGGGAGTGCCATCGTACTATGGCGATGGCTTGCCCGTTAAAAACGAGATTATAAGGAGGAAACGGAGAGAAAGGGCTAAAATCGAGAAAGGCAAAAAGAATCAAACTTAGGCTAATGTAGCAAAAGCTACAGCTCCATCAGAACGGCTCCAACATACAAAGAACACCATAGAACTAAAACAAAAAAATCGTTAAATATACTAAAGTGTAATTTACAAGCCCAGGTAATGAACGTAGCTAACTAACCCAGGCTCATATTTAAAAGAACTTAAAAACATGTTGAGAAACAATGGGTTAAAACCAATGTGCTTCCCCGAGAACTTACCTTCAGCTGATGTTCTGAATATCAAATACAATACACCCCCAGCAGAAACACAAATAATATTCCAGGCGCACAAAGGAACCCTAGACTTAACCAAAAGAAGTCGGATGCAGAGAAGAGGGTGGAGGTGCAAACACCATCACCTAGGGTGAGCTACACAGAAACACTCCTGAGAGAAAAACAGTAGAAGAGAGGAAGTAGGTGAAGAGGTCACTCGACACCAGGCGCAAAAAGAGGATAAAGAGTGGAGAAAATTCAACCTGAGATTCTACGCTCCACAAGATAGAACTTTTCCCATTGGAAACAGCAAAGAAATTATCCAAGGAATAAAGAAGGGTCTTCACAAGTATAAATTCGAGGAACCCTACATAGATAGCAAAGTTAACGGAATCATTATAAGCGGAAGCATTAAAATCCTCAAAAAATTATGTTTCACCATAAAGAAAGAGTAATTTAATAAAAAGTGATGTTGGAGAACCAAGGTCTCCTGTGACCGGGAAATAAAAAAGACAGAGAAGAAATCTTCCATAGACCAATAAGCGCACACAAAATGGACAGAAGGAGAAAGCTAAAAATATTAGGCCAAAAAGAAGCAGGATGGGATGTTAAAAGGCATTCGTTATGTAACGCATACTTAAAGTTATACCCGAAGGTTATCATCATAAACTAAATGAACATTGCCCTGGAAATCAGCCCTATTTAAATATATAATTATGCAATATTGTAAAAAAACACTACATATAATAATTTCGATGGGGTAGCAGCTATGGCCATAAGGAACAACGTAAAACTTTTTAGGCTACAAGAGCTTGAAAAGCCTTCCTTGCGATCAAGATAGAAACGTCCACAGGGGATATACTCGTAATGAGGGATACTAGCCCACAAGGAGAGACAACATCCCGATCCATAACCTTATTGAAACTCTTGGCCAAAATGACCAAGTTTTATTAATGGGAGATCTGAATGTCCGCACCAGAGCCTCAGGTTACATCGAAAACTACAGCAACTCAGGCAAGAATTTGGACGGCTTATTAGAAAGAGGCATAATGGAGAGATTTGGTACTTGCTTCCCAACATATTTCTGACTAATGAGAGCTACAAAACCGGACATAGTGCTAGTCTCCTCAAAATTCTGGTACAATTACTTAATTTAAAGAGGCCCTCCATCTACTAGTGACCATGAACTGATAGTAATAAAGATATCAGCGGACACAATACAGGTAAAATGCCCCATCATAAAAGACTCGAAGAATTCCAACTGGCTTGGCTACGCAGAAGATCTAGCAAAATATCAGCAGCGAGACATTAGCGAAACTAGACTGAAGGAAATAGATGCATCCACAGATAGATTAATGGAAGCGTTAATTAAACCAGACTTAAAGTCTGTTCCAAGAACAGTATTCAGAACATTACCTCATTTCGCGCATACACCACAAATTCCTGATCTGGAGAACAGACACAACAACTTAAGAGAATCAATGGTGCGATTCGGTCCTCAAAAAGGCGATAGGGAACACCTACTTAATATAAAGATCAAACTTACTGCGACAATTGCAAGAGAAAGAGGCGCTAGATGGGCTCAATTTGTAGAAGCAATAGAGGAAGAGCTTAAACCTACGAATTTTTAGCAAATAGTAAATCTGGCTAGAGACTGATTGAGGATAACCATCAAATATAATGTGATAGAAGCAAGAGAACCACAGCAAAGAGAAGCAGCCTTTAGAGACCACTGGTGGAAAATATTTGAAATATATATCCTTACAGGATAAAGAAGATTTTGATCAGGAACACGAAAACAATATAATAGAGGCCCTGAAACGGAACAGAGGATATATAGCACAAACCACTCTGCTTCCCTTCAAATATTGAAGAATCAAGGTGTCGAGCAAATAGCTCTAGAAGAGCTAAAATAAACTCTACAAGCTACCACACAAACAGCCCTAGTAGTTCCGGGATATCCCGTCAGAACCTATGATAACAACACATGTGTTTCATAAAAAAACGAACATTTCAACGCGACTCTGAGCGCCGGTTATTTTTCAGCGCCCTAAAAAGAGGCAAGATAATATGCTTGCCTAAGCCGAGTAAGCCTCCGACCTACCCCAGGAATTTTAGATCCATAAAATTGCTCGAAAAGATAGCCAAACCTCTTAAAAAAATGATCTGCAGGAGACTGAACTAACACCTAAAGGAAAATAATCTAATTCCTCATCACCAGCACGGGTTCAGGAAAAAATAGGAGCACAGAGACGGCACTGGCAATACTCTTGAAAATAACAGCAAAAGCAAAGTATGATAAGAACTAAGAGAATATTGTGCTCAAGGACGTCCAAAAGGTCTTCGACAAGGTATGGCAGACAGGATTCAAATATAAAATAAAAATCTTGGACTCACCTCAATCCTGACCAGGTGTATATGTGACTACATCACGGACCGAACTGCATAAATTTCAGGAGTACCTCAAATCGGGGTACCTGAGTCCGACGTTGTATAGCATATACACCAATGACTTATCTACCAAAATCTTCGAAGGCTACTAGATACATTCGGTTCGCGGGTGAGATAAGAATCGTCACCAATAGTCTGTACAAACATGCACCGACAATGCCCAGGATGACGGACCCCGAAATGCAAACATTAACAATTTCGAGAGTGGAAAATTAAACGAACGCTGATAAGTTTATTAGTATTCCAATATGAAGACAAAAAACGTCAAGAGTGGTTATAAACGACCAGAGAAAAATATATCTAATAAGGGCAAAGTCCTTGGGCTCAGGGTAACCATCATGCAGAAAGGATAAACCTAGCTAAAGCCAACTTAGTAATGATGTACCAGCTCAAAGACCTAAACTCTCATAATAAGATCAAGGTGTATAATGATCTATGCCGATCAACACTCCTATATACGTTGATTCCACTCAACCGACTTCATAAGACCAACACCCTCGAATTACAAAGAGTGCAGAACAGTGGAGTCCTGTTGACTACCAGTACAAGACGGAGAGATCTTCGGAAAAAGAGATTCGACCAGGAAATAGACTTAGAACCGATGAACATACCATTAAATATAACAACTATCAAGATTAATGAAAAATTAGATGTACTACTCAACGAAGAAGAAAAAGGAAAATTGGAGCCAGAAACCGATAACTATAATAAATCCCGTACCAATATACACTTAGCGCAAGGGTCACAGAACATTTGCAGAAGGAAAATAAGAAAATAAGAACAATTGCACAGTAATAAAATAGTAAAAAGTTTATCTCTGTAGAATAATAGAGGCGCGAGAGCCTCCACTTAACAAACCAATAAGAAGAGAATGCAAACAAGATGAAGAAGAAGGAGCACCCATGATATGGCTGGTCGCCCAGCAACCATAACTAACTCACAACTCATCCTTTTTCACCACCTTACCTAAACACCCACTGTTCACTCTACTCTTACTATATACTTTTATCTCCAATCTTTTTTCAAGACGTAAAGCGTAATGATCAGCAAAGAAGGCATCTGCTGAGCTATTTCGAATATAAACTTTACTTTGATTAGTAAATGACTTAGAGCACCGCTGACAGAAAACAGTCTGAACAGAAAGACTTTCGGTGAATTTTGATTCACATTTACGAAAGGGAGTCAAATAATATATTTTTTAACGGGAGTGATTGTAATCAGAGGAAGGCTTAAAAAACTCATTGCTCTCGTCCATCTACCGGCGTGGGAACCTGCCTTGGATGTTTTACATTCATTAATTTGGTCTTAACTATGCCGGCCACTTGGACTGACATAATTAATGGGTTATGTGGAAACAGGATTGAAGCATAAATAAGAAATTTTCCCGAAACTGAGATTCTTCGGGTGGAAGAGTATTATTCACATCCGAGGGAACAGCCAGCATCATAGAGGGATGTAGCATCCGTCCTCTCTGTGTAGGCTGGAAGTGGTTATGGCGCAAGTACCCAAGGGGTTGTGGGAAAAAAGTAGCGGCAGTTAATTCCATCACTACTTTCATCAAAAACCACCGTGATTCCTCCTTTGTGGTACCCAATCGGGATCTATCCCATCCATCCATCATCACTTATTATCCCAGCAGTATCTTAGCGGGGGATAAACTGTTAACTGGACGTGAGCTTCATATAAATTTTATGAACAGACATAACTAAACCGTTGCCTCCTTTACCACCTTTCTCACATCACTCTAATCTCAAAATGTAATTTAATTACACCTTGATTTCAGAGAAAGGAAGATGACTTCAAGATAAAAGGAAGAAAGACCCAATAAGTCCGTGGAGACCCTCACTAAGACGGTCCTCTTCAGGATCATTCAAGGATCAAAGACCCTGGAAAAGAGCAAGTGGCACGAAACCCTCTTCGTAAATTTGAAGGTGGCCCTCGTCGAATTGATTAAAGTCTTCTCGGGTTTCATAGCAATTTGCGCTGAAAGCAGTGACTTGGACCGGCTCCTATAGGAAGCCGAAGTTCTAAAGACTATTGGACTAGAAGCAAAGCCTTCCTCCCTCCCCCGCCAACCTATATACACATAAGTGGCAGTAAACCGAAATGTGATTTGCCGCAAAGTGGATACCTGGGTCGATGAGCACCTACCCGACCTAGCTCAAAGAAGAAATTCAGAGGGAGCAATCAATTGGCCAAAGTTTGAAAAATAATTAAATTCCGTGAATATGCCTACGTCTTTAAAATAACCTTCGCAACTACGGACATGGTAAAAAGAGACCTCGGAGAGACTACTGGTAGACAATATGAGAAAACCAGGTGAAAATATCCAGCAAAAAAGATTTAATAGGACACAAATGCGCTTTGTATGCTATAAGTTAAATGACCATACAACAACGACCTGCTCAGAGAAGGAGAATCTGTCGTGCAGTGAATGCGCCACAGAAGGCCATAGATTTGATAAATTTGAAAGAAGGAAGAAGAAATGCCTCAACTGCAAAGGGGGGCACAAGACCATTGGCCTGAAGTGCGCCAAACGTAGAAAGATCATTATGAGGAAGGAAGAAGAACATTTAATTCAAACGCTGCCAAGAAGAATGAACCAAGGAGGGTATCGCCTTTACAATTCAACTTGACAGGAAACCTAAGTGATAAAATTCTAATTTGCATCACGCATACAAATGTGGCCAAGGCAGTGAAAACTGGCTGCTACAACCAGGTTCTAAATGCGTTACTGAAGGCAAATAACTTGCCTCCAGTTATTATGCCTGCGTAGCCTTATGTTTCAAGGCATTCAATGAGTCAGTCATCAGAAGCATCTCCGACGTTAAATCTGGACTTAAGGCTGTGGGTGAAGTTCCTTCATTGGATTTTTCCGATGAGGAAGAAGAAAATAAAGAACAAGAAAATAAGAAAGAATCCACCTCTTCTGACAATGACGAGGGCCCAAGCACTCGAACTCGATCCACGAAGAGCAAATCCAAGACTCCGAATCCCCTCCCGAAGGGTGAAAAGGCTGGGCACACCCAAGTTGCTCTACAAGCCAAAAAGAAAAAAATAAATAAAAGAAAACAAGAAATAAGAGAAAACATCGGTAAAAACATCTCTAATCCAACGGCTGGAAGACTAAAATGACTATTTACTAGAACGTATTCAGAGATATTGATGCAGATGTCATCTTAATTTCGAAGCACGGGATCGACACAGGTAATTCGGAAATGAAAATCTGGAATTATGATGTGTTAATCACAAATTACTGGCAAGAGTGGTATGACAGTGCCGCTATTGTGATTAGAAAGGGCATCAAATAAAAGAAATTCAGAATTCTTGAAGAATCCTATCCTGCAATTGAGGTCGGACTCTCCATTCGAAAGCTGGTCATAGCTGCCGGGTACCAGCCACCAAGGAGAGATTCTTTACCGTTACAATCTCTCACGCACTGGCCTATTTTGCCGAAGAGCCCCTAGTATATTAATATGGAATCTGAACGCCAAATGTGGGAGTCCGGCTACAAGGCCTTCAATATAATCGGAAGGAGCCTGAACATTTTGCTGGACAGAAATATTGTCCAGTGAATAGGCCCCGACTTCCCCACCTTTGTCAGAGGAAGAAGTGCAACGAAGCCCAATCGTCAGCTGCCGTTTACTGACTACATATAACCAGTCCAGGTGCCATGTAGTGATCACATAGGGTTCCATCAACAGGAACCCTATACAAGTCCCAGCTGTAGTTATAAAAAATTCAAAAAGCAGAATTTGCACGGTATGCGCGTCTTCTAAAGGCCTATCATACGGCAAACTTGAATCAATCAATTCTCCAGGAGATCAACGACCTTAATAACCCTCTTATCAACGCGGATAGAGCTTCTATCCTTAAATTCGAGTATAACTCCATCTGAACTTATAGGTGGACTGAATACATGCAGGATTTATACCCTGAAATGAAATTCCTATATGAACACAACATCATAAACGCATCAATTGACTCAATCCAACGAAGTAGAGATTAAAGAAGAGCTCAACCAGTTGATCCTCGAACAACAGTGGAGACTTTGTAACGATGCGATCGAGAGCCTCGCTCATGGTGCATCTCCCAAAGATTTTTGAATAAAATTAGGCGTATCAAAGGATAGAATGGGAAAAAGAATAAAATGAAAATATTAAAAGAAGACGGAACATTAGAACAGAAGAAAGAAACATCGAGTAAATATTACGACGTTATTGGGAAACAATCTTCAGTATAAGTGAAGAAGAAAACGAAGATTATGATATGGAGACGCCGAGATTACCGAACAGGAATTACTCGGCGCGCTCCGCTCATTCAGTCAATGTTAAACTTCGATAAGGCACCAGCCCACGACATCGAAAGGATAAGAAAAAATTTTAACGTGTGTTTAAACAAGGGATACCTTCCCGATGCATATAAAACGGCAAAGTTGATTTTTTGGCAAAAGCATAGAAAGGCCTCAACATTTGGAGAGAGCTACCTGCCAATTTCACCTCAGAATTTGGCTGGAAGCTTTTCAAGAAGATCCTCAACCAAACAATGGTGTTTCACCTGGAGGAGAACTCACTTTACAACCAGTGCCAGTTTGGGTTTAGAAAAAAATACAAAGTACGGAGATGGTGATAAATGTCATTACGGAAAAGCTTGCCTGAGCCAAAGGGGAAAAGAATTACGTGGACATTGTTTGTCGTGATTTATCAAAGGCGTTTGATAAGGTGTGGCAGCGGTAGTGCAATACAAGATCCTACGGATGGGCCTAAGTGAAAACTTAGAAAGAACTCTCTCTGACTACGACATGGAGAGAGCAGAGTATATTAATTTAGGGTGCACGGACGGACTAAAGTTTCCGCTCACTGCGGGACTCTCGCACGGCGGGGGGGTGGGGGGTGGGGGGGTATACCCCACTCTTTACTCGATTTACACCGCGGATGTCCCGGCCCCTGCGAACCAAACTTGCCTCAACATTCAATATACCGATGATTTCAGCTAGATAATCACTTGTCCTTGGTAAACACGTCTATGCAAGCTTAGAGGCAGAAATCGAAATATTAAACAGCTACGAGACACGATGGAATATTCGAACCATTCAGGAAAAATTAAAAGTAGTCCCCATTGGCAGAAGACTAGTTTCTCGCAATTTACTCGGCATGAAGATTCATTCATCCGGTTACAGGACGCATGTCACTGGGAGAATTTCTAAGGCCTCGACCGTAGTCAAAATTCTATACTGATTTAGAAATCTCCGTGAAAGCAACAGGAAAAAGATCTACAATACAATTGTGAGATGCAAGGTTCTCTACCTCGCTTCCGTCCTTTATTGTGTGTCAAAGACACAAAAAAGGGGACTACAAGTCGTGCAGAATAAATGCGTGTAACTAATTACGGGTACTCGCAGGCGAAAAAGAAGACGCCAAAAAGAGCTGCACAGGGAAGCGAGGTTAAGTCCTATTAACATTGTCACTGAAGAACGGACAAGGAAAATGCAAGAACTGGTTAATCGAGAACTGAATAAAAGAATTGTTCAAATAATTAAATAGGACAGAATAGCTGTAAGTCACGCCAGATTTCTAAGCTACGCTAGTCAAGTGGCTGGAGAAGAGGAAGTATCGCTCTACACATGAAAGGAATGTAAATTTACTAAAGAAAATGAAAACAAACCAAACATGACGCAATAACTCAAAAAGAATCCTGAAAAATAATTTATTTTGACTAAAATTCATCGAACAAGACTCATTTAAACCAAACGAGAAATGAAGAAAGAAGACAAAAGAAACAGAAAACACTAAAATTACTCACTGTACAAAATAAAAAAAAACAATGAAAAATAAGCACGAATCTATGGAGAGGATCTTGAGGGTCGTCAGTTAGAGGGGGAGATCTTGAAGCTCATCCCTAATCATGAATGACCCTTGAAGGTAATGTTGAGGACAACCCAAGAGCCTCGGAAGGGGGACGCTGGTTTCCAGTAATGGTGATATATTACCGAGTTATCGCGTAATCTTTTGGCAAGGACTTCGGTTAAAAAAGATACTCCGGTTGGTTTCCGTTTGCACTTTCTTATTTGCCACGGGAGTTATTTTGTTGATTGTTATGCAGTGCCCTAAGCCGAGGTATGGTCTTATTCTAGCGACGGGGTTGAATAGCCCGGAGGATGGGGATAGACCACACCAGGGTAGAACACCGGTATTTCGGGAGTTACGTAATAAGAAGAAATTGTGATTAACGAGGAGAATTGCGCAACGGCTGTTTTCCCGATTAATAAGGCCTTGAAGAAGGGAGACTGAGTAACGTCAGGATATTGAAGTCACCAAAGCCAAAATAGAATTATTATTGAAACTAGATTCTATTTCACTTTACAAAAGTTCTTTAATTAAGTTTTAAGTTCTAAGTTATAACATAAATTAAGTTCGAAGTCAAGTGCGAGCAAATTAAAAAGTAAGCCAGACGAATAGAGCATTTAAGAGTTACACCTTAATGTCTGCGTTATGTACATGACTATATACAAAGATAAATTACGCGAATCCGAGAGATCGGACTGAACGATATATAACGCGATATATTGCTATATAAAACAGTAATCTAATTCTCCTCTTTCTGGCTTCACAAATTTATAAATATTCAAGTTAAACCGTGCTCTACAAGTTCCTCGTCCAACTAAGCCACACCTCCCTCTTATGTACTGGCCTATTGATTTGTCGGTATTAACATAACTCGACTTTTGATTGACTACTTTATGTGTGTAGCGACTCTCGCGTGTGTCCTATTTTGGTCGTACACACCGGTTACTACAAATCTAAAGTAATTTATAACAATTTTAACAGCAAAATGTGCATTACATACAAAAGAATATTAAGATTACTAAGAAAAAAGGCTTGAACGCACTTAAAATAAAACGATAAACCAATAAAACAAAAAAGACACAACAAGAATATAATGAAAGCCATAGGCTTGACCACCAGTCGCCTAGCATCCATTTGCTACTCTCCCGCACTGCTTTATCTTTTCACCACTTTAATTTGTCTATCTACCTACACACCATTTTGTCTCCTACATATACACATACCAAATTACATTAATTCGTAATTAATAATGATCAACAAAGGAGGCAAAGAAAACCGGAGGCAAGCTATGATGTAATGCTGCCTATATTAAAACCACGCGTGGTGGGCAAATTTGCGTAAGGCTGAAGCTGGATGCTTATTTGTGGTATTCATTTCTATAGAGTGACGGCTTCAGCCATGCGCAGTCGAAGTCGATCACTTTCCCGAAGAATGATGGTTGTATTTCTTTTTTTCGGTTGAGGGTCGTCCGATACTTTGTAATGTGGGGTTTGATGGCTCCATCTTGGAGATGCACTGTTAGTCGCCGAAACAAGATTGTAGAAGTCATCTCCATATACGAGGAAGTGCTATGTTCATAGTCACCGACGTTTCATTTATATTCGTACAAGATATTACACTCCTATAATGGGCCCGTCGCGGAAAGGCAGCTATTTTCTTATGACGAGGGCGCGAGTTTTCTGTGGTAGGTAATAGATTACTAATTTAATTTGGCTTGTTTTATCGGTGGGAATAACATTCCGAGGTATGATATCTGAGGACTTTTTCGTCCTCCTTATATCCTGTGTTCATGAATGTTTGGGATAAAAGTCTATTCTACTTGTTTTTTTCATTTTTATGCCTTGAGTTGTGATATGAGTCCATCTTCTGCTTTATGACATTATCGATTAACGTTTGTGGGTAGCCGTTATGGACGAGCAGCTTAGTTGCTCTATTTCTTAATCAACCACTATCCAGTTTGAAGAATGAGAGAAGGCTCTATTGATAAGGGTCTTCATTAGGGAGTTTTTGTATAGGTCAGGACATTCGGATGATCCGCTCATACAGAAGCCCAGATTTGTTCCTTTGACGTAAACTTCAGTCATATAATATCTTTGTTGATACTGGACGAGGGCGTAATCGTAATCGTATATTTAGGACTTGACTACATTTTAACTTTTGAGGAAGAGATAGACAGATAGATCTGACTTTTTGATCTTTTGACCTTTTTTCCTTTCGACATTTTGACCTACTAACAGTTGCCTCTCTTACGCCGTTGTATTCTACCGATATAGGCATCATTAAAATAATAAATGATTGAATCCGCTTCATTGCACAAATTTCTTATAATTGCTCAAATGCTTCTACGACATTGTATGTTGGCACGAAAGTTAAGACTGACATCATTCGAATGCTTAGAGCAAAATCAGCATCGCTCTGATATCTTGATTGTATTCCCGATGATTCGACCTTCCGATAAACAGTCTGAGATATGAAATAAACACCATTTGATAATTGCTTTGGAAAAAAATTTAGGTAATTGCATTCTTGACAGCTTGTTCATAATAATCGAAGCAGAATAATAGCTGGGATGAGCCTAGAGTTAATAGCCCGAAGTTGGCTGAAAGTTCTTCCTAGGTTGCTGGAAATTTATTTGGCAATAATTCAAAGACGAAAGGAATCATTCTATTAGAGATTAAGCAGTGAATGGAGTATAGTTGGTAAAATAATTATGGTACTACTTTAAATGTACCATAGCAAAACCAGTCACTTGAAGATCGCAAGAGTTGCATATTTTTCTCAGTAGAAAAAAAGTATACGATCTTCACTGGGTCAACTATCGTAAATTTAAATAAATTTCCTCTTTAGATGTTTTCTTTGTATTCATCTGTAATGGCTATGTCATGCAAGGCTCTCGGTTTGGGATGTGGACAGTGTATAGCTTGTTTTTATCTTCTGATTGAACGTCTAATAGTGTTTATGGCCGGTAGTTGACCAGATACTCCTTCAGAAACATTCTCTAAAGTTTGTGATATTTTTTGTTGTGATGCTTGCTGGGTTGTTATGATTTACTCCTTCATTCCCTCTTGTACAGATAGCAGATCTTGACGAAGAATATCTGCATTGTGGGTGGGCTTATGTGTATATCTGATTATTTGTTCTCCATACAGTATAATTTTGGCCTAGCAGTTTTTATGTAGGCTGCGTTTCCATAAGTGGAAGGTATTTCCAGAAGACAAGTCCTTGTTCTTAATGTAGACGTGACCATTATAGCAGAGCTTCAACCCCACATGTTGATTTTCACAAAATGCATGGGTACTACGGAGTGTATATAAATTAAGATGAAAAAGGTTTCGCGAGCTTCACTATTTTCAATGTTGAATGAGAAAAAAAATGAAGATGAGCCTTTATATATACATGTATCTCAGAATAAAGGGGGTTGGAGAGGTAGGTACTGGAAAGAGTCAATGCGGCCAAAGTAAGTGTTAATCCTTAAGATAAATTTAAATGACTAAGGGACGGGGGATTTAGGAGAAAAAGTGGGGGACCGTAAGGATAATATGTTAATATCTTTGACCATATGCTTTTGTATTAACTACAGGGTAACTGAGTTAAAAGGAATTAATCCCGCACTTAAATTCATGATCTTTTCTTTTGATATTTGAACCAATGCAGATTCTACAATTTCTGCTATAGTAAGCATTACATTTCATAAGAACTTTTGGTTTCTCCTGGTTCACATTATGTTGAAAAACATTTTTATGCATAAAAATTCAACTATTTAACATACCTGTCCTACCATTTTATTTATGTTGACTGACTGATTTACACACACACACACACAGACACTCCTTCTCTCTTTCTCTCTTCAAAAAAGGTTGTATTTTTCAATCTGTGAGACGAGGAACATTGCTATTGTACTGAAATTATATAAATATATATATATATATATATATATATATATATATATATATATATATAAACATCTGCCTTTTTTATGTTGGGCAGTGGTGGTCCCTATCGGACATTTATCCGTCGGGCAATTCTCCTTATCGGGCAGTTGTCCGTCGGGCTCTTGCCAGTCAAGCAGTTGACCTAGAACCTTATTTAATATCTCATTTTTCTTTCAAAATTTTCTAAAATATTTTATATAAAACTATGTTTTTGATACCTTTAAGAATGTAATAAGCCAAGTTAATGAATAATTATCACGACAGTATTTATCTCAACTATTACATAGTTTATTGTCGATTTTCTGGCATTTGATAACAATGACAGTGAATACATATATTTTTTTCTGGAAGTATTTTCTGACAAAATAGCCAGGAAACGGGAATTTTCCCAAGGATAGAAGAATTATATAGTGAAAGACTTTTGTAAAGGAAAGTTAAATACGTTACCTCAGTATCAACATTTAAAAGAATTACTAAGATGCGTCTTCCTTCTTGTAAAGGAAAGTTTTCTCCTCAAATCAAGTGATTTGAAGCGTGATAATGGCAGTCCTGAAAATGGCAGAGAATGGCATTCAGCCACGAAAGAAAAGGGTGCAACAAAAATTCCGGGAGTTTCGCTCTCGATATATTTCTCAAGTCAAAAGAGAAGTGACTAAACCTCTACATGATGGCAGCAAAGCCCTTTATCAAGCTGCTGGTGCAAGATTTTCCGGAAAGTTCTATTGTTAGGAATAAGACCAAAGAGACGTTTTAGCCAAAATATCTAAGATAAACTTGTCTTGTGTGCTAAGGCATACATAAAATTGACTATAATAAACTAATCTTTATCTCAAAATCAAGTCATTCTGGATATGCTGGATGCTAAGGTCAAGAGACAGCGTTGTCAATGTACATCAGGTGAAACAGGACAACAAGAAGAGAAGAATTTAAAATTTTGGTGTAATTGTTTGAGACAAGCTAGTAGGACATTTCATAATGGATGGTTGTGTCAAAAACGGATTGGAATGCCGGTGCAAGTTTCTGGAGAAAACCTTTCTATCATGGTTCAAGAGAGAGCAAGTGGGGATGAGGAATTCACTTCTCTTAATGCAGAATAAAGCTCCTAGTCATATTACTAAGTTATCTAAGAAGTTATAAGAGTAGAAAGAATAATAGTATTTTAATGGCAGATGGCAGACAATTAAAAAACAAAAATGACAATGTGTAAGTGACCCATTTTTCTGTAAATTTCATTAAAACTTAGATTTCCTCAGTATACAAGAGATTGTTCAATGTTATTCAAGATTATGCTTCCTTTGTCCAGTACCTCTTGAACAGTTCTTATTTAAAAATATATTTAATCTACTTTCCCTTCATTGTATATGAAATAAGTTGTTTAAACCTATTATGCTTAATGTAAAATTGTCAATTCTAAAAATAAATAGTATATTTTTCTCTCATATCGCATTCGGATTCCGTATACTCATTCAACTTACATTGTCTTCTCATTATTCCCTTAAATCCATGAAGAACTTTAAACAAAATGACAAGTAGTTAAAAACAGCCTTGGTTATTTATTGCCTATAATAATCTCTACACACACCTTAGTGATCTAAAAGCGTTCAAAAAAGAAGGACAGTGAAGATAGACGACCTGAAATGAAGTCACTCATAAACCTCAAAAAAATAACCGATCGAAGAAGGAAAACCATGACTGAAAAAAAAAAAATGAATGCGAAGCAAATGAATTCAACCTAAACCAATTCACAGTAAAACCTCGCACTTTTCCATTGTTAATTACAGAGGAGGTATTAATACAAAAAACTAAAAAAAACCCAATAAAATGAGCTTAACTAGCTACAAAGAGACGAAAGCCATAAAACTTCCATTACTTATAGAAACATACTGAGCTTCAATAAAAGATGCCATGCTATAAAGCCAGAAGTACATATATAGGAAATTTTCGGATAGTTATTAAGAAAATACTAACAAACATGAAAGAATACACAAATAATTTGAAGATACAATAATTCAATATCGAAGGGTTAGGAGACAAAAAATATAACCTGATTATAACTTTAAATATAATTGATCAAGGAACTATAACTATTCTATGCCAACACCGACTAAATGTTACCGTTTTTTCTAAAAGTTTTTTTACACTTAATTTTATATATATATATATATATATATATATATATATATATATATATATATATATATATATATATATATATATTTCAAAAGTTTTGCGTGTCTGAGAGAAAAGGTTCTGTCAAACAAATTTAAAGTTCTACTTATCCAGCACATGTCATTAAAATATCTTTACTATTGTGTCCAGGTGTTTCGAGATGGGAGTGAAAGGAATCGAGATCTCTGCTCTCCTGTGCACGATCCACAACAAATTCTACATCACCAAGTGGTTCAATGTCAGCCAGTGAACTGTCCACTGTGCGGAAAGACTCAAAAACGGGAAAGATCTCAAAGATCGACCTCGTTTAGGCCGACCTTAGGTTGTCATCCGTTTGGCTGTAAGAAAGGCCTTTCAATGAGATCCAATGCTCAAAAGGAATACGCTCGCGAAGATGAAGAACATCTTGGTGCTCACAATGTCCAGGACTGACAAGCGGAATGGCGGCAAGATCTTGAGGTGTGTGGAAAAGCCTCTGCTCACCGATCGAATACGAGCACAACGTTGGGACTGCTGTCGTTGCCTTCTCAAAGACTTGAAGGTTCATGGCAATCGAATTCTCATTTATTCACCTGAAAATAATTTCTTGGTCGATCCGGCTTCAACATGCAGAACGACATATGTGGTATGTTTCTTCCAGAATGTCTCCGAGGTAGGCTACGTGTTTTCGATCAAGCACCCGGCCTCCGTGATGATGCTCGACTTCGTTGCTTTGAGTGGCGAGAAGATGCTGCCAGTGTGATCCACAGCCCGGTACAAGCTCACCTTAACCAATTATAGGGATATCATGGTTACAAAAGTCCCTCTCTCTGTAAGAAAGATTATGAAAGAGGCGGACTACGTCTTTCAGCAGGGTGGTGCCCCCCCACACACGGCCAAGACCGTACAAGAATAGTTAGGGTCGAACATGAACTTCAGATCAAAGGCATTTTGACCGCTTTGGGTCGCCCGACCTCAATGCCATCAACTACAATGTGTAGGCGCATGTCGACGGCAACTTCCACGAGCTGAACTCCTCCGTCAACCGCGCGTGGGGCATCATAAGTAATGTTTTCATCCGCAACTTGTGCGCAGTTTCCAGCTCTCGGTTAGAGCATGTGCTCGCCTCGGATAGCAGTCACATTGATAAATATTATATTATAAATACATTTTGATATGTTAAAACAATAAAAACCTGTAAAATTGCATCAAAAGTATCATTGAGTCATTTGTTGAGAGCATCTTAACAAGTGCAAAACGACTTTTGCAAAAAATGCTACAAAGCATGAACTAAAATTCCTTGTATTCTATACTTACAAAAAGATGTTAATGAATAGATATGATCAAATCACAAAATGAAATTAATAGGAATGTAGAACATCGAGGTCAATAAGATATACACGTGAGATATATAGAAGTTGAGATGGAAGCCACAATAATTCCGTTTGCTATGATAAAAACCCCTTGTATTGAACAGCTTAAAGTTTCATAATGATTGTCTTATACATGATGTTTAAGGGTATTGTTGGGTATATTAGGGTTGATTTGACTGGAGCACTGGTTCTTAACTGGTCGTCTATGGTCACTTTTTTGGTGATTAGCTTTATTTGGTACGAAACTGGAAATGAATGTACATAATTTAAAATTTAATGAAAATTCAGTACGAGCAATTTAACAAAATTAAATAAATCGCCATCCATTTCATTTTATTATGCTTATTTAGGAAATATATTGGCAATCATTAAGTTAAGAACATAAGAAAAGAAGGAGACTGTAGCTACTAAGTAGCACTTAGAGTCACTTCAAGTTTTTCAATTTAATCTTTTTTAAAATGGATATCCAATATTCACCCCGCTATACGTGACACTAATTTAGTACATACTGGTACTGTACGAGTCGAGATGACGAGCATCCCTGTTGATTCCTGTCAGCTGCCGAGCGGCTAAATATAACACTGTCGTAAAGTGTTGTAGCCATTAGCTACGGAAGTGGTGAACTGATTAGTTGCATTATTCGTCCTGTGATGTTTTACAGGTATGGAGAAATTTGATTTTGTTTTCTACTGTAAAATGTAGTCATTTTCATTAAATGAAGCAGGGAGGAAGTGTGAAAATATTCAAATATTGACGGTCAGTTGTTAGGCTGCGTGCTGTGTTATCCCGGTTTATGCTGTTTACGCAACATGGTGCTCTATTATTGACTTTATCATACGTTTTATCATTAGTATTGTCAAAATCAACACATACCTGATATATTTCGTTGCACTGCCTACACATCTGAATAAATGGCAATGGGGGGAAGGAATGACAAGCGCAAGTATTCAGAGGGCTACATTAAATTCGGTTTCACTTGTTAAGAAAACATGGCAGTCAGTTCTAACAGTGTAGTATTTGCTTCAAAGTCACTGAAGCCAACTAAACTTAAATTTCATCTCGAAAAGTGTCACCCCAATTTGTTGAAAAAGGATAAAGATTATTTTGAGCGGCAGTTATCAGCTCTCAAGCGTCAGCACCTTGACTTATTAGTACATTCTATGCAAAGGCCTCCAATTCAGTGCGTGCTTAATACATTGTAGGATACAAAATTGCACGAACCAAGAAGCCTTATACATTTGTAGAGCAAGTCATCTTGGGGAAAAGAATGGCATTCAAATGCATATTCTTGAGCATTTAGGAAAACCGCGGGATAAATTTCAGAAATCCTTACCAGAGGTGGACATGGCAAGGAATGAGTTATCTTTCATCAGGAATACGTTCACAACAGATGTTCATAGTGTTCCAGAGGATCTGCAGGAGGAATTTCTGGAGTTGAAGAATGATTTGGTGGCTCAAGATATCTAGCAGCGATCTACCATTGAAAAATTTAACGCCAGTATAATTGGTACTTATCCAAATCTGTCATCACATGCAGTAAGATATCCTTTGCTATTTTTATCAACTTCATGTGCGAGAGTGAATTTTCATGCCTTCCTCACATTAAGTTAAAACAGAGGAATAGGCTTGCAGTTGAAAGTGATTTCGTGGTGATTTATCAAGTACCACTCGTAACTTTGCAAAGCTTGAGAGTGAGAAGAGAATCCAAAATTCTGGCTGAAAGGAAAAATGAATTAAGCAAATTTGAAGGGAAAGTGTTTTTTTATTTGTATACTCCTGAAAAATTTCAATTTTTTGTTTGTTAGAAATAAATTGTACGGCAAAATGTTAGATAAGTATTCAATTTCCAGGAAATTATGTTTGTAAGAAATATATTTCAAATTGAAATGTTAGCTGTCTATTATTTTATATAACTTTCAGAAATTGATTTGAAAAAATGCATTTTTTATTGTGTTGGTGGTCCGTGGCCTGAAACGAGTTGAGAAGCTGTTTTGGATAGTGAGCTGTTACATATTCGACAAATCGCCTTTGAATCATCTTTATTATTAATTCTAAATAGTTTCCAAACTAAACTTTTTGATTTGAGAACCGCAAGATATGGATCATTGTTTTTGCTTGAAATGAAAAAAGTAATACAGTATTTAATAAAATATTTTATCTGATGAATTTTGTACTATAAAAATAATATCAGAAATGATATAATAGATAAAATAAAAATCTAAAAATTATTGATGAATATTAATTTTTCAGTAACTAAAGTATTAATTAATTACGTACCTCAAATGATCAAGGATGTTATATGTATTAAAATACGGATATTAATTATAAAAGTATACCGTCAAAATATTTAATGATGATGGTTTAATGATATTAATCCAATGTTAAGAACTTAAGACCAATAAAGTATTGTTATGAAAAATATGCTTTTTTACTTTAATACATTTATAAAAATACTTAAATTAGTAAGAATCGTTTTCAAGAATTGTAAATCTTATAGAAAATCTCCCGATGCCGATTCCTAAAAGAATCAACGGTTCTTTCGATTCCGATTAATCGTCGAATCACTAAATTAATTACATTAATCATCATATCTTTTATCTCTTTCTATATTATATAACTTAAGGCAGTGAAATTTATGAAAAAAAAATATATATATAAATAAAGAATAAAATAAATAATAAGAATAAATAAAATAATTATGATAATGGTTGCAAGATTAGGCATGCAAAGAAAAGGTATAATGCGATAAAGTACACGAAATATATACACAACAAAGATACAGAACAGATTTAAAAGCAAAATAGTAAAACCAAAGTATATTCAAGACAACAGAAAAGCGGAGCCCTCATTACCAGGACAAACTCTTTCAACCATCTTTTTCACCCACTTTTAACTACCAGTATCTTACTTAGCACATAAAATATTCCCAACAAAATTTCCTCATATGATCGTTGGAACGGACGCTCCTCAGTCAGGCTATACGGATCGAACTCCCAACGCAGAACCAAACGCCAGATAAAGGAGGCAAAACCAAAGATAGAAAAAAGAAGCAAGATAGAAGAAAAGATAGAATAAATCTAGAAGAAAGATATAAATCCTATGGACTGATTGGAGATTCCTCCGGTTTCCATTGGTCTGGTTATAGACCATAAAAGGGGATAATCCTTAATGTCAAGGGTTAGTCAATGGGTAATCCAAGTCCCACTTCCTTGGCATCTATTTTAATTCCGCAACAAGGTAAAGTGGAGTGAAGTGTAGCCAATACGCCTACCGTAGCCACTTCCGGTGAATAAGAATAACCCTGGTGCTTTTCTTTTGATAAAAATTTAAATAATGATCTCCTAAGTGTGTTTTCACTCAGTAAAAGCGAGACATGGGTGGAATTATGTAATATTGAGAATTGAGCCGAGTGGATTGCTTATCAATTCGCAAAGAATCGTCCAAAATAGTTAAAACACACAGAAACAAAAATAAACTTTATTATACATAAATTGGAAATATGAAATAGCATATATATGTATAAAATAAGATTAATCTTCGTACTGAATTCGGAAGTATATATAATGTCGTGGGGATTACACTTGAATTCTACCTACTAGGATGCTTGCGTCTTAATTGCACCCGACAAAATGAATTGAATAATATCACGGAATTAAGCACTGAATTAAACACTTGTAATACTCGAGGTTATGATAACGGGATGGAAATTGTAGTTAACGATTAAACTGGTGAAGTTAGGGGAGGAAATAATTCACTTTAACGATACCTTTTAGTTCGTAAGTATTTGGAGAAAGATGGTGAATGTCCTCTTCTTCTGACGATGTTCGCACTTATCCCGGTCGTCCGAGGTTACCGAATATGGGGGTAATCCTAGACCGGTGTCCTGATATAATGATCCTAGGCCGAAGCGAAGGCGAGTCAGACTGTGACTCAAATCGGAATTCTTCTCATCGAAATGTCCGTTTCGATTATTGGCACCTCGAGTGGGTAGCCAAAAAGGATTACTTCGCTGCGTCTAGGGTAATCCGCAGATGGAGACACTGTGTTATCTCTGACTCTGAGGGGGGGATTGCTGCGAGAAGTTTAGCACCTACAATTACCGTGACGGCAACAACAAATTTCTTCGAAGTTTCGTCCTTGCAACGGGCGAACTGTTTCCTTTGTGAGACTAGCTCCACACATAACGTAGGTCCAAGATCTTCTGCCCGACTCCAGGGAGAATTTTCCCTTTCACGTCCCTCAAGAGCTAAAATTGAAAGAGAGCGCCGGATTCTTATAAAATTCTTATCGTCGCGCAAAAAGACCTTTTGTCTGCCGCCAGGACATACCAAACATTCACACCTCGGCGCCATCCGAGTTTTGCTTGCCTTAAATCGCAGGTTTATGACGGCGCGAAGAAACTCGGGTCTTCGTCGGCCTGCAGGTGTCTTTTGAGGCAGACTTTTACCTGTGTGGCCGGCCGCGAATTTGGTTATCTCAAAAGTGCAAAAAGTGGTGAAGGGGATTCGATGCGAAAAGGTGAATTTGGATTAAGGGGGTGGGGACACGCAGCTGTGTTGGTGTTTTTATGTACGTACTAATAAATGGAGGTATTTACACTTCTACACTTAATTTTCTCCCTTTTGATGCCTAATCTTCTACGCATTTTTTATATCATATAAACAAATAACGGCAACCACAGCGCTTAGAACAACTCTAAAGTATGGCATGGTGAACCCCCGGAAGGAAGCTTCTTTAATTGGCGCTAGGGATAGTTTTTCTCAAGACCACGAGCCCAAATTTTAGGTAAAGCGCCTATACCATTGTCCCTTTAGGTAGGGTGGTCGAAGACAGCTTCTATGATATAGAAGTATATAGTGGCCCATAAGTGGGGCAAAAGAAAACAAAGAACTGTCATGATACAATCTTTTTACACAGAAGGAGGAAATAATGAGTGAAGAGGATAACAAAATGAGGGAACGCCTCTCACCCAAGAGAAATAGGGCAGACTCGAAATCCTCCATGTACCTTTTAAGACACTGGAGAATAAGAATAAACCCGAAAAATTAAAACTGATTGAAACACTATGCGGTGACATCAAAATTGCTTTAATCCAATTCCTAGACGTGTCAAATGTATACATCGAATTCTGCCAAGCAGAACGCGATGGAGAAAGATTAGTCTCAGTTGACGGAATAGAAACATTAAAAAGAAATGTGCTTGCACCCAGAATTACCTCATAAATTGCAGCCAATACGAACCTCAATTGTCGCAAAATAAACATTTCGTATGTTTTCACACAAAGGAGTAAATAATAAATTAAAGGAATCACTATAGAAGTTTTGTATATGAGATAATATTATTTGAAAATTATACCGACCCATGTTTTCAAAATAGTATTCACTAAGACAGAAATTATAAAAAAAATCTCCCAGAACGATTTGCTTTTGTTTAGCATGAAGGTTCAACCAGAAACTATGAAAACAGATAAGCACATTAACATACAGATGTGTTTCAATCGCTACAAGACTGAATTCCAGGCAAAAAACTGTACACATAAAGAACAAAGCTGCTCTGAAAGCGGCCGCGAAGGCATTTGTTGAAGACTGTGCTTCACCGACAGAGAAATATGCCTCAATTAAGGCAGGCCACACCAGATAATGACAATGGCTTGCCCAAAGAGGAAGAGAATTATTCTAAGTAAAGAAAAAGAATAAACAAATAAATTAGAAAATAAAAAAAAATGCAACCTAGGCGACAACCTGGGTGACAAAAACTAATCAAACAGTACCAAATGAATCCTCAATAGAACTTCTTACGAGCATCAAACAAACGAGCATGTGATGAAAATAGGGAAACCAGGAACTTTTTCAGATAGCCTCAACACAATGCTCGAGAAAATGGTATTGAAACAGATGTGGTTTCCTGAGAACCTACTTTCCTCAAATATATTAAACCTAAATCTGGCAAAGCACACTGGGAGAGAAGCCGAAGCCAAAAAAGAATCTGACCAGGTAAAGGAAAACAACAAAAAACAACCGAAGAAGAAAATAATACAGCTGTGGAAGGCAACATTAGGAGAGTTGAAGCAGCTGCCCTTAAAAAGGAAGACAGGAGAGGGAGAAGAGGATGAATAAGTTATTGAGCAATTACTACTCACCTACAAAACGAGAATCTACCCTGGCTGCTCTATCATTATACGCCGGGACACTTGCAAAGATTTTGTACCTGGATAGTATAAAGTTGGTGATGAGAAACAAACAAAAAACAAAAGGTCAACCAGACAGTCAACGAAGAATATCTGAAGTGATCCATAGTTACCAATGGCCTACCTATGGGTAATGGGAGGGTCCTGTTATTTAGTAGTGGGCCTACTTTATTTCTTTGTTGAATTTGTTATGACTCCTTATACTCCTTATAATTTCTTACTAGGGATTATGCGTTAAACAGATCTTACCGAAAGTGTCTTCGTGATCGGGATAAGAAAAAGACTTCGAAAGAGCCTGGCAAAAAAAAATAACTTTATTCTTAAATTTGCCTACTGAAAGTGGCAAGGGGAAACGTCTCCACTTCTTTGAGGTCAGTGAGTAGGTTTGTGTTTGAGGCGAAGTATGGAGTCTAAAGTGGGCAGGATTTAGGTGATTAACGGGGTTTCGTAACGGTACTAAGGGACTGATTGATTCTCTGATCAGCAAATTCTGATTGACCCATCTTGACTACTGAATTTTTGACTTAATGATCGAATGAATTGACTGCCGAAATTGAATGTCTGATTTTGTATTTCTCTATATACATATATAATGTGTACCGTCTCCAATGGGCGTGACCTTGATTGTCCGTGGGGCGGACCTAGTGATTTAATTTGTTCGTTACTTCCACCCGTTGGGCAGAGTTCAGACAGCTATGTGTATCTGTTGTACTTACATATTTCCCATGTCTCAGATTTATCTGAATTATAGGGAATCGCTTCTCTCTTACAGTTCTATGTGAAAGTTTGCTGGCCAAAGCCTGTATTTGTTCATCTTGCCTGTTGCCTCCCGTTGTGGCATTTTTGCTGTTGACTATTTTCAGCACGCGTATGTTTGTGTGTTTCCGCGTGACTCAGACGAACCGCTTGCTTTTATATATATTTGATAGATGTACAATTTAATAAATATATTTTGTTTTGTTTTTCTAATTCCGTTGGTTCTTTATTTATTACATGTGGCATATTATTTCCTTAATTTACACAAATAGCCATTTTTAGGATTTTAAAGATTCCCTGAGCGTCTATTTGTGGTTTTCCTTGCTGGGCTTATTAAATCTTGCAATTTGGGTGTCACGGGCCTACCTATTTTACAAGCTGAGCCCCACAGAATCTCCCCTGCCAGTTATGAAGCAAGTAAGAAATAACGCATTATAAATACCTAGATAGATACATATTAAGTACGTACCTCAAGCATACTTAATGTCTAACAGCATTTTAAGACTCATACAGGGCATTGATATTCGTAAGCACATACATTTTACATTTGTACTCAACAAAACGGGCCTATTCATTATGCCATGTTCTACCATATAATACACAATATATATATATATATATATAAATATATATATATATATATATATATATATATATATATATATATATATATATATATATATATATATTTATATATATATTATCTTACAATTGGGTCTCATCTTTTTTTATATTATCATACAAAGCTATAATTATGACACAGTACATATATATATATAGTTTCTATACGCAAGAAAGCAATAGTGTAATGAAGCGTGTTTATATTTATGTCCCTTCTTCTTTCACTTTTTATATGCCTCTGCAATATAACGACTAGAATAGGATTCAAAAATATAGGAATGACGGGTTTTTGGCAAACGTGACTCGTCTCCCGGAGCGCTTGAAGACGTCTGGCTTGCCGTTTTCTCGTAGACTTCCTTTTGCATCATTGTCTTTTTTCCCCATGCACTCCTGTCCTCGGGCGTGGCTTATTACCCGGCACGTTATCACGATACGAGGGAGGAAGCCTCGTGGTTTTATTCTGTCCACTGAAACAGTGTCCCTCTTGCCATCAGGAAATTCCAATTTGTAAACCTTGCCGTCGCGCTCGATCACCGGGAAAGGGCCAGCATATGGCGCTTCCAGTGGTTTCCGATAGGTAGAGAAGAGACGTCATGATTGGTAGGCAATGACAATGTTTACCGATATCATGGCGAAGGAAAAGTGCTTGGCTTGAAAGTAACAAGGCATAATTAAGGCAACCATGCAAAAAACGTACACATCTAGCCAGAGGCACATTTACAAAACTATTCAATATCATAAGACTGAGTCAAACAAAAAACTAAAAATCTACAATACTCTATTCAAGTGGTTCTCAACTCGTTTCAGGCCAAGGACCACCAAGCCAATAAAAAACGGTCGTGGGCCACTTAATTTCTGAATAAGGATAAATAAGTATACGCAACAAGCATTTTGGTTTGAAAACAATTTCTAAAAAATATATAAAATAATAGCCAGCTTACATTTCAATTTGAAATAAATCTGTTACAAACATAATTTCCTGGAAATTGAATACTTATCTAACATTTTGCAGTGAAATTCTAGGCTTAAAAGCGGACCAGCCTACCAAGTTCACCAGATTAATACAACCCCAGCTCCCCTGGTGGTACAGACCTAAACAGAAACTTCTCCCCCTCCGTCAGGCCACCAGGTAAAGTTGATTTTTGATAAAAGTTCATCGGGAACTTTGAAATATGAGGAGGGCAGCGTGGACGGCTGCCGAGTATCGACTCTCGTCAGGGACACAGGATGTACGTGTTTCATCGTGTCCGACGAACTCCTCCCAGTGGCCTCTAACCACGAAATATTTGCGTTGGTACATGACCACCTTGGACGGGCGAACCGATTCCCCGTCGTTAGATGTTACCTGCAGTGTCAATATTATGATGGCTGTGCTGAAGTCATTTCAGCACCCATACAATTCTGTTCCATACTTATAGGACAGAGCCCCCAAGTAAGTCTCAACCCTGTGTCTCAGGCCGCCCTTCCTCGAGGCCGAGCTAAGAAGGAAGCCCAGGAGCCCGTCCACATCAGAACCCCGATACCGTCCGATTTCTCGGAGACCCCTAACCAGGACTTTAGGACGGCACAAAAGGAGTGTGAATTACTAACACCCTTAGGCGATAAGACCCAAGACAAGGACACGGAGACTGTCCGTGGACCCTAAGAAAAAAAAGAACCCCCAACGCGCCCATGGAGATACCTTCGGAGAACTGGACGAAACATCGGCGCTTGAAGAAGATTACCCCGCGGAGTCCCTTAATGTAATCCCGACAGTGTGCATCCAACCTGATGCCGATTACCCTCCTCCTTCCCTACCAGGCGAGTCTTTGGAACCCTCTGACATGGATATTGACACGCAGCTGACACCACATCAAAAGAGTCAGCTACAAGAACTATTTAAATGGAGTCACCAGTTAACCACCCTTTTAGCTCTTTTCGAGCGACTGCGCGAAAATGGCCTCACCATTGGCCCCAGCAAATGCCATTTTGCCCACGAAACCATAAAATATTTGGGTTTCAAAATAGGACAAAGCAAGTTAGGTCTCCAAGAGAACAAGATTAAGGCAATCGCCGACATGCCCCTCCCGATTACAAAGAAGCAATTAAGATCATTCCTAGGATCAGCTTCTCCCTACCAGCGATTTGTTCCGAATTTCGCTGCAATTTCGGCCCCCCTCAGCCCCCTTCAAAAAATGAATTCCCCCGATCGTTTACATTGGAATGATGTCGCTGTTTCCCATTTTAATCAGCTCAAGAGTAAGTTCATTTCTGCACCCATTTTAAAGTTGCCCAACCCGGAAAAATCCTTCGGGATTAAGACAGACGCGTCCAACGAGGGCATTGGAGGTGTACTCCTTCAATACGAGGATGACGGCACGAGTCATCCAGTGGCCTATGCTAGTTTTCAACTATTACCACGCGAAAAGAGATATGCCACTATAGAAAAGAAAGCTCTATCAATTATCTGGGTCATAGACAAATGCAAGATGTACTTGATAGGTAAAGAATTTCAGATAGGAACCGACCACCGTCCGTTAGCCTATATTAGGAATGTGAGACACTCAAACGGCCGCATCATGCGCTGGAGTTTACTCTTGCAAGAGTATCAATTTAAAATAAATTATATCAAAGGTTCCGATAACCAGGTCGCTGACGCCCTCAGTAGGAATGCGTTACCGAATAGCGTAGAGTAAGTGTATTCATAGGATTAGTATCTCCATGTATGTATATACCGTCTTGTACGACTTAAATTAAGATTCTCTTGTAATATAATTAATTAAGGTATATGTCTGACTTTTGTAACGCTCAATGTCTAATTTTTTGTATGTATATATATTTGTAACCATTAATTTACGTATAAATTATTTTGTCCCGTATGTACTAATTTTATATCATTTCATTGTTCCATGCCCCTTTTTTTTCTTTGATTAAGTTGTATTAAAGGTTATTTTTCCCTGTAATCTAAAGATCAAAATAATCATATGTATTGAGGTAATACTAGTTAGGTGCAGGAAGGTACGGTTGGTACAAGAAAACGAGTTCCCCACAACCGAGCTCTATCGTTGTCCCTTCTCTCTTTTTTTTTCGAAGTGAGAACTTCCCCTGGAATGGATGGTTGTGATAGAACAGGTTAAAGCTGCGTTAATTTAAACTTTTATCACATATTATTTAAAACCACGATGGGCCCACGTTCATCTTCGTTTCGAAGATTGGCGCCTTATCAGAGCCACCGGATGTCAATGTTTAAGCAAGGAGGTTATCGTCCCCCCGTTCTCCCCCATACGCCGACCTCGCCAGATTGAGTTAGGCTTATGGGCAGATAAGGCATTGTTCTCCGGGTCGGCTGTGCGTTCCCTCGAAGCTCCCACTCCATTGTCCCCCACGGCAAAGAGATGTCCTGGCTATTTATATGGAAACTTTACCACAAAGATCAGATTGGAGATCCAGATTTTCGTCGCGAAACATCACCACGACCCTCTCTCCCTTTGTGCGCCAAAGGACCTCGACCTCGAGATTCACCATCACTTGTCCAGAAGGAGGACAATATCCCTTGAGTGCCAAAGGTTCGAGCCTTTCGTGACGCCAAGTCCTCAAGGCCCCTCCCTCGTGTTCAGAAGAGAACAACGTAGAACAGCCATTGTTCTTCTGAGCCCTTCACCAAGAAACGGTTCTCACCCCCCCTATTGTCCAGAGGAGAACAACATTGGAACAACCATTGTTCTTGAGCCCGTAGACAAGAGACGGTTCTCACCCCACCACTGTTGTTCAGAGGAGAACAACATTAGAACAGCCATTGTTCTTGAGCCCGTAGACAAGAGACGGTTCTCACCCCCCCCCCCTGTTGTTCAGAGGAGAACAACATTAGAACAGCCATTGTTCTGTAGCCCGTAGACAAGAGACGGTTTTCACCCCCCCCCCTGTTGTTCAGAGGCGAAAAATATTAGAACAGCCATTGTTCTTAAGCCCGTAGACAAGAGACGGTTCTCACCCCCCCTTTGTTGAGAAAGAGAACAACATCAGAACAGCCATTGTTCTTGAGCCCGTAGACAAGAGACGGTTCTCACCCCCCCTGTTGTTCAGAGGAGAACAACATTAGAACAGTCATTGTTCTGAAGCCCGTAGACAAGAGACGGTTCTCATCCCCCCCTGTTGTTCAGAGGAGAACAACATTAGAACAGCCATTGTTCTTGAGCCCGTAGACAAGAGACGGTTCTCCCCCCTCCCTGTTGTTCAGAGCAGAACAATTTTAGAACAGCCATTGTTCTTGAGCCCGTAGACAAGAGACGGTTCTCACCCCCCTTTGTTCAGAAAGAGAACAACATCAGAACAGCCATTGTTCTTGAGCCCGTAGACAAGAGAGGGTTCTCACCCCCCCTTTGTTCAGAAAGAGAACAACATCAGAACAGCCATTGTTCTTGAGCAGGTAGACAAGAGACGGTTCTCACCCCCCTTTGTTCAGAAAGAGAACAACATCAGAACAGCCATTGTTCTTGAGCCCGTAGACAAGAGACGGTTCTCATCATCCCCCCCCTGTTGTTTAGAGGAGAACAACATTAGAACAGCCATTGTTCTTGAGCCCGTAGACAAGAGACGGTTCTCACTCCCCTCCTGTTGTTCAGAGGAGAACAATTTTAGAACAGCCATTGTTCTTGAGCCCGTAGACAAGAGACGGTTCTCACCCCCCCTCCCCTGTTGTTCAGAGGAAAACAATTTTAGAACAGCCATTGTTCTTGAGCCCGTAGACAAGAGACGGTTCTCACCCCCCCTTTGTTCAGAAAGAGAACAACATCAGAACAGCCATTGTTCTTGAGCCCGTAGACAAGAGACGGTTCTCACCCCCCCTTTGTTCAGAAAGAGAACAACATCAAAACAGCCATTGTTCTTGAGCAGGTAGACAAGAGACGGTTCTCACCCTCTTTGTTCAGAAGAGAACAACGTAGAACAGCCATTGTTCTTCAAGCCGTTCGTCGAGAAACGGTTCTCATTCCCAAGACGCCACGTCAGGATCCTTTTATTCCCCCCTCCCTTCGGTTGGAACTCGCCAGCGGACTGAAAATTCCTTCAAGCCCCCTTCCACTGCACCACTAGTGTAAAGTTACGTAAGCCAAACGTCACCTTTGAGTACTTAACCCTTTTGTCAATTCTATCCTGTGCTTTAAATGGTTTATTGAACCATCCCATCTCTTTAACTCTATATTTGTTTTACCTTTTTAAATCCTTGAAATCGTCAGATTAGCCCGAGCCCCCACGACCCTTTCCATTTTCTGTTTATGTCAATATTTTCCGTCTTGTGTTTGTTGATAGTTATTATTAATAAAACTCTATTTCATTAATGATAGCAATATTATTATCCTTGAGCTCAGTTCCACTTCTTAAGCATTTCGAAGATACATAATATCGGCCGCCAGACATTAACGCACTCTAGAGATAATTAAAGAAGTTCCCTCAACGAATAGTGATATATGGTATATCGTCGGGAGTCCATTCTACGACAGCCATCTTTTTTGTTTACAGGATGAAAGAGAGTATTATAGCTGGGCAAATGCGTCTTGACGATCTTCTTTCGTATCTATAAACTCCTGGTGTCATGCACTTAATACTTATGGGATGCCTCTGGGAGAAGTCCATGTACCATGTTTATCATGTATCGTTAAATGCGATAGGATGAAAAGATGAAAGAAATAATTTTAAAATATATTAGTTGTTATTCTGTGTATACACCCTGAAACACGCTAATAGCTTGGTATAGAAATTTAGGATTTCTTGGTTCTCTATGAATCAATTTTGAGGAAACTTATCTCAGCTGGTCTGCACAATGTGGCAACACTAATGTTATGTTTTGAATATGCTGTGTTACATCCTTCGACTTTTATTTTAGAGTCAAACCGGGCAAGAAGAGAGACAAAAGCGGAAGGCTTATTGGGTTTACATTAGAAGAGAGGACTTCTAAGAGGCAGAAGATAAGGAAGCCCTCTTTATGTCGTACTGGATAGACTTGTTAATTATTTTTCGTGACGATAATGAAGAGTTAGATAAGGAGCATGAGATAAACAGAGTAAATCATCTTAAAGATAATCAGGCAGAAATCACTCCTTATCATGAACAGGCTGTCAGGAAGGTGATATTAAATGAATTGATGCTGCTTCTACTAGTATATAAAGAACGAAAGGAAAGTCCTATAGGGAATTGAAGATTACGTGTAAAACCTAGTTAGACCTTTTATTGATTGTCTGCAAGACTTTTTTCGACTTGTTTAGCATAGCAGTTAGTGGGGTCTTCTTCGCATTAGCTTTTAAATATAAATATTTCCCTAATAAAACCTGGAATCCACCCATATACCGCAAAATATTTTAGACCAAATACTCTTTTGGAAGTCGTGCTAAGGTCCTTCTAGAAATGGCTGAACATCATATCTATTTAAGGTTTATTTGGGAACCCGCAGTTAAATAACAACTTTACAAAATGAAACGTGCAAAGGTCGCGGCAACCTGGGTGACCATATTTCTAGTCCGCATTATTCCAATTGTAGGTAACTGCAAACCAAAATTCAAAAGTAATTATGGAGTGCTCCATGGTTCATTTTTGTACCCTACTCTTTATATTTTATGCAAAAGGATATATCAACTTTGATGAACGTAACGGGTGCATACTTGCAGTTTGAGGAGGAAGGGTCCCAAATATTCTACTCCCCCAATAGGCATGTTTCGTAATGGATTGCATGACAGTGACACAGATTCCTAACATTTTGAATATAAAAGATTAGGCTATGTAACACAATTTTTTCTTCATGGTCAGCAAGTGAGCAAGTGTGATTTTACGACTCTTTATATTGTAAAACAATAGAAAATATCCATTATTTGTTTAAACTTTGCTTTGGTGGCTTGTATGATGATTTACAAAAAAAAAGAGGCAAATTTTAGTTATACTATTTTATTAAAACTTCCACAGAACCTATATAAAAAACAAATAAGAAGTTAGAAATGAACTGTTTCTCTCGATTTCCGTTTTAATGTAGATCACTTTCTCGTTCAAACCCCTCAATTTAGTCTCCCATCGTGTTTACTACTCGGTATCTATGCTAAAAGTTCAGTATATCTTGATGGAAACGCTCCCCTTACTCCTCTGAGTATGCTCGCATATTGTCCTAAGACTTGTGAAGATGAGCATACAAATGTTCTCCTTGTGGTTGCTCAAAAAGACCTTATTTGTAGTCTAACAAGAACACCAGCTTTCACCTTTGTCTGTAGTCTCTTTATTAAGAACTCTAACAAACTTTTGAAGGTCTATCAATTGCTCATGCTTGGCATTATGTCCACCCAGTCCATTGAAAGCACTCTTGTTGTGGTAACGTGATGTATTATTCTTACTCTCCCAAAGACAGAAATGACATGGAAACTTGAAAAAACCTATCTGTAGACATATCAAATATGCTATCACATTGAAATCCTCAATTGCTTCCCAAACATAACCATTATAATTCAAACTTGTAACAGGAGCTTGACACTGTTATAGTCGTCCTTGTGAAATAGTCAATTATCCAAGGAATGGGATGGATGCTTATTCCAATTTTGGATAGGTACAGCTTTAATGCTTTCTTAAGAGCTTGTAATGAAGAGCATCACTCTTCGGGATTACATGTAGTTTTAATTGCATCAAACATACCAGATACATCATTGAAGTAGCATAGCCCAGCTTGATAAGTAAAGAATCCTTAGAAATGTTTATGAAGTATCCTTTGGTTTGTCACTTGCACATTTTCATCCAGCAAATCCCACTGTTTGTTCCCGCAGATTAAAAGCTCAGCATTTGATTTAGCAAGCCAAGATCTCTGACGAGGTAATTAAGCTCTGTGGTTTAGATAAGATGGATTCCTCTCAACAACCATATCTCTGGTACTGTAGTCCACACTTTCACTGATCTGTTCAGCTTCTAAATAGTTGTTTTTTTCTGAGGGTGGTTTATTACTTTCTGGGAGCAGGTACAGGAAGATCAGGACTATGTAGTACTGGAGCAATAGAGAAAAAAAAATCTGGATTGGAAATAGCAGGTGTATTTTTGCCACATCAACGTTTGTAATGGTCCACCATGCAAAAATAGCAGTTTTTTGAGTGATCACTGGGTTCACGCTAAATCCTGGGAATTTAAATCTTCATAGCTCTTTTTTCCCTACTACACTTTATCACTCCTTAGGGTTACCAAAAAAGCTTAAATTCTTGACAAATAATATTTAATATCTAAAAACAAAATTTCTTACCTTCTAAAGTTTTCTTTCAGTGCCGAAAGCTTGGCATGGTCTCCAAATGCATGCCAAAGTATGTTTTACAAGCTTTACAAATTCTCATAGATCTTCAAAAACAAACGTTTTTGCTTTTGTTTTGACGAACTGTCCTCGGATATAACAGAATGTATCTAGAGAATGATTGGGTCCTTTTAATGCGATTTCTCTTCTGATGTTTTCACTATGGTAGCTGGAGTTGAAATGAATGTAGATCTGTCAATCTCTGTATAAATATTTCTGAAGTAATATTCGAGAATATTCCAGAAAGTTCTAGAAGTTTCCATGGGTACGTTCTTTCAAGTTCTGGAGCATTCATGAAACTTCATAGAATTTTACTAAATTGGAGAAATGTCTCATTAAATTTAAGAAGTCTTGGTAGGTCTCTTTAAAACGAATATTATTTTGCAACATTCCAATGCATTTTTATATTAGGATTTAAAATTTTTATCATGCTTTGCAAAAAATTAAAACTAACATCCTTTTATATATTTCCCATTTTGTTCCAAACTTAATAATACCCTATAATTTTTCAAAAAGACAAATTTGTAAAATCAGTGACTTAAAACAAAAGCAAAGTTTTGGGATCAAAATAAGCTTTTTTATTTTCTTTAGTTACAAACAACTTTGAATTAACACTTTTAATTCAGCCACAAGAAAAAAGTGAAATTTAGTTACATAATTTTATAGAAAATGATACGTATCCTCAATAGTAAAGAGTAATTTCAATTGGCAGGATTAACAAAGCAGTAATGATAATACAAGAAGTTTACTGCTGTTACTACAGCGAGCACACTGTATTTAGTTTAATTCTGACAACTCAAATCAACGACTCTAGTTAAAGCCTGTTGTCAATTTTGAGGGCTAAACATTACCACTAAAAAAATAATGCACAACGCTCCACTCATAAGAACACTATTCTACTCATCACTCTCTAGGTAAACGGCTAAGCCCCCAAAATTCGACTTTGAGGAATACCGAATCGAAAGTTCTCCTGTTCGCAAATGTGAGAATATGAGAGAAAAACATTAAATTGACCTGCATCAGTAAATCAAATTGAAACTGGTAAATCATGTGCGACATAACATATGCAGCATATAAACAGTGATGGTCAGTATCTAGATACATGTGTCTGCAATACATATCGATCGATACATTTGTATCGATTATCGGTATCTCGTTAATGGCTATATAATGTATCGGATATCTTAATCGCTTATAGTGTTCTTTTCCTAAATGTAGCGGAAAAATCGATAATGGGTACATTTTGTTTTAATCTATATATAAAAAAATGATGATATATATATAGGATAAATTGCAATTAATTGTTGGTTGCTTTCTAGCTTGATTGTATTTGCCCGATGAATTTCCTCTTATGTATACTATTGACACGGATATTAATTCTAAAACTGTTATTACGAATAATGTATCATTGATACTCCTAGCACGCTCAATAGGATCTATTGACAATGTAGTTTTGTTTAATATTCTTAATAATATATATCTTACAAATAATTTATAGCTCTGTAACATTTCCTCAAGTTCAAATATCCGTTAATTTTACAATAACCTGGATATATTGAGGATAAGGACGAAGCCATCTGAATCTGATACAAAGATGAGATGCATTGCTACTGAGATTAATTTAATTAAAAACTAATTTGTTAGTTTAAATGTGTTAATCGGAAGCTCATTTAAAGTTTCTCCTATAAAAATAATAGAACTGAATTTACCAGGTCTCTTCACTCGTCGGTTACAGTAAACTTAGGAAATTATAATCAGTGAGAGATACTCCTATTACCATATTACTTTGCTTATCAATCAAGAGGAGAAATTGCTGACAAATATGGATTAAATGAATGATGCGTAATTATAATCTATTTCCAATTATTTTGGGTAAAAATAAATGTTTAAATCTTTTTCAATTTAGAAAGTCTTCTTTCCAAAGAAAAGCCTTCACCAATGTTACTCTGCTCCAAGCTGACCATATATGCAAGGAGATAGATCAGAAAGATATTACATAGGGAGCACAATCTTTAGGTCATTGTTGACTTTAAAATGATTGAGCTTCAAAAGCCCAAGTGCTTCGAATGAATGCCAAGATCCCATCTTGATAAGGTCTCAACACAAGTGTAGGGTTGCCTCCAGGGCCAAAATTGCTCACAAATGGACTGAAGCAGTTATGAACGCTTCAGCGCGCACGGTGAGGCAGAAACTTTGAAACAAAGGTTTCAACTCGAGAAAGGCTTTGAAGTAGCCTCATCTCACTAAGAAAAACCTTACGGAATGGCGGCATTTTTATAGGAAATATAAAGCAGTGATTGTTGAAGGCTCTAGCAAAGTTATATTCTCTTACAAAATCCCCTTCCAAATGTTTGGAGCATCTAGAAGATAACTCGTTAGAATGAGAAAAGGGGAGCGCTTTCACGAGTCCTGTCTCGTGCCCAAGGTAAATTATGTGGACTAGGGTTGGGAAAAACCAGAAACTCGAGACGCGGTTCTGGAATTGCATTTCTTATTCAAAACCGGGTAGAACCGGTTTTGAAATATTTTGTTTATTTTATTTAAATATTATATTGAAATCCTAATTTATTTAAGAACAAAAGGAAGGAATATTTCTTTAATATTTGGTATGTTTATTTGAAATAGGAAAAGTGATTTTACAATAGATTTTTATACCATTAAACAAAAAATAATACCCCTTAACGAAACTAAATTACTTAATTGAGACTTCTTCATTTTTTTTAATTAGAAAATATGATCTTACAAAAGATAGAGCATTGAGGCTTTTAGCCGACAATTTCCTCTTACCTTAGTTAATAAAAAGCCTGCAGCTGAAAAGGCACGCTCTGTTTCCACATAATTTGCTTCAAGGGTCAGTTAGGATTGGTGACATTGTTGTAAATTCTTGCTTTTAGTTTGAGTAGATTCAAAAAGTGTAAATTCACTCGTCACATTAAAGGTAAATGAATTATTTTTTGGTGACAATTTGTTTAGCCTTTTTCACCTCATTCATATATTCTTGCATAATATCAATTCATTCAAGTAAACCCATATCTCTTGAGTCACCTGAATTTACTAAAATTTCCTTTTCTGACTAGTTGTTGTTGGGATAAATCTTAGGGTAAAGCCTAGAAATATGGTTTCAGCATATCTTTTAGTTGTTGACGCGATGGAAATGGAAACATTTCATTAGGCTGGTCTTGGATTGAACTTGGGTTAGCCAAATAACTAAGGAGTGCCACAATATCGTTTTGCCTTCTCGAAGAATACCTATCCATGAGGCATTTTATAAGTTGTTCTGAATTTGGGTTTACGCGTCTAAATTGTGAAAACTTTTTAGGAAGGTTTTTCATCAACATATGCGCTTTTTACATAGTGGGGCCTCACGACAGAGTATCTTCAGAGCAAAATTAATATTCCGTAATGGCTCATAAAGATCAGTGAGAAGTTTCCATTCACAATCAAAAATAGTTCGTTAAACTTATCACTCTAACAACATTATAAATGCAAGTCTTTTGTTTTAATAGCCACTAACACTAAAAACATACTATTCCATCTTGTTTTAGGATCTAGGATAAGTTTCATTTCATTATTTCGCTCGGTCAAAGTCTTGAAGTCTAATTTTTCAAAGGCGATTTTCGAACTATTTTGCTGATCCCTCTCATTTGATAATTGTCTTACTTTATTTTTATTTAAGACGGGGATAACTTGATAAGGAAATATTTTCCCGTCAAAGGATCTGTGCACTAATTTTCAGTATCATTAGATGAAATTTAAAAAAAACAAACATCTTCAGTGGAGTCAGCGGATTCATCTACATTAGTCACTATGGTTTAGGTATACACCACATCTGTAACAGCCAGATGAAAGAGAGTGTGATATGGATTGTTGATGCTCTGCACAGATTTGTAGAGCACCGCCAGTATTACAACCAACAATGTGTGAATTTAAATCTAAACCAAATTCATGTATCTTAAATTCTGCTTTGAAGTATACTCATCTAATGTTAATGAATACCGGACGCCTCTGTAATTCATTCATTTGGTCAAGTGGCATTTTTAGGAACAACTCGATGGAGTTGGAATGGGACTTTCTCTAGGCTCCTCGTTGGCAAATGTTTTTATGTTATTAAGAATCACTTTGGCTTGATGATTACCCAATTAATTTTCGTCCGGTCTCATATAGACGCTATGTAAACGACACTTTTTTATTATTTAGACATAAGTCAAATTGTACACTCTTCCTCAATTATTTAAATTCGAAGCTCCCAAATATTAAAATTCCTGTGATCTCGAAAAAAATAATAGCATATATTTTCTTGAAGAGAAGATTACCCGAGTAGACAATCACTTCACGTCAAATGTTTACTGAAAACCTACTTTTTAAACCTTGGTTTAAGCTTTTTTAGCTCTTTTATTTTAAATTCAAAATTAATGTCATCCTTACTCTCCTTCATAGAACATATAACTAATGTTCAACTTTTTCAGCCCTTCATTTAGAATTTGAATTCTTAACAAAATTATTTGTCTCCAATGGCTACTCAAAACGCTATTTCCGAAACAAATTAGTCTGTTTCTCAATAAAAAAATATTCGACTCTGCCTTCCCTACAAACTGCTAATGAATTAAATGTCTTCTTTTCCTTCCCATACTTCGGTTCCCAATCCGAAAACCTAAAAATCTTTTGTTAAAACCTTTGAATTAAGCTCATCCTCAATTATGACCATCTATTGTTGTCATTAATGATTTAAGAGTGGGATCATTATTCAAGTACAAAGATCAACCACCCTCCAGTATGCGATCAAAATTATATACGTTTTTCGTTGCATGTGCAGTCGCACTGCATCATATGTGGGAGAAACACACCGTCTGCTTTAGTTCCGCTTCATGCAGCATATGGGTAGATCTGAAAGAACTGGACTAACTACACCTTTCAAAACCTGATCCATCCCCAATTCGAAACCATGTCACAATGTGACTCTAGGGCTACACTCGAGAACTCCACGATACTCAATTCGGTAAGAAACATTTCAAACCTTTACCTGCTATAGTCAATTTAAATTACAAACCTTCAACCCAGTCTAAATAATCATTATCTGATCCATTAAATATAGTCACTGAGGTGACTTTTTACAACCTCATATCCCTGTGTCATAATTAAATGAGTTTTAATTAAAGATTATATAAAATCTTACTTTCAAGGTGATTTGCTAAAAAAACGTCACGCACACAATGATTTTAAAAATTTTATTTGTCAGCTTTTTGTCTAGTTTTTGAAGTCACTGGCAGCATATACAAGATTGAACACAAGCTTATGAGTCACATATATATAACATTATATAGGGTCATCAAACACACAAGTAAGTAAATTAGTTACATTAATATCATTGGACAGGATGAATCTCAGTGATAGGTTGTCCTTGTTGCGGCAGGACCCGTGCAAATCTTGCATAACTTTGACCGCACGCTCACAACACTAGTTGCTTCGGGCAATATTGATTGGAGATTCATCTGTTTTCCAGTGGGTTTTCCAGCATTTGAGACCTGTTGGGTATTCATTCAGAGCTGCAGATAGTTCATAAAAATCTTCAGCGCGAACAAGTAGGTGCTGAACCAATGGTCAGTCTATGAGTAAGAAATAAATGAACAGATTTTACGCAGCCTGCTCCAGGTATCAGGCATCCGAATGAACGCAAGAAGGGCTAGAATGGCACGAGAGTTCCAACGTGCATTGTTAATGTTTGGGATCTTTTGAAACTTTACAAAGGGGACTTTATTCATCTCAGTAAAGTGACGGAAGACACGCGTGAGGTGATAGAGAAACTTCATGTCGTCTCTCCAGCCGCATGTTTTTTTAATCTCAGTTTTACCGTTGCTGAAGGCTGCTTTCAATTTATCATAATTTCTCTTTAAATCCTGCACAAAGAAGTACTCTATGTGTGGTGATTTAGTCGACCCATGGAGCTCATCGTCCATGACGGAGCAAAGAATCTGATCTAGGACATGTTGCTGGCAACTGATGAACTTGGATTTGGGGTGACCTTTTATTTTCGAATATTTGCTGCAGTCGAACAACAACGCCTGTCATTTTTGCCGGTATTCACGCTTGTTGTGTCGGCGAAAAGCATAAAAATTGATTCCTACAGGTTGAAATCCTCTAACACACCCTAGAGACCTTTTGCAATTGTTACAGCTTTCCCATCCTTCAATTTGAGCGCAGACAACTTTAATTCTTTCGCTTCATTCTTGAGGACCACGACCTGATATTCAAAGTCCTCAATGCGTTTGCCGTCAAAGTGTAAGCTCTACTTTTCCAGATGAAGCGTGCTCACCAAGTGCTTCTTCACCTGAGCAGTTCTCGAGTGGATAGCCTTGTGGATTGCTGACTGACATGGGATTGGGATTTTAACGCCCTCACCAGAAAGCTGGCGACATACTTTTGCTGCTCTTTGTGACGACAGCTTTGAGCTTGTAGCAAGGAGTCTTGCTAATCCTGTTGAGTTATGCTTGCGTTTCCTTGTTGATGCTGCATTCTCATCCTCTCAAGAACTGTCTTCGCTGTAATTGGATGAGTACGTGCTAATTTCGGAACAATCAGATGGTGCTGAGCTGGGAAGTGGGGACACAGTCGCTTCCATTGCCTTCTTCCGCTTGAATGGGTGGATGGTCTTGGCACTAGCAGGTTTACCAGTGGAATAACCAACATGGCCTTTGGTCAAAATTTGCTGTTTATAGAGGTTCTCATCTTCTCTGCACAACCAGTTGCCTTTCACCTTAGTCACGTCAAACAGTTCATTCTAAGAATTAAATTTTTGTTTCTTTGTGCAGTACTCATAGTCTTTCAGAAGGTTTTCTAGTTTTGCACAAATGACTTGATCAGATACATGTGGGAAGTTAAATGTTTTGCTCCATAGGGCTTTTGGCTCTACAACAATTAGGGCGATCCTCTCCCTCCATTCTTTGGCGGTGAATTCAAGAAATTTGAAGCGTCCAAAGACGTGGATTTTCAGGGGCATACGACTCCGTTAACTTAAGGGTGCTTCATAAACTGCCACGTTGCCTCTACTTTATGGTGCTTGAAACTGTACTAAGTTATTTATCCAGGTTTTCTTGTTCTTCTCCGTGTAAAAAAAGATCTTCTTGAACGACATGTTTGTACTCAGCAACTGAAATAGAAAATAGACCTAAATATTAAAATAAGTAAGGATCTCTTTACAATAAACGCTGTAGAATACACAACAATTATAATAAGGCAATAATAATATCAACGCCGTTAAAACTGAACTAGTAACTACCTGCTTTAAATATCTCGCTTATATACCGCACGCGAAATGGCTGAATAAAATTCTGGAACTGTACAGAAGTCGCCCAAGCGATGACGTGATGATTTTCTGGAAAATTCTATACAATTCTATGGTACATGAATTATTGCACAAGTCTGTTTGATGACTTATATATTTAATATAAATATTTTTAACACATATAAAATGCTAAAATTGCCTATATTACATTTCAAAGGTGTTTCTGCGTGACCCTTTTCAATATTTCAATGGAATAAAAGTAATTTTTGTCATTAATAGGCAAAAGTTCATTCATTCGTGCTTCAGGAAATAAGTTTTTAGAAAAAAAGTCAAAAAGTCATCACCCTAATAGTCACATATGAACAAACATGTCAATTTATTAACTTTTACATTTTTTGCAAGAATAAAATCCACTGTCAATTATTTTCCTATTTTATATATTACCTCGTTGTGTTTTTTCGTTTCTGCATTTCCAATGTATTGAATTCGTTTCAAATTTAATAATTCATGTTTCATGTTTTTGGAGGGGCATGTTTTAAAAATATTTTATGTATATATTTAATCTCTATTTTGTATTCTTGCTTTAGTACTGATTATGGGATTTGTTATAATGGCAATAAGTGTTACGAAGCATTGAGAAAAGAAACAGGAGTTTTATAAAAGTAAGAGAAAGGGACATTGGAAGACCACTAGGATCAAAGAGAGGAACAATGAAGGCAATCTTTACTGAGAAGACAGAAATAACGCTAGGGGAAGAAAGTTTAAAATTCCTGGCAGGGACTTGAATCCGGGTGTGCTGATTGCAGGTCAGATCCTCTACCGTTAAGCTACCAGGCACAGTGACTACTTTTTTTAAAACGTCACTCTATCAAACCCAGTATCTACCTAAGCTAGTAACCTCCAAGGGAATTTTATACCATATCTTTTTACCCTGTCATCCAGTAAAGGGTCATAATCCATGTCACATACACAGAAAGAGCAAATACAATTTCTGCGGGTGGTAACAACCACCACAGTTCGGCTGTTCGAACCTCAGTCCGGATTCTATTTTAAACAGACACTATTCACTAGCAAAGTTACCTTCGCTACTAGCCATCACGTTAGAGAAGAGTAGGTGGAGCTTGTAGCCATGACGACAGGCATTCCACTTAAGAGAAGGATAACTCTGATTTTAAAATCCTGGAGCCACATTCATAATTGTCTCTTCCAGAAGATATTCTGTGAGTATCGGTGAGAAAGGTCCAATAAAATAAATTCAAAACCTGTTCGGAAAATACAGTTCTCGGTTCTGAAACAAAAATTTAAAACTGCATAAATACCTATTTTTGAAAACCGATTTTCAACCCTAATGCGGACACTCTCCAGGTCGGTGACTGCTTCTTATCTAGGGGAACTGGAGCACTAGGTAACATTTTTTAAGAACACTGTCAGCTACTCAAAATGAAACTAAAACGTAGTTCATCAGCCCCCTTTTCAAAAGTTTAGGCCCAATTCGGGAATGATAACTATTTTTAAGCATGATGACGTACCTTGTCACATAGCAAAAGCAATAGCGAAGTTCTTGGCTTAAAGTAAAATCAAAGTTTTCGCCAGATTTAAACCTAAAATAATTTGTGGCTGTCAATCAAACTAGTGCTTGATAAATTTTTCTATACTTCACCTTCAAACTATAATACAAACATAATAACAATGTGCAGCCTTCTATTTCCTGACAGCAAAAGTATATATAAGAAAATATAACCTTTTGCCCATGAGTTTTGCCAAAATACAATATTCGTTCTGTTTATTTATAGATTTCATCTTTTTCAACTTTGAAAACAATATTGAGGAATTGGAGATGGTATATTTTTTTCATTTAGAAAAAAATGATGATGGCTTCTTAATATTTCACATAAATTGTTGTCATCGAGATGCAATTCATCAAACATGACTTTACAGCTAAACAACACATCTGTCAAACGGCTGACATTTGCTCCACTAAGCATAGCAGCTTCCTTGGAGTTACAGAGTATTAAGTAAGAAATATTCATCTAAATAAAATGTTCTCCTGTCACACATGCCATATCATATTTACAAATTATTATTTGTGTGAATTCAATGATTAGTAATCAATAAATTGCGAATGATTACTAATTTAAATTTACACTGATTATTAGTTACCTGCAGACGGCAGCTAATATAAATTAAATTTATTATACATGATACTTGTATTGTGGTACCGCAAGTTATCTTAGAGTAAATTTCATAAAAGAATAAATGATGAATTAAGATAATTAAGGGAAGTAGAATGAACATTTTTGTTAAGATTGTCGCCGTTTTTTATATCACTATATAAAGTGAATTACGCAATTATCTATCAGGAGCTATAAATCACTCTTTACTCTGCAAGTGAGATTTGCGTTAAAGATTTGTAGAACATTTTTGTCAGAGATTAATGAAGTTTATTTTTTTATCAATTGATTGATGAGAACATTTTAGTAGAATAAAATGAACTTTGAGCTTAACAATATTCCAAAGAGTCGCACACTTACAGTTGAATATCATAAAACCTGGATAATACCCGGCAAGAATTTTCACTTGCCGAGAATAAATTTGTGGCGATTGTAACACACTATAACATCTTCAGAAGAATCCGAAAAAGCAGAAGAAGAAAAGGAAGACGAATAAGAAGATATTACTTCTTTAAAGAGTGAGGAAAGGACCTACACACAAACTAGGGCATCTAATAGTAAATCCAAAACTCCTAGTCCACCCCCGAAGAGTGAGAAGTCTGGACACACAAGAAAAAGAAGAAAACAAGAGGAAACGCCGGTAGATAACACACCATGACGCAACGAACCGCACTGAAGATATTGGAGATATACACCAATGTCTGGACAACGAAAAGGATTCTTTCTGGAAATATTCAGAGAAATTGATACAGATGTTATATTGATTTCGCACCACAATTTTAACCAATTAACGCGAAGATAAATTGAAGGAAATGACGGAAAAAAGAATATATGAAATTCAAAAATACTAAGTATTTCAATAATAATAAAGTAACTCAATCATAAAACCAGAACAAATGCGCATAACGTATACCAAAAAAACATTTATTTTTTTAAGAAAAAAGGCTTGAACACCGTTTAAAACAAGAATCCAACTAAAGATATAAAATAATATTAAAACAAATGAAAGCGATAAGCCTGATCACCAGGCGCGGTTGCATCCCTTTGCAAGTCTGCTGCACTACCTTCTCTTTTCACCACTTTAATTTCCTTTATCTATACTACACAAGCTTTTTCCCCCTTTAAACGCGCACATACACTTACATTAATTCGAATTCAAGATAAATTTGAAATTAAAGCGTTATCAGACGAATATCTTTGAAACACTTTTACTTATAATATCGTCTCGATTTGGAATTCTCTGCCAAAAAATTGTAGTTCATAAAACCGATGAACATTTTTTTATCTAAATTGAAGGAACAATTATTTAAGTATTAAGCATACAACATAAACAATATCATATTTTTAGTCGCACGCGACTAAAAATATATGATTATCACTACCAAGCACAACTTTCTCTTCAAACTCAAATAGCGATAAAAGTGTTCGAATCATACGAGGGGGGGGTCAATAAGTTTTGCGAATCGGTAGGGCAAAATAGAGGAAGGAGGATGGCTGTTTGTGGCGGTGTTAGGACAAGTTATGACAAGTCAGGACCTGCAGCCAAACGCTCCTGCCTCGTCTATTTGAGAAGCAGTATCTGATCGCAGATCACCACTCACAAATGTTTCAACAATGGAGAAGGCTGAGCACCGCGCAGTGATCAAATTTTTGACCAAGGAAGGCAAGAATGCAAAAGAGATCCATGAACGCATGGTTGCAGTGTACACCAACACCGCCCCTTCATATGAAACCTATGCTCGCTGGAATAGGGAGTTCTGCCATGGTCGTGAGTCGCTTAAAGGTGACCTCCGTCCAGGACGCCCGTCAGACGTGAGCAACGAGGACAATGTGCCCCTTGTGGAGAGGATCATCCTCGAAAATCGACGGGTGAAGGTCGAAAGAATAGAGCGAGAACTTGGAATATCACATAGAAGTGTTATCAGTATCCACGACAATTTGGCCATGACCAAGGTCTCTGCCCGTTGGGTCCCTAGAAACCTCACGTCCAATGATCAACTAAAACGTCATCAAAGTCCACAAGGCCAGAGTTTAACAAGCTGCCCTGCGCGAGTGCAGATTCGAGGAGTTCAACAATCTCCCTACAGTCCAGATCTGGCCCCTAGCGACTACTTTTTATTCCGCCAGCTTAAGGCTGTACTGCGTGGATGCCGGTTTGGGGATGATGAAGATTCCATCTCGCCGTCCAGGAGTGGATTGAACACTTGAAAACCTTTTCTTCATATCTCGTTTCCTTATATTCGAATTGCAAAACTTATTGACCGCTCCTCATATTTCAAGAAAAATGGATTCTTAGTTTCTCTTTCTTAATTAGGTGAATTTTAATGGTAGTGCTTCAAAATGCTAAGAAAATATTCTTCAATGCATGTTATTTATTATGTATATTTAAAAAATCATACCAGAATTTGGCAAATGTGCTTGATAATATTAACTACAATGACCACTGTTAACTTATACATATATGAAGATATAAAAGTTCTGTTTAGCTTTTGGGGTCAGCAGTCAACATGTACAAAATTTGCTTGTTTTCTATGTCAATTGATAACTTAAGGTAAGGACGATATTCTGCTAGACTAGACTAGGCTATGATATGCTATAATCTGCTAGGCAAACCTAGAATAGGCTATACTATGCTACGCTATTATGAGCTAGGTTATGCTATGCTAAGATATAATGTATAATGGTAAGATATGCTATGATAATTTAGGCTATAAAATGCTATACTAGGATAGCACATAGTATGTTAGGCTAGACAATACTAAGCTATGCTTGACTAGGGTATAATAGGGTAGTATACGCTATACTTGTCTAGGATAGTTAATGCTAGGCTAGGTTATAGTATCCTAGGCTATGCTAAGATATACTAGGCTAGATAGGTCTATGCTATGCTATGGTAGGCTAAAATATAATATGATAGGGAGGGCTATGCTAGGTAATACTATTTTAGGCTACGATAGGCTAGCTAACCCAGGCTATAATAGGATAAGCTATGCAAGGTTATTCTAATATAGGGTATGGTATGCTATACTAGTATTGGATATACTAGGCTAGGCTATAATATGATACGCTTGGTTATATTATGTTAGGTGTGGTCATAAATCAGAATAAGTGAGGGCACGCGACATTTTGGTCAGCAGACCTTGTTTTTATTCCGGATCTCTAAACTCCACAACATTTTTGTGGAGACTCAGGTCTTTCAATAAATCCTTATATTACACCTTAGATAATAATTGCTTTGGATCATTGCTTGGATATGTTATGACAAATCAATCTTAATCTTCATTGTATTCCTTCAATTTAATTTATACATAATTAAGATAAGAGATTGGTAAGTCAGATCCGTATACTAAAGCTCGAATGTATATGGTATATGGAACATTAGGATAAGCAATTTCTCTCCCGCTCTTTTGTTGTATCTTTGAAATTTACAATAAGTAAATAAACAATTGCAACTATGATTTGTTCTTGGTTACCTCATTAGCATCAAGATACCAAAGACAAGAGGTTTCCTTGTCTTTTGACCATTGTTGTAGTTCCTCAACATCAATAGGACACACTCTTTTGTTATTTTCTCGATTTATCACATAAAGGCTTAATTTGCCTATGTAAAAAATTCTGTTTTGCTCTGACTCGTTTTTTTCGATGCAACCTCTTAACAAATATAGCAAAAATGATTAAGACTTCGGAAAACATTTATACTCAATGCCTTGAACGTTAGAGGTCCAACAATATGACCAGGTCGTATATAAAATAGTTAAAATCAATGTGATAAGAAACATTGACTGAAAAAGGTAATTACAAGGACGATGGTGTGATGAGTAAAAGTGAGATCTGTTTACTCAATTTTAAAACAGCATATTTGTAATATGGAAAGTGCAACAGGTCCATACATGTTCAAATGATAAACATGCTGCCTGCAACTTATATGAGTGATCACTGTTACCTTCCACCTATATTCTGGCATATTAAAAAAAATAGACATGGATTTTAATAATAATAATAAATTCAAACAGATTGAAATTCGAATAAACTATTGTAATAAATTATAGGGTAACTTATATAACTGAACGATAAAAAGTGTATTACGAGAACGAGAAAAATAGTTATATTTTCGAAACAAGGTTTGATGAACAAAAGTCGCGTGCTCTCACTTGTTCTGATTTATGACCTTACGAGCTTCAAAACTCTCAATAATTCCAGGACTAACCTTAGAGGACATTTACAATTATATCATTCGAAATAGAATGTAAAAAAACACAAAGGTTTCAAATTTCGTAGGGATCGACCGAATAGATATGATGTTATTGCAAGAGCAAAATAATTCCCGGGCTTAACTTTGGAGGACCTTTGGAATTATATCATTAGATAGAAAGAAAATTGAAAACAAAATAAGGGGTCAAAATCTCGTTAGAATCGGCATAATCGTTACAATGTTATTACAAAAACAAACAAAAGATAAAAACAGAAACCGAGCGACAGGCATAGCGACAGGCATATAGTTGACCATTCATTCGCATATACTAGATTTATGTTCATATTTGCTAAGGTTTCTATTATAAATTTGCTTATATTAGTTTTGCGAATCGTTAGGGCAATGTGATGGCTGTTTATGGGGGTGTTAGCACAAGTTATGACAAGTCAGGACCTGCAGCCGCACGCTCCTGCCTCGTCTATTTAAGAAGCAGTAGCTGATCGCAGATCGTCAGTCACAAATTTTTCAACAATGGAGAAGGTTGAGCACCGCGCAGTGATCAAATTTTTGACCAAGGAAGGCAAGAATGCAAAAGAGATTCATGAATGCATGGTTGGAGTGTTGTTACCGACACCGCCCCTTCCTATGCAACCATTGCTTGCTGGAATAAGGAGTTCCACCATGGTCGTGAGTCCCTTGAAGATGACCTCCGTCCAGGACGCCCGTCAAATGTGACCAACGAGGATAATGTGGCCCGTGTGGAGAGGATCATCCTCAAAAATCGACCGGTAAAGGTCGAAGAAATCGAGTGAGAACTGGGAATATCACATGGAAGTGTTATCAACATCATCCACGACAATTTGGTCTTGACCAAGGTCTCTGCCCGTTGGGTCCCTAGAAACCTCACGCCCTATGATTGACTTCAACGTCGTGAAAGGTCGGAGGAGCTGCTATTCCTGTACAACCAAGACGCGGCTGGATTCAAGGCACGCATATTGACAGGTAATGAAACGTACGTCAATCACTGGGATCCCGATACCAAGCTCGAAAGCATGGCCTGGAAGCACAGGGGCTCTCCGACCCCCATCAAGTTCCGGACCCAAGCCTCAGCCGGGAAGATCATGGCCACCATCTTCTGGGATTGCGAGGGAGTGTTGATGGTGGATTATGCGCCTCGTGGAAGGACCATCACAGGCCAATATTACGCCTAGGAACTGGCTGGGTTGATGAAGTGCATCCGTCAGAAGTGGTGCAGCAAGTTGACACGCGGTGTCCTGCTCCTCCACGACAATGCCCATGTCCACATGGCCAGAGTTGCGCAAGCTGCTTTGCGCGAGTGCGGATTCGAGGAGCTGAACCATCCCCCCTACAGTCCAGATCTGGCCCCTAGCGACTACTCTTTATTTCGCCAGCTCAAGGCTACACTGCGTGGACGCCGGTTTGATTACGATGAAGATGTCCAGCTCGCCGTCCATGAGTGGATTGAACAGCAGTCGGGAGATTTCTTGTTGTCGGGGATTCGAAGCCTCAGGGACGAGTGGCGCAAGTGCATCGAAGTCGAGGGTAGTTATATTGAAAAATAATAAAACAATTTTCCCCATATCTCGTTTCCTTATATCCGTATTGCAAAACATATTGACTTCCCCTCGTTTTGCCAATTTCTTGTTCAATGATATTAGTCATCATTTTCAACGAAATCGCAAATGTGAAAATTATGCTCTTTTTTGATCTTCTATAAATAATTAATTGAGCATTTTATTCGCTCATAAAAATGTACAGAATTTTTCAATAATTTTTTATTGGATTTCTTTCGCACTCGGGTTCAGATATTAAGGTTTTTGTATAAATTAGCCAAGAAGTTATAATTCACCAAGAACTATTGTCAATTTAGTTGTTTGTGCTGATTTTTACATCATAAGGAAGCATTTAAAATGGTGACACAAATGATACGTGTCTCAACTACTACCGTATCTATTTTGAACCATTCTATATATATATATATATATATATATATATATATATATATATATATATATATATATATATATATATCAGCGCATCACTACTAAGATTAAAATTTAAACTAAAAAAAAGCAGCGATGGTTAAATTTTTATATATTTTCTGAACTTCACCAATTATAATAATTTTAAAAAGGAACCCTAAACAAAATTTCCCCCCTTTCCAAATATCACGTTGCTAAAATATAGTTATTATAGAAGATATATAAAAATCAATTTTCCGAACTTTACCATTTGTAATTCTGTGGTATTTAAAAAATTCACAAAATTTCGATACTTATATTTATTTCTGAACTTCACCATTTTGTTTTTTCATGTTATAAAAGAATTATTAGAAATAACTTTGATAAAAACATTAGTCATCACCAAACTAAGATGAAGTTATTATTCACATACTAAAAAAAAATCCCCTTCTTAAATTATAGAGTTAATGATGATGATGATGATGATAATGATGATTTACTTAGGAATTAGAAGGAATGGCTAAATAAAAAAAGTACAAATTTTAACCAAAAACGTCATCAAACAACGCTTGATGAATCCAGATAAAATGCTGTCAGCATGGTTTTATGTTGAGCTTGATTTAATGAAGCAGTTTATTTATGCCATATCAAAAGATGGAAGGTTTATATAAATATAAGAGTATGAGCCAAGAGTTCACCTCTTTGTATCAAGATAAATTGAAAGAGGGTGTATTTACACAACCTTATATTAAAAAAATATTTATGATAATGAAATTCTGGTACGATGATCGTCCTAAAGCGACAGGATTGAGGTAATTTATAAAAACGATCTCAATTAGAGATAAATTGTAAGAAATTTTTTAGGTAATTTTGATGAGTAATATTGCAACATAAGTATCAGTATACTTTTGTGATTCACCTTTGGAATATCTCTCCGAATATCTTGAGAGTGAATAACAGGATGGAAGATTTCATTTGGAAAACAATCTCATTCGAAGGCGATACCAAGGCTGTTTGGATATCAGTCTGATGGCAGAAAAGTGTGGATAACTTATAAAGACGCACCAGATAAGACTAGATAAAAGACTGTGCACCAAACACAGTTTATGAGAAAAATCAGAGGCTAGCAAGACTACAGAAAATATAAGTAATGAATATATAGAGAGTTTGCTTCATGTATGTTTTAAAAATTACAGAGAATAAATATTTTCGAAAAAATATTCGGATCAATGTTACATAAATCTATTAAAATTTATTATTTTCTATATTTTAATAAAATTTATTTTTAATTTTGTATTAAAATCTAATGTGATAAAAACATTCTAAAAAGTTATATTTTGTCCTCAAAAAGCAAAAAACTCAGTCCTAGAAATTGAAACTAGTATTAATGACTTGAGTTATGTAGATAAATCTGTGTTTCATATTAATGAAGAATAAAAGATAAATTCTTGAATCTTTTCAGATCATTATGACACAGCCTGTGGCCGCTGGCACCCGTATGATGGCGACGCCTGTCAACCTCACACCGATGCACGGGAAAAGGCACATAGAGTCACGCACGTATAGACTTGCTGCGACCCTCGCTCGACGCCAAGTGCCAGCCCTCACCACCATCCTCAAGAAGCTCTCCATCGGGAAACTACTACAGCATGCCATTGCAATTGCGATTGCTTGCATCCTTTCAGTGTTTACCGGCACCGCAAAAGTTGATAAAATACAGTACGAATTTTTAATTGATACGGGGGCAAGTGTGTCAATAATTCCGATTAATTTAGTGTGAATGGGTGAATTACGTAAATCTAGCGTAAACATTACCAAGGCTAATGGTGGTAAAATAAACATGCACGACGAACTACACGCGGGTATAGTTACATATTTCCCAGCCTCTGCTAGTCATTTTAGGTCGCGGATACCACATCGCCATTAATAGAGATTGATTTTCTGTGGCACTTTATCTTTTAGTGGATTGTGCGCGCGGCATTCTTATCAATAATCAAGCAAGGTTCGAAACACTATTCACAGAGGGGATTGTGTGCCCGTCGAAATCGTCGTGGGCTTTGCCAATTTACATGATCCCGAAGAAGTAGCCGGGCGAGTACACGGTGGCCGGCGATTATAGCGCACTTACTGCAATCACGAAGCCCGAAAGATATCCATTACCAAGAAGACTAAGCGTAGCAAACCACCTTCATGGTAAAACAAGTTTCTCTCGGTTGGATATGGTTCGTAAATTTTTAAAGTTTATTTTTAATGTTCCCTTGTATAATTAAGAAAATTTTATTTAGTTACTCATGTAAAACGTAACTTTGTTAAGTAAAGTGAGAAATATTAGGAGTTTTTAACTGGCATTTAAATTATGTAATATTAGAAAATATGGAGATTTTACTTTGACGGTATTTGCTTAGTTAATTTTAGTTAGTTACACTCTTGGTCGGGCATTGAAATTTAGGAGTCAATGATTTTAGGATTAGATAAAGGTAGCATGAGCTCTCCTCGATTATTTAGACGATCTGTGCACTAGTCTTTTGAAAGGTTGTTTTAGACTTACTTGCATGTTTGCTCGCTTGCCCAGATCTGACCAGTTATCACACAAAATTCAGATCTTTTAAAAGATCAAACGTACTAAGGAAAAAATTCCGTCCCACGACCCGACGTCCTTTTTAGCATTTTTATAAAAGAGAAATAATGATACTTCAGGGACCAGCGCTCTTTTGAGAGCACTTTTCACATTCCCCTCTGTCGAATGTTTTTTATGTTTGTCGAGGTTTAGTGAGTGGATAATCCCAGTCCCACTTCCTGGACATATATTTTATTACCGCACCGAGGTGAAGCGTATCCAATACACGTACCTTAGCCACTTCTTGTGAATAAGAATAACCCCGGTGAGTACCTTCTGATCAAAAATAAGATGATGATCGTGTGAGTGTGACCCCACTCAGTAAAGGCCAACTATGGGTGGATCGGTGTAATATTGAGATTTAGCCGCGTGGATTGCTTAATACTTGCCAAAGGATCGTTCAAATTAGTTAAACACACAGATACAAAAATAATCTTTAATGTACATGAATTTTAAATAAGCAACAGCGTATATAAATATAAATAGAATTAATCTTGCACTGAATAAATAAGTCTACAAAAATGTCGTAGGGATTACTTGAAAATTACTCACTGGGATGCTTGCGTCTTAATGAAACCCGACAGAACGAAGGGAATATTATTATTAAGTTAAAGACTGAATTAAGCACTTCTAATACTCGAGGTTTTGAGCTCGAGTTGAGAATTCTAGTTCACAAATAAACTGGTGAAGTTAGGGGAGGGGAAAATTCAATTAAGGATACCTTTTGAGTTCATAAGTATTTTTGAAGGGGACGATGAAGATCTTCTTCTGGTAACGACGATCGCACTTACTCCGGCCGTCGGAGGTTACCGAATGAAAAGGTAATCATAGACCGGTGATATAATGATCATACGCTGGATCACGAAGGTGACCCAAACGGTGACTCAAATCGGACTTCTTCCTCGAAGTACTTGTCCGATTATTCAGCTCCTGGAGTGGGTAGCCAAAACCGATTACCTAGCTACGTCTAGGGTAATCCGCAGAGGGAGGTCCTGCGTAACCTCAGACTCTGAAGAGAGGGAGGGGGGACTGCGAGAAGTTTGGCACCTACAAGTACCGTGACGGCAACAACCAATTCCCGAGAAGTTCCTTCCTTGCAGCGGGCGAACGGTTTCCTTTGTGGATCGGGCTCCACACAAACTCGACGTAGGTCCAAGACCTTCTGCCTGATTACAGGGAGAAGTTTTCCTTTTATTTCCCTCGCGAGCAGAAATCGTGAGAGAGAATCGAATTCTCGTAAAATCCGTATCGTCGCACGAAAGACCTTTTTTCATCTTTGGGTAGACAGTATGTCTTTCACGCCTTCGAGCCATCTCAGAGTTTACGGTGGCGCGCAAAAGGGTGACAAAGAATTCGAGGCGAGAGGTGCATTTAAAGATACGAGAGGGCACGCAGCTTATGTCGGAGTATTTCTGCGTACACTTATGTACGCGGTATTTAGACTTCTACAATGTTCAATGCTGAAACCATTATAAAATTTTATTAAACTAGGTGGTTCTCACACCACAACCCATCGTTACCTTAAACTTGTGACCATCAATAATGTATTTATAACCATTTTCTTAATAGTTTTTGTAAAAATAAATGATTGAATGTTTTTAAATCCAAGAATGGTTCGGACTATAATAAAAATGTACCTATTGCTGCATTGCATCAATGTGGCATCAAAATCGCTATTTTCCTCTCAGGTGGATAACTTCACAGGTACATAAATATCCACTACTCAATTCCAACCAGCTCACGTGTCGTGGGCCAACCTATCTTAAAAGTGAAGTCTATGGAAGATATGGATCTGCAAAAGCATAAGGAAGGTAGGAACTATTCGCCATTCAAATTATATCTTTCCAGGGAATCCATATATGGAGGGAAAATATGAGCGTAGTGCGTTTCAGGATATTCTCCATTCATAATCACAGGTAATGCAAGTGATGAAGAAATCTTGCATACGAGATGCTGTTAAAATTTTAGTAAGTGGCGCTAGGATCCCATAGGCTTTTAACTCTTTAATATACTTCGAGTAAATTCTACCCTTACAGTGAGATTTTGATACTTTCATTTTATTTATATAATTTTAAAGTTCGATCTGTAAGCATTTAAGATTGTCGCTGACCTATTATTCCTTCGTCATGTTTTTATTTTGGTTTTGAAACTGAAAAAAATAGCTACAGTATTTGTAGAGCTCAGATAGAAAGTGAGATGAAATCAAAATTGTTTCATTTGAATTTTTAGGATTGTAGCAATCTTTTCATCAGATTATTATTAATTTGTCAGTTATTTCAAGAATCATTTACTATCATGTACATGTAACTGTGTGCTCATCACATTTGATTTACTAGAATATATTGCATTAGTTTTCGTGTTTTATTGTTTGATATAGCATAGTAATGGATTCTAAACACTGTATGATATCAACTAACTGTTTTTCTATATATGTGTATAATATATTAGCACAACACAAGTGGAATCTCTTATTTAATGGAATAAAAAATAATATGTCGCGTATCAAAAGTACCTTTTTGCATTACCTGTGAATACCAGAGAAGGCTTTGGAGTATTCTTTTAATTTGTGGTAGTTAAAATTTACGCTTGAGGGATGAATACGTGGCAGCATGAAATACATGCCTTTTCCATTGCGCAAATCTGGCGAGAACTGTAATATGGTAGACGTAACTACATAGACATATGTAAATGATCACAGTATAGGAAGAAACTGACCATCCAAACTTTCCATATTTAAATAGACCCGTGCCACATGCAGAACAACTGACGATTTCAGCTCGTCCAACTTTTGAATCCACAGAGGAATTCAACATCAAAATGTCGGATAATTATAAAGATTAGGAGGAAGGGGAAGCAGGATGCTGACGTGAAGAACTCCAGTTCTCAAACCACCAAGAACTTGGTTACCTCGTAAGTGATTTGAATCTCACCAAATCTGGTGCAGAACTTCTGATAACCAGATTGGAAGAATAGAACCTTGTTGATTCAAACGTGAAAATGTTCAAATAATGCATAGGTCTCAGAACCTTTGCCCAGTTGTACTCATTCTCTGAAGCTCTGTGCTTTTGTAGTGATGTAAGAGGTCTGATTAAAACAAATATGAGATAGAAGCGCGATTAATTGCGTAATGATCATTGATTTCTCCATAAGAAGTCTGAAAATAGTGCCGTTTCTCAACATCAACCAGCATCGATCTACCCCATATGTCATCCTTTAAAATTGAAAAAACCATATGGAAAACAAATCTTGCTCGAAAACATCAAATACGATGAATAAAAGCGTGATATTTGCGGTGATTTTAAGATATTTGATTTTTTGCTCGAATTTCGGGGGGAATATTTTAATCACTGTGATTTTTGTGTAGAGATAAACCAAGCCAATTTTTGAAGCAGGAATAGCAAGAAAGATCTTCTGTGAAGTCGAGACACAAAATGTAAAGAAATATGCCAATGTGTAAGGAAAAAATATACTACCTTTTCCGTTGTACATTAATTTGGGCCTGATATAACAGTTCGTCACAGCATTAGATCCGCCAATGATAAGGCCTATGCCAAAATGCGAGCAAGATTTTCTAAGTCGAAGGACGCACAAATCTTTATCAAAATGTTTTTCGAGCCTCAGTGAAGCAATGCTTGCATCCCAAACTTTGTAGATTAAAATTACAAAGTTCAAAAAAGAGCTTTAAAAGCATTCATGAACGTATCAATTGCTTCTAGGAAGCAACAAAAAACTGGGAGTTACAAGGCTCCAATTGAAGAACTGCTTTAAACATACAGCAGAATTGGACGCGGAATATTAAATCGGCTGTATTATTTGAACACCCATTTAAATTCCTGATTCCAATAGAATCTTTGTACTGTTGCGGAAGAGCACGCTGAAAAGTCCCATCAGAACATAGAATTAGCTAATTTGTGGCTTAATAAAGACGAGTAGATTATTGTAGAACAAAAAACAACGGTAGTTTCAAACGAGAATAATGACGAGTTGAGAGGAATAATAAATAAACAAAGAACAGAAGAAATGAAGCAAAATAAAAGAGAAAATTAGAATCAAGATTGAAAAAGTTAAGCATGAAGGCAAATAACAAATGTTTAACTACTACTACCACTAGAATGATAGTAATAAGAAGAACATATAGTTTTTAGATTCATGCAAATTTTAGACTCGAAATACAACAAGAGAAGAAGGAGAAGAAAATTTGGAATTTGAAAATTAGACCGAGAATGAGAAGAATTAAATGATGCCTTCGAACCCAGAATAGTGAATTCGTGGTAGTACAAATGGAATTATTATTGTTCAAATGTCCGAGCTCTGTACAATTAATTGCGTTAGTACTGAAAAAGATGAGGCCGAGACCTTTTCATGAATACTTCCGAATGCTGTAATATTGGTTATGGAGGCAATCTATTGATTACTATCAAGGGACTGCTAATTTTCTTGATGGACTCTTCCATATCCCATCCGTAACCGCATTCCTCTCGAATTTCGTTTGCCACCACTTATTGTCGACATCATAAAGTTTGTTAGGAGGTCATAAAATTTTTATTGACGTCATAAAATAAATTAATGTCACAAAAAGGACGGATGAAATTCTTTCGCGTTCGCCCAACCATTATTTTTCTTCTTATATTTTCTTTTTAGCTAAATAACTACCACTTTTGTCGAAGAAAGAAACTATTTCTTTAACATTACCAAATACGCTAAGCTTACAATGAATAGGTAATGTGGAGAAAATATGAAAATTTTCTAGTTTGATAGGCCCAGTATAAAACCGTTTAAATCTTGTAGATCATACGAAGCCAAAGTTCGCACTATCGCATCGGATCAAAACGTTATGATGTTCCAAACACTTGTTGAATTCATTAAATTTCGCATTTTAATCTGAGAATCCAGATATAAACGTCATTTGGATTTTGTAGTATGTAGCTCATTTTTGCGTCTTGTAGATATATGTAAATTATTTCTTATTTCATGTGTGCCAAACTATGAGGAAGAAATGTTTAATTTTAAATAGAACTTAAAACACTATTTAATGTAGAGGGAATTTTTTCATTCCTTTGTCGAAATGAGTATATTTAAATTTTTTCTCATTATTAGCGTCTTTAGTGATTTAGTCAAATTTAGCAATGTCCATCAGAAAAGTGGCTCATCGTTCAACATAAAGAGTTTTTAATGCAAGAGTTGTAACGAGATCGAGATCGAGATCGCTAAAAGAATAAGATTTGAAATTGATGTGGTACAAACAAAGCCCTTTTGGAGATGAAATGGATTTAGAGTAACTAGCGCTTAGCGAGGGCGGCTTGAGGAAGGGGAAATCTATAACTGAAATGAATGCAATTTGTGATAATTATTCCCTTTGGTTTGAAACCGAAAGATTATGTCTCAATTGATTAATTGTCGACATTTCTTGTTAATTCGTTGGTCTAAAAATTGCACCGAATGTTTCACTTTTGCTTTATTTTCGTTTCCGGTAGCTTAATGTTTGTTTAGTTAGCATTTCTTTTGTCTGTCCAAAGTGGCCACTTGGTCGTGGGTGATTAGAAAGTTAACAAGGGGGATTGTCAAAGGCGGACCTATTTGTGTTGTGTCGTATCAATAGACACATATAAGTGAAAATGTCAAGTCCGTGACTGGAGGCCTTAGATAAAGAAATCCCGTAATGCATCTTAAGAAGACATATGGCTTTTGTCTTCATGACCTCCTTGTTTCTTAGATCACCATTCTAACAACTAACCTAAAGGTAGCGTCATGAAAATGAGGTAACTTCGCAACTTGGCTATGATTCACAATGTGGTCAAGGAAGAAGTAGAAGCAAGAGTGAATAGTAACTGTAGAATCTAGTAGAAGAAAAAGCTGATAAAAGAGACAATGTCATTTAAAAGGATATAGGTGTAATCGCGTTTCATTAAATGAAATCAAAAATGATAAATAAATATACATTTACAAAAGATGAATAAACGTGATTTTCGTAGAAGATGGTAACAAGACTCGACCTCATTTTCAGATAATCATTCATAGCTCATCAAACACACTAAGACAATCTTCCGTGGATGAGGCTGCTGATTGAGCTGGGATATTAGTTTTCCGCAGGACTAATCCTCTTCGTTTCAAGAAACAATGGTATTCAATCATGCCTATCTATATTAAATGATAGGCGCAGCAGTGGAATGAGTTGAATGTAATTTTTCTGTAAACTGTTCAACCCAAACAAACGGATTTTCTTCCACCGTTATTTTTCAAAGGGCTTGATCAGATTCCCCTAGTCGTAATGAACAGGGTTCATCCGTGTGAATGACAATTCACTAGCGAATTTAATGAAAACTTCTGTGGCCCTGGCTCACACTAATTGTTCTTTCAACGTTTAATTGCAACTAACTTTCTGTTGTTAATTTAACATTGTTTCCTTCTCTAAATACACGATAAAGAACGTTCAGAATATGCTCTCTTGACACTTCTATAATATTCATCATCTACAGATTAGATACATTAATTAACAATGATAATAGAAAATAACCACCTTAAAACACCATACAGCGATCAAGCAATGCTCCAAATATTAAAAAAACTCGCTTCATATTAAACTTATTTGGCAAAAGGCAGGGTAAGGTTCTATTGTTTTTTTTGGAATAGGTATTAATTAATATATTTATAAAACATATATATATATATATACTTAACAAAATAATTAAAAGTTCCATGACTAAAACAGAAAATGTATGTCAAAATACCCTACATAGGGTCGCTTACTTACAAACTCATCTTAAACCTACAGCAATTATTATCTAAAGTTTATCCGCAAATGAACTTTTACTGTATCCCGATTAATAGTCTCTCTTAAAATCTAATTGTCTCATAAGGAGAGACTACGCTTACTATACAGGTCGTCGCTTGTTTATCTATTTATGTGTGCCAGTTGACAAAACGATACGTAGGTAAAACTACGCTGCAATTGAAGCCGAGGATTTGCAAACATAAGGGGATTCTCTATATACAGGCAGACCCATTGCTAAATCGAAATTCTCTCCAATAAGGAATCATTTGGATTCTTGCACCTCGTCATTGTCCCCTTCAAATTTCAAGGTGGAGGTTCTGTAAATAAATCCTTCGATCTCATCATTTTGGAATCATTATTTATCCAAATGTTAAATCCAGAATTAAATTCTAGTCAGGCTTCCACACCACTCTACATTTCTTAATTGAAATATTTTTAATCATACTTTGATTTATAATTAATTTTTACCTAGAATCTATTAATAATCTACTCAATGACCCAATAGTTAAATTATTTTGTTAGTTGGTTGCCCATGATTTCAGTTTTTCAAAACTACCTCCATGTTTATCTCTGTTTAAATTTTACACCTTTTAAATCATTCGATTACTGGTTGTTATTTTGTTGGACCATAAAGAGTGCATGAAGAATCGTGATGAGCGATGAGTTGCTTGATCAGGCCTGGACAGATGCATTCTTTTCTTGTAGAGTCATTACTGGACGGTTTGTTATACAAACACACTTTGATTATATAATATCTTTATTTATACCATGAGGTAGGAATTCTTCTTGTTTGCAGAAGTCAATTGGCTGCAGCTCACGTGAATGGAGAACTTGGAGGTTGACAGTGAATGATGGCACTTGGCGTGGAGCAAGGGTGGCAGCAATGGCGTGGAGCAAGGGTAGCAGCAATGGCGTTGTTTCTATGTTAATTGATAATGGTTAATATTAACCGTAGCTGAAATCATTTACTAGTCATTACCCTCTTTCATTCGTTGCAAACATCCACCGAGGAAATTTATAACACTAGTTGTTTTGTAAATATGTAGTTCCAATTAGTTAAATGAATAGTTATTATTATTTTAGATATCGATAACCGTTGTTTCTTCACCTTTGACTGCACTAGAGCCATATCCAGATCCATTCAAGGGTAATATGGAAAGGATGTTTAACTTTGGTTGATTTCTGGTGGATTGGTGTTGTAGTGATTTTAATGTTATGTATATGAATAACAGAGTATTTTGCATAGTGTGTTCTTTGAGTTTTGTGGTGGATGTTATATGTCTTGGATTTTCTGTATTTTGCGGAAATTTCAGTTCCGGGAGGTCAAAATAGTGTTCATTAAGGACAACCTGTGTTTCAGTGTGAGTGAAACAAAGAAGTAGTTAAAACTAACTGCATCTAATATACTCGTAGCTTAAAGTTTTTGGAGGGGGGTTACTTAGAAAGTTATACCTTCCCTGTTAATATTTTCTTGGTTTTCTTTACAAATATCCGATTACATAATATGTCAGCGTTAAAAAAATTTGTAGGTCAAATTTATAAAATTAAGAAAGAGTATAAATTCTTCTAAGATTTAATGCGCCAACCTGGATAACTTAAAAGGTTCTACTGGGAGATTTCCTGGTACCCAAATAGGCTATTCTAGGATGATGTGGGGTAGTATTTCGATTGAAAACGCAAGTAAACCATCAGGGTGTTTTTCCTGTTATATAGCTTTGGAACTTTCCACTAAGGATTCGAAACATCAATCGTAACTCCATGTCAGATACTTTGAAAGTCCTAACGTTTCCGAAATCAATCGAGATGTGCACCTTGTTTCCACTCCGGTGAAAATAAATTATTATTATCATTATACAAACACAGAAGTTTCCAATGGAAAGGACAAGCCTACAAGACAAATGATAGTCCCATAGGGAAACATACTGCAAGAAAAGAAAAGAATAGAAAAAGAAAGAAAAGAAACCATATTAAAAGAAAATATGTTAAAAAAAGAAAACCATATTAAAAATATTTTAAAACAAAGTCATTGATTAAACAATAAATTTTACTTAAGATTTAAACGATGTAATATCAGATGCTGATACACCTTCTTCTGGCCGTTCATTCCATTCCTTACAACTATTAGGAATGAGACAGCGAAGTAAAATGAGTTATATTACATCTAATGTTATTAGAGTGACGTGTGAATCGAGCTACTGTAAAAGGCTCCTGCAGAGCAGGATGGAGTGGATGTTCATTATTATTTAAAATATTAAATTAAAAAAATAATGACCAGGCTAATCTACGTTTCTGTAGGTCAATATTTAGATTGGGTAATAAGAATTTAATATTATTGATTGCTCTATTGAGCAATCTAAGATGACAATCCGCAGCCGACATGCAGACAGTAGAAAAATATTCACATTTAGGCAAAAGAAAAGCAAAGAAGGAATGTAAAACTGCATCATTATTACCAAAAGTTTTTTCTCCATTTTTTGAGTTGACTAGTCTTCTGAGCAATGGGGGAAGAAACTGAACGAAGATAGTTTCAAAAGGAAGCTTGTTGTTCTAAACAAAACGAAGCACCTCAATATTATCAGAAGAATCCATACAAATAACATCAAGGAATAAAGGCGGATGATTTGGATTTCAAGTTCTACTGCGACAAAAATAATTGAGTGTGATTTTATAGCATTCAAAACCATGCCACAACTTGTACACCAACTAGAGATTTTTACCAAATCTCTACTTATAGAATTTGTCACCTAAACTCGATGTCTTGGTGATGGAATAAATGAATACAATGGTGCATTGTCAGCATGGGCCCTCATGTTATTCTCTAAGTTCTGCCACGTATCAGCAGTATATAAAGTAAATAAAATTTGTCTAAGGCCACTACCTTGCGGAACACCAGAGACCACATCAACTATAGAACTACATTTCCCATCAATAACCACACATTGCTTGTGATTAGATAATTATTAATTTAAAATAGAATAAAAAGGGCAACCTATGCCCATTAATTTAAGTTTATATAACAAACCTTTATGATTAACTCTGTCAAAGGCAGAACTGAAGTCTAGTGATACTAGCCTGGCTTCAGATCCTGCATCAAGATTAGATTAAACTGATGGACCAAATAAGACAAGGCATCACAGGTCCTTACACCTTATCTAAATCCAAGTTGAGTAGAAGTTAGTAAATATTTTTTATAATGAACTTATTAAGACTTCTAGCCAATAATTTCTCAAAAATCTTGGATATAAGAGAAATTATTGAGATAGGCCTATATCCAGATGGAAAAAGCGAAGCTAAGGCTCCTATAGAATAGTGGTTACATTAGCAACTATCCAACAAAGCAGGAATTTGCCGGCATAAATAAGATGTCTAAATAGGATTGCCAGTTTAGGGGCCAATATTGCAGTTTGTTCTTGAAAAATAAAGGAAATATGCGAGTAGGATTCGTACCACCATAGGCATCCAAGTCTCACATATAGCCTTTTAGTCCTAATGGTCTAAAGGCAAACTTAGACAAGATTGGAGTAGGAAAGAATGTCGGAGGTAGTTCAAGATCGCGGTGACATTGCTTACTTTGAAAGAAAGATGAGAGAAGATCAGCTTTCTCTATCGGGGTATATATATAGGAACATCATTTTCATTACGAAGGGGAGGAAGAGATGAGTCTTCTCCATAAATTAAAGATTTTAGAGTGCACCACCATTCATCAAGTTGAGTGATGGCAGTTTTTATCACAGATATGTTCAGTGAATTCTGCTTGGGCCGCATCATATACACCTTGGGCTTCAGATTTTAATTGTAAATAATTCAGCCAATTATCATGTATTTTTTTCTAGGTCACTGATGATAAAGCAGCTTGCTTACGATTAAAAGCATCTCGACAAGGATCATTAAACCAAACTTTGCCCTGTGACCTCTTTTTGATTATTTTTGAAGGGATTCCCTTGATATAATTTGCACGAGAATATCATTTAATGCACTATCAGGATCAATCGATTTAAAGACATCACTCCATGCTACATCATTCAAATCATTCAAAGCATTCCAGTCAGCACGTGACTTAAGATAAATTCTTCTTGAGGTAGTAAACTTAGGAACATTAAAATTGGTCATTAAATTGAAACTGAAAGCAGAAGGATCCGAATGACCAATTGGTGGCAAGATATTCACCTTACCAACATCTGGCACATCAGAAAGTAATAAATCCAAACAATTGCCTGAGTTATGAGTTGGGCCAAGGACAAGTTGAATACATCCCGATAAATTGGAGAAGTCACGGGCAGCATGACCATTATTGTTGCTCGGTGAAACAGAGTTTAGCCATTGCTGATGATGTGCATTTAAATCTCCCACAAAAATAAAACAAGATTTATTATCTGATTCCTGAATCAAAGCCATCTTAGTTATACAACAATCATAAATATTATCGTCAAGGTCAGGGTTACGATATAAACTAAATATATAGAAGTTGTTCAGACGACTGGTAACCCTAACAACTTGAATTTCATGACATCCACACAAAAGGTCAGGGAGTAAAGTTGCATTGTAACCCTTTCGTATGTAAGCAACTAAGCCACGTGCTCTGGGGAAGGCATCCCGACGAATCAGATGAGGATTACTAAATTCCTATTAATCAGGACAATATTTCCCTTGAATCGCATCAGAGAAAATCCCTTCAGAAAACTGACAGAAATTAGACTCGAAAAAAAGAAAACAACGAAAACTTTCAAAATGGAAACCAAACTCTCCTATTTTTTGCGCAAGTAAAATGAGCGCTTCCGAGCTCACGTGGTTGCAAGTAGGAATCTTCAAGTTTCTCCTTTTGTTTGAACTTAGTCAAATTATTAACTTAATTATATAAGCACAAGAAAAATTAAATTAGCGTCAAAGACATGTAGGGTATGGTGGAATTAAAAAATGTTCAGATAGTAATTTTTAGTACTGGGAGGGAAGAAGAGCTGAAGTTTGCTCCGGATTAAAAAGAGGCAATCTCCTGCCATCGGAAATTTGGCATAGTTTGACCTTCTTTGAGATTAATTTTTAGAATTCTCTCATTAGATAGGAAGTGTTTATATTAGTAGGCTAAGGAATTTCGAGCATATTATGTAGGCTTTTTGTGATTGAGCCTGATAACTAATTTTATATTTTAGAAGTACATAATATAGAGAGATCTCTGTAGCCTAGGGAAACAGCGTTGAAATTCTGATGTCGAGGCAATAGTTTAATCCCAGGAGGCACAAACACAAAACTTTCAGAGGCGTCATTACCCTAAGCAAAACAGGTTTCCCACCTCCCCTACCCAAGGTCAAGAAGAGTTCCACCATCTATATATGATGTAAAAAAATAAGCATTACAATCCCCCGTACCCATAACTATGACCGGCCCCTGGGGCCTTCGGGCTCACCAGCGATAGGTTTTCTAATCATTATGTACAATTCTTTAACCATCGTGAGATCTCCTTCACGATACGAAGCACGAATGTCGCACCTACCTACAACATTAAAGACAGTGAAGATACTGTATTCGAAAAACAATTATTAAAATAACACTTAATTGTTATCTTAAATTTTACTCTATTTTACCCTATAAAGAAAAACGACATAGCAAGAAGCAAAGTTATTTAAATGTGGTTATCCAAAAACTTCAGTTGAAGGAGATATGACACCACAATGTGTTGTCTATATCTATCTATTTCGCGAAGGTATTCCTTCAAACAATGGCAGCATAAGAAACAGTTCGATAACTTTCGTTCGCATATTCCTTTCAAACCGAACGAAAATATCGAGAATTTGAGAATAATGAAGTTGTCAAAAGGAAAAGATTCAAAAGTAAAGTGAGAGATGTCGTCCAAAGTAGTAATGTCACATTTTTAAAATGCTTCCGACTGAGGTAAATTTATAATATAATTATTTTAAGTTTTATAAACAATAGAATAATATTGCCAGTAGCAATATTTTTCACAGTAAGATAGGTTGGAAAACTAATTCTGTATTAAAATAAAAAATATCCGAATGTTAATATGAATATTTAGGTGATATCGATAATCAAAAAAATAAATATATATAACTGATTAAGCAGGGAAAAGGAAAATTTAGGGCAAATTTGGCAAAAGCGTTTAAAAATATTTCGACAATAATGCTTGGAAAACTGCAATAACGTAAATAATGTTGTTAAAATTAAAATATTTTATTGGTTAATATCCAATCTAGTTCAATTATACCTATATATATTTCAAACACTCCATTTATCACTAAATCCTGAAAAAAAATTGTCACTATGAACGAAATACACGGTAAAGTGTGACATGACTAATTGTGAAAAATGTATGGGTCTGGGCTATTTGCCGCCGACAACCCGCTAACAAAGACAATTAACTACCAAGGTTAATTTATATTTTTTCTTGTCAAAGTTTATTTCTCTAACAATTAAAATTAAGAAAATTTCATATTTAAATCAAATTGAAGACGATAAATGCTAAACTTTATTTCATATAAAAATTCTGAACTTAGGCAACAAAAGTATTCAATAAACTAGGGTTAAGATATCAATCTCTCGCCCCATTCATTCCTCATAGGACATGCCTGAGGGACGCTCTTCATCCAGACCAAGAAAGGGACCGTGTCCAATAGAACAATCTAATAGTCCCTGAAAGACTTTCACTTGGTCTATTTTATTTTTTTTACTTTCACTTTTGCCGTCACAGACACAAATTCGTTTTCACTCATTCGTTGGCACTGGCTGGTTTTCACCTACCCGTAGGTGACACGTGTGGTCTCAAATAAAGAGGCTTAACCATTTTTGTTTCAAGTCGCAAATTTGGTATCGGAATTTTAGCGTTGGCTAGCTGTCCTTGAAAAAGAATATGTCTCTATGCTCTGTGGTCTTTCATACTGTGTGCTTAGTCCCTTTCACTAAATTCGTATTATTAAAGTTTTATTAATCAGGATTTCTTCATTATTCCATTTCTCTCACCTGAGCCTTTATTTTGCGAGAATCGCCACAAAGTATCACTCCCATTATGCTTACGATCCTTCATTGTTTATAAATTCACGTGTGCAACTTGCCAAAGTCGCAATGTAAGACAAACCAGTCTACAACTATAATGTACAATTTCTAAGCACTTGGAACTATCGAATAAGACTAGCATTCTTATTTTTACACCAAAATTCTCTTCGATAAGACAACCCCCACAAAAAACATAACCACCCGCTTAATCCTGATTCTTTTAGTTTATTAACTTCTGCTTCCTCTTTTCTTGAAATGAAAATTCTAGAATCTATATTCATAAAATAAATAAATGGCAAGCTTAATATCACTTATCTTCCGTCAAATTGTTTACTAAATAATCAAATAAACAAACAAACAAGTAAATTCCCCAAAGTCGCTTCTCTCTTGACTTGTTTCCCTCCAACGGAACAATGTCAGTTTCTGTCTAAAGTTTTTTTAGTTTTGTTTTTGATTCTTTGTCTTTATTTCTAATATTTTTGTCACCCTTTCAATTCAAGTGATTTTTAATTTTGATTTTCCACTAGTTTCATATTTATTATTCTTATTAGTTACTCACCTATTCTTTTAATTAAGTGTTATATTTACCTTGCTTGGTCAAGGTCATATTTATTGATCGCTTTGTAATCGTCTTTAACCTAATTTAATTGATTTTGACTTATATTTTTCGTATATTTCTCTACTCGTATTTTAACTGCTTTCCCTGCTTTTACCATTTCTTGTCATGGTAATACTTTCAACTATTCGATCAAAAGGGTAAAATGATGAAAAGTATCGGTTGATTAAATGAATGATGTTGAGTAATTATAATCTATTTCGGAATATTCTTTTGTAAAAATAAATGGTTTAATGTTTTTTCAATTACTTAAAAGGTTTTTTCCAAAGAAGAGCGGGCTGCGATATTTGTTGTGCCCCAAAGTGGCCTGAAATACAAGGAGATACTTGCTAATGGTATTGCACCAAGGAGCACTATCTTTAGGATCATTATTCACTTTAAAAAGACCTGCAAAACCTCCTGTGAATATCTTATGGACGCTCAAGTGATTCAAATAAACGCAAAAATTGTATTTTGAGTTGCCAAAATGCTAATCTTTCTCACGATTGGAAAGAGGCAGCTGTAAACGCTTCAGTGCACACAATGAGGCGGAAAATGTTGAAAAAGATTTAAAGTTAAGAAGGGCTACAAAGAAGCCTCACTGATAAACTCTATTTTTCAGGAAATTTAAAGAATGGACTATTGAAGAGTGTGGCAGAGTGATATGCTCTGATGAAGCTCCATTCAACTTGTTTGGAGGTTATAGATGATCCTTCGTAAGGAGGAAAGAAAAGGAGCGATTTTACGAGTCTTTTGTCATGCCGACGGTTAAGCATTTGCACACTCTTCAGTCTGTGGTTGCTTCTCATCTCAGAGAACTGGAGCAATAGAAAATTTACCAAGAATACTTACATAAACTCAAAATGGTACCAAAATGTGATTAATATGTAGCTTTTACCAAAAGCCCAAGAACAATTTGAAATGGTAACCGTATTTTTAGCATGATGGTGTACCTTTACATAAAGCTAAATCAATAACAAAGTTCTCGGCAGAAAATAACATCGAAATATTGAGACCGTTGCCCTGAAATTTGATTATTGAACAAAAATTGAGCAACATCAGTCAATAGATCATCCCCAAATTAGTCTCCAGCATGCCTAAACTATTTAACGTAGTCCTGATGAGCACGAGACATCACTATAAATATTGACTGGGTGCATCAATTATCTATTTTGAATAAATAAAGGGGCTTCGGCTCATAAATCATTGTAATTTGACCTTCAAATTATGATACAAAATGACTAAAACAAAATACAACGTTTTATTTATTCCATTAATTGTATTATATGAAAACTAGAGTAGTCTCAATACTTTTGGTCATGACTGTATATAATGGCTTAGTTCCATGAGCAGCCAGACTAGTTGCTAACTGTCGAATTAGGAACAGCAAACCTTTGCTCGATTTCCTTAAGGCCTCTAACTTTTTCCCGATCGTGACGATACCCCTCGGTAATAAATTTGAAATAATTTTTCTTCATTTACATTCTATTCCCTAACTATCAGGTCTTCAGTTAGTTTCCCCTCCTAATCCAACATGCAGCAGCATCTATATGAAGGCACCAAACTTCCTTCGTTTACCTGACCACAGCGTCTCCATTCAAGTATGCATCAAGCTCTATTTGATTACCTTTATTTTCCTAAGAATATTAGTATAGACAAATAAGTCCCCGGTAGTATTTCCTACCCTTTATTTGAAAGGAGAGAAGATTTTCCCTTAAATAAGGAGCCAACCCAATTGTGGCAGAAGCCCCGACAAAGAAAAATCGGCAACTAAGTTGTCTTTGAGTGTTATGGGCGCAAGTCATTTCAGTTGGGGGAAAACGAGGAACCCTCAGCTCGAGAGAGGTTGCTGCTTTACGCAAGCACCCAAGGAGGGCGTTTTTAGATTTGCATTGTGTCGCCTTCACCAAGTTGCCATGTTCCCTGGGTGCTGTACATATTTCCATTTAGTACCTTATCTGATTAAAACCTTATGGATGCAGTAGCTTAAGACATTAGTAAAGGATACTTATTTTACTTATTACTTATTAATTTATTATTTAATACAAAATTCCATATATTTCATTTAGGAGAGAAACTATGTTGAGTTGTAAAAGGATAATGTATTCCAATCCAAGGTTGCGTTTGTCATTTGGTGTTTTATAAGAGATTAAGTGAGCAATTTATATTGCATCATCCCTCTTTTATATGACCTAGAAACTATTTGATTTAATTTAGGTAATTTCTGAAATCATTAGCATTAATAAAAAATTGGAATCATGACCTTCCTGAACTTGAGCAAGGAACTTGCCAGAAGAAAGCATACTTTTTTAACCAAGTTTCTTAACCCCCCATCAAGATTTTTCCAATAACTCTTATATTGACAGAATTCAGAGAGTATATAAACAGAAAATATTTAAAGGATGACTTCTTAAAAAATTGTTATTTAGTTATTAATGTCAGATTAACTATAATGATACTAATACAGATTTCTTCCCTTGTTTTGGTCCCCTGGAAACTGCATGAGATATGATAAAGGTCTGCTGTATTTTTTTGCTAATTTTTTGACCTTCCTATAAAAATATTTGCATGTTAAATGTAAAAATTTAACTAAATATTATAATCATGTTAGGGTTTTTTGATAAGATGCTTCAACAAGACATATCCATTGTGCTCTGTTTGTAAGGTGGCTTGATCAAACGCTCTTACTCGTTCAAGTCTACTTAAAACAGATATCACCAAGGTCGAGACTATAAAAGCGCTGTTGAATAGTTTGTACAAATCTTCTAGTCTTAGATGCACGCATATATTATGTATGTATAAAGATACATTTTGTGATCTTGCATTTTGATTGCTTTATAGATAACTGAGATGATTATAGTAATGAGGAAAGGGAGTGTTTCCATGAAGATATTCAGGGGTGGAAGAAGGGTCCTAGGGCCACTCGGATGTGAACATGCATGCAGATTACTCCTATGGATCACTAGAGATATTTCATAAGAAATGAAGGGAAAATATTATAAACATTCATTTATTTGTCACTTATTTTATCATCGTTCTGCTTCCATTCACAATTATTATCGGAATTTGTAGATTAAACATATTTACTTTAATACATTAAATACGTTAATTTCAATTAGATCTATGTAAAATAAAGGATAGGCATGATTTAAAAAACTAGTGACAATTTAAAATTCACCAAGTCAATTTTATAAATAACTAACTAGGAAAGCGTATTCCTCATTCAAACAATTTTCAAAGGCTGAGTTGTGTTATTTTGGGAAAAGATTTAGAGAGTAACGTATTTTTTATCTGCTATGGCTCGTTAAATATGATATTTTTCTTTTTCTTGGTGGAATTCCAGCATATCACAATAACAAATATTTTTGATGCGCAAGCTAATATGTTTTGTTTAACAACCCCAAGAGCAAACCCTTCTTGGTTATATAGCCAGGAGTTTTTTAAATTTGAATTCAAAGGTATTATTGTACCTTTATATATGCTAGGCACTTTTAAGACTTCACTTTCAAATATGCGGTTAGATCTCGGTTTTCCATCTGGGAAAAAGCCATCTTAATCTTAGAACGCATTTGACTTGGGGCATCGAAATTAATTCGTAAACTAAGAAATAAATCCTCTGAAGAGAGACTGAAAAAGCTTTACTTGATATCAATGGAAAATCGTCGACAGCTTTCGGATCGGAGTCTTTAAAATACTAATAGATTGCACTAAATTAAAGTAGCATTTGCTATTTTGGTTAGATACTCGAGCGGCAACTAGAAAAAAATGGCTTCAAGCTTATTAACAAATGATTTAACACTGAGATTGAAAGCATATCAGTCAACATGTTTTAGAATAGAATCGATAAACATTAACATATAAAATAAATATAAAGATTAATGATATTGCGCATAATTAATGTAATAATTTACATCCGCTTTTGCGTCCACTCTCATCTTCTCTCATCCATTCTCCTATTTTCTTGGTCTGTCCTCGAATGCACCGTAAGCTCTCTGCAAGGCTGTAATCTTTAAAATTTCACTAGAAATGATCCGGAGGAAATTATTCCCTTAAATTTCTCTAATTTTTTAAAAACAAAAGTCAAACGGAAAGCACGATTATGCCTAGACGAAATGTACCCAGTATTTTAATGTCATTCATAATAAATATTCATACATTTCGTACATGGGTGTTGTGCATTCTTAATTTTAAACAAAGCTTACTAACAAAATTTCGATTTAATTCACAAATTTTGCAGAATTCACTTCATGGGTGAAAGTAGTTTGAGCATTGCAGCAGTTGCTGCATTATAACAGATTTGATTCTTGATCTAAATATTTGTGTCAATAAATTAATTCAATGTAATATACGAGGAGTGATCAGAGAGTAATGGCAGTGAGACCGAATATTTTGGTAAAAGAGAGGTAAATGCAAACATTAGGTTCATTCCTTTAAAGGTACTCTCCTTCTGCCTCTATGTAGCTTTTCATCCTCCTTCGCCCTTCATGAAGCAGTCACGGTACTCAGAAGCTAGTAAACCACGTAGCACTGAATTGACTGTTCATTCCAGGTCTTGGATACGATGAAATTGCTTCCTGCAATGGCACCCTTGATCTTTGCAAACAATCAAAAATCAAAGGGAGCAAGTTCAGGTAAGTCGGGTTTGGTATGCAAGAAGGTATATCTCCTGTTGCTTCAGGAATTGGACAGTCAGGCGCACTTTGTGGGGTGCAGCATTGTTGTGGTGCAGCAAAGGGCGCGATAGGCGGGCGGCTTGGTGCGGACTTGGCGTGATGTTGCAAGACTAAGTAAGTGTAGTACTTGGCTGTGATATTAGAGTGTTGAGGACTACATCTACACAAATTAGTCTTTCAAAATTGATGAAGATGGTGAAAAGGCGCATCCTAATGCGAAATCCTTTCTTCAAAAAATGAGTTCGAGGCTCTTCATTACTTAACCACACCAGGTTGGTCTGCTTATGTCTGGTGGTGAAGATACAAATCCAGCACTCATCTCCAGTATCAATATCTGAAAACCGTTTCCGACCAACACTCATCTCCGGTAACAACATCTGAGAACCGTTTCGGACCATTTGGTTCGAATTCAGCCAGGCAGAGGCGACAAATTCGCACCCGTTCGCGCTTCCGCCCTTCTGTTAGCAAATGGAGTATCCATCGAGAACACTTCTTTCTCACTCCTAATGTTCATGAACGATGTCATGTACACTCCCATGACTGACACAAAGCTCAAAAGATAAGAATCGAAGAGTAACAGTTTGATCTTCGTCAATGATGGTGCGGGCACAGACGGTTGTTGCTTTGGTCACGGATGTTCGGGGGCTTTCAAACCGATGATCACCTACCAGATGAGTTTTTCCTGCTGCAAAAGCTCGAATCCAGCGGGAAACAGTTTCCAGTGAGAGAGTAAACTCTAAAAAATTTACAATAATTCTTCTCTGATCTCCAATGCTTTTTTCATGAATTTCCACGTAGTGAACGTTTAGAGACTGCGACCTTCTTTCGAGAATTCTATGTTTCCGTGCGATTATGGTAGACACATTTCTCTTCAATCCCTTTAAAAAATTAGCTTTTTAATAAAACACCATAGCGAAATTGATGCCCAAAATTATGAATTATTTTTATAAGGTTTAAACCCCCTTTCTTATATAATTGGGTCACTCTAGGCACGAAAAAATCCCTAATATTGAAGCCAAATTACTCGAAAGAAAAAAACTTTATCATTCATTAAGCGAAATTGAATTAATCTAATAAATATTATGTATAAATGATATTTAAAGCATTTAATGAAGGGATGAAGAAAAAAACTTTGATAATTATCAAAGAAAATCCCCTATATAAGCCTGAAAGACAGTGAAAGCGACTTGTTTTGAATTTTTATCCAATTTGTTCGCAATTTCATGGCATTTTGTTTGTAATTTATTGACAATAGATGCACGAGTATTGCAAGTTGTTAGCACTTTTGAGCAGTTGCAATGTTTTACTATTCGTGAAATTGTGTATCCTTGTAACATTTTCCTCGAAATTTCGAAATGTTTAATGCTCAATTCTCAAGTTTTCCAGCTTTGCTTTGTTATACGACTTTTAGAAGAGTCAGATCCGTGCAAAAATAAATGACAAAAATGCTATCCAGGAAAAGGTACGAATGGATTTTATGCAAATAAGGCCGGACGGAATGCTTTTTATCATGCGTTTTCGGGACATCTCGAGACGAAAGAGGAATTGTGAGCACTTTTCTGTATATAGAACAATATAGATATTTTAGGCTGGAATTAAAAATTAATTACAAAGAGGAAATCACTAGTGTGATAACTCATTTCTAACAACCTCCCTCTTGAATGCAAATGGTGCAAATCGAATTTTACTCCTAAGGAAACTAAAAATGTCTCAGACTATTTTTCGTTATCATTTATTAAAAAAAAATATAAAAATAACGATACAATTTTAAAAAAGAAGCCTGATAATGTTCTTTAAAAAGGTAACGAAGAAAAAGGAGAAGGAAAACTCTAGAAAGTACAGTGCTTCACTAACTAGCCGCTACTGTATATAGTAATTATAAAAAAATAGATTTAAGAAAAAAGACTAATTTAGATGAAAAGTAGGATTAAAAGAGATTAAAAAATCTCAAAAGTCACTAATTAGTTATAAATGAATTCACTGAAAATATCCAAGAAAGGTCGTTTGATGCAAAAGTTTCGAGTTCAAAGCTGTCGAGTTACCCCAGACGACATTCTTGGTCAGACGACCAGGGAAACTTCTAACCTAGCCTAGAGAGAGAGTAATATATATATATATATATATATATATATATATATATATATATATATATATATACATATATATATATATATATATATATATATATATATATATATATATATATATATATATATATATCAAACCGCAAGGAAAGAGAAGATAAAAGGAATATTTTTTCTTCCAAAAAATGAATTTTCCTAATTGCGAAAAAATCCGTGAATATATATATATATATATATATATATATATATATATATATATATATATATATATATATTGGTTAGGGCTTCTCCTATGGAGCTTCAATTTAATTTGAAGGATGAAAGAAAGGACGTTAAAGGGAAATTCATTTCATTTTCTTGATACAATGTTTCGGATGAACTTTTCACCTATCTTCGGTTACTGGAAATACAATTCGTGGAAAACAATTTAAGTTAAGAGCCAAACAGATAATCAAAATGACGAATTTATGAAAGTATTTAATGTTTATTAGGGGGAGATAGCGATAACCTTACAAGTAATTGATATTTTTGGATTATTATGTTACGAGTTAAGAATTAACGATGGGAGAAACACAGGAAACACATCAGGATAAACCAACCTTAAATAATCAGCCGTTAGAGGATAACTGGGAAGAAAGGGGAAGGAGCGTAAGTTTGAGGAACAATTATTCAGCCTGGAACTTGGAAGCGTTGAACCCTTACTTTACTGCCGCTTTGTCGATGATACATACATTCTGTTCAATAAAGAGGAGTCTTGCGATACATTCTTGCAATATGCCAATCATATACATCCTAATATTAAATTTACTTGCGAAAAGGAGCTAAATTCCTCCATCTCTCTTTTGGTTTCCACATTTCCCGTGTCCCAAATGGATTCGTGACCAAAGTTTTTCGTAAGCCAACCTTTTCTGGTCAAGGACAAAACTTGTTTAGTTTTTGTGACTTTTCTTTCAAAATAAGTGCCATCAAAACACTAATATTCCGGGCTTTTAATATTTGTTCATCCTACTCCGGATTTCACCAAGAAGTCGTATTTCTGACTAATTATTTCAAACAAAACGGCTTTCCTGTGTCTCTGACTGAAAAAATTACGGCCCAATTTCTAAACAATATTTACCATCCAAAATTTAAATTCCCAACTGTTTGTAAAGATATCCGTTACATAATCTTTCCGGATCTGGGTTTTATAAAAAAAAAGATTTTCAGAAAAAATTACATCTCTATTAAATAAATTCTTTTTCCATACCGACTTTGAGTTGATTTTCATAAATAGACACCACATAGGATTATACTTTAATGTAAGGACAGAATCCCGCCTGAAGCGAAGTGCTCCGTTGTTTATGAGTTTACTTGCCCCAATTGTAAACTAGGAAGATACATAGGCAGTACGGTGCGCTCGCTGAGGGTGAGGTTCTGTTCACATTTGGGTGTTAGCTACAGGACGATTTTAAATTCTTAAAAACCACTCCTGATCCCATATCATTAAGGATTCTTGAATCCATGTATATTAAATACCTTTCTCCTTCCTTAAATTCCGATTTTTCTTCTCACCCACTACTTCTACTCTAAACAAAAATATTACCAACCTCCTAACCTTCTCTTTCTTCTTACGCTCCTCGCCCTTTCTCCCCAGTTATCCTCTAACGCCTGATTGTTTAAGGTTGGTTTATCCTGATGTGTTTCCTGTGTTTCCACAATCGTTAATTCTTAACTCGCAACATAATAATCCAAAAATATCAATTACTCATAAATTTATCGCTATCTCCCCCCTAATAAACATTAAATACTTTCCATAAATTCCTCATTTTGATTAGCTGTTTGACTCTAAACTTAAATTGTTTTCCACGAATTGTATTTCCAGCACCCGAAACGTTGTATCAAGAAAATGAATTGAATTTTCCTTTATACGTCCTTTGTTCATCCTTCAAATTATATATATATATATATATATATATATATATATATATATATATATATATATATATATATATATATATTAGTGTAGTTGGCTAGCAGTTTTTGTTGAAGACCATTGTGTACTTTGCCTTAATTAATTTCCTTTGGCAACTTTCTCTTTTTCTAACTATCATTTTTATTCCATCTTGTAGATGGTGGATCACTTGTCCTGTATTCATCTCTCTTTTAAATGAATGGGTTTGGTAAAAACCAAACTAAATAGCTAAGCTTTCGATCCTATTCGATCATCTTCGGAGCTTTTTGAAATGTTCTTGCCTCCTTTACCGTTGTAATGAGTGGAGTGAGGATCTGGCAGAAAGTAGGAAGAGAACGATTTTTAAGGTGTATTTATTCCGCCTTGGTTAAACGTAACGTAGGAGGAAATGAGCCACTCCTGTGCGTGGAATTTTTAAAATAGTTTTAATGCGCGATTCAAGCTTGTCACTTGACTGTTGATGGCCAGCTTATCTTCATTTATTAATATGGCTTCTAAGATGTGAAGCCTCGCTTTATTGACCTATTTTCTTTTAATAATGGTGTTATCAACGAGCATATCACTCGTTATGTTAATATTAGGTACACTCTCCATATAGTTCTTAGGCCCTCCGCTTTGTAAATGCATAGTTAACCTTCTTAAAATGATAGTAGTTGTATTCCAATAGATTTAGAGTTTTTATAAAGCTTACAGTATTTATTGGGGCAGGTAAACTCGTAAACTATGTTGGTTGACTTGAGATTCGAGGAGTTTGGGAGATGTTGTTTTTCATCAGAAGATTGCTGGCTTTTGTTGTTTTATAATTGATGATGAGATGGATTTTATCCATTTGATTTTTAACCTTGATGTTACGGTTAATACCTTGATGTTTTTTTCATCTATTTTATAGGCCGTGGACATCTGGTTTCTGGAATACACTTTGATGTTGTTAACTTCTCCATGATTACTTTCAGTTTTATCCGTATGTTTGTAATAGTTATTTAAAAATGATTGGAGTTCTTTGTCAATCATGCTGTTTGATAAACCATTATTCACGAGTATTTGCTCTACTCGTGCATTCTCTTGGTGGAAAAGTTCCAACGTAGAGCAGCATTTATAAGCTCGGCGGATGTATGAGCCAATTACGCTTACGCTTATATATATATATATATATATATATATATATATATATATATATATATATATATATATATATATATATTGGGAGAAAGTGTGCGAGTGAGAGAGAAATAAATAGAAATATAAAGAGAAAAAGAACATATTATGGGAGGAAGATTCAGACTAATTTCAATATAACAGCAAGAGGCCCTTCCTTTAGTTAGAAAGGCGAAAAGGTGGATAGGAGTGCCACCCTCTCTTCTCCTTAACCCCATTCCCCTACATAAATCAACAAACAACTTCAATTCTCTCTTTACTCCTTGTTTTAAAAACCCTTTTTAAAACAACCTTTTCTAGAAGCAGCCTTGTTACTTTTATGCTTTATTTCGTTAAGGAATAAAAAACTAGCGGTGAAAGAAATATTTCTTTGAGGCCCTGTTTTTTTTTTAAAATACCTGTTTCAAAAAGAATTAAAATTTAATGGTATAATGAACAAGATCATTTACACCTTTTGTTCTACAAAAAGGAAGGAGAGTAACAAATGGAAGAAATTTAATGAGGATAATAAAGAGAACGAGAACATTGTTTCGAATTTTGTCTTTTTCTCTGGCCTCGACAAAAGGCAGATACCTCCGCGTTTCTCATTTGACAACTTTACTATGACATAGCTTCTTATCGTTATTCTTCCGATCTCGTCCCGCACCTTTTATTTGTAAACCATGTTTCATTCTCTTATAATGGAAAAAAAGGATGTTGACCGAATCCTTACTGTTGGCACTAACATTACTATGTTATTGCTTGTTGTTTCACTTTCACGTTAGCTGAAGAACATTTTTTCGCCCATTGCGCTTCAATTTGATCCAAGTCATTTTTTGCATTTTTACTTTTTTCCGTAAAACGACAGAGGTCGACCTTTGCAATCTTAAAGTATTTTGCTAAGTTTACTCAAATATTTCTTTTATGAAAGTATTCTGCCTCGTCCTATTTTCTTATGATGAAATAAAAATTGATTATGCATTTCTCCAACAGAGAGGAGAAAGGGCCATTTGAAGTTCCTCTTTTGACAACTCATCCTATGATATCACACAAACAAATTGGTATTAAGAACCAAAAATCTGTTCTATTGTTTCCTTCTGTTAGGTATGATGTCCATTTTTCATTGCATTTTATCTCTAAATGGCTTAAATTTTGATAGAAATGGTTTATATTTACCTTCATAAAACATGCTAGCCTGGTGGAAAAGTAAACCCTACCAATTATACTTTCTTAATCACTCTTATTCTTTATCTCTATTATTCCGACAAAGACTCTCATTATATGTCTATAGGACTCTCTCTACCACTCTTATTCTTTTATTTAGACTAATTCGCCTTCATCATCTGCTTTAGGAAAACCTTTTTCCTTTCTTCATTTAAAATAATGATAAATAATATTTGTTTTCGCCCTCAAGTTTATGCTCTCTTCAGTGATAGATTGAGAGTGTGAGCCGTCCTTTCGAATGGTTTTCTTGCTGTGTTCTCTTTTCACTCCTGCGATCTCCTATTTCCATGAATGAGCTTTGCTATTTTGATTTGTGCCTTATTCTGTGTATGATTTAATAAAGTGGTTAAATATCGTTTATATTCTACTAAATTTTGTTTACTAATATTATTCTTGCACGTTAATAGGGTGGGTAAATATCGTTTATATCCGGCTAAATTTTTTTATTAGCAATTATTTTTATATACCACAGAAAATCTGGTTTATTCTTATTTTTTCTGTTAAATATATGCTTACCTATTTTTTCTTTTAGTTTTATAACCAGAAGAAAGCACGAAATATTACAGAAATAGTGAAAGAGCGAATCTATCACGAAATATCGAGGTAAAGTTGAATATAAATGCACACTTTTTAGCACTTTAAACGATAAGTAGCAAATTGAATTTTCCTTAAAATGGGCCATGTTTAATCTGCTAAGATACCAAACTTTAATATTTGGTTAGCTTGTTGATTTGTATATCGAATAATTTACTTCTTTCCTCTTGAAAAAAGGTTATAGGTTTTGATAAAGAAGCATAGAAACGTTGATTTCCAGAATGTTGAATTATTTTGGGGGAGCTTAAACCCTTCAATCTACCTATAGTTGATTCTATCCTAGGGCGAAGAAATCGCTAACTCCAAGCCAAAACTCAGAAGGTAAAACCTTTATCATTGATTATGCGAAATCTTTTGCATAGAATTAAAACATCAGTTTCCCCTTTCAGCCAGATTTGGGATACGAAAATGAAATAGGATAAGATTAATGTCCATAAAAGTAAAAGCATATAAAAGTAGGGTAAACATTACGATCGGCGGCGCGAACGATGGGACGTAAACTATTTCGTCCGTGTTCCAATATGTTTCACCTTTTTGGATTAAATTCAAGGAGACTGCTCGTGGGGAGTTTAAACACTACGGAGGACCCCCCTACGATGATCCTGAGTTTGAATCAATTGACGGGGGGCGGCGGCACAGCCCCACAGTATATAATCAAAATTGTTTATACTGGTACAATAATGTTCTTACATTTTTTTAACGTTTTTATTTAACCAAACGAGCATGAATATACATGCGCGGGTGAACGAAACATACACGCAAAACCCCCCACCTTTTTCGGTGCGTCGCCGATCTTCATGTTTACCAAAAGTAGTTGAATAGAAAGCCTAGATAAAATATTTTAAATCGCTAAGTTACAAAAGACTGAAAAAATAATGGTTAATATTTCGAAAACTGTAATCGCTTGAAAAAATTTAATCACTTCTATTATGCTAAGCGGTTGATGTTACTATTATTATAATAACAGTTAGAATTTCAATATCTTTGTTCTTGCTTAATCGTGATGACGTCACATTGGAGAAGTATTTTTGTAAAAAAATAATATAGTGAAGTTACATTGTATACATATTTTGACATAGCTTACTTCTTCCTCTTTTCCACACTTGTCTCTGTTTTTGATTAGGCTGCTTTGCGTTAGGTCTTGTTGATGTGAAATATATTTTGAAGATCTCGGAAAAGAGGTCCACAGTGAACCTATTTATGGTTTGGAATTTTTTTTTTTGGGGGGGGGTAACACAGTGTAATTCGCATCTCTTTCATCTGTCGCAAGTGTAAGGTGTAGTGTAAGGCATTTCAGTTGTCTCGCCGTTTTCGCTGCACAAATAAAATAGCGCGCAATAAAAAAAACGCCGCCGGCTTTGCCAGTTTCCTTTCAATTTGCATGTTCGTAGCTTTAAAGAGGCCATTTATCACTTGATATAATTTTTAGATTATTAAACTTTTTTAAACAAAGAATTCAATTAGGATTATTGTTTTAAGAATCTATGAGTTTCTTCGAACACATTTGTAGATTGGGAAGAGTTTTTGTTGTGAATTATGGGCCTATTGGCTCGAGAAACAAGAATAGATTCATAGTCAAGGCCGCATCGTAGAAATAGAAGAGTCTAAATTCTAAGAGAGAAAGAGCCAGTGGGGACGTATTGTGTGGTTGTTTGGCGGAATAGAGCGAGACTCTAAAAGGAGATCTATTGAGCAAGTGAAAACCCGATCAGCCGAAACTTTAATCCCATTAATCAAACAATAGATCAAGCCACTCATAAACATAATGTCTGATATGTGGAAAGCATATGCTACTATTTGAAAATTACCTTACAATTATACCCATAATACTATAAATCACTCTTAAAAAAATGCTCAATCCTTAAATTAAGTCAATTCATGTGGCTGTGGATTTGGGGTCAGATGTTGACTGCTACGCGACACAACTTTTTCTGTCTACCGCCGCTCAACTTTATCCTCCCCCTGCTTGTTAAGGTGTGTTTTTGCTAAAATACTTCTTTGTTTTTTCGCTCCTAGGTTAGGTTAGGTTAGGATAGATTAGGATAGATTAGGATAAGTTATGTTAGGTCAGGTTATATTTTTTTAACTCTTTTAAGTTATTTCGAATTATGATGGCTATTAAACAACAGATTTCGCGAAAAGCAAAAAAAAAACAGAAAAAAATAAGGGAATGTAAAAAAAGTGATTATGATAAACTAAATAATGACCAAAATAATGAAACAGGCAAGAAATCATTGGTTAATGAGGAAATTAAGTGATATAAATTAAACTAGATCACTACTTTATTTAATAAAAAGTCAATGACCCCTAATTTGGTTTATCTTGTAACTTAAAGGAGTAGTTTGTTATCCTGCCTTTGCCATGGCGGATCCAGACCGGATAATGAAATAAACATAAAGGTCAATATGACAATCGCTGGTGGGTCCGAGGGTACCAGGGGCCGGTCCTCTTTGATGAGAGGTGCCAGAAAGTATTATGGTTTCGACACCAAACAATGTACTGGTAGGATGATCTGTCGCTCCGGGCAAGGGGTCCTGTTCCGCGTCAAAGATATGTAGATAAATCGATACCCATCAGCAGGATTTCCTGGAACAGAGAGCCCGAGAGTGCTGCACTCGAAGACAGGAAAGGAAAGAAAGCAGTGTCGTAATTGGGCTGCGTGTGTAATGAGAAGTGTAAGAGATCTACCCACCCCAGTGCAGTGTCCATCAATTTGGAGATAGACCTGCGCTGACGTTTGGGTCCGCTCATGCCAGGATTGAACCCAGTACCGTGAGAAGGATTTCTTGTAACAGCAGCTTCCAACTCTTCTGAATCAATTTCTCTTTATTTACGACATTATTTCGGTCCGTCTTTTAGACTGAAATCACCTCTTTGGAAACGAGGAAACCTTCACTGCAACTTCTTTCTTTTACTACATCATCCGCATAAGTGTTCTGAATGGATTTTGCTGCTGTACTTACATTGACATCTTTATGAAACTCATAGGTTAAAACATGTATTGGGTGATCTTTAGATGGGAGGACATCGAATTGAATACTGAAGAAGGTTTTTAATATTATTCTATAAGCTGAAATAAAAAGGTATAAATCACTCATTGTACAATTCCTAAACGATGCCAAAGAAAACTATTTTACTAATTACTATGTTAATCTTTATTCTCGAAAATCGGACGTGACTTTCGTTTCAACATTTTGCAAAAGAAAGCAGTTTTTTATTATTCATTTTAGGATGCTGAATTTTTAATTAACCTGAAATAATTTAAATATTAGAATAAATATTCGTATCTTGTAAATTTTAAAAACGAATGAAAAATTAAAAATATATATTACTCTCAAAAACTTATATTGCTTTGGTATTTATATTTTAAGTTTCAACATTGTTTCTTGTCAATAATGTAGTCCATAAACACGCTTTTCCCAAGGCCACACCGAGCCAAGAAACAATATGAATGTCGGCTTCTGTTTACATTAGCTACTATCTGCACTCCAAAGTCTGATGAACTAAATATCATTCGCGATAGAGACATAAGACCCAGACTGTGGACGTGGAAATTCTTCACCAACTTTTCTTCTTTTCATTTAAAATCCCTCAATCCTAAATACATACACAAACTTTACTGTCACGATCACACGTAAATAAGCGATTGTGCAGACTCCACCCAATGGGAATATCACAGACTCTGCACACTTTCTTTACACATAAAACATGATCATTCTCTCTCTTCTCGCCATCACATCATAAGAGATACGGAAGCTTTCTTCCTGTCATTTGCGATCACAGTCAATTCTTTACGATCTATCTAACGAGAAAGTAGTTAAACATTCCAAAGTCCACCTAGTATTTCTTTCAAAGATTTGCTGTATCCATCAAAAAAGGATTTGAACTTACATAATGTCATTTTAAATCACTCTATCAAGCATTGCTGGGTGTATACAGAGTCAAAGATTTGAACTAAATCGTATATATAGATCACTCACCATTCACCTTCTTATAAAAGTGGTCTCAAAGTTAAGTATCGTTTTTATAATATATTGTTGAAATTACTTCCCTTTCAAGAAAAGGACTTTGATTTTGATAGCCTAATTTCTGCTCCAAATTGATCGTTCTAGGTGTGGGGAACCACCTTCAAGGGCTAAATATCTCACATGATCATCTCTTTACTAATTAGAATGACTTATCTTTATAAAGTGGTGAACCACAAGTGAATTTAAGGCCCTAAAAAGTAGTGACTACCCAAATATGACTTCTAATCTTAAAATAACGTGGTTATCCCAGATTCACCATCGAATTCCCTATGAGCCGAATTTCCTTTGACAATAATGAACTTTACTTAATGAAACTGCAATCATGGACCACATCATCACAACAATCACAAACCTCATCCATCACTCTCATCATCAGACGGAGGCGACACTAGCAACCTTCAAAGAGAACGTTACAAATAGGCGAGATCTTCATTCCACGCGACACTAAGCGTCCAGCTCTTGCAACTCTCCCACACTGAATCGGTTACTCAGCCGTAACGAATGCAATGCCGAAATTTTGGGAACTTTCAGCCCGCAGATATGGTTTCACTTCTTTTCGAGCCTATTTTTTTTGACCTGTAAATTGTCTGCGCGCTTTAACGGGAAATCTTGCATCACCTAATTTGCAACTCATGCCATCAATCACCTTGAAAGGGCACCAAACTCCGCAAATCACTCAGCATTATCAGCACCGGGCATCCAGCAACATCTCAAGGTTAATCAACAAAAGATGCCCAAATCACTATGCAACTTTTCACTCTCATAAGGTATCTGATATTTAGCCGGTGGCAAACCAGCAGTTTCATAAGTAAGCTTTATTAGCAACCTCTCAATGTATAGCAAGAGTGCGTTTATAAGGCGCTTAGCACATCATACTCACCGCATCGCGATTGCTATCCTTCAACTCATCTTCCTTCTGCTCGCAATCAAGGAGCAGTCAATGCACTCTAATTTATCCAACGAATAAACTATGAGTGCTAACTTCAAGCAAAACCCGACAGTGTTCACGTTAAATCTTTAGAACTCATCGCACAAGGTTGTCAAGTTGCTCGACAAATTCGTTGATGGATTCCTCACAAGTGCTTCCCTTAACTCGTCTCAATTCTGTTTGCAATCAAGTCTGAATGAACGCATGCAACTCCCATAAAGCTTGAAAGTTGGACAATTATTATTCGTTGTTCTATGTATTCATTACCCTAGAAACTAAAAGTAGCGCTTTTTCATTCAACCCCAATAAAAGTGTCAATCATATGATCGCTCACAATTCTCAAGTTAATCTCCATACGGTCATGTAAATCATTTTTATATCTGTAAGCTTCCATTCACGTACCTCAGCCCTCAAACGTACAAACACACACAATTAATAACCACAGGATCACATCACAACCAAAAGAAAATTCATATTATAGGTTAATTCAATAATTTGTTTTCAAATTCGCCGTATATTCGACCTAGATCGAGGTGTGTACTTTCTCAATCGTGTCATTAATCGAGAATGTGCCCTCAATAAATTCTCATTTTGTATCAAATATTCACCTAACAAACAATTCATAGGCATCGAGTAACATAACAATCATGACCCTTTGATGCGAGATTTTCAATTTTTAAAATGTAATGACTATCCATGCTACTTTCATGCAAGCGAGAGTTTGTCAATGTAATGCTTGTATATCCTACTTTTATGAAAGCGAGAGTTTGTCAATGTAATGCTTGTCCATTCTACTTTCATGGAAGCGAGAGTTTGTCAATCTAATGACTGTCCATTCTACTCTCTCTCTATCTCACAGAAAATAGAGGGAGAGGTGACGCCCCCTTGTCGCGGGAAGAGAGCTTGTGTGTACCTTTGACTTTTCGAGCTATGTCGGTGGGGGTACCTCTTCTGGGTACCCCTGGTAGGGCTTCCCTTGTCGATTTGGTCAGAAACTAGGTTCCAGACTAAGTGCGTCATTTCTTCCTTTTTCTACTCTATCCTTCTCCTTTTTTACTTTTATCCTATCTCTCCCACTTATACAAAAAGAAAAAAACAAAAAAAGCCTACTCCTATCATGTCACTCTTTCCCTTTTTCCCTCTATCTACATATAAGGACCTGGAAGTTACGACACGCGTCAGAAGAGAGGCTTCGGAACCTCTATAAACAACGCCGATCGACGCTCACTGGTTGCGAGAGACTAGGATTAGAGGTGTCCTAGGCGTTGGGGCACGATGAATGGGATGAGGGTAGTGCCCCGTTAACCCCTTCCCTGGCGCGTAATTATTGACCGTTCCCAGTGCCCGTTGACGGGTGCCTCTGGTAACATCAGTCCGAGGTGACGGCCCTTTGTTCCCAGGTTGCTTGCCAGGCTAATAAAAAGCCTTGGGTCGAGTCTCTTGGTGGGGCGGGATATCCATTGAACGCTGCTTCGAGATCCTGGCCGTTGTAAAGGGAACTAGTAGGAGTTTAGTGAGGGGCGTGCTTCGTTGTTGTTCACCTGGTGACAAATCGATGGCCCCTTCCGGGACCGTCTGTGCTGCTTGGTTGGGAGCCACGGCACGCCGAAGCTTGACGACTCGGTCTGACGAACAGCAGCACATGGAGCGTGCCTTCTGGAAGACTCCGAAACAACTCCGATCAATAGGCGGGAGCGACTTACGCGGGGAGAAATCACTAACCTCCCTTTTTTATCATTGATTGGTCGCAAAGTATTGAAAGAGAGAAAGTGTTCAAAATGACGTGTAAGAAAGGACCAGGAGCTCTAAAATACACGTGCGCAATATGCCAGATAGATAAGTGGTGCGTGGACTTTCTGGAGGGGTGTTTTTCAAAATGCCACCCGGCCAGTTCCTGCACCAAATGTATTCTAAACGGCCAAATCAAGGAGCTAAAAGAAACATGCAGGGCTTCCGAGGAAAGATCCAGGAAGTTGGAGGAGAAAATAAACAGCCTCGAATTAGAACACGCCGGACTGATTTGCAGGCTAGAGGTCAGAATAGCAGAGCTAACGTCAAGCCCTGTAGTAAACACTGCATCTGAAGTATTACCCCCAAAGCTAGGTCCTAATGCTACGGATAAACCCTTAAAAAAAGGAAGGGAAAGAAACAAGAAGAAGAGAAAGTTGAACCAGAAGATAAAGTAGAAGCTGAAAAAGAGAAAGTTGAAGCAGACGAAGAAAAGATCAAAACAGAAGAGTATATAACAAAGGAAGATAGGGGGGAATAGATGAATAAGAAAAATAAGAAGAAAAAGAAGAAAAATAAGATGGAGAAGTAAGAGAGAACCGAGATTTCGCTTCAGAAAGGAAAGCCTCAAACCTCTGCACGGAAATGTCCGAGGGTTACCCTTGTGGGCGATTCCCAAGCACAAGGTTTGCAGCATCTGCTTGCGGCCCACATTCGCACTAGTGCGAATGTATGCTGCCAGCCAGGACGGGGAAACCACCACATCAGAGTAGAGGCTGAGAAATGTCAGATCTCCGAGAATTCAGTCATTGCCCTGATGGTGAGTGGAAATGACCTCTACCTCCGAGGAGGCAAAGTAGGCCCCAGCGAGAAAATTCTCAACACGGTCATGGGAGCCGTGGACGACTGCCAATTGAGAACTCGCAAACGGGTCGTTGTAGGGATGCTCCCAAGAAGAGGTCCTAGAAGGACAGCTCACTCAAGGAACGTGACCCCGAATCAGCGCCTGTCCGACCTCTGTACAGCGGAAGGGGTCTTCTTTCTCGAGCCTTACCGCACCTCTTACGGTCGAAACGACCTTTACCAAAGGGACGGAGTGCACCTTTCATTCAAGGGAAAGGTTGTACTCTGTAACTCAATCCAGGATGTCGTAGAGCAGACGCAGAGAAGTGTCCGACCCAGAGTGAAGGCGGACATTAGATGTGGCAAAGAGGGGTACTGCCACACAAAAGAAACCGGGAAAGGGAAGAGCGTAGGGATTCCTACACTGGGGGACTTCCTCAAAGTTCTTCTGTTCAACGCGAGGTCAATCAGGAATAAATTTTTTGAGCTCCGTGGCCTCGTAGCAACAGAGGAACCTGAAATGGTGGCCATAACGGAGACGTGGATTAAAACCTCAAGCAGATATTTTGAAGGTGAATTCACGATTCCCAGTTACCAACTCTTCCAGAAAGATAGGCCAGACAGAGAGGGTAGCGGTGTGATGTTGTATGTCAAGGATACTGTCAACTCGAAAAATTGCAACATCGTCTCCGACCATGAACTACAAGGTGTTGACCTAGAGATAGGTCCTGCCAAATACAGGACCCTGGTGCTTTATAGACCTCCTGCCCAACTAGTTGAAAAACACAGAAATCTGTGCCAGCTACTAGGAGAACTTGTCGAAGACAGAGTACGTATCGTCATGGGAGATTTAACACACAAGTTGACTGGAAAACCAGAGAACCCTGTGGAAAAAACGCACTACTCCTAGAGTTCACGAAAAACGAGTTCCTGACTCAATGGGTGAGAGAGCCAACAAGAGGAGACAATATCCTTGACTTGGTTTTCAACTCTGAGGATAACATCGTTGAGGACCTCTCTGTTGGCGAAGAGCTCGATGGCAGTGCCCACCGAATAATTAGATTTGTAGTCAAAGTCCCCAAGGCAGAGCCTGCAACTAGTAAATCAAGGAAACTTAAATTGAGAAGAGCAGACTTTGAAGGTCTACGCGCGGGACTGACTGACGCGAGGCCAGAAGAATGCGAGGCTGTTGAAAACTCTTGGAACAGTTTCAAAACCACATTCATAAGTCTTCAATCGCGTTTCATCCCTCTGAAATGCCCCCGTAGGTCCTCTTTTCAACTAAAGTGGTTTAATCGAGAAATCGGGCAACTGCTTAGGGAGAAGAGAAATGTGTACCGGCAATCGAAGATCTCGGGTGACTTTGACGAATACCGGAAGCTAGCCAGGAAAGTGAAGTCCAGCATAAAGGCGGCTAAGCAGTCTGAGGAACTCCGAGTGGCGAGACTCTGTAAAGAGAATCCCAAGAATTTCTTTGATATGTAAACAGCCGTAAACCAATCCGTCGAACGATTTGCCTTTTGAGGAATGAGGAGGGGACATTAAAGCATTCAGATGCACACTGCTAACCTCCTCAACGACTACTTCTCTTCAGTGTTTACTGAAGAGTGTGCTCCCATTCCCCAGCCGACGGATTCCTACTCGGCGAATAAGCTGGAGGTACTATACTTCACCGAAGGAGAAATAAAGAAAAAGATCGCTGACCTAAAGACGAATAAGTCCCCCGACCGGACGGGTTTCTATCCAAGGTGTTGAAGGAAGTGTGCGATGAAGTTTTACGACATCTGTGCGCTATCTTCAACATGTCAATCCGGACCGGATGCGTTCCTAGAGACTGGCGTGAGGCGAAGGTGACTCCACTCTTCAAGAAAGGAGACCCCAGCCATCCGTCAAACTACTGACCCATCAGTTTGACTTCGATAGTCGGTAAACTCTTAGAAACCATTATAGTGGACAAGATAACGTCTTATTTAGAGTCGAACCTGCTACTGAAGAGTTCCCAGCACGGCTTCCGAAGGCAACGGTCATGCCTGTCGAACCTCGTGGAATTCTTCCACTTCATGTTTAGTGAGCATGATCGGGATAAAGCGGTGGATGTTATGTACTTTGACATCCAAAAGGCTATTGATAAGGTACCACACCGACGCCTTCTCCGAAAAATGCGTGCACAGGGCATAGACGGCAAGGTAGCAGGTTGGATAGAGAGCTGGCTAAGTAACAGTCGGCAACGAGTAGTGGTGAATGGACGGGCCTCTGAATGGGCGCCCGTATCTAGCGGTGTCCCTCAAGGTTCCGTCCAGGGACCAACACTGTTTATTATCTATGTCAACGACATGGACGGAGACATGGTTGCCACAATCTCCAAATTTGCCGACGAAAAGAGAGAAAAAAACTGTAGGCAAGAGAGATGAAAGGAGAGAGGATAGAGAATTATAGGAGTGAGAAAAAAGAGATAAATAAAAGAGAAAGTGATGAGATATAGGGCGGGAGAAAGAGAGAAGTGACCGAGTGAAGAAAGAAAAAAGATGAGAGAGAAAAATGGGAAACAGAAGAGAAAGAGAAGGAGAGGAGCGAGTAGCATTGATAATGAGTGAAAGGGATAGCGAATAGAGTGAAGGAGAATGACGATACAGAAAGAGAGAGAAAAGAGAGAATGAAAGACAGGTTCGGAGGGAAAGAGATAGAGAAAGAAAAGATAGGAGGGAGAGAGAAGAGAGCGAGACAGAAAATAACAAATAAAAATAGAGAGATAGTGGAAAGAGCAAAGAGAGCGAAAACATGGTTATTAGAGAGAGATAAGAGAGTGAAAAGTAAGGATAAATATAGAATAGATAAGATGGAAGAGTAAGAGAATAGTGAGAGAAAACTGTAAGAGAGAGAAGAGATTGAAAAAGAGATTAGAGAAGAAAGAGAGAGTAGAGAGATAAAAAGAAGATTTAGGTTTTAAAAAGATAGATAATAGAGAGAGAGAAAAGAAAATGAGAGATATAGAGAGAAGAGAGGGAGAGGAAATAGATGGAGAGAGAGGAGTGAAAGTGAAAAGAGAGATAATTAAAATATGAGAGAGAGATAAGACCGCGTATGGAAGAGAGGCGAAAGAGAGATAGAAAGGAAAGTAATAGAAGTAAGAAAGAAGAAAGAAAATAAAAAGATAGATTAGTGAGAGAGACAAAAGAGAGATAGAAAGAAAGAACAGAGAGAAATCAGACAGAGAAGAGTGATAAGTAGTAACAAGGAAAAAAAGTACCTAAAAGACCTTACGGTCCATTCAATGAGGGTACCTTTGGACTAGCAGTCGAGTGGGCACATCTCTGCTCAAATGCTTTACGTCTTTAAACGGCCACTTTTCAAGACCCTGTCTAGTCCTAATTTGAACTGGTCAACAGATTCACTGTTGACAACTTCCATTAGAAATGCGTTCCAACTACCGCAGATACTGTAGGTGAAAAATCTTCCACACAGATCGCAGTTGTAACGCTTCAGTTCAAGTTTAAAGCCATGATTTCTTGTTCTGCTTTCAGCAAGTGTGAAAATATCCCTGTAGTCAACATTGTCGAACCCTCGAAGTATTTTGAAAACCTCGATGAGCTGAACACGCAGTCTACGGGTTTCCAACGAGAACAGATCTAATTGACTTAATTTCTTTTCATACCTTTATGTCTGGTAGAGGCAATCAGTTTGGTTGCCCTCACTTGCACGCGTTCCAATCTCGCGATGTCCTTTCGAATTGAAGAACTCCAAAATTGTACGGCATACTCTAGGTGCGGTCGGACAAGTGAGTTGTACAAACACAGTACGATCTCCTTGTTACGATATCCAAACTAGCGCTTTATGTAGCCTAGCATCCTTTGGGCTTTTTCCTCCGCCTCAATGTACTGTTTCGAGAACTTGAGGTCACTAGTGATAGTTACACCCAAGTCCTTATCAGTGTCGGTGGATTTAATATCAATGCCCCTAAGGATATACTAAGATTAGGGGTTTCGGTGGACGATATGGATCACAGTTCACGTTTCAGACCACTCCCAAATCTTCCTAAGATCTTCCTGCAGGCGGGCAGTATTTCCATCCATTGCAACGTTCATACCAAGCTTGGTATCGTCGGCAAATTTAAAAATCTTGGCAACCATGTCACCGTCCATGTCGTTGACGTAGATGATGGATAGTAGTGGTCCCAGGACAGAACCTTGAGGCACCCCGCTAGTAACGGGCACCTACTCAGAAGCCTGTCCATTCACCACCACCCGTTGTCGTCTGCCACTTAGCCAGTTCTCTATCCAGCCGGCTATTTTTCCTTCTATGCCCAGCGCTTGCACTTTCCAGAGAAGGCGACGGTGTGGTACCTTATCAAAGGCTTTCTGAAAGTCTAAGTAGACCACAACAACCGCCTTGTCCCGATCGTGCTTACTGAACACGAAGTGGAAGAATTCCACAAGGTTCGTCAGGCATGACCGTTGCTTTCGGAAGCCGTGCTGGGAACTCCTCAGTAGCAGGTTTGACTCTAAATACGACGTAATTTTGTCCACCATGATACTTTCCATGAGTTTACCGATTACACAGGCCTGCGTTTGAAAAAAAAAATATGTTCCCCAGGATTTCTTTGTGGTTTCTTAATGAATCCAACCTCTTGAGCTCAAAAATGAATGTATATTTGTTCAATCAGGTCAGATTTTCTCAGTACAGCATACACCATTTTCATTGAGATTACCTCATTTTTTCTGAATTTAAAAAAAACAAAAAAAACTTTCTCTATCTAATAATGCATTATTACTGTTATATCATATAAACAGGAATACACGTATGTAAACTATAATTCTTTTAATAAACAAAAAATAGAAGAATGCAACATAATAAAGAAAATAATTATAATTTCGAAGAACAAACGCCCTTGACGATTTTCGTTTGTGCCTGTCATCTGGTGCATCACGCTTCAAACACCAACAGTAGTCAGCAAGCATGTTTCCGTTCCATTTACACTGCTACCTGGATTCCATTGTTTTTATGTCCTGGTGGAATCTTTTCCCCTGTTTTTTACTGTAATCCCCGCAGTTGTCGGGAAAATAATCCAGATGGGACTGTAAAAAGTGTATCTTTATAGACATTCGAGCTCCCAAGTGTTTGAGACTTGTTAGGAGCTGATTGACCGGGGCAACATATTTTTCTAGACTTCTTTTATTGCCTAGAAAATTGTTAACTAGAGCTTTGAAAGCTTTCCAGTCATCTTTTTCTATGTCCTTCATTGATGCATCAAATTGCTGATCAAGTTCCTGATTTGATGTCCATCAAAAATTTTCCCATGGAGCTTAGCGTCACTGATTTGTGGAAATTTTTGAAGAAGAAATTTAAAAGCTTGGCCTACTTTATTAAGGGTTTGGACATAATTTTTCATTATGCCAAGCTTTATAGGCAGTGGAGGGAGGAGTATTTTTTGAGGAGGCACTAAAGGTTCAGCTATCACATTGTTTGATCTAATTCTAAATGCTTCTCGTGGAGGCCAAACCTTCTTCTCATAGTGCATACTATCTGCACGACTGTCCCATAAACATAGGGGACAGGTATGTTTCGTGTAGCCTGTTTGCGTCCCAAGCGTAAGAGACACTACCTGAAAAAAATTTAGCACGGTATGTAAATTCAGTGTAATATTTCTAAAAACAAATTCAAAGTAATATTTCTTAAAACAATAAGAATATGAATATGTACTGAAAAATCCTGTATGCCGATGCATTAAATCATCGTATTGGAACTAATTGGATATATGTACATCTTATTTTGAGTTTATTGAGTTGTGTTGTATACCTTCTCAATTAGGATAAGTTCCCCATCAACCCAATAGGATGCATTAACCTATAGGGACACACTTCAACAAAAAATATAACTAAAAAATGACTCATGATTTCCAGATTTGCATTCTTGTAAATTGTAAGTTGACCAAAAGGTGTATACAAGTATTAACAATTAAAAATGAAAATGTCAATATCAAAAAGCTTAGAAATGCCAAGTGTAAAATGATCTTACCTTTAAGTCACCACATATCCTCCACTTATAGCTAGAGTAATTTATTGCATCCAGCATTTTTTTAATATTTTCATAACTTTCAGTAAGTTGGATTGAATGGCCTATAGGAACGGAAGCTATCTTGTTACCAATATTCAGTAACACAGCATTTAAACTTCTACTGGAGGAATCTATGAACAGTCTCCATTCTAATGGGTTGTAAGGAATTCCAAGGGCCTCAACAAGTCCTTTAATATTTGCGCAGTATACTAAAGAGCTGGAAGAATGCTGTAAAAAATAGCTTCGAAACTCCTGTTCTCTATTTCTGTACCAAAAAGAATGTTGTTTTTTTAGCGAGAAGATTACTTTCACAAAGTTGAGAGCCCAAAAGTTATGCATTGTGCTTTTAAAGCACCAGATCCCTGGTCAGGTCATTTAACTGAACTTGAGTGAATGGTCTTGCGACCATATCATATGTGGAAACCTTATAAGACTCAGATGTGTCATAATCTTGGTCAACTTCCATATTAATCTCTTCATGTACTTCTATATGTTCAGGGGGAGAAGGTATAGGAATTCCTGAGCCATGGGGCAGGGGTTTGATGGCAGAAGGAACATCCGGATATGCCACACTATGTTTATTCTTCTTATTTATACCTGTGGAAAATATAATTGCATATTACATAAAGGAATTGATTTGGAGTTGCAGATAGTATATAAATGTTTAGTAAAGGATATGTTCATGTTGAAGTGAACTATGTTAGTTTTTAATTTTATGAATAATTCTTTGCATAATAATGACATTTTCAGGAGCCAGTATAATACAGAAAGCTTAAATACTTGATACAATGCTCACCTTTAAGATTTGTCATGCAAAAATAGCAGTCCGTAGTGTGGTCCTTGCCATCTCTCCACACCATGGGAAAACCAAAAGAGAGGGACTTCTGTTTGCCCTGACTCCAGCGTCTTAAACTTATGTAGCATCCCTTGCAGCAGATATGTGGTGCAAAACTTTTATCTTGATCTCTTAGCCTTACTCCGAAATATGCATCATACAAAGGGATTGTACTTTGCTGCTCGGGAAAAGTCACTTTGCCGCAGCCATAGCAAAATCTGTCGGAGCTATTCTTACATTTTTTGTTCATTTTTAACTCAACCACTATTATTATTATTCTTATTATTATAGTGCTAAGCAATTTTTAACCTGCAAAATATAAACCTATTTGCATAATTACTTAAAATGTACACAAAATTTACTGCGAATAGAGCAGTGCAAAAACTATTGAAATTTGATGTAATATAGGAGATGTATAAACTATAAAATTATTATCACCCCCTGTATCGCAAAAAACTGGAGGTGATAGAGAAAAACGGATGACAGATTCGGATTAGGGAGGTCAATTTTATTAAGAAACACTAAAGAAAACCTAAGGTACATTTTTGACGCAGACCAGTGTTATCCAAGTCAGACTGATAGGTCAGTAGTTCGACGGTTGACTATGGTCTCCTCTCTTGAAGATAAGAGTCACCTCCGCTTCACGCCAGTCTCTAGAAACGCATTCCGTCTGGATTGACATGTTGAAGATTGCGCTCAGATTTCGTGACACTTCATCGCGCACTTCTTTCAAAACTTTAGGTAGAAACCCATCTGGGCCAGGTGAATTATTCGTCATTAGGTCAGTGATCTTCTTTTTTATTTCTCCTTTGGTGAAGTCCATATCCTCCAGCTTTTCCTCCGAGTAGGAATCCGTTTTCTGGGGGATGGGACCACACTCTTCAGTAAACACTGAAGAGAAGTAGTCGTTGAGGAGGTTAGCATTTTCTGCATCTGAGTGCTTTAATGTCCCCTCCTCATTCCTCAAAGGGCCAATCGTTCGTCAGATTGGTTTACGGCTGTTTACATACCCGAAAACTCCTTGGGATTCTCTTTACAAAGTCTCGCCACTCGGAGTTCCTCAGAGTGCTTAGCCGCCCTTATGATGAACTTCACTCTCCTGAATAGCCTCCGGTATTCGTCAAAGTCACCCGAGATCTTCAATTGCTGGCACACATTTCTCTTCTCCCTAAGCAGTTGGCCGATTTCTCGATTAAACCACTTTAGTTGAACAGAAGACAGACGGGGGAATTTTAGAGGGATGAAACGCGATGGAAGACTTATGAATGTGGTTTTGAAATTGTTCTACGAGTCTTCAACTGCCTCGCACACTTCTAGCCTCGCATCAGTCTGTCCAGCACGAGAAGGCGAAGAGAAGGATGAGAGAGAAGAGTGGGAGAGATAAAAGAGTGAGAGAGAGGACTGGGAGAGAGAAAATAGTGAGAGAAAAGAGAAAGAGAAGAGAGAAAAAGAAGAAAATATAGAGAGAGATCTACTCGACACTATATTCAATACAAATTCATGGATTACATCATCCAGTCTAGATTTTAACTGTTTTATAGACGAACTATTCACTACCTCTACCTGAAGATGATTCCATGTACCTCAGATCTTATACGAAATGTACTTCCCGCAAATCCTAGTCTGGAATTGGGTCAAATCCAACTTGTAATCATGGTTACGAGTTGGAGGCGTGTCCAACGGAAACATCTTCCTGTAATCCACGTTTTCAACACCCCTTAAAATCTTAAATCATTCTATTTACTGGCGTTCTTAATCAGCGAGCCTCCAGGGAGAAAAGCTCAAATTCTTGAAGCCAGTGCTCATAACCTTTGTGTCGAAGTGATGGAATTAACTTACTTATCTAGGCCTGGATCCGTTCCAGTCTATCTATGTCCTTACGTCGTGTAGGAGACCAGGATTAAAGGGCGTACTTCATGTGAGGTCTGACTAGAGAGTTTTAGAATTTGAGGCAATCTCCTTGTTTCCGAAGGAAAATTGTCTCTTCATATATCCCAATAGTCTTTGTGTTTTTTTCTACATCGGCACACTGCCTGGAAAACTTTAGGTGGCTGGTAATTTGCACATCTAAGTCCTTTGCCTGGTCAGTCACCCCCAGATCTTCACTTAAGAATTAGTGATCTTCTCGAGGATTGGTGTGGCTGATGTGCACCACCTTGCACAATTCAAGATTAAATGGCATCTGCTAAGTTTCTGACCACTCTCCTAGCCTGCGAAGGCTTCCACTCTTTTGGGTGAACTCACGCCTCCTCCTAATTTTGTATGTTCCGCGAACTTGGATATCGTCTATATCATTTATATAGATTATCAACAAAAGAGGAAAGAACTGTAGCCCTGACGTACCACACTACTCACGGGAGCCCATCTCGAGGTTACCCCGTTTATTCTCACTATTTTTCGCCTGCCTCCAACTAGTTCTCAATCCAGTCGGCAGCCCTACCGGTGATGCCAACCGCGCAGACTTTGCGCATCAACTTGTGGTGTGACACCTTATCAAATGCCTTTTGAAAGTCTAGGTATAAGATGTCCACAGCCATACTACGATCGTACTCACCCAGAATGCAGTGAAAGAATTCTAGTAGATTTGAGGGACACGATCGGTTCCCGCGAAACCCGTCTTGGGAATCTAGGATGAAGTTGTTTGTTTCTAGGTGCTTTACTATTTTTTCTACAATTATGCTCTCTAACATTTTGCCCACAACGGACGTTCATACTTATAGGCTGGTAGTTAGCCGGGCTTTCTCGGTCTCCCTTCTTAAATATGGGGATCTCGTCCGCCGTCTTCCAGTCCTCTAGTACCTCTACCCTTGCTAGCGATTAGTTAAAGATCACGGTAAGTTATGGCTCAATCTCACCGCTCACTTCCCGAAGGACTCTAGGCAGAAAGACATCTGGACCTGGAGACTTGCACGGAATAATGTTCTTTATTTTAAGCTCCACTTTCCCATCATCTAATAATATCTCGCTTAGGTTCTATCCTTCATTGAGATACACCCCCGGACTTGGCGTGCGGCCATCTTCTTAACTTGTAAACACAGAGTTGAAGTAGTCGTTCAAAACGTTAGCGATAACCAGGTTCGACCCTTTGAAACACGCTAACGTTATCTCTTAATGGGCCAATGCGATGGCGAACTGGTTTCTACCAATTTAGGTGCAAGAAGAATTCCTTCGGGTTCTCTTTGCAGAGGGACGCACCTCGAAGTTCCTCGTTGCGCTTAGCTTGTTGCACCAGTGATTTAACAGCTCTAATATTTTTTTCTCTACTGCATAAGAGACGGGAAGAGGGAAATGTGTGAGAGAGAGAGAAAATCAGAGAGTGAGTCAAGACGGAAAGAGGGAGAGGGAAAAAGAGAGAGAGAGAGGAAATATAGAGGGGGTAAAGATATATATACAAAAAGATAGATTGAGATGTGAAGAGAAAAAGAGAGAGAGAGAAAACCTGACAACTTGATCGTGTGAATGACAGGAATACCAAGAAAAGTGAAAGATTTACTGTAGTCAATTTACAGCAAACAGCAGTCAGAGAAGAATGTTTCGTAAATAGCTTAAGAGGGTATAGAAGGAGGGATATAAGTCGGGGGATATATAGCGGTGCAGCGTGTGGTTATTATGAGTGCTTGATGGGGTGTTTGATTGGCGAGGCTGGAGGGGCTTCAATGGACGGAGCGTTCTCGCAAATCGGTGAGGTTGCTGGTACTCTGAGGCATAGGTGGCGTGCGGACGTGAATCATGGAATTGTTTACGCTATACTGCTACTTAGGTGTATATAGGTATGAGGATAGGGTAGTTGAGAGCTGCCGGATATTTGCGTGCCGGAGCAGCGTGTTGGATATTGGGTATTTGGTTGTATATGGGGTCTCCCTTGAGTTTCTCTAGTTGGCGTGATAAGCGTGTGAGGTTTTATGTGTTTAGTGGTGTGAGTTTAAGTGTTGTAGTCTTGACATTCTCGTGTAAAGGGGAGAGCGACAGGCGCGCTTCAGAGAAAAGTTCTGAATGTGTTGTGCGCTTCTCTGCCATGTGAGGCTTGCGGCTGTTAGTGTAATTGGCGCGTATGTGATTAGTGGTCTGACGAGTGTCATGTATAGGTGCAACTGCATTTTTTTAATACTAAGATGGAATCTCCTCAGCATGTAATTTGTTTGCTTGGCTTTGGACTGTACTTTGTTTTAGTGAGTGTGAAACTGTAAGTATTTATCGATAGTAACCCCGAGTATTTTTGTTGCTGGTTTGTATGTGAGTCTTGGATAGCTAGTTATTGTGGGTTAGGGTCTGTTCGTATATTTGTATGTTGGGCATTTAGTTATCAGATTCACCGTATAGTCTCATATGTGTCTTCTGTGGATTAGTAGTTATAAGCCACTTGTCCTCGTATTCTGCCTTTCTTTTGAATAAGTTTTGTGCCAGATGCGCGATAGTTTCAACGCGTGGGCCGTTTCATCTTGGGCGTAGGGTATCGTTTATGTAATTGATAAAGACTGGGTACCAGCACGCTCTCCTGGTATACGCAAGCGCGCGGTATAAATTATCCTGATATTGTGTTATTATATCGTTTGGATCACTTCCTGCCTGTAAGGTAGTGAGAAAGGAGCCTTCTGGTGCAGAGAGGCAGCCCCATGTTGTTGGCTAGTTTCCAACGGAGCCCCTTATGCCACACATTACCAAAGGCCTTTTTGACGTCATTACTGAGAAATACTGTATTTTTTCGTGCTTTTTATGCTTTTTACATGATGTCGTGAACGATGGTGATCACCGTGCCGGTGGAGCGACCCTCTTGAAGCCGGATTGGAAGGGGAAAACCATTGCTCCTCTTCCAAGAAATTCCTGAGGCAGGTGTTCAACTTCCGTTCTAGTATTTTGCCTAAGTGGTATCAGAGAGCAATAGACCTGTAGTTGTTTGGTTGTTTGGGTTTTTTATGTTGTTTGTTCAAGATTATTTTGTGTGAAGCCTTAAAGACTCTCAGGAAGTATCCAGGAGGCTAGAGAGGCGTTGTAGAGGTGTAATAATGTTGGATAAATGGCTTATGACAGGCGTTGTTCTTTTTTATGTAGCGTTTTGTCTCCTTAGTTTGATTGGGGTGGTTAATCTGGCTTCATCATCGAGCGCCTCCATATCGATCAGGGGGGAGGGGGTCCAACTCATTGGCATGGAGGCGGCACCACTCCCGAATTTCTTGAAGTGCTGTTGTGCGTGTGGTTTAGGTCAACGATGTGTGAATCCTTGGTTCGAGTGGAACCTGAATGCCTCGACAGTGTCATCCGTGTTTGTGAGTGTGCGGTTGTCTATTTGTAATTTTATGGGCTCAGGGAAGTCCATTCCTAACATTTTCCTAACGCGCCTGCAGAAAAAGGAGGGATCAGCGTAACGAGCATCCTCCGCACGCGAATGACCTCGCCCCACTGACGGTTCCTCTCAAACCGCACGCAATGTAGGATGCGGGCACGGAGTAATGTTATATTTGATTTAAGTGGGCCTATATCGATTTACAAGTAAATACCACGTATATTAGTGTACGCAGAAATACCCCGACACAAGCTGAGAGTCCCTCCCGTAATCCAAATTCGCCTTTCGCCTCGAATTCCCTCTACCCCTTTTTGCACCAAAGAGACGACCAAATTTGCGGCCGGTCGTTCATAAAAATGTCGGCCTCGAAGGACACCTGCTAGCCTACGTAGGTACGAGTTTTTGCGCCGTCGTAAACCGCGACGTAAAGCAAGGATAGCTCGAAGGTGTGAAAGATTTACTCTGTCTGGCAGCATCAGAAAAGGTATTTCGCGCAGAGATACAGATTTTATGAGAATTCAGTGCTCTCTCCCGATTTTTGCTCGTGAGAGAAATAAAAGGGAAAATTCTCCCTGGAGTCAGGCAGAAGATCTTAGGCCTACGTTGTGAGAAGAGCTCGTCCCACAAAAGAAACAGTTCGCCCGTTGCAAGGAAGAAACTTCTCGGAAAATTGGTTGTTGCCGTCACGCTACTTGTAGGTGCCAAACTTCTCGCAGACTCCCCCCCCCTTTAGAGTCAGAGGTTACACAGGAGATTCCAGCGAGCAATCGTTGCATAGGAAGGGGCGATATCGGTGTACACTGCAGCCATGCGTCTATGGATCTCTTTTGCATTCTTGCCTTCCTTGGTCAAAAATTTGATCACTGCGCGGTGCTCAACCTTCTTTATTGTTGAAAAATTTGTGACTGACTATCTGTGATTAGCTACTGCTTCTTGAATAGACGAGGCAGGAGCGTGCGGCTGCAGGTCCTGACTTGTCATATCTTGTCCTAACACCAGCACAAACACTTATCCCCCTTCCTCTGTTTTGCCCTACCGATTCGCACAACTTATTGACCGGCCCTCGTATATACTCTTAGCTATAAATAGAATTAATCTTTGTACTGAATAAGTAAGTCTACATAATGTCGTGAGTCACTTGAAGATGACTCCCGTCCAGGACGCCCGTCAAGCGTGACTAACGATGACAATGTGGCCCGTGTGGAGAGGATCATCCTCGAAAATCGACGGGTGAAGGTCGAAGAAATCGAGCGAGAACTTGGAATATCACAAGGAAGTGTTATCAACATCATCCACGACAATTTGGCCATGACCAAGGTCTCTACCCGTTGGGTCCCTAGCAACCTCACGCCCCATGATCGACTTCCACGTCGTCAAAGTCCACAAGGCCAGAGTTGCACAAGCTGCCCTGCGCGAGTGCGGATTCGAGGAGCTCAACCATCCTTCCTACAGTCCAGATCTGGCCCCTAGCAACTACTTTTTATTCCGCCAACTCAAGGCTGCACTGCGTGGACGCCGATTTGGGGATGATGAAGATGTCCAGCTCACCGTCCATGAGTGGATTGAACAGCAGTCGAGAGATTTCTGGTTGTCGAGAATTCGAAGCCTCAGGGACAAGTGGCGCAAGTGCTTTGAATTTGAGGGTAGTTATATTGAAAAATAATAAAACACTTTTCCTCACATTTCGTTTCCTTATATCCGAATTGCAAAACTTATTGACCGCCCCTTGTACGCTGTTTCATATTTCTAATTTATGTATATTAATGATTATTTTTTTCTCTGTGTTTAACTATTTTGGACGATCCATTAGCAATTAATAAGCAATCCATTCGGCTTAAATCTCAATATTACACAAGTCCACCCATAACCGACTTTTACTGAGTGAGGAAACACTCAGGGGATCATTATCTTAATTTTGATCAAAAGGAAATCACCGGGTTTATTCCGATTCGCCAGAAGTGGCTACGGTAGGTGTATTGGATACCCTTTACCTCCGCTCCACCTTGGTTCAGTATTAAAATATATGTTCAGGAAGTGGGACTGGGATTATCCACTCACTAATCCTCAACAATTATGATGAGTTTTTGTGTGTTTATTCACAAGTAAGGGGTGTCTTATGAGTGTGTTCGTTTTTCCTGGTTTGTGCGTGTTACGGGCTGTTTCAATGGTGTTTATGTGTGCCTTCTAGTGATTGTCTAGTTGTGAGGAAATGGTCCCCGGAGATTGAGGTTGCGCGCTGTGTGTATGCCTATATAGTTCCTGAACTCCACCCACTTCGTGTTCTTCTTGTCGTTTAGGGGCGGTGAAGGAATTGGAATAGGAGAGATGGAAAGTAGGAGACATGTGGGAATATGTTTGGATTTTAGGTGGCAAACCGGGTCTGCCTGAGTGTAATATCTTGATCCGTGATTGGTAAGGAAGATCAAGTATGTGGACGATGTTCCGCCGTGCGTACCGAATAACGAATGGAAGAACGTGCCGTGGTGCTCGCAACGGAACCCTCGCTATGCATCGACCAGATATCTTAAGGCTTCTTTTGTCGTGGTTAAATATAGTGTAGGATTGTTTGTACTTAGGTCTTGCACAAAGAAGTGTCAAAGACTTTAGTTTAGTGGCGTCTGAAGTAGGTTATCTATGTGTAATTGTAGGCGGGTCGGTCTGTAGTGTGTGGCAAGTAGGTTTGGTCTAGTGTCTATTTTGCAGGCTAAGAAGGAATCGTCTTTCGTATCTAGGAATGTATTGTATATACGGCTTTTTACTAGGATCCTGCTCATTTTTACTATACCTTTAAATATTTCTTGTGCAGTATATCTTATAACGTCTAACTTTTTATGTCCCTTGTACTTGATCACTGATTTTGTGATTGTTCAACTTATGTTCTCGAGGAGTGAATACAGTTACAAAAAATTTATTTAATACAGTTACTATTTCTCTATATTGTAATTTTTGATACTCTTTGTGTTCTCTAATATGGCCAAAGCTGTTTTTTTATATGCTCGCTACTGCAGACGTGGAAAAGAACTCTTTAGTTATGGCCTTGCATCGTGAAGCAACTCTAGTTTCTCGATTGCACCTTGCCTTTCTTATAAAGTGACTACTTTTCTAGGCTGGTCTACATAGTTGAGGGTGTTTGTCTGAGAAGGTGTTATGTCATTATCTTAAATCCCTTATTTATACTTCTAATTTCCTTTTTATACTGTTAGAGAACAAGCTCAGTAAAACATTCCAGTTGCCTTTTATCGTTCTATATGGTACATATTTGGTTTGCCCAGGCATCTTTTGTGTTTAGAATGAATTCCACAGCATTAAAGTTGTCACGCTCCATAAGAAGAACTTTGACATGTTATGAATTAGGCATTTCTGATGTCTAATTTTATACTTTAATTATTTCTTATTGTTTCCAGAATTTTGAGGTCTACTACCTCCTACTGGCGCACCAATATCTAAATTATTTACGATATCATGAAATGTAAATTCTAGGTCTAGTGTATTGCAACCCTATTGTTGAGCCCTATATCCCTAGATCAGTAGGTTATTGTTCATAAAATCATTAAGTTTTGGCCCTCTGAATTCCTATGCGGTAAAGTGGTCTTCTGTAAAGCAATATAATATTAAGATTTTTATTATTCTGATGTAGCATGACCCTAAGTATTTCGTACTTTGAATTGATTTATACTATGGTCAAAAATAAACTTTCTTTTAAATACATAATTATATCCCCTCATACACTCTCAATCCGATCATTGTTAAACATTTCCAAACTTCGTAATTCAAATTCTCATACGTAAATTCTAAAGTCTTATGTGTTCAACTTTCCTTTATTCCTCTTATGTATATTGACGTGTTCTCTGTTATTAATAGTAAGCAAATTATCAAACTTGTTTATTCGTAAACTAACATTAAAGACAAGGATCTTTTTCGAAAGGTCCACGGCGTGACTGTTTTTTTTTTTTATTAAAAGAATAATTTTAGTGTGGTGACAAGATGAGGCTTGTCAAGCTAATTTGAAGTAGATCACCCTATTTATTTTGCCTCTAGAGTTAAAATTCAATTCCTTTGGTCCTGCACATTTCTTTTATTTTCCTATATTTCACTTTTATCCTTTAGGTTGTTCGTTAAGTATTATCGGTTCTTTTTTAGCTTCCAATTTATTCTGTAAAATATCTTTGTTTCTTAATCAATGTTGTCATGGCACGTGGGTAACCTCTGTTTTACTCCTCTTTGCAATTACTATTCTGTCTTGGAATTAGATGTTGTTTTCCCTTATATGTTCCCACTTGTTACCAAAGAATCGCCAGCCACATTGTTTCAAGTTCAGGAATATCATGCATGATCCGTCTCATCTCTGAGAGTTCGATCCGTTCTGCAACTCTGCTGGCTTAAGGGACAATTCAAGGAGTGGCTTCGATCTTCCCTTTTGAACTCATTTTCATTCTTCTTATTTGTTTCTTGGGTAGTTTTAATAAGAGTGGCACGTGTGTTTTAGGCTGTTAAAGCTTGTAATACGACATATCCTTCTAATAGTAGCCTAGGAGTAATATAGTATGGCAGTATAAGAGTAGTATAGTGTATCATATTGTGTAATATAGTGTATCATACATGAGAGTGTCACAAAAAGACAATATTTTAACCTGATGCTGCAAGACAATAATTCTTCTACAACGCCATCTTGAAATGTTACGAGTCGGACTTTCGCTCACGCCACGTTTCACTATTTGTTTGAGAATAGAACTAAATTATGGTTATTTCGCGTTTCACGATTTGTTTGTTGTTTTTTGCCTTTTTTCACCCCCAACAGTCCTTTTCATTAAGGAGAGCGTGTATCAAGGTTTGTCTTTGAACATCCGCGATCTAACCCTTTTGTGTGCTGACAAATCGCTTATTTTTTGACGAAAAATGCTTACTTTTTTTGGAAGCTTCGCTCACATAAATGTAAAGTTAACTGGAAAGTAAACAATTTGCGGTGGCAATGACTATCATATTTACGTTTCTGTCCCCTAACTACGTCATAAAAATATAGTTTATGCCCCGAAATTCGTGGTAAGTATGTTGTTAAAATTTACCTTTACTTTTGGTAATTTTACTTCATCTTCTTTCGAAACTAAAAAAATAACTAATAGCAACATTAAAAACAAACGCGGCAGCGTAACTTAAGCCATCACATAGCATTTTAAGATGCGCACGTAACATAGTAATTGTCAAACAAATAGTGGAATGCAGCGTGACCGTAACTTATGTACAATGAACATAAGTCATAGCATTTCAAAATGTTGTAGAAGAATAATTGTTTCAGCATCGGAAGAAATATTGTCTTTTTATAATATATAACGTATGGTAGACCATCTATGCCATCGTTAAATTACTCTTAGGACACTATCGCAACGATACGAAGCATTATTACAGGTTTTAATAACTTGGAAGCTTGCGTTACTATCATTCAAAATTACCATTTCTTAATTTTTTTTTTCTACGCGACTTATTTCACTTGCTAAATTTTCTATTTTAAAGCGAATTTCTTCCGTATAAATATCTAGTCTTTGGTGTGAATCTTTGTTTATTTTAAATGTAATTACTGGACACTGAAGCTGTCTAATGATTCTCTTGAATTCAAGAATCTCCTTTTAATGATTTTCCTCAATAACATGGAAGCCTCAAACACTCATTTGTGTTGTGCTTGTTTAACTAACTTTAAAAAATGATAAGCATCAATGATTAATTCCTCAAACAGTGCAACTCGTCTTTAGTTGAACCCGCGCCATTTCTCGGCTGAAAGGGAGGAAACGGGAGGGAGATAGGATGGGGAACAAAATTAGACGAGGGTGAATTCAGTAGAAAACGGGACATCAGCGGGTGAGGGCAGGCAGATACTAGCCTTACTCGCTCTCTCTCAGGAACTTGGTGGGAATTAAATTGAGATGGATAAATAAATATGGATTTAACTAAGTTAGAAGGACGAGGAAGTACTAAAGTACCCAGGAGTTATTCTCACACAAAAAAAAGGAAATCCTGGAGAAGGGTTACTTCTTCAACGGCGAGGACGTGGCCCTTAAGGTCTTTAGGTCACCAATGTGCAGACCACTAAAAGGAAACACCGAACAAATGTTCGAGGGGATCCAAAGGAAAAAGTTCAAATGGACCTACGAGGGACCGTACTCGCCGGAGGTTGGCTGGATGAAGACACATTCTACATCTCGGACTCGTGCGTCCACACAGTGAACCTGAACGTGTTTTAAATAATTTAAAATGAACAGAAGATTTCTGAGATTCGGAAATAAGTAAACAAAAGTGAATGAACTCAAGTGAAGTGAATATTTAAAGTGAACTTTATTAAGTGAATAATTATGTCCGTGTTAATAAAGAGATATAAAAAATATTAGGACTTAAATTAAAGTGAAATAATTAAAGTAAAATAAATGAAGTGAATACTGAAAGCTCGTGTTGAAGGGTGAATAAAATATTATGACTCAAATTAAAATGAAATAAATAAAGTGTTCAATTAAAGTACGTGTTAAAAAAGAGATAATAAAATACTAGGAATGAAAAAGTAGTTAAAGTAATGAGTTAAAAAACGTGACTAAATATAATATAAATAGAATAACGTAAGCCAAAATTAATTGAATAAAATAATGTTAAATAAAATAATATAAGTCAAAAGTTAACGAAGTGTAACAAATCAATAATGTAGATTAATGTAATTGTAAAAATTAATTTTAATGAATTGTGATAAAAATAGAAGACTATAATTAAAAATTGTAAACCCGCAAATTTAATAATAAATGGTGTAGCTTAAAAATGATGTATATAAAGTCAATTATATTTTTACCCATATATGTATATAATATTAAATATTGTAAAATGTAAAGAATGCTGGAAGATCTCGACCGTTTCCTGGAGCTTTAATTTCTTACTTCTAGATGTATTGTCTCTTATCCGCTCACTTTTTCTAGTCACCACTATTACCTAGGTATTTTATTATATTTATAATTTTTTACCTATTTGTAAAAACTCCATGTACATTCTTTTCCATTTCCATTCTTTTCTATGTACATTCTTTTCCTAATAAATCGTTGAATGCCCCAGGACTACGCAACCAATCAAAGGGAGGCAACTGAGAAGGAAAAGATAATACAATGGTATTTGTTTGAAAAGTTCATTTCTCGTTAGGTCCAAAACAAAAGTTATATGCAAGGAGTATGAATGGAGTTGAATTAAAGGATAAGAAAAAGGATGAAATAATTTAGAAATATTAATTACGAATATAGGAGAATTAAATGAAAATAATGACAGGTGAATTATTAATAAAAATAGGAAAAACGCTATTTATGAAAAAAATATTGAATGAAAATTTGCCGTTAGACTTAGTGTTTTACACCTAACCCTACGAAAGAGAAAGAGAGAAAGAAAGAGTATAAGCAAGGAATACGTTCAGGAGTTTGAAATATTAAAGTTGAGGCATCAAATATATATAGAAATACATATAATGGTTAAGCATCTTTTAAAAAGGTGCAGTTAGCGAGAATCATTGCCAAACTGAAACTGGTAAATTAAAATGAAATGAAGATATAATAAAGAAGATAGAATGTAATAAATAATTTCTTTTTATATAATGAAACATGGTAGAAAACATAAATAGAAGGGAAGAAGAAGAAGAGAGATGTGGGTGCGGAATTGGAGCTGGCAGCAAGTGTCTAAGGTCATAAAGTGACCTGGGTATAATTTAAGCCATATCCTTGTTTAGTTAAAGGATTATGTCAAATCTCCAATTGCTGACAAGCATCTTTTGCGTTCGAACTCGGGAGCACACTTCCAAAATTTAGGGGAGAATAAAACATTAATATTACTCATGAGCATATTAATGTCGTAATACCCTCTCCCCCTTCTGACGCCTTAAGATGATCACCTCTCTAGCACATATAGAGAGAAAAGGTCATTTTCCTAGAAAATACGTATATATATATATATATATATATATATATATATATATATATATATATATACAGTTATATATACATATATCCTCTAATGTACGTACGCGTCCTTCGCTACGTACAAGTATGTTAACTTAGTAAGAGTAATCTGTTGATTACGAGGTATAAGAGTGCAATTTACTACAGGAGCCGATAGCGTTTAATGAGTTTACCAAGTTGCAGTTCAAGGGTATATTTAAAGAGTGAAAACAAAAATATAATATGAATAGGTCACTAGTTAATATATATTCATACGGGAAAATGCCAGTAATTAAAATAAAGGACAACTCTGACAGAATACAGGTTAATGTGCATTCTGGGAACGCTAATAGCTCGTTAATTAGTTTTAAATGAAATATTACAAAAGTCAGTTAGACCTAGAGAATATTTAGTGGTCGGAAAGTGGGTCAATTAACGGAAGATACAAGCAAGGATCATGTTACCGTACTGGGGTCACCTCGAGGAAGGGAAATTCTTTAGCGAGTCGGCGCGGGAAATGGAGAAGGCTAATGGACATGGCCCTCAGCCGAATATCCTGACGGTGACGAGGATGAAGGGAGGGGAAGCAGAAAACGAGTTCACGATCCTCCTTGAAGAGGGACGATGGCACCTCTGCCCCAGAGAAGTCCAACCTCCAAATATAGAAACTCTGACGCGGCTCGGCGCGAAGTCTCACACGGGAACTGGAGATCCTTGAGGAGAGGGGGGATGGGGTCCAGACGAGAGGAATTCCAGCTAATCTTTCGGGGACAAAAACGATTCGAGGCTTGTTCTGAACAGAGTAAGGCTTCAAAAAAGAGATGGGTCTGCCTGTAAGATACAACCTCGATGGTATAAGCAAATACCAGGGACTTGGGGAAAGAGACGCACGATCTGAACCGAAGGCGACGGGTTCTCAAATTCAATCTGCCGATATTCGAAAACCCAGGATATTTATATGACGGCGATTTTTTTTATTTCTCCTCGTTGGCAGACTCAGACGCCTGGCTGAAGACTTTCGGCTAGCAGCCTTCAGACTACAGAGATTAGCGTTTTTTTGATGGGATAAAGATTTTAGCACGCCCAACTTAATTAACTGCGCCTGTGAGGCAGCTGACGGGTATTCAAATTCTTTCTTCTTTTTGTTTCTTTGGGTTTCGAGGCTACTTCACGTGGAGTTATAATGAGAAGAGAAAGAGAGGGAAGGAATTCATGGAACAAATTAAGTGGATATTCTACTTTGGCTTCCCTTTCCCTTACATCCTTGTTAATTTAAAGGATTATGTCTAATCTGCAATTGCTGACAAGCATCCTTGGTTTCGAACTCGGGTGCACACTTTCAAAATTCATGGGAGAATAAACCATGTATACATACAAGAAAATATTAATTATGTGCATATTAACGTACTAACCCCCCCCCCCCCACCACCACCTTCTGACGCATTAAGATGATCACCTCTCTAGTACATACAGAGTGAATCCGAACCACTTTGACGGAGGTAAAGAGATAAACACCATCGTGAGATAAGAAAGAAAAGTGTTAGGAGAGAGGTCAGAGGGCAATAAATCAATGGGTCTAAATTACCGAATGAATGATCATCAGTGGATGGATGGATAATGGCTACTCTTTGCAAGTTGACATGTTCAGGTTTGTTGTGGAATGGCCACAAAGGACTAGTGAAAAACGATTCCGAGCGCTTTCGTCTTTATTCTTAAAAACCTTTTCAAGGAATGAACAGGAGGCTGAACATACATTGCCGTGAATAGTGGAATATTTAAGGCAATGTATGTCCAGTCTCCTGTCCATTCCTTGAACAGGTTTTTAAGAATAAAGACGAAAGCACTCGGAATCGTTTTTCACTCTTCCTTTCTGGGTGTATCTGCATAACTTTGACTCACGTGCACTTTGTGGCAGGTTCGTAACCGTAAATAGTTATGAATTCAATGGGGATGGTTTCCTTTAAAATTTGCAGAGTGCTTTTAAAACAAATAATGCAGAGTGCAAGTTGGCCAAAGATTAACAGGTAGCTGGTACAAGTTTAAGATTGCAAAAGAAAGACAATAACGAAAATATACCTTTACTAACAACAAATGAAATAGAAATTGAACATACATAGATATAGGGTTTAAAGGGAATGATCGCACAGGCGAAATTAAATGTTGGCACGAGACACAGGAGGGATAATTATAGGATTAGTGGTCGGGTTCAGGTTGGTGATTAAAAGATGATTTTTATCCGGGACTCGCACACAAAGGCTGGGACTATTCGGGTAGGTCAGATTATATAATAATCTGTAGGCGTCAACGGTTGCACTGCTTACGTGTTCGTTGAAAGGAAGGGCTAGTCGGAATACGATGACTGCAATGGGAAAGTAGGGTTACCTAACGGGATAGATGAGGGAGCACACGTAGTTTTGCCTTCGAAACTGGATATCCTCGTCATATACTCGACGATTGACTATGATAGAGTTCACGGATGCCGATTTAGCCTTCGTTGTCAAATCTAAATCGTCGTTGTCTCGGATCACGACGGGCGAGCGTTTTCTTAGCTCGCACGCGGTATTAGGCAGAAAGTCTTGAAATGCTACTCGCGAAACCGAGTCGTGGGATTATATAGACGCTCTGCGGGTGGCTTTACTGGCTTGGTAGCAGCTTCCACAATTTGTGATATCTTAGAGAAAAGGCAGCGATTCCTTCGGGAAAACGGAAATAAAGTTAGCTTAGAATGTTGGAACAACTTCGATCTATGCCAGAAGGCAGGAAGGGTGGCTGGAAGGCCATGTGAGACGACGAAAATGTGTCCCTAAGCAAATACAGCTGGGGAGCAATAAAACGGCGTGGACTGCCTCCTCGCTTTCAAAGCTCCATACGGTGATCTCGATACCACGTGGGTACAGAAGGGTACGTGGTCACTCTTAGACCTTATTCTTCTACAAGGTTCATAATCCAACCCTATTATAAATGCATGCATGAAAGTCCATCAAAAAAGCGAAGAGGGTACAGTTCCCCAGCGCTTATTAAACTCAACAATAATAAAAGTGAGCCAAATTGTCTTCACCAAATGGCCAAGAAATGTTTTAAAAATTATTTGCTATTCATTTCAATAGTCCCTAAAATTTCCCCCGAAAACCCCCAATTGACTGTCCTTGAACGCCAATAGATATCATCATTACATACAGACCGCGTCCATCAAGCAGGGTATAAATATACTTTCCTTCTAATATATTTGGAAGCTCGAAGAATGGCACACCCTTCTAGTCTAGTGTGTACCTGGTACGGGGATCTCAAGTGTATCATAGGCCCGAATCCCGGTTTAACATATGGAGGATTACGAGTTCTCCAAGCCCCAATTACCGAAAAATTTCAGTGGGGATATATAATCGGCACTTTTTTACTGCTCCCATCTTCACCACTTTCTTTACAGATCTCCCTTAACAAACATTCTGCAACATAAGCCCTCGTTGGTTTTCAATTTAAATTCAATTTATTAAAATAAAATATCAGATAGGCTTATTTTGTGGTGATGTTCTCGATTTATGGGAATTATATGTGATTGAAGATTGCTGTTACCACGAAATATAAACAACCCCAATCACAGGAAATTACTTAGAGGACTGGGCACCAGGCGAACGAGCACCTCTTCTTAAACTACTTTGCAAGAACAAGGCCAAACTCCATCCAAGAGTTCTGCCTTCGATGGTAAACGACAACACATTAAGAATTATTGCAGGCCCTCCGGGTCATCAATTTCCCGTGATCTAATTGAATAAAGCAACATGGAAATATTTTGATTTCCCTTACTACATCAATTTCAATACACATATATTTTATGAAGCCTTCCATGGAGGTATCTGGGTTGTTTGTTCCTAATTTTTTAAAAATAAAAACAATATTTCTTTTGTGAGTGAAAATGCAGCGTCTGTTTAACAAGCTTGAGTCTTTCATCAATTAAAAGTTTCATTCTGTTCGTCTTCTGAGAAGCGAAAGTGAGAGAATAAAGAATGAACCGAGAGATAAGGTCGGTGATATAATGTTTTTTTTTAGGATATCGCAGGAATTAAGGCCCAACTACAATGAAAAGACGAGATTATTAAAAGAATAAAGAGACATCGAATGAACGCCGCGCCACAAAAAAAAACACTCATGGTTTTGAATAGAAGCCAGGAAAGATTGCGCTATTGAGAAAGTTGAAAAGGGAAAAAAGAAAGAAAAAAGAACCACCCTTTCATCATGGACTTTTCTCTCTTTTTGAAAGAGTTTTCTAGCGAAAATGGAAGTACCATCGTTAGAAGAGGGATATCCTCAAATTCTATAAATTGAGTTGTACTTGGTTCGTGTGTTTGTTCTCAGTCCTGCAATTGCATTATATTTTCCATTTAATATCTGCATGCGGGGGGTGTGTATTACAATATTTAATTCATTTTCCTTTTTTTTGAACACTGGAAATAGGTGGTTCACGTCCGGGTCGGGGCCTTTTCTTATCTATATCTGATAGTACGCTGACATGAAATACAGACAGACTCCAATCCAACGAAAGTTAAAAGAATTGGTAGATAAAGAAAACGACATGTAAATTAAATAAATAAAAATCAAAGCTTATTTTAATCTAATAATTTGTATTTCCCAAATATAAAGCAAATATAATAATAATAATAGGTATTTATAATGCGCCCTTTAAGGCTGTTAGCCCTCCCAGAGCGCAGGTTATATAGCGAGTGTAGAGAAAGTTTACAGGGAAGAGAAGGGAATTCTGAAGAGATGAGTCTTCTGGAGACGTTTAGAAGTAGCGAGTTAGGGAGAGGATCGGACTTCGGCAGGAAGAGCATTCCAGAGTCTAGGAGCACAAACTAAGAATGATCGGTCACCCATCGAGCAAAGGACAGAACGAGGAGTGTTCAGGAGGGGAGCGAGGTTAGACCGAAGTACCCGAGGGGGTTGACAACGGGAGAGGGCAGATGAGAGATAAGGTGGAGCCTCGAGGTTTAGGTGATGAGAAGAATTTTATAGTAAGTGCGGAAGCAAATAGGGAACCAGTGTAGCTCCTGTAACAGAGACATCGAAGGAGAGAACCAGAAGCGGCGAAGAAGGAGCCGGGCAGCATAGTTTTGAACTAGTTGTAGCAGGCGAAGTGACGAATAAGAGAGACTCACTAGAAGAGAATTACAGTAGTCTAAGCGTGAGGTGACGAAGGCAGGAATAGCAGCCTCAAGGCTTCGTCGATCGAAATGGGACCGAAACGTGAGAAGTTGTGGAGGAAACCAAGGGAAGACTTACAGATACGATAGATGTGCGGTTTAAACGTAAGTTGCTCGTCACTCAGGACGCCCGAGTCAGGTCATTAAGCGGCAGTGGAGTATGGTCGGGGACAGCAGCATGGGCTTGTTCAAACGACTAAGGTAGTACGGCGCGAAGGTTAATAACTTTATCAGAGAAAAATTTAGAAAGAGTAGAGGGGTTGATGGGGAGAGAGGTGGGGGAAATAGGGCTAGGCGAGGAAAGACGAGAGAGGAGACGAAAGATACTCCGAAGGTCATTCTTGCTCTCAAACAAAAGTTTAGGTGAATGAGCCTCGCAGGCTGATTTTAATTTGGAAGAATAAATCGAAGTAGCAAGGCGATAGACAAGTGAGAGGGAAGTCGTGTCCTGCTCACGGAAGCGTGCTTTACGAAGGGCTCGTTCATGAGCACGTAAAGGACTCCTTGAACGAAGGAGTTCCATGGTGGACCAAGGGGCGCGGTGATGGCGATTTGAAAAAGGACTGATAATTGGGGCGGGCACGTCAAGGCAGGCGAGTAATAATTGGTGCAGAGAGTTTAAGGTTTGGTCAGGTGAAGCAGTAGTATCAATAGTAAGTAGCGCAGAAACAACTTCGTTAAAGAGAGAAGTAGTATAAATTGACGATAGTCGCCGGAAAGGAGTAAGATCTCGGGACGACCGAGGAGGTAGGTGGTAGGGAAAATAGAATTTAAAATTGACCAAGGAGTGGTCGGGAATAGTATTAGAAAGGTCAGTTACTGTTAGATTAGAGATATGGAGGTTCGAGATGAGTAAGTCCAGGGTATTACCATGTATGTGTGTTGGGGATGACACGTTGTGTAAGAGAGAAGAGCTCGATGATGTCAATGAGTGCACGATAAGTCTCATTGTGGCCAGGAAGATTGAAGTAACCAAGAATAAGGAGAGAACCAGGAGAGGATAGGTCGGAGAGTAGGTTACTGAACTCCTCGAGAAATAATGCCGGAGACGAGCTGGAAGGGCGGTAAAGGACAACAATATTCAGAGCGGGCACAACACAGAGACAGCAATGAAAGCCACAAATGAGGCTAGGGGGGGGGGAGGGGAGAAGATTCAGAGGGAAGGATAAGTTCGAAATCAGTGCACTCCCCCTCTACGGTGGTTCCGTGAAACATGCAAGAAAGAATGACCTGGAGGGATTGCAAGGGCAGTGCATGAACCAGATTCAGACTCAAGTCAGGTTTCTGTAAGACCAAGGAAGGAAACTCCAGTGCGAACAACAAGGTCATGGACATACTACGACTTATTGGTCAGGCTCCTAATGTTCAGAAGAGACGCCGACAGCGCCTGTAATGAGCACAGGAGAAAGGAAGAGATTTAATATTTTGTTTTGTTTCTGAGGTCTTTTATTTTATTAATCGAATCAACGTAGCACCGCAAATACCAGAAATTGTTTTTTTACGAAATTCAATTACTTCCTTGTAATTGTATATTACATAACGAATTTTTTCCAGAACAAAAATTTGGAAATTGTTGATTGGCTGAAATATTATAGCACCCAAATTGCGAAGGATAGTATGCCTGTGACATTCTAAGTGCAGGATAGGTAGGCCCAGCGAGCAACACAACAAATGGGCTCCCTGTGGATCTAGGATATCCTGAAAATTGGTACATGCATTAATTAATTAGATAATATGCCATAAGTAGTGAACCAATATAAAATAGGGAGAAATAAATATATCACGATTGCATATTTATTAAAGAGAAGTATGAGTCGAGCAAGCGGACAGCCAAATTCCCACGCGGTCCAACAAATATTCGCACGCTAGGAAACAACTGCCAGACGAAACGATCTTAATAATAAATAACAAGTGCAAGCCGAGAAAATACAGGGTGGTATGTGCTTTGAACGGTTAAGATTTCGAGGACCTGTGAAATGCACTGTCTTTCTGATATCGGGAAAAATATGTAGTTTCATTAAACGCACTTACCTCTTGTAACTCCACTAACTGTCAACAAAGGAACTGACGAACATATTTAAGATTATTAGCTCCGCCCCGCGCCCAGGTCAAAGTAAATAAGTCACGTCCCTTGCAAATGAGGGGCGTATATATTAAACACACACGCACAGAGAGAGAGGGAGAGAGAAAGAGACTAAGATCTAGAGAGAATCAGTTAACTCCTCCGTCCGTATAACCGTTTGCTATTGTTGGCCTCTCGACTCCGTCCCCTCGTCCATTTGTCCTTAGCCTCTAGGCCCGAAGAAGAAGGCTTTGTCACTGTAAATAGGGTCATCCTCGTCCAAGGAGGTAGACCCTGTAACCGGTGGCCCCTCGAATGCCGTAAACGAAGTAGGCCTGGCGAATTATCTCCCCTAAAAATAAAGAGTCGGCCTTAGCTCGGTTACCATTATTTACCCTTTAACTACATAAGTGTTGACCTCTTTGCTCGAACTAGAATGAGGATCAAAATAAAATTTAATGCTTCCTTAAGGAAGCAGAAGTCGCCGGCGGAAACACGGTCGAGCCTACTCTCAGTGTAGGAAATAAACGGCCTGGCAGACATCATCATCGTTGCACTACTCTTTCGAAGGGGCAGAATTGAGAATGATAAAAAGGACGCATCCAACGTACCAGACCTCTGAGGCAACACTGTAGCTAGATGAAGACACAAATTCACGCCATACGTCTGGGTACAGTTTTTTTTTTTAAATATTAACAACAAGCGTAAAAAGTGTTGTGTTCCAGCGATAATCAATTTAACTGCCCAAATTCAGTACTTTTTTTTAAAGAGCAAAACAGCATATGTCCGTTGGTGTGAACACAATATCAGTCAAATCAATTTAAAATATAAAAAGTCAGTTAATTATTAAATTAAAGTTAACTCCTCTTAATTGTCCGTGTATATATTTGTTTAAAAGTTAACTCAGTATGCTTAAGGTGGGTTGAAAGTGAGATAGTGTGGTACGCACACGCAAGTTTTGTAGCACCCATTGCAAGAAAGAATATGTTCAGATATGAAACATCACAAATGAGTACCATGTGAACTCTATCGTGCTTGTGACATGTAGGCAAATAATTATGCAAATACTCCTCGTGTGAATTTAGATGCATAGCATATTTGTAAAATAATGATGTAAAATAATAATGGTATATATGATATATGTGTGAAATAATAATGTGTAGCTTTTGTCCTTATAACTAATAAGACAAAACTGCATTGCAAAGCGGAATAGGTTTAACAATGAATCCTTACAAATGAGTATCATGTGAATTCTATAAGGCTTGTAATGGTACGCCGACTGATTTTGTACCCAGCATTTTACCTGTAAACCCATTGTATATATCATGTATTATATTTCAACATATAGTGTAATCATAGGAACTAGTAAATTATCTCAGTTGTTAAGTATATATACAGTCCTAATCATAAATATCGGACCAGTTGAAAAACTGCAAAAATGGAAATTTCGCACCTTCAGATTCTTATAAAATTCTAATTGAAGCTTCGATATACTAAAAGCTAAATTATAGTGAATCAAACGAAGGTAGTTTAAACAAATTAAGGAGAAAAGACAGTTTATTTAAATGAGCTACTCATCAGCTGATCAAAAGTTTAAGACCAATACAACTAAAACATGAAAAAACCCTCAGAACAGAATTAAACCTTCAGAACAAACACTCAGTATTGAGTGGCTGGCTCCACCATTCTTGTTGATAACCTCGAAAATTCGACGTGGTTTCTAAGAGGGACCGGAGAACATCACTCCAGGTGGTGGAGATGGGCTTACGAAGGGCATCCAACATCATAAACTGATGTCCATTTTTATAGACCTCCCTGGCCATACATCCCCAAATGTTTTCAATTGGGTTGAGATCCGGTGAACACGCAGGGTGGTGTAAAATAGGAACGCCATTCTCTTGGAGGAAGGTCTTTGTCCGGCGGGCATTGTGAATTGCCGCATTGTCTTGTTGGAAGAACAGGTTATCACCACACAGAGGAGGGCCCTCCGTCGTTAGGGATGCTCTCTGCAGCATTTCTACATAGCCAGCCGCTGTTTGACGCCACTGCACAACCTGAAGCTCGATTGCCCCATTGAAGCAAAAGTCCCCGACACCATGATGGGACCTCCATCACTGTGCCGCTTGGAAAACATCTCAGGTGGATCTTCTTGCCATGCCAGTAACGTTTGAAACCACCAGGACCGTCAAGGTTAAATCTTTTCTCATCCGAGAATAAAACTTTCCTCCACTTTGCGATTTCCCATGTCTGGTGCTCCCTGACGAACTCTAAACGGGCGGTTTTGTGACATTAAGCAAACGAGGCGCTTAAAGCTGTTTTTTATGCCCTTTCCTCTGAGATGGCGTCTAATAGTTATTGGACTACAATCAGCATCGGTCACTGCCTTAATCTGACTTGAGGACCGTGCCGTGTCTTGACGGACAACCCTGTTGATCTTTTTAACTAGTGCTGGTGTAATTTGTGGGATCTTTTATAAATTGCAAATCACTGTTTTACTGCGTCCAATCTCGCCAGCGATGGCAAGCTACGAAAGGCTTTGCTTATGCAGTTCAACGATCCGACCACGTTTGAATAATAAAAGTTTTCCTGCTCTAGATATTATGACGTCTTAACACCGTGAGCTTTAAATGATAAATGACACAGAATCCGAGAATTTACGCAAATTAGACTATTATGCCTTGTGGTCTTAAACTTTTTATCAGCTGTTGAGAAGCTGATTTAAGTAAACTGTCTTTTTTCTTTAATTTAGTAGAAACTACGTTTGTTTGTCTCAACTACAATTAAGCTTTTAGAATATGAAAGCTTCACTTAGAACCTTATAAGTTGCGGAAGGTGCGTGTCGTAAAATTACCCATTGGTTTTGATCACTATACGCTTTGACACCCTTTTAGTAGTGGTATGCTTTAAGGGGCGTGAGTTACTTCTATGATGAAGTAGGCTTTGTTCTAAGAGTGATAATTCAGTAGTTTTGTTCTTAAGGAAGAGCTATTTTTAAACACATAAGGATAAGGAAACACCAGAATCTACCAAAATAAACATGTATTTTAAATAAAACACTTACCTATTACAAACCAACAGTTAACACATTTCTATCTTTGGCATCAAAGATCTTTCAATAACAAAAAATAAACAAATAGGCTTCCCGTAAACATACCAATTGCCGATTAGTATTTTTTATCGCGACTCTATTTGATTAGCGTTAAACATTAAATTAACGTACCCTCGTCTACAAACACATATGACCTAGGTTCAAGAACAATGGTTTCTACTCTCCTTTAAAACGTGGGACGTACTAAACTTCTATTATCGCAATAGAGATATAAATGTTATTTTTAACTTACAGGTAGGTATTAGGGATTGCCGGATGTCGCTGGAGGACTTATCTCTCGCTTTAGAAGTGTTGTGGCCGCTAGTTGAATTTTCGTCGAGAAGGGATTGCTTGTCGCCTGTGACGGGGGCTGATTCTTCAACGTAATTAAAGAACGGGAGCTCGTTGGGGCTGGGTTCTTCTCCTCTTACTCTTACGGAGCTTGAGATGTGAGAGTCGCTCGAGGGTGAACGTCTTTGCTTTTCTTCAGTCGGACTTCTTTGCAGACTGAACAGGCTTCTTCGGTATGGCACCGATATAAAGCTTGACTATTTAGGTTAATACGGCCCTGAAAGGGGGGATCGATTTTCTCAATCTGATCCTATCGTTTCTCAAGGAAATAGTCTTGTATGGCTGAAGGATCGATTTTCACGAACTAACCCTTCTTCTGGCGTATCGACTTCTAATCTTCTTGTCTGGCTGAAAGATCGATCTTCATGAACTGATCTTTCTTCTGGCGAATCGACTTCTAATAATCTTCTTGTCTGGCCGATGGATCGATCTTCACGAACTAATCCTACTCTGGCGCATCAACTTCTGATAATCTTCTCTCTTTCTTTGCGGGGCTTATTTATAGACGAATTGCCGCCCCATCTAAAGGGGGAAGTGACCAGGCCACAGAGGCAAAGGGGGGCGGGGGCGAATGGTGAGTTAGCATCTGGGGAGAGCGAGAATTCCTGAGGTGGCACTGGGGTGCCCAAGTCAGCTCGCAAATTAGAGGCTCGCAACCGCACCGCTACTTTGCGTGCCTTCTGACTCGCACCGCTTTTTTTTCCATAACCACGGGTTTATGGGTTTTGTAGGTAATTGGATCGTTAGAGCGTCGTTTAAGGACCTTAGGTGGTCGCCTTAAAACAGATGTTAGCTCCAACTTCCCACAGCGGCGGGGAGATCACACATGGTAAGCAGTTTCGCCGGCTACCTTTCCAACGCTTCTCCTCATGAAGGAGAGGGGGGGCTTTAATGTACCTATACTCCTCCAGGATGCTTAATGTAGCCATTTCTCTAGATTTACCTCCCTCCTTAAGAAATTATCGGTTGGAGGGGGAGCCAATCCGACGCTTACAATAATATACATGGGTAATTTACGGAACATTATATTATACAATAAATTCTAGTTCACTCGGGAATGCCTCGATAACATTTCACCTGACCTTACATTAATTCCTATATTACTGTGCCAACTTAGGATCTTCTTACCTACCACTAGGGGGTTACTCACTCCTACTTACTTACAATTCTACTGATTTACACTTAACTTTGCTATAATACAATAGTTGGGCTGCTCCTTAATCGTCGACAGGGTTCCGACTTAACGAGTCGGCCATACAATTGTTGGAACCTTTTATATAGTAAATGGAGTACTGGTACTGCATCAAGAGTAAACTCCATCTCAGGAGTCTTGCATTCTTACTCTTATTTTTACTTAAGTATGACAACGGTTTATGGTCGCATTCCAACTTAAACTCGCGCCCTATTAGATAATATTTGAATTTACCTATGTACCATATTATGGCTACAGCTCCGATTTCGATTGTAGCGTAGGCTTTTTCTCTACTCAAAAGTTTCCTACTGACATAAGCTATGGGATAGGCTGTTTCGTCATCTTCGTATTGAAGCAATACTCCGCCTAACCCGTTTTGACTAGCGTCCGTGCAGATGCCGAAGATCTTGTTGGGATTTGGTAAGCGAAGAATGGGCACAGTTACGATTTTTCCTTTTAGAACCTTCAACTGAGTTATTGCATGGGGGTTCCACGTGACAGGGTCTGACGCTGTCTTTTTCAACAAATCATTCAGTGGGGCCGCAATGGAAGCGAAGTGTGGTACAAAACGCCTATAGAACGAGGCCGCTCCAATAAACGATCGGAGTTGTTTCTTAGTTTTCGGCCGGGGCATCTTGACTATGGCATCCACTTTTTCTTGCTTGGCAGTCAAGTGTTTTTGCCCTATTTTGAATCCCAGGTAGTCAATGGATTCGTAGGCAAAATAACACTTGGTCGGCCCGGCGGTTAGACCTTGCTCCTTCAATTTCTCCAGCAATGAGCGTAAAGCGTGTAAGTGTGACTCCCATGTACGGGTAGCTACGTACACGTTGTCGAAGTAAAACGACACGTCACTTAGGCCAGCGATAATTCGCCTCATCATCCTATTATAATTGCTACCGGCTGTAAGTAGTCCGAAGGGTAGCCTGGTAAACTGTAACAGACCTCTCTCGGTCGCAAAAGCCGTCAGTTTTTTGGACTCCTTAGCAAGAGGTATTTGATAGTACGCTTTACACAAATCCAATTCGGTGATGAATTTAGCGTCTTCAAATAAATGGAGATTTTGATCTATTAGTGGGATGGGCTCAGGGGCGAAAACGGTCACTGAATTCAATTTTCGGAAGTCCACGCACATCCGAAATGATTGATCAGGTTTCTTAACCATTACTATGGGGGAGCAATAATCGGACTCCGATGGCTCTAAAATTCCCAATTTAAGTAAATTCTGGACTTCCTTATTGAAGGCTTCTCGTAGGTGGATCGGTAAAGGATATGGTTTGCTCCGAACCACTGAATTAGTTTTTATTTTTATTTCATGGATAAAATCCTTGGCACATCCGGGGTTTTCAGAAATGACTTCTGGGAATTCCATGAGCAAGTTCAACATTTCCGCTTTTTGTTGAATCTCTAAGTGGGGATTTATCTTTAAATCCACCCGAGGGTCTTCCGGGGTAGGTGAGAGCGAGGAAAGTTCGTATTCCTCGTCTTGTTCCACACACACGGTGTGTATGACTTGCGGGGGCGTACCCGGGTAAACGGCATCCATCGGTTCTTCCTCGTCTAGAAGGGTAATATTCTTTATGCACGCACGGCGGTGATATTTTTTTAGCATGTTTATGTGATAGGTTCTTCGCCCTGTTGGAGTATCTATCAAGTAATCGACTGGACCCCGTGCCTCAATTACTTCAAACGGTCCCTTCCACTGGGCCCATATCTTATTATTTTCGGTCGGGAGTAATAATAAGACTTCATCTCCTGCCTTTAATTTTCGAGCCTTTGCTTTCATATCGAAGTAGTCCCGGTATTTGGCTAAATTTTTCTCAGGGTTCTCTCGAGCTAAGCCAGAGCAGTATTCTAGGCGCTCGTGCATATCCATCACGTAGGCGTAAGACGATTTGATTTCTTGGTCGAGCTTCGCGTTGGAAAATAATTTCTTAAGAATACTCATAGGACCTCGAACATTTCTCCCGTATAATAGCTCAAAGGGCGAGAATCCCAACGTCCGATGAGGTATTTCTTGGCAGGCGAAAAGGGCTGCAGGCAGGTATCTGTGCCACTGTGTAGGGTTGTTTTGGCACAACTTCTTCAATATATTTTTGAGAGTCCCGTTTAATTTCTCACAGATTCCGTTAGCGGATGGATGAAATGGACTCGTAAAAATTGGCTTGACTAACAGTAGTTTATTAAAATACTCCATCAATTCTGAGGTGAATTGGCGCTCTCTATCCAAAAGAATTTCTTTAGGCAGGCCTACTCGTGCAAATATTGAAATTAATGCTTCTGCGTAGGAAATAGTGTCAATCTTCCGTAGTACCACGGCATCTGGGAACCGGGTGACACAATCCACTAGGGTGAGGATGTAGGAGTGTCCTCCACTTGAAGGGGGGTGAATTGGTCCCACCAAATCAATAGCCACTCGAAAGAATGGTTCGGTTATAACGGGCACCTTTTGTAAGGGTGCGGGAGGTACCCGTCCTCTGGAGGGATCCTTCTGACACACGTCGCATGATCGGCAATAGACCACAATTTCCCTGGCGGCCTGGAGCCAATAAAAGTGTCGGAATATCTGCTGCGCCGTTTTGTTGTGCCCAAAGTGTCCGGATAATATTCCATCATGCGCGGTATTCAAAATTCTTTGCGTGTATTCTTGAGGTACACACAGTGCTTTCTTGTTCTCCTTATCCTCCTCGCTGATAGTACAGGAGAGAAGTGAGTCTTCTACGATATACTGGATAGGCTTCTTTCCTTTCAATTGTAGAGTTTCACCTTTAATAGCTTTCTCCCATAGAGATTTAAAAGTGGGGCATTCCTTCTGAGCACTGGCGAAGAAAGTCAATTTGAACCCATTATCTTCGAGGGTAATCCTCGGGGTCAACTTAGCAGGTTGCTCTTTCTTCAGGGCTTCTTGTGCCCGGGTGACTACTTGTTGGGCCACTTCTTGCTGGAGAATTAAGGGGTTTTGTCCGATTAGTACTGCGCAGAACTTAATCGGGGCTACTACCACGTCCGTCCAACCGGTAAAATATCTGCAGTGTATATGACATCTCACGACGGGGAATCAATTGTCGCGTCCTAAAAAGTCGTGGACGATTGCGAATTTCTTATGGTTCGGGTTTACTGGGGGCAGCAAATTGTCGGATGCCACTATGCACCTACATCCTGTGTCTCTGACTAAAGTGGATACTCGGCACCCATTAACAGTGCCCTCTTCAAATTTTAGGCCGCCTGGCAAACTTTTGTTGATTTGAAAGTTTACCTGTTGCTGGGGCCCTTCGGATGTTGGCGCGGGGACGTAGGACGAATCAGCTTGTCCTGCTGGGATCGCGGCAGTCAGGTTTTGCGCCTGTTGTCTCGAGGTCTCCCTCAGTCGGGAGTTCTGTGGGCACTGGAAACTCAGGTGACCTATTATCCCGCAGGTATAACAAGTGACGGGCTTCCTGGGATACGTGCCGGTATTAGGGTATGATCCTTGTGGAATCCTAACTTCTTTTTGATTATTCTCTCCTCCAAAATTTGGTTTATAAGTTCCTTTTGCTGTTGAGAACTTAAAGGGCTTCTTCTGTAAATGCCTGGGTGGCGGCCCATTTTTCTTTGAAGAGCGAGCCTTCTCTTTCTTGTACTCCCTCGGATATAAACGATGATTTACCGCGTGGAGGTCAGCCTCGTCCAGACACTCGTTGAAGGTAGAAGCTTTTCGGTCCTTAACGAATGCACGGATTTCCTGGGGTAGTGTACTTAGTAACTGATCTCTAAGCATGAAGTCGACGACCGCAGCAACTTCGTTCTCTACCCCTTCTGACTCCATCCAAAACTGTAGGCTTTGACGAAGCTCAAAGCCAAAATGTTTGTATGTTTGTCCAGGTCTTATACGAGCCTGCCTGAACTTCATCCTATATTCTTCCGGGTTAAGGTTTGTTGCTGAGAGAAGTTCGGCTTTGAGAGTGGAATAGTCCACAGTCGCTTCTGAGGGTAAAGATACGAATATCTCTCTCATCCTACGATTGAGTAGCGGTAACAGTCTGGCGACCCCATCTTCTTCTAGGTCCCAATTATTGACTTCAAATATTTTCTCAAAATGGGAGAGATATGAGCATAAATCTTCTTCCTCCTTGTACTCCGGGAGTTTCATGCTGGCCGCTGGTGAAACTCCTGTTCTGGATGACACTGACTGCACCTCTAACTGGTCTTTACTAAGAGATCTTTCTTTCATCAGCTTCCATTTCTTCTTTTCTCTTCTTTCATCAGCTTCCATTTTCATTTTACGTTCCTCTTTCCTTTCTTCTCTTTTGTTCTTCTCTTTCTCCTAAATAAACGAGCTCAGATCGGCTCCTTCCAGTCCGAGGCTTTGACCTTGCTTCCGATAAAGGTCAAACAATGCCATTGCGCTTATGTCAGTCATCTACCTTGTTTTTAATCAAGCCTGATCTACTCCACAACCGAAACTTACCACTTAGCCTAACAATTACCTTTAGATTGTATCCACCTCTAACTTTACCAATTTTTCACTCGTCAAATATTCTATTATTCTTGGTGTTTCTTTTATGTGTTAGCTCTTCCTTAAATAGACACTGCTGGGTTCTTTCTAATATAAAACTTATAGACCTGACACCACTTTTATAATATGTCGTAAAATGACCCTTGGTTTTGATCACTATACTCTTTGACACCCTTTTAGTAGTGGTATGCTTTAAGGGGCGTGAGGTACTTCTAGGATGAAGTAGGCTTTGTTCTAAGAGTGATAATTCAGTAGTTTTGTTCTTAAGGAAGAGCTATTTTTAAACACATAGGGATAAGAGGGAACACCAGAATCTACCAAAATAAACATGTATTTTAAATGAAACACTTACCTATTACAAACCAACAGTTAACACATTTCTATCTTTGGCATCAAAGATCTTTCAATGACAAAAAATAAACAAATAGGCTTCCCGTAAACATACCAATTGCCGATTAGTATTTTTTATCGCGACTCTATTTGATTAGCGTTAAACATTAAATTAACGTACCCTCGTCTACAAACACATATGACCTAGGTTCAAGAACAATGGTTTCTACTCTCCTTTAAAACGTGGGACGTACTAAACTTCTATTATCGCAATAGAGATATAAATGTTATTTTTAACTTACAGGTAGGTATTAGGGATTGCCGGATGTCGCTGGAGGACTTATCTCTCGCTTTAGAAGTGTTGTGGCCGCTGGTTGAATTTTCGTCGAGAAGGGATTGCTTGTCGCCTGTGACGGGGGCTGATTCTTCAACGTAATTAAAGAACGGGAGCTCGTTGGGGCTGGGTTCTTCTCCTCTTACTCTTACGGAGCTTGAGATGTGAGAGTCGCTCGAGGGTGAACGGCTTTGCTTTTCTTCAGTCGGACTTCTTTGCAGACTGAACAGGCTTCTTCGGTATGGCACCGATATAAAGCTTGACTATTTAGGTTTATACGGCCCTGAAAGGGGGGATCGATTTTCTCAATCTGATACTATCGTTTTTCACGAAAATAGTCTAATATGGCTGAAGGATCGATCTTCACGAACTAACCCTTCTTCTGGCGTATCGACTTCTAATCTTCTTGTCTGGCTGAAAGATCGATCCTCACGAACTATTCTTTCTTCTGGCGAATCGACTTCTAATAATCTTCTTGTCTGGCCGATGGATCGATCTTCACGAACTAATCCTACTTTGGCGTATCGACTTCTGATAATCTTCTCTCTTTCTTTGCGGGGCTTATTTATAGACGGATTGCCGCCTCATCTAAAGGGGGAAGTGACCAGGCCACATAGGCAAAGGGGGGGGGGGCGAATGGTGAGTTAGCATCTGGGGAGAGCGAGAATTCCTGAGGTGGCACTGGGGTGCCCAAGTCAGCTCGCAAATTAGAGGCTCGCAACCGCACTGCTACTTGGCGTGCCTTCTGACTCGCACCGCTTTTTTTCCCATAACCACGGGTTTATGGGTCTCGTAGGTAATTGGATCGTTAGAGCGTCGTTTAAGGACCTTAGGTGGTCGCCTTAAAACAGATGTTAGCTCCAACTGCACACAGCGGCGGGGAGATCACACATGGTAAGCAGTTTCGCCGGCTACCTTTCCCACGCTTCTCCTCATGAAGGGGAAAGCTGGGCTTTAATGTACCTATACTCCTCCAGGATGCCTAATGTAGCCATTTCTCTACAGTGCGAAATGTCCATTTTTACTGTTTTTCAACTGGTCCTATACTTATGATCAGGAATATATATATATATATATATATATATATATATATATATATATATATATATATATATATATATATATATATATATATTTAATATCAAAGCCATGCAAGAATGTAGCGGTATTAATGTAACAAATGGTTTGCCCCGAGTCGATATATATTAGATCTTTGTATTTTACTCCATAACGCGAGGGGGAGTTTTGTAACACCCAAATTGCAAAGAAAAGTAGACCACTGGTACCTAAATTGTAGGGTAGGTAAGCCTAGTGAGGAACCGCACAAATGGGCGCCAGGTAGATCTAGGAAATCCTGAAATTGGGTACACGTATTAATTAATGAGATAATATGTCATGTAATATGTAGTTAACCAATGAAAATTAGAGAGAAACTTTTATATCACAATTGTATATTTATTAAAGAGAAGTATGAGTCTTGCGAGTGGACAGCTAAAGTTCCATGCGGTTACCCAAACATACGCACGCTAGGAAACAGCTGCCAGACGAAACGATCTAAATAATAAATAACAGAAAATACAGGGTGGTATGTGCTACGACCGCTAAACTTTTCGAGGACCTGTGAAATGCAAAACGGTCTTATTTATACTGGATGTAAGCCTAACTTGTGAAAAATATTTAGTTTCATTGAACGCACATACCTCTTGTAACTCCGCTCAACGGTTAACAAAAGAACTGACGAATATATTTCTGATCATTGGCTCCTCCCCGCGCCCAGGTCAAAGAAAAAAGGTCATGCCCCTTGGAAATGACTAGCCTATATATTAAACACATACAGAGAGAAAAGGAGACTAAGATAGAGAGAGCATCAGTTAAGTCGTCTGTCAGAATAGCTTACTATCTATTTTATTATTATTGGCGTCATGAATTCGTTCCCTCGTCCTTAGGTCCTGCCTTCTTAAACTCAGCTATATATTATTAACGGAAAACTTACACACAGCCGCGCAGGACTCGAACTGTTTCACTTGCTATAATTTTAGCTAGGCCTAATCTAAGAATAAAGCCTACTTATCGCCGCTTTCCTTTCGAGTCCTTTTCCTTTAACTGGTGATTACCGAAGCACCTTCTGGAACCCAGCATAAAGGGGAATTCCTGGAAGACAGAAGTTGACTTAGCACCTACAAGCTCTAGATGCCTGCCACGCCAGACTCCACCACCTCACTCCCCTCCTTTATTCTTAACCCCTATAATATCTCTTGCCTAAAATTATAATTTGACAATTTGACTCGCTTCGGCTCACCTTTTTAAATAAGGTTCCTGAAATAACAAAGTATTTAAAAGAGAGAATTATGAAGTTTCGTTCCGCCTCGTTTTATTTGGATAATGATCTCATGGAAGAGTAAGTACATAGTAAAGTAGAAACTATCCTGTAGATAGAAAGGCCGAGAGTTTTAGAGTACATCTATTTATATATCTATCAACGTAGCTGATATTTGAGCATTTTATGTAGAAAAATATTATTTCCCTTTTTAGAAAGAGTTAGAGCAAACTTAAAACCAAATATCGAAGTATCAAAGTGTTTACCACAACAAACAAAGAAATTGTAGAAAAGAATTTTATGAAGTGGTGTAAAGTTGCAGGTGCAAAAATTATTACGTTCACTGGTACCAAATTTCAGAGTAAAGCTGACCAAACGGAAAAAAAATGATTCTTTATATTTTCACTGCAACAATTGATAGCTAGACATTATTTTCTAACAATATTCCGATACATTTATAGTGCTAATATACCTGAGTTAGTCTTTTACTTACTTAAAAGACTAACTTAACAGTCACATGGTGGCCTGTAACATTGATGAAACCTATCAATCTGGTTTCAAGTCAGGTCACTCCACAGAAACCACCTTTCTCAATGTGTCCGATTGCTTATGAAGAGCCGTGGACAGGGGTTGTGCCTCCATCCTCGTTCTACTCGACCTCTCCTCTGCCTTCGATACTATTGACCATACCGTCCTACTTGATCGTCTCCACTCTTTCCTCGGCATACCAGGTACCGTGCCTGTCTGGTTCCGCTCTTACCTCTCGTCTCGTATCCAATCCGTTGTGATTGACGACGTTTCATCCGACTCTACCCCCATTCGTTTTGGAGTGCCACAAGGCTCTGTCCTTGGTCCTCTACTATTTCGTATCTACCTTCTCCCTCTTAGTTCCCTCCTCCGTAATCTCGGTCTATCCTTCAACTTGTATGCTGATGACACTCAAATTTTCGTTTCCTCATCCCCCACGTCTCTTGCCTACTCTATCACTGACCTCCTGGCTGCCTACTCCTCCATTTCTGACAGGCTCTATACCAACTTCCTCAGGCTTAATCACTCCAAAACTGAGGTCCTCCTCGTCGGCACCCCTATTTGTGTCAAAAAACCTAAATCTCTCTTTCGCTCGCTTACTCTAGGTGGTAATACTATCATTTTCTCTGAATGCGTTAGGAATCTAGGTGTTGTTTTGATGAGCATCTCTCCTTTAAGCCTCATATCCGCAATGTCAGCAAATCCTTTTTTTATGTTTCCTTCGTAACTTCTCTCGCATTCGCTCTCACTTTGATCACCAAAGTCTTGAGACTGCTGTTCATGCCTTCATCACCTCACGCCTTGACTACTGTAACTCTCTGCTTGTGAATCTGCCATCCTCCTCTCTCCGCCCCCTTCAACTTGTACAGAACTATGCCGCCTGGCTTCTCCTCCGTCACCCTCGCTTATCTCCCTCGAAACCCTTGCTGCATGAACTGCACTGGCTCCCTGTCAGATCCCGTGCTCACTTCAAGATACTTCTCTTCACATTTAAGGCCCTAAACAACAAGGCCCCGTCTTACCTCTCTTCTGCCCTCTCGCCACGCCATGTCCCTCGGGCCCTTCGGTCATCACATGCACCTCTTTTGAATATTCCTCGTCCATCCCTCTGCTCAATGGGGGACTGCTCCTTCTCAATCTGCGCCCCTAAGTTGTGGAATGCTCTTCCTGCTGAAATCAGGTCTTCTCCCTCTCTTACCACATTTAAGCGTCTCCTGAAAACGCATCTTTTCAGTATTGCCTTCTCCTCCCTCTTGAATTTCCATTGAATTTCCATTCTCACCTCAGCACAACGTGCGCTCTGGGAATGCCTCAGGCCTTGAAGAGCGCATTATAAAAGACATTATTATTATTATTATTAAGACATTTGCCGGTTCTCATTTTGGCTATGAAAACAAACATCAAGAGCACCTTACTCTTATGGTGTATCTAAATAGGACAAGAAAGGAAAAGTTTCCATTAATGGTGATCGGCAATTTTACTAAACACTCAGATGCCCTAAAACAGACCGAAATGTTTCGACTTTCTATAAATCAAATAGAACAAGGTCAAGTTGCCTCCTCTCAATTATTTTAATAACTTTGAAATAAAATAACAAACGTATTATTAATTAACAAAGAAATCAACTAACCTTATGACTTTCAAAATTTCAAAAACTAATTGAAAAGTAAATTGGTTACCATCCGACCGACCGACATAGTAGTAGTACTCGTAAATTATCGAATCGCATGCACGCTACTCAAAATGTAAGAATGAAATCACAGATTGGCGCCAAATGGTTTCAGAAACTGGACAGGTGTAATAAAAAGAAATTCAAAAATACTTTTCTTATTGTTAACTGTTAAACACATCCACATATTGATGATTTTCATTCTAAAACGCTTTTACTCACCCCCTTGATCCTACCTTAAACATCCATGCAACTTAACAAAGGATGTCCAGAATTTCAAGATTCACTACATAAAACAATTCTCTTTAATTGCATCGTGCAGAATGGGAAATAAAACTTGTCAATTTTCGATTCATTACATTGCTTATAGGAGTCCATCATAATCCGATGATGACCTTGTGTCTCAGCGTAATTTTCTTTGATGGGAGCGACGATGACTTAGAAGACCAATACTGAATCTGCACTGCCGTCCACAGATGTAACACCGCATGTCAAGGTCGCACGGTGGAGGCTGTGCAGCCCTCTCTTGTCTCCCCTCTCGACGTCTAATAAGTACATTCCTCCGTTGCTGTTCAAAGTTGTTTATTCCTTCACGGCATCTTGTCCTTCATAGTGTCCTATCCGAGGCTAATGTTTCCAATTCACTCAGGTTGATATTTATGCTGCGCAAGGCCTGTTTTACATTATCTTTATATATCTTTTTCTGACCACGAGCACTTCTAACACCCTGTTCTAGCTGTTCCTACATTATTTTCCTTGTCATTCTTCAATCTCGCATTCGAATTACATGCCCGACCCATCCCATCTGATTTTCCAACAGTATGCACTCGAGACTGGTGATTCCAGCACGTGTCAAGACAGTTGTATTTGGTATTCTATCTTTTTTACTCACCCCGTTGATCCAACCCTAACACCCATGCAACCTAACAAAGGATGTCCAGAATTTCAAGATTCACTATATAAAACAACTCTGTTTAGTTGCATCGTGCAGAATGGTGAATAAAACTTGTCAATTTTCTATTCATTGCATTGTATGCCACCTGAATGCACTGCAGTTCAATCCACAACAATATCACACTCCTTTCCTCATTCTGGATTCTCCTCGGATCTCGCAAATTTCCCAAAGCATTTTTATTATAAGGAAAGTGACAACAAATTTTAATTAACCGCATTTTCATTATTAAAGGTGGAATTTTTAGTCTTGTGAATGAAAGTGTCATTCGTGTATTTCCAGGAATATTAAATCAGGATGGAACAATACAAAGCTCTTCTATAGCTCGTAAGATTCTAACTACTCGTAACATTATGCAGACCAAAACAGCTCCTGTCTCTAGTAATAATAAATTCAGTAAAAGAGTTTTAATGTGTAATGTATTAAGAAACTTGTTTAATCCTCAAATGGAGCAAATGAGGGCCTTTACTCTCTGGCGAAAATTAAAATTTTATTAGCAATAAATCCCAACCATAGCAAACATGAAAAACATGAATTTTTAATAAAAGAATCAAATTAATATATATATACATACAGGCATCGTAAGTGTGTAAATAAAAACTTTATCTTTTCATTTGAATACCCTTTATTTTAATGTAACATTGTTGTTTATTTCTTCGAATAATAAAAAATACACTATATCATTCTTTCCTCAATTACTCTAAATATTTAGCAGTAGAGTAATGAGTAGTTATTAATGTTCTGGAGTATATGGGTAGAATCTTTTCTCTATCTAGTTATGTTTTAAAATTTCCTATTAAACATATATAAAAGCTTTTATCTTTTATATTTCCCATACTGCTACTTAAATACTAGGTTAATAAAGTCATAGTAGTGTTAGATAACATTTTAATTCGGAATATTTCTTATGGAATTGGCTTAAATTATTTCCTCGGATTTTTTCCACCTCGAATTAACGAGGCTTTAATTCAGTCTTAGAGAGCACAGTGTAAGAGGGATAAAGTATGTTTTATTTAAGGACCTAGAGGAAGCTTATGATTGGGTTGATATGGGAGCGCTATGTTAAATGCTAGAAATATATTTTGCGCATGGTAAAGTTTATGGTGCTTTCAATGTTTTATAGGTCGGAATGAGCCTGAGTAAGAGTGAAATATATATAGTGAATGGTTTGATATAAAGGGGCCGGGATGAGAGCCGAGAGTAGGTAATTTTGAATGTTTTGTTTAATAGCTGTATATTTCTTGTGTGTGTGAGCCACAGGGATGTGAGGATGCTGAGGATGGTGAAAAATAAGTGCTGTCTATAAAATGCAGGCTGATGACATGAAGTTAGTGCTCATGTAAGAGAGGAAACAGAACTAGGATTTAAAATAATTGCCAGAAAATAGTTGGGTGTGGGCTGAAGTAATTATGATAGTATACTGTAAGTGCAATATTTCAAAATTCAAGGGTCTGTGGTGGATGAAAGAGAAAACGGTGAGGCAAAATACAGTATAAATTCACAAGATGAAGGTGAATGCCCTTGTAAGATCTACGTTGCTTTACCCCGCCTCCACCCTCTCATGTGTCTCAAAAACACAAAAGAGGCTTCTTCAAGTAGTGCAAAATAAATGCATGTACCTAATCACGGGTACACGCAGGCATGAAAGAAGACGGCAAGAAGACCTGCACAGAGTAGTGGGGTTAATTCCCATTAACAAAGTCATAGAAGAACGGACCCGGAAAATGCAGGTTCTGGTCAATCGAGAACTGAGTGATGAAATCACCGAGATGATTAACCAGAACAGAAGAGCTGACTGTCGCCCCAGATTTCCCAGCTCCGCCAACCGAGTGGCTGGCGGAGACAAAGTACCGTTCTATGCATAAAAAGAGATGAAAAAACCTGTGATGATAAAGAGAAAACAAGAACAGAAGAACTCCACAAGACTACCAATCAAGACTACCTTACCAAGATGAAGAAAACCCCCCCAATTTCGACAAAAACATCAAAAGAAGAAACATCAAAAGAAGAAACAAAAAACACTATAAAACACACACAAACAAAAAAACAAGACAATAAGCACGAACTTAAACGTATTTAAAAACATATACAAAGCAAGCGATGCACAACATAAACCAAAAAACTAAAGTTGCTAAGACAAAGGGCTTGAACGCCATAATAATTATAATTTTTATAATTATTACCAAAAATATAATACAACAACAATGAATACACGCAACCAATAAAACAATAAAAGTGATAAGTCTGATCACCAGACCCTAGGCATCTCTTTGCATCCTACCACACTTCTTTCTCTTTTCTCCACTTGTCTATTTTCTCTATCTTTCCACACACCCTATCGCTCTCCCCTCACATGCACCCCCACTTTAACTTAATAATAATAATCTCTGGGAGATGTGGTAGTTCGTAAATTGGTGAATGCCAAGGTTTTTGGAATGAGGAAGAAAGTTACATAAATGTCTTATGGTACAAACCTTATTGTATGAGAATAAAACTATGGTGTGAAATAAGATGAAAGTATTGGAATAAGAGCAATCCTGTTAGATACTTTAAGAATGATTTGGTATCTTAGAAATCTAGATATAGTAGGGACCGGATAGTTTAAGGTATTTATAGTGTGGAGAAAGATCGTGGTACAAAATGTTATGAAACATTGGCATGTAATAAGAATTAGTGAGAGTAGGCTTTTGAAGACCATATATTGTCATATTTTGTATACTGGTGTGTACTGGGCAAACGTATATAATTATTATATGAAAAAACTTTTAAGACAAAGGAAACTGAGTGAGCGAAACTAGAATAATTGTGAATGACAAAGTTGCAGGAAAATGTTTAATTGGGAACGTATTTGGGCAAACGGTCAGAGCGATACATTGCTAGAAAGAAGCAATCTTGGAAAAAAAAAGAGTTGTACATAATATATCCTAACGGATTAAAATGGGTGGGGTATTTTTATGGCGTTGATAAGCATCAATTACACTTTTCAAGAAAGTTAGGAGAGTAATTAGGTTCCTGGTAATCTCTTTTGTAGTTATCGACTTTAATAATGTTCTTGAACCAATTTATTCCTTTATAGCCGATGGTCTGCAAAATAGCATCCACTCTTCTCGTATCTGTAAGTTAATTGAGGGGAAAGGAAGCAATTTCGAAAATTAAATGCATCGGAATAAAACTTATTAATTTCCTCTTTCGAATGAAACCTCTGAAAATTGCGGTGGAGAGTTTTAAATTTTACAGTGATCTCATGGAATCCTTTTTTCAATCATATTTTTCCTAATTAAAACACTTTAGACTCGACGAGTGCCTTGCGTCTTGAGGTGTAAATAGTGAATACCTGAGAGGATCTAAATTTCCTTCAATAAGAGTTTGAGTTAGAATATTTTATGCAAGTTTCTTGTTTTTTTAATGTCATTCTCAGGCCCAAAAATATATATCCTGAAGTATTTTTGTAGAAGGGAATTTGTTCCGAAAATAACATATAAGGAAGGGTGTCAGAAACGGTCAGGCAGGTGATGCAATGAACGATTCTGGTCCCCAGACCTATATAAATCTGGAATTAAACGGTTTTAGAATGTTTCTATCTGTTTGTTTGTATGTTATAAATATTTCAGGAATTCGAGTTATCTTTTGGGTCTCTTGAAACAATATGAAGCAATGACGCATCCCGCCGAAAATTACCCAGGTTTTTACATCTAATTAATGAAATATTCTTTTCCCCAGCGCGAGGAAACATGCTTTGTTGAGCTGTCTCTCACGTGAGCAATCAGAATACAAAACCAGGGATATAATTGTGACGGAATCTCCATCACCCAATCGTATTTTTACGCAAGCTCATCTTTTCCCAGATTGACCTTATCTTCTAAATTTGGTCCTCTACCTGCAGAGTCAATTTAGTTAATCAGTTAATCTGCGTCAAGGTGTCGATTAATTGAGAGTTTCGAACATGACTGGTATTCCTGATGAAAGAAAGACGAGAGAAATAGATGAATCAAAATGAAGAGTTACTGACTGATCAGTGTGATTAGGTGTTACTCGTGATTAAAAGGATGAAAAAAGAAGGCTGTACACTTTACCATGGCCTGGCGTATCAGTGATAAAGTATGAGTCCTTAAGCTCGAGCAAGACATATTGGTAAAATTAAGCATCGCAAAAGTGAAACTTTATGGGATTGTTTTATATGGCTCATGTACTGATAGATGTAGGACTGAGAAGCTCGTGAATGGTATGGAAAGAAAGTTCAATTGGGATGGAGCATAGGATGAAGGATACTTGGCATTTGAAAGTATGAATTGACTGCTTCTATTATGACAAAGATGTGTTTAGGCGAAGGTATGATTTGTAAGATGTAGGAGTAATGAGAAGAGACCTATCTCATTACATGAATATGATGTTCACAGTTTAACAACAGAAAAAAATTATAGGCAGTGAAAATGGAAAGTGAGAGATCAATAATGGTTCTCAGAATTATATAAAGAGTGATCAAACATTATGAATTGGTATACATACATTGTGTAAAATATCATATAATTGAGAATGAATATTATGCGGATCGCTACCGAAGGGCCCCAATGTTGAGCAGATTATATTTATCTTGAATGTGGATATAAGTTTATGCATTATTTAAAATCTCAATTTCTTACAATACCTTGGAGAGATTATGTGAGAGAGAATTTAGGATAAAATGTACTGATAGCGACATAAGTGTTTGATATTTTGTATGGCATGATTCCATAGAAAGGTTTTGTGTTTTGTCTTACTTTGCGCTTTCTGACCATGTTTAAAGCCTGTCGGGTAAATGACGCAGAAAAAAAGACAGAATAGGGGTTTAAGATCTAAAGGCTTTTAATATTAGTGGAGTCTGATATCTGACCTTGCATTAAACCAATCTCGCGCTTGTGCGAAAAATGCGAGACTGATAATGGTGATGCAAAGATCAGTGAACGCAAAAGCTGAAAGCGAAGTGATAACTATATCATAAATGAAAGTCTTGTGGCCTCCTTGTGGCATTAATGTCTGGTTCGATTCTATCAACGAAATAGCTGTGCTTTTCACAGGAGTGAGTTTCTCTAAACAATCCGAGCTATGGACACACACACAACCAAAACTAAAATTTCAGATTCTTTTCCTTTCTCTTTTAATATGTCTCATATAACCCTTATTTTTACATTCTCTTGAAATTTTACATATACTGTTACCTCTCCTCTACTCCTTAAAGCTACTACCTGCCTCCTCTCTATGCCTCCATAGATCTCCCTCATAGCCAAACCTCTTTAAGTAAATCTTTCTCCAACAATTTAACTTTTGCTGATATTTTTAATTAAATAACTGTTTGAGAGATATAAAGTTTCATTTTCTGATTTCTTAACAGAAAACGCGGAGGCCTCCATTTACGGTAGACCCAAAGCCTCCGAACCAAATAGAGTAGTTAAAAACAAACAAACGGCAGTTGTTTTCAGGCAAAAATTGAAATTTTTTTCTTTCAAGATATTTTTATGTTCAAACCAATATCGCCTTGAAGGAGGACAAACTTTGCGGTTAAGAGGATATTCCTTAAAGCCATAACAAAATCCTGATTTTACTTGAACTTTTATCCTAATATCCGGTTTTCCCCCATAAAAAGTTCGCTGTTATATTAATTTAACACCTGCCTATATTTTAACTAAGCAAACGGTTAATTTATAGACAAATGACCCCTAATTCACTATTTAAGATTTTGATTTTGGAGTTCATAGAGACACTATGTAGTGGGATAACTGCCAAAGTTTATTCTTTTAGCTAATCGTTTTATATATCTTAAACATATTTGTATTCACTTTACGGTCTCCTTTATTTCCGAACACATTTTAATAAACTATACTCCTCAAATTACTTAAATTTGGCTTAAAGATTCAAAGCAAATATTCCAAATAGACAAAGATATCTTAGGACAGCTGCATTTTAGTATGACTTTCTTCATGGTGTTAAGACAATCATGAGCTGAAAAAAACAAATGTCATTCTAGGGAAACTAAATCCTATACAAGAGGAAAATAAGATAAATCATTGTTGAATTAAAACTTTACCTTCAAAATGATTTAACGATTTTTAATTAGTAGGAATACATATGTTTAACCAACTTATATAAACAAAATGCACAAAATACAGTATAGTCAAATTAGATGAAACATAATTTCAAATAAGAAGTGTTTGAGCAGCTAACATCCTTGCTAGCTCCTACAAAAGTATAATTCCCCGTCTGAGAGATTACTCATCTCGCTTCCATTAATTCATATTCATGTACGACAATTCCAATCATATATAACTCGTACGATTTCCAACAAAATTTACCCTACGTATCGTCAGATAATAATTATCATATACGTTGTACGATATATATTTCAACCAATCCAAATCCTTGTCTGACGTATTTTAAACCGACCAATCAGCATCAACCTACCTCGGTCCCAATGTTCGCTGACATATAGTCCACTCGTGTTCTCGTTATCGTCAGAAAAAAGTTTAGTAAAATAACGTTACCATTATTCAACCCAATCGAATATCGTAACTATTCAAAATGTAATTCCCTCTTTTCTCTCCATTTCCAGTCCCCGTGAGATTATAATTTGAGCAATTATTCTGTGTCCAAAACTATTCCCAAGTCCATCCATCCATACATTAAATATATCATTCCATAATTTATAACTCAAATTTATATAAATATTTACTCTAAACCTACATTTATATTCGATCAAATTCATTATTCTCATTCTGTGTATTTCTTCCCATTTTCTCCTTGCTCTTTGTTTGACTTCAATATCTTTCTCGTTAATTTATAAATAAATCAGGCAATGGCTTAGCCACTCTCTCCTAAGGAGGAAGCTTGCGCTTCGCTACTCAGATTAAAATTTAAAATGAAAAAAAGCCATGATTAAATTTTTATAAATTTTCTGAACTTTACCAATTGTAATTCATTTTCTTTTAAAACATACTAAAGCATTGGATAATCATTTTTTTTCTGAACTTAACCATTTTGTCTTTTCAAACTCTAAAGAAATTTATAGAAATTATCTTGGTAAAAATTTAAAATATACTTAAGTCATAACCAAACTAAGATGAAATTATTATTCAAATACTCAAAGAAATCCCCTTAAATTATAAAGTTAGTGAAGTGATGATATAGAAATATACCACTCTTAGTTTCCTCTGAAATTGCCGGTTGACTGTTCTCATTCCTCATTCTTATAAAGCATTGGTTGGTGAAGATCTAGGCTTTACATTCCCGTCAACCAAGTGTATATATATATATATATATATATATATATATATATATATATATATATATATATATATATATATATATATATATATATATATATATATATATATATATATCACCCATCTCTCCATATATACATATACATCCGCTTTATTGGTACCCATACCCGGGATACCCTGCCAAAGTGGACTCAACAGGCTCCGCCCCCATTTCGGTTGCCTCGAGGAAAGTTTGAGTTGTCCCTTTTAATTTTACTCAAACCTTGAATTAACTTTTCTTTTCATTCTCCTTAGTACTTCATCTCTTATTAAATCTCCTCGAAATTTATTGCTACAACCGGAATTATTTCAGACCACACACCTCTTAATAAAAACACATAGGATGGATAGTTTCCCTCGGACCAGTATGAATTTTGCTGTTTCAACCACTACGGCCACACCTCCTTCGTCTGTGAAAGCAGGCCTCTCTTTTTCGACTTCATCAACGAGTCGCTCGCCAGCGATAATTAGCCATCTAGGGGTTAGCAACCAGGATATCAGCGCCCGAGGCACCAACCACCCTCCCATCGTGCTTCCTTCTTTTGATGTGTCCAGTTCTATCACTTGGTGGGAAATTTGCGAGGTTCTTATGGCTCATGAAACCAATATCCGACCAAGAGCGAATAATATACATTAGGCAAAGAGTCCCCATGAGTATTTTTACTTTGTTTCGGTGGATATTGCTCCAAAGTAGGAGGATGGGTGTATGGAAAGATTTGAAGCATGTATTTAAGGCGGAGTTCGGAAGATCCCAGGTTGAGGATTTTCGCGAGCTCATAAATAAGCCTGAGATGGTGACCGGCACTCCACCCGTTTCCTCGAACACCTAAAAGAGTTAATCAGAGCTAAAGGTGCGAACTGCGAGCATTTTGATCCTCTCATAACAGAGATCTTTATGATTGGGATTCCGGATCACATTAGGCCCCTTATTATGATCGGGGAGCACAGCAATGTGGACCAATTGGCCGTATCTGCCGAAATCATATATCTAAATCCATACGCTAATTGTGGGAGTGTCCCACAAAACCCAATTCCCCCCTAATCTAAACATTTCACAGGTCGGGTTATCTACGGAGTCTGCAGACAACCGGCAGGACTCGTGTAACGTCTCTTTCCCTCCGGCGCGAGACTTAGCTGCCACGTTGGAGAGAATCGAAGGGGAGCTAAAACATCTAAAACTCTAACGTGGAACCGTGCGAGAGCACAGACACAAGGGTGATGTCCTCTCGAAGACGCAACCAACGAGTACAAGAGGTGAGGCGCGGCATTCATTTACTCCTCCTCCTTCCGCCTTTCTCTCTCCACCTAATCTTTCCCAATCTCAACCTAAGAGTCTCTGCTGGTACCATGAGAAGTTTGGTGCTAACGCCGTACAATGTACACAACTTTGCTAATATTACCACTCATCATATTCTCAATCACATGCTCATTCTTCACACTTTCGTCCTTCTCACTTTCGTACTACTCCTAGAGTTACTTTCCTCCAACCAACTAATTAGTGCTGGTAAACAAGAAATATGATGCACAAGCCGTTAAGTGCTTACAGCGCTGGCACATTTCTACTACCAGTACCTCCTTCTTCTAACGCTCATCCACCACTTTCATCTCCTCAACAACCAATTCACTCTTCTCAATCTGATGCTCCATTCCAACCTCAATCTACTCATCCTAATAATTCCAATTCTACTTTAAACTGAAAACGAAAGTGATCAATGGGTCTATCACCTTGCATTTACGACCTACTTTCTGGCTTTTCATATTCATCAGACACTGGTGCACAATGTAGTGTTATTCTATGGACGATAAAACTTGTTCCTCCACCGATCTTGTCATTAAAACCGCTAATTCCTCGGATATAGAACCTATGGAAGGCGTATCTTTCAATTGTCTCTCAGCCTTCGTAGAGTTTTCGATGGACGTTTATTGTTGCTGATGTTGACGTTCCTATTTTGGGACTCAATTTTCTCTCTGCCCACGACCTTTTGGTCAATTCTCGTAACCGCAAGCTTATCGATCGCACTACCTCACTCAGAGTTTGGGGTTCATTTTTCCCGTTGCACAGTTCTCTCCTCTCTGTCCGTTTTCCATCATCCGATCCCCAAATTCAGCACCTTTTACAGGAATTTCCTGCCCTTAGTATTCCTTCCACAAAAGACAGGCCTATTAAACACAGCGTTGTTCACCGGATAGAAACGACTGGAGGGCCTGTATTATCCCGTCCCCTTCGACTAGCCCCAGATAAAGTAGCTTTAATGAAGCAAGAGTTCACCTTCATGGTCGAAGCTGGCATAGCTAGCCCTTCTACTTCTCTTTGGACTTCTCCGCGACACATAGTACCCAAATCCACTCCGGGTGGGCACAGAGCTGTAGGAGATTACAGGTGATTAAATGCCTGTACTATCACCAATAGATATCCTTTTCCCTACCTGTCTAACTTCAACTCTGCTCTCTTCGGTTGTTCAATCTTTTCTCAACTCGATCTGGTTCGTGCTTTCAACCAGATCCCTATTCACCCATATGGCATCCCAAAGACAGCTATCACCACGCCATTTGGTTCCTTCGTCATCCACCAAATGCCTTATGGTCTTCGCAACAGTGGCCAAACCTTCCAACTTTTTATTGATCAGGTTCTGAGAGGTCCTCCTTTCGTATTTTGCTACATAGACGACCTCCTGATAGCATCTTCGTGTTTAGAGGAACATCAATCTCACCTTCGTCAGGTTTCCGCTCGAGGTGAAGAGTATGGTATCGTACTCAACACATCTAAGAGCCTTCTTGGTGTCGCACAACTCTCCATTCTTGGACATCATGTTTCCCTTGACGGAATTCGTCCTCTCGAGGATAAAGTTGCTGTTATTGTGGATTTCCTTTGATCTTCTTCACTAAAGCAACCTCGTCGGTTCTGTGGGATGGTTAACTTTTACCATAGATTAATTCCTGACGTTTCAAAAATTATGCAACCACTCTACACTCTCCTCTCAATCACCAAGAAGAACTCTCCACTGTCATGGTTTTCCGAGGCATGCGAATCTTTTTCTTGCACCAAAGAGGCTATGGCCTCCGCTGTTTCACTGGCTCATCCTTGCTCATGGGCCCATATAAGCATTGCGTCGGATGCGTCAGCCACTCATGTAGGTGCAACCTTGCAACAAAATGTTGGTGACTCATGGCAACCTCTCTCGTTCTTCTCAAAATCTTTAACTCCTTCCCAAAAGACATCGAGCACTTTTCCACGAGAGCTGCTCAGGATAAATCTCTCCCTCCGTCACTTCTGACAATAATTGGAAGGACGTAAATTTACTGTTTTCACGGATCACAAACCATTGGTTGGTGCATTTTCTTCTCATAGCATTTCTTCCGTGCACTCTGCAGTCGATACTCGTCATCTAGACTTCATATTACAGCTTACAGGTAACATTCAATACGTTCCTGGCTCTTAAAACGTCGTACCGGACACGCTTTCTCGCATTCTTTCAATTTCCGGCATGCAATTCTCTCATGCGCCCATTGAATATGCGACAATAACATTGGCTCACGAACAGGATGAAGACACGCAAACACTGTGTCGCTCTTCTAAACTCGTCGTTCACAGGGTCAACTTACCAGGCAGTCCTTCTAGGCGTATCCTGGTCGATGATTCATTGCCTGACTGTCCTCATCCTCTTATTCCTCTCGCTTACCGCTGGCACATATTTGACCAAATTCACGGTCTTTTTCATCCAGGCATGCGATCTACTCGCAAGCTTATCGCACAACGTTTTGTGTTGCTAGGTATGAACGCCGACGTGCCCAAATGGAGCTTTAGCGCCATTCACGTCGATCTTGTAGGCCCTCTGCCTTAGTCTCGTGTTTGCACCTATCTTCTCACCATGATCGACCGTTTTACTCGTTGGCCAGAGGTTGTCGCCATTCCAGACATCCGAACATACACCGTGGTTCAAGCCTTTATCTCAGACTGGGTTGCTCGTTTTGGTGTCCCTTCCACAATCATGACTGAGTGTGGTAGTCAATTTGAGTCCCACCAATGGGATGTAGTTATGACAGTTATTGGTTCCTTTTGCCTTCGAACCACAAGCTACCACCGCAAAAGCAACCTTGCCGTCGATCGTTTGCATATACATCCGCTTTAGTGTTAAAGATCCATTGGGCAACGTAACCCTTCTTCTGGATAAGTTTGATCATTCTTTTGATAAATGATGAAGTCATAGCTTTGATGCATTCAACGGAAACATTTTATACAACAACATAGATGTCATTTTAAAGGTAATTTTTGTTGTTGAATTGACTTCCATCCGCGTTATCCCATTTTTTGGGAATGTTGCAGAGAAATTATATTTGAGTTAGCTTGCAATTCTTACGAAGACAGTCCATGGTTGAGTCTTCTAAAAATACTTCCGAGTTTAAGATCTCCATAGAAACCCCCGTAAGGGACGCGGCGATTTTCCATCCTGGCTGCCGTGCTGAAGGGATCCAGCGCTCCGTCCGGCCCTAGCTTAGCCACTCATTCTTCCTTCAGATAGCCTGTATTTCTCCCCTACTTCGTTACTTTTCATACAACCTCTCCCACAACTTTTAATGGTCAGCCTTAAATTTCACAGGTTAGATGCTGACCTTTCTCTCAAGCCAACCGTCCCGGATCGGGGCTGAGGGGGGAGAGGACAATGTTCCCTAACCCCGGAGCTCCGGTTCAGGATAGGGTTTTTTTAACAACCTGCTTCTTCCCCACCCATACCTTCCTCACATCCCTTTTCCTCTTCTCTTCACATTCTATCCATTTTTACGCCGCGTCTAAGATGGAGCCGCCATGTCGATGGACTGCCAGGCCACCAGGTGGGAGGGGTGGTCCGAAATGGCGGCGCCTGGCTCTGCCAGGCCTGTAAGCACCTCTTGCAGTGCGAGCAACTGCGAAAGGGTGATGAGCGGTTGCATCATGTAATAAAAAGAGGGTCACCATGCCCAATGATGAGTCCAACCAAAAAAACCCTTTAACTCCCCCTGTAGAAACGACGGAGCTGCTCTCGGGCAGCTCCACATAAAAAATATAGGGGCCTCCCCTGTGCTTGCGCAGGGGACCCTCCATATCTTTTCCACCGGAGAAGAGGCTTTCTTCTCTCCTTCCCTTACGGGTGTAGGGGACTCCCCCCCACCTCCTTCTCTGAAGGTGCTTTCGGGCACCTTCTCTTTTTCCAGCGGTAGCCCCCTCTTTTCTTTCCAAGGGGACTGCCAAGAAAGCCAGCAGGCAGCCGCTCTCCATCAAAGCGGCTCGGTAGGGCAAACCCCCTTAGGGGGGAGAGGGAAGCCAGGACCCTTCGGTCGCTTCCCTCAAAAGACCTGCTGGCAAGAATCTTGAATCTTGCCGGGGTCGAGGCCTATACCTCCCCACAAAAGACTGGTGACGCTGCCAAGGGGACCTGCGATGTCCTGGGAGGGGATGGCCAACTGGGGGCCCTCCTGTGATAGACATGGTACTTGAGGAAACCCAGCCTCAGACGGTAGGGCTTTCCATGGGGGGAATCCGAGCTCGGCGCCAAGCACCCAACCAGAATCCGCCCCTATGCAAGGTCCTTCTCAAACGGCTGGGGATTCTCAGGCAGTACAGGGAGGGAAGGGATCTCCTCCGGATGATACCCCTGCGACCAGCAGGACCTTCTCTATTTCATAGAAGGACCTTGCTGAGGCCGGTCCATCTGGCATGGGGGCTTCTGCCGGCGGAGGTGAGAAGCGGGTTTATTCCCCGCCCTCCTCTCCAAAAAAGAAAATGACTAAAAGGACGAAAAAGACTAAGAAGACTCGGGGCTCCTCTCCATCGGCGGGGGCTGTGGAGACGGATGGGTCTGCTGCAACTTTGGCAAGCGACCAAGCCAAGACCGGCACATCCGCCCTCTCTGCCCCCCCCGGTTGCGGAGCCCCTGACTTAGACCAAAAGTGCACAGGGCGGAGCCTTGTTGACATCGGAGCCCCTCATTCAGAGGTTACCTGGCGTTTTCAAAACGCTTTCTCGTTATTTGCTCTACTGATGGCACCATGTTGTCCAAGGGCAACATAATCCATCAGAGAAAATAATTAGCTAGTGCAATTGGTAGAGAGCCGAAGGTGACCCGTTTCTGGGACGGGAGCCTTCTAGCGAATGCGGCGAATCCCGCCGAGGCGGCCAAGATAAGTGCTCTTCGGACACTTCATGGCACTCCATGGAGTGTGACGCCGCACTCTACCATAAATTTGGGGAAAGAAGTACTTTATGCGAGGGAACGCGTTGACTACTCCATTGAGGACATCACCCTAGAGCTGGCTGACCATGGGGCGGTCAAGGTCGAACGTGTGATGAGATAACAGGGAGGGGCCTCGAGACCCACCCCTACACTCTTCGTCACGTTCGACTGTGACAAGCTCCCTGAGTCAGTGCGTGCCGGTTGGTACCGCTACCGCGTGAAGGCATTCGTCCCACTTCCACGGCGTTGCTATTACTGTTACCACTTCGGCCATACGAATCGCTCATGTAGACGTCCAAAGTCGGGGTCACCCGAAGTCTGTGTAAATTGATCCAAGGTCGCACACGATAAGTCCAAATCATGTGTGGCCAAGTGTGTCAATTGCGAAGAGCCGCACCCCGCTTCTTCGAAGCAATGTGGAGCATATCTCCTTGAGAAAGAAATGCTGGCCATTCAGGCCCAGGATCGACTCTCAGTCCGTGAGGCTAAGGACTTGGTCTTGGCGAGCCCGGCTCTGCCTGGGACGTCCTATGCCTCAATAGTTAGAAAGGCACCCTCTGCTCCTAGCCCATCCAGGCCAACGAGCACGGTAGTTTCTGCGCCCATTCGTAGCCCTTCTGTGGGCTCTACCCAACCTGGGCGTTCCCTTGGTAAAGCTGGCGGCAAAAAGGGTTCATACCCAGGCCCGGCTAAAACCAGGGCTTCCCCCTCTTCCCCCAGCGTGACCGTTTCCCGTAAGGCGAAACGACCACACGCCTCCACCGAGTCGTTAGACTCACAGGAGGCAACACCCCTGAAGATAGCCGCTAGGGCCATCTTCGGGGGTTCTTAAAGCAGTCACCAGAAAGGAGGACAGCAACAGAGGTGGATCGAGTGGATCGAAGACGGTGGTTCCTCGAAAAGAGGGCCCCCCCGCCTCCGAAGCCACAACGCTCGCCTAAGGTTTCGAGGTGGAGGGAGGAAAAGACTAGCATGGCGAAGCCCAACCTCCCCCAATAAGTCTTCGAAGGCAACAGCGCCTTCAGCGCTTTGTCCGGCCAACAGCGACCGGGGTTCTGCCCCCGGGAAGCGTACGGCCATTCCCGTGAGGGTCTTCAGTTCGAGGAGGGCCCCCGCGTCTCCTCCGAGCTAGTCTTGGAGGGGATATTACTTTAATGGAATTGCCATGGACTCCGGGCGAACTGGGAGGAGCTGCGGAGGCTCGTCTCGCCCCGTTCCCCGTTAGCTATATTTTTGCAGGAGACAATGCTAAGCGCGTGCCCTCTGCCTGCCCTCCCGGGGTATAAGGGTCTTGCGACCTCACCACCGCGGGATAGCCGGACTGGGAGATGCGCGTTTTACACCCGGCATGATGTCTCCGTTCTTCCTTTCGTTTTAGATACCTCTTTTCTGGCAGTGGCTCTGCAGCTTCACCTGGATAGGAGGTATACTATCATTTCTGCGTACATTCCACCGTCAGCTGACTTCGACGCAGGGGACCAAAGCCGCGTAGTGGCACGGTTGCCGAGGCCCTTTCTCTTGCTTGGAGATCTAAACGGCAGGCATCCACACTGAGGAGATTACTCTATAAATCCCAGGGGACAAGTCCTTGCTGATCTGATGGAAGAGCTTGATATAGGTGTCCTAAACGTGGATGAGTTTACGCATCACTGTCCGAGAACCGCTTCATTTTCTTGCCTTGACCTATCTTTGTGCTCTTCGGATGCACGGCATGATATTGATTGGGGGGGGGGGGGTCGATGACCTCCATGGTAGTGATCACTTTCTGATTTAAATATCATTTTCAGGGCAACTGCCGCCTGAGATACGACCTCGGTGGTGCTTGGCGCGGGCGCCTGCATTCCAGGAAATGACTGAATTCTCTATCTCAGTCGAGGAGTTTAGGTCGGTAGATGAGGCAGTTGAGTTCTTCTCCGGCAACCTCATCGCCATGGGCCTGACTACTATTCCTAGGACGTCTGGCCGTTTTGCACGCCGACCACTCCAATGGTGGTCAGCCGAGTGTGAGACGGCCCTCAAACAGAAGCGTTATGCCTACATGCGCTATAAGCGCCGCCCAAACAATTTCACTGTCGCTGAATTTCGTCAGGCTAGGGCTAGGTTCCGGTATATTTCGAAGCACGCCCGCCGCTCTTCTTGGCAGGCATACGTGTCTTCACTTAACGGGAAGACCCCCTTTAGCTGAGGTGTGGAGGCAAGTCAAAAGGATTCGGGGCAAGTTCTCGCAGGACCCCCCTCCCATTCTCCAGGAGAATGGGACCACAATCTCGAACCCCACGTCCGTGGCCGAATCCTTAGCGACCGCTTTTTTCGCATTCTCTAGCCGTGATGCTGCTCCAACAGCATTCAATGCACGTCGTGATGTCGCCGAAGGCCGCCGGCTAACTTTACCTCCAAAGGCGGAGAACCCTTCAACGACAGGTTTACTGTGAGTGAGTTGCGTTCCGCTCTCGCTTCGTGCGTTATCACCGCCCATGGTCCGGACGATGTCCCGTACGCCATGCTTCGACACCTGGGTAAGCGAGGCATGGCCTTGCTGTTAGATCTGTTTCAACAGGATCTGGGTGGAAGGTCTTCTCCCAGACTCCTGGCGAATCGCTACTGTGCTTGCCTTTTGCAAACCGGGGAGAGATCACTGTAACCGGACCGGTTTATGCCCAATCTCTCTAACCTCTTGCGTGTGTAACTTGATGGAGAAATTGGTAAATGTCAGATTAGCCTTATTACTGGACAGCGGGGGCCATCTGTCTTCCGCACAGTGCAGCTTTCGCAAGTTCTACTCGACGTCGGATGCTCTGCTCCGCAAGAAAAATGCCGTCTGCGAGGCTTTCCTTCGTAGACAGCACTACGCCACGGTGTTTTTCGATCTGGAGAAGGCCAATGACACCGCATGGCGATACGGTATCATGAAGACTCTCCACACAATGGGGTTGAGTGGACGCCCTTTCAATGTTATATCTGAATTTTTGCGAGATCGTAGATTCCGCGTACGGGTGGGGGGAGCCCTCTCCGGCCCAATGGAGCAAGGAGAGGGTGTCCTGCAGGGAAGTGTCCTCAGTGTCACACTCTTTGCCCTGAGCATCAACGGCATCACCTCGGTGCTGCCGGAAGATGTTCTCGCTACGCTCTACGTGTACGACCTTTTGATCTGTTTATCGCCTCCCAAATGCCAACTCTGGAGCGTCGACTCCAACAGGCATTGAACCGCGTCTCTCGCTATGCCGAAGCGCACAGGTTTCAGTTTTTTTAGCATAGACTAAGGTGGAGCCCTTCTGCCGCCATCTACGGTTTCATCCCGACCAAGATTTGTTTCTTAATGAGGTGCGCCTGGATGTGGTTGAGTCGCACCGTTTCCTTGGTCTTGTATTCGACCGACGCCTCATCTGGGGGGCTCATATTCGCAGCCTTAGGGTATCTTGTACCCGCGCCATGGACATTCTCCGTTCCGTGACGTTCTGCGCTTGGGGCGCTGATAGGGCTACCGCCTTACTTTTTTATCGATTCTTTGTTCGTTCAAAGCTCGACTACCGATGCAAGTTTTATGCATCCGCAGCCGAGCGTTTATTGCGGAAGGAATATTCGATCCCCTACACCGGCTTTCGCCTTGCGACCGATGCCTTCCGCAATTCTCCCATTGAGAGCCTGTTGGTCGATGCTGGGGATATGCCACTCGCTCTGCGCCGCGTGCAGTGCATCACTCGCCTGTACGCGCGAGCCAGGCGCCTCCCTCAGTCGCCAACAGCTCTCACTGCATCCGCAGCTGATCTCGATGGTGCCTATGCCGCCGAGAGACGCCAGTCCTAACCTAAATCCTTTGGGTTTATAGGGCCAGGAAATTCCTTCGAGAGCTAGATATAGCTCTCGGGCCGGTGGCGCCCCTGGTTCTGCCCAGGACGCCACCGTGGAGAAGACCACATTTGGCTATTGGTCACCACGCCTCTGCTCCCAAAGCTTATCCTGCACCGGGAGTATTGCGTTCGACCTTTTTGGAGCACACATCGTGTCACGCTGGAACCGTGCCAGTGTATACGGATGGCTCCAAGTACCAAGAGGGGGTCGGCTTCCACGCTGTATCCCCTTTGTTTGAAGTCAGCGGGGCTCTACCAGGCACTGCGTCTGTCTTCACGGCCGAGCTGGTGGCAATACACCACTCGGTACGGGAGATTACGTGACGTGCCCGGTTCGGAAACCAGATTGTAATCTATAGCGACTCACAAAGCGCCCTGATTTCTCTCAGCGCATTGGAATCTCCGCATCCCCTGGTTCGCGATATCCGTGACCACACGGTTTTGGCAAGCCGGATGGATGTCGAGATTATCTTCTGCTGGGTGCCTGGACATGTAGGAATTGCGAGGAATGAGCGCTCTGATGAGGCCGCCAAAGAGTCCGCGAGGACTCTGCGACCCGGAACAGCGTTTTCTTCTTCCTCACACCGACTACATGGCAGGAATACGGGCACTCTTTGGACTGCTTGGCAAAGAAAATTGGAGACGGTCGAAGGAAACCTAAAGTTGCGTGCCATTGCGCCGCGACTGTTTCCATGGACTTATCCCCCAATGCCGCGACGGCTTCAGGTCGCTTTCTCTGTCCTCTCCGATTTGGGCATACTCGTGTGACGCATTGCTATCTGATGGAGCGCTCACCAGTGCCCTATTGCCACGACTGCTTCGTCCCCCAGACTGTTCGCCACATTCTTGTCCAATGTCCCAGTCTAAGTGATCTTCGCGCACGACACCTGTCCCGGGACCGGGATGGGCGGGGTCGCTACCGCCTGTCCCTTGTACTCAGGATGAGTGCGTGCACATCGACTGGTGGACTTATTGACTTTTTGGAGGAGGCCGGCCTTCTCTCTATCATTTAAGCAGATTTTGTTTTTTTGTTTTGTTTTTTTTTAATTTGTTTTTGTTTTTTTTCCTTTAGGTTGCACGCTCCTGCGCCGGGAGAACCTCCCCCCGACGCAGGAGCTTGCTTCCTTTCCCTCATTTGGGGTGTTTTTTTTCTTTTCTTTTAATTTTATTTTAAAGTAGCCTAGAACTAGGCCAGGTTTAATACGGCGACTAATGCCCATGTAGGCAGTCGCTAGATGAGCTCTGAAAAAAAAAAAAAAAAATCGCATAGCAGCCCTCCGGCAAGTCAACGCACCACTTGTCCTTCTTACATGTGGCACACGTAAATTTTAGCGCTGCTGGACCTTTCTTGCCTGCCACTTTGAACACACTATATTTCTAATGCTTGTGACCATTCAATATGCAAAAAGGGGGGTTTGGTGAGTTCTCCCCGCGTGAGTCGCTCCCACCTATTGATCGGAGTCGTTTCGGAGTCTTCCAGAAGGCACGTTCCATGTGCTGCTGTTTGTCCGACCGAGTGGTCAAGCCTTGGCGTGCCGTGGCTCCCAACCAAGCAGCACAGACGGTCCCCAAAGGGGCCATCAATTTGTCACCAGCTGAACAAAAACGAAGCACGCCCCTTACTAAACTCCTATTAGTTTCCTTCACAACGGCCAGGTTCTCGGAGTAGCATTCAATGGATATCCCGACACACCAAGGAACTTGACCCAAGGCTTTTTATTGGCCTGGCAACCAACGGGCACTGGGAACGGTCAATAATTACGCGCCAGGGAAGGGGTTAACGGGGCACTACCCTCATCCCATTCATCGTACCCCAACGCCTAGGACACCTCTAGTCCTAGTCTCTCGCAACCAGTGAGCGTCGATTGGCGTTGTTTATAGAGGTTCTAAATCCTTTCTTCTGACGCGTAAGGTAGCTGCCAGGTCCTTATATGTAGATAGAGGTAAAAAAGGGAAAGAGTGACATGATAGCAGTAGCCTTTTTTGTTTTTTTTGTTTGTGTATAAGTGGGAGATAGGATAAAGGTAAAAACAAGTGAAGAATAGAATGGAAAAAGGAAAGAGTGACGCACTTAGTCTGGAGCCTCGTTTCCGTCCAAATTGACAAGGGAAGCCCTACCAGGGGTACCAAGAATAGGTACCCCCGCAGACATAGCTCGAAAAGTCAAAGGTACACACAAGCTATCTTCCCGCGACAAGGGGGCGTCACCTCTCCCTCTACTTTCTTTAAGACGTTGAAGTCGATTATGAGGCATGAGGTTCCGTGAGGTTTCTAGGGACCCAATGGGAAGAGGACCTTGGTCATGGCCAAATTGTGGTGGATGATATTGATAACACTTCCATATGATATTGCAAGTTATCGCTCTATTTCTTCGACCTTCACCCGTCGATTTTCGAGGATGATCCTCTCCACACGGGCCACATTGTCCTCGTTGGTCACGTCTAACGGGCGTCCTGGACGGGAGTTATCTTCAAGGGACTTACAACCATGGCGGAACTCCCTATTCCAGCGAGCAATGGTTGCATAGGAAGGAGCGGTGTCGGTGTACACTGCAACCATGCGTTCATGGATCTCTTTTGCATTCTTGCCTTTCTTGGTAAAAAATTTGATGACTGCGCGGTGCTCAACCTTCTTCATTGTTGAAAGATTTGTGACTGACGATCTGCGATCAGCTACTGCTTCTTAAATAGACGAGGCAGGAGCGTGCGGCTGCAGGTACTGACTTGTCATAACTTGTCCTAACACCCCCACGAACAGCCATCCCCCTTCATCTGTTTTGCCTTTCCGATTCGCAAAACTAATTGATCACCCCTCGTATAAGGAAAAGTATTTTATTATTTTTCAATATAACTACCCTTGACTTCAATGCACTTGCTCCACTTGTCCCAGAGGCTTCGAATTACCAACAACCAGAAATCTCCCGACTGTTGTTCAATCCACTCCTTGATGGCGAGCTGGACTTCTTCATCGTCCCAAAACCAGCGTCCACGCAGTGCAGCCTTGAGCTGGCGGAATAAAAGGTAGTCGCTAGGGGCCAGATCTGGACTGTAGGGGAGATGGTTGAGCTCCACGAATGCGCACTTGCGCAAAACAGCTTGTGCAACTCTGGCCTTGTGGACTTTGACGACGTTGAAGTCGATCATGGAGCGTGAGGTTTCTAGGGACACAACGGGCAGAGACCTTGGTCATGGCAAAATTGTCGTGGGTGATGTTGATAACACTTCCACGTGATATTGCAAGTTCTCGCTCGATTTCTTCGACCTTCACCCGTCGATTTTTGAGGATGATCCTCTCCACATGGGCCACATTGTCCTCGTTGGTCACGTCTGACGGGTGTCCTAAACGGGGGTCATCTTCAATGGACTCACAACCATGGCGGAACTCCCTATTCCAGCGGGCAATGGTTGCATAGGAAGGGGCGGTGTTGGTGTACACTGCAACCATGCATTCATGGATCTCTTTTGCATTCTTACCTACCTTGGTAAAAAATTTGATCACTGCGCGGTGCTCAACCTTCTCCATTGTTGAAAAATTTGTGACTGACGATTTGCGACCAGCTTCTGCTTCCTAAATAGATAAGGCAGGAGCGTGCGCCTGCAGGTCCTGACTTGTCATAACTTGCCCTAACACGCCTATAAACAGCAATCCCCCTTCCTCTTTTTTGCCCTACCAATTCGCAAAACTTATTTGACCGCCCCTCAAGTGGATTAAGTGTCTACAGACGTCCTATGCTAGTACATAGAAAATAGATACATAAGTGTAAAATCCTGAGAAGAAATACATAAACTTAAAAAAAGTCTTTATAGAATGTTCTTCCATCAAGTATACCAATGTGCGAAGACAAAACGACCAACTACCATTTTTAGACACATTAAACACAAACCTTAATAACCAGATAACTTTACATAAATGTATAAAGTGAATGCCCAGAACGCTACATGAAAGGTGTAATTAACTCTTTATAACAATCGTGCCTTTGTGGTGCGCACACAAATTCCTATAAGAAAATAAGAAGTTTTGTTCTTAATTAAGAGTATTTACTCCTACATGTGAACGTTAATTGGGCAGTGATTAAAGTTCAACAAGAAAATAACTGATACAAAAAAAAGACTTAGTCAATAAAATAGACAGACTTCGTCGAAAAAGACAGGCTTTTATTTTGGTCGCTCTAAGCATAGCCACCATTTTATCTACTGGACTACATGCACCATGCTGTTATAGTAATATTAGATATTTTCAATACTTGCCCCTGTTTTGAAGGACTCTTTTTGTTCAGAGGACATCAATAATAGGCATCGTTAGCGTCCCTCGTCCGTTAGAGCATTCTTATGTTAAATAAAAGGACTCTTAATAAATCTAAAAAATATACATTTTGATGTAATTTATGTTGTATTATAATAGGTTTACATTAACCCTTAAACATTTAATTAAAAGTGTCTAAATGGACAAGGGTAGTCAAAGACTGCTTATCCCCCATTATATCTTTCTTTTGGAAAAGTCCGAATGGCCAATGTGGTCAAATGACCGGTGTTTGTTTTTTGTTCACTACTCTGGTGCTATCCGCTCAAGCGTCGAAACTAAGGTTAATAACATGCAAATAATACAAAAACAATGACGAGCGCCAATAATTACTGCTAAATTCCATAAATAAACTGAGGTAGGCTCATGCACTGATATCATGTACAGTATCCCATCATATTACAGACAGGGTTGCCGCAAGCAAATTTTAAAACAAACCTAAAATTTTGAGTTAAAAGTATCAGAAAGAACCAAATCTAAATTTTGCGAGGGATAATACAAGAATTCTCTAGAATTTGTCATAAATTAGTGCACTAGAACCATTTAGGTTTTAAATAACGAGAATCTCATCATACTTAACAATAATTTACTTAAATTGATACATGATAAAATTAGCTTGATTTGGTTCTTTTTGTAGTATGTTGGTACTTTTGCTGTTTTAGACACCCCTAAAAGAACCAAATCTGGTACTTTAGTACCAGTTGTGGCAACCCTGCATGTAATTTAATTAATTAATTATATGAAACTGATGAAATGTGTGGTAGGTTTTTAAAAGTGTGAAAACTTTTACTAGCTTGCCCTGGTGTTAGAGCATCACTAGTATGCTTTCTTCGTGTTTGTTTAAAAAAATTTATTCCTCCGTAAATAATGTTGCTGACCGTCGATGACAGTCAGGTTCTTCCATTGTTATATATATATATATATTTGATTTGATTAATATGTTCCTCCTTCGTGGCTTTCAAGCTTTTCAATTGGTTTTTATTCTCCTAATTACCTCTTGTTTTATTGTATTTAGTTTTTCACTTATTATTTTCAGTTTAAATCTTAGTTTGGACACTTCGCCTCTTTTTGTTTATGTTAATCTATCTCCCTTTTCTTATTATTATTTGGTTAATTTTGTTGATTTATTCTTCTTCACTTCTTTGTTTGTTAAATTTTGATTTGGGCACTTCGCCTCTTTTCGTTAAGGTTTATTGTCTTTTATATTTCTTTTGTGTTAGTTAAATTTTGATTTTAATTTGGGCACTTCGCCTCTTTTTGTTAAAGTTAATATCTTTGATTTGAATTTGATTTGAATTGAATTTGAATTTTGATTTGAATTTGGGCACTTCGACTATTTTTATTAAAGTTAATTTCCTTCTGTATATTGTTAAGTGTATATAGGTATTATATTCTCTTTCGCACAGGTTCTTCCGCTGGGGAATACAGTTGTTCTTTCTACTGCGGGTATTCTGTGTTCCGGTATGTCTAAATTGTTGTTAATAGTTGGAAGTATTTCGTGGTCGACTTTGTCCCAAGTCGTTCTCCCTAGCCTTTGGATTTCCATATTGATCTGTTTTAGTCCGATTTATTCATGTAGAACCGATTGTCGAATATAGTCGATCCTCTGCGTGCCAATTATAAGCAGTCTGGCTTTGTTCTGTACCCTATGTATCGTCATGAGAAAGGTACAGCTTGCCATCTGCGTGATCACAGCCAGGTACACAAGGACGGAGCGTACCAGGGCCATGTATAGTTTTTTCTTATTTGGCACGTTGAGGCTTCGGAAACGATACAGTTTCTTCAGCTTTCTTTTGGCTAGGTAGACTATTTTTTACATGGGCTTAGTATCCTAAATTATAGAGTCGTAAGGCCAGGACCTTTCCCTCGTTAGAGTACGGATAAATTTCGTTGTCGACGAGGACGTCGTCTACTTTTCAGCGGTTCATTGGAATTGTAGTGAACTTTTGGTGGTTGGTCCTTATCTCCCACTTTTTTTCATAGCCATTGATGTTATCAATCTCGGCAGCTGTCGCCCTTGATTGACTTCCAGCGTTCCTGAATGAATTTGGGACGATTTGAGTGATGTCCTCTGCCTATTGCAGATACATCGAATCGTACCTCACTGGAGCAGGGAGGTCAATTGTGTACACGAGGTACAACAAAGGACTCAGACAGCTGCCTTGTGGAACTCCCGCCTTGAGTTCGAATTCGGGTCCCTTGCAGCCCTCGATCGCGATTTGGGCTCTCCTATCCGTTACATAGTTACAAAGGACCCTTTCCAGGATTGGGTTTAGCTGGAGGTTGATGATCTTGAATTGTAGCCCTCCCAGCCATACCTTATCGAAGACCTTCTTTACATCCCGCAGCACCACGTTTACGTACTTTCTCTCAGCTTTGCTTCATGCAAGTTTTTCCATTCCTCGTCCCCTGTGGAACCCGTGCTGCTGAAGATTATGAGCTCCTAGCTTGGCTAGTTGTTCTTGACGCCTATCAGCTAGGAGCTTCTCGTAGACTTTCGCAACGAATTCCAGCAGGGCGATTGGCTTGTAATTGACCAGTGACCAGGCGGTTTACCTCCCTTGGATATGAAAATTATTCTAGCGATCTTAAAACTCTCAGGGAAGCGTTGTAAACGTTTGTAATTCCCTGAATGACCTGCTGTGGGGCATTTACCAAGTTCTTTCTGGGGATGACTGTCCAGCCTGGTGCCTTTTGTTCAAAGGTTCTTACAGAGGCCATGAACTCCTCGGGTGTTTTGGGTCGGCCATGGTTCACCATCTTCCTGCCTTCCTGGCACTGTTGCGGTGCACGCACCCAGTTCTTCGATCAGTTGGCCTTCGAATTCCTGGTCGAACTCTTCGTTGTCTTCTGGGGTGATCTTGAAGACGTTTTTCCAGAACTTCCTGAATCTGTCTTCTAGAACCGCTGGGTCTTCTATATAGTCTCCGTTCTCTTTTATTCGAGCCTTAGTTCTTGGGGTTATTCCCTTTAGGTTCTTAACTTGACGCCAGAGTTTAGCCGGGTTCAGTTCGCTATCAAATTTGGCTATCAGGCTGTTCCCTATTTCCCCCTGTTGGAGGTTGATAGCCTCTTTTAACTCGGTGCTTAGGCGCCGAAGGAGCGAGATTCTATCCCAGTTAGGACCTTTCCGTCTTATCTCTTCGTACACTTCTCTGTGAACACGAGCGATCCCTCCCATTTCCTCTGTCCATTTGGGCTGAAGAGGAGTTTTATACCCAGTCTTGGGTATGCACTCGTGTTCCGCGTCTATTATGGATGTAGTTATCCTCTCCAGTTCCCCGTCTATCTCTTCTAAGGCCCCGTCGCTGAGGTCGGCTGAAGAATATTGACTAAGTTGTCTCTTGTAACTTTTCCAGTTTGCCAAGGCGTAGTTTTTTTGGAGAGAGACTGGAAGCTGGATCAGCGCGAGAGATACTGGGGTGAGGATCGCTATGTGATCAATTGGGACTGTTGGGCCTGGCTCACTATGGTAGTTGAATGGGAAGCCTTCACTTAAGATTATGTCAGGTTTGGTTGTTGATATGGGAGTGATATAGGTCGGAAAATCGGTCCTATTTTCTGGATGTTTTTCTTCCCAAAATTAGTTCCAAGTTTCGGCCTCCTTCGTTCGTACTATCATAGCCCGCCGCACGGCATCTGGCATTGAGGTCGCCCCTAAGATTGCCATTTTGCGGTGCCCAAACAGTGTGTAGAAGTTATTTAACCGGAGAAAGGCTCGTGGAGGGGGTTGATAGTCTACAGTTATCACGAGGTCTCCTACCAATGTGTGGAGTTCAACCACCACAAAGGATTCATCAAGTTCTGGTAGATGTTTGAACGAGATGTTCCCCTTCATAGCTATTGCAGCACCATCATACCTTTCCTAAGAATGATTCTTCATGACCACTCTGTAGCCCGGGATTTTAATTTGACCAGATGTAGTGTCATTACCGTGCTCCGTTATAAGAATGATGTCGGGATCAAGCATTCGGAATATGTTTCCATATGCCGTAGCTTTCCCCTCCCATCCGTTTACGTTTAGTGTCAGAATCTTCATTCTATTGCTTACTCTTTCCAAGTTGTCTCTATAGTGTTTTGGGGTGTTCTTCTTCCTCCCGTTTTTCTTCTTTCTGTACTCAGCCTTTGAAATCTGCTCGCAGGTATTGCGATGTGGGGTCACATTCTGGGGCAGATCAGAGCTTCTTCCACCGTTTCAGCGTCAAATTTAAATTTGTATTCCCATTTGAACACCTTGGCTTTAATCCCATGGAATATATCCCTGGGCTTCATTTCTTTGGGAAAGGGAAACTCGTCGCATGCGTAAACTTTAAGATTTAGGCCGTCCGCACGCAATCTTATGCTTTTTCTCTTCTTTCCCTTAGCCTTCTTTGTTTGTGTGACTTCGGGGTCCGATAAGTCTAAGGATTCCGAGGAACCATTGGTATCAGAGCCAGAATTTTCCCCCTGTTCACTGATTTCTTGTCTTTGTTTAGGGTCAGGAGTTTTCACTTAGACTGCTTGTTTTTTCTCTTTCTTGTTTTCAGCTTTGGGGGTTTCTTGACCGTTTATTTGTTGGTTTTGGACCATCTGCAATTGCAGGACATCCCCAGAAGGGTGTTTGTCCTGGAACCACATTTGGTCCATCCCGTTTTTAGCTAGCATTCGGTTCATGACGTGCGCGTGAAGGACGCACGTCATAATCTTCGTCGAATTCTCGTTTTGAAACTTAAGATATGTTTTCTTTGTGTCGACTTCTGAGAGGGACACCTTTGCTGCTTGAGCGTAGGATGTATCTTCTCCGCGCGTTTCCTCATTCTTCTTCGATTTGTGCTTCTTTTTAATGATCTGTGTCCTTGTCCACAGTTAACGCACTTCTCGAAATTATTAGTGCACGTCCTCCAATTGTGTCCCTTTTCGCTGCATTTGGGGCATGTTTCCAGTGGCTCCTCACAGTCTTTAGTCGCGTGTTCCTCCATTTTATAACACCTAAAACAGAACTGAACTGGGGTGAATTCTCCCTTCTCTATCTGGTCCCCACTAACTTTGAGTTTGAACATTAGTAGGCCATGTTCTTTTGCCTTTTGGGCCACAGTTGTTTCAGTAAAGACTACTTTGAAGACGTGAGTGTAGTCCCTATTGTCACTTCTATTTTTTAATTTGATCACTTCAGCTACCTTGGCCCAGGTTTGCCAAAGCTGGATCTCCTTAATGTTTTCTTTGGAGTGCTGCCCGATCCACGGATCGAGTCGCCGGCATACCACGCTGCTGTGGGCCAGGATCTGTGGTGGTACGGCTGGCTGAAGCCCAATTCTCTTAAGGACCTCTACTGCCTTCTCCTTGGTGACATCCTCGATATCATTTACTTTTTTGAAGATTGCGACATACCCCAAGGCCACTTTCAACAGTCTCACCATGGCAATGCTCAATTAGCCATACACAACCTCGAATACCTTTATTCTGCTGGGCTTAGGCTGTCCTGGACTGCCCACAGAGGAATTCTGGTTTTATTCTCTTGGGCCATCTCTTCGAGAGAGTGGCCCCTCTGGAGTGTATTCTTCTTCTTCTCTTTAATCTCTTGGTAGTGGTGACTTGATTCAAGTAACTGTTCGTGCTCCCTTTCTTCTTATGATGATGTTCTGTTCTTTATTTGTTTGTGGTGACTCCCTCTACTTCGTAACTCAGCTTCCGTGAACGTGAACCACCAAATGTGAGGATGAATGATGATGGGTGAACCCGGAGAGGCCCTTCAGACGGGTGAAATATGGCGGACTTAATGATGCCTTGTTGTGTAATTCGCAAATAATATAAAAATAAAGATCATTCACATAATAATATACCTTTTTGTCAACGTAAAAGAGTGAACAGTCTCATTCATATTATACCAATTTAATATCACTTTGCAAGCTGTTTATTATTTGCTCCAAAACTTTTTTATTTTTACCTGTTAACTCAAGTTAACACATAGTATTTATTAAAAGGAAAAGGAACGTAAGGATGTAATATTTTTTTCAGTTTGATTAATTATAAAATATCTTCTGCTCCATCTCTCTCTCTCTCTCTCTCTCTCGCTATATATAATATAGCGAGCGAGAGAGTATATATATACTGAATATACTCTCAGTATATCTAGTTAAAATTAATAGAAATAGGGTGCTGCATAAGAAAATAGCGACCTCTGGCACTCCAAACAGATTCCTCCGAAATAGCTCTGTTACATTATTACTATATATATTTGTTCTCCAATACATAATATGTAATTCTCATATATCAAAAATTTTTCATGATATAAAAGAGAAATTTGTAAAATAGCATCGTTTATTATTATTATTATTATTGAAAGTCTTGTTAATATAATACATGTAAGCTGAATATACCAAATCCTTTTTTTATGAAACTCATGTTCCCTGAGATATGTGCGAGTCATGAATATAAATGGGGACTTGGAATGTCTCTGTAGAGGGAGAACGCAACAGCCGAAGACTTTCCACGGTCCTGCCAATAAACAATCCTGAAGCCACTAATGAAGATTTATTTCACCCATTAAAAAAGTCCTGATCTCCTTTCAATCATACAAAAGGCACTAGTAGAATTAGAGAATCGGTTGCCACCATAAGAACCAGAACCGCTCACTGATGACCGAGATAGAAACAAACCATATTTGGTTTACCACACTGGGAGTCTCCCCTCACAAGTAAAAGGAAGAGGGAATAGATATAGCGGCTAACTACGCAATACTGGTGACCCGTTTGCATCGAACTATAATGATAAATCAGAAAATGGATCCATCAGGAGAGAAAAAAGCTGCTCACTTTACATCTCAAAATGTGGACCTTGCTAACTCGATCACCATCAGGCCTCTCGTCATCAATGAAAAATCTATTACGGGATGGACCAAATCGTAGAAGCTCAAATCCACATTTCGATTTTAAGTCTGGAAGACAGAATATTTTATCACATTCCTGCCGCTTCACCTACCGAGAGAGTTTATCGTCTTCCTGTTTCGGTAGTTTCATCGAAGAACTACTCTGTACTAAGGGCAAAGTAATTGGTCAACGAGAGGATCAAACAAGAACTCTTCGAGTAATTAATTGCATCTTCCCCACTCACCGTCTAGCCATCGATCAATCTCGAAGAGAGACGAAGGACAGCACTGCAAGTTGGAGTTAGTGAGGACCTTGTAAGGCATAAATTAATCCTTTCCTTACGTCTGAACATTGCCCCCATCATCGCTACATAGAAAGATTTGATTCTCGCTCAATTAAGAAAAGTTGCAAACGAACTAATGCCCTTTTATCGCCCACAGTGCTTCAATGTAAATAATAGTAATAGAGATGAAAGTGATGCTACACCATTTATCAATATAAGTGCTCTCAGTGTTAATGATGTCAAGTAATCAGATAAATAATGTGCAATATACGAAAAATGCGCATTGAGTGAGCATTAATGTGTACTCTGTAAAAGTAGACCTAGTCACAATAATTGATATTGTACGACTTGCATGGAACTATTGTAAACATATCCATTGTTTTATTTTCAAGCTCTAAAGGTAATTAATGTATTTCTGGACCAAAGCTAAAATTCACTCAAACGCAGCGATGGGAGCGCCGTAATTATTGGGAAGAAATCTTTTGAGTTGATTAATTAAAGTGTGGAGTTGCCCCAACAAAGAACCTCACAAATGTGCACCCTGTTGGACTCATGCAATCCTAAAATTAGGCACACGCATTAATAATTGAAATAATATTCCATATAATAAGTAATGAACCAATGTAAAATAGAGAGAAATACTTATATCACAACTGTACATTTATTTAGAGACACATGAGATAAGCAAGCGAATAGCTGGAGGTTCTCACATGGTCACACAAACATAGACACGCAAGGAAACAACTGCGAGACGAAAAGATCTCAAGGCTAGATAACAGAGGGAAGCCGAGCAATATAGCAAATATAGGGGGGTATGTGCTTTGACTGGTTAAGTTGTCGTGGATTTGTGAAACGGCAAATATAAATGGTCCTAATGATAGAGTGTGGCACCCCAGTTTGGAAAAGATGTGTATAGCTACATTAAAAACGTACACACCTCTTTTGACTCCGACCAAAGGTCAATAAAGGAACAAACAAACATACTTCATATCATTAGCTCCGCCCCGCACCTAGATTAGGAAAAAAAGAAGACATGCTGGACTTAAACATTATGGACACAGACAGACAGACAGAGAATCAGTTAAGTCATTTGTCGGTATAACTTATTTTTGATTATTAGCGTCACGATTCCGCTCCTTGTCATTAAGTCTGCCGCCTCAGCCTTAGCTACCTAACATTAGTGGAAAAACCTATACGCGCAAGACTCGAACTATTTTGCTTGCTCCAATTAAGCTACCCCCAAACAGAGAATAAAGCCTACTTATTGCGGCTTGCTCCAATTAAGCTACCCCCAAACAGAGAATAAAGCCTACTTATTGCGGCTTGCCTTTCAAGTACCTACCTTTAACCAGGTGATAGCCAAGGTACCTCCTGGAACCCAGCCTAGAACCGGATTCTCCATGAGAAATTTTGGGAGTCAGAGCAAACTCCACTGGAAGACCAACATTAGACCTACTACCTTCGCCCTTTTAAACTGGTTACCCCTTTTACTCGATCAAACTGGTGACCAATATTAACTCACAAACTCTAATCCCTCTTTATAAACCTCGATACTTGGCCCCCCAAAAAGCAATCAAGTGAAAATATTTGTAAGGAGTTTATTTAAAAATAATTGTTTAGAGAAGAAACCCTGCTTAAATACATATAGTCAGATGAGTAGTTGATCAATCATAAGAATAACATTAATGTGTTCATTCATGGATGTAAACAAATATGGATCAGGTTCGAACTGATATTTCTGAACTTAAAAGATAATTTTGTAATCTATACTGGACCTGATTTAATCTACTTAAGATATTGTTAAAATGTTTTTATTTTCTTATTATTATAATTATGTTAAAAATCTAACAGAATTATGTATAAATTGTGTATAAAAAAGTTAGGATCAGATTTAACTAAGAGTGAGCTAGTCTCTGCTATTTATGGCGTGTGAAATTTTCTAAAAATATATTATTAAAGAAAAAAACCGGAGGCAAGAAAGAATTCTATAAGATAATTTCCACGCCATCGCTCTGTCAAAAATAAACTACGAAAAATTGAAGAACTGAAGTTATTTTTATACCTACATCACGGGAACTCTTGATCTAGTAATCTTTCCAGCTGAACCAAATTGAAGCCAGAAACATGCTATTCAACGAAGATCGAGTTCGAATCAGATCAATCTACTGATGACGTCATCTCAACTGCACACTCCACATCTCAGTTGAAACACATCACTTAGAATTTACCTCGAAGAAACCAGCCAATTGTTCAGAGTACATACTGTTCTACCACTCTTTCACCCACTACACCGCATGGAAAAAACGCATAATGAGCTTGAGAGAGTCACTCAGATACTCGGTAGCAATGGTTTCGTAACCACGATAATCAGTCAGATATAAGGTAGAAAATGGACCGTGGTACTAGCACACGAAGATCAACCAAAGTTGAAGATACAGTTCAATTCGCATGAAATATTTCCAAGTGAAAGAGGACGAATTGGCCAATGTGGGGCGTTTAATCTATTCTCTTCAGCGCAAAAAACAAACAGCCTAGGAAAAAAAGCATTAATTTCCTTCACTAACCCCGTGCAATGAGACAGTTTCTTCGACCTTCGCCCTGACATTAAACTCTTTGGCTTCGTCCCTGCTTAAATGTTTATTAGTACGTTGGTACCCTCTTATTATAATATATTTTTACTTCATCAATTATATTTTGGAACGTTTTAAGTAGCGAAAAGAGTTTTTGGTATCTGGATGGAGATTAAAAATCAGCTGAGGGAGATCCATTTTATTTATAACCTAATTAAAATTTTAGCCGTAGATTTTCTCCTTTCTTCAGGCATCTTCAAACAGAAGTCTTCTTTGTTGTTGAGGCGCCATTGATGTAAAGTTTTCCCATTCATTTTGCCTTCTTTAGCAGCGAGGAAGTTGTTTGGTGGTCGTGACCAGCAAAGAATGAATTTCATTGGATATTGGGCATAAAAGGGAGGAAACATATATTAGCAGGAGTTTGAGAGGTAGATAGTGAGGAAATTGGAGAAATAAAATAGAAAAGAATGTCAAATTAGATTTAAAGGACAGTTTCGTGGTGAAAGGGTATTTCTGGCTTTCTTTGCGTTTTGTTTTTGTGGATTTTTTTCTTTTGGTTTTCTGAATGCAGAAGCGCATTAAAGTTTTTATAGCAGGAGTTGGTGGAAATTTCGTCCCCGCCTCTATGATGAAGTTTATCTGGGCTCATGTTACAGATTTTCCGTTGAATGTTGTGTTGTTTGTAGTTTTTTTTCTATTTTTGATCTACGGCAAGTAAAGTATCTGTTGTCTTTAAATAATAGTACATATCATAACTTATATTAAGATTAAATGTATATATATATATATATATATATATATATATATATATACGGAAATGTTTGACTGTTTTTGTTTAGTGTTGTGCATGGGAAATTTGAAAATTCAATGGAAAAGTGGGATTGCGTCGTTATATATGAGCAGTGTACTGCTTGTGGTTAATCTTGATCTCAATGGTCTCATGCCAGCTATATCCATGTGCTCAAGCAAAAACTCTGGAGGGAAGCGCTGGTGTGTGGCCTCCCAAATATTTCCTGCTCTATTTCCCAACTCGGCATTTATGGTATTAAAGTAAACTGGTAATGGAGCTCGCTTTGTTTCCTCAACTTTCTCCTTCTGGTTTTCACTATAAAAAGGACTACCTTATTTTCAGCCGTTTGCAGTTTAGGAACGGGCATCTTGGGACTCGCGTTCATAGGGAGCAGATGGCATAGGAGTTTAAAACGAATGCATTCGCTATAAATTTTTAGTTTGTTGGAGGAACTTTGTTTTAAGAATCGGAACAATTCTCTTATATCCCTCTGTGTATTCACCTTAGTTCTTATTATTTGGCTCCCGTACCGTAACTTCCGGTCGTGATACGAAGTCCCAGAATTGTGCCCTCCTTGCGGTAGAGGATGCATGCCCTCCTAACACGGATATGATAAAGGTTTTGTCGAAATAGTGTAATTATTTCGATCTTTGGGGCATTGGTTGATATCTTTTATCTTCTCTAATAAAAGTTGATGTTTTCGATTTATTTTCTCATACTTCGGGCCATAAAAACAATATTTCCATAAGGAGATATATAAATCATCGAAATGTCGTCCGAAAATTAGACATATAACAAACCATTTGTAAGAGTTCAAAAGTTGAGGTTAGTCATATGTGAAGATGTTATAGAGCAGGGGATTTACACAACTACCTTACGAAGCCTCTAACTCGAGTTAGAACTCTGGGACATTAAAACTTTTGTGTGCAGAAATGCTCTCCTTTCCATTATATAGTCACACATGATCCTTTTGAGTATGGAATCAAGGTACATGCGTAGTGGGGCAGAGAGCTCCCACACTTTGCCAAAAGGCTTTTATGATTATTGGCGCACCATTTTTGCGTGGTGATTTTAAAGTTTCAACTTTGCCAACTTTTCATTGATCACGACTTGACCTGTGTCTGTCCATCGCTTCCTCCGGAAACCATACTGCTGGTTGTTTTATTATCGAGGAAGGATTTAACTCTGCTAGGTAGTATTTTATCGAAGACTTTGCCTGCAAATTATAGGAGAGATATATGCTTGAAGTTTCTTGTACTGTCCGGTGCTTCCCAGAATTAAAGACAATGTCAGGGTCTTATTTATTTCGTGCACGATCTGATGTTTGAATTCAAGGTCATAGTTTTTGTTCTCTTTTTAGCTGATTTCTAATAAATTTTTCAAATAATCTCTGAATACTGTTTATATTTCTGCCTCATCTTCTAAAATGTTGTTCACTGCGTCGTTAATTTTCATTTTATCACTTACTGTCCGTGGTTTAATCTGTTAATAAAGCTTCCAAAATTTCCCTGGAGATGCTTATACATCTATTTTCTCGATGCGTTAATCCCCTTTCTCTTTATGATTTCTGTAAATTAGTATTTTTAATTCTCTTTTTTGTCTCTTGAGTGCGTTATGACTCTACTGATGTACCAAATTATCGTATATTTTTAGCCGCCCGGCTGATCTCCTTGCCCATTGCCACCATTTATGGAGTCCATATGAATTGTTGGAACGAATTAATGGGGATGGCCCCCTTCTCTCCCATTTTAGTTTCTTCTCTAAAACTATGCAACTCCTTGTCGGTTTCTTCGAGAGTTGCTTTCCAAAGCCGTTCGGGTACGTACGTCTGAATTAATTTAATGCACTTTTCCCAATCCTCTCCTTGGTATGCCTTCCATTTTCTAGAAGAGATTTGTATAGGTTGTTTGTTTGTATGCTTAGAGTTGCAGTATGATCACTGCAAGATACCTATACTGGTTAAATAAAATAGGTAAAAGAAAATTGAAGTTTGTAAAAGGACAACCTTTGACCCCGTCCTTCTCAATGTATCGGAGAGCAAGTGCTATGGTATCACGCCATGGACGCCTTCGTTTCCTGTTCGAACATTCTCAAATTATCGACTCCTAACTACGTTGGAAAAATATTTCCCAATCCTACGAACTCGTCCCAAGCCCCCCACCCCCCGGTAACGAGGTGTGAAAGAGCCGCTCTGTCTCGCCCAGGCTGATAAATGATGAATCGACTCCGCCTCCGAATTAAGATGTCTGGAACATACAAATACTCGGGTTATTTTGTAGTTCGAAGAGTTCAGCCTGAACCTCAAAGCCGTCCTTATCGTCGCGTTCCGCGAGCGTTCGTCGGAAAGCAAGACTTCTCCAGTCGTGATTCTACCCAAGTCAATTGGTAGCTTCTGTAAGTGGCAAGTCTTTGAATTAGCGCAACAGTCTCCCTTCGTTTAATCGAACTGAAGAAAATCTCCATCTCTATTCCTTTGAGGAATAGAAGATTCCTGTTTCCATGGAATTACGAGAATTCCCACATTTCCCGTTGAACGTCATCTTTGAAGTTTGGCTATCTTCATCGGAAGGGTTGGTTCGGATCGTGCCCCACCTGCCTCATTCGAAATGTGCCCCATCTGCCTCGTTCGAATCGTGCTCCACTTGCCTCATTGGATCGGTCCCCACTTGCCTCATCGCAAGAAGGACCTTCCTCGAAGTCATCGACCCGTAAGACTGAAACCTCCTCCCTTATTAGTATTTTCAAGTTCCCTCTTTGATCTGAGCCGAGTAACATTAAGTAATTAATTCTATTTGAAAATCCCTTCTCATAATAATTATCAAAAGACTCTTTCAATTTAAATAATTCCCCTTTGCCTATTATTATTCTTATTTTGATCTGTGAAATAAAATTTTTTTTTTTTTGTTTCATCTTTAACTAACCTTGAACGATACTCTCGGCCTATTTAAGTAAATCTCGCCAACCATTTATGCATTCTGTTTGATTATTAAGGATTTGAAACCCAACGCCTCAAGTGTGACCTCCTAGTACGTTGTTAATCCCTACGAACAGTCTTTCAACGGTTCGCGTTCCAGTAGGTGATTAAGTCACCTCCCCACATAATATATGAGTAGTGTATGATATAGAGTGGTTGTACCACGACAAAGTTAGCCATGCAGCTGGTTTTGTAGTAGATTCTCCTCGTATGTGTGTAGGGTAGTTTTGTTCCATTCTTTGCACTATCCTTCTGTTTATGAGTGTATTAATTTCTTTCCCGACTCTGTTTTTAGATTTATACCCGGATGCCCCGCAATGGGCGTTTAAATTACCGATTAAAATATCCTATTGTTAAATACGTTAGTAAAGTTTTGCACCTGCAATCGGGAGCTCCTGGGTAGCTGGTATACTGATGCGACAATAATGTTGCTTAATTCAATTTGAAGATTTATATCTAAATAGGCATCTTCCATTCTTTGAACTGTTTTGAACTGCAATCCTTCCTTGATAGCTATTGCTGCTCCATAACTATATCAATGTAGTTCTATATCTTATTTTTGTCGTTTTCTATGTTTCTTCCATGTTGTGATATTAGTATCACATGTGTCAATATTTCTGAATAAATTTATTTACATAGTTTTCTTGTCCTTCCATGTACATGTGTTAATTTTTAGTATATTTTATTTCTTAATTTGCATATTCCAATTGTCAATTTCTGTTAGTTTAGTCGTTTACCGTGTGGTGTCTTATCCGTTAATATGAGTTATCGGTGTTTCCCTTTGTCGTTCTTTTTTCATTTCGCCTGTGTTCACTCTCTGTTAGTTGCGTTAGAGGGTACTTCGGGAGATTCATCTCTGGGAGATGGGATCCTTTAGCTTACAGATTTAGATTTCTTATTTCTTTGTGTTCTTATACGAATAACTCGTGTGCATTCTTGCTCTGTGTCATCGGAGATATTTCAGTCTCTGTTTCCTTGCCCTTTGTGTTCTGTTCTTTTTCTACTGTCTGTTCATTTCTTGTTGCCTCTTCCATTAATTCATCGTTTCTCTTTTCCGTAACTTTGATTTATATATGGCTGATGAGTCGACCTCCTTCGGGATTTTTATTGGTTTGAAACCGTTTCCTTGTAGCAGGTTGTTTATTCTAGGTAAGTAACCGCTGGGATTGGTAATATTCATTGTATGTGTGTGCGGAGTATGCACAAAATGTGTTTTTATACTGAATGTTCCATCTAAATTAATCTGTGTTGTCGACAAAGGCAAATTTGTCTTTCCCATTGATGCATATGATTTTCTGTTCACGTTACCCTTATTCCCGTTTGTTTTCGTTTCTTTTCTCTTATAATCTCTCTTCTTTTTGGGACAGATCATAGCCTTAGTTCTGTGGCAATCTTGGTAGTTAATGCAGTTTTCACAGTTGCGTCAGGAATGATCTTCTGTTCCGCATTCTGAATAGATGATCAGGTCTTATTTATTGCAATTTTGTATCGCGTGATCCTCAACGGCATAACATCTAAAGCTTATCTGCATGCTTATTAAGGCGTCTCTTTGTATGTTGGCGGGTGAGATTCTCATGCTGAATGCGAGATCTCCGTTTTCAATGATATTGATTAATACGGACCGATAATTGCTTGCCTGTTTGTCCAAAATATTTGATTTGCTTAGACAGAGAGAATATTAAACTGATTAAATCCAACTTATATCATTACATAAATTGTAAACAAGTATATTTTTAATAGTCAACTCACACTTCAAAGCAACAGAAATATTAAAGTTTTTTTAAAAGACAGGGAAGGTCAGTGAAGCATTCAGAGAAGGGCAGAATCAGAACGTTTTTAAAATTAAAGGAGATAGCAGTAACTGTATTATAGAACGTCGTTTTTGCATAGGAAAGACTATAAAGGAAAGAGATAAGGATGCCACAATTTGTGGCCGATTTCAAAGATATTATAGAATTACAGATCCATATATTTAGGGCTTACAAAGCTCCAATGATGTTATAAAAAATAAATATTTTTGAATGCTCTTTTATAAGCCATTCCAATAATTTTAACATTTTTTCTGGCATTTTCAAAATTGATGCTCTGATCATAAAAACTATTAAAGAAATCAATGTGAACTTATGTTCATCGTTTCGTGCCTACTATTTATAGTTATGGGTACTCAGTTTGTTTTTTTAATTATTTCATTGATTTTGAAATTAAACACGATATTATTGTTCTCCCACTCGAAACTTGTTCTTCTTGCCCCTCCATCTAGCTGCTTTTCGGGTCTTAGCTAATCTTCCTCTTTAGGCTATCTCCTTTTCTGTTAATTATTTTATTGCCTTTGTTTTTTACCTTTGCTGCCACATCGTTTGATCATGCTACCCTCCTTCTTCTTTGGAGATTTCTTGTCTTAGAGGCAGTGCTTTATTACTTTATATAACTTTTTTTATATTAATTTTCTTTGTAGTTATACTCGATAAGAAACTTACTAAAGTTCTAAAGTACCTCGAAGCACCTTTAACTTTTTCTTGCATTAGAGGGGTTTCTTGAGTGCTCTCGACCTGATGAGGAAGAGTGTCGTCCCTCAGGACCTGAAGCAGTGTCAGTTGTCAAATTTGGCGATAAATGTACCGCTCCAAAATGGCTCGTAATTATTTCCATCTTTAAAATGTATCTAGTAAGGATAAGGTTGGAAATCAATCCTAATATAACCGTACCAAGTTGTTTCGAATTTTGTGTGGTTATATATATATATATATATATATATATATATATATATATATATATATATATATATATATATATATATATATATATATATAATATATATTTATATATATATATATATATATTTATATATATATATATATATATATATATATATATATATATATATATATATATATATATATACATATACTAGCAGTTAGGTACTCGCAGTCGCAGAATGGCATTCAATTTTATACGGGTATCATTTCTAGGCCTATTTGTTTTCCGTCAATCTGAGAAGTAGATATCCAACAACGTTTTTTTCTAGGTATTATTTCCTTTTGGGATTTACACGTACTCCCTCTTCGAAAGAAGAAACCATTCATGGTTGTAGTAGTTATATTATTTGAGACAGTCTTTTTTAAACTAATGAAGAGGCTAATTGCAGTAAGGACCCTGTACTACTTTGTTATAAGTAAACGTGATAGAGTTAATCAAAACTTTTGTTTCTAAAATCTCCCGGGCTGACTTTAACGATATATCTTGAGAGCAAACTGAGTACCTCTCGCTTGAAACTTATTGTAAAAAGGATCGAAATCTTCAATCACAAAAGCGCAGGAAAATTTATTGATTAAACATTAAAAAATGAGATCAACTATTAAATCCCAACACAATTTGTATTGAATTAAATGTAATAAAACATATAGTCATTACTAAAATTTTGTAACCAAATAATGGCAACTCTTGAGCATCCAATATAGAGCTGACCGTGAGAAAAGCAAGGCTGTAAGCAAATGAGTCTTACAGCCTTCAGAAACTGGCTTTGGGCTTTGTTGATAGACTTTGAAAAGCTAACTCTAATAGGAAATTGCAGTCTTTTGAATTCAAAGGGCATTCCTGGAGGTATCAGTGAAATCCGTAGAATGAAAACCAATTCTCTTTCGCCCTGACCAGTTAAAATTTCAGCTTGAAGAAGGTGAGGCATCATTTTTTTCACAATTAGTCTTGTTCCATTACCTAGCTTCAGAGGATCCAAATTTCTTAACAATATCACTGGCGCTCCTTCGTTGAGGGAAAGCTTATGGGAAGGAAATATGAGAAGCAAATATCCTAGCATTGACATCTCCATGTAGGTGAACCTTCATATCTCTATTCAAGGACAGGCTTTGAACCTGACTCCAAATGTAGGAATTCTTTATTCAGGCATTGAGTTCATCAGCTGGTATTCCTCTCTTAATCACTGGCAGAGTTTGTCTGAAATCTCCTGACAGAAAAGGCTCACTCTACCCATGAGCTGGTTGTTTCGCCTAATGTCCTGCAAAGCTTTGAAAGCCTTTCTGTGAGCTATAGTGCATTCTTTCCAAACAACAACTGGGGTTTCTTGCAAAAGATTTGCCATAGTGGTTCCCCACTTGATGTTGAAGATTGGATCTCCATTAACATTCAAATTAAATGGAAGCTTGAATGTGGAATGAGCTGTTTTGCCTCCTGATAGAAGTGTGGCAGCAATGCCAGGTGAGGCTACTATAAGTGCAATCTTTCTCTGAGCACTCACAACTGATAGAATTAAGTTTATAAAAAAGTTTTTTCAGTTCCTCCTAGATTATCCAAGAAGAATATTTTACCCTTAGTGGAATTTACATTTCTTAGGATCATTTCATATGCTGTTTTTTTATCCTGATTTAAAAGTAGCTCATTGACCTGCACCTTGACAGCAAGTTCCTCCATATTGTAGCTCCTCTCTCTCAAGGTTTCTATGTTCACTCAAAGTGAATATCTGTTTGGGTTCTGAAACCCAAATTGGCTCACATACCTTTGGGTTAAGGATATAACTTTGTCTTCAATCTCACAGAATGCAATATTTGCCATTATTGGGTTAATTTCTTCGCTAGGTTGTTCAAACTTGAACTGATGGAGTATATGTTAAAATAGATCTTCTTTATATCTTTTATAGAGAGCCAATGGGTTAGATAGCTCACAGGTGACAATCATCACAATAAATAAGTCTCTCATTGTCTTCGGAGCCAGTGTAGTAGCTGTCTCTTCCAAAGTTTTGTCCCATTGTTCATCATTTTCTGTTATTTCAAGAGCATGCATGCTTGAAGTAGGTTTCACTTTCATTTCCAATAACCGTTCTAAGCATTTTGAAATCAGTTGATCCTCTCTGATGGAGCTATAATAATCTTAGAAAGAAACATTCTGGATTTCTTGGGTGAACATCACTGCATCTGATTCCTGGAACTGTTGGATGTGGTTCTCCTTTCTTCCTCATAGAATATTTTCCTGCTTTGAAGGTAAAATATTTAAATACGTCAGGATATAGAAGTGTTTTGGCAAACTCGTCTTCTGTGCAGAGGTTGAAAAACGACATTTAGGTAGTGTTTTGGGCCTTTCAGCCAGCTCTCTTGCATTTTCTTCAGTCTAATAGACTCTATGACCATTTTCCAAATGCACAGCCAGGTGCTGAACTGAGGGCCCTCTGTTATGAATATGGAAAGAAAGTATTCTCTAGATCGCCTCATTACTGTAAATATATCCTCCCATTTGAAATTGTTCAACTTCATTATGATTCTCCAGGCTGAAAACTGCTTGATCACTACCTTTTCTTATGTACTTGTAAACATATTTGATCGATTTCACACTGTTGCAAAATTTCACATTTATGTGGGCATTGAATGTTTTGCAAAGGAAGGAACTATACGAAACCACACACTTGTCTAAAATAATATCATTTCCATTTTTTTCACAGCTTATTAATATCCTCCATCTTCTGTGGTTCTTCTTTTGTAGAATGGATATCCATTTGTATCAGTTCGTGTTTCCTTAATTAAGTCCCTTGGATATTTTTTGCTGCAGCTTTTGCCTACCATACATGGGCTATTTGGATTAACAGAACCACATGGTGCATGGATCATATTCTTCTTGATAATTTAAAACAACATTGGATATGTTTCAGGATTTGGTAATTATGCACTGATTATAAGGTCAATCTCATTGGAACTTATTTTGTCTTTCAGCCAAATTAGCAAATGGGCATGTGGCAAGCCTTGCCTTTGCCATTTAATTGTATACATATGACATCTCACTTGCCTAAATAGTTTTGCTTTAGTACACAGATCTATGAGTTTGTCCACTTTAAGCTTGAATACTCTTGCCACAATATCATGTCTGTCAGTAGCAGATTGTCCAGGAAGAAGATTCTCTTGCACTTCGTAACATGTAGGATTACAGGTAAAGGTAATGAATAAGTCAGGTTTGTCATAATGTTTGACATAGCAAATTGCATCTTGTACTCTCTCCTGCATGTACCTAGGACCACAAGTAATTAATCAAGGCACAATTACCATTTTTCCAGCATTATTTGCAATGCCATCACTTAAAACTGAATCTTTTAGGTGGATGTATTCCTCTGTTCTGAGCTTTTTCTGATACAGATTGATGAACAAGTCTCTCTGACTCAATATTGGCATAGATGTCAACTAAGAAATGATTGAAAAGCTGCTTAAATCTCAATAGCAAATTGAAATATTCCTGCCTCATCATTATTCAATAAGCATAAAAATCCTGAGCAGATATTTTCTTGTTATTCCTTGTTCTAGTTTTTGGATCTCTTTGCTTCAAAAGAAAATTAAAACCATCAGTTCCTTGCCAGAATATCAAAGGGTACTGTAACTAGTCATAAGCTCTAAGAGTTTACGCGACTTTCTTCAGATTTCCATCTTTATATTGTAGAACAATATCTCTTTTTTCAAAGTCTTGTCCTACAATGGAAAGTCCAACTTCATTTGTTGTAGGAGAATTGAATCTTCTTGGATCTTCAACATTCGGAGTTTTGTCTGCTCTGATGATCAATTTAACTTCTTAACTTCTTTCCAAGGCTACCTTGAATTTTCTGACCTAGACATTTTTTAGGTAAAGGAATTCTTGGAGATTCAGCACTATGGTTAGTTGTAAATCCTTACAAATATTTCTCACGAGACGTTCAATCCAACTTTGGGAAATTGGAAGGAAACGGAGGATGCTTCAGGGATGGCTTTTCTGATCCTTAAAATCCGAAGACGTGGTGAGAAGGGTTGAAGCGCGCATAAAACTATCTCCACGAACAACCCAGAGTGATGACTAGCTCTTCCTTGGCTCTTCGACAATCACTCAATTCTTCTCTGGACGAGAATGTATTCGATTCCCTTTCGACTAACGAAGACATTAACGACTAACGTACTGGTCGGCGGATTCAAACACAATCTGCCTGTGAACTCCGAAGTATCGAATATATACTCTGAAATTATCTAGACGGGGAGAGAGATTCATCGCCAACAGACTTCCTAAATTGCCTTGGGTCGCGATAACGGTCCATAGCCTGAAGTCGCGATACCTCTTTAAAATATACGATAATTTGGTACATCAGTAGAGTCATAACGCACTCAAGAGACAGAAAAGAGGATTAAAAATACTAATTTACGAAAATCATAAAGAGAAAGCCTGAAGTCTTTCCATTGTTTTAATTTTCGTAGTATATAGGGCAGATAAATGCAACGCTGCGAACGGGATGTGAAGCCGACTAAATCCGAATGCGACAATGGCGTTTCGCCCTCACGCGAATTGCTTGGGACAGACGGTCAACTGCGAACTGGGGAAGCCAGGGGAAAGGGGGAGTGACGGAGAACCGAGGTACCGGAGAAGGTGGGAAGAGAAAAAAAGAATTTCTTTTCTTTCTACTTATTCTTCTACATCCATCTAATATGGAAGGTAATGTTTGACTTGGAATAGGTAGTTTTTCCAACTGAAATTTTTCTTTTTTTGCAACAAAGACTATTGGTCTCATCTTTGGACTTTAGTGCTTTGTAATACTTACATTCATTTTCTAAACTTCCAATGGACAACTTCGGGTAGTTTTAATAATCTTCTTGGGATTATAATTAAATGCTACTCTATGTATAGCGAACAAAAATGCACCTCTCACTTCTTTCATTTGTGCAGCGTTGGTTGTTCTTTTGGCTTGCCTTTGATAAGTGTCATTAGAAGCCATGACTCTTCTCATCCTTTCAGCAATAGCTTCCATCCTCTTTCTGCTGTTATTGTTATCTGGAGTTCTAGAGGCCAGTCTTTGATGCGCTCTTTCTGTATTTGCAGCTTTGGATACTCTTCTGCTTTGAGGTGATTGGGATCTTCAGCAACTCTCAGAGACTCACCAAGATGTTCCTGTCGATAATACACAGGCTCAATGCCTGTCTTCTACTTCTACATTTGAGTTAGATAATATTTCATGCGATGGCAAGAAGAGATCGTAGTGTAAGTTGTTCCAATATGCTAAAGTGATGATTTTATTTCCTTTTCATTATTGATATTTATCAATGATAGGTTGCTTCCCTTAAAATTTGTACTATAGCATAATATGCCTCGGCCAATAACTGGGTTGAAGCGCAAGCTCCTTCTGTAAGGAGGAGTGGCGAAGATGTTCCTCTTGTTTCTAATGATAAAATTTATTTCAGGCTTATGACATCATAAAAGACTTTCGGTTACATATCCGTAACCATCTTTTTGTGGGCCCAAATGATTATATGTATGTACTAATAGCCCCAATCCCCATCTGCATGCAAAATATTTTAAAAATCTGTGGAGCCGTTTTGAGATGGGTACGCACACACATTCGCTTTTATTTATATAGAAAAGATATATATATATATATATATATATATATATATATATATATATATATATATCGAGTGCCCCCCTTTCCCCACACACACACACAAATGACGCATTTATAAAGAATAATATCTGAGTAACCTTCTTCCTATTCATGACAATTTTCATGTGCAAGATACTTTAAATCTTACTTTTTCGAATGCAAAAAACGGAATTGAGATATCTTTCAGTTTTTTTGCACTTCACAAAAATAACAACATGGATAAAAAAAAACGAGTATCGAGTGTAAATAAAAAATAATCAGAAATTCAACTTACCTACATTAAATGATCGCTTGCCACACCACTTTGATGAGTCACCAATCTGAGTTTTTTTCTCTACACAAACAAACTTTTTCTTATTTCATTAATGCCTATTTTTTGCCAAGATTCACGTATTTTGCTTTGAAATTCTGGTTCAGGGAATTTTTCTTTTCGACCTCGATAAACCTTTTCTTTTTGTAACTTACAAATAGAGTAATTCATGTGGTTACAATCTGGACTTTGCGGTGGCCACTCATTTTTCGTTATTAATCTTGGCGTATTGCTAATTAGAAACGACTGTGTCGTGTGGCTTGCATGCGAATGTGCTCTATCTTGTTGCAAATTAAAGTCATTTTCTTGATGCTGGCGAAGACAATCAGGCAACAACTTTGTCTTCGGGAGTTCAATGTAATTAGCAGAATTCACTTTGGTCTTTTGAGTATCAATAAAATGAACATCTGTTTGGCCATTCCAAGAGATCCCTGCAGATATCATAACCTTTTTGGAAAATCTTGAAGTTTCATGATACAAACAGTTTATCGGAATGTCACACTATTTACCACGCTCGTATACAACATCATTTTTGCGGTTTCACGGAATTTCTAAAGTGAAATCTTTTTCATCCGTAAAGATAATATTTTAAACATCAGTAACATAGAAGTTATTAAGTAACTGTCTGCATCTTATTTTTATTTCATCCTTAACAATACCAAATTTTCTAGAAGATTCTATTCTTTTGTTTCATAATTATTCGTTGTACATAACTTTCAATATTCAGGTTTTTAGCAGCTATTCTTTGGGATAAATGACTTCCTGGTTCATCTTCTTGAGATCAGATGTTATCGTTAATGTATTTACCTTTCCCAGTTGTGAAGCTATTTTAGGTCAACCGCTTCCTGGTTTTCTGTTAGTCTTCCTGTTTCGCGAATCTTTTTTAAGAGTCTTTCCACAGCACGTCTTTTCCAAATTTTCCATGAAATTCATGCAATATTCTTCCAGTCTTCCGTCCATTTTCACAGTAACAGTGATTAATAAGAATGCGATCTTCTTATGACGTCATTATGAGTACTGAGGAACTGTAAATAAAGATATCCATAATATGACATGTTTATTCCTGTAGGCTTTGGTAAGAACGTGAAAATTCTGTATGGTATTGCACAATAAAATAACATTTTATCTCGATATTCGTTATTTTTTTACCTATGGTATTAATTTTGGGAAGTGCAAGAAAACTAGAAAAAGTATCTAAATTCCGTTTTTGCATTCGAAAAAGGAAGATTAAAAGTATCTTGCATATGAAAATTGCCCTGAATAGGAAGGAAGTTAGTGGGATATTATTTTTTTAATAATGCATCATTTTGGGGGGAGGCCACCCAATATATATATATATATATATATATATATATATATATATATATATATATATATGTTTATTACACAGGCCTGCGTTTGAAAAAATTTTCTGTTTCTGTGGTTTTCTTTAGTGATTCCTAACGAAATTGTTCTCCTAAATTGAAATATGACATTCATTTTGCTCAATCAGGTCTGTTTTTTGAGATGCAGCCCACTACTGTATTTGGGAAAGGGCCATTTTTGAAAAAAATCCCTTATTTATATAAAAGTTATTTAATAAATTACAATTACTTGTAATAAAAAAATATCGACTCAATTCGACTTTCTTTTAATTAATTTTAAACTTACAGACTACTTATGAGCTTACCCAGGAGTGAAAAGAAACTATTTTCCAAGAAAAGAAGTCCTTGATAACTTTCGCTTGTGAAGCGATGTTGGTTCGTCGCGTTTAAGACACCAGCAATAGTCAGCTAACATGTTGATGCCCCAGCGTCCTTGATATCTTGTCTCCATCGTCTTTATGTCTTGGGGAAATCTTCTCCTTGTTCCTCGCTATAATCTCCACAGTTTGCCGGAAAATAGTCAAGATGTGACTGGATAAAATGCATTTTTATCGACATGCAAGCTCCCATTTTTTCGAAGCTTTACATAAGCTCATTTACATGTGAGATATATTCTGAGCTTCTTTTATTTCCCAGAAAACTGTCGATAATATATGAGTAGTGTATGATATAGAGTGGTTGTACCACGACAAAGTTAGCTATGCAGCTGGTTTTGTAGTAGATTCTCCTCGTATGTGTGTAGGGTAGTTTTGTTCCATTCTTTGCACTATCCTTCTGTTTATGAGTGTATTAATTTCTTTCCCGACTCTGTTTTTAGATTTATACCCGGATGCCCCGCAATGGGCGTTTAAATTACCGATTAAAATATCCTATTGTTAAATACGTTAGTAAAGTTTTGCACCTGCAATCGGGAGCTCCTGGGTAGCTGGTATACTGATGCGACAATAATGTTGCTTAATTCAATTTGAAGATTTATATCTAAATAGGCATCTTCCATTCTTTGAACTGTTTTGAACTGCAATCCTTCCTTGATAGCTATTGCTGCTCCATAACTATATCAATGTAGTTCTATATCTTATTTTTGTCGTTTTCTATGTTTCTTCCATGTTGTGATATTAGTATCACATGTGTCAATATTTCTGAATAAATTTATTTACATAATTTTCTTGTCCTTCCATGTACATGTGTTAATTTTTAGTATATTTTATTTCTTAATTTGCATATTCCAATTGTCAATTTCTGTTAGTTTAGTCGTTTACCGTGTGGTGTCTTATCCGTTAATATGAGTTATCGGTGTTTCCCTTTGTCGTTCTTTTTTCATTTCGCCTGTGTTCACTCTCTGTTAGTTGCGTTAGAGGGTACTTCGGGAGATTCATCTCTGGGAGATGGGATCCTTTAGCTTACAGATTTAGATTTCTTATTTCTTTGTGTTCTTATACGAATAACTCGTGTGCATTCTTGCTCTGTGTCATCGGAGATATTTCAGTCTCTGTTTCCTTGCCCTTTGTGTTCTGTTCTTTTTCTACTGTCTGTTCATTTCTTGTTGCCTCTTCCATTAATTCATCGTTTCTCTTTTCCGTAACTTTGATTTATATATGGCTGATGAGTCGACCTCCTTCGGGATTTTTATTGGTTTGAAACCGTTTCCTTGTAGCAGGTTGTTTATTCTAGGTAAGTAACCGCTGGGATTGGTAATATTCATTGTATGTGTGTGCGGAGTATGCACAAAATGTGTTTTTATACTGAATGTTCCATCTAAATTAATCTGTGTTGTCGACAAAGGCAAATTTGTCTTTCCCATTGATGCATATGATTTTCTGTTCACGTTACCCTTATTCCCGTTTGTTTTCGTTTCTTTTCTCTTATAATCTCTCTTCTTTTTGGGACAGATCATAGCCTTAGTTCTGTGGCAATCTTGGTAGTTAATGCAGTTTTCACAGTTGCGTCAGGAATGATCTTCTGTTCCGCATTCTGAATAGATGATCAGGTCTTATTTATTGCAATTTTGTATCGCGTGATCCTCAACGGCATAACATCTAAAGCTTATCTGCATGCTTATTAAGGCGTCTCTTTGTATGTTGGCGGGTGAGATTCTCATGCTGAATGCGAGATCTCCGTTTTCAATGATATTGATTAATACGGACCGATAATTGCTTGCCTGTTTGTCCAAAATATTTGATTTGCTTAGACAGAGAGAATATTAAACTGATTAAATCCAACTTATATCATTACATAAATTGTAAACAAGTATATTTTTAATAGTCAACTCACACTTCGAAGCAACAGAAATATTTAAATTTTTTTAAAAGACAGGGAAGGTCAGTGAAGCATTCAGAGAAGGGCAGAATCAGAACGTTTTTAAAATTAAAGGAGATAGCAGTAACTGTATTATAGAACGTCGTTTTTGCATAGGAAAGACTATAAAGGAAAGAGATAAGGATGCCACAATTTGTGGCCGATTTCAAAGATATTATAGAATTACAGATCCATATATTTAGGGCTTACAAAGCTCCAATGATGTTATAAAAAATAAATATTTTTGAATGCTCTTTTATAAGCCATTCCAATAATTTTAACATTTTTTCTGGCATTTTCAAAATTGATGCTCTGATCATAAAAACTATTAAAGAAATCAATGTGAACTTATGTTCATCGTTTCGTGTCTACTATTTATAGTTATGGGTACTCAGTTTGTTTTTTTAATTATTTCATTGATTTTGAAATTAAACACGATATTATTGTTCTCCCACTCGAAACTTGTTCTTCTTGCCCCTCCATCTAGCTGCTTTTCGGGTCTTAGCTAATCTTCCTCTTTAGGCTATCTCCTTTTCCGTTAATTATTTTATTGCCTTTGTTTTTTACCTTTGCTGCCACATCGTTTGATCATGCTACCCTCCTTCTTCTTTGGAGATTTCTTGTCTTAGAGGCAGTGCTTTATTACTTTATATAACTTTTTTTATATTAATTTTCTTTGTAGTTATACTCGATAAGAAACTTACTAAAGTTCTAAAGTACCTCGAAGCACCTTTAACTTTTTTTTGCATTAGAGGGGTTTCTTGAGTGCTCTCGACCTGATGAGGAAGAGTGTCGTTCCTCAGGACCTGAAGCAGTGTCAGTTGTCAAATTTGGCGATAAATGTACCGCTCCAAAATGGCTCGTAATCATTTCCATCTTTAAAATGTATTTAGTAAGGATAAGGTTTGAAATCAATCCTAATATAACCGTACCAAGTTGTTTCGAATTTTGTGTGGTTATATATATATATATATATATATATATATATATATATATATATATATATATATATATATATATATATATCCCTTATTTATATAAAAGTTATTTAATAAATTACAATTACTTGTAATAAAAAAATATCGACTCAATTCGACTTTCTTTTAATTAATTTTAAACTTACAGACTACTTATGAGCTTACCCAGGAGTGAAAAGAAACTATTTTCCAAGAAAAGAAGTCCTTGATAACTTTCGCTTGTGAAGCGATGTTGGTTCGTCGCGTTTAAGACACCAGCAATAGTCAGCTAACATGTTGATGCCCCAGCGTCCTTGATATCTTGTCTCCATCGTCTTTATGTCTTGGGGAAATCTTCTCCTTGTTCCTCGCTATAATCTCCACAGTTTGCCGGAAAATAGTCAAGATGTGACTGGATAAAATGCATTTTTATCGACATGCAAGCTCCCATTTTTTCGAAGCTTTACATATGCTCATTTACATGTGAGATATATTCTGAGCTTCTTTTATTTCCCAGAAAACTGTCGATAATATATGAGTAGTGTATGATATAGAGTGGTTGTACCACGACAAAGTTAGCCATGCAGCTGGTTTTGTAGTAGATTCTCCTCGTATGTGTGTAGGGTAGTTTTGTTCCATTCTTTGCACTATCCTTCTGTTTATGAGTGTATTAATTTCTTTCCCGACTCTGTTTTTAGATTTATACCCGGATGCCCCGCAATGGGCGTTTAAATTACCGATTAAAATATCCTATTGTTAAATACGTTAGTAAAGTTTTGCACCTGCAATCGGGAGCTCCTGGGTAGCTGGTATACTGATGCGACAATAATGTTGCTTAATTCAATTTGAAGATTTATATCTAAATAGGCATCTTCCATTCTTTGAACTGTTTTGAACTGCAATCCTTCCTTGATAGCTATTGCTGCTCCATAACTATATCAATGTAGTTCTATATCTTATTTTTGTCGTTTTCTATGTTTCTTCCATGTTGTGATATTAGTATCACATGTGTCAATATTTCTGAATAAATTTATTTACATAATTTTCTTGTCCTTCCATGTACATGTGTTAATTTTTAGTATATTTTATTTCTTAATTTGCATATTCCAATTGTCAATTTCTGTTAGTTTAGTCGTTTACCGTGTGGTGTCTTATCCGTTAATATGAGTTATCGGTGTTTCCCTTTGTCGTTCTTTTTTCATTTCGCCTGTGTTCACTCTCTGTTAGTTGCGTTAGAGGGTACTTCGGGAGATTCATCTCTGGGAGATGGGATCCTTTAGCTTACAGATTTAGATTTCTTATTTCTTTGTGTTCTTATACGAATAACTCGTGTGCATTCTTGCTCTGTGTCATCGGAGATATTTCAGTCTCTGTTTCCTTGCCCTTTGTGTTCTGTTCTTTTTCTACTGTCTGTTCATTTCTTGTTGCCTCTTCCATTAATTCATCGTTTCTCTTTTCCGTAACTTTGATTTATATATGGCTGATGAGTCGACCTCCTTCGGGATTTTTATTGGTTTGAAACCGTTTCCTTGTAGCAGGTTGTTTATTCTAGGTAAGTAACCGCTGGGATTGGTAATATTCATTGTATGTGTGTGCGGAGTATGCACAAAATGTGTTTTTATACTGAATGTTCCATCTAAATTAATCTGTGTTGTCGACAAAGGCAAATTTGTCTTTCCCATTGATGCATATGATTTTCTGTTCACGTTACCCTTATTCCCGTTTGTTTTCGTTTCTTTTCTCTTATAATCTCTCTTCTTTTTGGGACAGATCATAGCCTTAGTTCTGTGGCAATCTTGGTAGTTAATGCAGTTTTCACAGTTGCGTCAGGAATGATCTTCTGTTCCGCATTCTGAATAGATGATCAGGTCTTATTTATTGCAATTTTGTATCGCGTGATCCTCAACGGCATAACATCTAAAGCTTATCTGCATGCTTATTAAGGCGTCTCTTTGTATGTTGGCGGGTGAGATTCTCATGCTGAATGCGAGATCTCCGTTTTCAATGATATTGATTAATACGGACCGATAATTGCTTGCCTGTTTGTCCAAAATATTTGATTTGCTTAGACAGAGAGAATATTAAACTGATTAAATCCAACTTATATCATTACATAAATTGTAAACAAGTATATTTTTAATAGTCAACTCACACTTCAAAGCAACAGAAATATTAAAGTTTTTTTAAAAGACAGGGAAGGTCAGTGAAGCATTCAGAGAAGGGCAGAATCAGAACGTTTTTAAAATTAAAGGAGATAGCAGTAACTGTATTATAGAACGTCGTTTTTGCATAGGAAAGACTATAAAGGAAAGAGATAAGGATGCCACAATTTGTGGCCGATTTCAAAGATATTATAGAATTACAGATCCATATATTTAGGGCTTACAAAGCTCCAATGATGTTATAAAAAATAAATATTTTTGAATGCTCTTTTATAAGCCATTCCAATAATTTTAACATTTTTTCTGGCATTTTCAAAATTGATGCTCTGATCATAAAAACTATTAAAGAAATCAATGTGAACTTATGTTCATCGTTTCGTGCCTACTATTTATAGTTATGGGTACTCAGTTTGTTTTTTTAATTATTTCATTGATTTTGAAATTAAACACGATATTATTGTTCTCCCACTCGAAACTTGTTCTTCTTGCCCCTCCATCTAGCTGCTTTTCGGGTCTTAGCTAATCTTCCTCTTTAGGCTATCTCCTTTTCCGTTAATTATTTTATTGCCTTTGTTTTTTACCTTTGCTGCCACATCGTTTGATCATGCTACCCTCCTTCTTCTTTGGAGATTTCTTGTCTTAGAGGCAGTGCTTTATTACTTTATATAACTTTTTTTATATTAATTTTCTTTGTAGTTATACTCGATAAGAAACTTACTAAAGTTCTAAAGTACCTCGAAGCACCTTTAACTTTTTCTTGCATTAGAGGGGTTTCTTGAGTGCTCTCGACCTGATGAGGAAGAGTGTCGTCCCTCAGGACCTGAAGCAGTGTCAGTTGTCAAATTTGGCGATAAATGTACCGCTCCAAAATGGCTCGTAATTATTTCCATCTTTAAAATGTATCTAGTAAGGATAAGGTTGGAAATCAATCCTAATATAACCGTACCAAGTTGTTTCGAATTTTGTGTGGTTATATATATATATATATATATATATATATATATATATATATATATATATATATATATATATATATATATATATATAATATATATTTATATATATATATATATATATTTATATATATATATATATATATATATATATATATATATATATATATATATATATATATATATATATATACATATACTAGCAGTTAGGTACTCGCAGTCGCAGAATGGCATTCAATTTTATACGGGTATCATTTCTAGGCCTATTTGTTTTCCGTCAATCTGAGAAGTAGATATCCAACAACGTTTTTTTCTAGGTATTATTTCCTTTTGGGATTTACACGTACTCCCTCTTCGAAAGAAGAAACCATTCATGGTTGTAGTAGTTATATTATTTGAGACAGTCTTTTTTAAACTAATGAAGAGGCTAATTGCAGTAAGGACCCTGTACTACTTTGTTATAAGTAAACGTGATAGAGTTAATCAAAACTTTTGTTTCTAAAATCTCCCGGGCTGACTTTAACGATATATCTTGAGAGCAAACTGAGTACCTCTCGCTTGAAACTTATTGTAAAAAGGATCGAAATCTTCAATCACAAAAGCGCAGGAAAATTTATTGATTAAACATTAAAAAATGAGATCAACTATTAAATCCCAACACAATTTGTATTGAATTAAATGTAATAAAACATATAGTCATTACTAAAATTTTGTAACCAAATAATGGCAACTCTTGAGCATCCAATATAGAGCTGACCGTGAGAAAAGCAAGGCTGTAAGCAAATGAGTCTTACAGCCTTCAGAAACTGGCTTTGGGCTTTGTTGATAGACTTTGAAAAGCTAACTCTAATAGGAAATTGCAGTCTTTTGAATTCAAAGGGCATTCCTGGAGGTATCAGTGAAATCCGTAGAATGAAAACCAATTCTCTTTCGCCCTGACCAGTTAAAATTTCAGCTTGAAGAAGGTGAGGCATCATTTTTTTCACAATTAGTCTTGTTCCATTACCTAGCTTCAGAGGATCCAAATTTCTTAACAATATCACTGGCGCTCCTTCGTTGAGGGAAAGCTTATGGGAAGGAAATATGAGAAGCAAATATCCTAGCATTGACATCTCCATGTAGGTGAACCTTCATATCTCTATTCAAGGACAGGCTTTGAACCTGACTCCAAATGTAGGAATTCTTTATTCAGGCATTGAGTTCATCAGCTGGTATTCCTCTCTTAATCACTGGCAGAGTTTGTCTGAAATCTCCTGACAGAAAAGGCTCACTCTACCCATGAGCTGGTTGTTTCGCCTAATGTCCTGCAAAGCTTTGAAAGCCTTTCTGTGAGCTATAGTGCATTCTTTCCAAACAACAACTGGGGTTTCTTGCAAAAGATTTGCCATAGTGGTTCCCCACTTGATGTTGAAGATTGGATCTCCATTAACATTCAAATTAAATGGAAGCTTGAATGTGGAATGAGCTGTTTTGCCTCCTGATAGAAGTGTGGCAGCAATGCCAGGTGAGGCTACTATAAGTGCAATCTTTCTCTGAGCACTCACAACTGATAGAATTAAGTTTATAAAAAAGTTTTTTCAGTTCCTCCTAGATTATCCAAGAAGAATATTTTACCCTTAGTGGAATTTACATTTCTTAGGATCATTTCATATGCTGTTTTTTTATCCTGATTTAAAAGTAGCTCATTGACCTGCACCTTGACAGCAAGTTCCTCCATATTGTAGCTCCTCTCTCTCAAGGTTTCTATGTTCACTCAAAGTGAATATCTGTTTGGGTTCTGAAACCCAAATTGGCTCACATACCTTTGGGTTAAGGATATAACTTTGTCTTCAATCTCACAGAATGCAATATTTGCCATTATTGGGTTAATTTCTTCGCTAGGTTGTTCAAACTTGAACTGATGGAGTATATGTTAAAATAGATCTTCTTTATATCTTTTATAGAGAGCCAATGGGTTAGATAGCTCACAGGTGACAATCATCACAATAAATAAGTCTCTCATTGTCTTCGGAGCCAGTGTAGTAGCTGTCTCTTCCAAAGTTTTGTCCCATTGTTCATCATTTTCTGTTATTTCAAGAGCATGCATGCTTGAAGTAGGTTTCACTTTCATTTCCAATAACCGTTCTAAGCATTTTGAAATCAGTTGATCCTCTCTGATGGAGCTATAATAATCTTAGAAAGAAACATTCTGGATTTCTTGGGTGAACATCACTGCATCTGATTCCTGGAACTGTTGGATGTGGTTCTCCTTTCTTCCTCATAGAATATTTTCCTGCTTTGAAGGTAAAATATTTAAATACGTCAGGATATAGAAGTGTTTTGGCAAACTCGTCTTCTGTGCAGAGGTTGAAAAACGACATTTAGGTAGTGTTTTGGGCCTTTCAGCCAGCTCTCTTGCATTTTCTTCAGTCTAATAGACTCTATGACCATTTTCCAAATGCACAGCCAGGTGCTGAACTGAGGGCCCTCTGTTATGAATATGGAAAGAAAGTATTCTCTAGATCGCCTCATTACTGTAAATATATCCTCCCATTTGAAATTGTTCAACTTCATTATGATTCTCCAGGCTGAAAACTGCTTGATCACTACCTTTTCTTATGTACTTGTAAACATATTTGATCGATTTCACACTGTTGCAAAATTTCACATTTATGTGGGCATTGAATGTTTTGCAAAGGAAGGAACTATACGAAACCACACACTTGTCTAAAATAATATCATTTCCATTTTTTTCACAGCTTATTAATATCCTCCATCTTCTGTGGTTCTTCTTTTGTAGAATGGATATCCATTTGTATCAGTTCGTGTTTCCTTAATTAAGTCCCTTGGATATTTTTTGCTGCAGCTTTTGCCTACCATACATGGGCTATTTGGATTAACAGAACCACATGGTGCATGGATCATATTCTTCTTGATAATTTAAAACAACATTGGATATGTTTCAGGATTTGGTAATTATGCACTGATTATAAGGTCAATCTCATTGGAACTTATTTTGTCTTTCAGCCAAATTAGCAAATGGGCATGTGGCAAGCCTTGCCTTTGCCATTTAATTGTATACATATGACATCTCACTTGCCTAAATAGTTTTGCTTTAGTACACAGATCTATGAGTTTGTCCACTTTAAGCTTGAATACTCTTGCCACAATATCATGTCTGTCAGTAGCAGATTGTCCAGGAAGAAGATTCTCTTGCACTTCGTAACATGTAGGATTACAGGTAAAGGTAATGAATAAGTCAGGTTTGTCATAATGTTTGACATAGCAAATTGCATCTTGTACTCTCTCCTGCATGTACCTAGGACCACAAGTAATTAATCAAGGCACAATTACCATTTTTCCAGCATTATTTGCAATGCCATCACTTAAAACTGAATCTTTTAGGTGGATGTATTCCTCTGTTCTGAGCTTTTTCTGATACAGATTGATGAACAAGTCTCTCTGACTCAATATTGGCATAGATGTCAACTAAGAAATGATTGAAAAGCTGCTTAAATCTCAATAGCAAATTGAAATATTCCTGCCTCATCATTATTCAATAAGCATAAAAATCCTGAGCAGATATTTTCTTGTTATTCCTTGTTCTAGTTTTTGGATCTCTTTGCTTCAAAAGAAAATTAAAACCATCAGTTCCTTGCCAGAATATCAAAGGGTACTGTAAGTAGTCATAAGCTCTAAGAGTTTACGCGACTTTCTTCAGATTTCCATCTTTATATTGTAGAACAATATCTCTTTTTTCAAAGTCTTGTCCTACAATGGAAAGTCCAACTTCATTTGTTGTAGGAGAATTGAATCTTCTTGGATCTTCAACATTCGGAGTTTTGTCTGCTCTGATGATCAATTTAACTTCTTAACTTCTTTCCAAGGCTACCTTGAATTTTCTGACCTAGACATTTTTTAGGTAAAGGAATTCTTGGAGATTCAGCACTATGGTTAGTTGTAAATCCTTACAAATATTTCTCACGAGACGTTCAATCCAACTTTGGGAAATTGGAAGGAAACGGAGGATGCTTCAGGGATGGCTTTTCTGATCCTTAAAATCCGAAGACGTGGTGAGAAGGGTTGAAGCGCGCATAAAACTATCTCCACGAACAACCCAGAGTGATGACTAGCTCTTCCTTGGCTCTTCGACAATCACTCAATTCTTCTCTGGACGAGAATGTATTCGATTCCCTTTCGACTAACGAAGACATTAACGACTAACGTACTGGTCGGCGGATTCAAACACAATCTGCCTGTGAACTCCGAAGTATCGAATATATACTCTGAAATTATCTAGACGGGGAGAGAGATTCATCGCCAACAGACTTCCTAAATTGCCTTGGGTCGCGATAACGGTCCATAGCCTGAAGTCGCGATACCTCTTTAAAATATACGATAATTTGGTACATCAGTAGAGTCATAACGCACTCAAGAGACAGAAAAGAGGATTAAAAATACTAATTTACGAAAATCATAAAGAGAAAGCCTGAAGTCTTTCCATTGTTTTAATTTTCGTAGTATATAGGGCAGATAAATGCAACGCTGCGAACGGGATGTGAAGCCGACTAAATCCGAATGCGACAATGGCGTTTCGCCCTCACGCGAATTGCTTGGGACAGACGGTCAACTGCGAACTGGGGAAGCCAGGGGAAAGGGGGAGTGACGGAGAACCGAGGTACCGGAGAAGGTGGGAAGAGAAAAAAAGAATTTCTTTTCTTTCTACTTATTCTTCTACATCCATCTAATATGGAAGGTAATGTTTGACTTGGAATAGGTAGTTTTTCCAACTGAAATTTTTCTTTTTTTGCAACAAAGACTATTGGTCTCATCCTTGGACTTTAGTGCTTTGCAATACTTACATTCATTTTCTAAACTTCCAATGGACAACTTCGGGTAGTTTTAATAATCTTCTTGGGATTATAATTAAATGCTACTCTATGTATAGCGAACAAAAATGCACCTCTCACTTCTTTCATTTGTGCAGCGTTGGTTGTTCTTTTGGCTTGCCTTTGATAAGTGTCATTAGAAGCCATGACTCTTCTCATCCTTTCAGCAATAGCTTCCATCCTCTTTCTGCTGTTATTGTTATCTGGAGTTCTAGAGGCCAGTCTTTGATGCGCTCTTTCTGTATTTGCAGCTTTGGATACTCTTCTGCTTTGAGGTGATTGGGATCTTCAGCAACTCTCAGAGACTCACCAAGATGTTCCTGTCGATAATACACAGGCTCAATGCCTGTCTTCTACTTCTACATTTGAGTTAGATAATATTTCATGCGATGGCAAGAAGAGATCGTAGTGTAAGTTGTTCCAATATGCTAAAGTGATGATTTTATTTCCTTTTCATTATTGATATTTATCAATGATAGGTTGCTTCCCTTAAAATTTGTACTATAGCATAATATGCCTCGGCCAATAACTGGGTTGAAGCGCAAGCTCCTTCTGTAAGGAGGAGTGGCGAAGATGTTCCTCTTGTTTCTAATGATAAAATTTATTTCAGGCTTATGACATCATAAAAGACTTTCGGTTACATATCCGTAACCATCTTTTTGTGGGCCCAAATGATTATATGTATGTACTAATAGCCCCAATCCCCATCTGCATGCAAAATATTTTAAAAATCTGTGGAGCCGTTTTGAGATGGGTACGCACACACATTCGCTTTTATTTATATAGAAAAGATATATATATATATATATATATATATATATATATATATATATATATATATATATATATATATATATATATCGAGTGCCCCCCTTTCCCCACACACACACACAAATGACGCATTTATAAAGAATAATATCTGAGTAACCTTCTTCCTATTCATGACAATTTTCATGTGCAAGATACTTTAAATCTTACTTTTTCGAATGCAAAAAACGGAATTGAGATATCTTTCAGTTTTTTTGCACTTCACAAAAATAACAACATGGATAAAAAAAAACGAGTATCGAGTGTAAATAAAAAATAATCAGAAATTCAACTTACCTACATTAAATGATCGCTTGCCACACCACTTTGATGAGTCACCAATCTGAGTTTTTTTCTCTACACAAACAAACTTTTTCTTATTTCATTAATGCCTATTTTTTGCCAAGATTCACGTATTTTGCTTTGAAATTCTGGTTCAGGGAATTTTTCTTTTCGACCTCGATAAACCTTTTCTTTTTGTAACTTACAAATAGAGTAATTCATGTGGTTACAATCTGGACTTTGCGGTGGCCACTCATTTTTCGTTATTAATCTTGGCGTATTGCTAATTAGAAACGACTGTGTCGTGTGGCTTGCATGCGAATGTGCTCTATCTTGTTGCAAATTAAAGTCATTTTCTTGATGCTGGCGAAGACAATCAGGCAACAACTTTGTCTTCGGGAGTTCAATGTAATTAGCAGAATTCACTTTGGTCTTTTGAGTATCAATAAAATGAACATCTGTTTGGCCATTCCAAGAGATCCCTGCAGATATCATAACCTTTTTGGAAAATCTTGAAGTTTCATGATACAAACAGTTTATCGGAATGTCACACTATTTACCACGCTCGTATACAACATCATTTTTGCGGTTTCACGGAATTTCTAAAGTGAAATCTTTTTCATCCGTAAAGATAATATTTTAAACATCAGTAACATAGAAGTTATTAAGTAACTGTCTGCATCTTATTTTTATTTCATCCTTAACAATACCAAATTTTCTAGAAGATTCTATTCTTTTGTTTCATAATTATTCGTTGTACATAACTTTCAATATTCAGGTTTTTAGCAGCTATTCTTTGGGATAAATGACTTCCTGGTTCATCTTCTTGAGATCAGATGTTATCGTTAATGTATTTGACCTTTCCCAGTTGTGAAGCTATTTTAGGTCAACCGCTTCCTGGTTTTCTGTTAGTCTTCCTGTTTCGCGAATCTTTTTTAAGAGTCTTTCCACAGCACGTCTTTTCCAAATTTTCCATGAAATTCATGCAATATTCTTCCAGTCTTCCGTCCATTTTCACAGTAACAGTGATTAATAAGAATGCGATCTTCTTATGACGTCATTATGAGTACTGAGGAACTGTAAATAAAGATATCCATAATATGACATGTTTATTCCTGTAGGCTTTGGTAAGAACGTGAAAATTCTGTATGGTATTGCACAATAAAATAACATTTTATCTCGATATTCGTTATTTTTTTACCTATGGTATTAATTTTGGGAAGTGCAAGAAAACTAGAAAAAGTATCTAAATTCCGTTTTTGCATTCGAAAAAGGAAGATTAAAAGTATCTTGCATATGAAAATTGCCCTGAATAGGAAGGAGGTTAGTGGGATATTATTTTTTTAATAATGCATCATTTTGGGGGGAGGCCACCCAATATATATATATATATATATATATATATATATATATATATATGTTTATTACACAGGCCTGCGTTTGAAAAAAATTTCTGTTTCTGCGGTTTTCTTTAGTGATTCCTAACGAAATTGTTCTCCTAAATTGAAATATGACATTCATTTTGCTCAATCAGGTCTATTTTTTGAGATGCAGCCCACTACTGTATTTGGGAAAGGGCCATTTTTGAAAAAAATCCCTTATTTATATAAAAGTTATTTAATAAATTACAATTACTTGTAATAAAAAAATATCGACTCAATTCGACTTTCTTTTAATTAATTTTAAACTTACAGACTACTTATGAGCTTACCCAGGAGTGAAAAGAAACTATTTTCCAAGAAAAGAAGTCCTTGATAACTTTCGCTTGTGAAGCGATGTTGGTTCGTCGCGTTTAAGACACCAGCAATAGTCAGCTAACATGTTGATGCCCCAGCGTCCTTGATATCTTGTCTCCATCGTCTTTATGTCTTGGGGAAATCTTCTCCTTGTTCCTCGCTATAATCTCCACAGTTTGCCGGAAAATAGTCAAGATGTGACTGGATAAAATGCATTTTTATCGACATGCAAGCTCCCATTTTTTCGAAGCTTTACATAAGCTCATTTACATGTGAGATATATTCTGAGCTTCTTTTATTTCCCAGAAAACTGTCGATTACTTTAGTAAACGCTCGCCATGCTTCTTGTTCACTGGCTTCGATATTGGTGTAAAAATGCTTGTCCTTTACAGAGTTCTAATTTGGGGACCATCAAATATGCCTGCATGGAGCTTGGCATCACTGATCTGTGGGAATTTTTGCAGTAGATACTTAAAAGCTTGGCCTTCTTTATTCAGTGATTTGACAAAGTTCTTCATCAGGCCAAGCTTTATATGAAGAGGAGGCAGTAAAACATTTTCGGGAGGGACTAGAGGTTGAGCTACCACATTGTGGCAGCCAATTTGGAATGCCTCTCGAGATGGCCAGTCTCTTTGCTTATAGTGAAGACTATCCGCCCGGCTATCCCATAAGCACATGAAGCATGGATATTTTGTGTAGCCTCCTTGCATCCCAAGAAGAAGGCATACAACCTGAAAGAAAACATATTGATGCCTATTGATGTACATGGTTTCTAAGAACTTCTATTTTTTGCATAGGCAATTTTCACTTAGTTTATTAGGGTTAGGGAGCAACTAATATGTGTTTAATATCCTTCTGTCATTGGTATTTAGAAACAAACATTCCTTGAAATTTTTAACATGTTCAATAAAGTAAAATATATCTTACCTTGAGATCACCACATATTAACCAGTTCTGGTTAGAGTACTTGATTGTATTAATCAATACTTTCATATTTTCGTAGCTTTCTGTTAACTGAACTGAATGGCCAATAGGTACAGATGCCATTTTATTGCCAATATTTAAGAGTACTGCCTTCAAACTTCTGCTAGAAGAATCAATAGAGAGCCTATATTCACTTGGTTGGTAAGGAACGCCAAGTGCCTCAATTAAACCTTTTACATCATTGCAATACACCAAAGAGCTGCAAGAATCAACTGCAAAGAACTTTTGAAACTCTTCGTCTCTATTTCTGAACCAAAAGTATGTAGTTTCTTGAGAGAGGAGGTTGCTCTCACTAAGACGGGATGCAAGAAGTTGTGCGTTCTCTTTAGAAAGACCAAGATCTCTAGTCAAGTCATTTAATTAACCTTGAGTGAGTGGTCTTGGCAAAGTCATTATAGACGTAGGCTGATATTTCACTGTAGTGTCAGTGTCATTCACTCTTATATCTTCTATATTGTCTTGTAGCTCAGTATTTTTAGGTGGAGAAGGAACTGGAACTCCTGGACCATGTGGTTGTGGTTTAATGGCAGAAGGAACATCAGGATAGACTACAGTGTGTTTGTTTTTCTTATTGACACCTGAAAAAAAGTTTCGCATACTTAATTTACATACTTTTAATTCACTCGACCCTCGTTTCCACATTTTCATACACATTTTTCATACCAGGTAAATTTACAATTTTTAAATACAATCAATTTTTATATACAATTTAACCACAATTTTTCTACCAGCATAATACACTATTTTTATACACAATTACAATTTTAATAGGCTACCAAAAGATTTGTATAAACATTTCTAGATTTGTCAAGGACTATATTGTTAAAGTAATTATCTCACCTTTAAGATTTGTCATGCAAAAATAGCAGTCTGTAATGTGGTCCTTGCCTTCTCTCCACACCATAGGTACACCAAATGACAAACAGTTCGTTTCGCCCTCACTCCAGCTTCTTAAGGCTATGACACAGGCTTTGCAGCACATATGTGGAGCAAAGTTTTTGTCTTGATTACCTAGCTTTATTCCAAAATATGCATTGTAAAGTAAATTTACTAACGGAGTTATAGTGCATCGCTGGTCACTAAAAGTTACCTTTCCACAAACAAAACAAAATCTATCAGGACTGTTTTTACACTATCTATTCATTTTTATGAAATATAAGGAGTTTTGCTAATGTATTTGCCTGCCAAAAAATTCACAAAGATAAATAAAGTTTTAGAAATACACTTTAAACACTGTTCATAGATGAGAAAAGTCATGGATTAAAAAACCAACACTTAGTTGGAGAGTGAGCAAGCAACACACAACCAGTCGCGCTCGCGGTCAGCTAGAGACTGAGCTCTCTAACGCCATCTAGGGAGCTTGGTCTGTATCTTAAAAACAAGACTTGATTGAGCAATATGAATGCTTGATTTGGATTTAGGAGACAAATTACATTAAGAATCACCTATGAAACCCTCAGGAACATTTTTGACGCAGACCAGTGTTATTCATATTTGTTACTCCCGGGAATATTGGTTAATTAAGTTTTCAATTTTCGTTTATTGGTCAAACTCGTATCTTATCGATCGCTTTACCCCTTGTATTCAACTGTTTTTCTTTACTTATATTTTTTCAATATTATATATCCGTAGATTAACTTATATTTAACTGCTTGCTTTTCTTTCAGGTTTCGTTTCTGATTCCTGTCTTTTAGATTTTAACTTATTTTTCATATTGTAACTGATATTGAATTCTATGCTCTATTTTTGCAATATTGTATTCGTATTAGAGTTCAATTCGCTGAAGATGTTAGTTATTATTGAGCGAAACGCTAGGAAAATAAATGTTTAAAACTAGCACTTGGGTCGTCATATATATATATATATATATATATATATATATATATATATATATATATATATATATACAGGGTGCGGTAGAAATACCTCCCACATTTTAAACTTTCACCTATGTGTTGCTAATCAACTTATGCAAGTAGTGCCAATGATGTTTTCATTTAGCTAATGACATCATAGCTATTCGGCCGATTATAAAGAAATTTAAAATTATTATGTTGTTTTACATTCTCTTTCAAATGAAAACATCATTGGCACTTGCCTAAGTTCATTATCAACACATAGGTGAAAGTTTAAAATGTGGGAGGTATTTCTGCCGCACCCTGTATATGTATGTATTTGGTTGTACCAAGGGAAAAAGAAAGATTGATTGGAGCTAGTACTTTCGACATATTAATAACATTTTCAAACTCACAGTGGTTTATGAAAGAGAGAGACACTGTATTTATACAAAGCAATGTTTTCCCTATAAGATCAGATGGTCAGATTTTTTATGGCCTTTGTAAGTTTGATTTGAGGAAGAAAGATAGGACTGGATCTAAAGAAAACAAACCGGGGCTAATATTTCCATTTCTCTCCTTTGTGCTGGAGATTAGGAACCATTCAAATATATTACTGCTAATAAAATCATTTATATGCATTATGCTATTTGCTATGACCAGTTAATCTGGTGACCCATTTTAAGCCAGTTGATAGCCAAAACATTATGTGTAAATCCCTTAGATACTCTACTCTGATTTGCTTAATTCTTAAAGAGATATTTTTAGAAGTTTGACCTACATAGAATAAATTTAAATCCAAACAAGGTATACCATATCTTACAATATTATCGTTCCTTAGGCTGTGTTTTATTAACATATTTTTTAATGTATAATTGTATTTAAAAGTTCCTTTATATCAAATTGTTTTAACATTGATACTACATACAAGAAATTATCATGGTAAGGTAAAAGTAATATGTTGTGTAAAGGCTCTGTTTTCCTCAACTTGCGGTTATATAATGTATTTTATCTTTATACATTCAGTTTTCCCCCAAAATATTTCAGGTAACACAGAGTGAAAGCTATCTCTTCAATTTTTTTCTGAATTCTTGGTCTATATAGTCAGGACTTAATAAATATCCTGAGTGCACTAAGATACATGGAACAAAATACAGTTGTTTTAATATTTTTAGAATGACCTGAAGAATAATGACATAGGATAAATTATTTGTCGGTTTCCTGAAAATAAAAAACTCAAACCTGTCTGGTTGTCTAATGATTAGAACATCTAGGAAAGGAAGGCTATTATTCTCTTTTTCTCTAAATTAAATTTAATTGTGGTTAAAAACAAAGTGGTATCATCAGCATACCTCACACCTAGGGCCATTTTTTTCTCGAAATTCACATTGTGATCCAGGCTATTAGGTTGGTTAATTACAAACTCAACAAAGATCTTGAATAGTGTAGGTGAGAGGATACACCCCTGTCTCACCCCAACTTCGACGCAGAGTCACTTTGTGAGTGAGCGGCCCACCATCACCTCACACTCTGTATTGTCATACAAACTCTTAATTATCTTCAGTATCTTCTTGCTGACACCCACAGCATCCAAGAATTTCCCAAGACCTTCTCTCTAAAACTGTATCAAATGTTGCTTTAAATTTTAGGAAATTAAAATGCACAGACCGAAGGTCTGCCTTAAAAGTGCAAGCTCCTCTTGCTTGTATTCCTTATTATTCATATATAAATTATACGATTAGGTAGTTTTGAATAAATGAAAGAGTCTAGTTTCGGAAGTAATTGTGCTCCAATAACCAGTTGTACATTATTGAGACAAGATTCTATACGAGCGCTGCTTTACTCATCGTTGCTTTCAATATAAAATACAATTTAAAAAAATAAAAGAGAAAACTACTTAAGCATTTATATACCGAAGTGAAAATTTCGTTTTGATCAGAGAAAGTTGCTTCCCAACCAAATTAAATGACAAAATATATAAGAAATAATAAATATATTTGTAAGATGAGAAGGATAATAATACAATGGAAGAATAATGTTTCACCCAATATTTATATGTATTGAAAGGTTTCACGAAGAAAATAATATATTAGTACGGTTGGAGGGCATAACGCAAAATTTGACGACTTTTGTGTTCGCGAGGTGTTTTGATTCGTTGGTTAAAAGCAGCATAAAATATAAAGATTTTCTAATCAGAAAAAAAATCTAAAAGTGCACCATTTTTATTTGAGATCGTTGATCAATTTCTTGGGCATCACTAGCCTTTTTACTTTCATAGACACCAGTAATAGGTTTTTCTAGGTCTTCAGATATGACCTGAGGTCAAGGTCGTCATAAATACGATCTTGAAAGTTTGGAGATCCACATTTCTCTAGATACTATTGACAATTTAGAGATTGGAAGCGAACTTAAAGGCACCCCGACAAAGCTGTCGATGTGGTATTGTTGGACGGTGGCGAAGAACATGTGATTTCACCTTTTCCACTTTCTCTACGTAGAAACCATACTCAGTTATATCTATGATAAATAAGCAAAGCTATATAACTGATAGTTCATTTCTTTGTTTACCTGTACCGCCTTGTAGTTGAGAGACAATATCTACTTCTTTATTTTAATTTACAAAGGAAATTCAAGGATTGGGAGATATCTGAAACCTCAAGACACAAAAGATACAAGGCACTTTATAGAATTCGAAAGACATGTAGTAAGTCAAAATTTGTTGGAAAGATTTAAACTGGTAGGGGGAAAATGACCAGATATAATTTCATTGCGGATTTACATCTCTGTTAATTTCAGGTAAGATTCGCTTCCGAGGACGAAAAGAATCAACTACCGTCTCCAGGCTCGCGTCGTCCTTATATAGGAGTTTATTCAAGGAAGCCCCTGGAAGGCAGGACGAGAGTTCCGCACTAAGGTACTGGAGACGAAGTGTGTAATATTCGCTTCAGAACGCATAACTCGAGGTCCTAAGAGATGTTTATAATATTCGCGCAAAGGCTAGTCAAGTTAGAGGAGCTCAAAGGTTTGAGGATCCATATATCACATTTCCACTCATAAGGAAGGGTACCACTGGCAAAATATCTGAAAACAGCCTTGATCTTGGGTAAAAACATAACATTACTAAGCGATAATGAATTTAAATTCAAATATGTCGTACTTAGTTCAAAATATGGATGTAGTCTTTGCCATCTGATTCTACCTGTTTTAATGACAAAACAGCTCGGGCAAGTGTCACCAAAGACGGAAGTTCTCTAGCTTTTCTTGAGTTTTCAAATCCGTAATAGATGAATGGAATGACACTTTTAATTATGAAATTATTGGAATTGTACACATAATCCTCGGAACAAAGTTGAATCTGAATAAATAGTAATTTTAAAAGATGAATGTAAAAGTTTAAAAAACCCATGAGTCGAAGTCACAACATCCGGACCAAGGGTTTGAATTCTATAAACATGAAACCTCTCTTAATTTGTTTACGAAGCTTAGAAATGACTCCCCTTACTACCTCTTTTAATGATTTTAGAGTAGTAAATTGTGTAATCATAGATTTCGACATATTGATTCGGGAACTGATCCAAAATGTGATTCAACCATTTTAGCACGTAAAATTTCTCGTCAAGTAAAAAGAAATCATAAATAAGTGATATACTAATTCACCTCATTCACCGATCGCACATAGGTTTGCAATCGAGCTAATACATATTGAAGTAGAAAGGGGCTGTCACACAGAACCACAGTAGCGAGTGTTTGAATTTTTCGGAGTAGGGTGCCGTTTTGAGGGCGATCATTCTACGAGCTTGTTGATGCAATGGCATGGGATAAAATCTATTGGCAAACTCGATTTCGATGCCTATCTAACTTGACCTGATATTCTTAGTACTTTATTAACATACTTATTTGTAATTTAGTAGGGATAAATTGTTTAATTAACAGAAGAGACATCGATTGCCTATGTTATCAGGTATTTCCCCCAAAAATTATTCCATGTGAATAAGAAATATGTCACGAGAGGCTTCTGTACTGATTAGTTTTTCCATTTCCCTAATGAGTCCATCATATATCCTATTACTATATTAAAAACACTGATATATATATAGAAAGAAACACTTTAACTTCATGTTTTGGCGTAATTATAATTAAATTACTTACTGCGGGTACCTTTTCCAAACTTCCTATTTTGCTGTTATCGAGCCTAATGCAATCTTTGGCATAAATTCTATTAGAAACTTTCTTAGTAGGTTTTTCTTCTTCCCCGTAAAATTATCATATTACTCTTTGCGTATCAATAGCTATTTAAAATTATTTTTGGAATAAGCCACTAATTCCTTTCTATTACATGCTTTTAAGAAGAAATTTAGTTGACTCCTTTCCTAAGGTGAATTTCCTTAAAAATTCTTGTTTGTATAATTCAAAATGAAAACTACTTCGCAATATTTTTAGATTTTATCGCAAATTTTGTCTTTACGCACAAATAAAAGCTAATAATCAATATTCATATAAACTTCAAGAAATTTGCATAGAGAGGATAATGTATGATCCCAGATACATAAAGTTCATTGAATTTATAAACGTACGCCAGCGCCTCGTGTGCCTTTGTCAAATCTCTTCTCAAGCCATCCTAGCCCTCTCTTATCACCCAAAGAGCTCAAAAACGGATATTTATATGCAGTCTTCTATTTAGGTCGCCTGGTGGGATTGCATCTTTCTTTTGAGGATGGAGAGGGAGCTCTGTTGAGCATTATTCGGCCGGTTGAGGCCGTTTTTCTATGGTCGCTCATTTTATTTTTTTAAAGAAGTGATGTCATTGGGCTGCACTTGGAAACGGAATTTGCGAGAGAAAAGTAGGTTTTTCGGCAGATGAAAACGTGTGAAGGGTACATCATGATTGTAGTAGCCCAAAGGTAAGTACTTGAATGGATTAACGCTAATTTGAAATATATAAAAACAAATAGAAAAAAGAACAATTTTTATCATTAAAATTGATGGAATCATAGAGATATTTTTGTCTGAATAATTAAAACATGCCGATAAAGCAGTAAAGAGGTAACGGTGGCTATATATATATATGAAAGATAGGTGCATAACCCAATTAAAAATATAGAGTAAGCCACAGGAACTAAGGAATTAATCCCCCCCCCCACACACACTCACACATACCTGACATAATTATTGTATTACCTTACAGAAAGGTAAAGCATGACAGAAATGCTAAGAAAAAATTTGAAGTAGAGCAAACATAGACCTGGATATAAGAGGTTAATAAGTTGTGTAATCATATCCTTAGGAACATATTTTTCTTCTGCTCAGGATTTTTAAGTAGCAAGGTAGACAGAGAAAAGTTCATACACTTTAATTTCTGTTTTAAATGCTATAATATGAAAGAATATACTACTCATTCATGCCCACAGATCAATATAAAATATGATTGGAGTTTTCACAGGAAGAAAACAGAGTAATCGGAATGTCATGACCCAGAAGAAAGAAGTTATAACAAAGAAGACGACATTAGAAAAATCTGTGGTAAGACTTAATAATTTTTAGGCGGACGCCATAAAAATAATGCTGAAAATCCACTTAATTTTCAAAATAAAGAGGGGGTAGCTCATCTGACACTTTTCACCATTCTTTTGTTGACATTGAGGAAGCCTGAGATTTTCTTGCTTTCCTTTTCGTGCAGATTCCAACGAAGATTCCATGTCTCTTCGACAAATCAGTAGAAGAAGTGTATGTAAAATTTTCTATAGTTAATTATTCTGCCAAAAAAATAAAACAAAACTGGTTATTGGTTTTGAGAATAAAACGACCGACAACTACGGTAAAAAAATTGCAGAAAATTAGCGATTAAAAGTTGAGAACGAATACCATCCTCACCCTATACCCTCAACGGTGAAGAACAACTGAATATATTTTGTGCATTGTGCATACACACTCAATAAATATGTGTAAAAATAGCGTTATGCATGAAGCATAATTCGATGCTTAAGGAAAAAGATTGACAACACTTAAATTCCCAAACTATCCGAATTCATCATCCATATATAATATGGCATTTAAAAAAACATAATTGAAGAATAACCTACTCAAACAAAGTGAAGAACAGAGGACCACCTAAATAATAAGTGATGAGTTAGAATGAAAAAGGACCATTAGGAAAACAAAAATGAAAATATAGAAATAAAAAAATCCTAAAAAAAATAATTACAAAAGAATCAGAAACCAGAGACAAGATGTATGATGAGAGGTAGACAGAAGCAAGCGCGGCCAGGTCCTTAAAGGAAAAAAGAAGGTAAGAACATTGGAAAATGATAAGCCAAATGTTTAAAGTATTCGAATTCTTCTTTATATAATAAAACCCTACATGGATTGTAAAACAACTTTAATATAGAAATAATTTTATAAAAAATTATGTGATGTCATTTTAATTTAATGACATAGCATGAGCGCACAAAATGAAAGATCAAAATATGGATGTATGATATACAGTTATAGCAAATAACCGCATTCAGGAATGCCAAGGCAAAGCCGAAATAGCTATTAAAAGAAACATTAAGTGTAAATACTGATAAATAAATCGATTGTAAGAATTTTTTCTTGCAGTTGAAATCGATTTAAATTTAAAGACCTGCATTAAGGACTGAATTCTAGCTCCTAGGAGAAAAGTCTTCTATCATTAATTTTTTCTAAATATTTAATAAAAGGGAACCTTCCATACGAAGCGGTAGTTTAAATGTCATCTGCACAGTGCCTAGTCCTAGAAAAACTAAAGGATCCTGAAACTCCTCAAGAAGATTAATAGAATAAAATATCATCCTACAGCACAACTGAGCAGTATTCACAACTTGCATTGCTAGAAGAGTAAAAATAAAACCAGCGTTAAGATTTCTTTTAAATACCGTATTGAGTCTGTAATGATAACAAAAAGAGGCCACTCAGACCTTTATAACGAATTGAATATATCCAAAGTAAAGTTTCCTCAGAAAGAACAAAAAGCAGATAAAATAGAAAAGTCTAGAAAGATTCTGGATGATAAGGTCCCAATAAAGCTGGACGATGCGATCGTGTAGGAAACATAAAGATTTCAACCTGTCTCATGATACTGGCAGAAAAAGAGGTCATTCCAGGGAGCCCGAATAAGAAAATTATGTCCTGCGGAGGGAATCCATATAGACTTTTAGAACATTCAACAAAAAGGCTTGAATGCCAACTTAACCAAATATAATAAATAAACTATAACATAAATATGCCTATCTGCAGGTAACTTAGAATATATAAAATAAATTAGGTTAGCAAGAATTTAATGTTATTGTTTTAAAAGGAAAATAAACACAGCTCTAATATGCATAAAAAATAATGTTATTCAGCAAAGTAGTTTCCATCATTAGTGACAATGTTGTCCCATCTTTTAACAGAGTCGGTAAAGCTAATCTTTAATTCATTAAAAAACTAACGCAGGTTAACGGTAAAGCCAAAAGGTTAATCATTTTATCATTATAAAACGATAAGGAAACTTTATTCGCTCTAAAACAACCTCAAAACTGCTAAACTTTTAAAATATATTAATGCCCAAAATTTGAAATGACACTATTAAGCACTGGATATCTTTCTTGAGGAATTTTGCTGAAATATATGATTTGGTATCTTTTTCTATCTCTTTCAAATCAGCGAAAACTTTGCCATTTTAGCGATGGCGTATGATTTAAATAAATCGAAATCAAAAGAGTTCAGGAAATATGGAATATGAGGAAGAACTTCACAACGCAAAGCAATATTTTTTATTGGGACAAACGCGCGACGTCTGAGCGTACAATGTCATGAAGGAAGACGACACCGTTTTGGTCGACCAGTGAAGTATAATTTTGCTCAAGCAATTTATTAAAACGTTTCAATTTTTGAACATTTAGGTCTACAACAACAGTTTATTTGTTATAGTGGAAAATAAATAACTAACTATTTTCACATACCACTAAATGCCAAGCATAACCTTCTGCTATTGGAGACGTTGTCTAGAAGTAAGGATTATTTTTTGGTGCGATCATTTATTGTGCTTTAAGTTTATTATTGTAGAAAAGAGGCCATTTTTTAATTCTCGTATCAATTTTGTAAAAATAATAAGGCCCGCGGGGGAATTTCGAGCCAAGAAAGATGAAGCAATATTCAAAAGTACTCCCTCAGATTATTCTTATGGCTAACTTCGTCTTTCTCTCCCATCTACTTTTCTTTTGTCTCCCGTCTGTGATCCGCTACCCCTCGGCTCATTTAAATATGGAACGTGGTGGAAGAAGATCTTGAGAGAAGGTAAGTCTTTGTTTGTTTTCTATAATCGAATGAAATAAGAATGGTGTGTGCAAACGGACAAAATCGATTTATCTTTTCACGAAAATTAAAAGTAATATTTTAATTATGACTTTTTTTCCCCTCCAAGGGCTACTCAGTTCTAATAGCTCCGTAAAGGAGGAAAGAAACTTAAGTAAAGTGACATCAAAGATATCTTCAAGAATCCAGGAAAGATTTATGAACATAACGAAAAAAAGAACTCTTGTAAGGGCGAAACAAAACATTGGGTCTAATGAAAAAAACGATGAGACTGTAGTGTACAATCACTGTACACACACAAAGAAAGAGAGAGAGAGAGAGAGATAAAGAAAGAAGGACAAATATACATTTTGCCAGGTCGAAGTATCAAAGATGGAATGGTAGTAGCAATAAAATAAGGTCGCTTGGAGAGAGTTTGTGAACCAGCAGAATCTGAATAGAACGTCTGGATTGAAACCCGACCACAATTTACGGCTATCGCACCTGGGTGTGAGAGCAGATGGGCAAACAGAGTAATTAGAGCTGTCTGGAATGGGGAACAAAATCGGCGACAAAAGATGTTTCACATTAATGTAAAATATGATAAGGTCATCTTGTAGCTTTAAGAAAACGGAGTCTCTGTGATACCCTCGCAGGGGAGAGAACCCTAAATTCAGATACGAAGTGGATAATTTCAGCTAATCACAGGCTAGACTCCAACCAATCACAGTCTATGCTGAACTGATAGATAGCTAAGCACCGCCTCAGCGACCCAAGGAAGGCGGAGCTATGTGTTGCCTCCAAAATGCTGGCTGGTATAAATAAGAGAACATTTCATTCAAATTAAGATTATTGACACATTATTGAGTGATTCATTTAGTTATTCATTGAGCAATTATTATACTCTTAATTCACCGCTCTACGAATCTCCATTATTCTTGCTATTCCCATTATAACTCGACTTAGCGTATTTCGTTGCGCAAATTAAATCTTTACAATAACTGTAAACATTTTAAAGTGGTATAAAAATACAAGTGTTTAATTCCTTCACAAAGGAGCCTTTTACTTAGAAACCTTGATCGGTTAATACCCCTCGGACGGCACTTCAAGAAACCTGTAAGCAAACCACTTTACCAAACCCTTATAGGATCGCCTTGCAATCAAAACAAGGCCTACTTACGCCTGGCCTGTGACTGCCAACCTCATAATAAGCGATTCTATAAGATAACAAAGTTCTAACTATGAACATGATTAGCTTAAAATGTTTGATCAAATTATGGACAAAGTTAAACAAATGTATTACATAATATGAACGAAAGAGGCCAAACCTATAAAATCATTTATCGTTCTCGAGGAGCAGAAAAATGTAGAAGTATCAATCTATCATACCGTACAAAAGATCAGAAGGCCTGTATTTCTATAACATCCACCATAACCTTTGCCAGAGATAATAAAGATGCCCAAAATTAGTGCATGAAAACCTATTGTATAAAATACGTTTTAATAAAGGGAAGGCAAATTTTCATTAATAATCCGAAAGTTATCAACATATAAGCAATTTACTAGAATAATTGAAGTATCCAAAAAGATACGAACATTTAAGTTCCTTGTAGAGTGAAATAGCATTATTTTCCTTGTAATTAAATTAGTTCAATCCCTTATATGTAAGTTCATTCATTTTAAAGCTGTCGTCCAGGTAACATGCCTAAGAAATCTTTCAATCCTCTTTCTGTCCACGAATTGATCGTATAGCTGAGCCACTAGGTTGAGATGGTCCTTTAATCGCTCCAAAAGTGTAGTCAATAATATTCACGCAACCAATAACCTAAAAAGTTTATATAAGGTTGGTAAATCAATCAGCAGCTCAAGGAAGATTTCAAAGAGGGAAGACCGAGACGTCACCCAAATTTAAAAGAAGGACCCTTTCAAGACAGCTGCAGCAAGTTCTCGAGAGATTTTTAAGATTATGGCCTCTAATATCTCCAAGCAGATTCTGTCTCTACATATGCACACCCGAGATCAAGCAATTCACGAGTCTAAAATAAGAAAAAGCCTCATGTTCCTTTCGCCACTGAGCATTATTACCTTTCCGAGTGACCAATGGAGCTAAGTCCACTTCAGTGACGAATCTAAGTTCAATTTGTTCTGATTCGATGGCAGGAGGTTCTTTCGTTGCAAAACAAGCGATAATAATTTTTCTAACAATTGCACCGGAAAGATTTAGAAGTTTGCTGGAGGAGGTCTTTTCTCTTAGGCAGTGTTTTCCATTTTTTTTTCTCGTGATACTGATCAAAAATTGATTTTGGCCTGGGGACTCTCCGGAATGAAACTTTATTTCAGTATTATTTTAGATTTATCCAAGTAAATAAAGTTTACTGAATTTTACTATCAGTTTATAACTGATAAATATCATATAATATTAATTGAAGATAATTGGAAGCAAACTTTCATATTCAAGCAAAGATAAACAGACTTTTGACTGCCAACTATAATAATGTTTCATTAATGAGCCCTTCTGACTATTCAACTACTATTGACTGCTGATAAATATAATAATTTTCTAAGTGTTTCTACATTTAGTTTTATCCATTATATTTTATGAACATTTACTTTTTTTAATAAACAATACATTTTTATATTTATTATATTTACGTAAATATAATAATTTCTTCAGTGATTCTACATTTAGTTTTATCTATAACATTTTACGGACATTCACTTTTATTTAATAAATAATACATTTTATATTTATATTTTGATTGAACTATATTAAAAGGCACATTCTCATATTAATGTAATTTATGCAAACAAAAAGAAAGCAAAGAAAATTATCTTTTGGCTGCCAACTTCTTTTGGCTCTTCAAGTAGACTTGATTGGAAAAAAATATTTTAGTGCCAAGATTCTTCCGATTTGGCTTGATGTTGATGGAAAGAGAACACGACAGATCAGGTTGTGGATACAGGTGGTTACTTGCTTTAGTCTTGATCGAGACAAGAGCTGAAAATCTTGGGATATTCTCTCTAACATCACTGGCGTTCACACCGAACACATTCCTGACCCAGTTATGTTGACATACATCAACATTTTCTGGCAAAGATTTGTCTATTTCCTCCCCAAGCTTCTGGAAAGGATATTGAAAAAACAATTTAATGTCACTACTGCACTGCAAGCAGCTGTTTATCCGGTGGCTAGTTTTTATATCCCAAGTCCAAGTTTCTTCTTTAATGATGCAATTCTTTCACTGATGGCTACCATAGCTTGATATCTGCCTTGCATGTCCGAGTTTAATTAATTCAAGCGCATAAAGATGTCGCCAAAATATGTTAGCTTTGGCACCCAAGCAGCATCTTTGAAACACTTAGGCAGCTTATGCTACTTCTCTTGGAGAAATACTTCTATTTCAGTTTTAAGTTCAATAACCCATTCAAGAATGCGACCTCGGGATATCCAACGAACATCAGAGTGAAAAGGTAAGTTCTGGTGGTGTGATCCAACCGCTTTACATATTTAACGGAAGATAACAGAGTTCAAAGCTAGGACCTTTATAAAATTCCCAATTTGGATAACATCATTCAGCACAACATGAAGTTCTGGCTGTAGACGTTGAGTAGCCAAGATTTCCCAATGTACAAGACAGTGAATTATTATGACATCAGGATTTTATCCTCTAAGTGACAAAACCTACTCGACTTCATATCCTTGATGGAAATCCACCAGTACTCACAGCCATACAGTTAAACCACTGTATGTTATGTTTTTTTTTAAAATGTCCACCATAACAAAGATATCTTCTCCTGTCATCTCCTCTGTAACTCATAAAAACCAGGAGTTGAGATTCACCAGCAATAACCACAGTTTCATCTATATGCAAAGAAAATTTCCCAGATTTTTTAAGTGCCATAATTATTTGATCCAAAATATCTGATGAGATGAGATCAATTCGACATTTGATACTAATTTTCTTAGCTACATCTGCTCCACAATTAGTTTTCACCATAGCGAGTACTACTAGTTTTAATATCTCCTCTGCAATGTTGTGAGACTTTTTAGATCGTGCAAAATATCATGTTACTTCAAAGGATGGCAAGGAAGCTTTCTCAAAAGAAAAAGCTGAGCTTGAAGGGACATCAATCCTACTTCGTTTTACCTGTTCTTCCTTATCCTTCCTGTAACTTAGTGACTTTACAATAAAGTTTGGATGAACCCAACACATAAAAGGTTTCAGTTTGTTTTCCTTTATTATTCATTGGCAAGGATTTGCAGACAATTTACACACTGAGGGCAGACATTCCCTGATCTATCTATCAGATATGTGAAGCCGTATTTCAGAAAATTCGTTGGTCCAGCATTCCCTCTGAAATTTACACCTAATATATATATATATATATATATATATATATATATATATATATATATATATATATATATGTATCCTACATTCATCTAAATTACTTCCTCATAAAGCAACATAAAAGCTCACACACATACTCAATGTTAATTATACTCAGACGTAAAACACAAATATAAATTGCCAACCTTATGACACTAGTCATAACAATGACCTTATCTTTAGCAGGTTTCCTTTATGAGTGAAAATTCCAGGTTTGTGCTGTTTCCTCTATATTAGATTATTAAATATTCTACCCCTAAATTAGATTGACAATCACAGTAAATAAAAAAGTAACACTCAAATGAAACTTACGTGATACGCACCAACACAGCTACATCGGAACTGAAGATTCTGAAGAAACGAATAGAGTCAAGTTCCATCCGCCTTAGTGTACAATACAGTATTGGACCTATCATACTGGTAAAAGTTTTGTTCTACCTTTATTTACCGTACTTTATAATTCATAACTATTTTCCTGTCCCAGTTTTAATGATTATTGATATTCCACAGTTATAATGTTAATAATTATGTTTGGATTATTGTTACTTCTGATATTTCTCTCTATCTATCCCTTTTATTTATTTATTTTATCTTTAATTTTTTTGTAGCCATCCAGCGACCTTAGTCCCCTGGTCTAGGGCATGATTTCGGTAGAAGGCACTGGGCTACTTGTCCGCTTAGGGGGAATATTGAAACCAAATGTGTACAAGGATTTATTGCTGCGACAGCCTCCAAATCCTAGCTTACAATTTCTAATCAGAATAATTCCAGGAAGCGAATCGTGCTTCCTATGTATCTTCCTTTGGAGACACCGAGGATAAGTGAATTCGTAAACAACACGACTGCGCATCCCTAGAGTAGGTTTGTCCTTTTGACTGAACCAACTACCAATATTGAATTTGTTAACAAATACTGAAAAACCACTTAATCGTAAAGAACCATCTCCTATCAGAGCACATGCAATCAAATGCAACGCGGATATAACTTTAGATAATTTTATAATATTAGATCAAGATAACAATGAGAAAAGCTTAAGAATACTAGAGTCCCTTTATATCAAATCACGTACCCCTAGTTTTAATTGTAACTCGTTCGCTGCTCCCCTACTTATGACATAACTCTACTACTAATACAATCTTACCTATGTCCACTTAATCCCCCCTCCCCACTTCTCTCTGGAGTCAGACCAACGATGGTAAGTGCTTTGATGGTTCTCCCTTGTATTCCTCTAGGATTTTTAATATCCTAACTCATTGTAAATTATGTATTTTCTTAGGTTTTGCATTATAGGAAAAAAGTCTCTCTTTTTGTAGATATTTGTCAAATTCTTAATATTCTAATTTCTAGACAAATTTTTTAATATTATAATTCATTGTAAATTATGTATTCCCTTATATCATATAACCCGAAGATGACCGGACAGCTCTAAACGTTGTTTATCCCCAATAAATGAAGATGAATCTCTCCGCATTCTATGTACTCTCATCCCTGGTGAAATTAATGATTCGTCTGACTAGCAGCAACCCTATCGATTATATATATATATATATATATATATATATATATATATATATATATATATATATATATATATATATATATATATATATATATACCAGCTTTGTAGAATTATTCGTCATTCCTTGAGAATGAACTGAACAAGTTCGAAACTACTTGGAATCCGCCTTTCCTTTTCCTGTTCGATTTTTTCATTTATTGATCTACTCACGCGCTACTTTGTGAGTTTCTCATATCCATATAAATATATATATATATATATATATATATATATATATATATATATATATATATATATATATATATAAGCAATGGCTTCTCCACTCCCCCCACCCCCCTCATTAAAGGGGGAGCTTGCGCTTCATTTCGGTCGCTACCAGCCCTTCGGGCTGTTGGCCTTCTTCCTATTTGATCTTTTAAATCGATTGTGATCTTCTCTACCCCTCCCCCACCTCCATATCCCCCTACCCTCTCTTCTCTCTCTTCCCCTACCCCTATCACATCAATTATTCCTCCTCCTACTCTATTCGCTCACCTATCTGCATTCCTTGCCCCCTTCCTCGACCCCATCTTCCCTAATCCCTTTACCCCTTCCCCTTCCCATCCCCCTATCTCTCATCCTTCTCAAAACTGGGGACAGGGTGAGAGAGGAGCTCATTCATGAACTAAGCTATACTAAAATTAAAAATTATTAAAAAATCACCTTCTAAAAATATATACACTCTGCCCTCTCTCTCCCCCCTACTATTTCTTCCCTTGACTCCTCCCCCACTATTCCCCCCTAGCTCACTCACCTCTCTTCCCCCATCAATTTCTCCCTTCTCTCTCCACATTCTCCAACACTCTACCCGTAGGAGAGCATAGGGTGAGGGGTAGAGGAGATAGGTAGATAGAGTTGGAATGGTAGATATAGGTGGAAATAAAGGGGAAAAGGCAAGGGAGAGAGTGGGTGAGGGAGATGGGGAAGGGGAGATAGAGTGGAGAATAGAGAGTGGAATAAGAGGGGGTGAGAGAGGGAGGAGGGAGAGGGGAAAGAAGGTGCAGGGGGGGTAGAAACTTAGAGGAGAGGGATATGGGGTAGAACGATGGGGTGAAGGAGGGGGGAGAGGGAAGGAGGGAAAGGGATGGGTTGATAGGTAAACAAGCGGAGAGTGAGGGAGAGAGAGGTGAAGACAGTAGTGGGAGAGGGAGAGAGGGGGTGTATGAAAAGATAGAAGAGGGGGAGACAGTAGGGGGGATAGGGAGAGAGAGAGGGGGGGACAATATGGGGTAGAGGGAGAGAAGGAGAAATAGAAGGGGAAGGGGGTAGAAGGTGAGAGGGTAAAGAATGCACTGGATATTCATACCAGTTTAATTGTCAATATATATATATATATATATATATATATATATATATATATATATATATATATATATATATATATATATATATATATATATATATATATATATTAATTGCACAAAGTTAGAAGAAAATTAATGGACCTTAGCACTTTCTTTTTTTTTCCTGACGCGTTTCGATTCCACAAGTACCATCTTTAGAATTCGAATGGGAAATTGATACAAGTATTTCAGTTTATATATTACAAAAATGTGTTAACAAACTGACAAACAAAACGTAGACACGTGTACAAGAAATAGCAGGCCAATGAGGAGTAGGTAGAGACTGGTCGAGGAATTGTGGGTGTCCGTAGAGGTAAGGAGGGTTAAACTGTTTGCCAGACGTTATTAGGGTGTAGAGGGAGCTGTCTTAAATAGGCCTGTCCCTCTATTTTCTCTTCTTGCACTGGGCAGCATTTTATTAGCGCTAGATTGTATATTTAGACTTGGTTGATTTTCTTGAATATACTCGTATATTACTTCAAGAAGGGGAAGTAATTGACGTCTGTTGGGAGAGTACGTATGTGGTCAATCGTTGTGAAGCTGTTTCACGAGCCTGCTTCTTTCTCGGTTGTGGTCGTCTAGCTAATTTTGCAGTTTGTTAGGAATCACTCTTGTTAGAAGTTTATAGACGCACGAAAGGAAGCTGATTGGTCTTTATTTTGTAAGGGGAGTTAAATCACCTTTGTTTTAGAAGGATTATTGCTAAAGAACAACCTCTGACCCTTATCCTTCAATTTATTGAAGACCACGTGCGATTGTATCTCACCATGGAGAATATCACATCCTGTGGGAACATTCGCGAATTTTCGACTCCTGAGCGCATTGGGGAAATATTCCTCAATCCTGTGAACTAGCCCTAAGCCTCCCCTCCACCCCCGGTGATGAGGCAAGAAAGAGCCGATTTGTCTCGCACCTTGCTGTTAAATGATAAATCGACTCCGCCTCCGGATTAAGATGTCTGGAGCGTGTGACTCCTTTCTCCGAATTCCCCCTTCTCCCTCAGAATCAGGCATACAAATACACGGGTTTTACTGTAGTTCGAAAAGTCCAGCACGCACGGCACGGCCGTACCCATCGTCAAGTCACGTGAGCGTTATCCGAAAAGCAAGACTTTCTCCGCCGTGATTCTACCCTAGTCAATTGTTAGCGTCTGTGAACGGCAAGCATTTGAATTTGCGCAACAGTCTCCCTTCGTCTAATCAAACCGAAGAAAATCCCCATAGTTTTAAAATTTGAGGAAAAGAAGTTTCCTCTTCCAGTGGAATTACGAGAATTCTCACATTTCTCGCCGAACGTCATTTTGAAGATTGGCTATCTTCAACGGAAGGTTAATTCAGATCATGCCCGACGTGCCTCATTCGCCTCAGCGCAAGAAAGACCTTCTTCGAAGTCAACGACCCGTAAGACTGAAACCTCCTCTATTATTAGTATTGTCATGTTCCCCTTTTTTATCTTAGCCTAGTAACGCTAATCAATTAATTCTATTTGAGAATCCCTCCTCATAATAAATATCAAAAGAATATTCCAATTTAAATAATTCCCTTTTGCCTAATTTTATTCTCATTTTGATCTTGGTCAATAAAATTAAATTTTTGTTGTTTCATCTTTAACTAACCTTGAACGATACTCTTGGCCTATTCAAGTAAACCTCACTAACCATTTACGCACTCCTTCTGATTATTACGGATTTGAAACCCAAGGCCACAAGTTTGACCTCCTAGTCGGTCGTTAATCCCTGCGAACATTCCTTAAACGGTTCGCCTTGCAGTAGGTGATTAAGTCACCTCCCACATAATATAGGAGAAGTGTATAGTCTAGAGTGGTGTACCACGACAATTATTATGGCAATGGTCCAGTACCCCAGAATCTTTCCTTGCTTCAGATATTCAGTGAAGAGGCAAGCTAATTTCTCTACAATGCCTTCTCCAGAATGTTAGATCAAGTCAGAAGTTATGTTGTACTAACCTAGTGCTTTGTCTCCCTTCATTTGATTAATTACCATTTATTTCTGATTTGAAAATGAACGATACATCATTCAGTGTTGTCGGTTGGTTGCGGTTCTGGATAGTGTTGTGGCTTGAGTAAAACTTTTCATAGCAGTTCATAGTTCTTTTAATATTAATTTCTTAATCCTAGATGATTGTTTATCATCCTCCTTTTGAGCTATTATGTGAGAATTTTCCCTTTGAAGTCTCTTTTTACTCATTTTATACCTCTTTTCTTGTTTGATAGTGCATGTGGATAAAATCAGTATCACGAGGACAAACAGGCGCTAGTTTGGTTACACAGCGTCAACAGTTACGTTCCATATGGTCCGATACTTCCCACCCCCCCTCCCATTTGCCCCGTTGTCCCAACAAGCCTCGAGATTACTCGCAAAGAAGGATTACCATCAGCAGTTTTCGTAGTCCTTTAATATAAACAAAGGAGGGTGGGATAGCCTTTAGAATAAAAATCTAGGAACAGGCTCTTATCACCTTCTATTGTTTAGGTTTATTTTTGCCAAATAGAAGAAATTTCACTTTCTTCGACGTAAACCAGAAGAATTAAGGGTCACAACGTTGAAAAGTGATGCCCTCGGAGAGAAGCGAAAAGGTGGGCCCTCATCTTCCTCCCCTTCCCCTAAGGGATAATCGAGTTATATATAGCTCGATGTGGAGAAAAGAGGACGAGAATCGAGGTAACAATCGAGAGAAGAAAAGCAGTCCTTGAGTAAAACAGGGAATCAAGTGGAACTGAGAGGGAGTTTTCTTCCCGAGGCAATTCCTATGGTCATATCGAAGAGTAGACCATCGGTATAGAGAATGACTCTCATACCAACCTCGAACAGAGAAGCCCCCTATCTCAGTTTTCCGAATAAATCCAGAGATATCGCTCCCTATTGAGGAATACCAATGTAAAGTTCCACTCAAGAAAGGATTCACCTCTTGGTCAAGTCTCATCATCGAGAAGCCCGCAAGTGTAACATAAGAATTAGAATAATCGTACATCCACAATCTCCTCGATTATATCGTCAAGTCTCATCATTGAGAAGTCCGCAAGTGTAACCTAAGGATTGAGATACTCGTACAACCACAATTTCCTCGCTTATATCGTTAAATCAAGAAACATCGCCATGCGTTTTAAACAAAATTCGAGAGCCGCTGTTATTCCCGAATAACTTCCACCAACGTATCCTTCGCGTAGCGACACGGACAGCTGTGATTCCGAGTCAGCTTCACGCATCTAATCCTCACATCAACGAAGTTCTATTTCAAGGCCATCCCATGCCAGACTCCCTCTTAGGTAAAGGTAAAAGGAATCCAACTTATTTATGTTCATTAGTTACCATTCCGTACTAAAGTGAATTTTTGTGTCAACCATCGCGTAGTACTCATTGGTAGTATTATTTTTTATTAAGATCCTCTTATTTTAGCCTTAGTATATTTAAAGCTTTAATATTTCCATTTTTTATGTAATTAAAAGTATATTTTTGCCCTAGTTGTTTAATTCAATCCTCAAAACACTGCATATGGCAATATATATATAATATTACGAATCCTCCCTGGTTAACGAATCAAAACAAAAAAAAAGATAAATAAAAGTAAAGCACTCTTAGAGAAAAAAGGAACGGAGTTATTCATGTACGGAACAAAGCTACATACATACTCGTCCATATACCACGATAGTTTCTTCAACAATAGTTGTATTATATTTTATAATGTAATCTGTTTCTTTTTAATGAGCTTGTTTATTTTTGCTAATTTAATTTTGGGGTTGGCGTGTATTGTTGCTCTTATTTTGTGTTTCCTTTTATTTTACCAGTAGTTTCGGTAATAAAATTCATAAAGTTATTTTTCATCGCTTCTATATTACCGGTGTTACTGGGGCCTATGGGATTTTTATTGTATTCTCTCTCTCTCTCTCTCTCTCTCTCTCTCTCTCTCTCTCTCTCTCTCTCTCTCTCTCTCTCTCTCTTCTCTCTCTCTCTCTCTCTCTCTCTCTCTCTCTCTCTCTCTCTCTCTTTCTCTCTCTCTCTCTCTTTCTCTCTCTCTCTCTCCTTACGAAGTAATGAATGTTTATTATTTACAACATAATATAGGCAAAGCAAAAAATATGAAAAACCTAGATTACTGCTGACATTTAGTTCATTGGTCCCTCTCGCACGCTACTTTTTAATGTGAACATAACAATTTCATGGATGTTATATGAGTTTGTAGATACTGGGTTTAGCCCACTGGTTGGAATGACATGGGAAAATTCAAGTGGAAGTCAAAAGAGAATAGAATATGAGCAGGACGTGGTAAGGCATTGCCAGATGGGAATCGTCATTTTGACCAGGAGAGAGAATGTATGTGCTCAGTGAGTAACTGTTTCATAAGGTAGAGTGCCTTTGTAGCTGTGCACACAACCATAGTAAGATCAGTCTGGAAGGATGCGAAATATGCAATGTATTCTTCCAGCATTTTTGTTCGCGCTGCTGAGAGGAGGCCTGTTGAACTTGTCAAGTCAAATCCTTGAACAGGCGTGGTAAGAGTAAACCTCAGGCAGCGGAAGGAAGGAGTGACGTGAATAACACTTCCAGACACCTGATCGGTACGAGCACGATCTTTTAAGTATAGGGAGAAGTGTTGCAGGAAGTCACCCCCACCCACCCCAATATGGAGTGTCCGATCTCAGATACAAAGAGTAGCTAAGAGAGAGACCTTCCAAGGGAGATAGAGATCGAAGAAACTTTCCTAGAATATATTGAGATAGGCTGACCTGAGATGGTTTAAAGCGAGGATGTCATCTCAGGACGACTTCTCTCTGGAAGCGAAACCGGAAGTATGGAGACGGTAGATAGAGATTACCGTGGATATTAAGTCCTGTATCTGCTCCCAGATGGGGATAGAGATTCAAGCCCTGCATCGGCCCCACGCTGATTCCTCTCTCGGAGGAATGTGTCCATGAAATGGATCTGGTGGCAAGGCGTGAGGGAGTTGATGATCGGCTGTGGAAATGGGATGAGGCTCTGAAGGTGAGGTGTGGTTATGCTCCATATTTCATCGTAAAATACGTTTGTAACTTCCCGTCGAGTTTCCTATGACTGAATGGTCAATTAGATTGTGGAACTTTCCGTGAAGTTTCTAGATGAGGCACAGTATTGAAACGACTAGCTGCTGAACAGTTTGAGACTTCAGTAAGACGTTCTTAGGGGGCTTCTATCAGCGAAGGGGAATGAAGAACGTATAGTGTCCATTGGAGGAAGCAGGAAAAGATAGTCATTGGCCTCCTTCGACCCGAAAGTAACAGGGGGAGAGGCAACGATGGGTCTCACCTTTGAATCTCTGGTTATACCTGCGCCAGCTATCTGTCTCACTCAACGGAGCACTCGTTAAGGAAGAGCTGGTTTAAACCGTGAGCGGTAACCAGGAATATTAACTCGGAAATTGATTTTAACCTGCAGCTTTGGGGCAGATTCTTGTCTTCTAGACATGGGCGTTTCTCGGCGGCGGGAGAGCGGCACGAAGCTCTGTAAGTCGGATTATTGTAGGCGGCACTGACGAAAAGATCCTTGCGATCTAATGCATCCCGTCTTAAGATGCAATCTGCAGTCTTTCCTAAGCTGTCAAGATATATGTCACATGAATGGGAAGACAACTGAGGAAGGCCTCTCTCAGCTGTGCATCCGGGATGTAGGTACCCAAGGCGTTTATAAGATGTCGAAGAAGAGCTGTTGAAAACTATCCCACCAGGGTAATGTTTCCAGTAAGTTTCTGCCATGGTTGAGATCAGAGGACTCATGGTGCTGCAGAATGATGTCCTTGTGAGACCCGTAGGTCCTCTAATCAACTGGAAACTAGAATAACGTATTAGTTGGTTTCATGACATCTGCTGATAGATGCGAAAATAGCAGCCAGAATTTGATCTGGTGAAACTTCAGAAGACCTACGCCATGTTTTTAGTATTAAAAACTGTACTAAGAGTGTTTTCGGCATTGTATTCGTCATTTATGGCTTCGCTTAGACGCGGAAATTTCTTATTTTTAAGATACTAGTATAGGTTTTATAAGAATATTGCAGCAATATCCTCGATAGCTCTGATCACAATAAACATAAAAAAACTATATTTCGTTATTCAAGGGAATGAAGTTAAATGCTAACGCGCAATCTAAATTTTTGTAGACAAACTTCCTTCGGCCTAAATTTGAGTGACGTTGGCATAATGGTTAAATAGATTGTATTATAAGTAATTTGTAAATTGAGTAAAACAATTGATGATTGACAATCAGATTGAGTAGGTTTAAATGGTTTGATATATTAATTGTTAAATGGGAATCATAATAATTGGGAAAGTGATTAAATATTGGTAAATATTGGTAATATGATTGGAAATTATGAATTGGTAAATTGTTTGATGAATATTAAAGAGATTATAAATTGGTAAATGGGTAAATAGTGGTAAATTGTTTGATAAATAATAAATAGATTATAAATCGTTAAATGGGTAAATCGTTTGATAAATATTAAATAGATTATAAGTTGGTAAATGTTGGTAAATAGTAAATGTGTAAATAGATTATAACGAAGTTGGATGAGTCTGTAAATGAGAAAAGAATCACGCATTAATTCGGGATTCCTTTCGGAAATTTTGAGCTCAACAATTACAATTCACATATTTACAGACCTGATTCACAGATGCGAGGGCAGCAATGCGAATGAACCTCATGGGTTAATTTTAAGACTTGGGAGAGCGGGAGTAGCAATCTCACGATTTATGTCAGGGTTACCAACCCTTCTTGAATTTATAGTATATATAATATATATATATATATATATATATATATATATATATATATATATATATATATATATATATATAGTTAGGAATAAATATTTTATTTGTAGAGGTATAGACCGCTACACTAGTACTCTGAGTATGGGTCTATTTGCAGTGATGCTATCTCAAAAAATTACTTCTTTCTGCGCCAAAACAAAACTGTAAATGATGACTATAATGCCTAAAAACACTGTTAGCACTGTTTTGTAATACAACTAAACCTAACACATTATTCCACATCTGTCGCTCCTTCAGGAAAGAGCACTGCATAAAAACACTAAACAATGGAGCGCCTAACAATGTCTGGCATCCGCATTAAATTCGAACCCTAATTGTGGGAGGTTCCGCCCCTACACCTGCCGGTATTTTTTAATCACCTAGTAGTATTAACAATCCGAAAGTCTAGCATTAAGTTTGGATGAAAAAACGTAAAAAACCCCTAATATTTAATGTTGGAGAGATCTTTATTTTTTTTTAATAATTTGCGATCAACTATATTTTTGCCATCTTTTCTTCCTCACGTAATCATACCTGTCACATCTGCACCTTGTGACATTATAATCGAACCTTGCCTCGTTCCAACATCGGTAGCAATTCTTCAATTTCAAATTAGGCGATACAAAGTTAGGTAATTAAATTGGCCGACGAGTTAGCAAAAGTCATATTAAAGTTCAATAAACTAAACGCACAAGAATCACAATCCACCACCATTCACTAACGGTTGTCAATGGGTTATAGTGTTAGTTTTGAAATCCGCGTTGTTTTAAGATTTTAAAACCATGGTTGCCAATATTTGAAATATGGTCGAATTTAGTGTTGCTAATTTTTTAAATCAGAGTTTCTTTACATATCAAGAGAAGCAAGGTGGAATTATTTTAAACTCATTTTGACCCAATCAAGGTGGAGTATCATACAAATATCTACTTTCTGTGCCAAACAGAAACCATATATGACGACTACAATGCCTTAAACACCATTAGTACAGTTTTTAATACTAAACACACGGCGTAGTTCTTCTGAAGTTTAACCTTTGGTCTTTGTGTGTGAAGTATTTTGTTTCTCAAATGCCAGCTCGTAGAGACGGAGAGATTATTTCGGCCTAACTAGTAAATATTGGGGCAATTAAATCGCCGAAACAAGGTCCTTATTTGTGTAGAGGCAGGCTAGTTGTTTTATTGTTGAAGAGCCATGATAATTGCGTGGAAAATTCTTAGGGTGAGGAGCTATCGTGATGCAAGCTTGAAAGAGTGTAACTTGTCGACGTGGTCGTTAATAGAGCGGGTGGTTTTGTAAACACGCTCTAATTATAAATGATCTTTCTTTACAAGGTCAGGTAGGAATTCTTCTTGATGCTCAATTCAAGTAACTGAATTTAGCTTGAATGGAAAGCTTTGGAGGTAGACGTGTAAGGCTAGCACTTAGCGTGGAGTGAGTGAGGGAGTTTATCAAGTGTGAAGCAGATGACAATACAATGATACGACTCTTTCTTTTTCTAGCAGGACTCAGACCTCTTGCTACCTTAAAATGACATTTGGTTCTTCAGAAATATTTTACTCACTCTCTTGTCCGCCTTTGTCTTCCTTTTCTGAATTAATTACGACTATGTTCTCCTTCCAGAGTCCCGCATCAATTTTTTCTCTTAAAATTACTCAGCTCCATTGAATAAGATCTACTTGCGGCAATTGACGGTCACCTTCCTCTCACATTATATATATATATATATATATATATATATATATATATATATATATATATATATATATATATTCGTAATTGATTTGTTTCCCCATTTCTAAACCTGAAGCCTCTTCCATCAGGCAACACTCGGATTATTTCCAACATCCTCTTAATCCTGATTAATTTACCATTTATGTTCAGCCTTAACTTCTCTTGATTTGAAAATCTTAGAGTCGCTATACATCAATAAAATAAATCCCAACCTTAATAAATGTTTAGAATTTAATATAATAGGTTATTTTATTGTTTATTCCAGTTACATTCAATTTTTTATATTCAAGTTAGTTTATGTTAAAATTTCATTTATTCCTATTTTTTCCAAATTACATTGGATAGTAATAAGTAATTCTATATATTGTTATATCTGTTTTTACTTTCCTCTCAATATTTGTCAACTTTATTGATTTATCTTGCCTTCCTCCGCTTGTTTTAGCCATTATATATAATGCATGTTTCTAACTCTTTAACTTTTATTGTTAATATTTCTTCCTCTTCTCATTAGTCGATACAGTCGCTGATGATTGGCCTAGCGAATGTCCGAAACGTCCGGGCAATAAGCCACAATTCTAATAAAATTCTATTTATAAAAACCTAAAGGAATTTTACAATGGAGTTTTTGGGGTCGATGCATTTTCGTTACCTATGCAATTTGGTCAAATAAATCACCGGATACAAAATATGAGTATTCACACCAAATACAAAAGTCTTCTTGTTGCACGATGCTAAAAGTATCTTAAATTTTTAGTCGCGTGTGACTTTAAATCTCACTCTGTCGATCGGTCGGGCGGTCCCAGTTTTGCTTTTTTATGGTTTTTGTAAAGACCTTGTAACAATTCGGTCGATTCTAACGAAATTTAAAACTTTTATGTATTTCTTTAACATTCCCTTTCGAATCATCACCTACACCACCTACACCAACACCACCTACACCAACACCACCTACACCGACATCACCGCCACCTACACCAACACTACCTACACCGACATCACCTACACTAACACCACCTACACCGACATCGCCTACACCACCACCACATGCACCGCCTGAACCACCTACACCACTTGCACCTACACCACCACCACCTAGACCATCACAACCTACATCACCTGCACCACTACCACTTATACCACCTACAAAAACTACCAGCTACGCCACCACCACATCCTACACTACCATCATCTTCACCCCCACCACCTACACCACTAACACCTACACCACCACATACACTGCCACCACCTATACCACTACCACCTACACCACCATCACCCAAGGTTATTCCAGGGTTATTTTGCTTTAGCAATAACATCATAAATATTCGGCCGATAATAACGAAATTTGAAATCCTTATCTTGTTTTACATTCTCTTTCGAATGGTAGAATTTTCAAGATCATTCCAAGGTTAGTTCGGGAATTATTGATGGTAGTCAGGTCATAAATCAGAATATTTGAGAGCACGCGACATTTTGGTCAGCACACCTTTTTAATATATCTGTTAGTAAATATGGATTCGTATTTGCACAATATATTCTAAATGAGGCTTAATGAGCGATTTAGATCAATTTGATGTATTTTTAAGATATAATTGTCGATGGTAAATTATAATATTATGTTTTCGTATGCCCTAAGTACATAACTTTCGTTATAATCAAGGTTTATACTCATTTGCGTGTCTAATCGTAATTTTATTTCATATAAGCTTTACTATTGCCTAGTTTTTCTGCCATCAACAAATAAAGAACATTTAGATAGTGCGTAGTTACTAACATCATTACTATATACAGGGTGTGCCCAAAGAATATGTTCCTTTTATAACATCCGATATTTTATCATTTTAAAGAGCAACAAAAATATTTTGTAAAAGTAGTTAGTTACCAATGAAATGTAAATTAGTGAATCTATGTGATTAAACCTTTTTTATTTTGTTGTTTGTATATACAATTTAATTAGCTAAAAGTGCTCATAATGTTGTCCTGCAGCATGCAGGCACTTTTTATGCATAGACTTAGCCTAGCTTTGTTTTATGAGAAATACGTAATGGCTTAGCCTATGGAGGGAATATAGCCTCGTCGTCCATTAGTTTGCTTCGAGACTTAGCCAAGATCTGCAAATCAGTTATTCAACCCATTCAGAATTATATGTTTTCCTTTAGGCAACATTTTTAATATTTTCGGTAAATTAAATTTATATAGAAAAAAAAACAGGAAATACGAGGGGTGGTAAATAAGTTTTGCAATTCGGATAAAAGGAAACGAGATATGAGGGAAAGTGTTTTATTATTTTTCAATATAACTACCCTCAACTTCAATGCACTTGCGCCACTTGTCCCTGAGGCTTCGAATTCCAGACAACCAGAAATCTCCCGACTGCTGTCCAATTCACTCCTGGACATCTTCATCGTCCCCAAACCAGCGTCCATGCAGTGCAGCCTTAAGCTGGTGTAATAAAAAGTAGTCACTAGGGGCCAGATCTGGACTGTAGGGAGGATGGTTGAGCTCCCCGAATTTGCACTCGCGCACGGCAGCTTGTGCAAACTTGGCCTTGTGGACTTTGACGACGTTGAAGTCGATCATGGGGTGTCAGGTTTCTAGGGACCCAACGAGCAGAGACCCTGGTCATGGCCAAATTGTCATGGATGATGTTGATAACACTTCCATGTGATATTCCAGATTTTCGCTCGATTTCTTCGACCTTCACCCGTCGATTTTCGAGGATGATCCTCTCCATACGGGGCACATTGTCCTCGTTACTCACGTCTGACGGAAGTCCTGGACGGCGGTAATCTTCAAGTTACTCACGACCATGGCGGAACTCGCTATTCCAGCGAGCAATGGTTGCATAAGAAGGGGCGGTGTCGGTGTACACTGCAACCATGGATCTCTTTTGCATTCTTGCCTTCCTTAGTCAAAAATTTGATCAGTGCGCAGTGCTCAACCTTCTCCATTGTTGAAAAATTTGTGACTGACGATCTTCAATCAGCTACTGCTTCCTAAATTGGCGAGACAGGAGCGTGCGGCTGCGGGTCCTGACTTGTCATAACTTGTCCTAACACCCCCACAAACAGCCAACCCCCTTTCTCTCTTTTGCCCTACCGATTTGCAAAACTTATTGACCAACCCTCGTAACATATTAATCACATAAATCACTAATTTAAATTCGTCATCAATTACTATTACAATATATTGTGTCTTTTAATGAAAAAAATATATGATACTATAAAGTGTGTAGAGTCTTTTAGGTAACAGCTGGTATATCTTAAATAGTAAAGGGCACTAAAACCACTAGCAACTACCTTCAACCTAGAAAAACAACCATTTAAACCTACAGTCTGAATTATATTTGTTAATCGATTTATTTAACCAATTCTCTTGTTAAACCTATTTTTAAATAACATATTAATTATTGAAGTTTGAGAAATTTTATTAAAGAATTTGATCGTATTAATTGTTATAATACTTATCAATTAAACTAAATTTTTAGTCAGGGTCATGCATTAATTATCTTACTTTGCACGAAAGAACTCACTTCTAGGGCCTTTGGTGTTATTGTCACTTTTACTGACAAAGGAGGTGGTTTCAACAGCAAAACAAGTGATGATCATGAAAGCACTGAAGACATATTTGTCGAAATTCTAAATACATAGAAACGTCCACTAGACACATGGAACTGGTTAATTTAGCGAAGCCTAAATACAAGTAGAGATTCATAGTAGATTTGACTCACACATTTAGGTTCAACCAGCCAAATATAAAACCATAAGGCTATGTTACGAGGTTTTTCTTCTCAGAACACCCTTCTTCTAGAAAAACTATATAGAATCTGTGCAAACTTCAGAATAAGGAATGTAGGGATGGGTGGTTTGTTAGGTTATCATATGAATATGATCTACAGGCTGAGAACGTCGTTCACAAAATTTGCATTATCAAATTTCGAAGTTGAAAAATATTCAAAAGATATTTAATCAAAAGTAGTGCAGCTTGAGAAAAACCCCAGATAATGTCTGGGTCACCCTATAGAATAAAAAACTTGTTGCTTTTAACTTATCGCAGATATCTCGAGAAAAATTACGAGGAGCACTTAACATTCACATAACTGCTCTAGAATATGGATGAATACCTTTTGTTTCCAAATTCCAAACAAAAACCATAAGAGCTACAATATATTAAGCCTAGTAAAGAAAAAAGTGAAGGTTCTCGACGTAATAAACGTGTACGACTTATAGGGGACGAGAGTTAATAGAGGCTCCGAACGTTCTTGTGGTAGGCTTCGCCTTATAGAACGTGGTTGACTTCGGAGTAGAGAGATTTCCTTTGAGCAAGGCTCGAGATTAGGTAAGCTGAGTTTAAAGGATCAATGCGGATTACCCGTAGCAAGGATATCACAGACAGAGGTTTGTTAGTATATATTGTCTCGAAAACAATGTGCATGGTCTATTATTTCCCACTGGTATTGTTGGGTGGAGGGTTTTCCATGTTTTGGGCGGAGTATCTTTCACTCGCATCAAAGGAGATAGAGATTTTGTTTCTGGTCAAAATAGCAAAGGTGCGTTGAGTTTCGCAATCCCTTGCGAGCAAACAATGACTATTGCTAACTAAAAAATGGCCGCTGTTATCATGTTTTCTGTTATCCACCTTCATCTCTAGCTTTGTTTCAACAGCTGATCACTTTTGTATGTGCGTGTGTATGTGTATATGTTTGCTTCAGTCTCGAATTGATTGTTCTCGCCTTTAGCAAAATACATATATTATTTACATTCATGTTTTCTTAACTCATATCTATTACTCCTCTAAGTGTTTCTCTCTATTATAAATGGGTTCATTATTACAAGGCATATTATTTTAGAAGTTAATGCGTGTGCCCAATTTAAGGATTTTATAAGTCCAGCGGGCAATCATTTGTTAGGTTCCTCGCTGGGCCTACCTATCTAGCCACTTTAATCCCAGACGCCTTTCTATTTGAGCACTATAGAAGTGGTATATGAAAGTTGGAAGAGAACTACAGTCAACTGCATACAAACACTCTTCTAATTATCACGAACTGACGTTTTATAGGGATACGAAAACCATAACCACTGCAATGAAGCGCCACCAGCCTCTTCCAATCCAACCTTAACTACGCGAGTTCCTCCTCATTGAGAGAGGAACATAAAAGATATTTTTTTCAGGCTTGTTATTTTTAACATGACAGCCTAAAACTCCATCCCTTGCCCCGTCGTGACCTTAAAGCGTAAACATACACTCCATACATAACTCTTTCCTGCATGTGGGATCATGAAACTCAATACGTCGTTATCACAAAGAATTTTCCTGGCCGAGACGGATCAGCGCAGCTGTATTTAATTTGGGGTGTTTTATTACCGTCTTCCACCAGTTTGATTACGCCGTCCACTCTGAGGCTCAGCAGCCGTGTTCATCATCCCCACTTTTAGGGTAGAGGGAATCTCGACGAGGCGAAATGGAAATGATTCCATTTCGCCTCGTCGATGCTCCGAAATTATCAAGGTCCATGTTTGCTTAAGCCGCGTTCGATATCCCTTGGGATGCCTTGCTGCACACAGCCTTCTAACGACCATGGCTATGGCTTTTATTTAAAGTGATGTAGGCAAAGCCTCAGCAGATAGAGAGAGCCCGAGCTTCTCGACGTCCAGATCTGAGTATCTGTCCCCCGTGAAGGGGTCCCCTCGCCCTTGTGATCTCTTCAGCATATCGTCCTTGCGTAATCTGCCCTGATCCAAGGAAGATTATAGAAAACCCGTTTACTCCCCGGAACATTGTCCTGGATTTCTCTCGTCTCACTGCATTGGTTAAGATTTGCCTTCTGTCCCGCAGACGAATCTCGATTTGTGATTACTTTTCCCTGAAGCCGAGGTAATCTCAACCCCCTTCGGAGTCTCCATGGACGCCTTCGCATCGGGACTCCATCAACGAAGACCTTGCAATTGGTCTTCTATCTTTCCAGTTCATCCACCAAGGGTAACCAGGAGTTCTTTCCTCGTAAGTCCCACCTCTCCGTTCCCAGTCCTAAGAAGAATTCCCTTATTTTGTGTAAAGTCAATAGAATTGTTAAGTCTTTCCTCCATTCCAACTTATTGGATTACTTATATATATTTCCCGTACTTAGTTTCCTTAGTTTTGCCCGTCATAATATTCTTTGGTCGTATTAACTATTATTTAGATTTTCCTATTTATCTGTGCCCATGTTCTTATTATTATTTGCATTAAAGTTTACTTTTGTAAAGGTGTTTATCTTTCGAATAACCCCTGAGACGACCCTGGCAAACGTATACCCGTTCAAAGAGCCAACCTTAATATTATTGCACTCTAGTTGAAAGGTATTTACCATCCTCCAATTCAAATGTGCCCGAGCCCAGCGCCGACAGTGGCGGCCTGTCTTCCAGACCTGTATACCTTTTTAAGACCTTTGGGTCACATACCTTCGTCCCTTGACATACATATATGTATATCTATTATATATCTTTATATTATGCTGACCGAGTTTGCCTAAGTTCGTTAAGTTATTCAAAGATTGTCGAACTAATTATCAACTTATTTTTTTTAAATATTTAATTGTGTACCCGTGAGACCATAACTTTTCCTCTACTAAATACCGAGCCGGATTAAAGGACGGAAAATTTTAATCCTATAAGGATTAAATTTTCGCTTTCTTAATTGTGTTTTATATATTTCTTTTTTTGGGGTGGTTAATTCTAGCACAGTACCTGTGCTAGGCGCACAGGTACTGTCAAGTATGTTGTCCTTTGATAGATTCGAAAAACTAGGTCAAATCTTGGGATTAACATGTAAGGTTTTAATTGCCTATATCCAAGACGAAGAAAGAAATGAAAGGAAAGAAAGAAGAAAGCATAGAGAAGTAAAGGAAAGCAAAGAGAACCAGAAGAAAGGGAAATAAACCGTCAACATGAGCGAGAGCTAAGTCGGGATAACGTAGAAACCCTTTCCGTTAGTTCAAGGAATGAGGCCCCTCAAACCCCTTCAGTTAAGTTACCCGTATTCAAGGATGCAAAGACTTCAGTACCTTCCTCATCCACTTCGAAAAGATTTTCGAAGTGAATTCGTGAGATATCGAAGAGAATGGAGTCGCACGCTTACTTCGCTTGCTCAACAGCCACCTTCGTGAAATTTTTCATATTTTTCTCCCTACTGGAGCCACCCGTAGTTATTCGAATCTCAAGGCCGAATTGCTATCGGCAATCAATATGAATACTGATTTCTATCGGGTTAAGTTTCGTCAGGCAAGAATATTACCTAGCTCAACTCCCCGCCAGTTTGGCTTTATCCTTCAGAGAAGCCTACAATTCTGGCTGAACTCGGCTAAAGTAGGACACGAAAACGTGTCTCTGTTCGATTTGTCTTACATGATCAGTTAATGACTGCGCTGCCACCCGAGATCCGTGCATTCGTAAAAAATAGACGAGCGTCTACCTTTAAGGAATGCCTGGAAGAGGCAGATATACACTCGTTCAGCCATAATCTGTATCCGAAGGACCCCAAGAAATCGCATCCTCCATCTTCCAAATTTAAGAGTAATTTCCCTAAGTCCTCCCATAAAATTCGCGTCATTTTGTCAAAGTTGTTTGTCCCACCAACCTAGACTCCCCCTCCCCCGCAAGAACAGAGGGATATTAAGCCCTTACTAAATAATCCCGCAACATTCAATTACCCTCGGAGGCACGTCGTGTGTTTCACGTGCGGCGTGCCCGGATATTTTAAGACCAACTGCCCCCAAAACTCTCACCTTCGCTCTTTCCCCATCCAACAAGTCAATCAGGTTTATGCTTCTCTTTCTCAATCACCTGCTAACCCAATAACTCCAGTTACTGCCCTGACTAACGGTTCCCTGGAAATCAAGTCAATTTTTCATTAGATAATAGCTTCCCCAGTGGGCTTGAATTCGAAGAAGGAACTATGAATGGGTGCCGGGTGTCAACCTTTGTGAGAGACAGCGGGTGCAATTGCGTCGTAGCGTCCGAGAAATTCCTTCCCTCAGTAAGTCCCGACCACGAGAGGTATGCAGTAGTCCACGACTACTTGGGTCGTACCAACCGGTTCCCCGTGGTTTGCTGCTACCTAGATTGTAAATACTTCGCCAGTTGGGTGGAGGCCGTTGCAGCCCCCATTATGTTCTGCGCCGTGTTAGTCGGTCAGAACCCCCAGATCTCCCATACTCGTGTCACCCAGCCCGTCCTTACGAGGGCTCAGGCCTTGAAAGAGATTGCAACCCCGGTGCCTTTAGAAACTCAGTATGCCCCCAAATTTGCTTCCCTTCAAAAGAAGGAGTTTGCAAGTGAGCAGAAGAAGTGATCTTTTCTCCAGCCCCTGTGGGAAAAAGCCCAGCAAGACAATCAAGTTTCTGATTGTGGCTCAAGGAAGGTTACATATCTCGTTAAAAATGACCCCCTTTACCGTTCTATCTTGACTAAGGATGGTGGTAAGACTTACTCCCTTTGCATCCCCCGTTCTCGCCTTCCTCAGGCTTTTCGCCTTACCCACGATGGGTTATTGGCTGGCTATTTCAGCCCCAATAAAAGCACCCATAGAATCTTTTGATATCTCTTTTGGCACGGCGCTGCCAAAGAAATTTCAGAATTTTGTCGATTCTTTGATATTTGCCAAAAGACGACGGCAAAAGGACAAATCGCACCTTCCCCCTCCAGCAAAAAAAAAACATTGTGCCTGAACTCCTTTTTTAGAGTGGCTATCGACTTAATTGTCCCAATTCACCCCCGTCGAGCGAAGAACACTATTATATCCTCACGCGCGTGGACTTTGCTACGAGGTTCCCTGATGCAGTTCCCTTAAAAGAATCGATAGCATAACGTGCGCGGAATTATTAATAGCTATCCTCTCTCGAGACGGCCTCTCTAAGGATATATTGTCTTACCAAGGCAGACAATCTAACACGAGCTCATGAAAACATCTCCAGGTAAAACTTCTCCTTACAACCCCTTTCCACCCTGCTGCTAACGGAGTTTGCGAAAAATTAAACTGGACTCTGAAGACCGTCCTGAAGAAGCTGTGCCACGCTCAGCCTCAAGAGTGGCATCGAAATCTGCCAGTTCGTCTCTTTGTGTGCCGTGAGATTCCCCATAGAACTTCAGGGTTCGCCTAGCTCGAACTCCCTTATGGGCAAAAGGTCCTTGGCCCTATGAGTATTCTCAAGGAATTGTTTGCAAACCCCGCCTTCGTACGTATTAGACATGAGAAACTGCTTGGAGCAATGCGCTGAAATCGCGTATAAAAATACGGATCTAAATTTGGAGAAATCCCCTACTTATTTCGACGTAAAAACAAAAGACCGACGACTGGGACCCGGTGATGAAGTATTGTTCTTCCTCCCCACTGAATCTAATAAGCTCCTTTCACAGTGGAAAGGACTCGTGGACTACATCATAAAGACCCCCTCCGGTAATAAATTATATCATATAAAAATGCTTTGCCATACCACCGCCGCGCGTGTATTAATAACATAGTCGCGCTTGAGGAAGAGGTGGTTATGGAAGCCGCTTACAGCCCCTAGCCTCTCAATCTGATATAAACAGTTTGCCTGGAGTCAGATAAGGAACACCCCCTACCGGCATTCCCCGGTTCCAGTGAAGAAATCGTCCAGGAACTCGATTTAAGCTCCCAATTGGAATCCCCGCAAAGGCTCAACTGGCTAATTTATTAGTTAAATTTGTAAACCTCATTTCGTAAAAGCCAGGATGTGCGCGTCATTTCATACATGACATCTTTCTATAAAAACACAGAACCCTGTTTGCACTAAACTGTACTCTTTGCCGGTGCATCTTCGTCCGGCCTTTAATTCAGAAGTGTAAAACCTTCTAAAGCTGGGTGTCATTGAGCCCTCCACCTCTAATTTCTACTGCCCTAATGTAATGGTAAGGAAGCCCGATTAAACTTTCAGAATGTGTGTAGATTTCCGGAAATTGAATTCCGTGAGGGTTTTTTGATGCGGAACCGATCTCGCTCATCAACCAGAATATACATCTGTTTGAAGAGGCCAAATTATCAAATTCCCCTCAAGGATAGTGCTCGAAAATACACTGCGTTCCCCACTGAGAAGGGCCTAATGCAATTTAGGCGCCTTCCTTTCGGTTTGGTTACTGCTTGAAGTAATTATAATAAAATGATACGGCAAATCCTAGAAGGCCTAGGTAACGTGTCGTTTTATTTGGATAACGTGTACGTTGCCAAGCGTACAAAGGAACAACACCTAGCCTCCCTTCGCTCTCTCCTCATGGGTTAATGGAACACGGATTGAACATTGGGTCTACTAAACGACATTTTGCCTATAATTCCAAATCGTTATTTAGGCTTTCAAATCTGGGAAAACCAGATGGCCCCACCAGCAAGGTAAAGTAAAGGACATTGCCAGTATGCCACTTCCGCGTACAAAGAAACAACTCTCCTCCTTTTTGCGATCCACATCTCTCTACCGGCGTTTTGTCCCCAATTTTGCCGCCTTAGCTTTTCACCTCAGTGCCCTGTTAAATAAACAATCTCTGGATACTCTCGTGTGGAACCCTAAGGATTCCGCCGACTTGGACAAACTTAAGGATAGGCTCACTTCTGCCCCCATTCTAAGACTCCCCAATCCGGCCAAACCCTTCGGAAACAGGACCGACGAACGCGCAACCAAAGATTAGGACGCGTTTTGTTGCAATACGATGATATTGCAGACATCCGATTGCATACGCAAGCCGAAAGCTCTCTTCGCATGAGAAAAACTACGCGACCATAGAACGGGAGGTTCTCGCGAGAGTTTGGCGGTACTATAATTTAAAATGTATTTATTGGGAAAGGAGTTCGTGATCCAAAAGGATCACGGCCCTTAACCTATTTAAAAACAGTAAAAGTTAGAACGGTAGACTCAACGATGGAGTTTACTATTGACGGAGTACCAATTTCGTATATTTTATATTAAAGGTTTATGAAATTATATGGCTTACTGCCTTAGTAGGAACCCCATTGAGGAGCTTTCCCCTACCTTGTAAGATCGAGTCAGTGAGGATGTGTACTCACACTTGTATATATTGTTAAAATTTGTCCCTCTGTATATACATATATTCCCTTTAATTATTTTTCCTTACTTTTGTAATTAATTGTAATGGTTACCCTGTTTTTTTAGGGGGGAATTATTCTTACATATCGTTATCTACTAAGTTCAAAAACCTCATATGAAGTGATTTTTTTTTTGCGGTTATGTAGGCCCGAAGTTAAAGATTTTCCTATTAGCTTGTATGCCGTCAGGTAAATTGTTTTCTCCAATTCCCATCTCTCCCATTTGTAACAACAAGGAGTAACAACAAGGAAAGAAGGTACCCTAGGAGACCTTACGGTCCATTCAAAGAGGGTACTTTTGGACTAGCAATCGAGCGGGCACAAGGCTGCTCAATTGTTTTGCATCCCTAAACGGCCACTTTTCAAGACCTTGTCTAGTCTTGACTTGAACTGGTCAACAGATTCACTGTTGACAACTTCCACTGGAAGTGCGTTCCACATACCGCAGATACTGTAGGTGAAAAAGTTTCCACACAGATTGCGGTTGTAACGCTTCAGTTCAAGTTTGAAGCCGTGATTGCGCGTTCTGTTCTCACTCAGTGTGAAAATATGCCGGTAGTCAACATTGTCGAACCCTCGAAGTATTTTGAAGACCTTGATGAGCTGACCACGCAGTCTAAGGGGTTCCAGCAAAAACAGATCTAATTCCCTAAGTCTATCCTCATAACTTTTATGTCGGATAGAGGAAATCAGTTTGGTTGCCCTAGCTTGTACGCGTTCCAATCTCGCGATGTCCTTTCGCAATGAAGGACTCCAAAATTGTACGGCATACTCCAGGTGCGGTCGGACAAGTGAGTTGTACAGGCACAGTACAATCTCCTGGTTCCGATAACCAAACTGGCGCTTAATATAGCCTAGCATCCTTTGGGCCTTTTTCTCCGCCTCAATGCACTTGAGGTCACTAGTGATTGTTACACCCAAGTCCTTCTCAGTGTCGGTGGATTCCATAGCAGTGCCCTTAAGGATATACTGAGATTGGGAGTTTCTGTGGCCGATATGCATCACTTTGCATTTCCACACGTTAAAAGGCATTTGCCACGTGTCCGACCACTCCCCAATCTTCCCAAGATCTTCCTGCGGCGAAGAGTATTTGCATCCTTTGCAACGTTCATACCAAGCTTGTTATCGTCTGAAAATTTGGAAATCTTGGCAACCATGTCACCGTCCATGTCATTGACGTAGATGATGAAGAGTAGTGGTCCCAGGACAGAACCTTGAGGCACCCCGCTAGTAACGGCACCCACTCAGAAGACTTTCCATTCACCACCACCCGTTGCCGTCTGCCACTTAGCCAGTTCTCGATCCAGCCTGCTACCTTTTCGTCTATGCCAAGCGCTCGCACTTTCCGGAGAAGGCGGCGGTGTGGTACCTTATCAAAGGCTTTCTGAAAGTCTAGGTAGACCACAACCACCGCCTTGTCCCGATCGTGCTCACTGAAAACGAAGTGGAAGAATTCTACAAGGTTCGTCAGGCATCACCGTTGCATTCGGAAGCCGTGCTGGGAACTCCTCAGTAGCAGGTTTGACTCTAAATACGACGTCACTTTTGTCCACCATGATGCTTTCCATGAGTTTACCGACTATCGAAGTCAGACTAATAGGTCGGTAGTTCGACGGTTGGTTACGGTCTCCTTTATTGAAGATAGGAGTCACCTCCTGCCTCACGCCAGTCTCTAGGAATGCATTTGGTCCAAAATTGACATGTTAAAGATACTTCATCGCACACTTCCTTCAACACTTTAGGTAGAAACCCGTCCGGTCCAGGGGACTTATTCGTCTTTAGGTCAGCGATCTTTTTCTTTATTTCTCCTTCGGTGAAGTCCATTGCCTCCAGCTTTTCCCTCGAGTAGGAATCCGTCGGCTGGGGAATGGGACCACACTCTTCAGTAAACACTGAAGAGAAGTAGTCGTTGAGGAGGTTAGCATTTTCTGCATCTGAATGCTTTAATGTCCCCTCCTCATTCCTCAAAGGGCCAATCGTTCGACGGATTGGTTTACGGCTGTTCACATATCCAAAAAACTCCTTGGGATTCTCTTTACAGAGTCTCGCCACTCGGAGTTCCTCAGACCGCTTAGCCGCCCTTATGCTGGACTTCACTCTCCTGGCTAGCCTCCGGTATTCGTCAAAGTCACCCGAGATCTTCAATTGCCGGTACACATTTCTCTTCTCCCTAAGCAGTTGCCCGATTTCTCGATTAAACCACTTTGGTTGAACAGAAGACCGACGGGGGCATTTAAGAGGGATAAAACGCGATTGAAGACTCATGAATGTGGTTTGGAAACTGTTCCAAGAGTCTTCAACAGCATCGCACTCTTCTAGGCTCGCGTCATTCAGTTCCGCGCGGTGACCTGCAAAGTCTGCTCTTCTTAAATCGAGTTTCCTTGATTTACTAATTGCACGTCTGCCTTGGGGACTTTGACTACAAATCTAATTAGTCGGTGGTCACTGCCACCGAGCTCTTCGCCAACAGAGAGGTCCTCAACGATGTCATCCTCAGAGGTGAAAACCAAGTCGAGGATATTGTCTCCTCTCGTTGGCTCTCTCACCCATTGAGTGAGGAACTCGTTGTTCGTGAACTCCAGGAGTAGTGCGTTCTCGCCACAGGGTTCTCTGGTTTCCCAGTCATCTTGTGTGTTGAAATCACCCATGACGATACACACTCTGTCTTCGACAAGTTCTCCTAGTAGCTGGTACAGATCTCTGTCCTTTTCAACGAGTTGGGCAGGAGGTCTATAAAGCACCAGGGATCCTGTATTTGGCAGGACCTATCTCTAGGTCAACACCTAGTAGTTCATGGTCAGATACGATGTTGCAATCCGTCGAGTTGAGAGTATCCTTGACATACAACATCACACCGCCACCCTCTCTGTCTGGCCTATCTTTCAAGAAGAGCTGGTAACCGGGAATCGTGAATTCACCTTTAAAGTCTTGGTTTAAGGTTTTTATCCACGATTCTGTTATGGCTACCATTTCGGGTTCTTCCGTCGCTACGAGGCCACGGAGCTCAGGAAACTTGTTCCTGATTGACCTCGCATTGAACAGAAGAACTTTCAGTGAGTCCCCGACTGTAGGACTCCTTACGCTCTTCCGTTTCCCGGCTTGTTTGTTGGCGAGGCACCCATTTTTGCGACCTCTGAGAAGGTCGTTCCTGGAGTGACACGGGCAGAACTGGCGTACGTCTGCCCTCACTCTGGGTCGGATACTCCTTTCGGTCCTCTCTACGACATCCTGGATCATGTTCGACAGAAAGGCCTTTCCTTTAAAGGAAAGATGTACCCCATCCCTTTGGTAGAGATCATTTCTACCATAAAAGGTGCGGTACGGGTCCACAAAAAGGACCCCCTCTGCCGTACACAAATCTGCCAGGCGCCGGTTTAAAGACACATTCATCAAGTGAGCGTTCCGTGTTGGACCTCTCCTCGGGAGCATCCCGACTACCACGCGCTTGCAGGTTTTCAGCCCACAGTCGTCCACGGCACCCATGACCGTGTGGAGGATTTTATCTGTAGGGCCTACCCTACCTCCTCTCAGGTAGAGGTCATTTCCACTGACCATCAGAGCAACGACTGAGCTCTCAGAAATCTGTGATTTCTCAGCCTCTACTCTAATGTGGTGGTTACCCAATCCTGGCAGGCAGCTTACCTTGACGCTTGTGCGAAGGCGGGCCGCTAGCAGGGGCTGCAGGTCCTGTGCCTGGAAATCGCCCACAAGGATGACCCTGGCACGTTTGCCTGCTGAGCTCGGATTCTTTATTTTCTAAGGCAAGCTCTCCGATTCCTCTCTCTTCCCCGTCATGGTCTTTTCAGGCTTTTCTTTTTTCTTCTTCCTGTTATTCTTCTTCTTCTTCTCTATCATCTTTTCCCCCTTGTCATCATTTTCATTAACTTCTTCTACCTTTTCTTCTTCTATTTCTCTCTCTTCCTCTTTCTTCTTTCCCTTTTTCGTCTTTTTTTTATTTTTTCCTTTTGGTGTCACTGCCCCAATCGGGCACGGGCTCTCTGCAGAGGTGGTGTTTGCCACAGGACTCGAGAGATCGTTTAATTTCTCTTCGAGCCTGCGGATCTGGTGGGAGTGCTCCTCCTTATCATCTCGATTTTCTGTTCGAGGTCTGTAGTTCTTTCCCTGTAGTAGGCGACCTCTTCCTCCACTTCCTTCTTTAAAATGCAAGTGGTGCATACACTGTCTGGGTGGCATTTCGCATAGTAGCCTTCCGGGAAGTCAACGCACCACTTGTCCTTCTTACATGTGGCACACGTGAATTTTAGCGCTGCTGGACCTTTCTTTCCTTCTATTTTGAACACTCTATTTCTTAAGCTTGTTCCCTAATCAATATATAAAAAGGGGTTGGTGAGTTCTCCCCGCGTGAGTCGCTCCCGCCTATTGATCGGAGTCGTTTCGGAGTCTTCCAGAAGGCACGCTCCATGTGCTGCTGTTCGTCCGACCGAGTCGTCAAGCTTCGGCGTGCCGTGGCTCCCAACCAAGCAGCACAGACGGTCCCCGAAGGGGCCATTGATTTCTCACCAGGTGAACAACAACGAAGCACACCCCTTACTAAACTCCTACTAGTTCCCTTCACAACGGCCAGGATCTCGGAGTAGCGTTCAATGGATATCCCGCCACACCAAGGAACTCGACACAAGGCTTTTTTTATTGGCCTGGCAACCAACCTGGGAACAAAGGGCCGTCACCTCGGACCGATGCTACCAGAGGCACCCGTAAACGGGCACTGGGAACGGTCAATAATTACGCGCCAGGGAAGGGGTTAACGGGGCACTACCCTCATCCCATTCATCGTGCCCCAACGCCTAGGACCCCTCTTGTCCTAGTCTCTCGCAACCAGTGAGCGTCGATTGGCGTTGTTTATAGAGGTTCCAAAGCCTCTCTCCTGACGCGTGAGGTAGCTGCCAGGTCCTTATATGTAGATAGAGGGAAAAAAAGGAAAGAGTGACATGATAGGAGTAGGCTTTTTTTTTTTTTTTTTTTTTTTTTTTTTTTTTGTATAAGTGGGAAATAAGATAAAAGTAAAAAAAAGAGAAGGATAGAGTAGAAAAAAGAAAAAGATGACGCACTTAGTCTGGAACCTCGTTTCCGACCAAATCGACAAGGGAAGCCCTGCCAGGGGTACCCAGAAGAGGTACCCCCGCCGACATAGCTCGAAAAGTCAAAGGTCCACACAAGCTCTCTTCCTGCGATAAGGGGGTGTCACCTCTCCCTCTGGTTTCTTTTGAGAGAGAGGGGGGGGAGAGAGTAAAATGTGGAGAATGACATTTCCCATCCCCTACGTGTCTATCAAATTTCATCTTAGGAAGGGTGATGTGGGATAGTATGAAACTTAATACGCCGTTATCACAGAATTTGCCTGGTTGAGACGGATCAGCGCAGCTGTATTTAATTTGGGGTGTTTTATTACCATCTTCCCCCAGTTTGATAACGCCGTCCACTCTGAGGCTCAGCAGCCGTGTTCATCTTCTTCCCTTTTGGCGTAGAGGAAATCTCGCTTATTTCCCTTTTCGCCTCGATGATGCTCCGAAATTATCAAGGTTCATGTTTGCTTAAGCCGCGTCCGATATCCCTTAATAATATTGCCCTCCATTTGGAAGGTATTTACAATCCTTCAATTCACTTGTACCTGAGCCCAGTGCCGACAGTGGAGGCCTGTCTTCCAGACGTGTGCACCTTTTAGAGACTTTTGGTTCACACGCCTTCGTCCCTCGACAGTACACTTAAACACATATTTAACACCTCACTCACCTCTGAGCGCTCTATACATCCATTTAAAAAATCTCTCATAGTAATACAGAAGCAAAACAAAACCCCAAACAGGCAAACAACTACAGGATAATTTCTCTGTTAGAGCATCTAGGCGAGATACTTGCGCGAATTATCAACATTTTCCTCTGCAACATTAAGGAGGAGTATAACTGGTTCTCCCCCTGTCAATATGGCTTTATGAGAGGCCGTTACACTCAAACGCATGTGACTATCGTTCATGCATATACAAGAAGCATGACAGTCACGACACAACACCCTCTCTATCAGATAGGACCTGAAGAAGGCGTTGATAAGATGATGCATGAGGGAGTCTGCTGAAAAATAACCACCACAACACCGAGTTTTTTCTTTGCACCTACGTCTATGGCGAGACCATTTTTATCTGCGGCGATGGCCCAGACAGAATCCCGCCGCATACACAAAAATACTTGAGGGTATGATAGAATATAAGAACAAGTGGCTCATAGCTACGAATCCACAGAAGACGCAGATGACACTATACGGCACGCAAGATCACTACATGCGCAACATACAAATATAAACAGATACAGCAGATCTAAACCACTTAGCCCTAACAAGAATTACATACAAGCTTCACCTTAAAATACTGCGGGAAACAATAGACAACTTCCTAAAATTCAACTCACACCAAAACCTCACACAAGCAAGAGCCAAAATCATAAAAAAGCTGCGCAGGTTTTATCCTCCCAGCCGCAAACTACAACTACACCTATATAAAACACTAGTCGGACCACTCCTTACAAATAACACTTGTAGCAACGAGTCAAACATACCAGATGAAGCCACAGCGCATTCCTAACTTTGAACTGAAAGGTACATGTCGCTCTCGTATCTACACAGGCATGTCCACACTACGCGAAAACAACAAACTAATACTATTCAATACATACACCCTCTTAATACGAAAGTTGGGAAAACTATAGAGACAATACACATACACCCATATACTAGCCAGACAATACGCTGCGATAGCTTTATATAGAGAAGTAACACGAGAGAACCTCAACATATTGTGGTATTGTCGGCTTTTCAGAAAGATATGTCAAAACACCATCACTATTTGCTTAAACATCCTGCTTCTATCAACAAATGCTGCAAAATCCAATCAATTATATTATCTGCTTCTCTACTGCTAATTCGAATTATGAATAGGCAATGTAGTTTTGAAGGAAAGAAAGGAAATTTGAAGGAGGTAGATGCCTTCATAATACGAATAATAAAGTACATGACACCAGCATCAGAAAGGCTTCTCAAGTTGAAGCGCTAATACTATAAAATGGATATCCAAACCCCCTAATCTGCATACAAGAAAAATGGTTTTTGAACTTGCGCAATATGCGGAGAGTGTTGAAGTATTATCCTATGCTAAATCATCAGTATTACAAAGGTATCTAGTAATTGAAGATATTGACTAAAGATTTTTCATCACAACGCATGTGGTGACTTCCAAATACAGAAGAGTTAATGGTTTCATTTCTACCACATAACACATCCTTACGCAATATATATGAATATATATATGTATATATATATATATATATATATATATATATATATATATATATAAATAAATAAATATATATATATATATATATATATATATATATATATATAGATATAGATATATATATATATATATATATATATATATATATATATATATATATATATATATATATATATATATATATATATATATATATATATATATATATATTGTCTTAGAATGAGCCATTGACATATACGTCACTTCTACCCGATATGCTTGGACGCTCAAAGTCAAATGAGTGACCTCGAATCAACTCTGGTCACGAAAGAGATGGGAGATGGAAGTGGGAGAAGTTTGGGACCAACTTACCTGAAGAAGTATGGGGATTTATATACAAACGATTGAGTGTAGTTGGCCGTTATTGAACTAATGAAGGCTGCGGGCTATGAGGTTAATGAAAAAGTAGGAACAAAATTAAACTTTAATATTTACTAGGTATACACAATAAATAGTTTAAAATGGAATAATGGCAATGGATACTCAATGTTTACAATAATAGATCTAACAGAGCTACTCGGAGCGAACAGGAGCGAACTCTAAGGGAGTGGACGAGGCTATACGAGCCTCTGTACGCATGCACACAGGGCTGACTGGCAAGGAAACAGAGATGATTCGTCTCAGCCTAGGTCGAGTTCGAGACTTTAAGAGATGAAACGGAGATCGGATGGTTATTCGAGGTACTTTAACAATGGGAAGCTTAACATCTTGTAGTAACACTAACTGGAGGGAGTATTCGTGCCAAACGAAATGTACCGAAACCAAGGATGGTGCAATTGACTGGGGCTCAGATTCTTCGGTAGAATTCTAGCCTTCGGCCCGTAGGGAAATTGAACGCAATCTAGAATGACGTGTTTCGTTGTAAAAGGCAGGCCTATACTGTCGATGCCTAATTGAGACCAACAATATAAAGGGACCAGCTGGAACCGTTACTGCCTCCGCCAAGGGCATTGGAACCACTCATTGGAGTAACACGGCGCTTGGGGAATGGGAAGTACTCCCACGGGGGTTTCTTGATAACGTCCCGGGAGGCGATAGAGGCGCACGTTAAAGATTCCAATGCCTCTTTTATCGCAGAATGCAGTTTGATAATCTTACTGTTCCCGCGGTCCTCGCTCACGTTGATTGACCTCGTGCCTGACCTCTTACCTGACTTTGTGGTTTCGACGGGGCACATGGCGGCAAGGAACCTTTATTCACGATATATATATATATATATATATATATATATATATATATATATATATATATATATATATATATATATATATATATATATATGTACTCATAGTGGATAAATTGCAAAGAAATCCAAACAATGCTTCAAGAACTTAGCCTAAAAATAAAACTTGCAAAAACAAAAGTTATAACAAACCAACTAGATGTCAACATGATAAACATCACAACCTACAACGAGAAAATTGATAAAGTAGAAATTTCTATCAATCTGGTTCAAAAGAATACATTGTCACCGGGAAAAGATCAAGATTTCCCACGCAGAATCACTCTAGGCTAAAAAATATTTGGAAAGGCGAGCATCATCTTCATAGGCCTAATACCCATTTGCCTGAGAAGAAAATTATACAACGAATGCATAATCCCACATAGAGCCTATATAGTATAAAAATTGAACCTGACCAAAAAACTTACGATAAATCTTAGAACAATACAAAGAGCCTCTGAACTCCATGATGGGGAAAACGACGTGAAAGAAATTCAGTCATTTGGATACATGGACATACCAAACTTTACTATATATTGTAACTTATGAGACCTAAAAATGTTCATGTAAATAGAGAGCCAATCAGGTTCACTAAATCCCTTGAGACAGAAAGACATCTCTTTTTATCCTCACCCCTTTGTATATAAATTTTAGAATTCAGAGAACGTATGAAAGGCAAAGATTACTAGACCATGAATACTTGCCTTGAAATCATGAGTCGTTGCGTCTTATTTTCACTCAAGATACGAGGGGCGGTCAATAAGTTTTGCAATTCAGATAAAAGGAAACGAGATATGAGGAAAAGTCTTTTATTATTTTTGAATATAACTACCTTCGACTTCAATGCACTTGCGCCACTTGTCCCTAAGGCTTCGAATTCCCGACAACAAGAAATCTGCCGACTGCTGTTCAATCCACTCCTGGACGGCCTGCTGGACATCTTCATCGTCCCCAAACCGGCGTCCACGCAGTGCAACCTTGAGCTGACGAAATAAAAAGTAGTCGCTAGGGGCCAGATCTATACTATAGGAGGGGGGGGGGGTGCTCCTCGAATCCGCACTCGCGCAGGGCAACTGGTGCAATTCTGGCCTTGTGGACTTTGACGATGTTGAAGTCGATCATGGGGCGTGAGGTTTCGTGAGGTTTCTATGGACCCAACGGGTAGAGACCTTGGTTATGGCTAAATTGTTGTGGATCATGTTGATAACACTTCCATGTGATATTGCAATTTCTCGCTCAATTTCTTCGACCTTCACCCGTCGATTTTCGAGGATGATCCTCTCCACACGGGGCACATTGTCCTCGGTGCTCACGTCTGACGGGAGTCCTGGACGAGGGTAATCTTCAAGGGACTCACGACCATGGCGGAACTCGCTATTCCAGCGAGCAATGGCTGCATAAGAAGGGCGGTGTCGATGTACACTTCAACCATGCGTTCATGGATCTCTTTTGCATTCTTGCCTTCCTTGGTCAAAAATTTGATCAGTGCGCGGTGCTTAACCTTCTTCATTGTTGAAAAATTTGTGACTGACGATCTGCAATCAGCTACTGCTTCTTAAATTTTCGAGACAGGAGCGTGCGGCTGCAGATCCTGACTTGTCTTAACTTGTCCTAACACCCCCACAAACAGCCATCATCCTTCCTCTGTTTTGCCCTACCGATTCGCAAAACCTATTTACCGCCCCTCGTAGATGGAATTTTATCGTGGTCGGTGACAAAGGTTTATTGGATATCATAACAGAAAATTTTAATTTCTGACAATTCATAAGAACACGAACAATCATATGCATATGGAAGAAAAAAAGAGATGTGAACATATTTGGATGATATAAACGAGAACAGGAAATATCAAATGGATATTATAAAAAGGTGAATTTCTTAATAAAAATTAGGAAAGATTTGATCAATAAAATTAATTAACCTAAATTGTTGAAGCTATTTTCTCATAATGGCTGGAAAATCTTTAAATAAGATAGTAAAAAGAAAATATTATTTTATGCTAGCGTAAATTTGTCATTTGTTCCCATTAATTCAGCAACATAGTCATATTCTTGACTTTGAGAAAGGCCTAGAATATTTTCTTATTTTTCCTGAAAAGTTTATTTAGTAATTAATTAAAAAAAATCACAATCACAGGGCGATATGTTCTTTGAAAAATATCTTTGACAAAGAAGATTTACTTAAATTAATTAGTCAAAAAGGCGTTAAAATATATCGAACTTTACATAGACAGGCCTTTATTCCGTCGATTCTATGCGCTGGGTTAGGAAATCAAAGTAGGAAAATGTCCTCTATACTGTTTTTTTAGATCACTTATAAGAAATTTAAACAAACTGAAGTTTTATCAGTCTCATTGCAATGAGTGTAAACTTTATAGGTAATTCAACAAGCACACCATCGCTGTCCTCTCCAAAGAAGTGCCAAGGTCGAAGATTCTCCTTCCCAGAGAAGACAGGTTTCACATATACATTGGAATATAAAAAAATAATATTATGGTTTTAAAGCTTTAAAAAAAATTGATTCGATATGTTAGGTTGTTTGGTAAGACAGGTATATGAACACTTACAGTCTTTGAATAGGCAGTGGAGCTGGTAAACTAACTGCGCGGTGTAGTTTGTTTTTGTACTTGTTGAATATTTGAACGTTAGCCGCTATTATAATATCACTGAACTACTATTTTTTTCTTTGGTTGTTCTTAAGTAGTAGGAAACTACGGGCCAATCAGCCTTGTAACAGGAACATAAAAATTACTTAGAAAAGAATTTTATCTACAAAACTGACTAGACTACATTATCAAATGCTTGCTTTTAAACAATGCTGAAAACTAATGAATACTAAAACCTCTTCAATATTAAAAAATATAACACAGATTTCATTTATACAAATATATTAACCAAATATACAAGTTAAATACATGAAGGATTGCTGTACTATTCAACCACGGCCACCAGGTGGCGTGGGAACCTGCTGGAGGCTTTCTCGACGACCCCACTGATTAAGTGGGTTGAACTGTGGTTACTCTTGACCTATGCTCCATCTTGGTGATTCACTGAGACCTGGTAGTCTCTGTCTCAACCACTTACCACACATAATAGCCCTCTGTATTTCATTCTGGGGAATTAGGAGGCCGATGCTCGAAGGGATGTAGTGGGGAAAATTGTCTGATAGCCAAGACTGGGCTCTACTGCGTGTGTGGCATGGAGCACATTCTTAACTACACACATTCGACCTTCCAACGGCCAATTCCAGGATCCATGGACTCACCAGCTCCTCCAGGCACTTGATCTAGTCATTCGGGAAGATACACGTGGGTATAAAATGTCCCACGCTCCTGGTCTCTTTGGGAAACACAGGAAGCCAGTCGTGGTTTTGTGGGTTCACCACTGAGAAGAACCAAGACATGTCAGGTTTGAGTGGGTGTTTTAGTTTGTCATTAAGTTCATAACACGTTCCTTCCGCTTTCCTTCATAAACTAGCAATTTCTTATCTTCTATGAGTAGGAGAGGATATCTTCATGTAATAACTGCCCTAGAGAGAATAACACGCCATTGTTCCTGGTTATGGACCTTAATGATTTGGCGGGATCGTTTTTAATAATGAAATGGATATCCGCGACAAAGTTGCGGGTTTTTTTTTATTCGAACGTCTAAAGTGAGACTTCAGATCCCCCGTGTCCTTGTAGTAACAGCCTGAACTATCTAACTCTTTCTTGCTCCTCTGCATCGCCCTCATTTGACACTCAAGCTCTCGGAGATCTTAGCATTGCCACTCGCGGTGTGAATACCAAGCAGCACAGCTTGCATTTTCCCAGTTTTGGGGGGAAGGAGGGAATTCAGCTATGGTATTGGATCCTTCATAGATGATGCACAATTAAACGATGTTTCTAAACAATGTTTTCCATCCTTTTGAAATGTAATAAAACGCTATTTTTATTTTTAATGCGTTAATTGAATTTGTCCATTCTGAGAAAATGTGGCAATTTGTTGACTAACAACCGATGACAGAAGACACCTCATCTACAGGTATACTGAAATCGATTTCTTAGTTTATTAATCTAGCAAGTTAAGGAGAATCTTAAAGTCTGTTAAAAAGTCAAGGTTTAATTGTAACAATGCGTTTGCATAAATTTAACAAGTGTATACATAATATATGATCCTGATCAGTATTTTTATTTATGAGCATACTAATTCTAAAACAAAAATTTATTTAAAGGGACAAATAGATAGATGCACTTGCCTTGACACGTATTAAGTATATTATAATTTATTTAACTATTTTTAAAACAATTTTTGTTATAAGAATAGATATGTACAACATACTAAATTGAAAAATACTGCTAATTACATTTAAGCTTCGTATCGAAAGGGTATGTGATTGTAATGAATTTCGATCACCATAGTAAATTAGGTTTTATTTAACAGACGCAACTCATATTAGTGGATGTTTTTTAACGAGCCAAATATTTTAAATTTGTTTCTAAGATACGAGTATATTTTGATCAATATGCATTAAAAGGCATTAGTTTCTTTGAAAGCTTTTAGAGTGCCAATTTTCTTAATTATAAAATGAGAGTCGCGTTATTTTGCCCATGAAACTAAAAGCTCAGAAATATACGTATAATGGGTTTTAAAGATAAATATCTTGATTGCAATTAACTAGCTCACACGTTTCTTTAAACATGAAAGCAATATTGAAGTAATTATATACTTGCTTCGAGCTATAGATTTGTAGCGTGCGAGAAGTTCAGACGAGTTAAACTACTTTCACCTTTATCTAAAAATCAGTTCTACATACAAAACTATAAGTTTGAAGAAGAATTACTCAGCATAGTTAACGATGGATATATAGTGAGTTATGATGTTGAATCTTTATTTACTAACATTCCCCTCAACTATACAATCAATTTAATATTAAATAAGGTATTCTATTCCCCAAATACTTTTCATGGATTTTCACGAAGCCAATTAAAAAAGGCGCTGGAATTAAGTCTTTCTTAATAATAAAGTTTACTGCCAGATTGATGGTGTTGTAATAGGTTCTCCAATGGGACCACTTGCAGCTGACTTTTTTATGACACATCTCGAAGATGAAATGTTTTTTACTAATTTAGATTACAAACCCTCCTTCTACCGCCGTTTTGTTGATGATTCCTTGGCAATTGTTTAATAATCCTGCACATAGCCAACATTTCTTGAATTTTTGGAACACTTTACACCCCATCATCAAATTCACTATGGAAGTAGAGTGAAATGATAAGATGCCCTTTCTTGATCTTTTACTCACCCGAGATGATGACCAGCGAAAAATTCAAAAGACCATTTACCGAAAAAAAAACTTTCACAGGACAAGGCTTGAACTACTTTAGTTTTTGTGATTTTAGATACAAAATATCCACAGTAAAAACTTTAATACATAGAAGTTTCTCGCTAACATCCACTCACCAATCAATTCATAATGAATCTATTTTTCTTAGGAGATATTTTTCTAAAAAATTTATTTCCTTCTGACCTATATGATAGAGTTTTACAAATGATACTTGATAATCTCATTGCCTCCCCTCAACCCTGCATAGAGGTTCCTAAAATGTCCATATATTTACTAATTTCAGGGGTGGGTTTTTTTAACGATACTTTTAAAAGAAAAATCTTATTCATTTTTAAAAGATATTTTCCCCAAATCAACCCCCAAATAGTTTGTATAAACAAATTATCGATAGGAAGTTTTTGTAGCAGTAAAGATCCTATCTCTTTAGAGTTCCGCAGTGATAATGTTTATTTATTTAAATGTCCCAGTTGTACTGAGGCCTCTTACATTGGCAGCACTGTCAGGCCTCTTGGAGCTAGGTTCTCTGCTCATAGGGGGATTAGTTGGCGCACAAGCAAAATCTTAAATAAAAAGGAGAAGTCTTCTATTAGGGAACACACCATAAGTTGTAAAACTGACATTTCTATTGCCTAAGAACCCTCGAATCTTTATATATCAAACACTACAAACCTAAACTCAATGAAGACTTAAGTGCAATTTCATTATTAACTAACTAATTTTAACTAGAGTTTGTTAGTTGGTTTGTTTTTTAACTACTGTTTGGTTAGTTGTTGTTCCTCTCTCCCAAGCGTCACTGTAACCTATAAATACTAGCCCGTTGTTAAACCCACCATTCACTCTCTAGGATGGATCCACTTTAGTAAGTTTTTTTATTAAATTTTTTTAACTCTTACAGTGTTTACAAAATTAAAAACAAAGTTTAAATTTATTATCTTTAAATATTGCCAAATCAATTTCTCTTATAGTTTTTAATTAATTTCTGAAATAAACTTTAAATTTATTAACTAATATTTTAAGTCAGTTTTAAAGCAAATTTAACTGTTGTTAAGTGGTATTTAAAATTTTACTGATATCTTATAATTGGTCACCTTTTAAAATTATTCAATGTCTTGTTGGCCTTTTCATGGTTTCTTACAATGTATTATTAACTTTAGTAAACTTATTCTGGCCTGAAGATGAAAATTTGTAGTTTTCGAAACGTTGTGAAAAATGAAAAGATGTTGCATCCGTTTCTCGTGGCTCTGGGATTTATCCTCAATATTATATATATATATATATATATATATATATATATATATATATATATATACAATATCTTCTTCTGTTTCTCTCCTATTCATATATTTAATTGTATTACTAATTGCTTGTTCTATTCGCAAAGTTATTTATTTCAATTATTAATTCAACCTTGCTTCAAATCTTCTTGAAATTATTTGAGTAAAGTTCGGTAATTAATCGTTTATCTTCTTTTCTCTCAACATTCATTCGTATTTACAGCATCGTAGATACTAATCCTCTCAGTTGTAGCTATAAAATCGTTCCGCAGACTAATATAATTGAATAATAAATTCGTACAGTACGATTCAATATTTAATTATTCCCTTAAATTAAGCAAATTTAATCGTTTCTCCTTCGCTAATCTTCTTCCCCTTCCCCCTTATTTCTAAATTCTTCTATTTGTGATTCGATCAGATTAACCGCCCAAACACCACGCTTCATTTTCTTCACTCGCTTTCTTTTTCATTCTCCCCCATTTCATAAATTTCACGCAGTGAGGTCTCGTTTTGTTTCGCTCAGATAAGCATTTTATAATTTTTCGTGCTGGGAGATAGCATTTTATTTCGCTCAGACAACCCTTGCCCTGTTTCTTTCTTTTGCTAAGACAACTCTAAGTCTTTCTTATTTCTCTTCCAAAATTTTTGCTATCACTCTCTAACTATATATATTTCCGGATAATTCCTTTCCTCTCATTCTCAACCGAAATTTTCACCGGTTAAATTGGAATTTTTATTTTAAGAACAATTTTGGAAATGGAACACAATTATTATATATGTATCGCGTGCTATGTTTCTATTTCAAACCCCGCACCGACGCCAGTTGTGAGTTGTGTACTCACAACAATCGAGACTAAATTTAAGATCTCAGAATGAGCCTACTGCCGTCAGTTCCAACCTCGGTGAGTGTATCCGTGTGCAGTCAGCTATATCCTCTATTTGTCTCCTGACATTCAACTCATCAAACCCTGTCGAATGGTTAGATATATGCGACGTCGTAAAGGCCTTCATGCACCACCAAAGAGAACGAGAAGATCGTGCCCGTAGCACTGAGTGTGGCTTGAAAGCAATACTTTCGAAAGTTTTATGTAGAAGAATGTGAGGATGCTCGTAAGCATTGAGTTAAAAAGTACATTGTTAGATTACTTTGACTAGTTGTATATTATGGGCGTGAAAGATGGCGGTGTATACCGAGTGCAGTATCAATGTTTAGAATATATAACAACCAAGCGTCTGTTAGTACTATGAGCGGTCCGAAAAATTTGCAGCCACCTGAAGTTGATGATATTTTCGCCGAGATGCTAAGAAGTGGACATGATGGTGCTATGGAATGGGTCTGGTGGCTGATTTGTATAGGATTTAAAAGTACCTTGAAGAGCGCCCGAAGAGTGGAGGGAGGCTGTGATAACGTTATTAAGAGTAAAAGAGAGAAAGATGAATGTCAGAACTGCCGGTAATAGGAGTGTAGAGTAAGGTAGGACAAGTGTTTGGACGAACCTGATTGAACATATAAGAGAAATAACTAAGAAATTAGTATGAGCTGAAAAAAGTGAATTTAAAGCCGGTAGTGCGCGCATGTGTGTGTATGTGTGTGTTTGTGTGGATCAAGTAGTGTTTGCACTGCGAAAATTATTTGAAAAAAATAGAGGTAAAGTTTATTTCCCGGGATCATGGATCTAGAGAGCGCTTAGGACTATGTATCTAGATACAGCACCATCATGGTATGTTGAAAGAATAAATGAAGTTAGTGGTGCACTAGTGGTATGGTGTATATAGTATTCAAATTGGGTGTAAGTTGTGGGTTTGCGCAAAAGATGGGTAAAGTGTCGTTTGTAAAAAGAGGATGGGCTGTAATGAAGGAGAACTTTGAAAATTACTAAAAGGAATGATTGCAATGATAAATAACTAAGAAATTACTATTGGGAATGAGTGTAATGAAGGCGAACTATAAAAATTACGAATGAAAATGTGTGTAATGATGCATAAATAGGAAAATTACGAAAGATAATGAATGTAATTATGAATAATTAAGGAAATTACAGATGGAAATGAGTGTAATGATGGGGAACTAAGAAAATTACTAATGCTAATTAGTGTAATGATAGAGAACTAAAAATATTGCGAATGTGAATGAGTGTAAAGATAGAGAATTGAGATCATTACGAAAGAGAATGAGTATAAGGATGAAGAATTAAAATAATTACAAATGAGAATGAGTGAAATGAGTGTACTGACTGAAAATTAAAACAAAAATACGAATTGGAATGAGCGAAATGACTAAATTGTTTAAGAGGATGGCAAGTGAGAGGTTCTAAAAAGTTGGCGTACTCTTATGACCTGGCGTCTGTAGCTGATTGTGATAAAAGACTTGGAAATATTGCTTACCTCACTCATTTCGAAATGATTTTTGAGGTAAACCACTGGATATCGAAACTGATGCAATACCTTAATACTCAGCTGCGGTACATTTGTATTTCCCTCCCTGCCGAGGCTAGCTTCGACTCTTTGACCCTTAAGTCGGAACTCTTGGCTGCGATCAACATAAATCCAGAATTCTACAGGGCAAAGTTTTGTCAGGCAAGGTTGCTACCTGGCCAGACTTACCGCCAGTTCGGATTTACCCTTAAAAGAAGTCTACAGTTTCGGTTCTACTCCGCCCAGGTCAACGGCGACTATGATTCTCTATTCGACTTTATTTTGAGAGATCTATTGATAGCTACGCTTCCCTTTGAAATCAGTGCATTCGTGAAGGGCAGAAGAGTTTCTTCCTTCAACGACTGCATCGAAGAAGCGGATTTGTACACGTCCAGCCATAACCTCTACCTCAAAGATCTCAAGAAGAGTCATCCTCCGACCCCCTGAAGGTAAAGGTCACTTCCATAAATTTCAGCCAAAGAACCCTCCTAACAAATTTGTAAAGGTCCATGGTCCCTTGAAACGAGAATATCATCCCCCGTATGAGCCTAGGGATGTTAAGCCACCCATTTTTATTCCTCCTGCGTTGCATTACGCGAGACGACCCATCCTCTGCTTTGCTTGCGGAATCCCCGGACATGTATCCACTAACTGCCCCCGAAATTCTCAACTCCGTTCTGCTCCCAGCCACCAAGTCCACCAAGTAAGCACCTCTCTTTCTCCTCTTTTATGGTAGGAACGATCTCTACCCAAAAAAAAAAATAGGGCACAAAGAGGGTGGCGGTGTAATGCTGTATGTCAAGGATAAACTCAAATCGACGAACTGCAACATTGTATCCGACCAAGAGCTACTAGGTGTTGCCCTAGACATAGGTCTTGCCGAATACAGGACCTTGCTGCTTTACAACCCCCTTCCCCCCTACCCAACTTGTTGAAAGGGGGAGAGATATGTCTCGGCTGCTGGGTGAACTTGTACAAATCAGAGTGTGTATCGCCATGGGTGATTTCAACACCCAAGTTGATTTGGAAACCAGAGAAACCTGTGGCGAGAACGCACTACTCCTGGAGTTTGCGAACAACGAGTTCCTGACTTAATGGGTGAGAGAGCCGACAAGAGGCAATAACACCCTTGACTTGGTTTTCACCTCTGAGGATGACATCGTTGAGGATCTCTATGTAGGCGAAGAGCTCGGTGGCAGTGATCACTCACTAGTTGGATTTATAGTCAAGGTCCCCAAGGTAGAGTCTGCGACTAGTGAATCGAGGAAACTTGATTTAAGAAGAGAAGAGTTTGCAGGTCTTCGTGCTGGATTGACTGATGCGAGGCTAGATTCAAAACTACGTTCATGAGTCTTCAATCACGATTCATCTCTTTGAAATGCCTTCGTCAGGCTTATGTTCAACCAAAGTGGTTTAATCAAGAAATTGGTCAACTGCTAAGGGAGAAAAGAACGGTGTACTGGCAGTCAATGATTTCTGGAGACTTTGACGAACACCGTAGGCTAGCTAGGAGAGTGAAGTCCAGCACAAGGGCGCCAAAGCGTGCCGAGGAGCTCTGAGTGGCGAGACTGTGCAAGAAGAATCCCAATGAGTTCTTTGGTTATGCAAATAGCCTTAAGCCAATCCATCGCACGATTGGCCCTTTAATGAATGAGTAGGGAAAATTAAAGCCCTCAGATGTAGAAAATACTTACCTCCTAAACGACTATTTCTCTTTAGTGTTTACTTTTACTGAAGAGAGTGGTCTGATCCCCCAGCCCAAAAATTCCTACTGGGGTGAAAAGCTGGAGGAAATGGACTTCAAACAAGAAGAAATAGAAAAAAAAATCACTGATCTAAAGACGAGTAAGTCCCCTGGCCCGAACGGCTTTCTACCTAAAGGGTTGAAAAAAGTGCGCGATCAAGTGTCACGACATTTGAGCAAAATTTTCAACATATTAATCCGGACCGGATGCGTTCCCATAGACTGGCGTGAAGCGGAGGTAACTGCTATCCTCAAAAATGGGGACCCTAGGCAGCGGTCGAGCTACCGAGTTATTAGCTTGACCTCAAGGGTCGGTAAAATCATGAAAAGCATCTTGGTGGACAAAACGAAGTCATATTTAGAGTTCGATTTGCGATTGAGGAGTTCCAAGAATGGGTTCCGAAGGCACCGGCATGCCTAGCGAATCTTATGGAATTCTTTCGCTTTGTTTTTAGTAAGCACGAACTGGATAAGGAGGTGGATGCTATCTACTTAGACTTTCAAAAAGCCTTCGATAAGGTACCACACCGCCGCCTCCTTCGGAAAGTTCGTGCGCTAGGCGTAGACGGAAATTATGCAAGTTGAATAGAGAACTTGCTAAACAGCAGACGGTAGTGTTGAATGAACAGGCTTCTGAGTGGGTGCCCGTTACTAGCGGGGTGCCTCAAGGTTCCTTCCTGGGACCATACTATTCACAATCTACATCAATGAGATGGGCGGTGACATTGTTGCCAAGATTTCTAAATTTGCCGTTTATACCAAGCTTGGTATGAACGTCGCAAAGAAAGGAAATACTGCCCGCCTTCAAGATGATATTCAGAAGATTAGGAAGTGGTCAACATGTTGTAAATGCCATTTAACGTGAATAAATGCAGAGTGATGCATATTGGCGGCGAAATCCCCAATCTTAGTATATCCTTAAGGGCACTGTTATTGAATCACCGATACTGAGAAGGACTTGGATGTAACAATCACTAGTGACTTTAAGTTGCCGAAACAGCGCATTTAGGCGGAGAAAAAGGCCCAAAGGATGCTACGCTACATAAAGCGCCGGTTTGGATATTGGAACAAGGAGATAGTACTGTGTTTGTACAACCTACTTTTCCGACCGCACCTGGAGTATGCCGTATAATTTTGGATTCCTCCGTTTCAAAAGGATATTACGAGATTGGAATGTGTGCAAGCTAGGGAAACCAAACTGATTCCCTCTATCAGGCACAAAAGTTACGATGATAGATTAAGCAAATTAGACCTGTTTTCGTTGGAAACCTGGAGACTGCGTGGTCAGCTTATCGAAGTGTTTAAAATACTTCGAGGCTTCGATAAGGTAGACGACACGGATATTTTCCAACTTAGTGTGGGCAGAACGAGAAATAACAAATACAAAGTTGAACTGAAGCGTTACAACCTTGATCTGTGTGGTAAATTTTTCACATACAGCATCTGCGGTAGCTGGAACGCACTTCCAGTGGAAGTTTACTACAGCAATTCTGTTGATCAGTTCAAGTCAATACTGGACAAAGTCTTGAAAAATGGCCGTTTGTCACTTAAGTCGTTGTGCAGAATTGTGCCTGATAAACTGTTAACCCAAAGGTACCCTCTTTGAATGGACCGTAAGGTCTCCTAGGGTACTTTTTGTCCTTGGAGCTCCTTGTAGCTCCTCCTTCTGCTCGCCCTAAAACGCCTGCTTCTCTAAAAGCGAATAGTCCTTATGTACATCAAAGTAATTTTTTATTTAACAAAAGCTCCCCCGGTGGGTTCATATTTAAAACCGGATCAGTTAATTTTTGCCAGGTTTCAACCCTGGTCAGAGATACAGGATGCACGTGCATCGTCGTATCGGAGAAGTTGCTACCCCCTGTAAGCACCGAACACGATGAATTTGTAGTAGTCTAGGACTACTTGGAACAAGCCGACCGATTCCCAGTGGTCCGTTGTTTTATCGAAGTCAATATTTCACCGGTTGAGCTGACGTCGACGCAGCCTTTATTAAATTCTGGGCTGTATTAGTCGCCTAGCGCCCACAGCTCTCCTTTAGTCCCTTGCTCATCTCGTTATTACGAGGGCCCAAGCCACAAAGAATGAGACACCCCTGTGCTTTTAGAACCCCATTTTCCTCCGAGTATGAGAACCTTAACAACGAGTCTTTTGTACGCGCCCAGAAGTAGTGAGCTTCCCTACAGCCCTTGTCGGAAAAGGTGAGGACCAACGAGCGCGTTGAGGGCGAACTGTTGTTCTGCTCCACCTCCGTTCCTAACCACTTACCAACGCGCTTGCTATATATTCCCCGCTCCTATGTCCCACATGTGCTCAAAATTGCCTATGATGGATTGTTAGCTGGCCACTTTAACCATAATATGACATCCCAACGAATCTTTCGTCATTTCTTTTGGCCTGGCGCTGCCAAACAAATGGCCGACTTCTTTAGATCTTGTGACATTTGTCAAAAGACTACGGCGAAAGGCCGAATTCTTTCAGCCCCCTAAAGAAGACCCCAATTGTGTTAGGACCATGTTTTAGAGTGGCTATTGACCTAATTGACCTAATTGACCCAATTGACCTAATTGACCCAATACACACCCTTCGAGCAAAGAGCATCCCTATATCCAAGCGCTCGTGGATTTTGCGACCAGATTTTCAGACGCCGTTCCCCTTAATAAGATCGACAGCGTGAACTGCGCGGAGGCTCTGATCTCCATCTTCGCCCGCGTTGGCATCCCTAAGGAGATCTTATTAGATGGAGGTAGACAATTTACCTCGGAGCTTATGGAGTATGTGGGAAAACGCCTATTATTCAATCCCCTCTTCACAACCCCGGTCACCCGCTTCGCCTGCAAGGCAATTCCCCACCAATGCGCCTGGGGTTCGCTCCTTTTGAAATCCTTTACGGCCGAAATTTTAGCAGCCCGATGAGAATTTTCAATGAACCTTTTTCGAACCCCGCGCTAGATGAGAAGTTCAAGGCCTCATATGCTTATATATTGGACCTTTGAAACCGTCTGGAGGAATGCGCGGACATTGCGTAAAAAAATACGGGCTTGAACCGCGAAAATTACAGGACACATTTTGACCTTAAGTCAAAAGAAAGACAGTTAAAGCCCGGTGACGAGGTTCTGCTTCTCCTGCTCACGGAGACAAATAGGCTTCTTTCGCAATGGAAAGGTCTTTTTTTCACTCCTCGAAGCCCCTGGCCCCGTGGACTACTTGATTCAAACGCTCTCCGGTAAAAATAAAATCACGTCAACATGCTCAAACGTTACCACCGCCGCGCCTGCATCAACAATATTGTTGATCTGGACGAAGAGGCCGTGATGGAAGCCTCCTATCCTCCCAAGCCTCTTAACCTAGTCCAGACAGATTGCTTAGAATCTGACAATGATTACCCTTTCCGTTGTTTCTCGGTTCGTATAAAGATCCTCACCCCTCCGGAGATCGATCTAAATCCCACCTGGAGACTGCTCAGAAAGCTCTGTTATCCCAGTTGTTAAAGGCCTACCGGGACGTCATTTCCGAGAAGCAGGGTTGCTCGACCCAATTCGAGAATGACATAGTATTGACCATGCAAGAGACATTCGATCCAAGCCCTACCTCTTGCCCATTCATTTGCGACCAGCGTTCAATGCTGAAGTCGAAAATTGACTAAATTTAGGAATAATCGAACCGTCTTGTCGAATTGCTGTTCCCCCATTGTTATGGTTAAAAAGCCAGACCAGTCCTTTCGAAAGTGTGTGGACTTTCGAAAACGTAACGCTGTAACGGTTTTTAATGCCGAACCGATCCCATTGATAGACCAAAGATTACATTTGTTCGAGAACGCCAAATTTATTTCAGAGGTAGATGTATGCAAGGCGCACTATCAAATTCCCCTCAAGGTTAGTGTTCAGAAATAGTTTTCCTTCTCTACAGAAAAGGGGCTAATGCAATTTAAGCGTCTCCCCTTTGGTTTAGTTACTGTTTGCAGTAACGCCCTTATTAAGAAGAATTCGCCAGATTCCCTCGTTTGAAGCCTCAAAGTAATTTCTCATTTCCAACATATGAAGGATATAGGTGAACATCTGCCCTCATATTTCGTCTTCCGAACCAGAACAAATTGTTTGGAATCCATACGGATGCCAGCAACGATGGCATCGGTTGGGTTTTGCTGTAGTACGAAGAAAGTAGGAATAGCAATCCTATCGCTTATGCAAGCTGGAAGCTGTTTCTGCGCGAGAGAAATTATGCAGTAATCAAAATTGAGGCTATTGGAATAGTTTGGAGGGTACAAAAGTTCAGAATGTATCTGATAGGTCAGGAGTTCATGATCGAAACGGATCACCATCCTCTGGCGTACCTAAGAAATTGTAAAAGCCAAAACGGAAGGCTTATCAGTTAGAGTCTGCTATTGATGGCGTATCAATTCAGAATTTTGTATTTAAAAGCTAGTGAAAACTGTGTTGCAGGAAGTCTCAGTAGAAATCCAATAGAAAACCTTTCTCCATCAAGGTAGAACTCTATACATCATATAAGTTCATGTATATATTCGAGATCGTTGCTGGCCCATGTGAAATTTAGTTTATGCTTGTGTGCGTATGCACGTATTTGAGTGTATTGCTTTTATATACGTTTTGTCATTATTGATTTTTTTTGTGTTTTTTGTTATTATTTCCTAGATTGTCCCTCCAGTTGATTGATTCCTCATTCTTAATTGTTGTCTTTCTTCTACATCAAACTGTATGTATTTTAATTCGTTAATTGCTCATTAACCCCAATGTCTGTGGAAATTTTATCATTCACCTAGGATAAAAGGAAGCTTATCCTTCACATTGATGGCAGCTGGGGCGGCTGATCTTTAATACTGATTGTTTTTGGTCGAGATGTTCTTTTCCTGTCCCTTCACGTCGGGAAAAGGCCATCTTTGGAAGAGTGGTATGTAAGGAAATAGAAGTCAAAAAGTAATAACCCCTTAATTTGCTCCTTAAATTTCTTCCTTCACTCCGTTCATAAAATCTAACTCTACGTGTGGTAACGTGAGAGTTCAAAGAAGCAGAGAAGAAAAGAAAGAATTGGAATACCTGCCAACTGCCTCGCAGCCGCAGTTAATTAAATTGAGCGCGCTAAAAGCTTTATTGCTATCGTGAAAACGCTAACCTCCGTATTTTAGAGGCTGTTCGCCCAGTTCCCCTCCCACATCGTTGGAGGCCATTAAGGCCTGGTTCGGGCGACGAACTCTAATCCCTTTAGGCGCCAGAAGTCTGTGCCTTCCAGTGATTAAGCATCATATAAATACCCTTGGTTTTCGTGTCTGGTTAGATTGAGAACCAGTCGCCTTCGATTTAGATCGCTGTGTCTGTTTCTTCAAGTTCCCCAGTATTCGGTTATACCTCGAAAACAGATCTAACCAGGCAGACGCATCCCATTTGTAAAGCCTTATTCTGTTTAGAGCAAGCCTCGAATCGTTTCTGTCCCCGAAGTATTGGCTGGGATTCCTCTCTTCTCATCTGGAGCCTCTCTAGGATCGCCAGTTTCCCGTGTGAGACTTCGTCCGAGCTGCTGCAGAGTCTCGATTTAGTGGTTATACTTCTCTGGAGCAGAGGTTCCATCGTCCGCCTTCAAGAAGGATCTTGAATTCGTCTTCTGCCCCCCCCCCTCATCTTCGTCACCGTCAGGATATTCGCCCTGGGGCCATGCCCATGTGGCCTTCTCCCTTACTCGCGGCGACCTGCTGAAGGATATTTACTCGAAGGCTGCGTCCGCTCACTTTCTTCCTTCCTCGAGCTGACCACATTAGAGGTAAAACGACCATTTGCTTTAATCTCACGATAATCGACCCACTTTCCGACATTTAAATATTTTCTCTGTATAATTGATTTGTAATATTCAATTTAAAAATTGATTAACGAGTAATTAACGTTGTCTGATCGCCCATTAATCTGTATTCTATCAGAATATTCATTTATTTCAATTACCTATATTTCCCATATGTATATATTATATATATGTTAACTAGTGACTCATTAAAAATTATATTTTTGGTTTTCCTTCTTTAAATATAGCCTTGAACTGCAACTTGGTAACCTGAGGTAAACGCTATCGGCCCTTGTAGTAAATCATACTTATACCTTGTAACTAACGGATTACTTTTAAAAGTGAACGTACTTGTACGTAGCAAGGACGTGTACGTACATTGAAGGATATATGTATGTATAACTGTATATATACATAGTTCCTTGGTCTTTATCTCTTTCCTTCCAACCAATAGATACAAATATATATATATATATATATATATATATATATTAGTATATATATTATCTAGTGAGGTGACCCCTTCCTCGACAATATTGGAGAGTATTATCTTAGGTTCTGTAGCGTCACCCTTAACAAATACAAAGTTGTAATTATCTATTATGTGTTGAGAGTGATAGTGAGACAGATGAAGCAGAGTAAGACTAAAAAGTTTCAAATTATATGAGGGTATATGACAAGAGAAAACTAAAACAGGCGCAAAAAAGTAAGAGTATTGTGGAAGTTTTTTTAATCTCTCATGCAACGCTTTTTCAGAAACTATTATCTGTATTTGCTTTGAACTAAATAAAAAAGGCCATACAAGGGCCAGATACCTGAAACTCTATTTTAGCAGAATGTCAAGATTCAAGCTTTTCTTTTTATCCCTTTCTAAACGATTCATTACATTTATTTCATGTGCCACATAAAGCTTTCATTTTTTTATTTAGTCATCGTCACATACTGTATATGGAGAAGCATACATGCCTTAAATATTTGTGAAAATCCTGCTTCTCACGCCTATTTTTCCTTTGTTTTTTTAGCACTGTATCGTCTTGTTAGAAATATAAATTCGACTAAATAGGTGCAACATGATGAGCATTACAGACAGGAAAACGGTGAATGATTGTCATATTATTGCAAACCATTTGAAAAACTATAATATATAAAATATTAATTCTCAAGTGATTGATTGATTATTGATTGTTTAAGGGCTACCTAACTTCACTCAAGAGTTATTGTCACCCGTCAGTAAGAAAGAGGAGAAGCTAAGCTGCGGCTGGACTGAGCGTTGAATCCAATCACCACGGCGGCCAGGATGGCAAATCGGCGCGCCCCTTACGGGAGATTCTCAAGTGATTGTATAGCAATTTTCGGGGAGTAACTCCATTTATGTAACTAAAACAATACGTGTGATTGTTTGTCAGCCAGCAGTCGTTATATGTTACAAGAAAGGAATAAGTAAAGTAAATATTCTTGATACTGGATTAGCAAAAATCAGGCGGAAACACCAAAGGAAAAGTGATACTGGCCACTAGTTGTAAATACAATTAACAATGCTGAATATTTCAGATGGAAACTGACTGCTATGATCTAATTATCAAGCTAAGCATAATGAATTTCCAAAGGAGCTTAGTTAGAGTAATTGAGAGGCAGTCAGGACCAAGACCAACTGAAGATTCTCGATCGAATCCTTCTTGCTGAGTCCATAAATATGTAAGAAAAGACAATCGCGATCACTACACAAAGGGCTGCACTATAAGGCGCGGGAATGCGTGTAAGCAGAAATAAATACAACCTCGTCTAGACGTATAGAGTACCATATATAATCATTCATATAAGGTAATTAGACGTAGCAAAAGAATTAATTATATATTTTTTTCATTTTTTTAGTTATTTGGACCTCTTATGCTATAATTACAATCAAAATTCTTCGTGCTATGGATTTCACCAAATGTTTAAAAATTTCTCACGCCATATTTCCTTAATCAGCTTGTATTTTTTTTTGTACAGTTATATTTTATTTTTACTTGTTGTACTTATTCCTCACAATGTTCTCTCAGATTTACGTTTGGGCTCTGTGGTGGCCACTCCATAGATGGGATCCCCATTTCTCCAAACCAATTCTGGATTATTGTTTTTTTTAAATATGTTTATTTCATGGTGTTGTGGAATGAAATGTCTAGAAGAATGGCGCTGAAACTTGTGATCCCATGGTGGTATAAGTTGTGGAGTTCATTATTCCCTGGCAATATGAAAACATCTCCCTTGGCCCTGATGAAGGCTGGCAGTCCCATACCATAATATAATCACCTTCTATTCTTCACAGTTGGTACCACACAGGCAGGTTGAAATGCCTCTCAAACTATTCGTCTCACAAAGGAAGTCCCAGAAGTGCTGAAAATCTGCAAAACTACAAAAAATAAAATATTTTTCTTCGAAGATATACTCAAATTGAATCACGTTAATTACATGTAAAACAACAATAAAATAGTCTTTATTACATACTTGATAATTATTTTCATCTGATCAGATAACTTTAAAGTTTAGATCATTGTTCATGTTTCCGTTTTTTTTGTTGATTTCAAATATCCATAGCTTATTTTGTTGTCTTGCATCATTTGACCCCTTGATACTTAAGTCTCTTAACTGCTCGGGGTGTTATTTTTTAACAGGAGGCGTCATTCAACAACTCCCTAGCAAATTCAGTAGATGTTTTTGCGCGATTCCTTATTGAAGCTCAAGTGATAAATCTTTCTTCCATAGGCGTTTTAGGACGTTTTCTGACACTTCTTTCTTGCTAAAGATATTTTGGGTTACTAATAGTTTTAAACAATTTCTACTTGTGATAACCCTTAGTTATGGAAAAGTTGGCTTTGTGCTTCTTGTGCTTCTGTCAGTTCTTTACTTTTAGTTATATCACTTATATATAATAGTTATAAATTTAAGATGAAACAAGAAATTTTGGTTAAATTCTGATTTTAGAAAACATGCCATTTTATTAATTACACATTTACTAAAATACTGAGTGATTCACATATTAACGAAATATACAAGAATATTATTTATTCATATTTATGAATGAGTAATATGATTAAATATATTAAATAAATGGTGAGCCACAAAATGTTAACCGAACTTTGAATTAATATTACTAATTGTCGTAGAATGGACTCTCGACGATATATCATATATAACTATTCGTTGAGGGAACTTCTTTAATTAACTTTAGAGTGCGTGGATGTCTGGCGGGCTGATATTATGTATCTTCGATATGCTTAAGAAGTGAAACTGAGCTCAAGGATAATAATATTGCTATCATTAATAAAATAGAGTTTTATTAATAATAACTATCAACAATACACAAAACTGAAAATATTGACATAAACAGAGAATGGAAAGGGTCATGGGGGCTCGGGCTAATCCGAGGATTAAAGGATTTAAAAAGGTCAAACAAATATAAAGTTAAAGAGATGGGATGGTTCGCTAAACCATTTAAAGCACAGGATAGAATTGGCAAAAAGGGTTAAATACTCAAAGGTAATGTTCGGCTTAGGTAATTTTATACTAGTGGTGCAGAGGAAGTCGACGTGAAGGAATTTTTGGTCTGCTGGCGAGTTCCAGCCGAAGGGGGGGAATAAAATGATCCTGACGTGGCGTATTTGGAATGAGAACTGTTTCTCGACGAACGGCTTGAAGAACAATGGCTGTTCTACGTTGTTCTCTTCTGAACAACAGGGGGGGTGAGAACCGTCTCTTGTCTACGGGCTCAAGAACAATGGCTGTTCTAATGCTTTTCTCCTCTGAACAACAAGGGGGAAGAGTAAGAACCGTTTCTTGGCGAAGAGCTCAAAAGAACAATGGCTGTTCTAATGTTGTTCTCTATTTGAACAACGAGGGAGAAGCCTCGATGACGTGGCGTCACGAAAGGCTCGAACCTTTGGCACTCAAGGGATATTGTCCTCCTTCTGGACAAGTGATGGTGAATCTGGAGGTCGAGGTCCCTTGGTGCACCAAGTGAGAGAGGGTGGTGGTGATGTTTCGCGACGAAAATCTGGATCTCCAATCTGCTCTTAGTGGTAAAGTTTCCATCTAAATAGTCGAGACACTCCCTTCGCGTGGGGGACAATGGAGTGGGAGCTTCGAGGAAATGCACAGCCGAGCCTGGGAACAATGCCTTATCTGCCCATAAGCCTAACTCAATCTGGCGAGGTCGGCGTATGGGGGCGAACGGGGGAAGATAAACCTCCTTGTTTAAACATTGACTCAGGTGGCTGCTATAAGGCGCTAAGCTTCAAAGCGAAGATGCACGTGGGAGCATCGTGGTTTTAAATAACATGGGATAGGGGTTAAAATTAACGCGGCCTCAACCCGTTCTATCACACTAATAAACTAATAAAGATATTTTTGTCATATAAGTTTGCTTTGTCTACTAACTATTTATCTTTCGATTGTGAAAATTTTATTTCATTTTATTTCCTTTTAAGACATTTATACACAATATTTGGGGGGGAGGGGGGAGGCAAAATCTCTTTCTAGGCATCACAGAAAAGAATACTTCAGATGGCCTATTTTATCATGTAGTTAAAAAACAACAACATGTATTTGTTATCACAAACCTTTTACCATTGGCAGTATTGAACAAGTAAAAAATTGATTTGAACAACGTTTTCATGATAGGCGTCCACCAAGCAGCCCTGCTATTGGTGAAATTGTCCAGAAGTACCAAGAAGAAGGAATATGCTTAAATCTAAATAAAGGTCGTTCGAGTCGTAAGAAAATCATAGGAACAGCAGAAAATAATGAAAATGTTCGGATGGCACTTCTTAAAAATCCAAACGTATCAATCAAAAGGAATTGATAATGGAAAAATTTAACCGCATTGGCAGTACGACTTAAAATTACATCCTTATGAGATGTATGCAAGGCACTAACTTCTTGAAACTTATTTTCCATTTCGTAGACAATTTGTAGAAAGGCTTTTCCATAAACCTGCTCTTTTCTTGCCCATCATTGTGAGTAGCGACAAGGTAGCCTTTATCATTAATAGAAAGTTAAATTGCCATAATATTCGACAGCATGCGCCGCTGAATAATCCCTAAGAATTCAACTTTGAGAGACGTATTTGTCGGCAGAAAGTGGCTCTATGGATAAAGATATGCGGAATGGCCATCTCGTCGACCCATTCCTTTACGACAATAATTTCACTGGAGCTGCTCGCAGTAAAATAATCAATGAATGGGTCGTATTTACTGCAATCAATTCAATAGACTTCAGAGGATTCAAGGTGGAGCCCCAAATCATGGTAGGTTTCCAACTTCGGATTTTTATTATTTCAGTTCTTTGCGGAAACATTTTTTTACCTCCACCAAAATCATTTATGTATCAAAATCGGGTAATTTAAGACGACGATATCGCCGCCTACTTTAGGCTATTTGCGCAAAAAATTAAACAATTTTAGCTACTTTTGAAATGGAGGGCTTCTCCTCCCACACCGCACACACCCCACAATCTAAAAAAATAACTCGTAATATTGCTAATTGTGTGAATATATTTAGGACTTAAGCCCAGTCCTTTGGTTGCATTACAAAATCAATGATCATATTTTTTCTTGCAAAGAAAAACTCACGGAAATAATACAACTATAGCTACATTAAGAGAATATTTTTATAATTCTTCTTCTTTAATTAATTTGCCTGAAGTTAGGTGTTGAAAATGGCTTTGAAAATACTTAGGTTATTTTATTCTCAAATTTTAGTTTTTAGTAGCTGTTTATGTTATATTTTGAAAGCTATTATTCTTTGGATATTTCCTGCTGAGTTGTATGCAAGAATCTACATATGCACTTCAACTCAAGGCTGCTTCATATTGTTTCTTCAATTTTCATACTCGTAAAGTATAGGGACATCCTGTCTTTGGAATTTCGACCAGTCTATATACCAAGGATAAAAGGGGATTAAAGTGTGGAAGAGGGGCCGATTTTGCCCAAAAAAAACCCCCAAAACCTTTAGATGAGTAGGTTAATGCCATTCATCCAATCTTTGTCACAACTTATGTTTGAAAGAGTAAAGAGGAAAACGGATTTTGATATAATGACCCTCAGATATATTATTTTGTTAAACACATAAATTTTCAATAAATACCAAATCCTAACTCATTCCTTATCAAACACGGAGTTTTATCCATATTCACCTATTATTGCCAAACCAAAATAATTCTCGGTCTAACCTTGGGAGGACTCTGGCAACTATATCATTCAAATGAGAATGTGGAAGAACATAAGTGTTCCAAATTTCGTTAGACTGGGCTGAATAGTTATAATGTTATTGACAAAACCATATAATTCCCTGGCCAACCTTCGGAAGACTTTAAAAATTATATCATTCAAAAGAGAATGTAAAACAACATAAGAGTTTTAAATTTCATTAGAATCGGCGAATAGTTATAATTACATTATAAAAACAAAAAAAATCAAAATAGGGACCGACCGATCGATGACATAGTGAGATGTAGAGTCGCTCGCGACTAAAAATGTTTCTTTATGTATTAGCTTTTTTTATTATTCATAAACTAATAAAGATACAGAGATGATTCCTTTCCGACCTTTAGGAACAATTATTCCTTCAAATTGTAAAACTACGTTTTATGGATTCTTGTTTTTCTTGTAATAAGTTGTCTTCTTTTAGTTGTCTTTGAACTCTCTTATTATGTCTCTGTTGATCACTATTATAAAAATTTGTCTTAGTTATTCAGTGTAGAAGTCTAGGTACATCCGTACATTAGTGTATACATAAATACACTGACACAGCTGCGTGTCCCTCCCTTATTCTAAATTCACCTTTTGCATCGAATCCCCTCCACTCTTTTGGCGCCTTTGAGACAAACAAATTCGTGGCCGGCCACACATGAAGGATTTGGTCTGTCCTGGCAGTAGACAAAAGGTCTTTCGCGCAGCAATACGGATTTTATGAGAATTCAGTGCTTTCTCTCGATTTTTGCTCATGAGGAAAATAAAAGGGAAAACAGTTCGCCCGTTGCAAGAAGGAAAACTTCGGGCAATTGGTTGTTGCCGTCACGGTACTTGTAGGTTCCAAACTTCTCGCAGCCCCCCTTTCCCCCTTCAAAGTCAAAGGTTACACAGTATCTCCTTCTGCGGATTACCCTAGACGCAGCTAGGTAATCATTTTAGATACTCACCCCAGGAGCCAATAATCGGAGCGAACACTTCGATCAGAAGATATTGGTCTTACGTTTTGTGTGGATCTAGTCGCACAAAGGAAACAGTTTGCCCGTTGCAAGGAAGGAAACTTCTGGGAATTGGTTGTTGCCGTCACGGTACTTGTAGATGCCAAACTTCTCGCAGAACCCCCCTTCAGAGTCAGAGGTTACAGAAGACCTCCCTCTGTGGATTATCCTAGCCGCAGCTAGGTAATCGTTTTGGTTACCCACTCTAGAAGCCAATAATCGAAACGATCACTTCGAGGATGAGAATTCCGATTGGAGTCACAGTCTGACTCGTCTTTGCGATCCGGCCTAGGATCATTAAATCAGGACGCCAGTCTAGAATTACCCACAATTCGGTAACCTTAGACGAGCGGGCTAAAGGTGAACATCTTCGGAAGAAGAAGACATTCACCTTCACTCTCCAAATACGTTCGAACTCCAAGGTATCGTTTAAGTGAATTATCCCCTCCTCTAACTTCATCAGTTTAATCGTTAACTACAATTTCCATCCCGAGCTCATAACCTCGATTATTTAAAGTGATTAATTCAGTGATTAATTCCATAATATTATTAAATTTATTCTTTCGGATGCAATCAAGACACAAGCATCCTAGTACGTAGAATTCAAGTGTAATCCCCACGACATTATATAGACTTACTTATTCAGTGTAAAGATTAATCCTATTTATACCTATATATGCTGTTTCATATTTCTAATTCATGTATATTAAAGATTATTTTTGTATCTGTGTGTTTTAACTATTTTGGACGATCCTTTGGCAATTAATAAGCAATCCACTCGTCTTAATTTTCAATATTTCATAAGTCCACCCATGACTGGCTTTTACTGAGGGAGAACACACTCAGGGGATCATTATCTTAATTTTGATCAAAAGGAAGGCACCAGGGTTATTCTTATTAACCGTAAGTGGCTACGGTAGGTGTATTGGCTACACTTCACCTACACTTCACCTTGGTGCGGGATTATAATATATACCTAGGAAGTGGAACTGGGATTACCCACTCACTAAACCCCGACATTCAGAAAACCTTTTCATGATTTCTCGAGTTTTAATGAGAATGCCGTTGGGTGATTAGGCATCCATACCGCGTGTCACAACATAGGTACCTGTCAAATCGTCACAATTCTTTATACATTGTAGTACTCTGATGAGAGAAGTGATAGCGAGAGACAACAAAATTCAGACAAATTGCGAGTGGATGAGAACAGACTGCACATATTTGCTTTAAACTTGATAGTTTGGAGTCTTAACTATAAGTGAGAGTTAAGTTAAAATTTTGAAACTTGAAAGATATATTTGAAATTTTGGATTTTATTAAAGAATTCGAGTTTAAAATTTTAACGTTTTGATTGATTGTTCGTCCGTTTTAATTGGGTACTGATCAGTCCAGAAGCAGCACTTAATACAGTGATCACTCGAGTCATTATGACTTACATCATATCCAGGGGATATGAACTATTACTTATGAAAGTTTTGAAAGAAATCGTGATGCTTAGAAAATGGTTCACTTCAGTGAGCTATAAAATTTGAAACGAGTTTAAAAGCATAAGGTAAGAAAGGTTCATAATTTAACTCAGAAAGGAATTTCTTGTTCAGAAAGCGAATGCTTAAACCTATTTAAATTATAATTCGTAGAGACGTAATTCTCAAAGCTCTAAGTTGGGATGATAATTGAAATCTGTCTCTGTTTTAAAACTTCGTTCTCTTTTGTAAACAAAAAAATAATTTGCTGGAATAATATTAAAAAGAAACTAATTTCTAGTGTATTCAGCTTCAGAGAGGTTTATCTCAACCTTTGAGTTTATACATAATAGAACGGTTTACTTTAAACAACAATGAAAGCTTTTACAGGTTCAAAACCGATATTTACCCAGAATTATAAAAAGTAAGAGTCGATTACTGCATGTCTGGTAAATTTCGCTCTTAAATAACTCTAGTGCTACTTTATAATTATGGTTAAAATTATAGAGATACTTGCCGAAATTAAAAGCATTATTCCTTAAGTAACCTTTGAAATAAGCGAGCATGGTAGAGATTGAAATATTCCTCTTGAAATATTTTATTTTTTTTATCAAAACAATAAAAATATGAAAGCTTAGTTTCTCTGAAACTCTCTTAGAACAATAGCAAGGCAAAGTAACAGCGAGAAGTTCAGATAAAGAAGAAATCTTCTCATTTAAAAGTGATGTCTCATCTTCCTTTATAATAAACAACTAATAAATTTGCATAAGTTGGTCTTTGAACTGCCTAGCAGAAGCATGGTGACTGGGGAGATTAGACCGTGCCTAACAATCTCCCTAGGTGCCTGTTCGCATCGTGCAACTATGGAAACGTAATTATTACAAGCAATTTTGATTGAAAACGAAATGTATGTAAAAGAAATACTCCAAAACATAAGTTAAAAAAAAACCTAATAGGTAAAGGAGGGGGGAAGGAAACCAATGAGGGAATTCATGAATCCAACTAAACTTTCCGAATTATAAATTAAGAATTGAAGTTAAATCTTTTTAAAATTTGTTAAAACTTGGTGGAAATAGCATTTTAAAGTTTGATGAAAATTGGATATCAAGTTTGTCAAGATTCCTAGTTCGACTATCCCGAGTTAGGAGAGCTGCATAAACGTATTAATGCAAATTTTAATATTCAGAAAAATATTTCGATGGAAAAGATATTGACTCTATCTCAGCCAAATTCTAGAAGGCGATCTCCTATTAAATTCGTCGGTAGTTATGCATTAGTCGGCGAATAAAGTGTTAAATTTGAAAAGGAGTTCGATGTCTAAATTGACTAAAATAATTAGGCGAGTCCGTGGCTTAAAAGAGACAAAGCGAGAAGAGGCTTGGAATTATTAATACATAAGATTTAAATGTTAATATGTCAGTCAACTTATGTAGAATGAGAAAGGAGGAAGGGAGTATGGAAGTGGTTCTTAGAGCCATCTTTTCTTCACTTTAGGTAGCGTTTTGGTTCGAAAATGTCTTTCAAGCGAGATCCGGGATGCGCCTACCCCGTACCATGAACCCAGATTGCGGGGGGGTGGGGACTAAAAATTCGATCTTTCCCTATAACGGCGGATCCTCGAAGTCTGTTAATAAAAGTATCCTCTTTCCAAGAGGGGAGATTTGACGCTTCACCGACCTCCAGACTAAATGTTTGAAAATACATTTTAACGAATAAAAATAAAAATGTTTTGTGGTCGAGGATTTCAACGAGTGTGTGAAACTAAGTTTAGTGTTGAGTCAGGGGCGATAGACTGATTTATTAAGCAAAGCAACAGAAGTAGGGATGAGGTAGAAATCTTACATTAATATTTGAAAGTGCAATATATTTCATTAGATTTTATTACATCTTATATTTTAGTTAATTTTTATGTGTACTGGATTTGAAAAATCATTTTCAAAATATTCAATATCGGTTTACACCACGTTGTCTGACTCGTTACTAGGGACACGTTTGTTTGCCTTAGTGATCTCTATACCAACAAAAAATTATTATATTACCATTTATCACAACAAAATACATATCTTTATTGATTACTATCATTATCGCTAGTAAATCGTTTCATATATATATATATATATATATATATATATATATATATATATATATATATATATATATATATATATATATATATATCTCAAAGTAGCGCGAGAGAATGATGAAAATGAATCCATTAAACCACATTAAAAGAAAAAAACGGAATAATTTTTCTTTACGTACCATAGTGTACTAACGGCAACGGTGCTCGCTGCCTCAGTGTGCCTGGTTCGAATCGCTTTCCTGCACGGATTTTTTCGAAAAAAGGTAATAAAAATATTACTGCAAGGAAAAATTATTCCGTTTTCTCTTTCAATGTGGTTTAATGGATTCATATATATATATATATATATATATATATATATATATATATAAAACGCCTTCGCCTTTTCCTCTAGTACTACTATTATTAACATTTTATAGCCTGGTAAATTTAACTTTCCAACTAGGTCTCTTATTAATTTTAAGCCATGTCTCTCTAAGTGTATTAATAGCGTAATCTTCCGATGCAGATAAAACCTTCATTTCATCGATCTTGTTATCCAAACGGCGGGCATTTGTGTAAAAACATGACAAATTTAGTGTTAGATTTCCAGAACTATATATCCAAGATTATTACATTATTTAGAACAGCTCTCTCTAACATATCGTATCATTATTTAAAAGGCTTTCTAGTTTTGTCGCACCTATATCATCCAGACAAAACCTGTCTCCCCCAAAAGCTAGCTGCGCTTGTAGAATCCGTTAAATTAATTGTTAAACTACACCCTTTCTTTACGGTATGTTAAAAGATTGTAGCAAAACTTTGGTACTTAATTAAAACAAATTATATTTGTGCATTATTGAAAATGTAATGGATTGTGAATCGACTAAGTAAAAAATCATTTAAAATATGGGCAATTCAATTTAGAACCCCTCTTCTTGGTTAACTGTAGTTTCTCGACCTTATACCTTTCTTTGCTGTGGGTTATCTGTTGTTACTGTAGTCATCTACTATTCTTTTGTCGATATTCTGTTTCGCAGTTTTTATACAGTTATTCTACTCTTCGTACTGTGTCTTTACTATATGAACAGCGAAGGAAAGTAAAGGTAAAAAGATAAGGTCCTGTAACGGCCACTTGTAAAATAGTAGACCAAAATGTTTATATTAAAAATATAACGTCATTTAAAACACTCCAAAAAGAACTTATTGAAAAAAAGTAACAACGATTGTTCTGTTAGGGGGTTATTGCTTGGGGATTACAAATCAAGTTGCCCAAATAATTTTTCCGTTGATTACAATTTTTAAAAATTTATCTTACCAAGCATTATGCCTTATTTGCTGCCAAGGACCTGTGGTTATACCTCACATTTTGTATCTCACTTTACATTTACAGTGGTTAAAATGGAAACATAATTGCTGCTAATTACAAGCCTTGACCAGCTAATCGAACTTGTGACCAATTTCCCAAAATTAGCACTTACATTTACCCTGACATACAAGCAAAAAGTATTGATTCCAACTTTCTGGTGTATCTAAGTGTATTCCAATTCTATTAAATTAACTAAAAGAATAAGGACAGAAGAAATGAATATACAATCAAGAAATGGATATCGATATGAGCACAGCTTTGGATGCTATTAACGCATCAGTTTAATCGCGTTTTATCCGGCCGTCAATCAGTTGTAGTTCTTATAGTTATCATAAATGAAAATGAGGGACAAAGAATGCAATACAAGTCTGTAAATTCAAGAAATTGTATTATTTTTACGAGCTTGCTTTTTACCATATAAATATAATAATTCCTGTCATCCAATGCATTTAGGCTTAGAGAAGTTTATTATTGTAATCCTTGTCGTCATTAAATGCATACAACTTTTAATTGGCCTTGTCTTTTATATTATTTTCTTTCTTTTGAATTTCCATCTCCTTATGATTTCTCATTTAAATAGAATGCTATCTTTACTCACACCTTTTCCTGTTTTTACAACATCATCCAATGATCATCGTGTAAATTCCAATGAAATCTTCTACCAAGATCTTTTTAGCATGATAATTAATGCGACAGTTATGTATGAGATACAAGGTGAAGTTATATCTTAGGAATATCTGTTATTTTCTTAATAAAAATGCGTTAAAATCCTCTCCAGCGGCACACTCGGGCCATCCGATGCTGCCACGTCGATAATTAAATGTGAGTTGCTGGTTTTATATACGTTGAGTTATTGGAGATTATGACGATAAAGTTAGCCTACTAAATTCGAGGCACTATTTATTTTTGGCCCAAATATGATGCCTTTTCTTTATTTCCCGAAACTAAAAAGAAAGAGTCGTTTCAAAATTTCTATTCATAAAATTTCATTAATTTCGTACCTGATCGATCATTATCGACGTCGAGGACTTGGGTTATGTTTTGCTTGCAGTTTGTTTGTTTGTCTATCTGATTGACGACTAAAATATATCACGAATACTACTTGAGATCTTGTTTTCTCCACCCCTCGTTATGGCTAATAGCAAAAGAAATATCGATTTTACATACAATGCAATATTATTACATTTTTACACTATGATGGGCAAGGAATTGAGGCCGGTACCCCAGCAATAAAGTTGAGTAATATTTTCGTTAGGAGTTTTAATTTATTGTTTTAACATCTTAAAAGGCGCCTTTTTAAACAGTAACTTTTCTATTTCCCCCAAACTAATTAAATCATATGTGGAATTTCTAATAAAAATGAAAACAGTAGACTTTTCAGGAGACACAGCGGGCAAATTTGAGACCGGTCTTAGGGTAACAAACAGATTAATATTTCAAATATTTTCTTTCTATAATAAATATTGCATATTCATTGTAATGGTAATACAAAAACATCATTTAATGTGTTCTTAAGGCCAAATCAATTTATTTGAGCAATACTATTACATAATTGAGTGCAAAATAAAGGTTTGCACATAAATAGTGAAGAAATAATAAATTATATTTTTGTTGAATATCAAATATACCAATTATAATCTTAAGCATTTTTCATAGCTTTCTATTAATAAGCAACATAGTTTACTAGAAATTAGTCTCCATTCTCCCTTACCATAAATCATAGGCGCCATTACTTATTCATTGTTTATATTTGGTGGACGTACTTTTTTAATTCCATTTATATATATTTTGATTCAGTTTAGTTATGAGCTTTATGATGACCAATTCAAAAATTTTATTTAAGAATTCTCAAAGAATTTTTTCAAATGAGTGGGTTCGATGATTTGTATGGTTGTACTGTTGAAAGTAAAACTGACAACTATACCTTAATTTTCTTAGTAAAGGAAGATTTTTTTCATTGTTCCATTGATTTTAACAAGTGTTTCTTACGCAATCTATAAAAACACCCGATCATTATGAATCATCTGCCTTCGTTACTTTTACTATTGTGTCTTTAGAAAAAAAAAGGTAATACTTCAGATTTGGGGTGCACGGTAGGTGGCGCTGTTAGTAGGCTACAATTTTAGGCTACAATATATCTCTTATGAGTTCAGACGGTAGCTTCAGATGTGACCAATCAAGGCGTTATATTTATTTGTTGTTTTGGGGATTTGTAACTTTTAGTCTGTATTATTTACTAAATATCTGCGCCTCTGCTCGTTTATATTTTTTTCTAAATTAGGTAAGGTTTCTTGATGTCTTTTATTGTTTTTGTTTTCGGATTTTTTGTTTCTCCGTGAACGATAACAGCTTCTTACTGGCAACGTTGTAGCTATAAATAGAACCCGCTTAGTTTTTTTATGTTTCGTTATGGCTTTTTCGTGCTCTAGTTGTGCTTCTTCGTTATTCGAATTCGGGTTTATTTTGCTGCATGACCGCGAGAAAATTTTAGATTCTTTAGAAGCGCATAAACTAATCAAGAAACCTATAAAAGTAAGTATTGTTTGTAATTAGGTTAGGTTTTTCTGCCAGTAAAAAGCTGTTGGGGAAAAAAACCAGTAAGTTCAAGGGAACTGCTCGTGGGGGAGATATCACTGCGAGGAGGTCACCCTGCGATGATCCTGAGTTTCAATCAATTCGTGGGTCTGGGGGGCGCAGACCCAAGTATATACTCATATAAAAAAATATAACGCCTAATTGTTCACATCTGATGCTACCGTCTGACGTCATAAGACATATATTGTAGCCCAAAATTGTAACCTATAAACAGCGCCAGCTACCGTGTGCCCCGAAACTGAAGTGTTACCAAAAAGAACTTCAGTACATTTTCATCATCATGTCTTTTTGTAATTTGGCAATTTAACATTTTCTTTTCCATGCATCATAATACTTTATTCCAAAATGTTTAATCACTTTAAACACGCTCCTTTGCAATCGTGAACCTAGCACTAATGGGCCAGTTACACAAATATGGCTTATTTACTACTGCAAAAGAATTTATGGTGTAAGAATCTCTTACTGTCGTCTCTGAAATATTAGCATCAGCTGTAACAAAACTTTCACATATTTACTTAATATTATTGCCTGGGTAAACATTAACCTTCATTACAATGTAAAAAATATCAGTAACTTATAATTTAGGATTCCTTCCATTCCTTGCGTAGGATTGTGTACCGATGCATATGAGATGTTTATTCAATTTGATATTACTCCATACGAGCACAGGGCGTTTAGATATCAAATAACACAACTTATTCCTTCCATTTGTTCAGTGCTTTTGCTCATTCTGAAAAGACGGTTCAAGAAATAGGCTAACATTATATGAAGGCACATACTTTCTGTATACCGAATACGAATCTATAGATTATTCTATTCTATCCTGAGAAACACAGTCTGATGAAATTCACGAGAACATTCTTTTTCTTTCACAACGTTTAATTTCAACTCATTGAGGATTAAATTTTGGTTGATGTATTTGCAAAAATTTAAAATTTCTACGCATACATCTCACCCTATATGTTTAGGCTACCTCACATGAGATGAAAGAGAAATAAGGAAGAAAAAATAAAAGAAATAAATGATCAAATGAAATTTATTAATGAGCATGCTACTAGGCAAAAAGTAAGCCTTCGAGACAAGAGGTTTGATTCCGTAACGAACGGAGGAGCAAACAGGAAGGGTAAATTATCCAACCATTAATCAGCTTAGATGGTTTCGAGTATCCCCTCCGAGCAACACGCAGATTTAAGCAGCAAAGTATGAACACTTCTTCGCTTCCTTTGAAGCCCTCTTCTCGCTCCTCTCACTTAATGATTGGGTCAACACAATGCCTGGGTACCTTACAAGATCAAATATGAAAAAAAACAGTTAGCTTTACTCATTTTAAATTTCCATTCCAAGTGAAATTCAACCTTCCTCCACCGTTCTTAAAGTCTAAATGCACCGTTCCTCCTACTTATATGCATTGTTTTCTGAAATATCAGCGCTGTTGAATTTTCATATTTCCCTTAAAATTAGTTAAGTCTAAACTGTTCTGGCGTTTGTGATCTTTACGCTGCTTACAAAAAGTCGTTATCAGTGAAACACACTGCAATAATTAATGATAATTTTATATTAAAAAAGAAGGCGAAGGGAAACTAGTATTCTGTTGTCATCGAGTTTTTACAAAGAACCTGTAAAATTTAGTGTATCAAGATTAAAAGCCACTTTAGTTATTATGAACATCTTTCACCATTTGCATATTTTTAAAAGTATTTTAAAGCTTGGGGGAGTTGGCACTAAAAATCAACTCGCCATTCTTAAAAGCTTGTATATGATGCGCGGAGATGAAATCGTTGGTTTTCATGAAACAAGGTCTGCTGTGTCGCAAATTTATTTGAAATTTTAATTACTCAAGGATTCGCTAAGACGAACCAACCGTCAGCGTTTGGTTTATCGGATGGCCTTCCACTCTATTGTGTATCCTTGTGTCATTTGGTCGTATATGTGTTCGTGAGTTGATCTCTACTCTACCCCATTAGATTAAGTATTTATTTTGTTCTTGTGATCTTCATTAGTTCCCCTTTCCTATTCTAAACGCTTTAGATTGTATAATCAATTTACATTGCGGGAGATTGTTCCGACACGTCTTGTGCTGCGGGTAAAATTAACTCTGTAAAGTGTATATAATTAGATTTAAGCAGTATAAATATCATTTAATACTAAGATACGTATATATTTAACCAATTAATAGGTAAATATAAACTTAAAGGATTCAGTACCTCCTTCCTACTTAAGCAGCACAAAAGCTTATAATTTGGCTTTAGCGCTGTGTAAACTTGTATAGTGAGATAATTAAATTTCTATATGCTGACCAAAATGTCGCGTAGAAATTCTATCATTCGAAAGCAAATTTAAAAGAACATAAGGGTTTCAAATTTCGTTAGAATCGGCCGAATAGTTATGATTTTATTGCCAAAACAAAATAATTCGTGGGTTAACCTTGGGAGGACTGTAGCAATTATATCTTTCGAAATAGAATGTAAAAAAAACATAAAGAGTTCAAATTTCGTTAGAATCGGCTGAATAGTTATGATGTTATTACAAAAAAAATTAAAGCAAAATGGGGACCAACCGACCGACAGAGTGAAATGTAGTGCCACCCGCACACTAAAAATAAGGAAAGATAAGAATTGATAATTCGATGGACATATGCACCTGATATGAATGCGCAGGGGCTATTTCTAACTGTTTCTTGGACTTTTCTACCCCCAATTTCCCCTCGAATTATAGGGCGCAAAAGCAACGAGGCCGAATAAGTGAAAAAGTATGAAAAGAGAACTTAAAATAAAATGTGGGGAAGCTGGGGATATGAAATTACGTGAAATATAAACATATAACCCTCAATCCACCTGCAGGCATTAGGGTATGAAAGGCAAAATGCAATTGTTGGAGCCAGAAGGGTGCACACAAGCCTTCAGATGTCAGCTGAACCCCATTTTACCCTGCTACACACGATATCCCCTTGCGCATGCGTAATAGGGTAAATAAGTAAAAGGAATATGGAACGGTAGAAAGCGATACAAATAGAATGAAAACAGGCATGTTAAATCTCCCCCCACCCCATTTTCCAGCCGTAGCAAAGTGGGGAGGCTGAACCAGCCTTCCTTCTCTCCAGCTCCGATTAAGAATGAATGGACGAAAGATGGTTGGCTACTACCCTTCTAAATTAGCCGCTGGCCATGCAAATAGGTGAGAAGAGGCTTAGAAAGTAAATTGAAAAGACAATTGTTAAAATGAAAACTACTAGAAGTAATAAAGCCTAGTTAGTCTAAATCTAGAGTGAGACTACTGAGGGCAATCTAGCAAGAAGAGTATACCTCTCCTTTAACTTCCAGGTGCACCAGTTTCTCCCGGCACCCAATTAGGGGCAAGTAAATGCATATGAAGCAACGTTTAATATCCTTATAAAATTATGCATATGATAGGCATTTAATAGAGGGCGATTAGCTTTTATATTTGAATAGCTTCCCTTACCTCTAATTGCAGGTTTTCGAAAATTGAAACAAGTACAACCTCGAGAATTTTCAGGTGCAGTGTCTCGATGGGCGTGGGGGGAGGGACAAATCCTTCGACGAATAGCTTGAAAATTCTTGGTGTGGTGTCAGCGGTGAGTGCTGTCTTGACTTTCACCATAATTAGAATAAAATACCCCCCAAACTGTTGACTAGGATTAGGAAAATATTTCCCCTAAAAAATAAAATAGTTTTTAGGTTACCTTAATAGTTCTGATCTTAACTAAATACAAGTTAATAATATGCTGTTTTGCTTCATGAAATTGACTATCCTTCTTACTTTAAAATGAGCACCCCCTACGGCCAAATGAGGGATGTGCAGGTCCTACGCCAAAATGAGGGGTGTGCAATTCCTACACTCAAATGAGGGGTGTGCAGGTCCTACACTCAAATGAGGGGTGTGCAAGTCCTCCACTCAAAAGAAGGGTGTGCAAGTCTTCCACTCAAATGAAGTGTGTGCCGGTTCTACGCTCAAGTCAGGGGTGTGCAAATCCTCCACTCAAATGAGGGGTCTGCAAGTCGTACGCTCAAGGAGGGGTGTGCAGGTTGTACGCTCAAATGAGATGTGTGCAGATCCTACGCTGCAATGAGAGAATTGTAGGTCGTAGGCTCAAATAAGAGATTTGCAAGACCTACGCTCAAAGGAAGAGCGCGGAAGTCCTCCACTCAAATGAGGGGTGGGCAAGTCCTACGCTGAAATGAGAGGTATGAAAGTTTCGCGCTAAAAGGAAGGGAGTGCAGATCCTACGCTCAAATGAAGGGTGTGCAGGTCGTATGCTCAAATGAGAAGTTTGCAAGACCTACGCTCAAATGAGGGGGTGTGCAAGTCCTCAACTCAAATGAGGGGTGTGCAGGTCGTAGACTCAAATGAGGGGTTTGCAAGACCTACGCTCAAATGAGGGGTGTGCAAGTCCTACGCTCAAAGGAGTTATGTGCACTGTGCAGGTCTTACGCTAATTTATCCTTTGAACAACCTGAGCTTTAGTCAAATGGTACCACAAGGAAAGCAGAAATCTAAATGAATAAAATCGTGCAAGGTTGGTCACGCTTCGAGACGGAAAGCTTAGTTTGTTTACGTCCAAAATGAGAATAAATTAGTAAAATGATGATTTGAATCTTCACCGGCAATATTACAGTGTTACCAAGGTGCTACTTATCACTTGTCCTATAATATAAAAACCAATTTGCTAAGAAAATTTGTGATAAACAATGTCTGCTGACCAAAGTTGCGTGCTTTCACTTTTTTGATTTATGATCTTACGACCTTCAAACTTTCAATAATTCCTAGACTATCCTTGCGAGGACCTTTGCAATTATATGATTTCAAGAGAATAAGAAACAAGGTGTTTCAAATTTCGTTAAAATCGGCCTAGGAGTTATGCTGTTATTGACCAAACAAAATAATTCCCGCGTTATGTTTGGGAGAACCTTGTAAATTCTAATATTCGAAAGAGAATGAAAAGCAACATACGGGTTTCAAATTTCGTTAGAATCTGCTAAATAGTTACAATGTTATTGCCAAAACAAAATAATTCCCTGGCCCACACTTGGGAAAACCTAAGCAATTATAGCATTCAAAAGAGAATGTAAAAGAACATAAGGGTTTCAAATTTTGTTAGTGTCTTCCGAATAGTTATGATGTTATTTCCAAAACAAAATAATTTCCAGTCTAACCTTACCAATTATATCATTCAAAAGAGAATTTAAAACAACAGAAGGGTTACAAATTGCGTTAGAATCTGTTGAATAGTTACAATGTTATTACCAAAACAATATAGTTTCCGAGATAAACTTGGGATAACCTTGGCAATTATACGATTCGAAAGAGAATGCAAACAGCATAAGGGTTTCAAATTTCGTTAGAATCTGCCGAATAGTTATGATTTTATTACAACGAACAAATAATTCCCGGGTAACCTTGAGAGAACCTTGGTAATAATATCTTTCGAAAGAGAATGTAAAACTACATAAAGTTTTGAAATTTCGTTAGAATCGGCCTAATAGTTACAATGTTATTACCAAATCAAAAAAACAAAACAAATCAGCGACCGACCGAAGGACGTGAGATATACAGTCGCACGCGACTTAAAATGCTTGCGCAATATTCAATTTTAAAAACTGCTATGTCTCTCTCACACGTTTTTGGTAGATATTTTGTTAAAATTATGCCTTTGTAACCTATTTATTTGCATTCTACCACACTATATCTCTCGCAAGGAAGGGTAAAAGAAGATGGAATTAATACTCATCAATCAAATAAAATATAATCCCGAAGTGAATGAGAAAGGTATCAGAGACTTCTTTTATTCATTCTGAGTTACTTAGCTAAAATAAAAATAATACTTGCATATGAAAAACAATCATATATATAATACAAGTAGCATGATTTTCGGCTATTGATGAACAGGGTCGTCAGCAACAAATTCATATGGTATACACACGCCCTTTTAGTTTTTTAGTTGGCTAGAATCTGTAATTGGGAAGGAGCGAATAAATGCTTGCAGTAGATAACCGTCAAAATTTGATTTAATTTTTTTTCTGTTACAATAATCCACGCTCTATATTCCCTAATGGTAGTTGTTTAGTATAAAACTTTGTCCTAATATGGTTACAAAGATTTCCTGATTTTTAAATGACCATGTAATTCTGGTGAGAGCCTTAGAAGATGGTTTGTACAAATTGGCAAATATAAGAAGAATATCTTAATTTTGATCCTGAACTTCCAGTGATTCGTTTAATACTCTCGTAGTGGGTAAAATGTTGCCCCATATGGCATAATTTCACATTTCGATGCATTACCATTTTAGGTAAAAATGAGCGAGTACTTTAACGAATAAATGAGAAAGAGGAAATGAAAAGTCCACTTGAACTGAGTTTTATGAATTACACGGTCAAATGTGATAGATGTATGCGTTTCAGTGGCTGGCTAAAAATTGATCAGGATAAATAGATTACATTTGTAATTTTACTGGGATTTGCTGGCTGAAAATGTGTGAGTGAGAAGCCAAAGGAAACGTCCACAACATTTCTCAAGATTTATCTGGTCTGTTTGATGCAATTGGAATTACATTTAATCCAGATGAATGGTAACTCTTCATTGACAGCTCCTCCTGAAGCATTGAAGATGTCCTCCTCCATGATTGGAATAATCATCTACCCTTCCCTTGTCTCATTCAGTATATCTCAAGGATACTATAACAGTGTCAAGCTCCTGCTACAAGCTTCGAATTATAGTTAGTGTAGCTGTAAAATGATTAAAGACTTAAAAATGGTAGCATTTTGGATAAATTTGCAGTAAAGTTTTATCAAGTTTCCATGTCATCTCTGTATTTGAGAGTGTGGGGATGCCGCAGCACATTATTACAAGACCCACTGGCCAGAAAATACTGAGTTCTTTGTTAGAGGGGATAATGTTAAATATAGGCGATTGATAAAGCCTAAAAACGTGATGATTCCACTATTGCATTGAAAGCTAGGTCTCATAAAGCAGTTTGTTACAGCTCTTAACAAAGAATCTTCAGGCTTCAAGTACCTTAAAAATTTCTTTCCCAAACTTTACGAGCAAAGGAGAAAGCTGATGTCTTTGTTTGACCACAAATCAGAAAAATATAGTGTTCAGAATTCCCATGAAAGTGAAACAAACAGAAAATGAAACCTGGAAAAGTTTCGTTTCGGCGTATAAGGGTTTTAGGGACAACCAAAAAGCTGACTATTATCTGGTTGAAAACTTAATAAAAAGCTTTGGCCAAATGGGCTGCAGGATGTCCTTGGAGGTGCACATTCCTGATATCTATTTTGAGAAGTCCAAGCAGAATATGGACTCATAATCAGAGCAGCAAGGGAAGCGCTTCCATCTATTCATTTTTGTACTTGTTTTTATATATTTCAATAAAATTGTATATATTTCACTGTTTTTTTCAGCCCTATAATGAATACAAATTTTTTTGTTTTTTTTTAGTAAATATTTCATCATAAACCCACCAAAGCAAATTTTAAAACAAATATCAGCTATTTTCTATTGTTTTGTAATAAACGGAGTTGTAAAATAACATGTATTGGTCCAGGAGCCCAAATGGTGTTACATAGGCAGTGTAATTCGTTCGTTGTTTCAATGGCAATGATCTGATTCGAAGAATATGATAATATAATCTTCCTGTGGCAAGTAAATAATTATCGACGCTTAGTCAACTGTGGAATGGCACCAGAATTGACTTTTAAATTCGATTTATGCTCTTCTACATACATACGCATATCCAAGGTTTCAAATATGGTAAATCATAAAGTCCATCCCAATATTTTGTTAGCTTTATTTTATTATTTTTTTCTTTTTCACTTATTTCTGCAAGCTTATATTTTGAAGTAATATTCATCGATTCCTTTCTTAACCACATTTATTTAAGTGTTTTCACCGAATTCCGAGGCAAGCCATTCCATGTCCTGCGACTTGAAACGAAAACAAATTCTGTGCTCTTATACTCTTATATCCTTTGTTGAATCTCTTGAGATAATTAGTTTTATTAGAAACTCGCTTTTCTAGTTCAAATATTGAGTTATACTTGTTATTGTATTTTAAAGACTTGAAAAAGTTAGCCGCGCAGATACCGATGGTTAAGCGAAAGTAAATTGAGGTGCTTCAGCCCTTCTTCCAATGATCATTTACCAATTCAGGATTTAATTGTGTCACTGAACGCGTTCCAATATTACAATTTCCCTTCAATCTGTATAAATAGTAGAATTTCAACGTATACTCCAATGTATAATGCTCTGATAGAACGCTTCATAAATCCTCTACATCTCAAAAAACCGCGCACTCTTAAAGAAATTGATTATTTGATTTGTAATCCGCACCTGAAACTGGATCATCCTCTAAATTTAAAAATACCAACCCATTTCTGAATATTCATCAAATTACGTGAATACTCTTTTTCAATATCTTGTACAAAAAGTGAATAAGTAATCTATGATCCGCATTCGGCTCGGATCCGAAACCTAATTAGCTTTTATTCGGCCCAAGAATAGATAGGCCAAAAATGTAAGAACTTTTTCTTCTTTTAATCCTCTCTGCCTTGAATTAATTTAAAAAACTTAAAAAAAAGGCAATTACTTTTATAGTGTCTATTACGTGGTAAATAACACTGTACAACAATGAAAAAAAAGGGAAATGAGAATAACCTTTTCGAGGGGTATTTTATGCGTAAATCCCGAATATAACATCCGTCTCTTTCTGCGACCCTCCAGTTTGTCGTAAATTACCATCTTACTTACCTTAAATACACTGATGGTTCTGTAGGGATTAAATGCAAACAGGATTGGGCCGAAACTAACAACTCTAAAAGTTAATAACGGATTTTGATATAATTTAAAGAAGCGTATTCCGAAGGTATTTTTCAACCTAATCTATGGAATTCATTAAAGTATACTCAATATTTTGTTAGTTATATGGTCCAAATACGTGTTATTTCTTATGTAATGTTTGATAATTTTGTAATTTGCTATTAATGCTTCCTATTTTACTTTTTATTTAACATTTGCTGCTCTTACTATTTATCGGCAGATATTAAAGGTGGGTTTTCAATAGGTTTTCTTTCCTGGTCTTTAATATATTTTCAAGAGATGTATCAATTAAAAAGATCAAAATACATACTAATGTTGTACTTACACTATTTATGCAAGTGATCACAGCCAGTAATACCAATTTTTAGTCAGATTTTATTTGATTTCACTGCAGATCGCAACCGAAAAGGCCAGAAATCTATCATATAACCAGTCTGCTATTCGCTCCGTTCGACATTCAACTGCTATTCCTGTACCAGAACTCCCCTCTGAAATACCAAGCGATCACACGAGCAACCCAGACGATTTAGAATCTCAAGAAACACCATATGTGTCACAGCTTTAATCTGACGAGCGATCACACGAGCAACCCAGACGATTTAGAATCTCAGGAAACACCATATGTGTCACAGCTTGAATCTGACGAGCGACCACACCTCATCACCCAACCGAAACTCAGTGATCTAGTTTGTGATTTAACACTTACTAAGGAACAGGGTAAACTACTAGCCTCAGGTCTGCAACAATGGAACTTGTTGGATGAACAGGTTCTAATTACAGTCTTTAGGAATCATTCTGCAGATGTATAGCAATTCCTCCCTTTTGAAAATAACTTCAACTATTGTAATGATATCAGAGGCCTATTCAATGCACTTGAGCTGATTTATAAACCATATGAGTTGAGGTTATTCATAGAGGTTATTCGTACAGAATAAAAGCGGTTCGGTTGCACATTGGGAAGAGCATGTATTCAGTTTCAGTTGGTCACTCAGTCATTTTAATAGAGACATATGAAAACCTTGCTTTATTCTAGAGCGCATAATTTACAAGGAGCATGAGTGGCGAATTTGTGCGGACTTGAAAGTAGTACCCTACTTAATTAGCTACAGCCAGTACTATCCATTTTTAGTCAGACTTTATTTGATTTCACTGCAGATCGCAACCGAAAAGGCCAGAAATCTATCATATAACCAGTCTGCTATTCGCTCCGTTCGACATTCAACTGCTATTCCTGTACCAGAACTCCCCTCTGAAATACCAAGCGATCACACGAGCAACCCAGACGATTTAGAATCTCAAGAAACACCATATGTGTCACAGCTTGAATCTGACGAGTGACCACACCTCATCACCCAACCGGAACTCAGTGATCTAGTTTGTGATTTAACACTTACTAAGGAACAGGGTGAACTACTAGCCTAAGGTCTGCAACAATGGAACTTGTTGGATGAACATGTTCTAATTACAGTCTTTAGAAATCATTCTGCAGATGTATAACAATTCTTCACTCTTGAAAATAACTTCAACTATTGTAATGATATCAGAGCGTATTGTGGATAGCCTGATCAAGTGCTACCAAGATCTCGGATGCAATATGTCACTGAAGATACACTTTCTTCATTCTTATATGTCCTTTGCCAGCCAAGGGGATCCTACTTGGGGTGAAGCTGGAGGATATGGACTTCCCCGAAGGAGAAATAGAAAAGAAGATCACTGACCTAATGACAAATAAGTCACTTGGACCGGATGGGTTTCTACCTAAAGTGTTGAAAGAAGTGCACGATCAAGTGTCAGGACACCTGAGCGCAATCTTCAACATGTCAATCCGGACCGAATGCGTTCCTAGAGACTGGCATGAAGCGGAGGTAACTCCTATCTTCAAGAAAGGAGACCGTAGCCAACCGTGGAACTATTGACCTATCAGTCTGACTTCGATAGTCAGTAAACTCATGGTAAGCATGATGGTGGACAAAATGACGTCTCATTGTGAGTAAAACCTGCTACTGAAGAGTTCCCCAGAACGGCTTCCGAAAGCAACGGTCATGCCTGACGAACCTTGTAAAATTCTTTCACTTCGTCCTCAGTGAGCACGATTGGGTCCAGAAAGTAGATGTGGTGTACTTAGACTTTTAGAAAGCCTTTGATAAGGTACCACTCCGCCGCCTTCTCCGGAAAGTGCGAGCGCTGGGCATAGACGGAAAAGTACCTGGCTAGATAGAGAACTGGCTAAGTGGCAGACGGCAATGGGTGGTGGTGAATATACAGGCTTCTGAGTGGGTGCCGGTTACTAGCGGGGTGCCTCAAGGTTTTGTCCTGCGACCAATACTATTTATCATCTACGTCAACGACATGGAAGGTAACATGGTTGCTAAAATTTCCAAATTTGCCGACCATACCAAGCTTGGTATGAACGTTGAAAAGGATGGAAATACTGCCCGCCTGCAGGAAGATCTTGGGAAGATTGAGGAGTGGTCGGACACACGGCAAATGCCTTTTAACGTTAACAAATACAAAGTGATGCATATCGGCCGCCAAAACCCCCAATCTCAGTATATCTTTAAGGGCACTGCTGTTGAATCCACCGACACTGAGAAGGACTTGGGTGTAACTATCACTAGTGACCTCAAGTTGTCGAAACAGTGCATTGAGGCAGAGAAAAAAGGGCCAAAAGATGTTAGACTACATAAAGCGCCAGTTTAGATATCGGAACAAAGAGATTGTACTGTGTTTGTACAACTCAGTTGTTCAACCGCACCTGGAGTATGCCGTACAATTTTGTAGTCCTTCATTTCGAAAGGACATCGCGAGATTGGAACGCGTGCAAGCCAGGGCAACCAAACTAATTTCCTCTATCAGACATAAAAGTTATGAAGATAGATTAAGGGAATTAAATCTGTACTCGTTGGCAACCGGTAAACTGCGTGGTCAGCTCATCGAAGTTTTCAATATACTTCGAGGGTTCAACAATTTTGACTACAGGGATATTTTCACTCTTGTTGAGAGCAGAACAAGAAATCACACCTTTAAACTTAAACTGAAGCGTTACAACCGCGATCTGTGTGGAAAAATTTTTACGTACAGTATCTGCCGGAGTTGTAACGCACTTCAAGTGGAAGTTGTCAACAGTGAATCTGTTGACCAGTTCAAGTCAAGACTAGACAGGATCTTGAAAAGTGGCCGTTTAAGGACGTAAAGCATTTGAACAGAGATGTACCCTCTCGACTGCTAGCCAAAAGCTACCCTCATTGAATGGACCTTAAGGTCTTCTAGTGTACTTTCTCTCCTTGTTACTCCTTGTTACTCCTCCCATACAATGCAGGATATCTGAGTGATGAACACAAGGAGAGGTTCCATTAAAATATAGCATCAATGGAAAAGAGGTATAAGGGAAAATGGAGCCCTGCTATGTTGGCTGACTTTTGCTGGAACCTGAAGCGTGACACAACTGAGACGTCTTACAAACGAAGAAGGAAATGCTAAAATGTAGGTTAATACAATATATAAAGCTAACAAATATGCTGATTTATTGTATATTCATGAATGAATTACAATGGACACATTTAATATGACTTTGGGAGCGAAATAGATTTATGGTATCATGGAAATCGGTATCAATTGCATAATTATTAAATCGCCAATTTACAAATAAATGTTACGTGATAGGTAATATTTGTTACCAAATTCGAATTCAACACACTAAACTTCATAATGTAATGCACATGAGATCTATGTTTTTTTATTGACACTGAAATTTGTTCTACAATGTTATTAGTATATGTAGTAAAACTTTATTTTTTAAATATTATTAAAAATTATTAAGGTGTGACGAATTTGTCACATCCAAGTGCCCATTAGCAATATTTAAAACAATACGATTATCTGCAACATTTAAGTAAGTTCTCATAATGAACTCAGTTACATAAAAAAGTGATATGTAATATAAATAAATCATTTGGTAACGAAATAATGGTACATAGTTAAAATGACACAATTTTTTTTTAATATTCTACCTTCTGCTAAAAAAAAATTGAGTGACATTACATTATTCCTGGTAAGACTCGAAGCAGTTTGACTTGGTAGTTAGGCAAAGATTAACGTTGCATTTTTTACACACAACATTGGTTCTCTCATTGCAGTTTTTTCTCTTGCAACGATTTCTTTTTTCATCAAGTCGAAGTATGTGTCCCATTCCATCCTTTCGCATTGAATCAGAGGGACGGCGGCAGCCTTTCCCGGGAGCATTATAGGACACTGCCATCGAAGAAGATCTTCTTCTCTTCCTTCCATTGTACACTTCATCTTTTTTCGTCTGTGAGTTAAGACTGGAGGTATCGTGTCTGTACAGCAGCTATGAGTTCCCAACGGCCATGTAAATCATAAGAAACACTAACCTCTGGTAGTATTTCTTTGACCGTGTAGGTATCCTGTACAGTTAATCAGCCAAATCAACTTCTCCCATTGATTTATTGTATTGCTTTATAATGTCAGGACATGGCACTTGAAAGTGTGTCTCGCTCATTGAATCGAAACAAGTAAGTGTGGTAAATGGCTCAGTTTTAACAAATATTAAAATCATGTTTACTACTTTATTGTCGTAACATTTCACATACACAGCTTCTAAATTTTCCTTAACTATTTTTGTGGCTTCCAAGGCAACTCTGCCTTTTTTGTGATCTGATTTTGAGATTTCATTTCCTTTCCTTATTCCAGCTAATCTTGATGGCCTTACTGTGCCACAGCACCATATTCCATGACCTGGTAGATGATCCACTAGTGGCAGTGAAGTTAACCAATTATCAAAGAGAAGAAGGTTGTTCATATTTGAGAAAAGGGTTTGGGCGAGGTGCAACACACTGTTGGCGCTGGGTTTAAGATCTGGCAGAGCACGATCTTCGACTGCTTCTATCCTTCCATTATATAAAATAAAATCGTAGCTCATGCTTTTTTTCATCTGCCAACACGAGGAACTTATACCCCCATTTTTTTAGGTTTGTTTCACCGACGACATTCCTTTGAAAGGGAGCAGCTGTTCATCTACTCAAAGATTTTGAATCTTTGGAATGGCTTGGAATTTCTTACAGAAATAATCAATCATTGGTCGAGCCGCAATAGATTTGACAGCATTTTCAGCATCTAGCAAGGTGTTATTAAGTAAGTGAAAATTATTCTTTATGGATTCAAATCTGTCTCTACTCATTGTATCACCAGTTATATCATTCATCGGTGATAGTCTTTTTACACCAGTGCATTGTTGTCTTTGGAAGTTTGCTAATAGAGAAGAAACAAATCAATCCGAAACATTGTTCCATCTCCTTGTGCGTTACATTCATTGGTTTATTGGAATTTCTTTGAGTACAAATTTGTTTCTTTAACTATTGCATCTGAAAAATCATCAGAAAATCATTGCTTGAATTATTGCTGAAGAAGAAGGATTTCATGAGAACAAGGAAGGTCTAGTCCTAAGAATTGTGAAGTTACGGATTCAGCGTCCTGAACAGTAGACTATATACGGTTGAGGTTGCGTGTTTTGTTCTGGCTTCTCTATTAGCTACTGTCATGAGGTCTTGCAGTTCAATTACAACAGGAGTGTGCAAGTCATCCACTCAAATTAGGGGTATGCAAGTCCTACGCTCACATATACTAAATATATTAAACACCACTTAAGGTTACTTTTCCTTAAATCTAACATAGTAAAACGTGACATTGAAAGTAGTAAGTGCATTTGTTGCATCAATAGGCTATCACCTGTTTCTCTCTTGGTACCGCGGATGTGACGAAATCGTCACCATAATATGACTTATTGTTATTTTTCTTTCATTTTTTATTTGATAAATGTATCCTATAAACATCCTAAAATTATTACAATCACCTAGCTTACCTTGTATATGATCCATACTCTAATATATATCACTGGTCAAAGAACAAAAACTAGCGCGTGCCACCCAACCACTGTTTGTGTTGCTACTAGCAAACGCTGCGCAAACCTGATGCAGCTCTTGTGTGAACGGAAACAGAAAATGTTTCGTACTACTCACACTCGCTTTCTCGACTCCACGCATGTAATTACTCTTGCTATAGCCTTTATTTTATATGTGACAAATTCGGCACAGTCGGACGAAAAGCATTAAGATCTGTTAAAAACTTTTTTAGATTTCTTGTCTTAAAAATGTGAATAAGTATCTAGAATCAGAATCAGGATGAATCCGACGCATCCCAAATCTTATCAATTCTTCCTTAGTCCAAGCCCCCTCCCCCTTATCAAACCCTTCATTGATATCCGTCAATAAACTTAAAAAAATTCTTGTACACATCTCGAGAAAAAGAGAAACGTCAACATATAGTTCTGCTAAAAAAAATTCGAAGTTGAATAACGGTTTACGAGCACTTTATATTAGTGGAAAATAATGATTTGATTTAAATGTAAAACACCTAAAACCGACTTCGCTTCTTGTGAATTTGTAAGGATGTTGCGATGGGAGATAAGGTTTGGTAGTGGGATGTTCAGATTATTTTCTTTTACAGCGTTATTCACATTTCAGGAGCTTTCTTTAAATCCTCTACAGTCAGGCAAATAGTTCTGTCACTAATATATATATATATATATATATATATATATATATATATATATATATATATATATATATATATATATATAAATATATATATATATATATATATATATATATATAAATATATATATATATATATATATATATATATATATATATATATATATATATTGAGGGATGCCTTATTAAAGATTACGTGATAGGAATAACTATTATAGTATTTAAATTATTGAAAGGTTATTTAAATTTCAGCCTTTCAATAATAATAAGAAAAAACAGTGCATTCTTTGGATAAATCCAAAATCGCGTTCTGGTCCTGTTCCTAGAGTCCCTGGAGCTTTGCTATTCGATCAAAAGGGTAAAATGATAACAAATATGAGTCAAATGAATGATGTTTTTTAATTTCTAGATAGAAACCATGGTTTGTTTCTCTCCACCTAAAGAATATACCAAGAAGGTCCCAAAGTTCTCGGCCCAACCTTGATGAAATTTTTAAAATGTGTTTAAATGTGTCCATTCAGATTCTTTAATGTATGAACAGGAAATACCGAAGTTTTGTTGATTAAAATACGTTTCCAGATTTTTGGTGATTATTATTTAGTTTACAGTAAAAAGCACTGATTTAAAGAGGTCAAATAGTGAGCATAGATCAGTGATTAAATTTCTCGCGACAGATGGTGTTAAACCGAATTTAATTAAGCGCCGTTTGGATAATGTGTACACAGGTTCCTTCCCTTCTTCCAACACCGTAAAAATAGGCATCTTTATTTGGTATGGGTCAGGAAACAATAGAATTTGATGAACGTTGTGAACGTCCAGTGACTGCCATAACTCTTCAAAAAATTGCGCGTGTTGAAGAAGAAATAAATGATGACCGTCTTTTAAAGGCAAAGGAAATGGCAGCAAGAGTGAATGTATCCGAAACAGCTGTCCTCATGATTTTACAGGATCATCTTCATATGAAGAAGGAGAGCAAAAGATGGGTGACCAAACTGCTTTCTTCAATCCAGAAGTAACGCAGGATGGAATGTTGCAGAGATTATTTAGATGCTTTCCAAGGTAATGAAAGAGAAGTCATTCAGTCAATTTTAACTGGAGATGAAACTATGGTGCTATACTATGATTCTCTATCAAAAACTGAGCCAATGGAGTGGCTTCATCTAGGGGTAGCTTCCCCTCAAGAAAAGCCAGGGTGGCCCCTTAAATAAAGAATTATGGCAACTGTTTTTGGGGAATGTGAAGAAATTTTGATGATTAACTTCAAAGAAAGGAAGATGGTGGTAAATGGTGAGTATTATGCTTTTTATTGCTTAAATTAAGGAACGTCATCAAAGAGCAACGTCGCTGGAAGCTTAGTAGAGGATTCAGACTCCTCCATGACAATGCTCTAGTGCACACAGCGACAATTGCAAAGAGAGCCATTCTTGATTCCAGTTTCACAGAACTGAATCACCCTCCCTACAGGCCAAACCTGGCCCCCAGTGATTATTGTTTGTTGTCCAAACTCAAATCCGACTTGAGGGGAAAACATTTTTCGAGTGATGATGAAGTCAGGCAGTTTTTGAGCATTTTCAGTGCAAAGACAAAATTATTTTTACAAGGAAATTTAAATGCCTATTTCAAGATCTAATAAGTTCGGCTTTGTAAAACCCATAAGAAATGTTTTGTCAAAAGCATATCCGATATTATGTCTCCCCAAAGAAACTTTCTCAAGAAGAGAAGAATTATAAACTGAAGAATTTATGCAACGGAAAGTCTTTTCTCCAATTCCCCAAAATTGAAGCGTGATCATCGCACTGAAAAAAATAGAAATAGCATTAAGCCAAGAAAGAAAAAGACTTCAACTAAATTCTCGAGCATTTAATCAACCCTAGGAATCTTTTTCCAACCAAGCTTCATGCTAGCAGCTAAGCCCTCTTCCAACTGCTTTGTTTCATTCCGTCTCCAGAGAAACCAGGTGTAAGTATTGGTTTCAGGAAATTTCCAACCTAAGTTGCCAAAAAAAAAAATAAATAAAAGTCGGATGTGAGCCAAAACACATGAAAAATCAATTTAATCAAGTAAAGGGGTTAAGGAAGATTGCAATTGACTATTTCGGCTTCATTTATTGGAGAAGAGGTTGTAGGCGCTTTCAAATGAGTGATTACGTCAAAATGTGTTCGAAGAAAAACTTCCTGATTTTGTTTAAGATACAAGGGTTGAAGTCATTTGTCATCATGCAAGAAAATTCTCCTAGTCATGTCTATAATTTCTCTATGAAATGGTTAGAGTCCTAATAAAACCTTGCGGAGGAGCATACTGAAGAAAGACATTTACGTACAATAGATGGCAGGAAATTTAACGCCAAAAAATGACCGTTAGAAAGCCATCCAAGATTATTCAAAGAATATTTTTGCTGATTAAATAAGAACGATTAATTCATCATTAGACAAAAAACTGCTCGAAATAATTCCAAGGAAGGATGCGTAATAAAAAGCTCCTCCGTTTTGCGCATTTACTCTCTCTCTCTTATTTATCATAATTGCTCTACATTTTGGGGGGTCGTAAGGCGAAATTCGGTAAAATTTGGGGCTTTTTATGCTTTTAAATTGATTAAAAATATAGGGCTTATAGCAGGTAGAACCGTCTTAAAAGGAGGTTATGGGGGATGAATCCCCTCTAGTGTTAGGGAGGTATAAGAGGTTTGTATAATTTCACAAACTGATAATTTTAAAATTGAACTTTATCTTATGTTATGTCAGGTTATTTTTAAATATCTTTAGTTATTTATCCAGATTTATTCATCATTTGCAGTTATTAGGGTAAATATATAATAACCATATTCTGTTATTTAAACTCTTCCAATTTGGAAGGTTTGAAAAAAACAAATCCAAATTCATGGAAAAAGTAAGAATTGCCATTTAAATTTTTAAAATAGCAATACGCTGCTTTTTAATGAACAAGAAATTTGTACGAAGATATCTTAGTTAAGTTATTAACCAGAACTAGTCTAGCCCATTTCCTGAAATAAATAAGCAAACTTTGTTAGGAACGAACTGGTTATTCCTTTTTAAACATAGCATTGATAACCGAACTTGTCCAGCTTATCCATCATTTGTAACTTAAAGAATTTTATTTCATTTTTTTCAATCTACCTCCTTTCTAACTACCTCTTGTAAACATATCTATCTTACAAATAAGTTCATTTATTCTGTATCAAGGCGTTTATATAAATGCTTATCGCGTTAGAATAAATTAAATTAAGGTTTACATTATTGTTTGCTTTCACTTTCTTTAATTTTCGAAAAGGTTCTCTCACAGAATTTTCAGTTTATATTTTAATGAGGCTCTCTTTAAATAGTAGGTATCTCGATGTAAAATTTCCTCGCCTTATTCTTCTGTATGTGAAGGATAAGCTAATCTTTTATTTCTCATTTTCTTTGACTATCTTGTGCATTATCTAGTTTCCTTTCTTAAGGAATCTCTCCCTGTGAAGATGAGCCTGTTTTCTCCCTTCTAATATATTGGTGTTTGTTATTAGTACTTCTTACCATGCCTCCTGTGTAATCGCTGCAGACCTGTTCGCTTGGTTGTATTCCGAGGGACGATCGTGTAAATTACCGTTGGTTTTAATAAGTCACTATAAAGGTTTACCTATTTCTAATGTATAGCCATCAGAAGTTTAATATTTTTTCATATGGAGAAAGTTGTCTATGTGCTTTCTATATCGGTTTGAAGTTAATCACAGGTTAAGGATATTGCCCCTCTGATGATGGCAATAAACCTGGTCTTAACTTTATCCTCTGCTCTATTTTTTCTGCTTACTGTTATTACTGTGAAATTGTTGTTGGTTTCCACAATTTCTCATATTTGCTGACACTATTACTTTTTATCTTCGTAATCTGGGCCATAATATGGAATAGCTTATAGGGATAGCAGTTTATTTGGGTAATGTTATCTGCAAACTCAAAATAGGGTTATCGCTTTTAGATATTTTATAGAAGGTAGGGATCAGGTATACACTGGAGAGTATACTTTATTTTAGCTTGCTTTGAGACCATTTCAACTCTTAACCCTAATATATACAGACCTGTCAGTCATATAATTACACAAGATCTTAGGAAGCATGAAAAGAAGGCCATTCTAATGAGTTTGTTTTTTTAGGACTGTTCACCAACCTTATCAAAGGGCATCGTTTCTTTACACAGTAACACAACATAGGGACTGTCGTGCTTCGCCTTTACTATTACATGCAGAAGCATGGCCTCAACGGTATCCGAAACATATTACTTTGTGAAATCATGTTGTTGCTTCGGTATGAGGATTTTATCTACTAAATACTGAGACAGTCTCTTATTTAAGGCTTATTTAAAATCTGATCCACTATATCAATGAGTAAAATGGGATGGAAGGTCTGAAGTTAGCCAGGTGGGTTGAGATGGGTCTGAGAATTTTGTCTCATTAACAAGAAATGATTTTGAGTTTTAATAGTGTTGATGAAATTATCCATTCCAAATTAAGTCTCTCGATGATGAAGCGCCACATTTGCCTTCTATTCGAATACTTAGGGTTCTTAATTTATTGTCTGCTGTAGCGAAAGCCATCATTTATTTCCCTAATCGATCCCTATATCCGTAACATTGATATAATCTGCATTAGTTTTATGCTAATTCCATGTTTGTGAGAACCAAATCGAGGTAGGCAGCGAAAGAAAATGGGTTTAGAGATGACTTGGGCTGCTATATCCATCAGGTTGGAACGAAAGTAATGTCTGATTTTCTAGAATAAAGTTTTAGATGTTTTTTTTAAATTAGTGTCTCTAGTTATCGTTTACGAATGATACAATGAGTATTATATACCATTTTCTTTCAGATTATAAAAAATATTATTGATAATATTCTTGGGTATTTATTCTTATGCTCTCCCGTCTAAAGATCACATTGAACATGTTTTACTCTTTAGGGGGTTTATAAAGGTGCCAATTCAAATCCAATGAAAGCGGTTATGGAGATGATGCACTGAATGAAATATATTGTATGAGGTGGTTTTCATATTACAAGAATTGGAATTTCCGTCTGAAAGAAAGACTAAGAGAAGGTCGTCCAAAAGGACTTGTTTCCAAAGAGTTGGAATTTGGTGCCAAAGCAAATCTTCCTCCAACTTATAGGGATTCGCAAAACAATTTAACTTAACCCATACGACTGTCCTATGCCAACTGAAATGGATTTGAAAGTTTCCAGCTATTGAAAAATGACTCCCACATTAACTGTCCACATCGAATCTGTCACAGTGTATGCTTGCAGCACTTAAGGGAAAAATAGTATTAATGAAGATAACGAGCGTCTCCATACCACAAGAGATACCATACAAAAGTTTAAAAATTTCGAGTGCGAACTAATTATACTTACTACTCAGAACACTTAGCGCCATCAGAAATTTAGCGAATCACCTGAAGAGAAGAAAGATGTAAACAACAGAAGAGGTCAAAACAAACTTAAAGAACTTTTGAAAATCAAAATTAAGCTATATTTTTACGAAATTGTATTGAAAAGTTAATACAACAATGGAAACTAGTATTAGAAACTGATGGAAGTTCTATTAATTATTAAATTAATCAATAAATACTTATTTAAAATAACAAACTTCAAAGAATTGTTTATATATATCAGTAAAATACTGTTAAACATGGAAAAGATGCTGTAGTTCTAATGGGATGACCTAATATAAAGGGAACTTGAGGTAAATTCGGTAGGCTAAAGAAAGTAGTGAAATGATAAGACAGTATTATGTATTCATAAAGATGCAAAATTGCTTTGAGATGAGGCTTATACTCACTTGTTTGTTATTTTTAGTGTTTGTGTTTAATTGTTTAGGTTAAATTTTGACTATGTAAATAACATTCAACCTTTTACTTTGGTATACTTTTTTTAATTCACTTGTCCTATATTATAGGTAAGTTTAGTTGTAGTGGGTAGGCTGTTATATTTTGACATTTGCTTCAATTCTTGACTTACTTTCCGCTTGTGAAGTTTCAACTTAATCGGTCAGATATTTATACAAGGTAAGTCACAAATAGTGTGTACTATCATATCAGAGTGATTTGTGGTATTCACATTTTTGGGCAACATTCAAGGATGTTTTCGTAATCTATGTGGTTGTAGAGAAATACTTATACGTCTTTTCGCTCGAACTCGTTTGCGCAGCTTGGAATCTTGGATGGAATCGTTCTTCTCTATTTCGAAGAGGCTTCTCATTTGTTTTCTGTGGTTGTGTTATTTTTACTTCATTGCTGTCACTCTTTATTCTAAAATTCTGTTCAAAGGTTTAATTTTCGTCGTTCAGTGCAGATTTTTTTACATTTTCCTCTTGTTTTCGCGTGAACCAGGTGAACTGCCCGTTTATTTTGTTTCTGGCCCCCAGCAAAGTGTAGAGTCTGTGTATACCAGTGACTCTCTGATCATTGCTATGTACATCTTCTTTTTCTTACTAGTTTTCAAATGTACAGTACATATATCGATTTCTGTATGCCCGCATTGCTACGACCTGTGATGTGCTTCCTGTACTCGATAGAGGTATTTTTTATCCAGAGTACTTTCCACTCATTGGTGTAAAGATATATTCTATCTCGCATTCTCACATCTCATAGCCGTGTTCTTTCTATTCGAACTATTTTAAATTTATCAGCACTGGGTATGATCTTCTATTTAACTTCAAATCCTTTCAAGTTTCTTATTTACTCGAATATCATGTCAGCTTACATAGCCGGATTCATATATGGCCATACTTTTATCTACACAGTTTAAGTCATCGGCAAAATATACCTTTATGCCAGAGGGGTTGCTTGGTTTGTTCAGTTTGCTGTAGAAATAGAGTGCAGGCTTGGGCTAAGGAACGCTACTTTTGCAAAGCGTGGTTTTAGGTTAAGTTTTGGCCCGTTGTTGTACAATATACTCATATACGTCGAAAACTTCATGATATAGTCGCAGAGAACCCTCTCTTTTGGGGGGTTCAGTCCCGGTTGGAGTAAGTTTAATTAAGTTCATACCTTCCTGCCATACATTGTCGAAAGCCTTTGAGAGGTTACGATATCTAATGTTCATATAGAAGGAATTTTTCTTTGCCATAGCATTCATTTCAGTGATGACCATGATTGCCATTTACGTACTTCGCTTTATCCTGAGACCGTATTTTCGCTGAGTGTATAGCGAATGCTCCTCAAGTCAGGAACCTAGAGAAACCCAGCAGACCGCGCCCGCCCCAACCAAAACCAAGTTTTTGAGAGACAATGAAAAAGAACCGAAGAGATGTAAAGAAAACGAAACTTGGGAATTATATCATTCAAAAGATAATCTAAAACAACATAAGCGTTTCAAATTTCGTTAGAATCGGCTGAACAGTTATGAGGTTATTGCCAAATAATCCCCCGGCTAAACTTGGGACCACTTTGGCAATTGAACGAAAGATAATGTAAAACAACATAAGGGTTTCGAATCTTATTATAATCGGCCAAACAGTAAAGATGTTAAAGCCAGAACAATATTATTTCCAGGCTAATATGGGAGGAATTTGGCAATTACATATATCATTCGAAAGATATTGTAAAACAAAATAAGGGTTTCAAAATTCGTTAGAATCGTCTAAATAGTTATGAGATTATTGCCAAATGATTACTCGGTTAAGCTAAGGAGGACTATGACAATTATATCTTTCGAAAGAAAAAGTAAAACATCATAAGGTTTTCAAATTTACTGAGAATCGGCTGGATAGTTATAATGTTATTTCCAAAACAAAGAAAAAGAAGCAAAACGGGGACCAACCGAACGACATAGTAAGATATAGAGTCACCCGCGACTAGACTCGCACGGGACTGAAAACAAATATGAATAAATAAAAAATCACATTAACATACACAACTTACACAAAACGAACAACTATCTACTTAAGCTCATTTAAGTTAAATACACATAACAGCTTCAATGACACAATAAACACATGAATGAAAGAGGAGCTGCGAAAGCAAACATAAACAAGAGGGAAAGTCCCGCAATGACCTGCGGCCTTTTGTGATAAGGTGATAAATGGTTATTGCATTGATGGTTTCCCATGGTTCAAATCAATGCAAGTGCCTTTGAATGGCTAAATGAGGCTTCTGCCACTAGATGGCGACACCCAGCGCCAAATTCGATGGCAGATTTGAAATCTCAGGCTGAATAACAATATTATTCCTTGGTCATTTCACGGGTCTAAAGGATACAATTGAACTTCACTCCTTTGGAAAAGAAAGTGCGCCCTAGACCTAGTGCTTCGCCGCAGGTAAAACCAAGATCAAAGAAACTTGCTCTTCGCCGCAGGTAATTAGGCGTATAGTATTTAGTTATTAATGGGATTAAATTTAGTTAATAAATCCGTGTAAAGTTGATCGTGGAACCCGGTTCACATGGCCTAATTAAAATACGCACATAAAATTTATAGAAGACCAGGGATCTAAAGACCTACCAGAAATTCACCAGAATTTATCAGGACGGTGCTAAATTACGAGGTATCCGAAAGGGTTAAATAAATACACATATAAAAGTATTTACAGTATTATTTACATCAAAATCAAAATGAAATAAATTGACTGCTAACAAATTATACGGGGGTACATCAAATAATAAGAAAAGTCACAAATGCTTATCACCATCTAACGACCACGAGTCGTTCTAATCAAATAGATATTCGCGCATACAAATGGGTGCTATGAATAGATTGCTTAAAGCCCAAACCACACGCGCCGTTGAAGATGAAATAGGCTTCGCTACTCTAGTGAGAGGTGTTCCCGGAATAACCTTCCTGTCTTACGGTCCTTACCCGAAGACCAAAAGTTATATGAATAAAACTAATTAATTTAAATGGGACGTAAGAAGAAAGAGATACTACAAAATACCTGATACCAGAGCAGTGAAGCAATAACCCACGTCGGAAACCCAGGCGAAAGAGGCTCGGTGACAATGAGTGAATGCGACCAAAGTCCACAGGGGTGAATGCGATGACGGTCTTCGGCGAGGAGAAACCCACCGATGGCGATATCAGGACGAAAGGCGTCAAGACCACCGAGAACAATGACTCGAAGGTCCAACGATCCGAGAGAAGGAATTCGAGATGACAGAATTCCCCAAAGAGGAGATGGCGAGCTTTCATGTGCCCAGTGTGAACGGCTTCCCAAAGGAGAACACTTGCAAACGTAACTGGAAGAGCACAATTCGATGCAGCCGACAGAGGGACAGCGACAACGCTGTCTGAAACCAATGGCAAATAATCCTCGCTGCGTGAAGGAATCCAGTACGGGTCTCCAAAATGAACGTCAAAGGCAAGTGACGGAAAACGATTCAGCAGAGCAATCAAGGAGGAATCTTCGCAACAGAATATATTAAAAGGCCTCACGGCCCAATTTATATCCTTCAGTCCGAAGGGAGAAAAGGGAAGTGGGGCGCAAGGGGGAGGGGAATGAATCGCTTCCCCTACGCAAATTAGGGTGGTAAGTTACAGAAGTTTAGGCCAAAAATGGTAGCCATGAAGCGGGTCGACCTTCGAAAAACACCGCAAACTATGATGAGAAAGGGAAGGCATGGGAATACAAGGGCCTACCCTTTACACCACCCGCGGGACAAGAATATACTAGAGAGTAGATAAAAAAAAAGAAAAAAGAAAGGGTAACGTATATACAAGGGAAAATATATACAATAATTACATAGGGGACCTACTTAAAAGGTCATCCCCTAGGGTGGCCTTTCCAGCGATGTGGACAACCCTAAACTTATAGGCCGGTAGGAAAAGAGCCCACTGAAGTAGTCTGTCGTTCTTGCCGTTGAATGTTGAAAGATAGAGGAAAGGCTTGTAGTCGACCAATTAATGTCATGGGAGAGGATGAAGGTACAACCGGGTTTATTAGAGAGAAAAACCCGGCACCCACCCATGAGTTCCTGGAGTTGGGATAGTTGATCCTTTTGCAGTGTTCCACACTCGGGGTTTTCAGACGAAAGAGAACTAATACTACCATCGGGTGTCAAAGGTAGAAGGAAGTTGTCCGAGACTTCTTCCTCGATGAAGCTTATTCCTTCCCTCCCAGGAGCCATAAGTTCCTCCCGGGTGGAAGTTTCGTCTAGAACTTCTACTCGCTGCACCTGGGCCCTGCAATGATATTTTTTCAAAACGTTAGCATGATAGTTACGAGGTCAATGAGGAACCTCGATGAGATAATCTACCTTACCATGCCTCTCAAGTACCTTATACGGGCCATTCCAGACTAAGAGAAGTTTACTGGTGTCACTGGGCAGGAGCACAAGAACCTCATCGCCTGGTTTGAATTGCCGGTCCCGTGACTTAAGGTCGAAATAAGTCTTGTACCAAGTGCTGCTGACTTCGGCATGTTGGACAGTAATTTTAGAACATTCGGCCAAATTTTCCTGCACTTCGATGACATACTGAAAGCTGGTCCGGTCGTCATCCTCGAGGGTTCGTTCTTCCCACACATCTCTGAGAACGGATAGTGGGCCACGGACTGAGCGGCCATATAACAACTCAAAAGCCGAAAACATAGTTCGGTCCCTCGGAAGTTCCCTGCGGGCAAATAGGTTTGGAATAAGGTATCTGTGCCACTCTCGAAGCTTCTCTGAACACAACTTACGGAGAATCGCCTTCAAAGGGGCATTGAGTCTCTCGATCCTTCCGTTTCCACTGGGGTGGAAAGGTGTGGTTAAGATAGGTTTGACACCCAGCATCTTGTGTAGTTCGGATAGAATTTTCCGATAGAATTTTCCGAGGGATTCTCACTCGAGGAAACATGGTAAGTAAGGCTTCGGCGACGGACACAGAATCAATATCCTTCAAGGGCACAGCCTCTAGAAATCCTGTGGCAAAATAAATTAGGGTAAGGGTGAATCTGTGACCGTCAGAAGATGGATGGGGGGGAGGGAAGAGGTCCGTCCAACCAAATCAATGGCGATACAGGCGAAAGGCTCAGTCACTATGGGCATTGGCTGAAGAGCCTCCGGTCGCACATGTCCTTTGGTCGAGAAGTGTTGACACTTATCACAGAAACGGCAGAAAGCACGAATGCCAGACCCCATTTTAGGCCAATAGAATTGATCTGTGACCTTAAATTTGGTCTTTCTGTAGGAAAAATGGCCAGCCAACGGGCTCTCATGAGCAACTGAAAGGATGACCAGGCAAGACTCATGGAGAGCAGCGAAGGTCGACTTGCCTACCTTATGAAGACGGTCAGACATTAAGCATTTCCGATAAAGGAAGCCCTCAATCTTGAGGAACTGGTAACTAGCTCCGTTTCTAACTCGCTTGATCTCTCCTGAGGCACTTTAGCACGGACATCAGAGAGGGTTTCACAGGAAGTTTGCAGGCGACAGAAGTCGTGAGGCGTCACAGAAGTGGGCTGGAAATCAGGCAGAGCTAAGGGGGGAATTCGTCCTATTTTCCCTGCCCTGGTCTGGACAGCACGATAATGGTTAAGTTTAGGTGCAGCGGGAGTTCCGGTGATAATGGGAGAAGTTCTCGGTGGAGTAAGGATTGCAGATGGCGGAGGTGGAGCTGGGGAAGGTAAAGATTTAGAAGCATCAAAGTCCCCAACTCCCGGAATGTTTCCAACCAGCACACTAGAGAATTTAATTGGTGGTCTAACAACGTCCGTCCATCCTTCGAAATAATGGCAACGAAGGTAGCAGGAGACGAGGGAGAATGAGTCAACTCGTCCCAAGTAGTCAGCCACGAAGACTTTCCTCAGAGACGACTACGCAAGAGCAACCAGTGTCCCTGATAATGGTCGAAACCCAGGCCACGTTAATAGTACCAGAAGCCTGGAAATCAGGGCCACTTCGGTCAGAGAGACAGAATCTCACCTTAAAAGGTTTCGACGAAGACCAGCCATCCATTAAGGCACGGGGATTCCTTGTGCACTGCGGACGAATGTGTCTAAATTCAACGCAGCCATAACAGGTCAGGGTGGAGGAGGAATTCTGTGAAGTCCTCTTAGCGGTGGACGAAGTTAAGTCCCCTTCAAAGACGGGTTCGACGGACGAACGAACTTCTTGGGATGAGAGCTAGAAGTTATAGAAAGACTGGGGTGAGCATAAGTCCAATTATCCGCCAGCTGGATTGCTTCCGATAGAGTAGGTCGGAATAGAAGGAAGAAAGAAATTGGTCCAAGATAAAAATTCCTTGAGCCCATCAAAAGTGTTACCGACGCCGGAGGCTTCGAGTCATACCTGAAATAATCGGCCTAGGTGAAATGAAAATTGCTGAAGGGTTCTCCTGGGGAAACCTTAGTGCTACAAAACTCGGTATGGTAGCCAGCCGAAGTTTTATTGAAGCCAGGAAGAAGGGCTTTTTTCAAAAGGTTGTAGTCCCTGGTGACATCCATTGGCAGAGAGGTATATAATTCAGCAGCTTTACCGGTTAATTTAGAGTAATTCGGCAACCCTCTCGAAGCGGTTAACGTAGGAAGTGATATCCTCTCCATCCTGTAATAGAGGAAGTTTAGGTCGACTCACCGGATCAGTAAACTGAGCAGGAGCAGGCTGCAGGGAGGCGGAGATTCGAGCTAATTCAATCTCCTTCTCTGCTTCGATCTTAGTGAGTTGAAGCTTTCTATCTTCTTCTTGAACCTTCCTGTCTTCTTGGTCCCTCTGGATTTAACGTTCTTCCCTTTTTGCTTGAGGGTCCTTTTCACGTTCCTCACGTTCAAACGCTTGTTGTTGGAGGACGGACCTCTTGAGCAATTTCATTACCAGTGAAGCTCAGCTTTACTGCCTGGTCCTCATATGTGGGCGTTATCGCGATAATTTTTAGAGATAACGATATCGGGTTTTCGGTTATCTGATATTTTTCCCCCGCGTTATCGAATCATCGGTATCGCCTATACTTTTGGTTCCAAACTAGCGATAATCGATAATTTCAGTCTTTGGTTCCAGTTTAGCACAAGGGTGAGCCGCGCGTGCCTTGGAGGCAGAAATAGGTAGGTCCAAGCTGGAAGGAGGATCTTCAAAACCTATGAGGAGATGAAGGAGAGCCCCACCAGGTAAGAAACTAAGAAACAGTATTCAAATATTCTTACTATTGTATTATAAAATAACGCTATATATATATAGTCATTCCAGTTCCCCTGATACCTTATCTCCATGTCTTTCATGGTCCTATGAACCAAAATTTCATTATTTTAAGGACAACACAAATCAACCGCTCATACTAATCATTACAAATCTTATCCAGCACGCATTTTACTGCTTCATACTTCTCCTATCTATTCGAGTGAGCGAAGGGTAGAGAGGCAAACTGGGTGCCGTTGTGCTCATTGTCATTGTGTTCATTGCTCCTGTCAATGAACATTCTTATTCTCGTTTTGCTCATTACCATTTTATTCATTTCTCTTGTCAATAAACACTCACCAATCTTTGGATAGGTACAGTAGCACCCTAACTTGTGAATATGCTGCCCAATATATGTACAGTACACCAAAGCCATCCTTTCAGAGAAAAAAAACGGAGGTACTTTTGTGGCCCCTTGAATTTGTTACATATGAGATTTTTTCCTTCAATCTGAATGACAAATGATCGGCAGAAGAATTTGAGAAGCTAAGGTCACCAACTAAATTAGTTAGCTCCCTTTGAGTAAAAACAATGTGGAGCAGCATCGTCAAAAGTCGCCTCTTCTTTTTAATTTTTTTCAAGATTAGAGGAATTTACGTCCCTAAAAGCAGAGGGTTCCGTAAAGACATGTACTGAAATTTAATCACAATAACTTACAGAATGACGTGCTGGTTGAAGATCAGGCTACTTTAGGCTGCTCCATTTCTTTCTATTGATCCCAGTCAAATCAATAGCGCAGAAGTAGTAGTCGGTGCCATGGTTTTTCAGCTCTCTCAAACCATAGAAAATCCAAACTTCAGAAAATTAATTCTTCTCCATGGTCCAACGACGCTGATTCTCGGTGCATGACTTGCATACCATGTGTAGCGCCCAAGCATTTGTCCTAGTCACCGAGTTTTATTCCAAAATAAGAATGGTAAACAGGCTTTTCAAAACTTGTGATTGTATTCCTGTTAGTAAAATACATCAGGCTTATTTTTGTAACATCATCTGGCCGAATCCATTTTATTCACCTGCAAAAGAAAAATACCAATTTGTGAAAATTGCCGCATGAAAACTCTTCAGAATTTGTTTATTTAAAGAAATAAGAAAGATTTTGCCTCATATAAGTATAAAATACCTTTAAATGTAAAAAAACCCGCAAAAAAATCATGTAAAGATAAATCAAAAGATTGGCTAGATTGAGCAAAACCAATGTTATTTTTTGTTTCAGCGCATTAAAATTGTCCTCAATCAGCTAAAAAACTTGAGTCAATAAAGTTGGTGTTAGCCTGTTTAATTCTTAAACTAGTATTGGTAAACTCTCTTCAGAATAATTATTAATTCATCCTGTCCATTAACTTATTGGCAAACTCATTAAAATAAGTAATACCTCATTTCAAGTAACATTCTCTCGGTAACCCATCTTTTTGATAAGCCAAAGCTCCTTCAATATAAGTCATAAAAATATTGTCAACCTTAGATCGAAAGAAATAATTTGAACAAATCCTGAAATGTTTATATAAAACTTTAATTCAAGCAGCCACTTTTGCTCTTGTTCAGTACGTTGTATGAGTTCTTCGTCAGAGAAGGGCAATCACTAGATCTAGTCGATGTCCACTAATCCAATTCATCGCCCCTGCAAATAAAAGTTATCAAACGTAAAATTTCGCCGTACATATAAATTTTTCATTCTTTCATTACCAAACGAATTCCGCTGCACCGACTGCCAACTTAACCTGACTGTGCCCCGTCACCCGACGGAAGGTGACGGGCGCCACCACTGGTCATTGGCGGCACAGCCCACAATTGCAAGGCCAGTAGAGAGCGCGCTAACAAGACCCTTGGTAATGAATCTAAGTCAAACTCAGTAAATAAAGACATGGCAAAGAATGCCATGTAGAAACTATTAGAAAATACTTGGATGAAAATGAAACCATGAGCAATGGAAACGCTGTAAAAGAATAAAAGACCTGGAATAAAGATTAGTGGCAAGCAGTTTCAACATAATGGATTAAATTGGAAGCAGAATTTTCGAGATGGATACCTTCAAGTGAAAATAGACCAAATGTATGAAAGTTGATAATATTGGAAGTTCTTTTTAATGGGACTAAATCCAGCGAGTGACAAAGATTAGGTGGTATTCGATGTGAATTACATTCCTTTGGCTAACTATTCACCACTTTAAGTGGTGAATAAAATATCAGAAAGAATGACGTTTCTGAACAAATCTTGTTTCATCTTCAGTGGCTACAGTATAACATATGTATCAAACAACATTCAACAACCTATCAGCCGGAAAAAGTACTCTAAGAGGAATGGCAAATAACTCAAAGTAGAATAATAAGAAAAAAGTCACTAATAGGAATGGAGCTTAAACCAAGGGAGACAAAAAAAATCAATTATCTAGAGAAATATAGATAATAGGTGGGAATAGAACATTGTTTGACTAGAACTAAGGAATTAAACACAGAAAATAGTGAACAAGCATAGTAAAAAATATTAAAATGAGTACACATAAAATGAATTAAAATTTTTTGCACCGACTGCAATTTAACTGAAAATACGGAAGATATGAATTACAAGCAAAACATTACAATTACTAACCTTTACTCTCGGCGTTTAGGGGAAATTAACTAAATGAATAAAAATGATGACGGAATGAGTTGTGTTGAGTGGTATATAAAAGAATTGGTTGGTTGGTCATTAATTTAATAGATGAAGCGTAATAATTTAATTCTGAGTTAATTTTTTTATATAAATGGATTCAAGGAATTTAAATCTATGGAGCTTGATTCAGTCTGAATTACAGAAAAATTAACTATCTCACTAGAATGGCCACTATTAGTAATATGCGAACGTATTATTGAAGTGCTCTGGTTTGGAATAGATCGACCAGTTCTATATGAAATCCTCAAGTGCAAGTTTATTTTCAAGGCATAACATGAAAATGGGCAAGACATCTTATATAGGGCACAAAGATACGAAGCGGTCGCCCATTACATAGTAAAAACCAATGGAAAAATACAAAAACAAGACAGAAAAATACCATAAAAAAGAAAAATAGGCAACTAATAACAGAGATGACATCCCTTAAACGATATCCACACAACAATGCCATGCATATGAATGGAATATGGTGGGTTAAAAAAAAACCCAAACCCCAACATTTTAAAGGATTATCATTAGAGCGAAAACATTTGGGGCTAAGAGTTAATCTACAGTCACAACAGAGACACGTGGTGGGGAGGCAATGCGAATGATATTACACTAATAAAGAGTGACAATAGGTTGCATTAGGAAGTTATTTCATTTAGTAGAAGTTTTTTCAAAACAGGGTCGAGTTTAAATAAGCCAGGGGAAATATTTCTATTGGGTAAGATGCCAATTAAGGAACACTCGATAATATTTCTTTTTGTGAAATCAGCGGAATGACGAAGGAATTTTGCAGAATTCCAATCAATGGGGTGGATATTTTCAGATAAATGTGAAAATAAAGCGCTGTTTATTTCACCTCTCCTAATATTATACTTGTGTTGGTAAATTCTAGTAAATAAAGATTTACCGGATTGCCCGGAGTAAGGTAAATTACAAATAGAACATTCTATAGAATATACTCCACCTTTTTTTCTTGTATTATTGTGGACTAACATTTTATAGAAAGTGGATTCATATCGAAAATTTACATAGGACGCCGTCAGGTTTTAAATTCTTTATTTATCGCAAACCGTCTAACTCCATTTCATATATTCACTTTTATTCTTATCATAGTGTTAAAATTTAACGTTCTGTATTAACTTCTATGTTTCTGCCTGCATTACGTTTTGTTAGTCCGGAATTTTGGGATAAGGAATTGTCCAATATCTTTGAAATAGCTAAAAGACTTTGTTACCCTAGTCAATTTTTGCATACTTCATTAAACTTTGCTAAGAGAAATTTTAATAGAACTGATAACCCCCCGGTTTTCAATTACAAAAATTATCTTATCCTGACATACTTTGAACCATTTTTTTGTTTTACCCGTATTTTTAAGCAACTTAATATCTCTGTTTGGTTGTTCAGTATCTTCTATTTTTCTTATGAATTCTTTCCCGTAATCGTTTTGCTGTTCCTCTATGTAGAAGACCATGTCGCTTTTTAGAGTTTTAGGTCTTTGATCTTTTGCCGGTTTGTATCCCTTTTTTTTATGTCTGCGTATCTTTTCTTGATTCTCCTGGTTTTCTTTTCATTTCCTCAGTCCATTTCGGGTGAGGGAGCGTCTTGTACCTTATTTTCGGTATGCACATTTCGTCCGCCTCAAAGATTTTCTTAATTAGTGCCTCCTTTAATTCTTCCAGTTGTTCCATGTTCTTTCCTAATGTAGAGGAATAATAAGAAATTAGTATATATATATATATATATATATATATATATATATATATATATATATATATATATATATATATATATATATATATATATATATATATATTTATATAGTCTAACGAAATAATAACTAAAGACATCTGGGTTTAGCTGTGCCCCTTCGATGTTCTCCGGTAACATAGGAGAACGGGCAAAAGCGTAAGTGATACGAGACTGATTCCTGACCTCAGCTCAAAAGGCAGGCACTTCGAGGGTGTACTTATAAACAACCCAGTCAAAAGTGCAAACTGACGATCTCGTATTACCCCCTCTCCGAGCCCACCAGACGCAAAAGGGCGGCAGACCAACCAGAGGTCCCACCTTGCGAGGCCCCCCCCCATCCACCTCCCTACCCACCTCAGCGGGAGTAAGTTGGGTATATAACCTGAGGACCTGTGTAAACGAGGCTTTTTGTTCGTTCCCACTGGAGAGACAAGAAAGTCACCGGTTGACAGAAGATTTTTTGAGTTCGACAAGAAGACTCAAAAATCACCGGTACAAAGTTATTGCAAGTTAAGGAGAATTTGCAGTCCTTGTACAATACCAGATTGTACCAAGGAAGCTCGGCGCCGTTCGAGCCCCAAGATTAGTGAGTATCAACCGACACAGATTGAGGACTCCAAATCTTATTCTATCTGAGTTTGACAACTCCAAACTAGATAGATTTCTCATCCAACATCGAAATTATATAAGCGAGACACAAATCGCTAGGAAAGAATATAATCATATCCCAAGATTAGAAACCGTTTCAAGGTCATAAACGTACGAGAACCCACCCTCCTCATCGGCGTCTTTGTTTTGATTCTCTTACGCCAACTCGAAATTCCTCGTGACGTCACCCGTCAACTCGCCAGGCAGGTCAACGAGCGCCATCTAGCGATCACAAACCCCGAAGATATTCTTACGGGAAACTGGTATTAATCTCCATTACCTTATGTAAGTAAAGAACAATCTTGTTATTTATGTCCCCGTGCTTAAAAATTAGTTTATTGGATGTCTGACTAAGGACAAAAACTATTAACTTAAAAATTGTTCCTCCCGTAAATATGTATCTCGAGAGCTAGCCCTGTAATCCCATTTTCTTTGTATACGTGTGTTAGATCTTTGTGTTTTAATGTTAATTAGTGAGGTGGGTTATGTTGATTAAAGTCTATTTTTTTCTTTAGTAAATGCACTGTTTTAATTAACCCCGAATGAGTTGAAGTGGCAATATTTGATAAAGCTAAGAAAGAAACCCAGTTTATTCATTCAATAGAATAAAAATCAAGTTTAGCACTCTTAGAGCCCGATCCTCAAGCGATCTCCGAGGCACGAACTTACGCCTCAATTTAAAGTTATTTGGTTTATTAAAAGCTAATAAAACAAATAAATATATATAGCTCGGCATTCTACGACATATTATTTAAGTGGTGTCAGGTTAATCGGCAAATAAAGATTAAAAAGGAAAAAGAAGCAAGAAGATGTGTAGGTGGTTGGAAGAGGCCAGCCTCCTATCCTGACCACGTGTACGTGACTACCCCTACACGGGAAGGACCCTTACATGCACGTAGCGCTGTCTCAAAGCGTCCCTGCGAACGTGTTCGCACGATGGGAACATCTAAATACTACTTCGCTGATGAGGCCATCTCTGAGATAGGAGTCAAAATTGGGAAAAACGGTTTATCCACAAGACAGAATCGGGTAGACGCCATAATAAAGATGCCGCTACCCCGAACCAAAAAACAAGTTCGTTCGTTCGTAGGAACCGCCCCATGCTACCGCAAATTCATTCGACATATGTTATGCCAGTCGAAAACTCACAATGTGGGAAACAGCGTATGCGACTGGAGTACTGAAAGCATTAACCATAATGTAATACCAGGTTAATATAGTTTACCTAAGGTAATTTTAATTGGTGTGTAGATAGAATTTTATTGTTTGGTTTATTTTGTACGTATAAGTGTATCCCTAATATTGTAGTTCCTTTTGTGTATTTCGTAGAATCGGTTACGATAAGTGTTAATTAGGCGCACGGAGGACATAATTCAATCAATAAGAGTGATGTGAGTGGAGCGTTCCCACTATCGGTCGAGTAGCTTTTTGTACAGATGTTTTAGTAGGACTTGTTGTGTAGAGCACAGGCGATTCCTCTTCCCCCCAGGATCATCTTAAGGGTGGAGGGATGTAGAGGAATAATAAGAAATTAGTATATATATATATATATATATATATATATATATATATATATATAATGGTTTCTACTCTCCTTTAAAACGTGGGACGTACTAAACTTCTACTATCGCAATAGAGATATAAATGTTATTTTTAACTTACAGGTAGGTATTAGGGATTGCCGGATGTCGCTGGAGGACTTATCTCTCGCTTTGAAGTGCTGTGGTCGCTGGTTGAAATTTTCGTAGAAGGCTTGCTTGAGATGTGAGAATCACTCGAGTGTGAGCGGCTTTGCTTTTCTTCAGTCGGGCTTCTTTGCAGACTGAACAGGCTTCTTCGGTATGGCACCGATATAAGACTTGACTAATTAGGTTAATACGGCCCTGAAAGGGGGGATCGATTTTATCAATCTGATCCTATCGTTTCTCACGGAAATAGTCTTGTATGGCTGAAGGATCGATCTTTACGAACTAGTCTTTCTTCTGGCGAATCGACTTCTAATAATCTTCTTGTCTGGCCGATGGATCGATCTTCACGACCTAATCCTACTCTGGCGTATCGACTTCAGATAATCCTCTTTTCTTTCTTTGCGGGGCTTATATATAGGCGGATAGCCGCCCCATCTAAAGGGGGAAGTGACCAGGCCACAGATGCAAAAGGGGGGGGGAGCGAATGGAGAGTTAGCATCTGGGGAGAGCGAGAATTCCTGAGGTGGCACTGGGGTGCCCAAGTCAGCTCGCAAATTATAGGCTCGCAACCGCACCGCTACTTGGCGTGCCTTCTGACTCGCACCATTTTTTTTTCCTAACCACGGGTTTATGGGTCTCGTAGGTAATACGATCGTTAGAGCGTCGTTTAAGGACCTTAGGCGGTCGCCTTCAAACATATGTTAGCTCCAACTGCCCACAGCGGCGAGGAGATCACACATGGTAAGCATTTTCGCCGGCTACCTTTCCCACGCTTCTCCTCATGAAGGGAGGGGGGCTTGAATGTACCTATACTCCTCCAGGAGGCTTAATGTAGCCATTTCTCCACATCTATTAATGAATGGATAGGAATGTACGAGCGACGATGTGGTCGGTAAGCTGCTGCTATCGTAAGTGGAGAGTACTCTATTTCCACGGTTGCAGCAGGATATGCCTCATCGACCTCTCGTTCCTGGGCGTATCGTATGCCCTTTTATAAGGCGATTGCAGTGCCGTCGTATCTTTCACCGGTGGGATTCTTCTTTACAATTTCGAAATTAGAAATTTTCATTGGGTCATCGTCCTTGAGTTCGTGCTCTGAAATCGCTATAATGTTCGGGTCTATTTGGCGAAAGATATTTTCATATTGGATGGAATTGTTTTTCGACCCGTCTGTATTCAAATGAAGAATTTTCTGTTTACTGTTGGTGTGGTCGTGTTTGGCTGTATTTATTCCTTTTTATTTGACCCTTGCCTTGATTTTGTCGATTTCCATTTCCTGCTTATTACTTTATCGAAAGTTTCCTTTTAAAGCAACTTGATGTCACCGGGAAAGAATCTGATTCTACTTTCTTCAAGTAACCTTTTGATGGATGACTCATTGTGGTCTGAAAGGTAAGTCCACTTACAAGTTCCCTTTTAAATTCTTTTTTTAATGCCTGTGGGTTTCGTTCCATTTGGTAGGGGGTACACCTCGTGTACGAAGACTCGAAGTTAGTAGTCCCTGCTTCGAATTTGCAACCCTCCTCATTGTCGTTCTCCGATCGGAGTCCGATGAGCTTTCTTATTATGTCACCTATTTTTGTTATGCATTTTGTTTTTGTTTGTGTTCGTTTTTTTTCAGTTCGGTATCTTTGTCTGTGTTTTCGGATTCATTTTATTCTTGGTTAGATTCTTCTGTTTCTTCTGGCGTTTCCTTATCAGCCATTGTAGCTCCAGCCTCCAACATATTCTTCACTTGGAAGGTTTTGCCCCTCGTTAACCCATAAATTATGGCTTAAAGTGGGTTGGGCAGGAAACACATCTTCCTTATGCCGTTTTCTTCGAGTAGAAGGTTTAACGTGTCTGCAAAAGTCCCCGACTATGCGATGTTGTCCACATGTGCAAACATAATACATGCAAAAATATCCATGCCCGTTCCTTCGTTTACGTTGATATTAATTTCAGGGTCTTGTGATTACATAGTTACAGGGAGCGAACAAGGACTACTTAGTCCCTTCAAAGTCCAGTCCCATTCTATACTAGTATGATAGTAGTCCTCCTTTAGACGTTGTCGCTACGATGCTCACTCACGCGATATTCAATACACAACAGGGCTCCGTATTTAAACAATATCATTATTCGTAAAATAACTATTAATTTTGTTTTTTTAACTATTCATACTACTAGCATTTACTACATCCGCTGAAAGTGCATTCCATTTAACGATGATTTTAATGGTAGAATTTTCTTTATCTATGTTCCTTTGAAACCTCCATCCTTTCAGTTTAAAACTGTCGTTACGTGTGATACCATCCATGGTCGTAGTGAAAAAAATATTTAATAATTTACGTTTTCAAATTTATTTAAAATTTTGAATACTTCGATAAACTCGCCTCGCAATCGCCTATTCTCGAGAGTCGGTAGTTTTAGTATATTTAATCTTTCGATATGCGACTTATTTCTAATCGAGGGAATTAGTTTAGTTGTCCATCATTGAATTATTTCCATTTTATTGATGTATACATGTGTTTAGAGTGACCAGTATTGTAAGGCGTCTTGTAAGTGTGGCCTTATTCAACTTTTATATAGAGGTATGATTATATCTTGAAGTTTGTAGTGAAAACTTCTCGGAATAAATCCAAGCATTCGGTTCGCCTTCTTACGAGCTTCGTCACACTGTTTGTTGAACATAAGATCCTTTGAAATCCGCAACCCTAAATCTTTTTCTTCCTCCACGAAGTAAGATTCTTTTATCTCTTTGACGGTTGCTTTCGCTCAGCTCGCGTAGGTTCGATTGCTTCTTTTTCTTTTTCTTTCCTTTCCTCTTGTTCTGTTCTATTTATTACATCTTTCCTTTTTAGTCAATTCACCGCCATTGTCCTGTCAGGCCCTCGGTAGTTGATACATTTATTTGTCTTCTCCTTGCATTCGTAAAAAAACGTGGCCGATATTGCCGCATTCAGAACAAATATTCCTGTCCTTGTGTGGGCAGTTTTTTGTGGCATGGTCTTCAATGGCATAACATTGAAAGCATGTTTGCACATTTGTAAATTTCTTTTTCTCCATTTTCTCTATTTGCCATTTCTGCCGTGGCAGAGATGACCTTGAACACGTGTTTGTGATGTCCAAACTTGATCAGGTCTGTTAATTTTATGTATTGGTTTTCTCGTTTGATTTCTTCCTTTAATTCCTCTTTGGGATGTGGCCTCACTTAGAGGTCGACTTTGCGGCAGACAAATGAGCGATTGGCTAGGAGTTCAGGTGGCAGTTTTGGGGCCAGGCCGATACTGTTTAACGCTTTTAGCCCGTCCGGTGACAACAGGCGTTCAATGTCGCCCTGCCTGTGGTGTAGGGCAATGTAGCCATTGGGCACGTCGATGAGCTTCGTGAGGGAAATTTTTAATTCCGTATACAGTGTCCGAATTAGTATACTTAGTTCGGATTTTTGTTTTTAGGGTTCAGTTCTCAAAGTGAGTCTTCGGTACTTCAAACAAACTTTCTTCCATTTGGGTGCTGCGTGGTCTCTCCCACTTCCAAATGGCCCCGCCTTAACTAATTTGGCTGTCAAAATATAAAATGATAATGGATGAATGAATGGACCCGGGTGGGCTCCTCTCGAGGGACGAAATGCGACACACTTATTGCTGGTTAGCGTGGAATTAACCATCGCTAAGCGCGAGTGCCGCCTCCTCGATGGAATTAAAAACTAAGGGTCTTCCTCTATACACTGAGACAGTTTTGTGTCCCTCACTGATCTTAGGTGGGTTCTTAGAGGTAAAGTAGATAGACTCCCCTGCAGAGGTTAAAACTCGGTCAATTGTCCGGGCATTCTCTGGCAGGGGTATCTGACAGTGGGATAATCCTCGAGCCTGCCTCCTCCCGTGTCCTCATTTATGCAGTTGGCACTGCACTGCAGAGTTGGGACGAGGAGGAAATGACAACGTCTACTATTAGAGGCATTAGGCCAAGGTTCTAGCGGGGGGTGGGGGAATTAGTCAGTCATGGTGATATATATGACTAACCTTAAAATAGTATTATTCTCTCTTTTTAGAACTCCCCTAATGGGAAGATTTTGGGGTGTGGGGAGTAAAAGATGAGGGAGACAATTGATGAAAGTGAAAAATAAGAATAAAAATGATGAAAGCAAGGTGAAGTGCAGCTTCCTTCTGATGATCGTATACAAGTAAATATTCTCGTATTAATTACTTCCGAGAGAAGTCTTTAGAATCTTCTTGGGTCGATAAGCGCTGTATATTTGCTGAGAGCCTGCTTTACCAAGCGTAAATTTTTGCGTGTGGCAGCGATCCTACGGGCTCTTAGAAGCCATCATAATCAACGAAGAAGGACAACAGTCAACACTCAAGAGGAAAAGAACAGCTAAAGCTACTCTGAAGATGATCGTGTAAAATCGAAAGCTCAGCAATTAAAGTTTGGTTTTTATCAAACGCAGTAATTTAAAAAGAAATAACTTAGGAAAAGGAATCTACTATCTACAAGATGAACAAAAGAAAATAATAAGGAAAATGAAAGTTTCCAATGGTCTTCAACAAAAAATATGCATTCAAGAAAAACTGCTACCTATTTACACTGATTATATATATATATATATATATATATATATATATATATATATATATATATATATATATATAAGAAATATCAAATACAAGTTCAGTGGGTGGTAACAACCACCATAGGGCTTTCGTATTTTTTTAATTTTTGCCTTTCAAAACCTTTTGAAGAGATAAATAAAGATGCAGAAACCTTGTATTTCAGACCGTATAGCAATAAAGTACAAGAGGAAGGAAAATTAGACGGAAATGAGCAATAAGAGACGAAATAGGAGGTATTTTTGAAGGTAAGAGAAAGAGATATTGGAAGAACACAAGGATCAAAGAAAGCAAAGGACGACACAATGAAGGCAATCCATACTGAGAAAAAACACCAGGGGAAAAAGTTTGAATATTCGTGGCTGGGAATCGAACCCGAGTCTGCTGATTGTGGGTCAGATGCTTTACCACACAGTTGCTCCATTCGAACCAAGGTGTTACCCTATCAAACACACTATCTGCCTCGGCTAGGAACAGAGAGGGATTTTTATACCCTATCTCCTTACCGGCTTACAATTTAAACGCTCATTATCCATGTTACCATGAAAGAAAATAGGAAATACAAGTTCTGCCGGTGTTAACAACCACCGCAGGGATTTCACTCCATTTAATTTCCGCCTTTCAAAAACCTTTCCGAAAACCTTTTAAGAAGAATTTTCATCGACATATCCGCTTTTAACAGAGGTGTGTCTTCACGGCAGAGCATCTTCAGAGCAAAATTAATATTCCGTAATGCCTCATAAAGATCATGAGAAGTTTCCATCCATCTTTAAAAATATTTTCAGTTTAATCTATCACCCTAAAAGTCTTAGAAATGCAAGTTTTATGTTTACAAAAACGCTTTAACATTAAAACCATAATATTTAATCTTGTTAAGTTCCATTTAATTTTATTTAAATTCTGCTCTGACAAAGTCTTGAAGTCTTTTATTTTTCAAATGGGATTTTCAAAATATTTTACAGATCCTTCTCACTTTGTTACTCAGTTTTACTTTAAGAGGGGAAATAATTTGACACGAAATCTTTTTTCGTAAAAAGATTTGTACGCCGATTTTCACTTTCCTTAGATGAACATATAAAAAAAATCATCTGTAGTATCACTATCATCATCATCAGTGGAGTGAGCGGATTCATCTACATTAAACACTTTGTTTTTGACATACAAAACATTTATAACAGCCAGGTGAATACATTGTTGATGCTTTGCAGAGATTTGCTTGCCAAACTTCAGCTAGTCCGATGCACCCTCAGTTGTACAAACAACAATGTGTGAATTTAAATCTAAACCAAATTCTTCTAATCTTGCTTTAAATAGTTCTATACATATTCTCCTGTCTAGTGATCTATATATTCTAATCAATCAGAGAAACCAATTTTGTTTCTCAGAATGAATATTAATGTTCATGTATCTTACATTCTCCTTTGAATTGTACTTATCAAATATCAATAATAACCGAAGGCCTTCATCTACACGATCTCTGAACTATTGAACTAGCTCTTGTTTCTTTTTATTATAGAAATTCAGCACTAAATTGCTTGCTATCTTATGAGTTGTCGGATAGCATTTATCATGCTTAAAAATCTGGAAGCTTTCCTGGATAAATTCGCTATTCGCTATACATTAATAACTCATGCCGTCTACGCGAGCGATGCGGGAAAGCTCTTCTTCTATGAGTCGTTTTTGAACAAAGTCTTCAAGAGACTTTTACCTTTTCACTGAATGATCCTCATCACCAGTGCCAGACTCCGGATTGATATTATGTATGGACTTTTTATGTTTATGCAAAATTAAGGTTGATCTACCTGAACACACAATCAATTTATTACATGCCTTTTTTATTCTTTTATATAAAATCATGGCAGATTTTTTATTTACTATGATTTGTCATTCTTAAATAAGAGGAGTATTTAAAATATTCAAATTCTTGCCTGAAAGAACATGTGTTAAGGCAAAAAATCTGTAAAAAATAACAGCATATTTTTAAATTTGTATATATTGATGGTTTGCAATGAATCATATGTTTACTTAAAGTTAAAAAATTATCGGATAAATTTACCAGATTTTAAATTGTCACTATTTTGCTAATTTTGCTGTAAATGACTTATTCAGAAAGCAGGTACACACATATTTTAATTTGGCAAGGACTAAATCTATATGTTGAGGAATAGGCTGAGGGGTGGTTGGAGTTTTCATCCGACCCTTATATATATATATATATATATATATATATATATATATATATATATATCCTATTATCACGAATGCGGAGGGGTCGTCGTACTACTCCTTATACTTACTTCTGCCCGTGTCCTGAATGGATTTATTGACTCAGAGTGCTTAGAGTTTGCCTACGGAGGGATTGGAATAAACTCTTTGCCGACGCGGCAAGTGACCCAAAGGAAGTTAGATACACAGCAATGTGAAAATAAAGTTTTAATGAACGCTAAACAAGAAATATATATATATATATATATATATATATATATATATATATATATATATATATATATATATATATATATACAAACAAAGTTCCTTGAGAGATAAATTAATAAGTGAAGCTTGGATATCTCACTTGGCTGTAACCCCCTATACACTTTTAATGTTGGGAAGCTTTGCGGTGAAGTTGGGGAATGTAAAAGGGAAGGGTTACCTCAGAACCTGAGGTTCGGGTGGTGCTGGTGAGGGTGGTGAGATACGGGGTGGAGACGATGAGGGAGGTTCTCCAGGAACCGACCTGATCTCACAATTCAGTCACGATTCTGCTGGAAGAAGGCGGTGAAGGAAGCTTCTTGTTAAAGAGAGACCCACGCTCGTGAACTCCAAGGAATCTTGGCTGCCTCTGTGAGGGAGGGAAAAGTGACCTATCAATGCGTAGGGTCACGGAGAAAAGCCGGGATGTAGTTTTCTGGCTTGGGGAACCAGAGTGAGATTGTTTGTAGCTTCGGCTCTGAAAACGTGAGTACGAGCCTGGGTCCGCACTGACTTGCAGACCAACGAGGTAAGGAGCTTCCAAAACTGGGACCGATCTCCTCTCTGAAGACTTGGTGCTTCGAGGATTTACCACAACACCAAAATAGACGTTGTGCAAGCTCTACTACCGAGGGTTAAAAGAATTCATCTTTTATACCCGAAACTCGGGAGAGCTTCCCATGGCTCTGGAAGTAGATTTGATGTCAAGCGCTTTTCTTAGGATGAGAGCTGCTTGATTATCTCCTCTATTTCGTCCGGGAAGGAATGCGGTGGTTAGCTGAAATGGCCGGCGGGTTCTTCCTGTGGGAGGCCACCAGACATCGGGCCGGAAAAGGAAGGTTTGATATCGCGGCCCACCTGGAAGAGAGGTGGAGAAACGTGTGAGCATTAGGCTATTCTCCTACACTATATAAGAGGAGTTTATAGACAAGGCGAAATATCGGATCTAGCTTAGGTCGCTGATTAGTCTAGGCCGAGTAGTCTGTATATAAAACAAATAACATATGCCTAGTGTTCAATATAGGTAACTTAGTTGAGAACCAGGATTACTGATTAATTGTAGGCAAGTGATATAGACAGTGTATATATATATATATATATATATATATATATATATATATATATACGTGTCTGTGTGCAGGAAAGAAAACAAGGTGTTGGGATCGAATTATTTGCGAAACTAGGGTTCGACGGAGACATGCGTCATCTTCAATTGCTGGCAAACTAATGAATACAGAGAGATGTTAAGCCTAAGATCGCACAAATATACAATTCTGTATGTAATTAGGAGAGGGGTGGTATAGAGCTTCGGCAATTTTGATCAGAGGCCAGACGAATCTTCTGCTTATCAAATTATTCGGTCGGAACGTCCACCCTATCCTTTGAGTGTTTCTTTTTTCCATAATTATTTAGACCTTTTGACCTCTTTCGTTCGTGTTAACATAGTTGGCTGTTCGACACGTGAGGTCGCCACCTAAGAAGGCCAATCGGCGGCGCCAGAACAAGGTGTACAACTTGTTGATGGGCCTGTAGGCTCGTCACGATGGTTGATATGCTGCTGATATCAAGAGGTTGCCCACCAATGTGAGAATTTTCACTGCTACAAATGACTCTTGCAGCACCTTCAGACTTAAGAACGAGTATTCCTTCTAATAGCTATCCCACAAAAGCGTCCAGCCTTTTCTAAGAGTGATTCTTAATGAGCGCTTTATAGCCCGATATTTTCAATTGACCAGTTGTTGCATCAATACCTCCGTTAATAAAATGAGTCGGGATGGAACACTCGGAATGTTTCTATACGCCGTTGCTTTCACCTCTCATCCTTAACGTTAATTGTTAGAATCATCAGCTTGTTGTCAATGTTCTCCATGTTGTTCTTGGTTTAGTATTACTTGGTTGTAGAGATTTTTCTGTGGTTCTTTTTCTTTGTAAAGTCGGCGTTGGAAACCTGCTAACACGACCCCTCGTATAAGATCACATTGTGTCTGAGCAGAGCTTCTTAGACAGTCTCCGCATCCTCTGGAGCACGAAGTCACACTTGTGGGTTTTGTTCCTAACAACTTGGAAGATATTAGTGAGGTCTATATCTTCGGGGAAGGCGACAGGCTCAGATGAGCAAATTGTGGGATAAATCTCATCAGGATGGAACGGTGGTCCTTTGGTGGCCTACTTTTCTTTAATGTTGGACACATTGAAGGGGCCGACCTCTGAGTCAGAGGAGTCTGAAGAATCCGAAGTCTCAGTCTTAGTCGTTTCGGACCTCTTCTTGGTTTCTTTCTTAGCCATATTATTTGTTGTGTTTTTCGGCTGATACCTTGCATTCCTTCTTCGCATCTAATCTTAGGTCTTGTCTTTTGGTTTGAGTCCCAGTTTTGTTCTCGTTATTTTTTTGTGTTGTCCTGCCCCTACTCTTTCTGTTTAGATAGCATTTGCAGTTGCAAGACATATCATAATAGGAGGGTGTTCAGGACCGAGATTTTCCTGATCCCAGTTTTAGCCAGCATTTAGTTGAGTTCCTTTGCGAATGTTCCTGGCTTGTTTATTTTCCTTACATGAGCGTATAGAATACAAGTCAGGATCTTATTTCAGTTTATATTCTGGATTTACAGGTGCGTCTTCTTTTTTCTGTTTCTAAGTAAACTACCTTTGCTCCTTGAGCATAGATGGTGTTACACTTCCTCATCTCATCTTGCTACTGTCTTGGTTTTTCTTCCTAATGATAATATTTTGTAGAGGATATTACCTTATCCATTGATCTATGACCCTGCACACAGTTAGCACATTTTTTAAAGTTGTGCTTACACTTCTTCCAGTGAGTTTCCGTCTCGCTACACTTCTAAAACGTTTCGATCTACTAACGACGTATTACTAGAGGTAATAAATGTTCGAACCTTTTATGTTAGGGTTGTATTTTCTTCAAATTGAAGATAGCTTAACCCCCAATTCTTTATAACTACGCCTCCGTGAACGTGGACTGCCAAATGGATTCGATCGATGATAAGGGGTCAAACCGGGTGGACCCTCTCTAGGTGTGAAATGTGATGGATTTTTGTTGGTTAGCACGAAAACCCATTGCTTACCAGGGATGCCATCCCTTGAGGGTTTGGGTATCAGAACTGCTCCCAGCGTGAACAGAGACGGGTGGTGGTTTTGGCTGGATCTCCGAGGTAAACAAGGTCGTACCCCCTTCTTTGAGGTTTAGCTTTACCCTTTCTTAGGGTGACTCTGGTACTGGGTTCTACAAATGAGGTATTCCTCAAACCTCCATTTCCCAATGACTCCAATTATGTCTTTCATATAGAATGGCATAGTTGCAACGAGGCGAAATGTGTGGCCGTACAGTTCACTCGAGATCTGCCACTCCATTGATGTTGTGGGGGGTAGGCAAACTTAAAGTCACCTATGTGCAACTTCAAAGTATTACTCTTTTTTTTAATTTCCCGTAGGGAAAGTAAAAAAAATCATGTTCGGGCAGTAACTTACCATTGCGAAGACTTCCTTTTCCATTGAGATAGTTCTTAAGTTAGCGTATTGTGACAGAGGAGTCGAGTGTCACGAAGATTCAACATTGAAGATTTGTTAAAGAGTGAAAATACAAATAGTACATTTTACATCAATCTCATAATTTAATGCAAAAAATAAAGATATTTAATAGTGGGGAAAATATGAAGTTGTGCAGAGAAGAAAAAGTTATAAGTCAGAGTAGGAAAATTAAAGCTTTCAGGAGAAAGTTGAATTCCAATTTTTAACATTATACGATAATAATTTATAATATATACATATTTAGAGTTACAAGTTTTTAAGTTTACATTTTTTAAGGTTAATGGTTTTCAAAGTTTCTATACATTTTAGAGTTATTAATAACATTTCTAATTAACGCAATGTAGTTTTTACTTTAAACACTTTTAAAAATTCTATAATTACTATAAAATTCTTTTATTTTACTATTTAAGTTTTAGTTATTTTATATTTAATCACTACTTTATGCTAATTAGCTCTTTATTTAGTCCCTTTTTTACTTTAATCCCTTTATTTTAAATCACTTTTATATTTAGATGTTTTATATTAATCCACTTTTTAAAATTTCGTCACTTTATGTTAATTCACGTTTTTATTACTTACTTTTATATTCTGTCATGTTTTTTATTCTAACACTTTATCTCTATTCAGTTTTGTTGTATTGAGCACTTTATATTAATTCCTTCTTGAGTAGTTCTTTACTAGTCGATTTCCCTGTTTTTTTTGTCCTTTGCTTTAATCCGTTTAATTTAGACCACTTTTATATTTAGGCATTTTTATAATAGACGTTTTATATTAATTCACTTTTAAAATTTCTTCCCTTTTGTAATTTTAAACACTTTATGTTAATTTACTTTAAGATTCTTCACTTTTATATTGTCACTTTCATTATTCTAACGCTTTTATATCTATTCATCTTTGTTGTATTGAGCACATTATATTAACTACTTTTTCGAGTAGTTCTGTACTAGTCGATTTCCGAGTTTTTTTCGTCTTGTTATTTGCTTAAAGGTCTCATGTTGACCGTGAGGAGGCAGGATGCAGGGATGTATACTGCGCCCTCCGATAGCAGGCCCTTCACTTCGTTGGGAGAGTACAGCCCATCAAGGGTCCACTTGTACTTCCCAGTACGGATTCCATGGAGCGTTTGCTTCGAATCCTTTTTCAGCCATTTGTTCAGAGACGAGCTGAACATTTTGAGGTCGACATCTCCTCCGTTGAATAGAGAGCCTTTGTTTAAGATTTCTTTTCTCGTTGTGACTGGTGCTCCTTCATATTTTTTCATTTCTTCTTCGTCGTCATTTATATTTAGTGGTTCGTTTCCTTGCTTTCTTGCCTCTAGGTTTGATTTTTTTTCTTCCCTTTCTTTTTCAACTTCCTTGGGCTTTTGTTTGAGCTTTCGCTCCTTTAGTTTTATTTTTCTTCTGCTGATTTTCCTTGTTTATTTTATTTTGCGTTTTAGACTTCGACCAACTGTATTTTCAGGGAGCCACATCCTTTTCTTAATGTTGATCTTTTGAAAGAGACGGTTTAATTCTTCGGCAAATGTGTCATGTGCCAAGTTGGACAAGTAGACAATTATGACCATCGCCATAAATTCCCTGCCTACACTTAGTATTAGCGATTTCGGAGTGTTAATTCTTTCCATCAAGATATTTTTCGGAGTGTCGCTGCTTCTACGTAGATTTTTGTCCTTGCCTCCTTTTCTTTCTTCATTTGTTCCTTCTTGGCCCGAATTGGTTCTTTGCGAATGGGACACCTCATGGCCCGGATCCTCTGATCGCCTCTGCTGTTGACGCATTTGAGTTTTTTGGGCTTACATTCCTTCCACCCATGTCTTGGTTCGGAGCAGTTGGAACAAGTGACGTCCTTTGCCTGACAATCCTTCGTCGGATGGCTTTCAACGACAAAGCATTGATCTGTTCCGGTGATATCTGTAGATAAAAATGCAGAAGGCTCTTATTCTTTGACCTCTGGGCAATATCGATGTTTATGAAGACAATTTTCACGATGTTCTGTCCCTTTCCGAATAATCTGCCTACGTGATATTGGCTAATTTTTGTTTTTTGGTAAGCTCTGTTTTGGTTTCTTTACCGGACTTCTCTGCTAAAAAAAGGGTCGAACGGCAGGAGGAGGGTGGTGTGAAGCACAAGGATCTCATGCTAGATGCAATCTTCCAGCCTGATCTTCAGTAGAGACTTTTTGACCTCGTCAGAGGCGAGCCTATCAACGTCTTCCATTATGTCGCAGATAGCAACGTATCAGTTGGGCATGTCTATTATTATTATGAGAGCTATGTTCCGGACACCGTAGATCGTTTCCTTTATGGTCATCCTGGTTGTTGGCTTTGTCCCCCCTCAGATGATGCGGAGGGGGACCCGCTTGTTGTCATGGGGGTGCCAGCCCTATGCACCATATCGTGGTATAGCAATTATACATATATATATATATATATATATATATAAGTGCCAGCCAATTACACGCTTATGGCTTGTTCCGACCAGTTAGGGAGGGGATAATGAGAATGGGGGAGAAATTCGTCCCCAGTGTGTGTGTAATAATTATCCAAAATAAGAGAGTGTAGATTGGCTGTAAAGTTAATTGATGGCCGATAGTCGGTCAAGGTTATTTGAAGGAAGCAACAAAAATAAATTTTAATAACAAAAAGAGAAATATTAAATATATACAAAAGAGGATTAAGTGAGATACGTGATCAAATAAATAACGGACACATTCGGTGTCAGCAAAGGGAAAAATCCAGGAGATTAAAGTGGTTTATTACCTGACTCGTATCAGAGTCTTAAAAAGGGGCTACACTAAGCCGTAATGCAAATATTAATAATTGGTTTGAGAAGACCAGAAATTAATGAGGTCTGCAGCGTTGACGTCTTGCACTGGGTAAACGTCGAAGGAAAGGTAACTCAGGGAGGCGAAGATGCAACAAGGGAATATATTTTACCTCAGAGTTCTCGATAGGGAGGGGGTTACTTGTTTCATCTCTGGGTTATTGATGAGGGAGTAGTGGCGCGAATTCCTGGAAGATCGGCCTTTGTAAGGAGCTGCCAATTGACTAAGTCAATGTCCACGGCGGCGAGATTCTAGCCATCGGTACCCGAAGAGGCCACGAAGGATCTGAATCTAGAACGTAATGTGTCTTTGTGCGCGGGCGTGCTGTACTAACTATCCAGCGGAAAATCTCTGGTTATATAAGTGGTCGGCGGGCGGCGAAATTGCCTCTAGCCAGGGAGTGCTCTCCTGGGAACTGAAGTCGCTGGCTTTTGGCCGGGGTAGGGGGGAGAGCGGAGGAGCCGGTCGAATAGCCTTTTAGGTTCTTTCTCGTGTTACGAATATAGAAGGCGAGCTTAAATCGCCCTGGGCGCGCGAAATAGACCTCGCAAGATAAACACAGCTGGTTTGACAAAGCCATGTTCACCCGATTCTTTCTTCCTTTTTACGCTTTTTATTCCAGGGTTGAAGCCATTGGGTTCTTCTAAGGTTTCAAGGTGGACCTGCGGATCCTATTAGACTCTATTTCCCCACATCTCCTCACTTCCAAAAGATGGCGCTTTTCTCATACGAATGGGAAGAAAAGGGGCATCAAAAAAAAGGAAAGGCCTTTTCCCACTTGGACAGTCAAGAGATGGAACAATTTAAAGGGACATCCTGACCTGTGTCGAACAGGTGTACACAACTAAAAACCAACTGATCCGAGTTTAGATATACATCAGAGAAAAAAAACAACCATAAAAGGTAATTAACAAAGGGGCAATGAAAATATGAAAAATACAAAAAAATATATATTATTAACAATGACACATGCATACATACAATTAAATACAAATGGACCGGAAAAATATTTAAAAAAACATATACACAGGAAAATGTTTGGCGTCAGAAGAGTACAAGATAAAATATACAAGCATTGTTTATATTACATGACAGGCTCTTTATTTTTTCCTTTTCTTAGACTACAAATTAAATGTGCAAAAAGAATTATATATATAATAAGTAATAGGGCTGTTTCCCAATGGGCCGTTTATCTTGGGTTAGTGGCCAAGGGGTTGAGGCTGAGGCTATCTGCTACACAATTATCGGAACCTTTTATGTACCAAATTTTAAACTGATATTCCTGAAGGAGTCAGATCCATTGCATAAGGCGCTCGTTATTATTTTTGACATTACGAAGGTATTCAAGAGGGCGGTGGTCCGTCTCAATTATGAACTTCTTCCCTTTCAGATACATTCTAAACTTCTGGACACTCCATACTATAGACAAAGCTTCCCGTTCTATGAAGGCACAATTCTTTTCGCGCGGTAATTACTTGAGGCTCGCGTAAGCTTTTGCCATCGTCACCATACTGTAGGAGCACACAACTAATGCCTTCGTTACTCACGTCCGTCCTGATTCTGACAGGTTTATTAGGGTTAGGCAGTCTCAGGATGGGGGCGGACGCTAATTTCCCCTTTAAGTGGTGGAAGTGGGAAGTAGCCTTCGAATTTTACACGATGCGATCCGGAGACTTCTTCTGGAGGAGCGCACATAAGGGGGCTGAAAGGGTCGCGATATTAGGGACGAATCTCCTGTAAAACGATGCGGATCCCATAAGGATCTGAGTTGGTTCTTGGTACACGGGAGAGGCATATAGACTATGGCCCTATCTTTATCCTGTTGGAGGCCCATCTGGTTCTTTCCGATATTAAAACTCAGATACTTAATCGTGTGATAAGCAAAGTAGCACTTGTTGGGGCTAATCGTCAAGCCATGCTCGTGTAGCCTGCTCAACAGTGCTTGGAAAGAGACTAAATGCTGGTTCCAATTGCCGGTGGAAACGTATATGCAGTCAAAATATTAGGTAACGTTTGACAACCCGCTTAGAATTATACGCATCATCATATACTAGTTACTACAGCCCGTTACTAATCCAAAAGGAAATCGACGGAGCTGCATAAGGCCTTTATCGGTAGGGAATGCCGTATATTTCCGTGCGCTCGTCCGAAGGGGAATTTGGTAATAGGCCTTGCAAAGGTCTAGCTCGGAGATAAATTTTGCTTCTTCAAAGAGATGGAGGTTTTGGTCGATTAGGCGAATGGATTCAGCATCAAAGACAGTTCCGGACCGGAATTTAGCTTGCGAAAATCAACGCACATAGGGTACGTACGATGAGGCTTTTGTACCATCACGATAGGGAAGCAGTAACTGGAATTGGAGGGCTCGATCATATTAAGCATCAGCAAGTTCTCTGCCTCAGAATTCAACGCTTGCTTTAAGTGAATAGGGAGAGTATACGGTTTTGAACGGATGGGATCTTGGGTGGTAAGTGTGATGTCATGCTCAAATTGGGTAGCCCAACCGGGAACTTTAGATATTATGTCTCCAAAGCAATTCAAAAGGTGCTGCAGCTGACTATTTTGTTCATGAGTCAGCCATGTGTCAATGTTTAATCCTATGGGTGGTAATTCTGAGGCGTCGGGAAAGGTAGGGAGATGATAATTCTTATCGTGTTCCACGCAGACGACTTGTATTACATTAAGGGAGTCCGCTGGGTAACCAGCCTCCTTAACTGATTCTTTATCGAATACTCTTTGCGAAGGAGAGAAACGGGGTGGTAAAAAGGGTTTTTACCATCAGCAATTTTCCATTATTGTGCCCAAAATGTGCAGGGAACAAACTCTCTTGTGCAGTTTCACGAACGGGCTTTACGTGAGGATGTGGATCGCCCAGTGAATGAGCCTCGGTGATATTACCATCCGAGCAGGTTCGGTACAAAAGGCCTTCTTTTACAAGGTAAGAGACCGTTTTGTGGCCGTAGGCAGAATCTTGCTCGTGGCTCCGAGCTTTCTCACACAGGGGAAGAAAAATTTCGCACTACTTCTGCGCTCGAGCGAATTCTTCGCCCCTGACGTTGCTAAACCCAGCATCGCAGGGAGCTTCAAGGCAAGCTTGTGTCTGTTATTCTCTCTTTGCCTGAGCCCGGCTAACAATGGGTTGAGTCATAAGGTTGGGGTACACTTGGGTACACTGTGCAATCAAGACTGAGCAAAGTTTAATAGGGGCTGAAACGAATTCAGCTCATCCGATGAAGTATTGGCACTCAAGGTAGCACAATAACGAAGATTCTTACGTGGATGCCGGTGAAATATCCCACCTGCGTTTGACTAAATCAACCGATTACCCCCCCTTTCATGACCCGCAGACCAATTAATCCCCCGCCAGACAGGATCCACCAGTCAGACCCCATGCCTCGAGGCCAGAATTGGCGCCAGATGAGCATCTTTCCAACGCCATTTAGCGACTTAGCCAGCTGAGTATATATATTTAGGGTCCCCCGTTACTCGAGAGAGAGTACAGCTCCCGTCCCTCGAAGATACCTCCCCCTTTCGTCTCGAGTCGAGCCCATGAAGTTAGAAGGTCTCCTCGGCTAGATCACCACCGTAAACATTTGACCATCCTCTATAGGCACGTTCGTGAAGTGGTTTCTTCAAAGAGTTTGTGCGACATACTCTTCTCATCCTATTCAGGAAAGTACGTCGCCCCGTCCGAGTGCACTTCCTTAAGCCTAAGTGTATCTCGCTACTCCGCCTACGAGTAATTTATCTTGCTCCAAACTCACCTCCCTTCTCCTTGATTTAATCAAGTCCCATTGCAAAATCCCATCACCACGCTGCACAATATTCTCATCCCGTACAATCCGAGTCTTGGTTCCGTCCCACCTCCCCCTCTCCGAGAAGCTAGTCCGCCCATTTTTTAAATCTCCCCTGGAGGTTATTCGCCACTGTTCATAATTTGTTAATTACCGAGTCTCATTTCCATTTCCCTATTGCATTAGTTCATGTCCGATCTGCTCATTGCAATTGCATAATACCTCAATCTTCACCCGTGTATATATTTTGTGATTAGCTTTTTTTGTAATTAAATAATTTATTTTGAAGTTGTCTCTTTAAATAACCTTGAATGAATCCTGGCATTTTACAAACCCTTTTAAGGCCAACCTCACGCACTCGCTTACGCCCCATTTTGTTTGAGTTTCCCATTGAACTGGAGCGACGCCTATAACACCATTCTTCATTCACGCGCAGCCTCTCAGCTTTCTGCCACCTATTTATGCGTGTACGGACCCACAGTCTAGGTTGTAGACCCATCATTCTTCGACATACACTCCATCAGGTTGCCAGTGATTTGTGCTTAAAATACTCGTATGTCAGCAGAGCAGTTGCTTTCATCAGCTGGAAATATCACACTCAAAATTTAGATTTAGAAACCAGAATGCCCCCACAAATCACGGCTAACAGAAACGTCAACTGCTGAAATATAGAGTCTTGTATAAGAGAACATTCATCCTAGGGACTAAAAGAAATGCAGAAGAGGCAGCAGAGGCTGAAAATATCTGAAGTGGTCACATTTAAAGATCAGACTCACGTGTTCAAAGTCATTTTCGAATCTACTGAAATGGCTTTAAAGATAATTTAAAAATGACTTTTTCCATTCAGTATGAGAATCCCACCCAACCACATAAAAGGAGACGTCTTATCAAGCATTAAGATATGCATCAGATGTTATGCCATGGACAATTTTACATGGCACAAAACGGGCCTAAAAAAGACCTGATCATCTGTTCACAATGCGGAACAGTAGGTCATTTTTGCCATAATTGAAACAAAAGTGAAAATATTCATTAATTGACAAGAGGAACACATATCTATGTATATGAACTGTCTCAAAGGAAGTGAGATTATCAATAGAAAAGAAACGGAGACAAACAAGAATAAAATTAACGTGAACAGAAACTCATGTCGCGGAAAAGACAAACCAAGAGTTAAACTAAGAGGCAAACGAAAATGAACAGACACTAGCAACAGAAGAGGACACAGAGAAGGTAAATACCTTCGTCAACACTTAGTATGAATGCACACAGCTTACTTCAGGAATCTAAATTCGTCAGCACAAGAAGTCCATCTCACAGAGATTAATCTTCCGAAGTGCCCTCAAACACAACCAGCAGAGGGAGAAGACAGGCAAAACGAAAAAAAAAACAGAAAAAGAAACATAAATAAATCATTTCAACAGATAAGACACACCGCGGTAAACTAAAAATGGAGCAGAAATAGATAATTGGAATATGGAAATTAAGAAATTAGAATACTACAATTAATACATGCCAATGGAAAGAAAAGGAAATTATGTAACGAAACTTATTCAGAAATATTGAGTCAAATGTTATGCTAACATAAAAAACGAAAAAAGATATAGAACTACAATGTTATAACCTTCAAGAGAGATACATGACTGAGCTGCAATAGCCACCAAGCAAGAGTTGCATTTCAAAACAGCGCAGGGGAAGAAATATGCTTATTTAGCTAAGAACCTCAAATGGAATTAAGCAACATCATTGTCGCAACAGGATAGCAGCCACCTAGCTGCCTCCAATTACTGGTGCAAAACCTTAATAACCTATGCAATAATACAACGCCAGTCATTTCGATGTCGATTTAAACGTTCATTGAGCACATTTGACTATAGACCTACAACAGAGTGGGAAAAGAATTTATTACACTCATAAACAGAAGATACTGCAAAGCCTGAGACCCAACTTCCCTACATAGCAACTTGGAATATATGGTACAAAACCGAACATCTGCCTAAATAACTTTAATCTGCTCTTTAACAATTGTGTGGAAGCAGTAGCGGTCCCTTGCAGTGAACATATTGCAACTCTAACGAATAAAAGTAGGCAACATATAAAAATCCCTTCGAGGATATGGAAGGCATATCAAAGAGCGGGTTGGAATAAACAAAAAAAAACTGCTTCAGGCATACGTAACCGACCCACTCTAGAAAGCCACTAAGGAGGAAATCGACGAAGAAATGCTTAGGATTAGAAAATAAATTAAAAGGACAGAGATAGGGGCCATCCACATTTACTCGTTACAAACCATACAATAAATCAGATGGATATCAGAAATGGTCACATCGAGCGAGGATATCAACCAAGTGGCAGAAAATATAAGATTCGAACCAGCAAGAGTGATACAACTCACTCAGGAGACTTTAGTAAGAATAATTATTAAAATATTTTGTAACGTTATATATAAAAAACTACACTGACAAAGAAACAAAAAAGACAGAGGTACTAAAAGAGAAATGCATGTTTCTCATGCGAAACAAAATTTTTACTTTATCACGCTAACTATAACTACTTACAATTGACATCGATTATCCTGATCTCGAAGCAAACTAGCATCTATTTGCAAACTTCACTTCTTTCAGTTTTCCGCAACTATTCTTCATTAACTAACTCAATCACACATCGGACACATAGAAGATACGTGGGACAAGGAGCACGATAAACAGTAACGATCTTGAAAGGATACAAGCTATACACTGTGTTTCAGATTCCACGTTAAGCTATTGTTCATACGACCAACTAATTCCAATTTTTAGTCATGTCGGTCAGTCAGGTGGTTGGTCCCTGTTTTGCTTCTTTTTTTTGGTAATAACATTTTAACTATTTATTTATTTCCAACGAAATTTAAAACCCTTACATTCTCTTTCGAATTATATAATTGTCGAAGTCCTCCCAAGTTAGCCCTGGAATTATTTTATTTTAGCAATAACATCATAACTATCTGGCCGAATCTACCGAAATTTAAAACCCTTAGCTTGTTTTTCATTTTCTTTTGAATGATATAATTGCAAAGGTCCACCTAAGGTTAATCCGGGAATTATGAAAGTTTGATGGTCGTAAGGTCATAAATCAGAATAAGTGAGAGCACGCAACTTTGGCCAGCAGACCTTGTTTTTCTCTCACTATATTTTCTCCCTTTACTATCCTTAATCTCTTTTCTTCCCCTTTCTTTTATTCCTACCCACCGTACCCACGGTGCCTGGACCGTTCTTAAGCTCTGGACAGTGTGGCTGGAGGGCAAAACAAAGAAATGTCAGGCCTTGCTCTTTTCTTTCTTTTTCCACTCTTTTCAGAGCCAAATGGGGGGAGGGCGTCAAACTTGGTTTAGGCGCCAAGCTTGAAAAAATTCTCTGTGACTATGTCATGGCGCAAGGATGGCCCAACCTTCCAACTAGAGGCAGGTGCCTCAGCCCTACCTTGTACGCGATCTATACAGCCGACCTCCCAGAACCATGCAACTCCAATAGCATAAACATGCAGTTTGCCGATGATATAAGCCAACTTATCGTTTGTGGATATAAGAATGCGCAAATGCAAGATCGAACGACCACCGAAGAAATAAGAAAACTAAATGAATATGAGTCAAAGTGGAAGTTCCGAACTAATGGTGACAAACTTAAGAATGTTCCATTAGGAAGAATAAAACTTGCAGATGTTAGAGTGGGCGATATGCGCTATTCCTACACGAACGAGTGCAATGTACTCA